>OU342740.1:244024314-245349684 GCA_910589775.1 Avena eriantha
CAGTGGCTTTGCCGGGAGCCGGAATATCCTTATGATAGAAAAATGTGGCTGGCCATTGTTTGACCGAGTCACTAGCTAAAATTTTGGGATATGCACGCTCACGTCTAACCGAAAAACTAATAGTGCCGGTGATGTAAGGAACACCGGCAGTAATGGAGTTTCTTCAGACATGAAAGTAGTACCGGAAAAGAGTCAAACTCGGCCTAATGCCGAGAAAGCCCTCACACAACGAATCATATGCGCTCATCTCTAAGATGGAGTTGGGAGGAAGGTTATGGAGTTGAACTCCGTAATGATCAATCACCTCGGAGAAGAACTCCGAGGGAGGAAACGACAAACCTCTATCGAGGTGGGTGTCGAAGTGGACCCGTTCGCCGTCGCGTGGATTGGGGATGGTTTCCTCGAAGCCGCTCCGCCAGTTGCCGGCGGCGAGAAGCCCTTCCTTCTCCACGTTCTTGAGGCCCTCCTCGTTGAGAGCACAGGGGATCCAGATCCCACGGAAGCTCTCTTTCTCCGCCACCGCTTCTGCCATCGCCGCCGTCGCCGCTGCCGCCAAGCCGGAGGAAGAAGATGAAGCCATTTCTCCGGCGAGAAGATGACCTAAAAGGGGCGGTGCTGGGAGTTTTGTGGGAGAGGAACGGGGAGCTCTGTGCGTGCAGGGAGATGGGAAGGAGAGGAAAAGGCAAAGGACAGGTGGAAGGAGAAGGAGAAAATCCTAACCCCATATATCCGCCTAGCTGTGCCAAGACTCATGCAAATGCTAAAGTGTAACCGCCACGCGTCGTGGAAGGAACTGGGAAGGACCCACGCGATGATTGCGTCGCCTCGATCTCCACGCACGCATTGAAATGGTGCCTCGGTTCCGTGAACCGTGGACCCACCAATGGTCGTGCTGACGGCATGCCTGTCAGATGACGTGACTTGACCATGACTTGTGTCAGGTGGCGTTAGAAACCAAGTTCTCGTTGTTGGGGATATACTTTCTGGGTATCCTCAAAGTTCCTCACTAACCAGGGTGGCCCACTTCGGGTTAGAGCTTTGCTTCACGGGCAGCCCAGTCAGGGAGAAAGATGGAGTCCAATCCGGCTACGGGAAGGCCCAGAAGACTTACCGACTTAGGCCCATAATGTTACTTGTAGTTCAAGATGTACTCTGTAACCAACTCTTAGTCGTAGCCGGATAAATATCTCCTGTAAACCCTAGGCCAGATATCTATATAAGCCGTCCTAGGGAGAGCCTTTAGGGCAACACCTAACACTTCAATAGTCTACAATCTCAACTCGCACAGACGAAACCCTTGTAACCCATATTCCGGCTCTGCCGTATTACTAGATTGCTAGCAGGAGTAGGATCCGTCCAAAGCCGGCGGATTCGAACCTGGGTAAACTTGTGTGCTCACCGTCCCGGAATACCGTACGTCTCACACCCTTCTCTTCCGCATGCCTCGAGGACCCCCTCATGGCGTACTTGTCATCAATCCGATGACACTCGTGGAGTTCCAAAGAATCCAGCACATGGGTGGGACCCCTTAGTTCCCCTCAATCTTGGTGTCTAGATTATCTGTGCATCTCTCTCTGGGCCTGAGTTCACCATAGCTGATGGTGACCACCAAACAGAGCTGCGTACGGAGTCTCCGAGAGGCTACCCAAAGAGTAACCGTGGTAGTTGTCTCGGGGGATCATGTCTCATGCGGGGTCGCGGAGAGGGCAGTACTGGCTTGGATCTTAGACTAGGCCCCACATCATGGAATTGTGGATGGGAAAGTATGCCTGGTTGTGCAACAAGGCTAAGGTCTCTTATGGGAAAAGTGCCACACGTCTGCAGAGTGTAAGAATTGTGACATGTTACTCCCTGTTCTGGGAACGAGCTACGAACGCGGCAGGAAAGGAACCCCACGAAGGTTCTGGTCAACCTGTGAAGGCCATCGGACATAGTTTTTAGAATAAAAGTAATCTTTGAAGAAATGTTTATGAAAACCTGCATTGCCTACGACCTGTGGTCTGTGGCTGTAGAGATAATGCATGATACACTCCTTTTTAGTGAACTTTCTGAGTACGCTCATACTCAACCGTACCGTCTTAACCCTTGCTAGGTTCTAAGCCGTTGAAGACGACGTCAACATCAATTTCTGCTCAAGAAATCATCATCGGCAGCTCAAGTTCTTCAATAAAGTCTATGAAGTCAAAATATACATCAGCTGAAGTGAAGACAAAGTCTCTGTTTAGATAGGAGTAGATTCTATAGCCATAAAACCTACTTTTGTAGAGCATTGCATTAGTAGCAATTGCAAGCCTTTTGGTTTAGATATTAGTCCTTTTTAGCCAAATAGTTCGAAGTTGTTATTTTTGGTTCTTCCTTGTAAGAAGTTCTTTCTCTCTCTTTAACCTAGAGTGTTCTCTGGATCTTTTGTAAAGAGTCGAGTTGTAATCTATAGTCATGTCTTGGACCTGTTGTGTTTCTGTTGTACCACTCTCAGAGATGTAATACTAGTGAACGGTGTTTCATTAGTGTTATGTCAACGACTATAGTGTACTACATCATGCAGTGGTATGCTGGGTCACAACAGTTTGTCCATCCCAATGACGGATAAATATATTCTGGGCCCTCTCAGTGATATCATCTTGCAAGCAAGTGGTGAGATCAGTAGAATGTCATATCACGGGAACAAGAAAAGAGTGCATGTCGGTAACGAGATCAAACTAGGTATGGAGATACCGATGATCGTATCTCGGACATGTAATATATCGCAAGACAAAGAGATTGAATTACATGCGTAAAAAGGTTCTCACGATCACAGAAGTCATCGTTGAATGTGTGGGAGTCAGTATGGATCTCCAGGTCTCGCTACTGATTATTGATCGGAGAAGGGTCTCGATCATGTCCGCATTATTCGCGAACTGTAGGGTGACACACTTAAGGGATACCGACACCATTTGGAGCAAATATGTTCTAGAGAAAAGAATTACAAAGCGCTGGAATTATTTCGATGGAAACCAGAATTATTTCAGGTGAAATTGCAGAAACTGGTTCTGCATGTGATATTGAAATGTTGGAGGGGTTTTATGTGAATGTTTGTTAATTAAAGTAATTAAAAAATTCAGAATAAAATAAATAAAAGAGTTTTATTAAATGAGAATGTATTAAATTTGGAGAAATTTAATGCATTAAGTGGAGTTTTAAGTGGAGAATCTGAAGGGTCATATTTATGTGGAGGGGAGTTACCACCACATGAATGAGAGGAGGTGGAGGGGCTCCTCCATGGCCGCCGGCCATGGGAGGGGTACCCCCTCTCCTCCTATAAAAGCCCCCCTCTCCTCACTTCTCACTCACACCTCCTTGCTAAGCCCAAAATATATCGAGCCCGTTGGGGAACCCCAAGAGGAAGGTATGATGAGCACAACAACAAGTTTTCCCTCAGTTATGAAACCAAGGTTATCAATCCAGTAGGAGTAAGGAAACACCTAAAATGTGTTGCTAGCTGAACTTTGGCTGGGGGCACTACCGGTGCCAGCAGCAACGTGGAGATCTGCACAACACAACCGCAGAACTTTGCCCCCAACTTGCGATGAGGTTGTCAATCTCACCGGTTTTGCTAAAAACAGAGGATTAAACATATTGAGTGGAAGAATGTAATAGTTTGTAGAAAGTAAACAGAAAACACTAAACAGTTGATTGTAGATTGATAGTAAAAGAAAGGACCGGGGTCCATAGTTCACTAGTGGTGGCTCTCCTTAAGATAGATGACATGTTGGGTGAACAAATTACAACGGGGCAATTGGCAAACATCGAGAAAGCAATATGCATATACTACTCATCTTGACTCCTTTGAGACTTGATTGGGCATTACAACACTATACATAGACCGTAATCCAACTGCATCTATGACTAATAATCCACCTTCCGGTTATCATCCGAACCCCCTCCAGTATTAAGTTGCAAGCAACGGATAATTGCATTACGCATTACGTGTAAAGTAAACAATACGATTGTTCTATGAACAAATGATTGTTGTTTTCTCCCTAGTAGCAACATCACATCTAGTACCTTAGAGATTTCTGTCACTTCCCCAGATTACTAGAGGCATGAACCCACTATCGAGCATAAATACTAACTCTTGGAGTTGCTAGCATCTACTTGGCCAAGATAACTAGTAACAACGGAAATCATGCAAGATCACAAATAACAAAGACATGATAGAATCAATAATCAATCTGAAATAGCATCTCAATATCCATCAGATCCTCGCAAACACAACATGTAAGATTACAAATAGATGATCTTGATCATCAACGTAGCTCACATGATCTAAACATGATAGCACAAAGGAGGAGAACCAGCCATCTAGCTACTATATAGACCCGTAGTCAAGAGATGAACTACGCACACATCACACCGAAGGCTTGCATGGTGATGAAGAAGGCCTCCAGGGCGAATTCCCCTCTCCGGCAGGGTGCCGGGAAGAGCTTCAGATCCCTCCCGATCTAGGGATGGAGATCACGGCGGCTACAGACTCTTTCGTGGAATTTTGATTTGGTACTTAGGGTTTCTGTATCAGAGGCATCTTATAGGCGAAAGGGGAGGCCGAGGGGGTTCCTAGGGCGGCTAGAACACCCCCTGGCGCGGGCCAGGCTGGGCCGCGCGACCAGGTAGTGTTGCGACCCCCTGACCCCTCTCCATCTGTATTCTGGCTCCGGGTGTCCCTCAGTGAAAAACTGACTTCGGCTTTTGTCCCGTCTAATTCCGAAAATATTCATTTTCTGACTTTCCTGGAACCAAAAATAGCAGAAAACAGGTAGCTGACATTGTGGCTCTTGTTAATAGGTTAGTCCAAGAAAGTGTATAGAAAGTACTCCAAAGTGTGGACAAAACACAATAAAGTAGATAAAACCAAGCATGGAACATCAAAAATTATGGATACGTTAGCAATGTATCACTCCTCGTGAAGGATCTCTCCCCCCTCTAGATTTATTCCCTATGGTCCTAGATTAGCGAGATACATGTTCCCGGTGGCTTTTCATCTGGAAGGAGTTGCTACTTCCGCTGCATGGCTGGAGCGGGGACGCGGAGGTTGTTTGGGGGACCAGACGTGTGTGCGATCACGGATGCACCGCTGCTTTACGGTGCTGGACTTGATGGTGCTGGACCTGCTGGATCCGCTGGATTTCATCACGATCTTGAAATCGGCAAGTGTACGACTACATTAACCACGCAATCAGTTTCATTAATAATGCTTTGTCGCTTTTCAAGGGTATGTTCTCTATGGATGTATATCCAGTCGTTAATTGTATCTAGGTAAATAGATCTTGGTGCTTAGATGTTCATATCGTTGGATTTTTTTTTTGTTTTCCATGCCCATAACCCAACAGTGGTATCAGAGCCTGATCTATGCATAGATGCTTTGCACGGGTAGTACACATATGAGTATTTGGGCGATGATGATCATGTTATTTCATCTTATATGTACTTTGTATATTGGTGGCATAGTGGGATGAAGCGGCTCGGACTAACTTTACATGTCCTCGCACATGAGACCTATTCCATGCTTGACATGCAACTAGTTTTGCATAAGTGGCTAGCGGGTGTCTGTCTCTCCTACTATAGTCAATACTTGATTTACAACGAGTTCCTAATAAATTTTTTATCATCATTGTGGTTGCATGTTCGTAGGTAAGAACGGTTCTATCTTCGAAAGCCCTAAGCCACGTAAAACTTGCAATTGATAAATTAGAAGCGTCTAGTTTTTATCGTTGCTGGGCTAGTGTCATGATATGATAATGTTGTAAGTTGATGTATAGTTTATACTCTTACAATACACCTAACGTGTAATTTCCATAGACCTTGGCCTTACACACAAAGGAATGATAAAGATCATACCACGATGCACATGAAAGTGATCAAGTGCAAGAACCATATTATTTCACTTTACACATTTGATGTTTGCATCTTATATTGATTTTTTGGTGTTTTAGTATCATTATAAGATGATCCCTCATTTAAATATAAAGATAAAAAAATGTGTTCTTCCTTAAGTATGCACCGTTCTATGGATCGTGTTTCAAGACATCATGTGATGATCGGGTGTACTCTACTCTGCGCTTTCATATAACAGGTGTAAGACAGTTTTATACACGTGAGTACTAAGGTTCTTACTTGGCGAGCCTAGCATGTACATACATAGCCTCAGAACACAGACCGAAAGGTTAAGCATGAGTCGTATAGTTGATATGATGGCCATATAGATGCTCGCCTTTGAAGCTACACTGACTCACGTGATCATCGGACTTGGTGTAGTGGATTTGGTTCATGTAATCACCAAAAAGACACGAGGGATGTTCTTTTTGAGTGCGAGTTCATGTAGTAATATGATTAAAGTTGAACTCATTTTTCTCATAAACTGAATCGAACTGAATTTGCATATTTTGTTGTAGTCATTGGCATCTGTTTACTACCTTGTACTTAGTTGTAATTGAGATAAAAGAACTATAGAATTCTGGATATTTACTTTACGAACTGGTATCATATTGTTATGAGTGTCAATCTAAAGTTAAAGTACTATTGCAAACTTTCAGCAATACCTAACTTACTCCTTGAAATTCAATAAATAGTATTGAATCAAGAGTAACAATTCCAGTGTTAGTATCTAAATATCATGCATGCCTCCATGATTCTTGATATTCAAAAAGATTATTTTAATATCGAGATTATGTAGGAGCTGAAATAATTGTTTCAGAAACCACCATGTGTGGAAGATATTGTGATATCTGAAACAATGTTTTTGGTTGCAATATGATAGAGTATAATTTAGCAAAATACATTTTCTCATATTGTATGAGAATTTGTGAAGGATGGAGATGCTGGGTATTCGAATCTCCCAAAAGGTTTTGGGAACTAACATTATACTCAGGATTCTTCCTTATAGGCTATGGTAGCTTGATCATGAAAGTTGTCATGATAAGTATGAATAGAAGATGTAGGTAAAATGTTTACTACACTAAAAGATTACTAAAGAATGGATTTTTTTTGAAAGAACGCCAAACATTTGATGATGGTGGTCCACTTCAAAGTGTAAGTCCAAAGGTATTAGTATTTGTCATGTAACATCCGAAAACTCTAATCCAAGTGATCAAGATCCAAATCATCAAACTTAGAGTTAACAAAAACTTTTCCATTTAAAAATATTAAAGCATTCATATGTGTGTGCATTTTAAATAGGAGTTGTTTTGAATTGCCATGATTAAGTGATCCATTGATTGTAAAATGATTCTTAGGTGAAATAAACATCATCTAGATCATTCCCAAACAAATCCCAAAGAGAAACAAATCAAAATGAATAAAATAAACCAATGGTCATTTGTGCCATTTTAACTACCATGCCTGCTTTGGCTATTCCTAGAATTCAGTTCTTAACAGAAACAAATGTGGATCTTTGCACCCCTTGCTAGTACATGTAGTGATGTACCAAGGCCCACTTTGTGATCTACCAAAAACTTATAAACACTAATTTTAAATGGCATTTGAAATTTGAATCTAGTGTAGGTATCAAGATCACACTTATTCAAAAACCACTCAAATGAACTCCATTTTCAAAACCCAAGCAACCAGAGATGCTCAAGTATGTGGTCAACAACTCAACTAAAATTCTCAAAAATTTAGTTCATGCGGCCATTGTGTCGAACACCTTGCAGACAGAATCCAATTAGCCTAACTATTACTGTTTTGATCATTTCTTGTCGAGCCATTTGCCTTGCATTGATCACTCTTGTCCCCCCTGAGTCCAACCAGCACCCCACCGGCCTACCCCTAAGCAGCAACAGTAGTGGAGCGCCGCCACTTTATGGTCGCCGCCGACCAGAAGAGGGCAGAGCGCTAGGGATAGCGTCACGCCATTTTAGCACCACCACTAGCTCCGCCTAACCCTACCGCACCTCCTTGTCCACCCCTCGATCACCCCCAGCCACGGGACCACTCCCCAGCACCGCCGCCCATTCTCTCTGCGAGCTTGCCAGAGCACGCCAGAGCACGTTAGCCACCAGCACGCCACAGACCGCCGCTCGACCCAATACCGTACACGCCGCTCCGCCTCGACCCCAGCACCCCGCCAGACATGGCCGTGCGCTGCCGCGCGACCCACAGTCGCAGAGCGCCGCGTCGAGCACCGCCTTTGTCTCCCAGAGCGCGGGACGCTCCTAACCAAACGCCACCGCCCCTAGCTGCGCATTGAAGCCGTAGAGCACCGCCAGGAGGCAGGCCACCGTCCGCCTACCCAGCCCATGCCGCTAGCAGCCTGTATCAGCGTCATCGATGAGCTCGCCGTTGTACCATTCGGTCGCTTTGTCGCCCTATAAAAGGAGGCCACCCCGACACAAACTACTCACACCATCTCACTCCCCTCTCTCCACTGAGCCTTTCCCCCTCTCACCGAAGCCGCTCGAGCCATAGTTCGCCGGAATTGCACCGGAGGAGCCCACTGCAGAGGAGGAGAAGCTGCTGTCGATTTCGTCCACCCCAGGAGCCAACACGACCACACCAAGATGACGGCCAGCAGGACAGCTATGATAACTAGGACTATCTGCCTTCGTCAGCATTGCCTGTGCCCCTGAAGATGGACCCCACCGCTACACTTATTATTTATTCCGCTGCTTGTTGTATTAAGACTGGATCATGAGATCCTTTATATTTCTGTAAGCCCTTATTTATGGTTTATAATGGATGATGTACTGTGATATCTAATCTGTTATGTCTCGCAAAAATGGTAATCCTGGGATTCCGAGGTATGGCATAACAGACATCTGGGATTAAAATCCCGGGTGTTGACAAGTTGGTATCAGAGCCATCCTGACCATAGGAGACCCTAGTTCGAATGGACATCTAAACTAAAAACTTAATTTCGAAAACCAAAGTGACTATTTATGAAAAACTATTTCCTCTCTTACCCTTGGGAGTTCATTCTTTCTCAAAAATTCATGTTCCTTCAAATTCTTACATTACTACCTAAAACTTGACACACTTGATCACTTCACTAACTTCCTCATGATGGGTTCGTAGCATGTAAAACAAAAAATTTCTACCGCAAGAACGAACAAAACCCAGATCTAATCTAGATAAAATCCAAGATCTAATCTATTAGACATGAGCAACAAGATAGATAGGAACTAACCCTCGTAGATCCGAAAGCGTTAACGAGATTAGATCTCGTGGTTGATGTAGTCGATCACTTGCCGATCTCAAGATCATGTGGACGATCCTTCCGGCGTCGCGTTCCAGCAGCACTTTCGCAGTCGGTCAAGTGGACGATCCTTCCGGCGCCACGTTCCGGCAGCGCTTCCGCAGTTGGTCACACGTGCGGAGTCGAAGCAGACCTTCCTCTCCCCATTCCAGCGAGCAGCGGAGGTAGTAGATCTTCTCCACGGAATCCCAGCAGCACGACGGCGTGGTGGTGGTGGTGGAGTAGAGAATTCTGCAGGGCTTCGCCTATGCCTGTGCAGAAGAAAGGTGGAGGAGAGAGGCGGCAGAGATTGGGAGTTATGAGAGCAGGACTTGGAGGGGGCGCCCCTGCCCTTCTATTTAAGGGGGGAGGCGCGCTTGGGGAGGGGGAGTCCTAGTAGGACTCCCCTCCTATGGCCGGCGGTGGGAAAGGGGGAGGAGTCCTCCCCCCCCACGAATCCATGTCTTGCCCCACTAGGTTTCCTTTGACCCTTTCTTGGTTTTCAAGCAAACTCCAAGAAATCCTCTAGAACCTTCCGGAACATTCCGAAACCTTCTAGAACCCTCATACAAATACTCCGGAACATTTCCTAACTCAGAAAATGATCCCCAATATATGAATCTTATTCTCCGGACCATTCCGGATCTCCTCGTGATGTCCCGAATCCAATCCGAGACTCCGAACAACATTCGATCTCCAACGCATATTCCATATCTACTTAAAACAACTTCGAACCTTAAGTGTGTCACCCTACGGTTCGTGAATATGTAGACATGATAGAGACACATCTCCTACCAATAACCATCAGCAGGACCTGGAGATCCATAATGGCTCCCACATACTCAACGATGACTTTGCGATTGATTGAACCATTTACATACGAAACCAATTCCCTTTGTCACGCGATACTATACTTATCCGAGGTTTGATCGTCGGTATCTCCATACCTAGTTCTACCTCGTTACTGATAAGTACTCTTTACTCGTTCCGTGATATGTCATCCCTTGTGACCCAGTCACATGCTTGCAAGCTAACTAGATGACATTCCACCGAGAGGGCCCAGAACATATCTATCCGTCATATGGATGGACAAATCCCAATCTTGGTCCATGCGCTTCAACACATACTTTCAGAATACCCAATGACACCTTTATGACCACCCAGTTACGAAGCGGTGTTTGATGTCATCAAAGTACCCATCCGGTGATGGTGATTAACACAACCTCATGGTCGAAGGATTAGGTTACTATGCATTTAAAAGCTTACAGCAATACGAACTTAATGACTTGATCTTATGCTACGCTTACTATGGGTGTGTGTCCATCACATCATTCTCCTAATGATATAACCTTGTTATTAATCACATCCTAATGTCCATGATCAGGAAACCATGATCATCAATTAATCAACAAGCTAGTTCAACAAGAGGCTTACTAGGGACTCTTATATGTTTACAAAACACACATGTATTAGTGTTTCCTAATAATACAATTATAGCATGGGATGTAAACATTCATCATAAACACAAAGATATAATAATAATCACTTTTATTATTGCCTCTTGGGCATATCTCCAACACCTCATCCTTGATTCTTGTAGATGGAGTCTCAGTTCAGCAAGTTCTATTAGTTGGGAAGCGGAGGTTAGCTGATCTTCGAGAGGGATCTGGATTCACTGTCAGAACTCTTGGGACGCCCACATCCGGAGTTTCTTGGAGCTCAACTTCTAGGACCCCCAGGAGGAGATTTGCAATGGCTTGTCACCGCTGATCTTCGAGGAAGCATCGAAGCACAAACGTCTGGGAGAATTCAGTTCTCTGTCAGAGAGAACAACTGGCTAGATGGATTAGCCAGGGCAATGCATGAAGCTCTCGCACGTCTATGTTCCCTCAGTGTCAACCAAATCCAAGGAACCCGTTTTGCTCACTATGCAAGACGTGACTTCATGGGAATGCCAATGGAGATGCCAAGTCACCTAGAGCTGAAGCATCAAGTGGAGAACCTTGACTTCCTGCTGTACGATCGCCAGAAGGAATTGGACAATGCTAGGGAGTTTGCCAACCACAACCGTGCCATTGCTGACCAGAAGGCCCAGACTTTCTCACTGCTTGTCAAGGACCGTCAGTCTCCTCGCCACCAGCGCGAGAAGAAGGATCGCATCATCGCCCGTCTTTGCAAGAAGGTGGACGACCTCAAGAAGACCGTCAAGGATCAAGAAGCTCAGCTTGTAGCAAAGGAGGAAGAAGAGGAGGGTGAAGACATCCAGGGAGACATGGATTCTTACCTCAGCAATGATGATGACTTTCTGGAGGAGGATGTTGTGGACTTCTACACTGACGATGAGGACTCCGACTTCATCGACGATGAGTAGATGCCATAGAGCACTGTCGTAGCATGAGATGTATCGGTCCCACTGTATCGTAGCTTGTAGAATGGTTCTTAAAACCATCTGTTTTCCTTTGTTGTTGTGGTGTGTGTGTGTGTGTTTGTATCGTGTGCCTTGTTTGAATGAATGAAATGGAGTTAGTTGCAAAACCTGAGTCAAACTCAAAGTTGTAGCCTTGAAACCAAAACCATGAACCTTAGAACTTTCCCTCTTACCCCTTGATCTATCTCAATCTTCAGATGACTCGTGGAAACCAAGGAGGGAGCAGCTCGTCACAATACCCAATGCTGCAGATCCTGCAGAATCTCATCGCAGACAGAGAAGCAAGCAGGGTAGAGCGCCAAGCTAATCTAGCAACACTGCAACAGATTGCCCAAATGGCTCTCAACAATCAAGGGCATGGAAACTAGGATCATCAAGGATCCAAGCTGAAGAACTTCCAGAATACCAATCCCCCAATATTTAGCACTTCAGAGAACCCATTAGATGCTGATGACTGGTTGCAGACGATGGAGAACAATTTGGAGGTAGCCAGAGTTGATGACAACGAGAAAGTTCTCTTTGCCACCCACTACTTGGCAAGAGACGCAAGATCCTGGTGGAACAACATACGCCTGATGAACCATGGTCAAGTGTTGACATGGGAAGCCTTCAAGATCAAGTTCAGCCGCACCCACGTGCCGCAGGGTCTAGTCACCCGAATGAGGGATGAATTCAGAGAGTTGAAGCAGGGCAGAATGACTATGGTGGAATACGATGACAAATTCCTGTCACTTGCAAGGTACGCACCTGATGAGATCAACACGGAGGCCAAGAAGAAGGAGAGATTCCTGAACGGACTGCATGACGAGATGCAGACTGTACTCGTCAACATCCGCTTCGAGGATCTCGAAGAACTAGTCGACTCTGCCATTCTGATGGAAGGGGAAATTAATCAGGCAAACAACAACCGCAAACGTCGTATGACGCACCAAGCTAGATCCAACAGTCACCAGAAGTATCGTCCCAACCCGTCTGCAGCGTATGCACCAAGAAACAACCGACCCCCAATGTCTCGCCCAAGCTACCCCAACCGTAGCGGAGGCAATGTGAAGTCCGGAGGAAACAACAACAACCCCGGCAATGCCAGCAATTTCAACCGGGCATCTCCCAAGAGCAACAGCAACAACAACAACACTACACCCAGAACTGGAAGCAATGTTGTGCCCGTCGCAGCTAAGGACAAGTCCCAGATAACTTGTTTTGAGTGTGGAGTGAAGGGCCACTATTCCAATGAGTGTCCCAAGAAGACTGCTGCCACTGCCAATGTGAATGCCCCAGCTCAACAGCAGCGTCGTGTTCAACCAGGGAGAAGGTTTGCCCCAGGGAACCCTCACAACCACAATGGCCGTCTCTTTCACATGAATGCAGAGGAAGCCCAAGAAGCACCAGACGTAGTGTTGGGTATGTTTTATGTCAACTCAATTTTAGCAAGGGTATTGGTTGATTCGGGAGCATCGCATTCATTTGTCACCAAAGAATTTGCATGCACTAGTAAGATCCACCCAACCAACTTGAAGCATGTCATGATAGTTCAAATCCCCGGTTCAACTACAAAAGCTAGAAAAATTTGCAAAGCTATGCCTATCAGAATACATGGGATAGATTTTATGCCAACCTAATCGTACTTGGAACCAAATGATTGGAAGTAGTACTAGGTATGGACTGGATGTCAAGGCATAAAGGACTGATAGACTGTGCTAAGAAAGCCATCACCATGACCAGTAGCTCTGGAGTCACAGTAGAGCATATATCTGAAACCTTACCCCGTCAATTCAAGTGCAACAAGAGTCTAGCCCTACCCACCATAGACCAAGTCAGAGTAGTCTGTGAATACCCCGACGTATTCCCGGATGAATTGCTAGGTATGCCCCCGGATAGGGATATTGAGTTCATTATCGAACTAATCCCCAGAACCGAACCCATAGCCCAGAGACCTATAGCATGAACCCCTCAGAGTTAGTAGAGTTGAAGAAGCAGTTGGATGCTATGTTAGCAACATGCTTGATTCAACCAAGCGCATCGCCATGGAGATCACCAGTGTTATTCGTCAACAAGAAGATGGAGGCAACCGTTTATGCACAGATTACAGAAAGCTGAATGACGTCACCATAAAAAACAAGTACCCTTTGCCAAAGATAGAGGATCTATTTGATCAGCTGACTGGTGCCCAGGTATGCTCAAAGATTGATCTTAGGACTGGTTATCACCAATTTAGGATTCGTGCAACGGATATTCTGAAGCCTGCCTTTACTACTTGTTATGGTTTATACGAGTATACGGTTATGTCTTTTGGATTACCCAATGCCCCTGCTTATTTCATGAATCTCATGAATAAGATCTTTATGAATTTCCTAGATAAGTTTGTCGTTGTGTTTATCAACGATATCCTTATCTAATCCAAGTCAGAAGAAGAGCATGAGCAACATCTGAGAATTATCCTAGAAACCCTGAGAGAGCATCAGTTATATTCCAAGTTCAGCAAGTGTGAGTTTTGGCTGAAAGAAGTAGGATTCCTAGGACATATTGTGTCTGCCGGAGGAGTCTCTATTGATTCTGCCAAGATTAAAGATGTCAAAGAATGGGAAGCCCCAACCACTCAAACCCAAGTCCGTGCATTTCTTGGATTAGCGGGATATTACCGCAAGTTCATAGAAGGCTTTTCGAGCATTGCCAGACCCATGACCCAATTGTTGAAGAAGGACAAGAAATTTGAATGGACCGACAAATGTGAAGCCAGTTTCCAAGAACTGAAGAAGAGATTAATATCAGCCCCAATATTGATCATGCCAGATATGGAGAAGCCGTTTGATGTGTATTGTGATGCATCCAAGATTGGTCTCGGATGTGTATTGATGCAAGAAGGAAAGGTCATTGCTTATCTATCTCGACAACTAAAGCAACATGAGCAGAACTATCCGACCCATGATCTATAATTAGCAGCCGTAGTGTTGACATTGAAGACATGGCGTCATTATCTTATGGGTAATCGCTGTGAGATTTACTCAGATCACAAGAGCTTGAAGTATATTTTCACTCAGAAGGAGCTGAATATGAGGCAAAGGAGATGGATAGAGTTAATCAAGGATTATGACCTTGACATTCACTATCACCCCGACAAAGCCAATGTGGTAGCGGATGCTCTTAGCAGATTGCCATGTAGGCTAAACACCATGATCAAGGAGAAGCAACCATGTTTGTATGAGGAATTGGAGAAGTTTAGGACTGATCTTATTAGCAAACGATTTTTAGCTAGCATTGAACTTCAACCCACATTAATCAGCCAAATCAAGGAAGCCCAGAAGGGAAATGAAAGTATCGACGGAATCAAATGTCGTATTGGTACAGGAAAGGTGATTCATTGAAGATGAGGGAGTTTGATACGTCCATTTTGCATCACTATTCTATGTCTTAATTCACTATTATTCATTGATATATTTCGTATTGAGAGGTGATACTTATGTTATTTCATCTGTTTTTGCATGGTTGATGACTCTTGGAGCATGGACCGCTGCAGTCAGGATTCTGATGGAAAAGGTGCTGTTTGGAGGCAATCGCGAAGATCAGAAAATCTGGGAAAATAAACGGAAAATCCTATTTTTCCAGAAGACTAAGGATGCCAGAAGATGGAGTGGAGGTGGGCCACAGGGGGCCCACACCACCCCATGGCGCGGGCAGGCCTAGGCCGCGCCTGGAGGTGGTGTGGCCACCCTGGCCCACTCCAGCCTCTCTCCTCTGGCGTATATCATCCCCACGAAACCCTAAGACTCGAGGAGCGACCATAGAAAGATTCCACCGCCTCTGCGGGGCAGAAAACACCGAGAGAGAAAGATCTCTCCGACAGACAGATTTCTGCCGGGGGAATTCCTTCCTGGAGAGGGGAGATCGTCGCCATCAACACCACCATCAAGCTGGACTTCATCGGGATCATCATCATCATCACCACCATCATCACCTTCAGCACCATCATCACCATCTCCATATTGATGTAACAATTGTGTTGAATCTTGCATAGTTCATAGGGGAAACTTTCCTGGTGTTGATTACTCTTTGTAGTTGATGCTATTGAGTGAACCATTGAATTATTGTTTATGTTCAGATTGTTATACATCATTATTCCATCTCTGATCATGATTCATATGATGTCTTGTGAGTAGTTCGTTTTGTTCTTGAGGACATGGGAGAAGTCTTGTTGTTAGTAGTGGAGTTGCGTTGAGAAAGATTCAATAGATTGTTATTTAAGTTGTGGTGTACTTCTTCTAGTGGTGTCATGTGAACGTCGACTACATGACACTTCACCTATAAGGGCCTAGGGGAATGCATTGTGTATTTGGCTACTAATCGTAGGGGTTGCCGGAGTGACAGAAACCTGAACCCCCGTTAGGAAACCATTGCACAAGGGACGTAAGGGTCTTAGAGTTTAAAGCCGTGGTTAGGTTTCTACCTTAATTACTTTCTTGTACTTACGGATGTTTGCAAGGGGTATAATCACAAGTATGTATTAGTCTTGGATGGGGCGGTACATTAGCACAGGTTCACCCACACAACACTTAGCAAACTAGAGAAGATTAATCGACTATATGAAGCGAAAGCACTAGAGAGTCTTCCCATGTGTCCTCGAGAACGTTTGGTCATCTATAGAAATACAACTGGCTTGTCCTTTGCTGCATAAAGGATTGGGCCACTTGCTGCATTTATTCTTACTGTCTTTTATTTACTCGTACTTTGTTTACTTGCTTTATCGAAAACCCCTAAAAATCCGTTTGCTAAGTATTTGCAGAGAATTCCTGATCCATACCACTAGCCATCACCTTCTGCTCCTCGTTGGGTTCGACACTCTTACTTATCGAAAATACTGCAATACACCCCCTATACTTGTGGGTCATCAGAGTTCTGTGGTACAAAGGACGTATCTATGTGCCAGCAGATTCAGAACTGAAGCAGGTTATCATGCAGGAAGCTCATGATACTCTTTATTCTATCCACCCCGTAGGAACATAAGATGTATCAAGATTTGAAAGAGCAATTCTGGTGGCACAAGATGAAGAGAGAAATCGATAGCTACATCGCCAAGTGTGACATCTGTCAAAGAGTCAAAGCAGAGCATCAGAGACCCACATGACTGTTGCAACCATTGCAGATTCCGGAATGGAAATGGGATTCCATCGGAATGGACTTTATCACCGGATTGCCCACTTCCAATAGGGGAAATGACTCAATCTGGGTCATCGTTGATAGACTGTCCAAGGTAGCTCATTTTATACCTGTCAAGACAACTTACCAGAGTTTGAAGCTAGCAGAGCTGTATATTGCTAGAATTGTTAGTCTGCATGGAACCCCCAAGACCAGAGTATCAGATCGAGGAACCCAATTTACCTCGAGATTTTGGTAGAAAGTCCTAGAAGGATTGGGAACCAAGTTGAATTTCAGCACCGCTTGTCACCCACAGACTGATGGACAGACTGAAAGAGTCAACCAAACCCTAGAGGATATGTTGAGAGCTTGTGTGTTAGAATACGGATCAAAATGGGAAGACTGCCTGCCTTTCATAGAGTTCTCATATAACAACAGTTATCAAGCTAGTTTGCAAATGGCACCATTTGAGTTCCTATACGGAAGAAAGTGTAGTACCCCTTTGAATTGGTCGCATGTAGGAGAGAGTCAGATCTTTGGACCCAACATTCTCCGAGAAGCAGAAGAGAAGGTTCACAAAGTCCGTGAGCACCTCAAGACCACCCAATCTAGACAAAAGAGTTATGCTGCCAAGAGAAGGAGAGACCCGACTTTCAATGTCGGAGATTTTTTATATCTCAAGGTTTCGCCATTGAAGGGAACGCAACGCTTTAGTCTGAAAGGAAAGTTAGCTCCTAGATATATCGGACCCTTCAAGATTCTGAATCGCCGAGGAGAAGTATCGTATCAACTGGAACTACCTGAAGAGATGCCAGCCATCCACAATATGTTCCATATCCCGTTACTTCGCAAATGCCTGGAAGTGCCGGGAAAGACTGAAGTTTTCAATAACATCGATCACCGAGCTGTTGATATCAACAATGACCTGACATATCATGAAGTGCCCATCCGTATCTTGGAGGAAGCTTACAGAACCACTAGGACTAGGAGTATCAAATTTCTCAAGATTCAATGGAGCAACCATACTGAAGACATGAGGGATGTTGTTTTTGAGTGGGAGTTCATGTAGTAATATGATTAAAGTTGAACTCATTTTTATCATAAACTGAATCGAACTGAATTTTTATATTTTGTTGTAGTCATTGGCATCTATTTACTACCTTGTACTTAGTTGTAATTGAGATAATAGAACTATAGAATTCTAGATATTTACTTTACGAACTGGTATCGTATTGTTATGAGTGTCAATCTAAAGTTAAAGTACTATTGCAAATTTTTAGCAAAACCTAACTTACTCCTTGAAATTCAATAAATAGTGTTAGTATCTAAATATCATGCATGCCTCCATGATTCTTGATATTCAAAAAGATTATTTTAATATCAAGATTATCTAGGAGCTGAAATAATTGTTTCAGAAACCATCATGTGTGGAAGATATTGTGATATCTGAAACAATGTTTTTGGTTGCAATATGATAGAGTATAATTTAGCAAAATACATGTCCTCATATTGTATGAGAATTTGTGAAGGATGGAGATGCTGGGTATCCAAATCTCCCAAAAGGTTTCGGGAACTAACATTATACTCACGATTCTTCCTTATAGGCTATAGTATCTTGGTCATGAAAGTTGTCATGATAAGTATGAATAGAATATGTAGGTAAAATGTTTACTACACTAAAAGATTACTAAAGAATGGATTTTTTTTGAGACAACGCCAAACATCTGATGATGGTGATCCACTTCAAAGTGCAAGTACAAAGGTATTAGTATTCGTCATGTAACATCCCAAAACTCTAATCCAAGTGATCAAGATCCAAATCATCAAACTTAGAGTTAACAAAACCTTTTCCATTTAAAAATATTAAAGCATTCATATGTGTGTGCATTTTAAATAGGAGTTGTTTTGAATTGCCATGATTAAGTGATCCATTGATTGTAAAATGATTCTTAGGTGAAATAAACACCATCTAGATCATTCCCAAACAAATCCCAAAGAAAAACAAATCAAAATGAAAAAAATAAACCAATGGTCATTTGTGCCATTTTAACTACCATGCATACTTTGGCTATTCCTAGAACTCAGTTCTTAACATAAACAAATGTGGATCTTTGCACCCCTTGCTAGTACATGTAGTGATATACCAAGGCCCACTTTGTGATCTACCAAAAACTTGCAAACACTAATTTTAAATGGCATTTGAAAATTGAATCTAGTGTGGGTATCAAAATCACACTTATTCAAAAACCAGTCAAATGATTTCCATTTTCAAAACCCAAGCAACCAGAGATGCTCAAGTATGTGATCGACAACTCCACCAAAATTCAGCCCAAAACTCAAAAATTTAGTTCATGCGGCCATTACGTCGAACACCTTGCAGACATAATACAATTAGCCTAACTATTACTGTTTTGATCATTTCTTGTCGAGCCATTTGCCTTGCATTGATCACTCTTGTCCCCCTGAGTCCAACCAGCAACCCACCGGCCTACCCCTAAGCAGCAGCAGTAGTGGAGCGCCGACACTTTATGGTCGCCGCCGACCATAAGAGGGCAGAGTGCTAGGGATAGCGTCGCGCCATTTTAGCACCACCACTAGCTCCGCCTAACCCTACCGCACCTCCCTGTCCACCCCTCGATCACCCCCAGCCACGGGACCACTCCCCAGCACCGCCTCCCATTCTCTCTGCGAGCTCGCCAGAGCACGCCAGAGCGCGTTAGCCGCCAGCACGCCATAGACCGCCTCTCGACCCAATACCGTGCACGCCGCTCCGCCTCGACCCCAACACCCCGCCAGACACGGCCGTGCGCCGCCACGCGAACCACAGTCGCAGAGGGCCGCGTCGAGCACCGCCTCTGTCTCCTAGAGCGTGGGACACTCCTAACCAAATGCCACCGCCCCTAGCTGTGCATTGAAGCTGTAGAGCACCACCAGGAGGTAGGCCACCGTCAGCCTACCCAGCCCATGCCGCTAGCAGCCTGTATCAGCGTCACCAACGAGCTCGCCGTCGTACCGTTCGGTCGCTTTGTCGCCCTATAAAAGGAGGCCACCTCGGCACAAACTACTCACACCATCTCACTCCCCTCTCTCCACTGAGCCTTTCCCCCCTCTCGGCGGAGCCACTCGATCCATAGTTCACCAGAATTGCACCGGAGGAGCCCGCTGCAGAGGAGGAGAAGCTTTCATCGATTTCGTCCACCCCAAGAGCCACCGCGACCACGCCTGAGTCCGCCGTCGACAACACGTTCGATCGCCCCCCATCGCCACGCTAGCTGGAGCCCTGGTAAGCGCCCACGTACCCCTACCGAGCCGCTAGGGTTAGCTCTCGCCGGCGACCTGTTCGCCGGAGACGACGATCCTCAGCCGTAGATCTTCTTTTTAATCCCATGGTCCTCGTCGCCCCGTACCGCTTTGCGATTGATGTGCCGCTAACCTGCGGGACCCCCTGTCAGTTGTCATCCGCGCCGCGGAGCATCACTGGGCCAGCCCATTTCCTTTCCCGCGCTAACCCAGTAATTTGAATTAGGTTTTTTCTATTTTAGTTTGAACTCACTTCTGTCTCTTAGTTTAAAAATCAATTCAGAGAGTTTTAGAAATCCAAATGGAGTGATTCCAATTTTGTTAGAAATCTACTGCAAAGATCTATATAAGACCGTTGGATTTAATTCATTTAGAGTTAGAGATCTCTCCTAGTAAACATAACAAGACATAAGCTTTTGCTCATTCAAACATTTTTATAAAATCAACCATAGTAGCTTTTGAGTTGATTCCACTCTCAAAACTCACATTTAACCATACCTATCTAAATATGTAATAATATTAAGGTTTGCATGCAGTGACTTTGGACTAGTACCAAAATAATGCTATATAAGCATTTCTAGTCACTTTAAATCATTAATTATTAAACTTAAACTTATTTAAATGTGATCCAACCTTTAAATCACATTCCCATATGTTAGAATATGTGGTGAGGACATGTGTCCACATGATCCCATATTTTAAGTGGAGAATATTAAATCGTAGTTATTTTTAATGAGTAGAAGTTACTTTTCTCAAATAAAAAGAATGAAGCTAGTTAAATAAAACCTTGGATGCTTGTGATGATAATAGATCATAAAATGTATGCCTTAGTGTGCTAAGTAGCCTAGATAAGTATTGTTTGGTGATTGTGTACTCCGTATGTATTTATAGAAGATAGTACCGACCAAGCTTTCGAGGAGGAGGAGTTCTACCAAGAGGAGGAAGAAGAAAACTTCAACCACTGCACCAACCAAAGCAAGCTAACACTTGCAAGTATTATACTAGCAAGCCATCATTAACAATGCAAGCTATTGTTAGCAAGCTAGAATTAAGTTAGATAACCTAAGCAAGGTGCATTAGGCATGCTTTGGTTACACCACTTTGAATATTACCTACCCCAAGTTTTATTTCCAAGCTTTACCTTCCTTTACAATACCAAAGTCCCTTACTTGTTTTAAAGGTAGCATAAAAAGTATAAAACTTGACCTATCTAGATAATCCTAGATGTCAGTCTATGGCATGAGATTGAGATTAGCATCCCACCTTAGTGAACACTCTTAACCTAGTAGTTTAGAGCTAAATCCAAACTTGATTCACTTTAGATGGGAGTACTTGGTGAAAATGATTTATGAAAACCTTGGAATGATGAGTCATTCTATTGAGATGTTTTGACATGTGTTGAGAAACACAAATGGTTTATGATGATGAAAATGTTGAGGCATGAGCCTTAACCCCTTTTACCAAAACTGATGGTTGGATTCGGATGCGATACCATTCCAATTTTACCGTACAACCACAATACCTGAATTGGGTAAGGCTTAGCTGGAAGTTTATATGCATTAGTATTAGTTCCCTCGCGGGAGAGGTTTGAGCTGAGGCTACCTCTCAATGTTGTCCACCTATGCAGTGCCCAAGATGACAGATGGTCATGGTTGGGAGGCCATGCTCATAGGAGAGGTGCTTATACTAGGGTGTCTAAAGGAAAGGTTATGTTTGATTATCTGCATACTAAGTATGATGATTAAGGGTTATCCCTGATAGATGTATCAAATCTTGTGGTGAAAGTGTACCCCTCTGTAGAGTGTCAAACTATTCGAATAGCTGCATCCGCGGTTATGGACAGTTGGAGTGGCCATACTATTTCGTTGTTAGATGTTTTCAAAATGACTTATGAGATGACTGATGAATCTTGAATTGAACGCAATAGAGTTGTGACTATGACACTAGCTTCCCAACTTAAGTGATTTGAGAATTTTATTTTATCTTTCTTTGTTTATGATCTCAGCTTAGGTTTCAAACTTAACTTTATAGTCAAACTTAGAGTTAGCCTTTTACACTAGTATTACCTTACTTATTAGTGATAGTTTGCGAGTACTTAAAGAGTACTCATGGCTTTTGTCCCTGGCTATTCTCATGGCCAGACTATGAAGGAGACTACCAAGATGATGGCCAGCAGGATGGCTATGATAACTAGGACTATCTGCCTTCGTCAGCATTGCATGTGCCCCTAAAGATGGACCCCACCTCTACGCTTATTATTTATTCCACTGCTTGTTGTATTAAGACTGGATCATGAGATCCTTTATATTTGTGTAAGACCTTATCTATGGTTTGTAATGGATGATGTACTGTGATATCCAATCTGTTATGTCTCGCAAAAATGGTAATCATGGGATTGCGAGGTATGGCATAATAGGCTTCTAGGATTAAAAATTCGGGTGTTGACTCGCAATCCCAGGATTACCATTTTTGTGAAACATAACAGATTGATATCACAGTACATCATCCATTACAAACCATAATAAAGGTCTTACAAATAAAGGATCTCATGATCCAGTCTTAATACAAATCAAGCAGCAGAAAATAAATGTAGTAGGGGCTCCATCTTCAGAGTCACATGCAATGCTGACGATGGGAGATGATCCTAGTTGTCGTAGACCTCCTGCTGTCCATCATCCTGGTAGTCCTCCTCATAGTCTGGCCACGGGAATAGCCAGGGACAAAGCCATGAGTAGTCTTTAAGTACTCGCAAACTATCACTAACAAGTAAGGTAATTCTAGTAGGAATCTTAAGCTCTAGGTTTATTTGCAAAAAGCCAGATTTATCTAAAGCTGAGTTTAGAAGTAAAGAAAACTAAGTTAATGTTCTAAATCACTTAAGTGGGAACCTAGTTTTCATATCCACAACCCTGTTGTGGTCAAGTCAAAGTCATAGTTCAATTCACAAGTCATTTTGAAAACATCTAACCATGGAACAATATGGCCTCTCCAACTGTCCATGACCGCGGACGCGGCTATTCAAATAGTTTTACACTCTGTAGAGGTGGTACACTTTCACCACAAAATTCGATACATCCGTCAGGCATAACCCTGAATCATCATACTTAGCAGGCGGATAATCAGTCATAACCTTTCAATTACACACTCTAGTATAGGCACCTCCCCTATGAGCTTGGCCTCCTAGCCATGGCCATCTGCCATCCTGGGCACTGCATAGATGGACATTCACACTCATGAGGTAGCCTCAGCTCAACCTCTTCCACGAGGGAACCCATACTAAGGTATATAAACTTCCAACTAAGCCCTAATCAATTCAGGTATTGTGGTTGTACGGTAAAATTGGAATGGTATCGCATCCAAACCCAACCATAATTTTTTATAAAGGGCTAAGGCTCATGCCTCAACATTTTCATCATCAAATCCTTTTGTGTCCATAAGACATTTCAAAACATTTCAATAGAATGAACCATCATTCCAAGGTTTTCACAATTATTTTCACCAAGTATTCCCATCTATAGTGATCAACCTTTATGCTTAGCACTAGCCACTAAAGTTGAGGGTATTCACTAATGAGGGTGCTAATCAAGGTTTACTATCCAACTCTAATCGCATGCCTTGGAATGACATCTAAGTATAACTAGTTAGGCCTAGTTTTATACTCTTTATGGTATCTATACTATTTTTCCAATACTACAAAACATTAACTAAAAGTAAAGAACTTTGGTAAAGTAAAAGAATAAAGCTTGCAAGTAAAACTTGGGATTGGCATAATCAAAGTTATATAACCAAGCATGCCTAATGCATATTGCATAGGTTATCTTGCAAGGATAACTTGCATGGTTCTAGCTTGCAATCAGTGGTGGCTTGCCTTGAGTAGTGCAGTGATTGAAGTTCTCTTCTTCTTGTTATTCTTGGTAGTACTCCTCCTCCTCGTATCCCGGGTCGGTACTATCGTCTATAAATGAATACGAGGTACACAATCACCAAACAATACTTAAATATTTTTATTTAGCACACTAAGGCTCACAGTAGATGATCTAGCATCATCACAATCATCACATGAAATAAAGACTTATTCTTATTTATCTTATTTTAGAAAAGTAATTTCTACTCATTGAAAAATACTTAAGATTTAATATTCTCCAATTAAAATATGGGATCATGTTGACACATGTCATCACCACATATTCTAATACAGGGGAATGTGATTTAAAGTGTTGGTCAAATTTTATAAAGTTTAAGATTATCATTTAATAGAATTAAAGTGACTTGAAATGCCTAAATAGCATTATTTTGGTACTAGTCCAATGTCACTGCATGCAAACCTAAATATCCTTACATATTCAGATAGATCTTATCAAATGTGATTTTTGAGAGTTGGAATCAGCTCAAAAGCATTTATGATTGATTTTTGAAAAATGTTTGAAGTTGGAAAAGTCTTTGTCTTGTTATTTTTACTATACGTGATCTCTAACTCCAAATGACTTGAATCCAACGGGCTTGGATAGATAATTTCAATACCTTTCTAACAAAGTTGGAATCATGCAATTTGGTTTAGTGAATCTTTCTGAATTGATTTTTGAATCTACTAATAGAAACTGGTTTTAACTAAATTGGAAAAGAATTATTTGAATTCACAAGCCTGCGCGGGAAACTAACTGGGCCGGCCCAATCTACACAGCGCGGCGTAGAGGGCTTCTGACAGAACGGACCCACTAGTCAGTGGCTCATCTAACACGAAGTGGTATCTTTAAATCTAGGCCCTACGATTAGAACATGATCTAACAGCTGAGATCCATTGTCGACAACGAATAGCTCCGGCAAGGTCTAAACCCTAACGCGGTGGTGGGGGTCGTGTGAGGCTCACTAGGGCTCCAGCTAGGGTCGGTGATGGGGGCGAACGGCGTTGTCGATGACAGCGGTTCGAACGGTGGTCACGGCAGCTCCTAGGGCAGCTCCAATCGACGGCGCCGTTCCTTCACTGCAGCGGCGGGCTCCGGCTAAATTCCGGCGGGGTGGTGCTCGCCTTGCTCCAGGAAAGGGTGTGGGAGTGTCTGTGAGGAGTGGGGAGTGAGGTGGTGTGGAGAAATGAGGCGGAGACGGCCTCTATTTATACACCGACGAGGGGACTGAGCGGGATGGGTTGGCTTCTCCGGTGCCGGCTATACATCATGTTATCGGCATGGCTACGGGTAAGGGACGGTGCGTTGTTCCCTGGTGGTCATCACGGGCTTAATGGCACGGCACGGGGCGGTCGAGGACGGTCAGGTGCGTGCGGTGCTCTACACAGGAGCAGCGGTGTTCGAGACGACGCACGGGTGCTACGGGTCGCACGGAGAGGGCTAGGCGCGGCGCGTGTGAGCTGGTCGGGTGCGGTGCTCTGGCGCGCTCTCGGCACGGCGCAGAGACACTAGGCGCGATGCTGCTGGGGTGGTCCATGGCCAGGCTGGGGTTGTTGGCTGGACAGGGGGTGGTGGTGGACGGTCGCTTGTCTCCTGCATGTCGTGGGAGAAGGCAACGTCATCTGTTGCGAGCGGTTCATGGTCGGCCGGCATGGCAGTTTTTGGGCGGCGCTGCACTGGCGCAACGGCAAGGGGGGTGGCTGTCCATGCATTGCTAGACACTGGGGGATATATGGGAGTGAAGAGGGGATAATTTGGTCGGGTGATCACTGCTCAAAACAGTGAAGTTAGGCCAGGTTTAAAATGTGTCTGCAAGGTGTTTGATTAAATGGCCGAAAGAACTTAAGTTTGAAAATTTTGAATGAAATTTGGTGAGTGATCTTATCTTATGCTTGAGTGTCTATGGTTGCTTGGAAAAGGCAAGGTGAATTGATTTAGTTGGTTTTTGTAAAATGGTGATCTTACCATATGAACTAGATTCAAATTTGAACTGTCCTTTAAATAGATTTGAAAATAGTTTTGGTGAGTTTGTAAAGTGGGCCTTGGTTTACTTTTACTTGGTCTAGCAAGGGGTGAAAAGAGATGGAAATGTTTCTGTTAGAAATTGTTTTCTAGAAACACTCAAAGTGGCCTAGTGGTTAACTTTGGTCAAAATGACCATTAGCTTATTTAAATTATATTTGATTTCTTTTTCTTTTGATTTTGTTTGTAATTGACCTACATGATGTAGTATTCATCTTTAAACCATTTCTCATCATTTGTAGCAATCAAACATGGCATTTTCACTCAATCATACACTAATGCAAAACACACATGCATTCATATAGATTTTTGGAATAAAAGTTTTTGTTAACCCTAAACTTGGGTGATTAGAACTTGATAAGCTTGCTTAATATTTTTGGGGTGTTACAGTATTTGACTTTACATGCTTTGGACTAAATGTCATGTGTATGACGCCACTATTGATGTTGATGGATTCTTTTAAAGAAAAAGGAAATGCTGAAATAGAATCTCTAAAATATTTGGCAGAAAAAGGAAAAGACTGGTAGTATCCAGCCTAGGTATATAAAAGATATACATGTTATGGCTGTATTCTTTGCTTGTTAAACAATGTGGTTCTTAGGTATTGGATACTGATTGGTTGGTGTGAAGTGTCATACAGAACAACACAATTCATGAACTGCAACGGCCTAAGTAACTGGTAAGAGAATAAGTGATGATGTTCATCGAAAACAAATAAAGTGTTATTGTGTTTCTCGTTGTCATCAAACCTAGCCTTCAAGATTTGTTTTAATAATTGTTATTTAGTTTTGGTATTATGAGAACAATGGTTGTTCAAATAATTGTCGTATTCCATAAGGGATGGATGAACTTTGACAAGTCTAGTTGGAGCAATCACGTCCATAAAACTAATGCTAAAATGTTGGAAGACAAATGATTGAAAGATCACTTATGAAGTGACATCACTGTTTAAATTATATTGGAAACAAAACATGAAGAAACTCAATGTTGATGGATTTTTGGAGTCTTTGATTTTGATCAATTGACACTTGTGAGACTTTCCTCGAGATAATTGAAACTCCGTCCATAGTCCAAAGAGGAACGGATGACTAACTTATTGGATATTGTACATGTTGATGTACATAGTCTATTATATGTAGCCGTGTGCGGTGGATCTTTCAACTTTATATACATTATCCGGAAATTTGAGTGGATATATATGTATATTACTTAATAAGGGAGAAGTATGAAACATAAAATTGTTAAAAGTATTTCAAGATGAAGTAGAGAATCATTGTAATGGGAAAATAAAAGAGTTTATGATTGGATCATAAAGGGAGATATTTGAGTTACAAGTTTAGAAAAACACCTAAGATTTGAGGAATCGTTCCATGGATTTGTGTTTCCCGATAAACCATAGGAGTATGGCATATTCGAGAGATGAAATCAAACCTTGTTTGGCATGGTAAGATCAAAGGTGTCATTTATAAAAATGCCATTTGTTTTAAAGATTAAAGCTTTAGAGACTACCGCTTTTACACTGAAAATAGTACCATCGTGATCCGTTCAAATGACACCATATGAGTTATGGTTTGGGATAAAACTCGAGTTGTCTTTTCTTAAATATTGGTATGCTTGGCATAAGTAAAATGTTTATAGCCAAAGTCAGATAAGCACGTCTTTGTAGGTTATCCCAAAGAAATAGTTGGGTATTCCTCCATAACACTGAAGACAAAAGAGTTTGTCACTTTGAACGTCAAGTTTCTTGAGAAGGAATTTTTTGCAAAAGTTAAGTGGGAGGACAATAGAACTTTGATTAGGTTGATGAACCTAAGAAACATGTGCTAAGTAGCGCAGTGCCGAGAAGTGTCCCGTAGGTGGCCACAATGCTCATGGCTCTCATGACTACAAAGGTTGTAATCTCGGAGATTAGAGTTCCTATTTGAACCATATGGGTCGGGTAAGAATCAAATAGTTAGATTTGATAAACAAGTCACTATTGTTTTGACAATGATGAACCGACCGCATGCAAATAAGCAATGATGGGCCCTGACTCCATGAAATGACTAGAAGTCATAAAATCCGTGATAATTTCTATACACGAGAAATCAAGTTTTGAACTTGAAAGACCCTTTGGAAAGGCGTGAAGCCTATCGGTCGTATATGGATCTATAAAAGGGATGGACATGGATGTTTCACATCTGTGAAATAGTAGACATGTCAGTAAAGAGTTTCCGACAATGTTCAAGGAGTTGACTGCGACAAGATTTGATCTTTCATAGCGATATCTATTCTAGACGGATTATTGTAGCAACCACTACATATGTCAATTTTGATATATGGTAGTTGAACAAACAAAACAAGATTCTTCTAATAGAATGGTTACCTATGATGTGTATATGAGGTCCGAAGGGTTTTGTTAGATCAAAGGATGCTAAAAGGGCATGCAAACTTCAATGGTCGAAGCAAGCATAGTGGAGTTGGAATCTTCACCATGATGAAACTGTTAAAAGAGTTTAATTTCATCAGAGGCGATGAAGATTCTTGCATTTGCAAGAAATTAAGTGGGAGCGCTGAGACATATTTCTAATACATTATGTAGAATACATGGTGTTGATTGGAAATGATGTATCTTTTATTGACACATGCTAAGAATTTCATTAAAATTAGATTTTGATGAAAGATCTGGGCAAAACCGGAATATTACGCATCAATGTCTATATGGATAGATTGAGGCGTCAATATGGTTATGCCAAAATGTACATAGATGAGATATTGAATGCGTTCAATATGGAAACTACAAGAAAGGTTCTTGCCACATGGAGAAGGTTGAATCAAGATTCAAGTGTTTTGGCACTTGGTGAGTGAAATCACATGAATATTTTGATCAATAAGGTATACCATGATATGTACATATCCAGATATGTCCTATGATCTAAATATTATGTGCATATACCCAAATGATTCATAACATGATCATTGGACAATAGTAATGATATTCTTACGATCTTTGGAAGAACTAAGAATATGTTGTAAAAGGTTACAAAATAGTTCATTGTAAAGTGTTACATTGGTACTAGATTTTTCACAAAATACAAGTTAAGTTTATCTCAATTTAAACTATGGGTGGCACAATGTAATGGAAAGGAAGTTCCATGATGGATTTGGATGAGTTCCAAAGTTAAAATATTGTGACGGATACTACAACAAAAGGCTAAGTATATGATGAAGGGAATATGCCCTGAGAGGCAATAATAAAGTTGTTATTATATATATTCCAAGTATATGATAGAAGTTTATTTTGCATGCTATAATTGTATTAATTTGGAAACGTTAATACATGTGTGTTTAATAAACAAAAGGAAAGTTCCTAGTTATGCCTCTCTTATAAACTAGCTCGTTGATTAAAAAGATGATCAAGGTTTCCTAATCATGGACATTGGATGTTGTTAATAACGAGGTCACAACATTAGTGGAATGATGTGATGAACATTCATCTGAAGTATAGCATTACAATCAAAGTCATTGTGTTTATATTGCTATAACATCTAATGAAGTAATCCTAGTCCTTAGACCATGAGATCATGTTAATCACTAACACTTGAAGAGTATCTTGATAACATCAAACGTCACACCATGAAAGGGTGATTATAAAGGTGGGTTCAGTACTATGAAAGTGTTATGTAGAGGCTCATGGATCAAGAGTGGGATTTGTCCATCCCGATGACGTATAGATATGCTATGGGCCGTCTCGGTGATATCACATTGGTTAGCTTGCAAGCAAGTGATGAGATCACTAGAATGTTATATCACAGGAACGAGAAAAGAGTACATGTCAGTAATGAGATCAAACTAGGTATGGAGGTACCAATGATCGAATCTCGGACATGTAATATATCACAAGACAAAGGGATTTAGTTACTAGCATTAAAGGTTCTCACGATCATAGAAGTCATCGTTGAATGTGTAGGAGTCAGTATGGATCTCCAGGTCCCGCTTCTGTTTATTGATCTGAGAGGGGTCTCAATCATGTCTGCAGTATTCATGAACCATAGGGTGACACACTAAGGGATACCAACACCATTTGGAGCAAATATGTTTCAGACAGATGAATTGCAAAGCGCTGGAATTATTTCAATAGACACCGAAACTATTTTGGGTGAAATTGCTGAAATTGGTTCTGCATGTAATATTGAAATGTTGCAGGGGGTTTTATGTGAATGTTTGTTAATTAAAGTAATTAACAAAATTCTGAATAAAATTAATAAACGAGTTTTATTAAATGAAGTGGAGACTTTAATAGAGAATGTGAAGCGGCAAATTTATGTGGAGGGAGTTACCACCACATGAATGGGGGAGGTGAGGGGTCACCTCCATGGGGCGCCGGCCATGGGAGTGGTACCCCGCTCCTCCTATAAAAGGCCCCCCTCTCACACCTTCATACTCACACCTCCTCGTGAAGGATCTCTCTCCCCCTCTAGTATTATTCCCCCATGGTCTCGGATTAGCGAGATACATGTTCCCGGTGGCATTTCGTCTAGAAGAAGTTGCTGCTTCCGCTGCATCGCTGGAGCGAGGAGGCGGAGGTTTTTCGGTGTCCTGAATGTGTGTGCGGGTGCGGATGCGCTTCTGTTTTGCGGCGCTAGGACTTCCACACGATCTTGAGATCGGCAAGCGAACGACTAGATCATCCATGAGTTCCATCTCGTTAACAAAGCTTTGTTGTCTTCGAGGGTATGTTCTCTATGGATGTATATCCACCCGTTGCTTGTATCTAATAGATAGATCTTGGCGTATAATAGTTCCCATCGTAGGAAAATTTTGTTTTGTATGCTGCGAACCCTTCAGTGGTATCAGAGCCTGATCTATGCGTAGGTGCTTTGCACGGGTAGAACACATAAGAGTATGTGGGCGGTGATGATCATGTTATTGCTTCTTATATGTACTTTGGATATTGGTGGCATAGTGGGATGAAGCGGCCCGGACCAACTTTACATGTCATCGCACATGAGAGCGGTTCCACGACTGACATGCAACTAGTTTTGCATAACTGGCTAGCGGGTGTCTGTCTCTCCTACTATAGTAAATATCTGATTTACAACAAGTTTTTAATAATTTGGTTATCATCGTTGTGCTTCCATGTTCGTTGGTAAGAATGGTTCTATCTTCGAAAGCCCTAAGCCACGTAAAAACTTGCAATTGATAAATTAGAAGCGTCTAGTTTAGATCGTTGCTAGGCTCGTGTCATGATATGGTAATGTTGTAAGTTGATGTATAGTAGATACTATTACAACACACCTAACATGTAAGTTCCATAGACCTTGGCCTTACACACAAATGATTGATAATGATCATACCACGATGCATATGATAGTGATCAAGTGCAAGAACCATATCATTTCACTTTACACATATGATGTTTGCATCTTATATTGCTTGTTTGGCATTTTAGTAGCATTATAAGATGATACCTCATTTAAATATCAAGATAAAAATGTGTTCTTCCTTAAGTATGCACCGTTCTATGGATCGTGTTTTGAGACATCACATGATGATCGGGTGTACTCAACTCTGCGCTTTCATACAACGGGTGTAAGAAAATTTTACACACACGAGTACTAAGGTTCTTACTTGGCGAGCCTAGCATGTACAGACATGGCCTCGGAACACGGACCGAAAGGTTAATCATGAGTCATATAGTTGATATGATGCCCATATAGATGCTCGCCTTTGAAGCTACACCGACTCACGTGATGATCGGACTTGGTGTAGTGAATTTGGTTCATGTAATCACCAAAAAGACACGAGGGATGTTGTTTTTGAGTGGGAGTTTAGTTGAACTCAATCTATCATAAATATTCTAAATAAAATTTACAAATTCTGTTGTAGATGGCACCACCTGCTTTTAATTTCAATGGGTTCATGGAGAAAGAGAAACTTGCTGCGAATGGTAGCAACTTTACCAACTGGGCCATGAATTTGACGATTCTCCTGTAACATCCCAAATCTTTAATCAAGGTTAATCAAGATCCAAATCACCGAATTTAGGCTTAACAAAAACTGTTTCCATTTAAAATATTTAAGCATGCATATGAGTGTTGCATTTAAATAGGAGTTGTTTCGAAATGCCATGATTGTTTGTTCTAATGGTTGTAAAATGATTCTATTATGAATGTCACATCATCTAGATCATTCTCAAGTAAAAACCAAAGAAAAAGAAATCAAAAAGAATTAAATAAAGGAAATGGTCACTTTCGCCATTTTAATCACCTAGCCCACTTTGGGTGTTCCTAGCACTCAAATTCCAACAGAAACAATTGCGGATCTTTGCACCCCTTGCTAGCACAAGTAGTGATGTGCTAGGCCCACTTTGTGATCTCCCAAAAACATTCAAACTCTAATTTTAAATGACATTTGAAAATGGAATCTAGTGCATATGTCTAGATCACACTTTTTGAAAAACCACTCAAATGAATTCCATTTAACAAACCCTAGCAACCAGAGATGCTTAAGCATATGATAAACAACTCCACCAAATTTCATCTCAAAATTTCAAACTTTATTTCTTTTGGCCATTTTGTCAAACACTTGACATGCACTGATCACACTCTAGATTAGGCTCACTGTTTCTACAGGGTTTTGCCACCCAATTAATCCCTCTGTCCCTCTTTGATCTAACCAAGCAGCAACCAGCCCACCCCCTTGTCCCTAGCAGCAGTGCCACGTTGCCCCGAGGACATGAATGTCGGCCAACCTTGCCAATGCCACAGCAGACCGCCAGCCCCTCTCCGCCGCTCCAGGAAGCCAGGCGTGACCTCACCGCCGTCCACGGTCCACCCCACGACCACTGCCACACCCTGGACCACCGAGGACAAGCCCCGCACTTTCCTCTCTGCATCGCGCCAGAGCACGCCAGAGCGCCATCACCGCCAGCACGCCACACACCGTGCCTCGACACCAGACTGCGCGCGCCGCTCCGCCTTGAACACCTCGACCCGCCAGACACGGTCGTACCCCACTGATACATTGCAAATGTATCAATAATTTTTGATGTTCCATGCTTAGTTTTATCCACTTTCTTGTGTTTTGTTCCAACTTTGGAGTACTTTTCTTATGACTTCTTGGACTAACCTATTAACAAGAGCCACAGTGCCAGCTGCCTGTTTTCTGCTGTTTTTGGTTCTAGGAAAGTCAGAAAATGAATATTCTCGGAATTGGACAGGACAAAAGCCAAAGTGCCTATTTTCAGGAAGTCATCAAGTGCCATAATACGAGACGGAGAAGGGCCAGAGGCCGGCCACACCACCTGGCCGCGCGGCCAGGCTTGGCCCGCGCTAGGGGGTGGTGTGGCCAGCCTAGGCACCCCCTCGGCCTCCCCTTCCGACTATAAGATGCCCTCGGGACGTAAACCCTAAGTACCCGATCAAAAATCCACGAAAGAGTCTGTAGCCGCCGTCATTTCCATCCCTAGATCGGGAGGGATCTGACGCTCTTCCCGGCACCCTGCCGGAGAGGGGATTTCACCCTGGAGGCCTTCTTCATCACCATGCAAGCCTCCGATGTGATGCGTGAGTAGTTCATCCTGGGACTACGGATCCATGTAGTAGCTAGATGGTTGGTTATCCTCCTTTGTGCTTTCATTTCTAGATCTTGTGAGCTCCGTTCATGATCAAGATCATCTATTTGTAATTCTGCATGTTGTGTTTGTGGGGATCCGATGGATATTGAGATGCTATTTCAGATTGATTATTGATTCTATCATGTCTTTGTTATTTGTGATCTTGCATGCTTTCCGTTGTTAGTAGCTATCTTGGCCAAGTAGATGCTAGCAACTCCAAGAGTTAGTATTTATGCTCGATAGTGGGTTCATGCCTCTGGTAATCTAGGGAAGTGACAGAAATCTCTAAGGTACTAGATGTGTTGTTGCTACTAGGGAGAAAACAACAATCCTTTGTTCATAGAACAATCGTATTGTTTACTTTACACGCAGTTCGTAAAGCGATAATCTGTTGCTTGCAACTTAATACTAGAGGGGGTTCGGATGATAACCTCAAGGTGGATTATTAGTCATAGATGCAATTGGATGGCGGTCTATGTATAATGTTGTAATGCCCAATCAAGTCTCAAAGGAGTTAAGATGATTAGTATATGCATGTATTGCTTTATCGATGTTTGTCAATTGCCCCGCTATAATTTGTTCACCCAGCATGTTATCTATCTTAGGAGAGCCACCTCTAGTGAACTATGGATCCCAGTCCTTGTATTTTACATATAATCTACAAACTGTTTACTTCTTTGTGTTTACTTTCTGCAAACTATTACTTCATTCCATTCGATATGTTTAATCCTTTGTTTTCCGCAAAACACGGTGAGATTGACAACCTCATCGCAAGTTGGGGATAGAGTTCTCTGGTTGTGTTGTGCAGGTCTCCAAGTTTCTACTAGCACTGGTAGTGCGCCCTGCCAAAGCTCAGCTAGTAACACCTTTGGGGTGTTTCCTTGCTCCTACTGGTTCGATTAAACCTTGGTTTCATAACTGAGGGAAACTTGCTGTTGTGATCATCATACCTTCCTCTTGGGGTTCCCAACGAGCTCTACATCAACCATGCACCAACACTTTTCTGGGCGCCGTGCATTGAGCCATCAAGCATTTTTCTAGCGCCGTTGCCGGGGAGTCAAGGACATCTTCACATGGGGAGTCCATCATAACCAATCTCTTTACTTTGTTATTTTTGTTTTGCTTAGTTTCTTTTTGCTTTGTTTGCTTGTTTCTTTATCAAAAACACACAAAAAATTAGTTTTACTTGTTTGCTTTCTTATTTCAAAAACACAAAAAAATTAGTTCATATCTTAAGTTGCCACTATGTCTAGCCTTGCTCCCAATCACTATGTCACCCGAGGAAATGATTTTCACTTTTAAACAAGGAATTCAGGAAAGTTTTAAGGAAGCTTGGTCTAGAATCTCTGATCTACATGAAAAAACTAAGCCTAAAATGACTCAAAGCTTGTTCCTTAGCAGTTTTTACCTTAGGATTCCTCTTTGCTATAGATATGCTTTAGATGCTATTGTGGGAGCAGATTTCCTCCAATGTAATGAGGATGATGCTATTAATTCTATAAAGAAATTGATCCTCACTTACAACTTGCCTAGCCAAACTGATGTTTCTTTTGCAAAAATATTTGCTAGATTGAACACTCTTGAGACTGGCACTGCTAGCTTAAAATATTGCTATAATACGCTTAGGGAGCATCACAATTATGTTCCAATAAATTCTAAACCATCAAAGTGGCTTCCTATAGTAAAAATTGAGATAAACACCGAAACTTTTCAAGCTCGCTGTGATATCATGTCTGAATTTTGCCTTATGCCCAAAGATATTTATAAATCTCTGAATACTTGGGGGCTTACTGAAGGAGGAAAAGAAATATATCTTGCTAATAATACTACCATATTACCTCTTGGAATAGCTGAAGGAGTGTTTACAAAGATCCTTGGGAAAATGATTTCTACTGATTATCTTGTTATTGAATGTGTAGGAAAAGGACAAATTACACTTGGAAGGTCCCTATTAGAACTCCCTGGAGCAATAATAGATGTGGGAAAAGGGACCATGCACCTTTCTTCTCCACCAAACAATCATATTTTCCCCAAGGTTAAGAATAAAAATAAGAGAGATAAGGGCAAGAAATTTGGTTTTAATGCTTCTTCATTTGAGAACACTTGATTCTTTTTCTTGCTTCTTATGCCTAACTCAAAGGCGTTAAAGAAAATTACTTATTGGGAGATAACCCAAAAGTTTTATATGAGTCTTGGAAGTTATTACCTCTGTAATAACCTCTTCTTATCCTTTTTATTTGCTTTTTGTGCCAATAGTAACCTCTAATGAGAGAGAAGTAATGATTGGGAAAGTTGCTGTCCTGAAACATATTTTGGTGCTTCACCGTAAAAATTCGTGTAAAATCTATGAAAGTCTTTTTGAGGCGTGAATTTTTTTGATTCTGCCCCAGGTTGTTATCTAACTTTCGTTAGTTCAAAACTTTTTTATTTGATCAACAGAAGGTCTTCGAAAAAATTCATCTTTACCTGCTGGTCTGTTTTGACAGATTTCTGCCATTTTTTGCATTTGCTTCTTGTTGGTTCCTTCTTGAGTTCTTTTGGGGAATTGAGCTTTTTGAGGGAAGTGCTACAGTAGCTAGTGTTCTAATGGAAGTTTATTTGGTGTTAGAACTGAACCTTAAGACTTATTTATCTTGAGTGCACTAATGTTGCTAATAAAGATAGTGTGAAGTTTTGTATGAAGGAAAAATTTCAGGTGTATGGAAGGAATGAGTAATGCAGTGAAGGATGGACTAAAGCTCAAGCTTAGGGATGCCACGCATGTCACCCCTCCAAGAATTACAAGCGTCAAAGCTTGGGGATGCCCAAGGCATCCCCTTCTTCATCAATAAAAACCCAGGTTTCTTCCAAACGCTTCATTTTTCTTGTTTCATGCAAAGTTGTGTTGCTCTTGGAGCATCTTCTTTTTCGTTTTCATTTTGGTTTTTAGTTTGCTTGGTTTGCTTAGTTCGCTGAATAAATTGGTTGGACCCCCTCTTTCATACATTGGTTTTCAAATAGTTTGGTTTGGTTTGGAAAAGAGTAGGAAAGCTCATGCTTAAGTGGTAAAAAGAGCTTGTTTTTGACTGTGGCCTATGCTTTGTCATGCCATGCTTGATATTGTTTTGGCTTTATGCTTAGTATTCTTTGTTGTAGCATGACTTGTAATAAACAATTGAGATTGCTTAATGTGCCTTGGATGAATCATGCTTTTTTTAGCATATTAAAGCATAGTATAGTGGTATTCTCCTTTGATGCTTTATTTGGGTTGACTTGGCGCATGCTCACACCATGTTATGACTATCTCAAGTCACCATAGCCTTTATGATCCTTTAGTTTTCAACTTGTAGTATCACTTTATGCTTTGATCAGTGATGTTTTGTCGCTCTACATGATTATGGCCATTGTCGCTCTCTTATTTTGTCGCTCCCAGTCTTTTGCTAGCCTCCACAACCAAGTATGAGTTCCACTCATGCATCCAACTCCCTAAACCAAGTTATTCAAAAGAGTCCACCATACCTACCTACTAGCTTATGTTATTCCAAGTATATTCATGTTTTTGTTTACCTTCCAAATTAAACTTGTTATGAGAAAACTAGTGATTAAAGCTCTCACGAACTTGATGGCACACTTTACTTTTCTTGCCCTTAATAAACTTGAACCATTGTGTCTTCTATGTTGTATATGCTTGCACTTTTTTGTTGGGAATTAGCAGAACCATGCTTTCATGGGGAACGCTTTCAACATTGCACTTGGCACTTGTACCTAGTTGATATCATGCTCTTTTGTATATGGATGTCGTCGGTGTGAAATGAAAGGGGAGCTTGTAAGTCCATGGATTTATGTATATGTGTTAGAGAAACGCCTAGGTCGCTGGTCTAATCCATGCTGACATGGTGGAAACCTGCAGCGTAACCATAATGAGTTGTCTATGAAGCATTCTTCTGATAAAAAAAAGAGTCCTATATTGAGAAAAAAAGAGAAAAGAAAAAAAGAGATTATGAAAAGAGGAAAGAGAAAAAAAGCACCATATTCCCATGGTAAATAAGAAGATTGCTGAGATGCTCGTTGTCTGCTTGCCTTGTCATTTTGATATGGGGATTCTTCCGTATCATCGGGCAAGGGGTACCCCGTTGGCGGTTCTCTATGATACACATGTACTTACGATGACAAGAACTTACCGGTGACTAAACTTGAGTAGCATGAGGAGCGACCCTCGTATACAAGGGACATGAGATTTTTTACTTATACTTCGTCAAGAATGTACACCATAGTTTGTTCACTTTAACCTTAATCACTTCAAGATGCTTATGATAGGGGCAATGAGAGCTGAAAGCTATAAGTACCATAATTTTTGGAAGCTCTTTATGAGACTTGAATCCCTACTTCCTTTTATAAAGGCCTTTCTTCCACCATTATATTGAGTCTCCACCTTCTATCTTTATGCACCTACTTTGAGAGCATAGTGGCCATTCTTAGTTCTATGTGCATTGTTCCAAGACTAGTTGATTGATGCATACTTTGATATTGCTTGTTTTAAACTATTGTATCTAGTCACTCTTATGAATTTTGAAGGTGTCCTATGCATTTATATTTTCTACTCTATTGAGGGACAAGCCGAATACTAGTATGCTATGTTTTCTTTATGTGAAACAAATAAACGTCTTGCAAAGCATTGTTATTCATGAATCTTTTGTTTGTGCCTTTTCATGTTGCAACATAATTTCTTTGCTTATTGCTAGAACTTTGTCTTTCATGTTATGATTGAAGTACTATGATCCCAGCTTTGAGTGTTTTACAAATACTTTGATCAAGTCTTTGATGGTGCATGTCACCTCAAAAATTATTCTTTCTTTTTATCACTTACCTACTCGAGGACGAGCAGGAGTTAAGCTTGGGGATGTTGATACATTGCAAATGTATCAATAACTTTTGATTTTCCATGCTTAGTTTTATCCACTTTCTTGTGTTTCGTTCCAACTTTGGAGTACTTTTCTTATGACTTCTTGGACTAACCTATTAAAAAGAGTCACAGTGCCAGCTGCCTGTTTTCTGCTATTTTTGGTTCCAGGAAAGTCAGAAAATGAATATTCTCGGAATTGGACGGGACAAAAGCCAAAGTGCCTATTTTTCCGGAAGTCATCAAGTGCCAGAATACGAGAAGGAAAAGGGCCAGAGGCCGGCCACACCACATGGCCGCGTGGCCAGGCTTGGCCCGCGCCAGGGGGTGGTGTGGCCAGCCTAGGCACCCCCTCGGCCTCCCCTTCCGACTATAAGATGCCCTCGGGACGTAAACCCTAAGTACCCGATCAAAAATCCACGAAAGAGTCTGTAGCCGCCGTCATCTCCATCCCTAGATCGGGAGGGATCTGAAACTCTTCCTAGCACCCTGCCGGAGAGGGGATTTCACCCTGGAGGCCTTCTTCGTCACCATGCAAGCCTCCGATGTGATGCGTGAGTAGTTCATCCTGGGACTACGGATCCATGTAGTAGCTAGATGGTTGGTTCTCCTCCTTTGTGCTTTCATGTCTAGATCTTGTGAGCTCCGTTCATGATCAAGATCATCTATTTGTAATTCTGCATGTTGTGTTTGTGGGGATCCGATGGATATTGAGATGCTATTTCAGATTGATTATTGATTCTATCATGTCTTTGTTATTTGTGATCTTGCATGCTTTCCGTTGTTAGTAGCTATCTTGGCCAAGTAGATGCTAGCAACTCCAAGAGTTAGTATTTATGCTCGATAGTGGGTTCATGCCTCTGGTAATCTAGGGAAGTGACAGAAATCTCTAAGGTACTAGATGTGCTGTTGCTACTATGGAGAAAACAACAATCTTTTGTTCATAGAACAATCATATTGTTTACTTTACATGCAGTTCGTAAAGCAATAATCTGTTGCTTGCAACTTAATACTGGAGGGGGTTTGGATGATAACCTGAAGGTGGATTATTAGTCATAGATGCAGTTGGATGGCGGTATATGTATAATGTTGTAATGCCCAATCAAGTCTCAAAAGAGTCAAGATGATTAGTATATACATGTATTGCTTTCTCGATTTTTGTCAATTGCCCTGCTGTAATTTGTTCACCCAGCATGTTATCTATCTTAGGAGAGCCACCTCTAGTGAACTATGGATCCCGGTCCTTGTCTTTTATATACAATCTACAAACTGTTTACTTCTTTGTATTTACTTTCTGCAAACTATTACTTCTTTCCATTCGATACGTTTAATCCTTTGTTTTCCGCAAAACACGGTGAGATTGACAACATCATCGCAAGTTGGGGACAAAGTTCTGTGGTTGTGTTGTGCAGGTCTCCACGTTGCTACTAGCACCGGTAGTGTGCCCTGCCAAAGCTCAACTAGTAACACCTTTGGGGTGTTTCCTTGCTCCTACTGGTTCGATTAAACCTTGGTCTCATAACTGAGGGAAACTTGCTGTTGTGCTCATCATACCTTCCTCTTGGGGTTCCCAACGAGCTCTACATCAACCATGCACCAGCACTTTTCTGGGCGCCGTGCATTGAGCCATCACCCGCCGCTCGACCCACACTCGCCGTGAACCGCGTCAAGCACCGCCCTGTCTCCCAGAGTGTGCAACGCTCTCGACTGTTAGCCACCACCCCTAGCATCACCATAAAGCCGTAGAGGACCGCCAGGAGGCAATCCACCGTCCGCCTACGCCGCCCATGCCGATAGCACCCTGTATCATCGTCACCGACGAGCTCGCCGGCGCCCCCTCGGTCTCCTCCTCGAGCCTATATAAGGAGGCCTTCCCCGGCCTCAATCGCCACACCATTCAACTCCCTCTCACCACCAGTCCTTCCCCACCTCTCACCGGAGCAGTTCGAGCAGCCTCTCACCGGAATTGAGCCAAAGACCGCCACAACAGAGGAGGAGAAGCTGATGTCGATTTCGTCCACCCCCGGAGCTGCCTCGACTTGCCGTCGTATCCTCGTTCGTTTGCCTGCCTCGCTGCACTAGCTGGAGCCCTGGTATGCCCTCACCGCACCCCCACCGAGCCGCTAGGGTTCAGTCTCGCCGGCGACGTGTTCGTCGTCGACGACGACCGTGAGCCGTTGATCTAGTTCTAATCATGCGGTCCATATCGCCCCGTACCACTTCGCGTGAGAGGTACCGCTGACATGTGGACCCCCCTGTCAGCAGCCCTCAGCGCCGTGGAGTGAATCTTGGCCGGCCCAATTAGTTTCCCGCGCTGGCCCTGTGATTCAAATTAGGATTTTTCTTTTTAGACTTAGTTTTGTCTCTTGGTTTGAAAATCAACTCAGAGAGTTTTACAAATCCAAATGGAGTGATTCCAATTTTGTTGGAAAGCTAATGAAAATCTCTATCCAAGCCCGTTGGATTTAAATCATTTAGATTTATAGATCTCTCCTAGCTAAAATAACAAGACAAAAGCTTTTGCACATTCAAACATTTTTATAAAATCAACCATGATAGCTTTTGAGTTGATTCCAACTCTCAAAAATCACATTTAACCATACCAATCTGAATATGTAATAATATTAAGGTTTGCATGCAGTGACTTTGGACTAGTAGCAAAATAATGCTATATAGGCATTTCTAGTCACTTTAAATCATTAAATAATAAACTTAAACTTATTAATGTGATCCAACATTTAAATCACATTCCCGTGTATTAGAATATGTGGTGATGACATGGGTCCACATGATCCCATATTTTAATTGGAGAATATTAAATCTTAGTTAATTTTCAATGAGTAGAAATTACTTTTCTCAAATAAAATAAATGAAACTAGTTCATTAAACCTTGTGATGTTTGTGATGATACTAGATCATCAAATGTGTGTCTTAGTGTGCAAGGTAGACTAGTTAAGTATTGCTTGGTGATTGTGTATTCCATATGTATTATAGACGATAATACCGACCAAGTTTACGAGGAGGAGGAGTTCTACCAAGAGGAGGAGGAAGATAATTTCAACCACTGCACCAACCAAGGCAAGATATTGTTAGCAAGCTAGAATTAAGCTAGATAACCTAAGAAAATGCATTAGGCGTGCTTTGGTTATACCTCTTAACTTATACCCACTCCAAGTTTTATTTACAAGCTTTACTTTCTTTACTTTACTAAAGTCCTTTACTTTGTTTAAAGGTAGCATAAAGAGTATAAAACTTGGCCTATCTAGTTAGATTTAGATGGAATTCTATGGCATGATATTGATCTTAGCATCCCACATTAGTGAACACTCTTAACTTAGTAGTTTAGAGCTAAACCAAAACTTGATCACTTTAGATGGGAATACTTGGTGAAAATGACTTGTGAAAACCTTGGAATGATGCGTCATTCTATTGAGATGTTTTGACATGTGTTGAGAAACACAAATGGTTTATGATGATGTTTAAAATGTTGAGGAATGAGCCTTAGCCCTTTTATAAAAACTGATGGTTGGGTTCGGATGCGATACCATTCCAATTTTACCATACAACCACAATACCTGAATTGGGTAAGGCTTAGCTAGAAGTTTATATGCATTAGTATTATTTCCCTCGCGGGAGAGGTTTGAGCTGAGGCTACCTCTCAATGTTGTCCACCTATGCAGTGCCCAGGATGACAGATGGTCATGGCTTGGAGGCCATACTCATAGGAGAGGTGCTTATACTAGAGTGTGTAAAGGAAAGGTTATGTTTGATTATCTGCATACTAAGTATGATGATTCAGGGTTATCCCTGATGGATCTATCGAATTTTGTGGTGAAAGTGTACCACCTCTGCAGAGTGTCAAACTATTCGAATAGCCGCGTCCGCGGTTATGGACAGTTGGAGTGGCCATACTATTCCGTTGTCAGGTGTTTTCAAAATGACTTATGAAATAAATTGTGACATGACTTGACCACAACAGAGTTGTGACTATGAGAACTAAGTTCCCACTTAAGTGTTTTCAAACTTTATTTTATCTTTCTTTGTTTTTAAACTCGGCTTAGGTTTCAAACTTAACTTTGCAAATAAACTTAGAACTTAGCATTCCTACTAGAACTACCTTACTTGTCAGTGATAGTTTGCGAGTACTTAAAGAGTCCTCATGGCTTTGTCCCTGGCTATTCTCATGGCCAGACTATGAGGAGGACTATCCAGAAGACGGACAGCAAGACGGCTATGATAACTAGGATCATCTCCCATTGTCAGTATTGCTTGTGACCCTGAAGATGGACCCCACCGCTACGCTATTTTTTCCGCTACTTGATTGTATTAAGACTGGATCATGAGATCATTTATTTGTGTAAGACCTTATATGGTTTGTAATGGATGATGTACTGTGATATCCAATATGTTATGTCTCGCAAAAATGGTAATCCTGGGATTGTGATGTATGGCATAACAGGCATCTGGGATTAAAAATCTGGGTGTTGACATCTCCTCTCTGCTGCACAAAATCAATATGTGCTAGAAGCGTCACTAGGCCCCCCACCAGCTCCTGATGCCCCTAGCGAGGAAAAGAATGTCTATTTGACTAGTCAAGAGGACCACAACTTAGTTCATTGTGGCATACTGTATGTGCTAGAGATAGAACTTTGAAAGCATTTTGAAAATGGCAATGGCTTTGATACCATGGGTGAATTGAAAATGATTTTCGATACCCATGCTGCCGTAGAGAGTTGTAATGCTTCAGAAAAGTTCTTTAGCTGTATGATGGAAGAGAACAGCTCGGTAAGTGAGCACATACTCAAAATGTCTAGGTACGCCGATAAGCTTGTGTCCTTGGGAATAATGATTACCATTGACTTAGGCATACATCGTGTTCTCCAATCTGTGCCACCTAACTACAAGAGCTTCGTGATGAACTATGATATGTAGGGCATGAAGAAGTCTCTCCCCGAGCTTCTGTCAATGTTTAAGACTGCAGAAGTGGAGTTTAGGAAAGAACATCAAGTGTTGATGATCAATAGGACCACCGGTTTTAAGAAAGACAAGAAGGGTAAACAAAAGGGAAAGAAGGGTGGCAAATATGTTGATGCGCCTGAAAAGAAATCTCAGGTTGGCCCTAAGTCTGATACCGAGTGCTACTATTGTAAGGGGACTAGCCATTGGAAGCGCAACTGCCCCAAGTATTTGGCGGACAAGAAGGCCGACAAGTCAAACAAAGGTATATGTGATATACATGTTATTGATGTGTACTTGACTAGTTCTCAAAGTAGCACATGGGTATTTGATACCGGATCAGTTGCTAATATATGTAACTCGATACAGGGGCTGCGGAACAAGCGACAACTAGCAAGGCCTCCCCTTGCCCCTTCTCCCCTTTCTCATTTTCCCTCATGGGCCCTTTGCCTCCGGAAATTGGCCCATTAAGCCTTTTGACCTTTTATTTGATTTTCTCTTTATTAAATAATTATGAATAAATGATTAAATCAATATTTAACATTTATTCACATATCATTTAATCTCCGTGGCCATGGAACACCTTCCACCTCCACTCCGGACATCCTCCGGACTTACCAAAACCCTTCCGGTTTTCTCTCCTTTTCTTTGGTGATTCTACCGATCCCATAAACACTCTCTAAGCATCATCAAGCCCTTAAGCGTGATACCCTACGGTTCGGGAACACTCCAGACATGGTCGGGATACTCCCATACCAATGGTCAACAGAGGGACCTGGATGGCCATGTGACCCCTATGTGTTCCACGAAGATCTTTCGTCGTTTGAACTGGTGACAGTCGTGTATTATTCCCTTTGTCATACGATACTTGCACTGCCCGAGACCTAATCAATGACATCTTCATGTCGAGTTCAATCTCGTTACTAAACAATGTTATCTGACTTGTTCCGACAAGTGATATCCCCGTAATCTAATCACACGTTGCGCAGCTATTGGATATAACTTCTCCGAGTGGGCTCTTGAGTATCTTCCCGTCACATGGACGGAAAAATCCCGCTCTTGATATATATTGCCTCTACTGTTTCCTCCGAATACCTGAACACACCTTTATAACCACCGTTTTACCAGATGGCGTTTGATGCTATCTAAGCACTCTTGGGAGACAGTGATTGATATAGCCTCACGGTCTAAGGAATAGTCTACGAGGATCCTTTTCTAATCATCGTAACTTGAACTTTGTGACATGATCGAATCACGATGTTTAGGTTGGGTATTGGTTCATCATCTCATTCTCAGAATGAGATGACCTCATTTCCAACTGGCATAAATGCCACATGATCAGGAAACATGATCATCTGTTGACCAATGAACCAGTGACTAGAGTTTCACTAGGAACCCCTGGTTTTTTTATATATCACACGTGTATTGATGTTTCCACTCAACACAGTTATAACATGATATAAAACTTAATCATAAACTATATGAAATATGATAATAGTCCTTACTACTATTTGTCTCTAGGGCATATGTCCAATAGTCTCCCACTTGCACTAGAGTACAAATACACTAGCTGCATTTGTTCTTAATTATTGGAACCATATAACCGGTACCTAGAACATGCTTGCTCATGGAAAAGGTTGATCTTGGGTCTGTACTTTACAGTCCCAGTTCCTTTGTAACTTATTAATGTCACTATGATTGACATTAATATTCTATCATCGTATGACAACATCTGTGTGTATGCATCGTTGCTATGGCAGCAGAACGAGGCCTGATTCCAGGAGCCTACAGTGACGTTAGATCAACCTCGAGGGCTTTCTCATGGGCACTATGCCCTGGGACACATCATTCTACATTAAAAGCGAATTAGCCCCGCCATAACATTATACAACACTTTAGATGGTACCCTTATCTATTTATAAATGCATTCATCGAAACACTAGTGCACTCGGTGCAACTTTCGATGTTTTTGTTCACCTCGCTTCCTATTTTACTTTAATTGGTATCTATAGGAGTTTCCAACATATTCCCTTATAACATAACTCTTTATGCTTTAAGATATGTCATCCCTTATGGATTTGGAAAATATGTCTACAGTTCTCTACTTAGGCACTGTGGACAAAACTTAGCTCAACGTTCCGTGATTCAGACTTGATCACTTTCAAACATTCCTTATTTGGATTACATATTATGCTAAGTTATCATCATGGTTTTCTAAGATAGAACCTATGTCTTAACATAGTGGATGATGATCATCATTTTCTTTCTTTCAACCATTGATGTTAAACTTAATGCTATTCCTAATTTGAGTTATTAAGGACTAGTTCCTTAATCAACTTCTATCTTGAAACCCTTTTTAGATCCCTTAAAGAATACTACATAATATCATAATACATCTATTATCAACTTCTACATCATATAAATCATTATTTATAAGTATTTGCGCTTTCATCCTTAACTTGCTTTAAGAATTACTCCTATAAGCTCCCACTCAAACTATGTTGCTAACATATTTGGGTATGAGTCAGTACTCTTACTCAAACTATGTTCCTACATATTTGAATTTGAGTCTTATATTGCTCCCACTTAAAAATATGTCAATCACATATTGTTTTAGGAAGACTTTCATAGCTCCCACTCAATTTTATGAAAATTGCATATCTCCTTAATATTTTGAATAACATCAAAATCCTTTGATCAAATATCAATCTTGGAGATCTATTATGAGATACTAGTACTTTACTAGTTTTAAATCCACTAGACATTCATCACACATGAATCAAATTCATTTGAATTTGTCCAATACTTGACAAATTATGCTTTTGTCATTTTACCCCCTTTTTCCTATTATGACTTTACAGTCATTTGGGAAACTTCAAGAAAACCCTTTTACTTGTGAGATTCAGCAACAAATTGCTTTCTAATCTCAAGGGAAGCTTTGCTTCTAGGATTTCTCATAATTCTCGTTTACCATTATTTCCTTTGTAGTTCGTAGGTATGTCATGTTCCAAAAATCATGACAAGTGATTCACAAATGTTTCCATACAAGATATGGATTTACATTTTGAATCCTACTTCATATAGTGAAAACAATAGTGGAGGGAAAACACAATGATCAAAATCATTGATTCTTTCCTTCTGTGAAGAGAATCGTTCAGGAATGCTGTCCGTTGTGCTTCTCAACACTTTGATGCAGGGTTTTGAATCCTCATCGTGTTTTACACTAATTTCCATTTGCTCCATAATTGAGAAATATCACTAGAAGTGAGCTTTCTCAAGAATGTACCAAAATCCAAGTAATACAAATCTTGCTTTCCTTTTGGTTTGAGCTATGGGTTTCGTATTCAAAGTTTCCAATGAATACTCTACAAGGACTTATTCGCTATTGTTTTGGTTATATCGAATAACCCCAAAACTTTCACTAATTCTAATTGAGTGTTAACTATTTCTAAGCTAATGGCCTCTACATATATACTACAACGATTTATTTGGTGCCTTTTATTCAACCCCTTTTTGATATCTAATATCACATTGCGATGCTTTGTATTTTGACGTTTCAAAACACTTTGCATGCCACAATGTCTTTTATGCCATTCGTATAAATTTGAGTTTCATTACTATTGATCGAATCATAGTAATTTGATTCCCTTTTATATTTATACCCTTTGTTGATGAAACACTTTGATCAAATCAAATAGTTTCATATTTATGTTTCCTTTGGTAAACTACTTTACACATTTAAACAATCATTTAATGATAATTACCATTTTCCGTTAAAACCCAATACATCGGATATGTATATACTTTTAAAAATTCATTAAACACTTTGTATTCAAGTAATACACTGTGTTCAAGTTATTTTGCCGAACTTAGGCATGATTTATATGTGAGAAGAAATCGAATGACTTTCACATATTATCATAACTTTGAATCTAAACAATGGTTTTTCATTCATTAATGAAATATCATTAAGTTGGGTATTTTAAACAAGGCATTTTATAATGGTTTACAAATGTTCATACATTATCAATTAGTTTCAAACAACAAGGATAATTCACACATAATCAAACAAGATATGAACACGAATAGAAATCATTCATAAAAGTGGAACAACTGTTTGTTACAAACTGATATGAATAACTGTCTCATGAAGTGTGAGACAAACTAAAGAAGTTCACAATCTCTTGATTACAAAAAATCATCCTAAAACATAAACTAAGAGATAAATGCCGAGGGAGTGTGTCGTCGGCCGTCATCATCATGCTCGCCATCAACACGCAACGTCACCTCCTCTCTAGCAAGCACCTCTATGTAGAAGGACCTGTTTTTATTAAAATAGAACAAGTATCAGATATACTTAACACTGCAATGTGTTTGCAAGATGATAACATTTATAAAACTGTATATCAAATATATACCTTTGTCGTCGATGACCTGAGCGACATCTGGTTCAACCAACACATTCCTGAGATGTGTCATGAACCGATGGAACTCCATTTCTGTGTCGCCCCTCATTACACAAGTCCTGACTTGTGCTTGGTAGCTTGGTGGCAGCGACCGCAGCACAACAGCATTTGCGAAAGAGCCTGAAATCCAGACGTCTAGGAAGTATGCTGGCCTCATGTACACATCATGCATGTGCTGTAAGTGGCTGTCCAGTGATGAGTTCTCCTCCATCTTAATAGCGAGGAAGGCTCCCATCAACTCATGCTCCCAGATGCGTGTCTCCTCCACGAAATGTGTCCTAAGCTGTAGCATCACCGAACGAGGGTTGACATCACCCACAAAAGGCCACAGCTCGTCCACCATTCCGAAACGCATCACAACTGAAATATAGGAGGCCATCTTGCGACTGAGATAGCGGTCTTTCCGCTCCTCCGGGGTCTCAAGGTCTGTGTACGGATCCAGATCCATCCCGTCGAGTATGTAGTCGACCATGTCATTCTTGGTAAGGAGAACATGGAGACTGGCAACCCAGGTGGAGAAGTTCGATCCATCTAATCTGAGCTTCTCTCCTTCTAACCATTTAGTTGTCAACGCGAAAGAACCCATCTACATTTATAATTGCAAAAAGGAATTTAGACTAAGTTTATAATTAAATGAGTTAATAATAACTCCACTCAGAAACACCTATCCCCAGTGAGGGGTCCTAGTGATAACACGACCCCTATCAGCCACATCTCCCCCGATCGTCACGGCCATCAATGTGGGTTCAAGGGTGGACGCTAAACATCGGTCACATCATTCATGCGACTCGTGCTCGATCTTTCGACCATCCACGTTCCGAGGCCACGCTTCTCTAGCATGCTAGGCTCGCCAACTCAACCTTAGTGTATTCGCTGTGCAACATGGCTTACACCCACTGTATGTGAATGTAGATATGTCTGACACCCAGGCCTGTCACCCTGGATCGCCTCATACCGAAGAACTTTCTTGGTGGTGCACACTAAGGGGAACACAATCGTTGGTTATTTTAACAGGGATCTTCTTATTAGGCTACCGTCGAGTATCTAATACTAGCACACAATAAGACATACAAACAATAACATTGAATGTAAATGCTATGTGATATGGTCCTTCACGTCGTGATCTCCATCCGTCATTACCAAGTTCCGGCGCCAGGGTTCCGGCGCCGTAGACACTATGGTACCAGTGTCATTCCGGCGTGGTAGTTCGTCACCTTCGTGACTATCTACTACTATGCAACAAAAGGTAATTACTTTACCTTTGCCACAACCATATCACAAAGCAACGCCCCCAGCAAAACAAAGTTAGACACTTCTACTTTATCTTTGCATGTTTTACGTGGCTGAATGGGCTTTCGTACGAGAACCGTTCTTACCTACGAATTTTCAGCACAACGTTGATCAAGTAGTTGTCTATACTACACCCCTTTCGGGGCCCTCCGTTGCAAATGGTATACCAACTAACGTGAGAGAGACATACACCCCCCTAAGCCACTTTATATGGTACAAGACGTATGTCAAGCGTGGACCAGTCTCGCGAATGAATGCGTAAAGCTGGTTGGGGGCCGCTTCATCAAGCATTACTGCGGTATACACAAGTACATGTGGGAGGGTAACAACTAAAAGATCAACGCCCACACGCTACATCCCGTGTGTTCTACCCGTACTAGCATTACTACGCATAGATCTAGCTCTGATACCACTGTAGGGGTTCCGCACATAAAAACAATAAATTTTACTCTACGCCCCTGAACCCCTTTTCGCGATCTTACCCTTGAAGACCGAAAATCGTTGTCAACGCTCAGGAGAGCGTGGTTGATGTAGATGAGCCGAAGCCGACCTCAAGATCGTGATGAAGTCCTTGCACTCCTTCTGGCTCCAATGACTTGAGTGCCTCAAGTGTGACACCTCGTGGGAGTTACACACGTCCGGTGCCTAACGATGACTCCTGCTTCCCCGATCCAGCAGCAGTTGTGGAAGTAGAGCTCCCGAATCCGAATCCCGCAGCGCGATGGTGCTCCGCGGTGAAGATGTCTCTCACTCGCGCAGTCCAGACTTGGGACCACGGTCACGAGAGAGAGAGAGAGGGGGAGAGAGAAAATATCAATTAGAGGTCCTCCCAAAAGTGGGGAGACCTTTATTGATTATTGGGTGTATTTTCTAGGCCAATATACCCCACTATATATAGGGGGAGGGGAGGTACCCTCAAGTCCCGGGGTGGGACTAAAGGAGAGGAGGGGGGAGGAGGTGGCCGGCCGCGCGGGGGGGCTTGGCCCAGCCGGCCTTCCCTTGCCCCTTCTCCCCTTTCTCCTTTTCCCTCATGGGCCCTTTCCCTCCGGAAATTGGCCCATTAAGCCTTTTGACCTTTTATTTGATTTTCTCTTTATTAAATAATTATGAATAAATGATTAAATCAATATTTAACATTTATTCACATATCATTTAATCTCCGTGGCTATGGAACACCTTCCACCTCCACTCCGGACATCCTCCGGACTTACCGAAACCCTTCCGGTTTTCTCCCTTCTTTTCTTCGGTGATTCTACCGATCCCATAAACACTCTCTAAGCATCATCAAGCCCTTAAGCGTGATACCCTACGGTTCAGGAACACTCCAGACATGGTCGGGACACTCCCATACCAATGATCAACAGAGGGACCTGGATGGCCATGTGACACCTGTGCGTTCCATGAAGATCTTTCGTCCTTTGAACCGGTGACAGTCGTGTATTATTCCCTTTGTCATTCGATACTTGCATTGCCCGAGACCTGATCAATGACATCTTCATGTCGAGTTCAATTTCGTTACTGAACAATGTTATCTGACTCGTTCCGACAAGTGATATCGCTGTGATCTAATCACACACTGCGCAGCTATTGAATATAACTTCTCCGAGTGGGCCCTTGAGTATCTTCCCGTCACATGGACGGACAAATCCCGCTCTTGACATATATTGCCTCTACGGTTTCCTCCGAATACCTGAACACACCTTTATAACCACCGTTTTTCCAGATGGCGTTTGATGCTATCTAAGCACTCTCGGGAGACAGTGATTGATATAGCCTCACGGTCTAAGGAATAGTCTACGAGGATCCTTTTCTAATCATCGTAACTTGAACTTCGTGACATGATCGAATCACGATGTTTAGGCTGGGTATTGGTTCATCATCTCTTTCTCAGAATGAGATGACGTCATTTCCAACTGGCATAAATGCCACATGATCAGGAAACATGATCATCTGTTGACCAATGAACCAGTGACTAGAGTTTCACTAGGAACCCCTGGTTTGTTTATATATCACACGTGTATTGATGTTTCCACTCAACACAGTTATAGCATGATATAAAACTTCATCATAAACTATATGAAATATGATAATAGTCCTTACTACTATTTGTCTCTTGGGCATATTTCCAACAGAAGCAAGTGGAGGAAGATGGAGGGCAGAGGGGGTAGGCGGGTAAATTTTGGGTAAGGGCAGCAAAGAGGTGATGGAGGGATATAGGTTGGATGACGCCCATTTACCACCTGTACCCCTCTATTATTGCAGTGCTCCTCCGGTTCTTGTTTCGGGATCAGGGATAGAACAAGAATTTTGCATCCGCAAAAAATAGGGCGGGATATTTTAATGGATGCGCGGGATATTTGAATGGATGCACGGGATGTTTCGGTGCTCTACGAAAATTTTGAGGTTGAAGCTTCCAAGGTACACTACTCCGACGTGTGGCCGCTTCTTAGATGTTGGCCACGTCTAGACTGACACACCAGTGACAGTGTTCTTACTAGCATTTAAATGAGTTTACAGACATTTGCCAAAATTGATAAATATTATTGAAGGCTTTCAAACAAGATGACCAAGGTCACGACCATATCTCTACCATAGTTTCTAATACCGTGTCCATATTTGGTAGATCGCTGCATCTTGTAATTTCAAGCAATGTTTATAAAATAAGAATCCATATTTGCTCGATAAAGCCCTATTTTTATGAATTTCCAAGCTTTCTAGCTAAATTTGTGCAATAAAATGATTTTTTGACGATTTAAAGTAAGTGTGTCTAATTTTGAACTACAAAGTATGTGATATAGCTTGCTCTTGATTTTTTTAAAATATTTTAAAGGTATCAAAGTTGTCAAATATTGGAGAACCACCGAGAGTTTTGCAACATTCAACTTCTTGATACGAGTGGTAATGATGCCAAATTTGGGCCATTTAAAAAAATATACAAATAAACAAAATATTACCATTCTATTTTCTTGGTTTCTCACTGTGTGCACTAACTAGTTTCCATGAAGGATTTAAACTTACATTTGAAATTTTTGAAAAAACTTGTTTCACAATATGGCGTACCATGTATGAACATTCATGCCTTTCAGACTAGATGACCGATGTTAAGGCCATATGTTACCATACTCTATGATAATGTAACCATATCTGGTAAAGTGGTGCATATTGGCATTTAAACATTGTTTACAAAAAGAGCTTTCATATTTAAAGTTATTTTAGATTTTCTAATTTATAACAATGGCTTTTGTCATGAATCAACCACAAAGATTATGGATCGAAAGCACACCGCCCAAGTTTTACGCAAAGTATAACCTATTTAATTGATAATTTTCAAGTTTTATGGCTATATTTGTGCAATAGGATGGCTTTATGGCTATTTAATGAAGGTATCTTATGTTTTGGTGTGCAAGTGATGATACCTTCTTGCTCATGATTTTTTCAAATTCATTTGAAGGTACCCAATTAGTAAAACAGGGGAGAGCTATGAAGAGTTCTGCAAGATTCAAGTTCTTGATATGAATATGCTAATGCCACCAAAATTGTGCCTTATGAATGAAACAATCAAGAAAATTAAATATAATTTTAAGTAATGCCTTTCTTTCACATGGTGTCTTACTATTGCACTAGCTAGTTTCCATGAAAACATTTAAACTTAAAATTTGACAAATTTGAAAAAACTTGTGAGATGATATGGTATACCATGTATGAATATATTTGCATGGCTTTCAGACCATATGACCAAGTTCATGGCAATATCTTTGTCATAGTTTATAATAAACTATCCATATTTGATAGATTGGTGCATATTTGCATTTCAAATATTGTTTACAAAGGAAACTTCCAGATTTGAAGTTATTTTTAATTTTCCAAGTGACCATAATACAATGTCTTTTGTTGTGAAGTAACTACAAAAATATGGCTCAAAATCCCATAGCCCAATTTTCACACAGTATAGCCTATTTATAAATGATAATACCCAAGTTTTAATATTTTTCAAGCTTTATGCCTATATTCCTAGAATAGAATCACGATACGGCAATTTAACAAAAGTATCTCAAATCTGGATCAACAAGTGCATGATACCTGCTTGCTCATAATTTCTGTTAAATTCATTTAAAGGTATCCAAGTAGTAAAACAAGGGAGAACCACCAAGAGTTCCGCAAGATTCAACTTCTTGATATGTGAATGCTATAGCTACCAAGAAAATTTGGGGCTTGTGAATGAAACAATCAAGAAAATTAAATAGAATTTGAAAGAATGCATTTCTTTCGCATGGTGTCTTAGCATTGCACTAGCTAGTTTCCATGAAAACATTTGGACTTAAAATTTGACAATTACAAAAAAAGTCAAATGATATGGCGTACCATGTATGAATATGCATGCATGGATTTCAAACCAAATGAACAAGGTCGATCATGACAATATATTTTCCATAGTTTATAATGTATTATCCATATTTCGTAGATTGGTGCATGTTGGTATTTCAAACATTGTTTACAAAGGAAGCTTCTAGAACTGAAGTTATTTTCAATTTTCCAAGTGATAACAATGACTTTTGTCATGAGGCAACTACAAAAATATGGCTCAAAATCCCGTCGAACCAACTTTTTTAAAATTCATCTTAAGGTACCCAAGTAGTAAAACAAGGGAGAACCACCAAGAGTTATGCAAGATTCAACTTATTGATATGAATTCTAATGCCAATAAATTTGGGCCTCATGAACAAAAACAAAGAAAATTAAATATAATTTGAAGTAATGCCATTCTTTCACATGGTGTCTTACCATTGCACTAGCTAGTTTCCATGAAAACATTTAAACTTAAAATTTGACAGTTTTGAAAAAAACGATATGGCCTACCATGTATGAATATGCATGGCTTTCAAACCAGATGACTAAGGCCATGGCAATATCTTTGCCATAGTTTATAATAACCTGTCCATATTTGGTGATTGGTGCATATTTTTATTTAAATATCGTTTACAAAAAGAGCTTTCATACTTGAAGTTATTTAAAAAATTTCAATCGACGACAATGGTTGTTGTCATGAATCAACCAAAAAGATTATGGCTCGAAAGCACACCGCCCCATTTTCACACAAACTATAACCTATTTAATTGATAATTTTTAAATTTTCTGGACATATTCATGTAGTAGAATGACTTTATGCTATTTAATGAAAGTATCTCAAATTTTGGTCTGCAAGTGCATGATACCTCCTTGCTCATGATGTTTGAATTTTTTTTGAAGGTACCCAAGTAGTAAAACAAGAGAGAACCACCAACGGTTCTACAAGATTAAACTTTTTGGTATGAATGCTAATGCCACAAAATTTGGGCCTTATGAATGAAAACAATCAAGAAAATTAAATATAATTTGAAGTAATGCCTTTCTTTCACATGGTGTCTTACTATTGCACTAGCTAGTTTCCATGAAAACATTTAAACTTAAAATTTGACAGATCTGAAAAAACTTGTCAGACGATATGGTATACCATGTATGAATAGGGACGATTCTACCAGGTAGGCTTCGTATGGCTTGAGCCTACCCTCCAATTTTGTGAAAAAATCATAGAATATACATGCTCCAGTTGTTTTGCCATGGATCTGTGCTCCATGGTCATCAATTCTTGAGTTACCGATAGGAAAGAATAGAAAGGAAGAAACGACCCGTTTTGGTGGAGTTGGCTTTCCTAGCTGGGCCTTATGGTGCATTAAGTTTGTCCCATTGGTGGATCCACCCATGAGAGATAGGGATTAGGGAAAGTACATGAGGCATACATGTACATCATTAACCAAATTCGATCTCTCTTTCGCCCAGCTCACACGGCGTGGCGGTGCAGAGGAAGGAAAACTCGCCATGTGACGAACTTCCAAACAAATGCGAGGATCGACCATGCTTAGGGCCTCAAGGAATGATGAATGTCGATCATCGACCCTTTCGTTGATTATTTGGTTGCAGCCTATAAACTAGGTATATTTATTTTTAAGAAGAACCATGTATTCTTTCTATGAAACCGACCAGCAGCTAATTAGGTACTCACTAGCCTCAGTCAACTAAAACTTGTTTGTTTATTGAGTAATTGAAAAATTATTCATTGACGATGTATTTTTTGCCAATATATTTGCAAATGAAGAAACAACATACCGATTTAACTAAATTTGCCTAATCTCACCATGCTGGTCACTTGATACTTGACCCTTATTTTTTTAGTTGAGTCTACTTATGCTTTATGTTAGCGACATACCAAGGTACGTCACTGAGTTTCTTATTTTAGTTGTTAATTTTACATTTATGTTAGTGAACTATAATCTTAGGTTCTCATGACCATATTGTGTTTAAGTCATTTTAGTTAAATGATATGCTATCTTGAGCCTACCCTCCAATTCCGTTTTATAATCGCCACTGTGTATGAATATATATACATATGGCCTTTAGACTATATGACCAAGGTCATGGCAATATATTTGCCATAGTTTATAATAACATGTCCATATTTGATAGATTGGTGCATATTGGCATTTCAAACATTGTTTATAAAGGAAGCTTCTAAATTTTAAGTTATTTTCAATTTTCCAAGTGACAACAATGACTTTTGTCATGAAGCAACTACAAAAATATGGCTAAAAATCCCACCACGCCAATTTTCACACAAAGTATAAGCTATATAATTATTAATGCTCAAGTTTCAATAATTTTCAAGTTTTATGCCTATATTCGCGGAATAGAATCACTCTACGGCAATTTAATGGGAGTATCTCAAATTTTAATCTACAAGTGCATGATATATGCTTGCTCATATTTTTTTGTTAAATTCATTTCAAGGTACCCAAGTACTAAAACAAGGGAGAACCACCAAGAGTTCTGTAAGATTCAACTTCTCTATATGAATGGTAATGCCACCAAATTTTGGAACTTTTTGAAAGAAAAAAAGAACAAAACTAAATGTAAATTGAAGCAATGTCTTTATAAATTGAAACGATGGGAATCTCTGCCTACCGTAGCTCTAAGTCACTGACATGCGGGTCACATGGATGGTGGGTCCATAAAAGTTAGTGTAGGTAGGAGTGGGTGGGTACTTATTGAGGAAGGGAAGGGAAGCGGTGATGGGGTGATGTAGGTGGGAGATTGCAAATTTACCACCTCTATCCCTCTATTATTGTGGTGCTCCTAGGGTTCTTATTTCCGGATAGGGGATAGAAGAGGAATTTTGCATTCTAAAAAAAGTGTAGTATGTTTGACTGGATACATGAGATATTTTAATGGATGCACGTGATGTTTGCGTGCTATACCAAAATTTTGGGGTTGAAGCTTACGCTAATCCAACACTGGGCCGCTCACATGATGTGCATGTCTAGACCCACACGCTAGGGACAGTATGCTTTCCACCATTCAAATGAGTTTCTAGGAATTTTTTGAAATTGTTGTACAATTCAAGGCTTTTAAAAAAGATGACTAAGGTCATGGTCTTAGTTAATAATAACTTGTCTATATTTGGTAGTAGTAGATTTGGTGTGTCTTTGCAAATCGATCAATGTTTCTGGTTCCAAATTTGAAGTCTGTTTTCGATTTCCAATTTACAACAATGTGTTTGGTTGTAAAGTAAATACATAGATGATGGCTCAAAATGCCACCGCCCCAAATTTTCACACAAAGTATAACCTATTTAATGTATAACGCCCTTTCAAGCATCCTGGCTAAAATTTTGCAATAGATTGGTTTTTGGGGCTGAATGTTTGAATGGATGTGCAGGATATTTTAGTGCTCTACCGAAAATTTGGAGTTGAAGCTTCTAAGGTACGCTGCTCCCACTTGGGACCACTAAGATATTGTCCCTCTCAGATAGACCCACACGCCACTAATAGTACGCTTTCCATCAATTAATGAGACATCTGCCGAAATTCATGAACATTTATTCGACAGAAAAATTGATGATACTTCTAGGATTTCAAATAAGATGACCAAGGTTACAACCATAGTTTATGGTAATATGTCCATGTTTTATACTCCATACATTGGTGGATCTTTCGAAAATCAAGCAATGTTTACAAAGAAAATCAAAATTTGAACTTTTTTTCATTTTCCAAGTGACAACAATGCTTTCTTCTTGTGAAGCAACTACAAAGACTAGTAAGTTACATGTGAGACTCGGATTAAAGAAGTATGACATATCATCGCTATATACAATTATAATAGGTAAATCTCTGTAGCACCCCGGGTAAAACCACTACAAGAAAATAGCTTGTGTTTTTGTTTTGTGCATCATCATGATAGCATGTTCATGTCATCATGCCACATTGCATTTGAGCATCATCATCATGCATATCTTTGCCTAAAACTATTTTTTCAAAAGCCTATATTTGTTTTCTAAATATCCCCCTCTTTTGCTTCCAAATTGGAACTCCAGTCTGCTCAGATCTTTTATTTGTCTAAAACCTATTTGCAATTGTTTTGTTTTAAATGAAATCAAATAAATAATAGTTATATATATTTTTGTGGGGGGCCAGGCAGCCAACGGCCAGGCCTGAAGGCCCAACCGAAGGCCACTCGGCCCACAGCCACCAAACCCTAATCCTACCTACTCGAAACCCTAGACCCCACCCTCTACCTAGCCGCCACCCACCCTGCTCCACACCACCCAGCCCGTGACCAACTGCCCACACTCCCCTTGGCTCGCGTACGAGCGCCGCATGAGTGCTCCGCTGGCCCAGACAACCCCTGTTTGCACCTGACCCCACCACCTCATTTTCCACGCTCCCGCACGCATCCCACTCCCGATTCCCCATTGCCTCGCTCACCATCCCTCGTACTTATCGCCTCCTTCCCCGCTAGCAACCACCTCCACAACCTCCTATGCTCGCGAGCAACCCCAGAGCCAGCCACTGCCTCTGGCCGCTTCCCCCATCCCTGCAGGTTACCCTACTTCTGCTCTCCATGTGCCGCCGCCCGCTCGCACCTCCACCGACCAGCAGGAGCTCTGCCGCCACGACCCTCTTCTCCTTCCCTTACTGTTCCCCACCGCTAGGACCAGCTCCACCCCGATCTCCCTATCACCGCGCGTCACCTCCACCGGTCCCCGCCTTCAGCGGCGCACCGTCACGCGACCTCAGGCCCCGATGCGACCCGGCCGCCCTTCCTCGTCTCTCCTAGCGCCAACTGCCGTGCCCTCCACCGCACGCCTTCGTTCTGGCCACCGCCAAGGCCAGGTCATCCTCGACCTCATCATCGTCGGCCTCTGCCCCTCAACTATCGCCTCTTAGTCCTCGACCTTCCTGGTCATTGCATATGTGAGTCCCCGCTTCCTCTGTGAGATGCGCTACCACGGGATCCTCTGGACGCGCACCCAGCCGTCTCCCTCGTGTAGGTGATGCCCTGCTCCTGCCCGACCTAGCCCACTTATTCCTGTGGTATCATGATGTTTGTGTCATGTCTACCTCTGAAGTTTGGAGATACAGAGTGGTGACAGTGAGGTATGCTCTGTTGTGGTTCCGGTGTTCAGATGTGGTCATATTGTTGTTGCTAGGAGAAGAAGATGTGGTCATGATGACTCGGCTGTTTGAGACCCTCACGATGACAAGATTGACGGAATTTCCAACAAGATCTTCGGTACTACATCAGTGACAAAGATTGACACCGGAAGGAAGGCGAAGGCGATGACACCAAACTCCAAGACCGGCGTATGGAACCAAAGAGTGCCAAATTCCGAGAATTCTGCCACAGAACACCAAGATCTCCATCATGGAACCCTGAAGATCTTCACGGAGCATGAGCCCAAAACTAAACCTCGTCGAACCCCCGGAGCCCAAGATCGTTGAACCCCCTAATATGTGACCCCTTTCTGAGCCCTTATTTTTATAAATGAAATACAAACTTATTGCATATTAAATTGTTCATGATTGCATACATGTTTGGTGGTTTGGGGGTACTTTGTCAACTCACCTAATAATTAAATATGGAGACCATATGCTGGCTATTCTAGTCTTATATTGGCTTCATTTAAATTTGTGTAGCGAACTGATGCTATGTTTTGCCTTGTTAAGACAACATTTAAATTGCGGGGTAACTAAACAACATGAACCTATTAATTAAATATCAGGACCCTGGTTCCGCTTAATATTGCCTAACTGCATGGCATCTTCGCCATGTCATGCATCATGCCCGATATTCTGCTATAGTACGGTGTTTCCTTTAGTGCTTTGCTTCTTCGCGGATTAGGCTGTTGAGTTGACGCGAGCTTCGACCCGTTCTCCGGTGCATCTTCGATAATGTTTCTCAGGCGAGCATTCGACCCGAGTTCTTTACATCTATTCTGAGATCGAGCGCACTAACCACAAGTTGGTGTGTGGGCACCCCATCGACTCACTACCTGATTTCAAAGTACTGTGCTAGGGGCCAGAAACTAGTTTGGGGCTTTATTACTATCATGTACTTATGTGTTAGTTTTGCATTCCCTCTGCAAGTTATGCCATTATTATTTGTTTCAGTTAAGCTCCAATAGTAGCTGTCGCCTATTGTGTACTACTCCCTCTATTTCAAAATATAAGATGTTTTAGCTTTGTGAAAGGAGTGTATCTAGACACCACATAGTGTGTAGGTTTACTCCAAACCTACATGAACCTACACACTAAAAGTGGTCTAGATACACTTCTTTCACAAAGCTAAAACATCTTACATTTTGAAACGGAGGGAGTACATCCGTTCTGTAAAAGAAGGCTTATACTTTTTTAAAGTCAAACAATGATGGCTTTTCCCAAGCTCATAGTAAAATATATTAAGGGTTAATTTGTGGCATTTGCGTCTATGAAAGTATATGCCCCGATGTATCGAATGGCGTTGGTTTGGCATGGTAGATGTTCCTGGTATGTTCTACAAACTTGGTCCAATTTTGCGTCGTTGACTTGTGAAAAGTTTATACGCCTTATTTACTTTGGATTGGATGTATTATTACATGGCATATTTTAAGGCACTTAACATGGTTATCTGCATGCTTTGCTCTATAAATTCAAGTTTCTCAATTATAATTTCTGTAGCAGCAGTATCTACCTTCTATTATGTAGTTCATAGCATTTTAAGTCACTTCACATATGGGTTAGCATTCCCTGCTTTATAAGTTCACGAGATATACCATTGTAATGTCTATCTTGTTCGTCCAAATGTTAGTACAGTAACTGCATGCTCGGAAGATGGTGACAAATTTTATGGCACTTTTCATATTTGTTTGCAATCCTATTTCACAAGTTAAATCATTATAATTTCTCTCATGTTCGTGCTAAGGAGTGACTGTAACTGCATTCTATTTTTTCGCCATGGCAAACTTTATGTCATTTAAATGTTTTTTTATATTCCGCCATTCCCTGATCTACGTGTTCACAAGTGATTATACTATAATGTCTATCTAGTTCTTTATAAACAGGAACGGCCACTATCTGATATTATTTCCTCTCATAGGGAACACGGAGAATTGTAGTGTGAATCGCCCCTAGAATCTTGTAAGTACATGTTGCATTCTATTGCTGAATGTAAACCTGTTTTATGTGAATGAGTGACCTGAACCTATATGTATAGGAACAACAATAAAGTAGATGGGTCGTCTATCCAAGTACTGGATGTGGTGGATGTCTTCAAAGAACAAACTGACAATAGGATGTCCTCCAACAAGACTGCACAAAGAGAAATAGTAAGTCTCTTGTTTTTATTGAGATGTGATTAGTGTCAGATGCTTTTTTTATGAGGTACCACATGATACGGCTAATTATTAGAACAAGGTTGACCTTAAACAAGACTGGACAAAAACCAAACGTAAATCCCTCAATTTATAATTCAATGTGCTCACTTGATTTTGGTGATGATCTATTCTTTCTATATTTGACTTGTGTTCATCTATCTATCTATCTATCTATCTATCTATATATTAACTAGACCATGATTAGGTGGTGGTGATTTAAGTATATCCACTTTTATGCTATATTTTTCTGCTATGCAACAAAGACCAATTGTAAATCTCTCGATTTATAATTCATTTTTCTCACACAATCATCATGATGATCTATTCTTTGCTCTAATGACTCATCATCATATCTATCTATCTATCTATCTATCTATATATGCGTCAACTAGACTATAATTAGGTGGTGGTAATTTAAGTATATCCACTTTTATGCTAATTTATAGTCTATTATAGTATTTTTCTGCTATATTTAAGAGTTCGTATGCATTCTGGAGGTAGTCACATTGTCTAGTGTCGGTATCACATGAGTTGGCCAATTATTAGAACAAGATGACCTTTAACGATACTACACAAAGACCAAACATAAATCCCTTGATTTATAATTCAATTTGCTCACTCAATCATGGTGGAGATCTCTTTTTGCTATATTTGACTAATGATCTTATATCTCTCTATATATACGGTAACTAGACCCTGATTAGGTTCTGGTGATTGAAGTATATCCACTTTTATGCTAATCTATATTCTATTATAATATTAGAGATCACCACCATGATTGAGCTTATATGCACTCTGGAGGTAGTAACATAGTCTAGTGTTATATGTATGAGTCTAGTATAAATTACTAGGTCTTGGTGGGGAGTAACTTGGACTAGTAAAAATGCATACAATACTAGTCCAAGTTACTATACCAACACTAAAGGGGGTCTAGATACATTCATTTCACAAAAGTCATAACATCTTATATTTTCAAACGGAGGGAGTTCTATCTAGACTACTCATAGTGAGATTGTCATAGCTAGTATCATCTAATATGTTTCCTAGTTACTATATATATGTACTATAACCATCTTAATATGATCTGGAAGTCTATCGTGCACCTGGTGTTTGATTGCTTAATTCATTACCTCAATAGCTACTCTACATGATGCACATATAGATTCTATTGTCAATTTGATTCTTTAGTTTGCTCATGATTAAAGCAATGTAATGATTTTTTTAACTTAAACGGTCAGAGCACCGCCCTATCAAGGCGAAAGCTACGGGTTCGAGCCCCATCAGTCCCAAACTAGGGATGACAATTTCTATGAGAAATACAATGTTTGATTAATAATAAACAAGAGATTTTCATCTATACATGATCAGATGATCTTGTGAGTTTAATATTAGCCACCATATGGTTCAATTGGTTATGGTTCTTTTGAATTTTTAGTTGACTTGTGCTTGCATCAATGCTATATTCTAACGTGGTTCCTAGACATACATTGTTTAAATATTTCATTGACCTCGCAAGGTGCACAATGTATCATTTTCTTGTTTGTCTACTAGATTTTGTTGTCTGGTTATATGTACAATGATACTGTCAGTAGTTGGAAATATAATAGCTGTAGGAATTACAAAGAAGGTTTGTGCTACTTTTTGAATGCATCCAACTATTGTTTTGGCAACAAATGACCCATCTCTTTGTTTCTCTTCTTTTTTATTAACTGCCCCGACAATCAAAATATTTGAATGATCTAGCTACTGAAAAGCAATGGTTGATATCTTGTTTGTCTGAAATGATGCTGGTGGTCTATTTAAGACACACTTGATCTATTGCTTGTTTTTCCAAGGTACTATCATAGTTCCCTGATGATTAAAACAATGCCACCTTCCGTGGTTGGAGGTCACTTTTTTGGCTAGTTCATACATAGACCATTTTTAAACGCTATTTTATATATTTTAGGATAATGCTTTGTTGTCCCGACTAGTTCTAAGCAGCTGAAGGAATCTCACGCACCTCTTTTTGTTATATTTTTTATATTTCTGTTATGCAGTGATATGATTAGTTTATGAGGGAAAGAGTCGAGTTGCTTGATTCCCTACATTCATTGCCACACTAGTTTAGTTAGTCTGCATGAGACACACATGTTGATGGCTTGATTTGTTATATTAGGACAATGGCACTTTTAAAATTCTTTGACAACAAACATGGTATTTTTTTGCCTGCTTTGCTACTCTAACTTAATATGTCTTAGTTTCAGCATGCAACTAACCTATAGTGTCTGTGCCAGAGTGGCTATGATACTGGGACATATACGCATTAGTCTAGGATATCGACTATTCCTGTTATTCCGGAAAGAGATGTATGAGGCACATCATTGATTGTTTCTGTCCAATGATGAATTAGAACTATTTTATATATAAGGTGACCACCTGGTACACTGAACTGACTTGTTTTCTTTGTTTCAGGCTGCACATGAAGCTATGAGGGCAGAATGGAGGAATTCTACGTTAAGTATTGGGGTCATTTCGCAAAGCAGCAGTGACAGTGATTATTGCTTGCATTGGCCCACTGTTTCAGTTTTTTCAGCAGAAAGAGGTGTTACAGCTGCACTCCAAAAAATTGATTTAATTGAACAAGAAATAGAGGAAATAGATGGAATAATCATGATTACACATGAACAAATACAGGAACTGAAAGATCGACAAGATTGGACGGACCGTCTACTTGATAATCTCTTCTGCAGTTCATGGTATGCTAGTTGTTACTTGTATGGAGATGTGAGCTCCATAGCAGAAACCTTGTTCCAACCCATGTTTGTCGATGTCTTTGTAATGCTTCATCTTGTTTTTGTTGAAATTCTGGTCTGTAATAAATTTCGAAAAAAATATGTTGATGTAATAGGGTGATCCTAGCGTGGCCATTAGCGGGCTGAAATATTAACGAAAGTTTAAAACCAGAATTGCGCCATAGTTATAGAATACGCAAATATGTTGTCTAGTAGATGGGCCCAATAAACAGTAAAAGACCGTAAGTGGTAGGTCCGAATATTGGTGGGCCTCATAAGCGGCCAAGGTCGTGAAAACATACAGGGCTAAACAGCAACAGGACAAAACAGTAAAATGCCCGAACAGTAATAGGCCCGAAGAGTAATATGCCTGAATAGTAAAAGGCTTGAAATAGTAAAAGGCATGAACAATAAAAGACCTGCACAGTAGAGGGCCAGAAGAGCAAAACGAACAGAAGAGTAAAAAGGCCTGAACAGTAAATGGCCGGAAGAGGAAGCCCGGAATAGTAAAAAGGCAGAAGAGTAAAAGACCTAAATAGTGAATGGCCGGAACAGTAAATATCCAAAATAGTGAAAGGCCAGAACAATAAAGGATCCTAACACTAGCAACCCAGAAATGTAAAAGACTATAATAGTAAATGAGTAGAACAGGAGCGGACCGTATGGGATGTAGGAACAGTAATGGGATAGCGGCAGACCTTAACAGTGCCTAACCTAATGGCGTAGGCCCCTAATGGGCCGCATATTATTCTACCAAAGTGGACCTTCTTTAGTCCGAAACAGTAACGAGCCTGAAATCGTACGGGCCATGGATGGCTGCATTAATGGCCCCGCATCAAACAGTACACGACAAAACAATAAAGGGTCATAATCTTATTGGGCTCTCCTCGTGGGCCGACCCACTTAACAATTAGCAGGTCTTGGCTGGGCCACGCTTCTACCACAGTTTCTGTGGCTGTTAATGGTGGTAACTGGGCATTAACGATGTTTTCCACATGGCATTTTGCATGACGTCAGTAGTCAACGCGGCTGGCGAACAGATCTACGACGGAACAAGTTTTCGTGGCTGAAGGGTGCGATCCGCCACGGTCAGGAAAAAAAACCGTGGTAGATTCTTTTGTGACGGGGCTTTTACCACGAAGGGCATCCGTCACAGAGGACTTTTTAGTCACGGAAAATAGACCTTTTCAACCACGAAAATCGTCCATCGTAAAAGCTAACTTTTCTGGTAGTGATATTTCTTTCCACCAAATTTAGCGGTGCCATTGATACCATATGCATGGCCCATGCAACACTTGCATCTTTTTTCTCCTTCCAAGGTAAAACCACTTGACCATCCAATCTAGCTTCTTTCTTGCATGTCTATTATTGCATGCACATGCAATATAGATTATTTTCTTCCATCTCTCTCTCTTTCTTTTGATCCTTTTGGTGTTTGTTTTTGAATTCAATTCCATATGGGAATCATCCAAAATCCTATGAGGGTAGCCTACAAATCGATCCATCTATCTCCTTCTTGGTTTTGCTTCTTTGGTGTGCTCTTGCATGCTTGTGCTATGAGACAAGTTCGATATAAAACAAACAAAACAAATAAGAGGAAGACTAAAACCTAACTAGGAATATATATGCTACACTTTATAAGAAAACCCTAATCCCTCGACCACCATCCTCACCTTGGTATGATCTTAAGGATCAGATTACCATCTACCTAAAATTTCCCCCTCTCCTAATCTATCTTGAGACCTAAGTGACCAAGGACATCTATTCCACCATCCCTCTCTCTTGATAATTCCAACCGTGGAGCAAAAACAAACCCACCTAGCTAGCTATTCTACACCAAATCGCATGGGCAACGTGGTGCCTTGTAACCTGATCGATCCAACCAGCCAAGCAGACAAGACCGACGCCCCGCGCTCCTGTTTTTCTTCCTTCACGTGCTCGAGCCTGCCAGCTCACGCCGGGTTCGTGACCCTCGCGCACCTGCCCCGCTCCCCTTGTGGCCTCTCTCGGATTCCTCCCTTCCTCCTGATAAAGTGGGCAGAGGCCCCCCTCTACCTCCCATCCACCGCTGGTCATATCCCTTCCCCTCTACTTTTTTCTTCAAGCAAACCCTCCCCGATCCACTACCAAGCCGCAGCCATGGCATCACTGCCGCCACCATCGCCAGCTCCTGGCCGCCTCTCGTCGTCATCATCATGGCCTCGTTCTACCTCGCCCTGACGCTGCTAGGTTGCTGTAGCGAGGAGAAGAAGTCTCGCCCACGTCATTGCTACGCACACCCGTGTGGCTCCCGTTGTCGACCGCCCCGGCACCTCGCTGCGATCATCACCGACCCTCGTCGTCTGCTTCCCCCGGTGAGAACCATCCCCTCCCTTCCTCTCTGGCCCCTGCTTGTTGCCTGCCGTGCGCCTCGTCGATGCCTCGCCGCTGCTCACCACCGACGCTGCACCGCGCACCCGCCGCGCGATCTATGCAGTTCAACAGCAGCACCAGCAGCGCCCTGTCGTCCCGCTGTTCCGCGAGTTATCCCAGCCGCTACGGTCCACCTTCGACAAAACTTTCTGAACAAACATTGTGGCCCATGTTTATATCTTTCTAACGAGCTAGACCACGCTCTCAACGGACCAATAAATTGCTCACAATCATCCGGCAAAGATCTGCCGAAAACCTGTTTCTGAAACCATTCTGAAAATTTAGCTGAAGTCCCCTTGTTCCTCGGCGTTTTCCCGCGCCTACAGTCTTCCTCAGGCACAAACCCATGTACAGAAGTTGTAACCGGTGGTACGATCTACAGTTTTTATTTTTGGATCATCGCCTAATTCCAAGTTTTTGCATCGCCATCGTCGACGGAAGTCCGGCCCAGCTAATAGTTTTTCGCACTAGATTTCCATCAGTTTCGTCAGCAACAACCGCACCCTCCAGATTGTTTTGCGCCTAAGCCCCTTGCCTTTTGGAAACTTCACCCACACCTCCCTGGACTGCCCAACTGTCAGCACCCAGATGGCCGGCGGACGAGTGGCCCCGCGGAGACTCCTAGCCCACTTGTCACTCTCTGTGGGTAGCCTTCCCCTGAGTAACAAAAGTTCTAGCGCAATTTTCTAAATTCAAAAATAAATCCAGAATATTTTATATTTTTTAAATATTTCAAATTTGACAAAAAATAAAAATGAAATATGATTCAAATTTAAATATGAATTCAACCATACTTTTAAATTTGCCTAGATTTGGCTCTAACTAGTCAAACTTGTGACTTTTGACGCCATTTTAATTCTTTTGCAATTAAATATTGTTTTAAATCCATAATTCCAAATAATACAAATAATATATGTTTTTTGATCAAAAAATGCCAGGAATTCAAATATGCCATCCAAAATAATTTTTGACCAATTTAAAATTTCGAAATTATTTAAATGCTCATAAATGTCTTTTCTTAATAAATTCATGACTTTAATTTCGTAATTTCAAATTCGACAAATAATATGTCTAAATCAATCAGCGTGACGAGCTCATTCTAATTATGCATTCCTTGATATGAATTGAAGCATGCATCATACAAATATTAAATAATCAAAACTGTTTGTGGGAGTAAAACATGCCTAAATAAATTAATAAAGTGTTTATTATTGTTTCCACACCTCACCCATGCTATGCAATGTTATATCGTGCAATTATGCACCATTCCATCATGGCATACCTCGTTTTCTTGTTGCATAGGAGTAATATGGGTGCAATTTATTTATTTTGGTACTTCTGTGTTTGTTTTTATCCGGATAGACACTGAGCAAGGAGAATATCAGGAGCCTCAGGAGTATTACCCAGATCCTTCCTATTCTGCAACTGAACTTCCAGGCAAGCAATTCCCCATGCTTGCATACATATAGTACATGTGCTTCTATCTTATTTTTGCATCATGTAGTCACGAATGCATTAAATTGAATCTCAAGTATTGCAAATCGTTTACTTTTAAACCCCACCGAAGCTTGTATCCTCAACCCTATGATCCATTACTACATGAGTTATTTGAGCCATGCGGGTCGTAGAATTGCATGTGTAGGATTTGTGTGAGTCTTTGGATAATGAGGTACCTAAACAATTTAAACTGATAGTAATGGGATAACTAAAGAAAGAGGCACCGGTGGGAAATATCTATTATTTGGTTCTTCCATGCTCACTTGTGTCCCGTAGGACCCGAGTACTTGATTCATGTTCCGTAACTATCACACTATTCGCATGTGGGACCATAAATCCCTTTCGCCTAAGCTTGATTCACACTTTATTTCTTGGGGCCACAAAGTAGTTTGGGCTTTATTACTATCATGTACTTATGAATGCTTTACTGCTGTAATTAATATTGCATGTGTATCGTCTGTACTATTTAGGACTTGTGACACGTTTCCACAGTATCGACAAGCCCAATCACACTTTCGGATTCCCAGTCGTTAATAGCCATCGACACAAATCCTGGGTCCGTCTCAGAGCCGGCCAACTTCGTTGCGGGTAGCTTTATGGGGTGACCCCCTGAAATAATTTATGAATCATGTGAATGTATTGTCATGAGGCCTCGTTGCTTTTTATTTGGTTCTTCACGAGGTTGACCGTGCGTGTGTTGCTATTTGTGCACCTGACGAGGGGCTACCTCGGCAATGCCCATGGTGATGGACTTTGGGTTTCGCAGAAAAGAGAACACTAGGGATTTCGTCGGATGTCAGGAAAACAATAAAGACAAAGTCGCCTAAATATTGGGGAAACACTCTATTACAAGTTGTCTACTATATTTCGGTACCCTCGCTTGGGCTTCTCCCGCCCTATATATAATAGGCCAGGTCTCAAAGTTGTATGCAGATAGGTTTCATACACGCGTGATTATAATACCAACATAATGTCGGTTCGTGGTTTCTTTCCTAATACAACAAAGAGTCTCTGTTGGTTTCTTCCTTGGGCTTTTATCTGGAATCTCTATGGGTCGTAGGCCTTTATCCAATGTAGGGTAGCGAATAGTGAGCATCCGAGTAATCATACCCATGTCAGTAGCCCCTGAGACTCTACCTGAATCCACAGTTTTTAGGTTTAGTCTTAAAGTTTTTCTTTCTTATTTCTCTTATTTTGTTTGATTTTATTTTTTGTAGGGATTTTGGTACAACGAGTCTGATGCTTTCGACGGATCGAGAATCAGTTAATTGCTCCTGGGCAAAACCAAGGTTGGCCTACATCAACCTCAAGTCCCTAGACTTGAATCCGGAATTTGTAACTGGTGTAATTTAGTTCGAGCCGCTAAGGTCTTACCGAATACTGAATTCCAGTTTTCTATTTTTTATCGGGTACCCAACGCGTCCGTCGGGATTTTGCATCATATCGTTGATACGGATTTTTGCTGACAGAGCGCATTCTTATGCGATTACCAGGCCACATAGGACGAATCTTGGGGTCTTACCATCATGTTTTCGAACACGACATTCGGATTTTCTCTCGTGTTTGAGCGTGATCCGAGATTTTTGGCTTTTTTGGCGTTTATCCTGTTGGGCCGCCAATATTTCTGATTTATATCAGATAATTTTATTATTTTGATACTATCTCCTGATGGGAGTAACTCCTTTTTTGAGGATACACTGATGTAAAACTCAAAAAGTTTTTGCAGTTTGTCAATGTACTTTATACACAATGGTATTTCTATCGGGTGCGCGTTAGCGCTCCCGATGGGAGTAGCCCCCGAGGCTATGTTCGAATGCCTGTATCTAGACATAGGCTCACAATTGATGTTTAACTCGTTGAAAAGCATTGATCCTTGAAAGCAAAGATTAAGATACAAATAACTTCTCTTCATATACAAGGCCAAAATCGTCGGTACATTATTCTTTGAGCGGATGGCTATTTTAGCCTTTTCTCCTCGATATCTTGGCTTTTTTGAGCCGAACTGTACTCTTATCATTTTGCAAATAATATTATGCGCAAAGCATCATAGCTGTGCTAAGTTCCATGGATTTGAGTAATTTAGTCCTGTCTTCTTGTCTTGCTGTCGTGGTGTGGAACACGGCAGCGCCATCGGGGATGGCTTGAAGGGGACAATCAGGTTGCTATCGGTGGCTATTCGCAATGGGTCGGGCATAGATACTGCAAACACTGCGATATACCCAGGTTCAGAGCCCTCTTGGCGAGGTAAAACTCCCACTCTTGCAAGGATCTGTTATAATCGGAGGCAAACGCCCAATACAAGTGCTTCTTGAGATGTTTCCTTAGCTACTTCTTCCTTGGAATTCTCTAAGTCTTTCTTCTGGTGTCTATTTTTCCTTTAGCTTGAGCTTACCTAGAACCCTAGCGCTACCCCTTTATATACAGGTTGAGGAGGTAGCTTACAAGATGGGTTCTAGGGTTTATTGTTTGGATTTGGGCCTTACAAAGTGGGCCGGCTGGACAGGGCCAAACGGTAGGCCCGGGTCCAGTCAAGCCTCTAGTACAGGTGAGGACCATGCTTTAGCGCTCAACGCCCCTGCTTTACTTGTCATCCGGCTCTTTATCCGTCAGCCGGCTCTTTATGCGTAAGCCGGGGCTTTCCTCGTCAGCCCTTACTTTGCTTGTCAGCCTCCAGCTTTGGCATAGTTGTCCAGTAGCGCTGGCCAGGCCAGCCGGCCTATCCGGTCAAGGGTGTGCTCAGCAAGGAGCGTCATCCCCACCGTACAATGTCCAGCGGATCCGAGGCGGCCGGCTAGGAGCGTCCTCCTAGCTGGTTCTTCTGGCTACCCGGCTAGACGGGCCAGCCAGGGAAACTTTAGTGCGGACCGGCTGGGGATTCCACCCGGCTGTGGTTCCTTCATCTAGGTCCAGACGGCCCGTGCTCCTTGGAGGCGACCGGTTGGTCCCGTCTTGGCCTACCCGTGGGTCATTCCCCCGACACTAGTCCCCAAGCGCGTTAGGACTTGGCCTCGCGGAGAAGTTCTTGCGTGCTCATTTGAAATGATTGATGACGCAGATGCCTTGTCATTTTCGTTTGTCTTGTAGCCTTTGTTTTGTAGTCTTCGTCTTGTACCGGCTTTAGATTCTGCGTTGTTTTCCCGGCTAGGGTTCACCGGCTATGGAGCCGATGGACCCACCCACAAGGTGTGATGGGTGATCTTCTTGACCGGCTGCCGCACCCGGTCGGGAGATGGATCGCCAGTCTGCTGTTGTTGGTGCTTTCATAAGCCACGCCTACCGTTTCTAGCGCGCGTCGCATCAGTTTGACTTCTGGGTCTGCTGCTGCAGTTTTTGGTAACCGTGCGCATGCCTTCATCATTGTGTCTCCTTGGAGATCGTGGGAGCCTTTTTCCTCCCGCAGTTACTTCTGCGGGATCCTCTGTGTGCGCGGTGCTGGCGCATGCGATCTGCCTCGAATCGTCGCGGGGTAGTGGGGTGGTTGCTTTGCCACGTGGCGTGGAGGCAGGGGAATCGGCGCGGTTATCCTTTGCCGATAAATACATGTGCAAGGAGCAGTGGTTCCTCACTTCGCCTCCCTATGCCTGCCATCCTTATTCTTCCTCGCGCTCTAGCCTCTCTCTGCTCTTCTGTGCCACCGTTTCCTGGTCGCCGGCGCCTCTCCTCTTCTTCGACCACGGGACCCGCGCCTCCATCACGGCTACCTTTCCAGGCAATATGCTGCCCGAGGTCGCCGGCGGCTGGTGCGACTCTTATGTCACGGAGGAGCTAGTGAAGAAGTACCTGCGGGGGAAGTTCCTACCGTCGGAGCGGCTGGTCAAGCATCGCCTCGCGCCAGAGGGCGAGCGGGTGCCCCAGCCCCAGCCTGGCGAGTCTGTCGTCTTCCTCACCCACTTCGCTCATAGCCTCGGGCTGCCACTGAGCCGCTTCGTCTTGGAGCTATTGGTCACTTTTGATCTGCAGCTTCACCACCTCGAATCCAACGCTGTGTCGATGTTGTCGCATCACGCAGCTTGCTACGAGGCGTTCCTCGGCGTCTACCCTGACGCCATGAATTTCTTGAAGTTCTTCCACTTCAAGGTGCAGGTGGTGGGGAAGGGCGGCCCGTTGACGGAGACGGGCTACTATGCCATCTACCCGCGACCGTCAGCGCCCATACCCTGCCTGGAGCTCCCCGACACCGTCAAGCTCTAGCAGCGCTCGTATTTTTACGTGCGCAACAACACGGAGGTGAACTTCATCAAGGTCCCCACCTTCGCCAACGTCCCCTCCAGCCGGAAGGCCTGGACCGTCCAGCACCTGGGCGCCTAGGGCGACATCGACCGGATGGGCGCCCGGCTGGCCGTCCTCGTGGAGAAGGAGTGGCTCACCGCCCGGGACATTCTCTTGTCATAGATGGCGACCCGCGTGCTCCCGTTGTAGCACCGATCACACAAGATGTGCCACCTCTCTGGCCATCTGGATCCCACCCGGGTATCCCGGCTGGACGTGCCGCACGCCGCCCTCCGTGAATGGCTCACCACCATCTCGAAGGAGGCACTGGAGGAGGGGTGGGAGTTCTCCTGCCGGTCGTACCACCACGGCCGGCTGCCGCCGAAGGTATGTTTTTATTACTCTTCTTCGGGTGGATTTTCCTGAGGGACTCCCGTTTCGTGCCTCTTATCTTCCCTTGTTGAGTAGCTTTTCACGGTATGTGGGACACCGAGCTCCCCAACTTCACCGCGGACTTCAAGCCAGCGAAGGCTCCGCCCGTGGAGGCGGAGTGGTTCCCCATGCGGGCTGACGAGGGCTGCGAGTTCCCACACAGTGAGAATTTGTTCCCTACCTTTGCTATGCTTGCACTTGGTATGCTTGTAGTTGTAGTCTTGACTTTTTGCTTGTCCTTGGAATAGTTGCTCACGACGAGGATGTGGACCTGGGAGAGCTCGCCGCGCCCAGGGGCAGGGGGAAACAAGTCGCCCTACCAGCGCCGCCCCGGCCACAGGTGGCGCCAAGAAGACGTGCCGCCTCCGCCCTGCGGCCACCATGCCGAGCATTGCCGGGTAGGTGCCCTTGTCCTTTTGGTGCGGGTATTGCCTTACTTGTATTTGTGTTGCTCACTTCTTGTGTTTCTGCAGCGAGGCTATGTCCTTGCCCGGCTCCGTGACCGTCACCACCGCGTCCGCCCTACCGCCTGCTGCCGAGGGGAGTGCGCCGGCTTCGGCATCCGAGGCCGCGCCGGCTCCAGCGTCCAAGGCTGCACCGGCTCCAGCCCCCGAGGCTACGCCGGCTCCGGGCCCCGAGACGGCAGCGACGGATATGGTGCCCTCGGCTGAGCCCACGATGCTTCACCGGGCCGGGGCCGTCTCCCGGCTTGCGGGGGGTTTTGCTGTTCAGGCGTGCCGATGCGGCCATCCCTCCCTTCGGCTCGACGGTGGGTGCTGACTCCAGCACCTACCGGGTGGAGGAGCCAGTGGAGGTGCCGCCGCTGGTTGCCCCTGTCCAGCCGGAGGTTGGTCTCTCCACGGCTCCGGTGAGCGACGACGACCTCCAAGTCACCGGCTAGATGCCGGCGCGTGCCGCGCCACCGCTGGATGCTCTCCTGGCACAGTTGTCGGAGGTGGCGCCTCTGGCCGTTGGACAGGCCCGCTAGCTGGTGGGGGCGCTGGAGCAGGGGCTTGGCCAAGCCAGGGCGCTGGGAGCTTCCGTCGAGGTATGTGCTCTGTCGCCAATCTAGTTGTTTTGTCGCCGTCTTGCGATGTAGCTGTTTCTTTTGGTTCTTATCTCACTTTTCTTGCACAGAGGGCTTTTGCTGATGCGGCCAAGACTTCGCGGGACCTGGACCATAAGATTGCTCGCTCTGCCGTATCTTCCCAATTACGCGATTTCTTGTGCTTTTTGTTAAGTATTGGTTACCCTCCTACAGCTCTGCTGGCGGACCGGGACCGCGAGGTGGCCCAGCTGAAGGCGGAGGTCGCCCAGCTGGAGCAGTCCAACAAGACCCGCCAGGACCAGATCACCAAACTGACTGCGCAGCAGCATCAGATGGAGATCAAGGCTGGTAGGGCCAAGAAGGTTGCGGACACCGGGCCGAGGCGCTGAAGAACCTGGAGGGGCTCTACGCTACCCAGGCGGATGCCCTCAAGGCTTCCAAGGCCAAGGAGGCGGCGGCACTGTCGAAGCTTTGCCAGATTGCTAAGATTGTTGTCAGTAAGTGCTCTTGACTTGAGCCTCTTTTGCGGATTTGTCCTTTGTGATTAATACTGATCGCCGCCTTCTTTTCCAGCTATAGCTCAGTACCCTGAGGCAAAAGATCAGGCGCTGGGCCAGATTACTGAGACAGATCCGGACCAGGATCTCCACCCGGGGGAGCTGGTGATGGTCGTCAGCGAGGAGGCGAACCGGCTCCGCGTTGCCGCTCTCGAGGTCTTTGACTATGTCTGGCTCGAGGCCGTCCCACCTACCACCATGGATGTCCTGGCTGAGTGTCTCTGGGGCGCTCCGAAGCTCATGAATGTGGCCCGGGAGTGGGCGCGGAGATGGTGCTAGAGCTGCTAAAGTCCTGGTACCCGAATGTGGATCTGTGGAGCCTTTCCCGTGGATTCCGCCAAGGGACCAGCTATGACCAGCTTTGCACCGAGGTCCCCGACATCCGCTCCTGTGGCGTGATGATCGGGAGCTACGTTGCACTGGACAGGGACTTCAGCGACCCAGTCGGCACAGAGTGGTACTTCCATAGCCCGGATGCGGCACATACTGACGCTCCGGCTGCGCCGCAAACCGCCACGACAGATGTCATCTCCTGCAGCCGCGCTCCAGCTGATGCCTTCGGCCCTTCTGCCCCTCAATGAACTTGATCCCCGGTGTGCCGGGAGTATTTGTGACTTGATACATTTGTCTTTTCTTTGTGCCATGTGAACAATTGTCTATCTTTGACGTATTAAACTTCTATGGGAGCATCGCCTCCCTCCGTCTATTTGCTCGTGCTCTTCTATTTGCACTTTCTGTTTTGCATCTTTTGCATGCCTGTTTCTTTGTGGGGGCGCACAAGCGCACCCACAGGGTGTAGTCCCCGAGGTTCAGGCCGGCTGGAGAATATAGCCGGGTCGAAGCTCCTTGACCTGCTCTGCTGCCGCCTGGAAGCTGTCTGCCTCCGCCTTGGCGGTGTTCGTCGTTGAACTTTGGCTCATGCAAACATAGAAACAAACAAGTTGTTTGCCTGGTTAAGCATATGCAAGTTCAAATTGTAATCTTATATGAACTAGTTTTCATAGTTTTGCAGTTTCGTGCAAATTCAATGTCTTTGCCCTTTTCTCAGTGAGCATTGGCCAATTTCAGTGTTGTTCCCTTGCTGGCTTTTAGCCGGAGTCGAAGGGGTAGCTTAGTAGGCATACTGCACGATACTTCGGGTTTGGGTCATTGCCTTTGAGCGAGCGAGCGCATCCGGGTCGTCCAGACGTTTTTGTTTTCCTCGTGGTATTTTGTGTAGGGGCCTTTGAACGTTCTACTCTTGCCGGATCTGTCAGCTGGCTTGCAGTCTGCAGTCGGAACCGAAGAGGAAGCCTTAGGAGTCGCGTACAATACTTTACCGCATGGATCACGCAGCCGTCTGGGCCAACTGGCGAGTCCCCGAGGCAGATCGCCAGCTCCAGGGTTAGAGTAATGCAGCTGGAAAAGCCAATTTGTGCAGCATGACTTGCTTATTTTATTTCGGAGTCCCCGAGACTGTGTCGAGGATCCTATGCTTGTTCATTACATGAAAGTAAGGTACATACACTTCTTGTTTAAGTGTAAAAGGGGCGGAGCAGGCTCGTGTTCCATGGGCGTTCAATTTCTTCGCCTGAGCGGTCCATCTTGTTCTTTTCCGGCTTGCGGGCGTCGATGAGGTAGTATGAGTTGTTCTGCAGCGCTCGGCTGATTATGAATGGGCCCTCCCAAGGTGGAGACAGCTTGTGCATCCCCTTTGTGTCTTAGACCAGCCTTAGCACCAGATCACCCTCGTGGAACGAGACACTACGTATCCGGTTGGTGTGATAGCGGTGCAGATTATGCTGGTAGATGGTGGACCTGGACAAGGCTAGTTCGCGTTCTTCCTCCAGGAGATCGACACTGTCTCCCTGTGCTTCTTTGGCCTGCATTTCTATGTAGAGCAGTTTGCGGGGTGCGTCGAACTTGATGTCAGTGGACAAAACCGCCTTCGCCCCATAAACAAGGAAGAAGGGAGTGTAGCCGGTGGACCGGTTTGGCGTGGTGCGTAGGCTCCAGAGTACAGCCGGCAGCTCCTCAATCCAGTAGCCGGGGGATCACATAAGTGGTTCGATCAGTCGGGGCTTGATTCCGACTAGGACCAGGCCATTTGCTCGCTCGCACTTCCTGTTGGACTAGGGGTGTGCCATAGACGCGAGGTCCAGGCGGATGCCCTTATCTCCGCAGAATCGCACGAAAGCTTCCTTTGCAAAATTTGTTCCGTTGTCAGGTATGATGCTGTTGGGGTAGCCAAAGCGTGTGATTATGTCTGTGAAGAACTTGACCACCGCTGGCCCATCCAGCTTCTTTATTGGCTTTGCCTCTATCCACTTGGTGAACTTGTTCACTCCACCAGCAAGTGGGCCATGCCGGATCTGGTCATTTTAAAGGGGCCAACCATGTCCAGCCCCCAGACGGCGAATGGCCAGGTGATGGGAATCATCTTGAGTGCTGTACATGGAGTGTGCTTCTGCTGGCTGAACCGCTGACACTCGTTGCACGCCTTGACAATCTGCTTAGCGTCTTCCAATGTTGTGGGCCAGTAGAAACCGTGGCGGAATGCCTTTGCCACTATGGCTCATGACGATGCATGGTGTCCGCACTCGCCCTGGTGGATGTCGACCAGCAGGCGGATTCCTACCTCTTGGCTCACACATCATTGATAGATGCCGCCAACGCTGCGCTTGTAGACCTCGTTGTTGATGATGGTGTACGCGCTGGCTCTGCGCTTGACCTGTCTTGCATGTACCTCCTCTTCGGTCAGCTCTCCGTTGGCTAGGAAATCCATGAACGGCTTGGCCCATGTTGGGGTTTCCCGGATGGCGCATACCGCTTGCATTAGCATATTCACTTCAGCTTGGATGGCCGGGTCAGGCTCGTTTGGAGGCTGACCAGGTGGGGCGGCGGAGCCGGCAGCTTCTAGGCTGGAGGCGGCAGTCCTCGGGTGTGCATGAGTAGTCCCCGGGTGCGATGTAGCCGTCATGGAGGTCTTCAAGCCGATAGTCCCCGGGTGCGGCGAAGCGGTCCTCGGGTGTGGTGCAGCCTTCGCGGAGGTCTTGGAGTCGGCAGTCCCAGGGTAGGGCGAAGCAGTCCCCGAGTGCGGTGCAGCCGTCGCGAAGGTCTTGGAGCCGGCAGTCCCCGGGTGCGGTGCAACCGTTGTGGAGGTCTTGGAGCCTGCAGTCCCTGGGTCCACGTCCAATATGATGGAGTCGGATTCGGGAGACAGTGTGATTGATGGCTTGCGTAGGTGCTCGAGGGAAACTCCAGGCGGAATTGGTTGTCTTGTCGATCTGATGTGGGCGAGCATGTCTGCGGCCTCGTTGTTTACCTTGGGAACATGATGAAACTCACACCCTTCGAAACAGGCGCATAGCTGCTGTACGAAGAAACGTATAGAGCCATGTTTGCGTCTCTAGCGTCCCAATCGCCTGACACTTGCTACACCACCAGATCAGAATCGCCGAAGCATAGGATGCACCAGATGCCTAATTCCTTAGCCATCTTGAGGCCGTGGACGAGCGCCTCATACTCGGCGACGTTATTGGACACGCAGAAGTGGATCTGTAGCATGTATTCCAGCCGGTCTCCTTTTGGAGAGGTGATGACCACTCCGGCTCCGAGACCTCCATACATCTTGGAGCCATCGAAATGCAGCTTCCAATGCATGGAGTCAGGGCAAGGTGGCAGGTACTATGTTTCTTCCCAATCGACGAGGAAATCCGCCAAGGCCTGAGACTTGATCGCCGTTCTTGGCTCGTACTGTATGTTGTGGGCAGCGAGCTCTATGGCCCATTTCGCCCCCCGGCCTGTGGCGTCTCTGTTGCCGATGATCTCCGCAAGTGGCGCTAGCGCCACCACCCGGATGGAATGTTCTTGGAACTAGTGCTTCAGTTTCTTGGTAGCCATGTACACGCCATACACCAGCTTCAGGTAATGAGGGTAGTTCTGCTTCGAGAGCGAGAGTACCTCACTCAGGTAATACACCGTTCGTTGCACCGGCTGTGCCTTTCCTTCTTCCGGCCTCTCCACTACCAACACCACACTGACAACTCTGTTTGTTGCTGCGATGTACATCAACATGGGTTCCTTTGTTGCTGGTGCTGCCAGAATAGGTGGCGAGGTGAGCATGCGCTTGAGGTCACGGAAAGTTTCATCCGCCTGCGCTGTCCAGACGAATTTGTCCATCTTCTTCATGAGCTGGTACAGCGGGAGTGCTTTCTCGCGCAGCCGGCTGATGAACCGGCTGAGGGAGGCTAGGAAGCCGGTGAACTTCTGGACATCTCTCAATTTCTTGGGCAACTGCATGTGTTCGATTGCACCGATCTTCTCCGGGTTTGCCTCGATTCCTCACTCAGATACGAGAAAACCGAGTAGCTGGCCGGCTGGGACACCGAATACGCACATCTCCGAGTTCAGCTTCATCTGGAACCGGCGGAGGTTGGTGAATGTTTCCTTCAGATCCTCAAGGAGTGTCTGGGTCTCCTTGGTCTTGACTACCACATCGTTGACGTAGGCGTGTACGTTTCTGCCAATCTAAGTCTGCAAGCACTTCTGCATGCAACGCTGGTATGTTGCTCCAGCGTTCTTCAATCCGAATGGCATTGTGGTGTAGCAGTAGGCTCTATAAGGAGTGATGAAGGATGTCTTTATTTGATTAGCGGGGTTCGGCCGGATCTGGTGGTAGCCGAAATATGCGTCCAGAAATGACAACAGCTCGCAGCCGACCGTGGAATCGATCACTTGATCTATCCTTGGCAGGGCGAATGGATCCTTGGGGCATGCTTTGTTCAGACTGGTGTAGTCAACACACATGCGCCAAGTCTTGTTCTTCTTCAGCACGAGTACTGGGTTTGCTAGCCATTTCGGGTGGAAAACTTCCATGATGAATCTGGCTGCGAGCAACCGGGTGATCTCCTCCCAATTGTTCTTCTTTTTTCTTCCGCGAAGCAGCGCAATGACTGTTTGACCGGTTTTGCATCAGGCTTGACATGTAAAGAGTGCTCGGCGAGCTCCCTCGGAACACCTGGCATGTCTTTGGGGGACCATGCGAAGATATCCTGATTCTCACGGAGGAAGTCGATGAGCGTGCTTTCCTATTTGTTGTCAAGGCCGTCTCTGACTAGGACAAACTTGTCCGGCTCGGCCTCGTTCAGCAGGATCTTCCTTGTGCCCTTGGATGGCTTGAACTGTGCCTCTTCGGCCGGCTTGGGCTCGCCAACCAGCATGTCCTTCTGTAGAGCCGCCACATTCTGCATGATTACGCATTTTTTTCTGTGATGATCATGGCTTCAGCTATTTTGGATCTGTCTGTGGCACATTCCACAGTCCGTCTGTAGCAGCCGGCCACGGTGATGACGCCATTGGGCCCTGGTAGCTTCATCTTGAGGTAGGCGTAATGTAGTACCGCCATGAACTTGGTGAGCGTTGGGCGCCCTAGGATTGCGTGGTACGCGCTATAGAGGTTAACCACGTCGAACCAGATGTGCTCACGACGGAAGTTGTCCTCCGTTCCGAAGATGACGTCCAGCCGGATTTTACCGATGGGGGAGTGCGAAGTGCCAGGGACGACTCCGTGGAAGGAGGTGCTTGATGGCTCCAGCTGCGATTCACTGATACCGAGCCGGTCGAGCAAGCTGTAGTACAAGAGGTTGATGTTGCTCCCTCCGTCTACGAGGACGCGGGAGAATCTGTAGGAATGCTTCTGGGAGACAATGATAGGATCCAGAACCATCGCGTAGGTGCCCGGGTGAGGTAGTTCAGCCGGCCGGTCCTTCTGGCTCCATGCAACTTCTTGCTCCGACCAGTTGAGGTACTGGGGAACTGGAGGAACGATTCCGTTCACTTTCTCCTCGCGACGCCTTTTGTTGTGCTTGGTATCCGGCTCCGTGGTGAAGATGTGGCAATTTCCCACCTGACGAGGGTAGTTGTTATCATCATCCTCCCTTCGACGTTGGTTGTTGCGATCGCCTGGCGGCTCGCCGACTGGAGGAGGTGACGCATGTCTAGCCGGTGCGCCGGCAATTTCTGCCATCTTCTTCGTCCAGGTGCACTGGCGTGTGGTGTGTGTAGCCGGTTTGTTGCCCCCGCTATGGAACTTGCATGGCCCATCAAGCATCAACTCAATAGTGTACTTGGGCCTTGGAGGCCGGTCAACAGGCTTTTGTCTCCAGCTTCCGCCTGCAGCCAGATCCTCCTGCACTGCCGCCACCTTCCTGTGGCCATATTGGTTATCCGGATGGTCATCCTTTCTCTTGCCGTGGCGGTTGTTGTGCCGCCTGGAGTTGTGTCCATTCCCTTCCGGCTAGCGCCGATCTACGGCGACGTTGACGATTATTTGCCCTTGGTCGTCCACCCGGACGGATCTTTTCATTGTCGCGTCGGCCGTGGCGTACTTGTCCGCGATGGCCATGGTTAATGCCATTGTTGTGGGCTCCACCCGGTGAAGCTTATACTTGAGCATAGTACCGTCTCTGCAGCCGTTGATGAAGAAATCAACTGCCTAATGTTCGCGTACCCCCTCACAGGAGTTGTGCATGCTCATCCATCGGGTGATGTAGGAGCGATTAGATTCATCCGGGCCCTGCACACAGAGAGTAAGCTCGCCAGGTCGGCCTGGGTGCTTGTAGGTGCCAGTGAAGTTGCGAACGAACGCCTGCTCGAAATCGATCCAAGCATTGATGCTGTTGTCGGGGAGACTGTTTAGCCACGTTCTGGCTGAGTCGAGGAGCATGAGAGGGGCGTAGCGCACTGCTACCCGGCGGTTGCCGTTGGTGATGCCCACGGCGGTGGTATAATCCACCTGCCAGTCCTCCGGCCTGACCGAGCCGTTGTACTTTGGCGTATCCCTTGGGAGCGAAAATCTCTTTGGAAACGGTTCGTTCCGGATGCACTGTCCGAAACATCTTGGTCCAGCTGGACTTTCTTCCTTCAGCGCACGTGATTGGACCAGTAGGTCGATTCACGCGCGTGCATCTTGTTGTTTGTCTGGCTTGAGCGGTCCCAACCGGCCAGATAGGCGGGACTTGGGGAGCGCTTGGCCTTTTCTAGCTTTGTCGGCCGGCTCGCGGTTTTTGCTCGTAACAGCCGCCGTGTCGTGGGCATTGTGCCCACGGCCTGCAGATCCACCGTGTGTGTGGTTGCTCTATCTTGCTCCATTTGGGGAAGACGCCTTGCCGCCGCCCGCAGCCGGGTCCGCCATCCGGAGAGCCGGTTGGGTTCTGGTGTTGCCAGCCATGCTGAGTTCTGCCTCGGCCTGCTGCTTGTTCGCCGTGACCACGAGGAGCTAGACACGCGCTTGCTGACGGAGCAGTTCCTCGCCCTCCAGGTGGCTAAGTTCCGCAACTTCCGCCTCCACAACCCTCATGTTTTTGGCGGGGGTGCTGTAGACCAGCTGCATCGTGGATGTGCGTGGATCAGCGGCACGATCCATCTCCGAACCAAGGTTTCGACCTTGCGGCTGAGCCAGGCGGCTGGTGCCGGGTAAGCGCGCAAAGCTGCGCACGATGTTGTACTCTCGCATGGTGGCATTCATCTGCTGTTGGGCGGCTGCCACCTTGCCGGCTTCCTCCAGAAGGTTCTAGCGGGTGGTCTCTAGGGCTGCCGTAGCCGCAGCTGGATCCGCCTCGATGGGGGTGATGGGGTTGCGGAGGTGCTCGATGGATGCATTGATCAAGTCTGGGTTCCAGAGGCGTGAGTTAGTGGTGCGGCTGTCCACGTTGCGCTCCAGAGGTGGGCGGCGGTTCTCCACCGAGCCTGCCATCATGACCTCGACGCTGCCGCTGGAGATGCGCGAGGCAGAGAAGCCAGGGGGTGCGCCAAAGATGGTGACGACCTCACGAGGGAAAGCCTTAGGGACGGTGACGACATAGACGCGGTGCTCGCCGAAGCACATGATGGAGCCCCCGCTTGGGAAAGTCCCCTCAGCGAAGCAGGATGTGTTGTCGAGGACGCAGTCGTAGGAGCTTGTAGCATCCCAATTGTCTAACAATGGTAATGCTACTTGGTCTAGTAAGATAATGGCTACTTCCCATATATAATTGTTGCATCATAACTATATCATGCTCATGTCATCATGCCACCTTGCATTTGAGCATCATATAAAAACCCTTTCCTTTTGGTTCTTCCCTCATATGCATTATTAATTGTATTTGGCTCTTGATATATTGTATTTGAATCTTGATAAATGCTTGATGCCCAAGTTGAGTTGGGGGCATATCTTTTATTTCACTCCACCACTTTTCTTTGTCACCACCTTATAATTCCACCATTCCATTTACCCATGAGCTTGTATTTCTTTCCTCTTGATATTTATTCTAGCTCATGTGGGTGGGGTGGATCTAATTCTAATTCCTTTTTTCTTCACCTTTATTCCACATTTTGGAATGCATAAGAATAATGCCATGTTAGTATTATTGTTTTCACAAGCATAAACATGGCCATTAATTATTATGCATGGGCCATGCAAAAGTACCACCACCTTTAGCACCTTTGTTTTGCTCCTAGTTTTAGTGGTTCTTCCATGTGGGAGTATCTTTATCTCTTTTCACCATCACCATGATCCCAACAAAACCTTTTCACCATCATGCATGATCATGTGGGACTTTTCCTTTGTTTTTAACACCCTCTTTCTCTCTCTCTTGTAGTGTTTCCTCACCATCAACTTGTGCCCATCCACTAAGCCTCACCTCACTCCTTAGCCACCTCTTTTCCCTTTTAAATCAAATTTGCAAAAACTTCCAAAAAGGTTATTTCTTGGGCTTGTTTAAATCTGCAACAAAACAAAAACAAAATAGTTAATAGAAATAAAAAGAAATAAAAGAGAGAGCCCAGCAGCAGCCCCTTCCTACCTGGTCGCAGCCCAGCAGCACATCCGGCCCGCCCTTCTTTTCCTCCTGGGCCACTCCTTCTCTTCCCCCGGCCCGTACCTCTTCGCGATCAGGCCGACGCCCCCCTCTGTTCCTCTTCTTCCCCCGTCTGACGCCATCTCCTTCGCCCTTCCTGCGCGCAGACGGAAAGCGGCAGCGAGCAGGTGGCCGTCCTCCGCCGTCAGCTCACGCCTCCCGCACGCCATCTCCCCTCCTCTTATCCTCGCGCCAAGCCGCACCTTTTTCTCTAACCCTAGCTCCCTGCTCCATTTCCCCTCTCCGTCTTCTCCGCGTGCCCGCCGCCAGTCAGAGCACCGCGACGCCGTTGCCGCCCTAGCCGGTGACCGAGGCCTTGACGGGGAGCGCCGCCGTGGACCGAGGCGTCGTTTCCACCTGCTAGGAGGAGCCAAGACCGCTCGGAGCTACCCCCTCGTCAGAGAGCCGTGCACCGCCGCCGCGACCTCGCCGTCCCCCTTCGCTCCGGCCGTCCCATCCTCTGAATTCCGTGGGAATCAGACGAGGTGAGCGCCCCCTCTCGTTCCCTTCCCTCCGCGTGCCCGCGCCGCCCGAATTTGGCCCCGCCGGTGAGCTGCCCCGCCGATGCACAGACGAGGCTGGCGTTTCCCCCTCTGTTCCTTGAAGGCCCCCGTCCTATACAGTCCCCCTCCGACGAGCCTCCCTGAACGAGATCTGTAGCCGGTAGATTCCTCTCCGTGTTTCGTTTTTGGGGCACCGCGAGATACGCCCCCGTTCCACCGCAAACCTCGCCAGATAACCTCACCGTCGTCGGGTCGTCGTCGCGATTCAGAGAGAAGTCGTCAGGTTGAGACAGAGCACGGGCGGCGATTTCCGAAAAGACCCCCCGCAACTTCTGTCGATCACGCCTAGGTCCTTCGTAGCCCCAGCAACCCCACTAGTCAGCCTCGGTGCAATGTTGCAAGAAAGCCCCCGCGTTTTGGAGTTTCTCAATCCGCGCTCCCCTGGATCGCCCACATGTCAGTCGCCCGCTGGCCGCGCACGCGTGTGGCCCCATCTTCACCCAGCCCCACCAGTCAGCCTAAGTGGCTAGCAAGCCCCGCGTAAGAAAAGGGCCGCTGTGCCGTTTCGCCAGCTCAGCGCCGCGCCAGTTGCGGGCCCGCACGTCAGTGACTGTGGCTAAGTCTGGCTGAGTAGTAAAAGTCGGCCTGTTTATATGTTTTAATAAAACAATTTCTGTAAATGTTTAATTCAAATTCAAATTAGATTTTAAATTATAAATCCAAATAATACAAATGATATATGTTTTTGAATCAGAAAAATGTGAGGATTTCAAATATGGCCTTCAAAATATTATTTGAGCACTTTAAAATTTCGAGATGATTAAAATTACAATAAAATGCCCTTTTCTAATTAAATTAATAACTTTAAATCTATAACTCCAAATTTGACAAATAATATGTCTAAATCGATCAGCGCGACGAGCCCATTCTATCTATGCATTCCTTGTTCTGAATTGAAGCATGCATCATGTCATTATTACACATCAGAACTGTTTATGACAATAAAACTGGGGCAAATAATTAATAAAATGCTTTATTCTTGCACCACACCTCACCCTTGCCATGCTACTTTAATGCCATGTAAATTATGCATCATTCATCATGGCATGCTTGTTTGCTTGTCGCATTTTAATTCATATGTTTGTGCACTTTATTTATGTTGGGCCTTGTTTGTTTGGTTCTTCTTCGAATAGACGCCCAGCAGGAGAATTACCAGGAATCATAGGAGTTCTACCCAGATCCATCTCTCGCTTCAACTGAGCTGCCAGGCAAGCACTACCACATGCTTGCATACATATAGTACCTATTGCCTCTATCTTATTCTTGCATCATTGAGTCGTGATTGCATTAAATTGAATCCCAAGCACTGCATAGCCTTTACTTTTAAACCCCACCGAAGCTTGTTCCTCCATCCCATGAGCCATTACTACAGGAGTTGTTTGAGCCATACGAGTCGTAGAAAAGCATGTGTAGGGTATGTGAGTGTCTGATGGATAACGAGGTACCTAAACAACTTAACCTGAGTAGTAATGGGATAACAAATGAAAGAGGCACCGGTGAGCAATATCTACTATTTGGTTTTTTATGCACACTTGTGTCCCGTAGGACCCCGAGTACTTGATTCCTGTTCCTTGACTATTCGCACTATCCACATCCGGGAGGCCTTATGGACCCCCCTGAGCCAGAGCTTGATTCATTTCTATTTCTTGGGGCCACAATTAGTTTGGGGCTTTATTACTATCCTGTACTTATGCCATGTCTACTGCTTTATTTAAGATTGTGCGTGGAGCACCTGTAATGTTTTGGATCGTGACACGTTTTCGCTGTATCGACAAGCCCAGTCACACTTTCGGGTTCCGAGTCGTTTACCGCCGTCCACACAAACCTTGAGTCCGTCTCGGAGTCAGCTAGCTTTGTTGTGGGTAGCTTAATGGGGTGGCCCCCTGAAATATTTCTGAATCCTGTGATCGCTTTGTCGTGAATGCCTCGTTGGGTTTTGAGTTGGTTTTTCCGAGGTTGATCGAGTGTGTGTTGCTATTTGTGCACCCCTGTAGGGTAAATCTTTCTGAAAGCCGTGTCAGCGGTTATGGACGACTTGGACCATAGTTTCTCGATCATAGACAAGTCTAACTAAAGTACCGCTTTTAAATTGACTAAGTACCTGACTAGTAAATAGTGCAATACTCATGGAATGGTTAATAAAACTGCCAACGGATGGGGGTTCTTCGTCCGCTTCCTCGTTGGTAAGCGAGGAGGAGGATGGATCTGTTAACTATACTGTTATAACTGTTGTTCTTAATTCACGGACATCCGTCTATCATTCGTTAGGAGGATGGTTAGCGAGTATCTATAGACTTGTTAGATATTATCTTTTGCTGCAATTGCGTCACCCCAGGTTGTGTCCCCTTTAGAGGCATAAAGACTTGCTGAGTACCCCTAGGGTCTCACACGATAAATTGTTTGATTCAGATGAACATGTGTACTCGCAAGATGGATATTGGGTGGAGGAGACAGATGATGTTGGCAACAATCACTCGGTGTAGAGATTCCGGGAATGGGGATCCGTGAGATCTGTGGGCGGGATGTGTTTATTTATGTGGCATCTTATGCCGATTTGCTTCTTATCCGTACTCGGATCTTGTTTTCCGCTTCCGCCTGATACTCTGATGTTTGATGTATGAGGAGCTATCCGAAACTATTATATCTATCTAGGATATTTGGATCTTGCCGTATGGCGTTGCAATATTTCTATTTCTTTTAGATGGAATGGCTCTGAGGACTGTTGTATGTGGCTTGCATACATACTCACCTGTGTATGTATTTGATCCCTTCGCCTGCCGATTACGCTGCTCGGTCTTGCCCCGATGTTCTGAAAGTGGTTAGGACGGCCGAAAGGTCTACCGTGAGTGGCCTCGGGCCCCACCGTACTATTTTAACCACTTTCGCTCATCCAGGCATGAAACTAAGAGCGTAATTCACCGAGGTAGTTATAATTGGTATCAGAGCCATCCCGCCCTTCAGGGTCTCAGCCAAAATGGTCGTTGTCAGTCTAGCAAATATTTTTGGTAGTTATGTATACTAGGGAAAAACAAAACGTGAGAGTACGACTGCTTCCATTTTTCTTCTTACCCACCCACCCACCCTTTTTCTGGTAAGGAAGTGTAACGTTTTCAATCCTCTTATAAATTCAAACTAGGATTCACGTGTTCTGGGTTCCGTAGTACCATAGGTTGTGTGTGTGTGTGAATTCTTTGTCTATCTGTTGCACCAAAAATTATCTCTATCTGCCTTTTGGTTATCAACTGTTGGTACATTCCATACTGATAGGCCTTTGTAAACCGACGCGATCTATCTGATTCGTTGTATACCGGTGCGATCTGTCTTACTCTTTGTTATCCGATGTTATCTTGTTTAGGGTGTTCGTTTCCGTAGTTACTAATCTTTAGGTTCATCGTAAGAAGAAGGTGTTGGGATATGTGTTTTACTGATCCATGTGCGGAGTAATGATTTGAGTGCGGGATGGAGTCGCGACCATACCACTACTTTTATCATTCGCTCTTGTATATTGAATCAGTAGAGTTAGTAATCTTGATTCGTTAAGTGGTTTTGCGCATATAGTGGTATTTTAATGCCAAAATTTGCGGAAATTTTTTCTTTGTTAGTTTGTGTACCACACTCCTTGTTCAGTCGTGTGCGATATGCTTAATATCTTCTAGGTGCCTTGAACTTTGTTGATATTTTAATATCCTCTCAGTGAATTGTATCCTTTAACCTCGGTTAATTCCATTTTGGTACTATTTTGGATTATTATTATTCTCCATTATAGTACTGACTTGTGTTTTATATCATTCACAGGATGGCACCACCACGCCGTTCTGAGGAGGACATACCACCTGAACTGGGGGCTACTTTGGCAAGTATTGCAAATGCCTTGGGAACTATGCAGCAGAACCAGCAGCACTTCGAAGAAAGCGTGAGGAGGAATGAGTTTGTTCCGCTACCTCCACCTCCCAAGCGACGAGACATCAAGAGTTTTCTCAAGTTCAGCCCACGCCAATTTGAAGTGTCTGATCAGCCACTTGATGCTGATGACTGGCTGCGTGAAATATCAAGGTTACTGATGACGCGGATGTTCCTGAGCAAGAATGGGTCAAATGTGCCACTCACCTTCTGAAGGGAGATGCAGCTCTCTGGTGGGAAAATTATCTCAAGGCAGACCTCTCTGGTTTTCAGCCTACTTGGGAGCAATTCACTGCGGCTTTCAAAGAGCAATATCTGTCAGAAATTGTCATGGAAAGGATGAAGGAAGTGTTTCTCAACCTCAAACAGGGCGCTGACAATGTCAATACCTATATCAGAAACTTCATGAACCTTTCTCGTTATGGTGGCGATGAGATCTCTGATGACAAGAAGAAGCAAAAGAGGTTTAGGCAAGGCCTCAATGCTTCCATCAAATATGCAATCACTCATGCAAGGCCGGCGTCTTTTCTGGAACTCCAACACACAGCTCTGCAGGGAGAGGCAAGTAGGTAAGTGTTCGAGGAGTCAAAGAAACACAGCCGTGATACAGCAAGCTCTTCTGCTATGACAGCTCCTTCTAAGCATCGTGTCTGGGTTCCTAACACCGCACCGTCGCTCCCTGCTCCACCAAGACCGTCAAGCTACGCAGCAAGGCCACCAAACTCCTTCACTGCGGCTCCCAGGGGCTACAACCACAACTACCCTGGAGCGCCTGGCGGAGTCCCTGGCTACGTTGGTCCACGTCCACCTGGTGCTTGCTATACTTGTGGAAACACTGGGCATCAGCACTGGAATTTTCCAATGAACAACAAAGCTCTTCCACCACCTCCTAGACCTGCGGCAAGTTCTTCTATGGTTCGTGCACCTCCACCTCGGGCTCTCAACATCAACACCAAGCCTGGGTCTACGGTTGCTCGTGCCAACTGTGTCAACGCCGCTCAAGCCGAGCATGCACCTGGAGTTGTGATGGTTATGCTTCCTGTTAACTCAGTCCATGCACGAGTGTTGTTTGATTCTGGTGCTTCGCATTCTTTTGTTTCTCACAAGTTTGCGCATGAACATGATCTGGCTATGGTTCCTTTATTACATCGTCTTGTGGTACAATCTCCTGGGTCAAACATGAGGGCTGCTCATATCAGCCATGGCAATCAAATTGAGATTGGTGGCTCTTCGTTTCTGGCTTCCTTAATTATTCTGGGCAATTCTGACATTGATGTCATTTTAGGCATGGATTGGTTAACAGCAAATGCAGCTATGATTGATTGTGCTGAACGCTCGGTCTTTCTGAAAATTCCTGAAGGCCATATAGTCTATTCTCCAAGTCTGACTCCTACAATTCAGCTTTTCTCTTTGGTGGCTTTGAATGATGATGCTATGGAAGCTATTCAGAGTGTTCCGGTGGTCTGTGAGTTCCCAGATGTTTTTCCTAAAGAGTTGCCGGGTATGCCTCCGGATCGTGAGGTTGAGTTTGTGATTGAACTTGAACCTGGTACCGCTCCTATCTCCAAGCGGCCTTATAAAATGGGTCCTGCTGAGTTGGCTGAACTCAAATGTCAGTTGGATGAACAAGAGAAGTTGGGTTTCATTCAACACAGTACTTCTTGGGGTAGCCCAACCATCTTTGTGAAGAAGCAAGACAAGACTGATAGACTTTGTGTTAACTATCGGGCACTCAATGCTAAAACCATCAAGAATAAATATCCCCTTCCACGGATTAATGATCTCTTTGATCAGCTAGCTGGAGCTGTGGTATTCTCTAAGCTTGATTTGAGAAGTGGTTACCATCAAATCAAGATTCGCAAGGAAGATGTTCCTAAAACAGCTTTCACCACCCGCTATGGCCTGTACGAGTACACGGTCATGTCTTTCAGTCTCACCAATGCACCTGCCACCTTCTCGAGGCTTATGAACTCGGTTTTCATGGAGTATCTTGATAAGTTCGTTGTGGTCTATCTGGATGACATTCTAGTCTATTCTAAGTCAAAGGAAGAACATGAAGAACACCTTCGGTGTGTCCTAAACAAGCTTCGTGAGAACCGCCTGTATGCAAAGTTCTCCAAGTGTGAGTTTTGGCTGCCTCAAGTCACCTACCTTGGTCACGTCATCTCTGCCAAGGGCATTGCCGTCAACCCAGAAACTATTACAACAATTATGGACTGGCTTCCACCCATAAACGTCAAAGAAGTCCGAAGTTTCCTTCGTTTGGCCAGTTACTACCGTCGCTTTGTTCAAAACTTCTCGAAGATTGCGAAACCTCTTACCGATCTCCTCAAGAAAGGCAAGAAATACCTTTGGACTCCTGCATGTCAAGCAAGCTTTGAAACACTCAAAGAGAAGCTCACTTCCACACCAGTCTTGGTTCCTCCAGATACACCAAAGCCTTTCCAGATATTCTGTGACGCATCATTGCAAGGATTGGGTGCGGTCCTTATGCAAGAAAAACAAGTTGTTGCTTATGCCTCTCGGCAGTTAAAGACGCATGAGATCAACTATCCTACACATGACCTCGAACTCGCAGCAGTTGTCTTTGCTTTGAAAGTATGGAGGCATTACTTGCTTGGCAACCGTTGTGAGATCTTTTCTGATCACAAGAGTCTGAAGTATATCTTCACACAGCCTGACCTCAACCTTCGTTAGAGGAGGTGGATTGAAGCAATTGATGATTTTGATTTGACCATCAACTACACTCCGGGCAAAGCTAATGTCATGGCCGATGCTCTCAGCCGAAAAGCTTATGTCAACAATCTCATGGTGGAAGAACAACAGCCTCTCTTGTGCGAGGAATTCCGCAAGCTCAACCTTGAAATTGTGGATCAAGGGTATCTTCTAAATCTTCTGGCAACCCCACTCTTGGAAGAAAAAGTTCGCTCCATTCAACTTGGTGATCCTTACACTAAAAAGATCATCTCCAACGTTCAGCTTCTGAAGTATGAGTCCTTCCACGTCGACGACCAAGGCACTCTTTTCTTTGAACACCGGATGTTTGTTCCGAACTACCCGGGTTTAAGAGAGCAAGTTCTCAAGGAGGCGCATGATTCTGTTCTTTCTATCCACCCTGGAAGCACTAAGATGTACATGGACTTGAAAACACAATATTGGTGGCCTGGTTTGAAACGATATTGTGCCAAGTATGTCTCGGAGTGTGATGTTTGTCGCAGAGTTAAAGCTGTCCATCAGAAACCTTCCGGTCTTCTACAGCCATTGAAGCCTCCGGAATGGAAATGGGAGAAAGTAGAGATGGACTTCATTACTGGTTTTCCAAGGTCGCGGAAGGGCAACAATGCAATCTTTGTTGTCATTGACAGGCTTTCCAAAGTAGCTCACTTCTTTCCAGTCAAGGAAACAATTTCTGCAATTCAGTTGGCTGAGCTCTATATCAACAGAATTGTCTCTCTGTATGGAGTTCCTCTTGAGATCAGTTCAGACCGTGGAAGCATTTTCACTTCCAAGTTCTAGGGAAGTTTCCAAAATGCTCTGGGAACAAAACTAAACTTCAGCACAGCTTACCACCCTCAGTCGCAAGGACAAGTTGAAAGGATCAATCAGATTCTGGAAGATATGCTCCGTGCTTGCATTATCTCTTTCGGCATGAAGTAGGAAGAATGTCTTCCTTATGCTGAATTCTCTTACAACAACAGCTTCAAGAAAAGTCTAAAGATGGCACCATTTGAGGCTCTCTATGGTCGCAAGTGCAGAACTCCGATTGGTTGGTCGGGCGCAGGTGAAAGAATATTGTTTGGCCCCGACATTGTAACTCAAGCGGAGGAGAAAGTTCACATCATTCTTGAAAATCTGAAGATTGCTCAAAGTCGTCAGAAGAGCAATTATGACAGGAAACACACGGACATGGAGTATGTCCCTGGTGATCTCGTTTATCTTCGTTTCACTCCCATGAGAGGCACGCACCGCTTTGGTATCAAAGGAAAATTGGCCCCTAGATACATCGGTTCTTTCAAAATTCGTGGAAGAAGAGGAGAAGTTGCTTATGCTCTTGAGCTCCCTGAAAAACTCAAGGTCCATGATGTTTTCCATATCTCTCAACTCAAGAAGTGCTTCAAGGATCCCGGCAGGGACCGTGGACCATGAACTCATCAATCTCCAAGAAGATCTGTCTTATCAAGAACACCCCATAAAAATTCTTGAAGTCGTAGAAAGAAGGACTCGCAACAAGTCCATCAAGTTCTGCAAGGTGCAGTGGTCGCACCATTCTGTTGATGAAGCCACTTGGGCACGCGAAGATGAGCTCCGTGTCAAGTATCCTACCCTCTTTGAGTCTTCTTCTTCTTCCTAGAATCTCGGGGCGAGATTCCTGTTTAGTGGGGGAGAGTTGTAGCATCCCAATGGTCTAACAATGGTAATGCTACTTGGTCTAGTAAGATAATGGTTACTTCCTATATATAATTGTTGCATCATAACTATATCATGCTCATGTCATCATGCCACCTTGCATTTGAGCATCATATAAAAACCCTTTCCTTTTGGTTCTTCCCTCATATGCATTATTAATTGTATTTGGCTCTTGATATATTGTATTTGAAACTTGATAAATGCTTGATGCCCAAGTTGAGTTGGGGGCATATCTTTCATTTCACTCCACCACTTTTCTTTGTCACCACCTTATAATTCCACCATTCCATTTACCCATGAGCTTGTATTTCTTTCCTCTTGATATTTATTCTAGCTCATGTGGGTAGGGGTGGATCTAATTCTAATTCCTTTTTGCTTCATCTTTATTCTGCATTTTGGAATGCATAAGAATAATGCCATGTTAGTATTATTGTTTTCACAAGCATAAACATGGCCATTAATTATTATGCATGGGCCATGCAAAAGTACCACCACCTTTAGCACCTTTGTTTTGCTCCTAGTTTTAGTGGTTCTTCCATGTGGGAGTATCTATATCTCTTTTCACCATCACCATGATCCCAACAAAACCTTTTCACCATCATGCATGATCATGTGGGACTTTTCCTTTGTTTTTAACACCCTCTTTCTCTCTCTCTTGTAGTGTTTCCTCACCATCAACTTGTGCCCATCCACTAAGCCTCACCTCACTCCTTAGCCACCTCTTTTCCCTTTTAAATCAAATTTGCAAAAACTTCCAAAAAGGTTATTTCTTGGGCTTGTTTAAATCTGCAACAAAACAAAAACAAAATAGTTAATAGAAATAAAAAGAAATAAAAGAGAGAGCCCAGCAGCAGCCCCTTCCTACCTGGTCGCAGCCCAGCAGCACATCCGGCCCGCCCTTCTTTTCCTCTTGGGCCACTCCTTCTCTTCCCCCGGCCCGTACCTCTTCGCGATCAGGCCGACGCCCCCCTCTATTCCTCTTCTTCCCCTGTCTGACGCCGTCTCCTTCGCCCTTCCTGCGCGCAGACGGAAAGCGGCAGCGAGGAGGTGGCCGTCCTCCGCCGTCAGCTCACGCCTCCCGCACGCCATCTCCCCTCCTCTTATCCTCGCGCCAAGCCGCACCTTTTTCTCTAACCCTAGCTCCCTGCTCCATTTCCCCTCTCCGTCTTCTCCGCGTGCCCGCCGCCAGTCAGAGCACCGCGACGCCGTTGCCGCCCTAGCCGGTGACCGAGGCCTCGCCGGGGAGCGCCGCCGTGGACCGAGGCGTCGTTTCCACCTGCTAGGAGGAGCCAAGACCGCTCGGAGCTACCCCCCTCGTCAGAGAGCCGTGCACCGCCGCCGCGACCTCGCCGTCCCCCTTCGCTCCGGCCGTCCCATCCTCTGAATTCCGTGGGAATCAGACGAGGTGAGCGCCCCCTCTCGTTCCCTTCCCTCCGCGTGCCCGCGCCGCCCGAATTTGGCCCCGCCGGTGAGCTGCCCCGCTGATGCACAGACGAGGCCGGCGTTTCCCCCTCTGTTCCTTGAAGGCCCCCGTCCTGTACAGTCCCCCTCCGACGAGCCTCCCTGAACGAGATCTGTAGCCGGTAGATTCCTCTCCGTGTTTCGTTTTTGGGGCACCACGAGATACGCCCCCATTCCACCACAAACCTCGCCGGAAAACCTCGCCATCGTCGGGTCGTCGTCGCGATTCAGAGAGAAGTCGTCAGGTTCAGACAGAGCACGGGCAGCGATTTCCGAAAAGACCCCCCGCAACTTTTGTCGATCACGCCTAGGTCCTTCGCAGCCCCAGCGACCCCACTAGTCAGCCCCGGTGCAACCTTGCAAGAAAGCCCCCGCATTTTGGAGTTTCTCAACCCGCGCTCCCCTGGATCGCCCACGTGTCAGTCGCCCGCTGGCCGCGCACGCGTGTGGCCCCATCTTCACCCAGCCCCACCAGTCAGCCTCAGTAGCTAGCAAGCCCCGCGTAAGAAAAGGGCCGCTGTGCCGTTTCGCCAGCTCAGCGTCGTGCCAGTTGCGGGCCCGCGTGTCAGTGACTGTGGCTAAGTCTGGCTGAGTAGTAAAAGTCGGCCTGTTTATATGTTTTAATAAAACAATTTCTGTAAATGTTTAATTCAAATTCAAATCAGATTTTAAATAACTTTTAAATTATAAATACAAATGATATATGTTTTTGAATCAGAAAAATGTGAGGATTTCAAATATGGCCTTCAAAATATTATTTGAGCACTTTAAAATTTCGAGATGATTAAAATTACAATAAAATGCCCTTTTCTAATTAAATTAATAACTTTAAATCTATAACTCCAAATTTGACAAATAATATGGCTAAATCGATCAGCGCGACGAGCCCGTTCTATCTATGCATTCCTTGTTCTGAATTGAAGCATGCATCATGTCATTATTACACATCAGAACTGTTTATGACAATAAAACTGGGGCAAATAATTAATAAAATGCTTTATTCTTGCACCACACCTCACCGTTGCCATGCTACTTTAATGCCATGTAAATTGTGCATCATTCATCATGGCATGCTTGTTTGCTTGTCGCATTTTAATTCATATGTTTGTGCACTTTATTTATGTTGGCCCTTGTTTGTTTGGTTCTTCTTCGAATAGACGCCCAGCAGGAGAATTACCAGGAATCACAGGAGTTCTACCCAGATCCATCTCTCGCTTCAACTGAGCTGCCAGGCAAGCACTACCACATGCTTGCATACATATAGTACCTATTTCCTCTATCTTATTCTTGCATCATTGAGTCGTGATTGCATTAAATTGAATCCTAAGCACTGCATAGCCTTTACTTTTAAACCCCATCGAAGCTTGTTCCTCCATCCCATGAGCCATTACTACAGGAGTTGTTTGAGCCATGCGAGTCGTAGAAAAGCATGTGTAGGGTATCTGAGTGTCTGATGGATAACGAGGTACCTAAACAACTTAACCTGAGTAGTAATGGGATAACTAATGAAAGAGGCACCGGTGAGCAATATCTACTATTTGGTTTTTCATGCTCACTTGTGTCCCGTAGGACCCCGAGTACTTGATTCCTGTTCCTTGACTATTCGCACTATCCACATCCGGGAGGCCTTATGGACCCCCCCTGAGCCAGAGCTTGATTCATTTCTATTTCTTGGGGCCACAATTAGTTTGGGGCTTTATTACTATCCTGTACTTATGCCATGTCTACTGCTTTATTTAAGATTGTGCGTGGAGCACCTGTACTGTTTTGGATCGTGACACGTTTTCGCTGTATCGACAAGCCCAGTCACAGTTTCGGGTTCCGAGTCGTTTACCGCCGTCCACACAAACCTTGAGTCTGTCTCGGAGTCAGCTAGCTTCGTTGTGGGTAGCTTAATGGGGTGGCCCCCTGAAATATTTCTGAATCCTGTGATCGCTTTGTCGTGAATGCCTCGTTGGGTTTTGAGTTGGTTTTTCCGAGGTTGATCGAGTGTGTGTTACTATTTTTGCACCGCTGTAGGGTAAATCTTTCTGAAAGCCGTGTCCGCGGTTATGGACGACTTGGACCATAGTTTCTCGATCATAGACAAGTCTAACTAAAGTACCGCTTTTAAATTGACTAAGTACCTGACTAGTAAATAGTGCAATACTCATGGAATGGTTAATAAAACTGCCAACGGATGGGGGTTCTTCGTCCGCTTCCTCGTTGGTAAGCGAGGAGGAGGATGGATCTGTTAACTATACTGTTATAACTGTTGTTCTTAATTCACGGACATCCGTCTATCATTGGTTAGGCGGATGGTTAGCGAGTATCTATAGACTTGTTAGATATTATCTTTTGCTGCAATTGCGTCACCCCAGGTTGTGTCCCCTTTAGAGGCATAAAGACTTGCTGAGTACCCCTAGGGTCTCACACGATAAATTGTTTGATTCAGATGAACAGGTGTACTCGCAAGATGGATACTGGGTGGAGGAGACAGATGATGTTGGCAACGATAACTCGGTGTAGAGATTCTGGGAGCGGGGATCCGTGAGATCTGTGGGCGGGATGTGTTTATTTATGTGGCATCTTATGCCGATTTGCTTCTTATCCGTACTCGGATCTTGTTTTCCGCTTCCGCTTGATACTCTGATGTTTGATGTATGAGGAGCTATCCGAAACTATTATATCTATCTAGGATATTTGGATCTTGCCGTATGGGCGTTGCAATATTTCTATTTCTTTTAGATGCAATGGCTCTGAGGACTGTTGTATGTGGCTTGCATACATACACACTTGTGTATGTATTTGATCCCTTCGCCTGCCGATTACGCCGCTTGTTCTTGCCCTGATGTTCTAAAAGTGGTTAGGACGGCCGAAAGGTCTACCCTGAGTGGCCCCGGGCCCCACCATACTATTTTAACCACTTTCGCTCATCCAGGCATGAAACTAAGAGCGTAATTCACCGAGGTTGTTACAGAGCCGAGAGTGAGGACGAGGCCAGAGGCTACTCGCTCACCAGTGACGAGTGGAAGTCCCGTGCAAAAGATGATCCCAGCCGAAGCGCTGTGCCCCACGATGGGCGCCAACTGTCATGGCATGGAACACGTGCCATTGGGGATGGCTTGAAGGGGACAATCAGGTTGCTATCGGTGGCTATTCGCAATGGGTCGTGCACAGATACTGCAAACACAGCGATGTACCCGGGTTCGGAGCCCTCTTGGCGAGGTAAAACTCCTACTCCTGCAAGGATCTGCTATGATCAGGGGCAAGCGCCCAATACAAGTGCTCCTTGAGATGTTTCCTTAGCTACTTCTTGCTTGGAATTCTCTAAGTCCTTCTGGTGTCTATTTTTCCTTCTACTTGAGCTTACCTAGAACCCTAGAGCTACCCCCTTTATATACAGGTTGAGGAGGTAGCTTACAAGATGGGTTCTAGGGTTTACTGTTTGGATTTGGGCCTTACAAAGTGGGCCGGCTAGACAGGGCCAAACGGTAGGCCCGGGTCCAGTCAAGCCTCTAGTACAGGGGAGGACCATGCTTTAGCGCTCAGCTCCCCTGCTTTACTTGTCATCCGACTCTTTATTCGTCAACCGGCTCTTTATGCGTAAGCCGGGGATTTCCTCGTCAGCCCTTGCTTTGCTCGTCAGCCTCCAGCTTTGGCGTAGTTGTCCAGTAGCGCCGGCCAGGCCCGCCAGCCTGTCCGGTCAAGGGTGCGCTCAGCAAGGAGCGTCATCCCCACCGTACAATGTCCAGCGGATCCGAGGCGGCTAGTTAGGAGCGGCCTCTCAGCCGGTTCTTCTGGCTACCCAGCTAGACGGGCCAGCCGGGGAAACTTTAGTGCGGACCGGGTGGGGATTCCACCCGGCTGTGGTTCCTTCATCTGGGTCCAGACAGCCCGTGTTCCTTGGAGCCGGCCGGTTGGTCCCGTCTTGGCCTACCCGGGGGTCATTCCCCCGACACTTGTAGTCGATATACTCCTCCAGGAATAACTTCTGTGATGAAGTATGGTCCTTCCCATGGCGATTCGAGCTTCTTGTGGCCATCTTGCTTGAGGAGAAGAACTAGGTCCCCTACTGTGAAGGACCTAGGCCGCAATCTTCTGCTATGGTAATTGCGCAGGTTTTGCTGGTACATAGTTGCTCTTTGGAGGGCTTCGTCTCGAGCTTCATCAAGCGCATCCACATCATCGTCAAGTGCTTCTCTTGATTGCTCTTCATTATATGCAGCTAGTCTTGGTGATTCATGTGATACTTCAACTGGAAGCACGGCTTCTGCACCGTGGACCAAAAAGAAAGGCGTCTCTTGCGTTGAATTATTTGGAGTTGTTCGTAGACTCCATAACACGGATGGTAATTCATCCACCCATGCTCCTTTTGCTCTATCAAGTGGTGTCAATAGTCTCTTTTTGAGTCCAGCGATAACTAGTCCGTTGGCTTTTTCGACTTGTCCATTTGTTTGTGGGTGAGCTACTGAAGCGTAGCTTATTTTGATGCTCATCTCCTAGAAGTACTCCTTGAACTCATTGGAAGTGAAGTTAGTCCCATTATCCGTGATGATGCTATTCGGTACGCCAAACCGAAACACTATGGACTTGATAAAATTCACACCCGAAGTTACATCTTGGGTGGTGATAGGCACTGCTTCAATCCATTTAGTGAATTTGTCGACTGCTACTAGTAGAAAGACGTGTCCTCCTAGCGATGATTTGTGAAGTTTTCCCACCATGTCGAGTCCCCACTGCGCAAAAGGCCAAGCCAATGGTATGGGATTCAGCTCAGCGGCTGGTGCTCCAGGCTTTGTTGCGAATCATTGGCATGCTTCACATGTTCTAACAATGTCTTTTGTATCTTGTATTGTAGTGGGCCAATAAAATCCTGCCCTGAATGCTTTTGCAGCAATTGCTTGGCTACTAGCATGGTGACTACAGACGCCTTCATGTATATCTTTTAGTATAATTTTTCCTTCTTCGGGTGTCCCGCAACGTTGCAACACACCCGAAATACTTCTTTTGTATAGTTCTCCTTTAATTATCCTGAAAGCCTTCGATCGTTGGGTGATTCACCGAGCTTCTATCACATCCTATGGTAGTTCTCCCTTAACCATATATGCTATATATGGCTGCATCCAAGTTGGTTCAATTAGCATGACCTCTTTGATTTCTTGTTCCTTTTCGTCGATAGCCTCTTCTACGTTCTTGGTTTCTGAAGTAGCCCCCGACTCTTTTTACGGGTGCTTCTTTTTCCCTGTCTTTGGTGCTATGACTTCCGAGAATCTTTTTGCCTTGATTGATCGCTCCACTATCTCCTCCCAAAAAACTCCCGGTGGTACTGGTAAACACAATGATCCGATGTTTGCTAGATTGTCGGCTTCCTCATTACTTGCTCTTCCTATATGTGATACTTCACACCCATCAAATTGAGCGTCCATGATGCTATATAAGTCGCGATAAGCGACCATATTTTCGCTGTCAGCGTCACATTTGTTCATTGCCTGCTGTGCCACAAGGTTGGAATCTCCGAAAATTTTGAGGCGAGTTGCATCGCAGGCTTTGGCCATTCGCATGCCATGCAATAGAGCCTCATATTCTGCTTCGTTATTGGATGCGTTTGTAAAGCTCATCCGAAGAATATATCGCATTTTGTCGCCTTGAGGTGATACTAGTACAACTCCTGCTCCTGCTCCCTCTGTTCTTTTTGATCCATCAAAGTACATTGTGAATGTGCTAGAAAGGTCTGGTGGACCCGCACATTGCAATTCCATCCACTCTGTGATGAAATCTAGCATAATGTGTGCTTAATTGCTTTGCGCTTCTCATATGTGATATCTCGAGGGGATAATTCGATGCCCCATAGAGAAACATGCCCAGTTTCTTCTGGATTGTTGAGGATGCTTGACAAAGGTGCCTCATTGACCACTACGATTGGGTGCTCAGAAAAATAGTGGCGTAGCTTTCACGCTGTCATAAATACTCCGTATGCTAGTTTCTGATAGTGTGGGTACCTTTGTTTAGATGGCGATAAAACCTCACTCAGGAAGTATACTGGTCTCTGCACACCATGCGTTTTTCCTTCTTCGGGTCGTTCTACGACCAGGACTGTGCTGACCACCTGATGTGTTGCAGCAATATAAAGGAGTAAAGGCTCTTTTTCTTTTGGCGACACGACGACAGGGGATGTCGAAAGTGTCCTTTTAAGATCCTCAAAGGCGCGCTGAGCTTCTTCCGTCCACTCGAGTTTTTCTGATTTTCTCATTAGGGCATAGAATGGTAGCGCCTTTTCTCCTAATCTTGCAATAAAACGACTCAGCTCTGCTACTCGTCCCGCCAATTGTTGTACACCATGCAGATTTGTTGGCTTCTTCATTGTGAGAATAGCTTGTTTTTTTCGGGGTTAGCCTCGATCCCTCTGGCTGATACCAAATATCCAAGGAGTTGTCCTGTCGGAACTCCAAAGGAACACTTCTTCGGGTTTAGTTTGATGCTAAACCTGTCAAGATTTCTGAATGTTTCTTCTAAGTCCTTGATTAGCGTCATTCCTTAATCTGTGGTAACTGTGCCATCATCAATATATACTTGCACGTTTGTACCTATTTGGCTTCCGAGGCACTTCTGCATCATCCGCTGATATGTTGCTCCGGCGTTCTTGAGGCCAAACGACATTGTTGTGTAGCAGATGATGTCGTAAGGCATGATAAACACCGTTTTCTCCTAGTCTTCCTCCTTCATCCTGATCTGGTGGTATCCCGAATAAGCATCCAAGAAGGAAAGACGTTCGCATCCCACAATTGCATCCATGATTTGGTCGATTCGCGGCAATGGGAAGTGACCTTTTGGGCAATGTTTGTTCAGTGCAGTAAAGTCGATGCACATCCAAAGTTCCATAGTGTTTTTGTTCAGAACACATAATGGGTTTGCAAGCCACTCTGATTTTGTCAATTCTTTGATAAAATTGGCGTCGGTTAGGCGATGGAGCTCCTTTCCAATGGCCTTGCATTTTGGTTCTACGAAGCGTCGCAGCGGTTGTTTTACTGGCTTTGCCTTTGTATCTAAATTTAGTGCATGCTCAGCAAGTTCCATGGGGATTCCCGGCATGTCAGAAGGTAGCCATGCGAAAATATTCCTGTGCTCACGGAGGAACTCGATGAGCGCACTTTCCTATGCGGGAGCAAGGTTTGAAGCCACAAATGTTGTTTTCGTCGGGTCGACGGGGTGGATCTGTACTTCTTTTGTGTATTTTGCCGTGTCAAAAGCCTGATCGGGATTGACACGTGCTACCTCCAGAGGTTGTTTGTTTGCCGAACTTTTTAGTTGTTCGAACTCTATTGCCATCCCGAAAGATTCAGAAATTTTGTTAAAGTCTTGATCACAGTTGTCCGCCCGTGTGAAGCTTCCTTGCATCGTGATAATTCCCTTTGGTGCTGGCATTTTCATTACTAAATATGCGTAATGTCGTACTACCATGAAACATGCAAAGGTTGGTCGTCCCAGGGTTGCATGGTATTGTGATGGCCAATCCATGACTTCGAATACGAGCTTTTCTCGCCTAAAATTTGATTTGGAACCAAAAACAACATCAAGGAAAACTTTGCCTAAAGGAATTTAGGCTTTACCTGGTACTATTCCGTGGAAAGAGGTTTCTGTTGGAGCGAGATTATCCAGAGGGTATCCTATTATCCGCAATGTTTTTCGTAGATAAAATTTATACTACTCCCTGCATCCATGAAGACCTTGCTCATGTCGAATCCGCCAATTTGTGCTTCTACTATCAGGGCTGAATGTCCTGGTCGTGGGACCCGGAGTGGGTGATCTGCTCTGCTAAATTTAATTTCTTGCTCTGACCAATGGAGATACTTGCGTGTGGCTGATGTTGATGCTTCCGCCATATTTATTTGTCTTGTGATGAGTTTCTGAATTCTATTGGGTGGACGCCATTTCTGAATCATCAACATTGTTCCTTTTGATCTGGGGTATTCGTTGTTTTGATCGTCTGAGTTTTGCGATGGTGTAACTGGTGGTGGTGCACCGATAGCTAGTGCACCAGGCGTGGATGTGTACCCTCAGTTTGCTGCTTCGGCTGCCTTTGCGTTGCATACCTCCTTCATCTTCAAGAATGTTTGGCAGTCTTTCATCAGGTGATTGGGTTGTCGCCTGCCTGCTGAGTCGACATAAAAATGCATATTACAGGGTCCTTCCAACATTTTCATCGCGGACATAGTGGGTCTCGTGCTCTTGGCTGATATCGCTGTGCGGATTGGCTTCCTCTGACGTCATCTCTGTTCTGGCAGTATCCGCCATTATTTTTGTTGCTTTTGTTGTTACCTTCACCCGAAATACCTGCTGCGACGTAACTTGGTCCGGCGTTCCCATCGTTGTTCCTTCGTCTTCTGTCATTGCCGCGTTTATCCCTGTCTTCCTCGGGTGACCGCATGCGTTTATTATGTAGTGCGTCTTCTACATCAGCCCAGCGGTTTGCTATTTCCATCAACTGTGATACTGTCTTTGGTTTTGTCCTGCCTAGCTCTTGTTTGAATTTTTAGCGTCGTAGGCCATCGTTGAAGGTGTCAATGGCCCTCTCGTCTGATATGGATTCAGCCGAGTTTTTGATAATATTCCATCTCTGTATGAACGCTCTTATTGACTCTCCAGATTTCTTTTTGCACGCTCGCAACTGTTCCAAGGATGCTGGTCGCTTGAATGTGGAGTGAAAATGTTGGATGAATTTATCTTCCAAATTGTTCCAGCTACCAATTGAACCTTTGGGTAACTTCCTTAACCATGACCTTATGGCACCGGTGAGGTGTAATTGTAGACTTTGCATCGCCGTAGTTGTGGATCCGCCCTGCAGTTTGACGGTGGCTAGATAATCTGCTAGCCAAGCTTCGGGTTCCTAGAGCCCGTCGTATTTGTGTCGATCATGTGGAAGTTTAAAATCTTTCGGTACTGAGGCTTTTCGAATCCTATGCGTGAAACAACAGGCCCCGCATAGTTCATGGTTGTCTTCATCATCTCCATCTTGATATCGTCGGGTGCAGTTTTTGTCTTTGGGTCCATTGCTCCTGTGCTGGGTGTTGTCATTTTTTGTGTTGCTTCATGGCTCGGATCCTGCGAGGTGCGCCTGGTGTGGTGATTGCGATCGCTGGGTGTGTCCTGCTTTTGAGGACTATTTTAACAGCGTGGGGTCCTTTGTGTGAGTCCTTGTTCTGCTTCCGCAAGTGAGGCTCCTACCATGCCGAGGTTCATTAGAGCGGAGCGGTGAAGGGCCGTGCACGGATCATCGGGTGCGGGTTGAGTGGTAATCAGGTATGTCTATGCGGCCACAAGGGCTGCCTGAGCTGTTTTTCCTTGATATTTCCTACTTGATCGATCGACATGAACGACAGGTCGAGGTCTCGGATGATTCCACTTCTCTCTGCTTTGGGGATTTTCTGTAATCGAGATGTCGCTCTTCTTGGTGGTGTTGCTCCTATCACACTCCTAGACCCTCATGTAGAGCTTAGTTGGGCCTCTCATAAACTCGATTCGTCAGCTAACCTTTTCCTTTCATCGATCTGTCTTTGCATCCGGAGTAGGTATCTCTTCTTGTGGTGGAGCAAATATTGGTACGCCAGTAGGTCCTCGTGTGAAGCATCTGCCATCATTGGGACTGCTCCCGAAATTGCCTCTCTTGCTTTTTGCCATGCCAACATTGGTATCCGAAGTCCTGGTCTCTCTTCTGTGCATGGTTCTCCGCCCCCTCCTCGAATTATTTGCTGTTTCTCCTCCGTTTCCATGTTCTCCTCCATTATTGTGTTCTCTTTCGTTGTCGTGGTTTCCTGCATGGTCATCTGATAAAATATCACCAGGGTTTACGATGGGATTACCGTTTTCGTCGCGTGGCGTTGAGTATCTCCGTTGATCATGTACACTTGGTGATGTGTTATATGTAGCATGATGGTGTCGCCTTTTGCTTCTGTGGGTGCGTTGGTAGTACTCCGAGATCGCAGTTCTGGATAAATTTCTGACATCCTTTCTTCGAAGTCAACGTTCTCACTGCTTTCTTCGGGTTCTGAGTGTGTTGGGTTTTCTACGCATGGTGAGATTGATTGACCACCTTCTTCGCCTGCTTCGATCTGCGCTGCAACGTCCGTGGAGGATCCAATGAGTGATGCTGGTATTGCTATGGGTGTGGTGTTTTGCACCGACAGTTCTGATGTGATCGGGGCCGAAGGGTGCGATTCTTGCGGGTCGTCTTCTTGGAAGTGGATGCTTCTGATGATTAGATCAGATCCGCCATTGAAATCGGCGGGTAATACTACGAGGGTGGGTGGGTGTGGATCTACTTTCGTCGAGTTGACGCTTGGTGGAGAGTGTTCCGCCGAATCCGTGTTTCCAGCGTTCAAGTTTCCCACAGACGGCGCCAATTGATGAGGGGCTACCTCAGCAATGCCCGTGGTGATGGACTTGGGGTTTCACGGAAAAGAGAACGCTGGGGATTTCATTGGATGTCAGGAAAACAATGAAGACAAAGTCGCCTGAATATTGGGGAGACACTCTATTACAAGTTGTCTACTATATTTCGGTACCCTCGCTTGGGCTTCTCCCGCCCTATATATAATAGGCCGGGTCTCAAAGCTATATGCAGATAGGTATCATACACGTGTGGTTACAATACCAACATAATGTCGGTTTGTGGTTTCTTTCCTAATACAACAAAGATTCTCTATCGGTTGCTACCTTGGGCTTTTATCTGGAATCTCTATGGGCCGTAGGCCTTTTACCCAATGTAGGGTAGCGAATAGTGAGCATCCGAGTAATCATACCCTTGTCACCCTGCAGGGTAAATCTTTCTGAAAGCCGTGTCCGCGGTTATGGACGACTTGGAGCACAGTTTCTCGATTATAGACAAGCATAACTAAAGTACCCGCCTTTAATTTGACTAAGACATGACTAGTAAATAGTGCAATACTCATGGAATGGTTAATAAAATTGCCAACAGATGGAATGTTCTTCCGCCTTCTCGTCGGTAAGCAAGAAGGAGGGCGAGCGGTGTTTATTTATGTTACTTATATAACTGTTGTTACTAATTAACGAGTGTCCATCCATCTCTCGTTTGGCGGATGTTGTAGCGTGTCTCTATAGAACTATTTATATATTATCTTTCGTTGTAATTGTGTCACCCCCAGGTTGTTCCCTTTAGATGCATTACGACTTGCTGAGTACCCCTAGGTCCTCACAATAAATATTTGGTTTAGGTGGACATGTATACTCTCAGGAAGGTTACTAGGTCAAAGAGACCGATGGTGGTGGCAACGACTGTCAGGTGTAGAGATTCCAGGGATGGAGATCCGTGAGATCTGTGGGCAGGATGTGCTTACTTTCAGGGTATCTTATGCCAATTTTCTTCTTGTCCGTACTCAGATCTTGTTTTCCGCTTCCGCTTGATACTCTGATGTGTGATGTATGATGATGTATCCTAAACTATTATCTCTATCTAGGATATTTAGAAGTTGCCGTATGGCATTGCAATATTTCTATTTCTTTTAGATGGTGTAGCTCTGATGACTATTGTATGTCGTTGACATACATACTCGTTTGTGTATGTTTTTGATCGCTTTACCTGTAGACTATGTTGCTCTCTCTTGTCCCGATGTTCTTGGAGGTGGGTAGGGTGGTGGCATTGGGCCTCGGCGGTAGAATCCCTTATCCACTTTTGGGTTCAGCCAGGCTAGTGCTTAGAGCGTAGGGTCTGAGGTGTTACACCGCCCCACCATTCACCAAGAACACAAATCCCGCCTGAGACTTCGAGTTATCATGATCTGAGTGCCAGCTCGCATCCATGTAACCAGTTACGTTTAGAGATTCATCATCGCCTCCATAGACTAGGACCATATCCTTTGTTCTCTTGAGATACCTTAGGATATTTTGCATAGTTGTCCAGTGATCCATTCCAGGATTACTTTGGTATCGGTTGGCCAAACTATGATCCAATGCCACATCAAGTTGAGTACTTAGCATTGCATACATGATAGATACTATGGATGAGGCATAGGGGATGTAAGACATCCTTTCTCTATCAGCATCCATTACCAGACATCTTTTGGCATTCTCCATTTTGAACCTCTTCAAAATCTTCTCAAGGTAAGTACTTTGACTTAATGCAATCATGCATCTCGATCTATCTCTATAGATTTTGATGCCTAATATGTATGCAGCTTCACCTAAGTCCTTCATGGAAAATTGACTACTCAAATATGCTTTCACGCTTCTCATAAGTTCCACATTTTTTCCCATGAGTAATATGTCGTCCACATATAGTACTAGGAAAACCACTAAGCTCCCAGTCGCTTTCTTGTAAACACAGAACTCTTGTTGATTTTGTACAAATCCGAAACTCTTGATCACTTGATCAAAACGTTGGTTCCAACTCTGAGATGCTTGCTTTAATTCATAAATGGATCGCTGCAGTTTGCACACCTTCCCAACATCCTTAGGATCAACAAAACCTTCTGGTTGCATCATATACAACTCTTCATCAATGTGACCATTGAAGAATGTGGTTTTGACATCCATCTGCCAAATTTCATAGTCGAAATGAGCAACAATTCCTAGTAAAATCCGGATAGACTTAAGCATTACTACAGGAGAGTAAGTCTCATCATAGTCAACTCCTTGAATTTTTCGAAACCCCTTTGCGACAATTCGAGCTTTGTGAATGGTCACATTACCATTCACAACTATCTTTTTCTTAAAGATCCATTTATTTTCCACGGCCTGGCCTTCTGGAAGATCAACCAAGGTCCAAACTTGGTTTTCATACATGGATCCTATTTCGGATTTCATGGCTTCTAGCCATTTCTCAGAATCAGCACTATCCATAGCTTCTTTGTAGTTTGCAGGTTCTTCCTGTTCATCTAGTATGACAGACATCACAAGGCTACTGTACCAAGCAGGAGTGGTATGAACTCTTGTAGACTTGCGAACAACATGAGTTCCGATGTTTTTGTTTTGATCATCATCATTGGTCTCTTCTTCCATGTTGGAGAGCGGTTTCAGAATAGATTCCATTGTGCTACTCGAAATTTGGAGAGAAGGGTCAACAACTTCATCTAACTCAATTTTCCTTCCACTAACTCCTTTAGCGAGAAACTCCTTCTCAAGAAAGGTGTCGTTCTTTGCGATAAACATTTTTCCTTAGGCCTAGTTGTAGAATGTATGCCCAACAGTTTCCCTTGGGTATCCTACAAAGATACATTTTTCTGATTTGGGTTCAAGTTTGTCGGGTTGTAGTTTCTTGACATAAGCCTCACATCCCCAAACTTTCAGAACGATAACATTGGCTTCTTGCTATACCATATCTCATATGGGGATGTCTCCGCGGATTTGGACGGTGCTTGGTTTAAAATAAAAGCGGCGGTTTCTAACGCATATCCTCAAAACGACACGGACAAATCAGTCAAAGACATCATGGACCGCACACTATCCAATAGAGTATGGTTACGCCGTTCCGACACACCATTATGTTGTGGTGTTCCAGCTGGCGTAAGCTGAGGTATGATCCCACAGTCCTTCAAGTGCACGTTAAACTCATAACTCAAATACTCGCCTCCCCAATCTGATCGAATATTCTTGATTTTCTTGTTAAGTTGATTCTCTACTTCCTTCTAAAATTCCTTGAACTTTTCAAAGGTTTCAGACTTGTGCTTCATTAAGTAGATATATCCATATATACTCAAATCGTCAGTAAAGGTAAAAAAATAACGATAACCATTGCGTGTTGAGACGCTCATTGGTCCGCATACATCCATATGTATGATTCCCAGTAGGTCTACAACTCTCTCCATTGTGCTAGAGAAGGGTGTCCTAGTCATCTTGCCCATAAGGCATGGCTCACATGTATCGAGAGATTCGAAATCCAACGATCCAAGAAGTCCATCTGAATGAAGCTTCTTATGCACGTTATGCCAATGTGACCAAGAAGGCAATGCCACATAAACATGGAGTTATCATCATTATGCTTACAATGTTTAGCATCAATATTATGGATGTGAGAACTGCAATCAAGATCTAGTAAGAATAAACCATTACTCACAGGCGCATGAACATAGAAAATAGTATTCATATAAATTGAACAACCATTTGTTCCTAATTTAAATGAATAACAATCTTGCAACAAGCAAGATCCACTTACATTGTTCATAATCAATGCGGGTACATAGTAGCATTTATTCAAAACTAAAATCAATCCTAATGGCGCATGTAGAGGTAAAGTGTCGATGGCCACAACATCAACTTTTGTGCCATTGTCCACGCGCATCCGTCACCTCGTCCTTCCCCAACCACCTCTTACTCCACAACTCCTGCTGAGAGTTACATATGTGAGCAACATAAACAGTATCAAATACCCAGGTGTTACTCCTAGCGTTGGTAAGGAACACATCTATAACATGTACATCACATATACCTTTGCTTTGTCGGCTATCTTGTTGGCTTTCTGGTCCTCAAGGTGCTTGGGGAAATTGTGTTTACAGTGCTCGTACCCTTTGCAGCATAGCACGTGGTGCCAGGCCTGAGGTTGGGCCTAGTAGCCTTAGAGGTGTTGGCAACTGGTTTACCATCCTTCTTTGGCTTATTGCCCTTGCCCTGACCTTTTAAAGTTGGTGGTCTTATTGACCATCAACACCGTGTGCTCTTTCTTGATTTCTACCTCAGTAGTTTTGAGCATGCCGAACACTTCAGAAAGGTTCTTAGTCATCCCTTGCATGTTGTAGTTCATCACAAAGCTCTTGTAGCTAGGGGGTAGCGAGTGCAACACCCTATCAATTGCTAGCTCCTCCGGGATTTTGCAATCTAGGGCATTCAAGTGCTTAACATAGCCATATATTTTGACTACATGCTCACTAATACTGTTGTGTTCTTCCATCTTGGCAGAGAAGAAGAGCTCGGAAGCATCATACCTCTCCGACCGAGCCTGTTGAGCATAGACATCTTTGAGATCTTCAACAATCTCAAAAGCATTCATCTTCTCAAAATGCTTTTGAAGCTCTGGCTCCATGGCATAGAGCATTCCACTCTGGATGAGGGAGAAATCATCCTCCTTGGACTGCCAAACATTATTTTCGTCCTGGAAGGCGGAATCTGCATGCTTAGCTATAAGCAAAGACTCGATGACATAAGTCAACTTGTAGGGGACTAGGAGGATCCTCAGATTGCGGAACCATGTGGTGAAGCTGGTTCCATCAATTTTCAGCTTGTCCTTCTCTAGGAAGGTGCTAAGGGCAAAGTTGGGTGGGCGAGACATCTACAATGGATTTGTAAAGTGTTTAGACCATGTTCATAATAATGAGTTCAAGTTTTAATTCATGTTCCTAAACTAAAATAAAAGAACTGCCACTCAAACGAACATCCCTCTATTTGTTTCAATGATAACATGATCCCAATCCGCTACACCACCCCCCGATCATCATGATCGGCAATGCAGTTTCAAAGGTGGACATTCCGTAATGTCGGTCACATCAACCATGTGATTCATGCTCAGCATTTCGGTCTCTTGTATCCCGAGGCCATGTCTACACATGCTAGGCTCGTCGGTTCTAATTTGTGTGTATTCGCGGTGCAACATGGCTTACACCCACCGTATGCGAACACAGATATGTCTGACACCCGATCGTCACGGCCTGCCTCATAACGGAGAACTTTCTTGGTGGTGCACACACAAGGGGGATACTAAGACTAGAATTCTTTGAGGGATTAACCTATTATTCTACCGTCGAATATGTTAACATACTAGCAAGATAGGGTGCACAAAGTGACACTTCACAAAGTAAAGTGTTATGACGTGGTTGTAGCCTCTCGATTACCATCGAGAGCTTTAATGAAAGTTTCACAAAGTTGTCATTGTCATGTCTCAACACAAGCCCCTATGCAATAATAAAGATAGACGCCTCTATATTATCTATTGCAAGTTTTACCCGGCTTTAGGGCTTTCGCGTTAGAACCCTTCCCACCTACAAACGTGGAGCCACAACATGGATTCAATGATTGTCGTCTTACTTCCCTTTTTAGGGCCCTCCAATGTCGATGCCATATCAACTACTATAGAGAGACAAATACCCCCCTAAGCCACATATATCACGGACCAGTCTCGTGAATCACCACGTGAGCTTGGTAGGGACCGCTTCATTAAACAGTGCCACGATATGAACAAGAACATAAAATAGAGTACCAACAAGAAAATCAATGCCAACATATTGCTATGTGTTCTATTTGTACGACATGGCTACCCATAGACCCGCTTTGATACCATTGAAGGGTTCCGTAGCAGAAAACAAAAAATTCTATCTACGTGAACACTAATACCAGGATCTATACTATGTACACATAAGTAACGGAAAAGGAAGACGGTATTCATACCCTTGAAGACCGATGCGTAAGGCGTATGTTGATGAATACGAGCAGCTCCAAGCACCCCAAGTGTGGTGCCTCCGATGTACTACAAACATCCGATGTAGGCGGCATCTCCCGGGCTCTGATCTAGCCGAGCAGGGAAAGAAGAAAATGTCGGGCTGAAGATCACATGATGGTAGTGTGAAGGTGGATAACTCAAATACCTAGAGGTCCTCCCCAGTATTACGGAGAAGTCCTCAATGGAAATGAGGGAGAGAGAATGAGAGAATTGGATGATCCCAAAGGGGAGGGGGTGATCCCCTTTATATAGTGGGAGGGGAGGGGCGCCACCCAAGGGGAAGGAGGTGTGAGACTAAACCCCACACCCGCCGGCCACCAAGGAGGAGGCACTGGCCCTAGGTGGGCCCCACCTGGGAGTCCCACCAAGCCCTGGTCGGTTGGCTCTCCTCCCAAGGCGCCTTGCCCCTTTGGGCCTCCCCTCTGGGTGAGGCCCATTAGCAATGGGATGCCTTACAAAATAATATATTTTTTAATATTAATTCTCTAATTAACATAAAGTACACATATTATTATATTCCTTCACCCTGAAAGTCCTTCTGCTTCTAGACCCCCTCCGATCAACATCGAATGTTACCCAGAACTATTCTGGCTTCTCTCTCTATTTCTCCTACGATACCACATCTATCCCTAAGCGCCCCACCCTTAAGCATGACATCCTTCGGTTCCGGAACACTCCGGACATGATTGAGACTCCTCTCATGTCAATGATCATCAGCGGGACCTGGATGCCCATGATGACCCCTGTGCATTCCACGAATCTTATCGCTCGAACCGTAAACGTTGTTTCCCGTTCCCTTTGCCATTTGATACCTAGGTCATCCGAGACTTGATCTTCGGTATCTCCATACCTTAGTTCGATCTTGTTACCGATGAACTTGTTTACTCATTTGCATGTCATTGCATTCCGTGACCCAGTCACATGCTTGCAATGCAACGTCAACGCGATGGCCACATATGTATCTATTTGTTACATGGACTGGCAAATCCTGGTCTTGATATGTACTCCTCTACACACCCCTTTGGGAAACCTGAGGCGCACCTTTTTGATCATTCATTCACGGAATGATACTTGATACCATCTAAGCTCCCTCCAGAATGGTGATTTGCATTATCTCACAGTCTAAGGATCAGGTTGCAAGGTTTCCTGTGTTTATCATTAATGGTGAACTTTGTAACTAGATATCATTGAGATACAACTGTCATATGTTTATCTATCACATTATTCAACTAATGACATGACCTCATTGTCAATTCGCATAAATGCCCATGATCTTGAAACCCAGATCATCCTCATGACCAATGAACTAGTTTGCTAGAGGTAACTAGAGACACGGCTTGTTTACATACCACACATGTATTAACGTTTCGTATTAATACAGTTATAGCATAGTATGAAACATATTATGAACATAAGAGATATATCAAACAATACACTTTATTATTTGCCTCTAGGGCATATCTCATTCAGTATCAACTCTGGAACTCATCCAAATCCATCATGGCACCTCCCTTCCATTATATTGTGCCACCCATAGTTTAAATTGAGATAATTTTAATTTGTATCTTGTGACAAACTATTTTCAATGTAACAGTTTACAATGAACTATTTGTAACTATTTGTCACCTCTACAAAAATATACTCGTAGTTCTTCCAAAGATCAAAAGAATATCCTTACTATTGTCCAATGATCATCTTATGAATCATTCTGGTATATGCACATAACATTTAGAGCATAGGACATATCTAGATATGTACATATCATGGTATACATTATTGATAAAAATATTCATGTGATTTCACTCACCAAGTGTCAATACACTTGAATCTTGATTCAATCCTTTCCATGCGGTAAGAACCTTTCTTGTCATTTTCATATTGAACTCATTCAATATCTCATATATGTACATCTGGCATAACCATATTAGCGTCTCAATCTATCCATATAGACATTGATGCCAAATATTCCGGTTTTCCCAAGTCTTTCATCGAAATCCAATTTTAATGAAATTCTTAACCCGTGTCAATAAAAGATACATCATTTCCAATTAACACTATGTCATCTTCATAATGTATTAGAAATATGTCTCAGCGCTCCCACTTAATTTCTTGCAAATGCAAGCATCTTCATCGTGTCTGATGAAATAAAAATTTTAACGGATTCATCACGGTGAAGATTCCAACTCCCTTATGCTTACTTCAACCATTGAAGTTTGCATGCCCTTTCAGCATCCTTTGAATTAACAAAACCCTTCGGACCATGTCATGTACATGTCCTAGGTAACCATTCTATTAGAAGAACTTTGTTTTGTTTGTTCAACTACCATATACCAAATTATATGTAGTGGTTGCTATATTAATCCATCAAGACTAAATATCGCTATGAAAGATCAAATCTTGTCATAATCAAATCCTTGAACATTGACGTAAACTCCTTTCTGACATGTTGACTATTTCATAGATGTCAAACATCCATGTCTATTTCTTTATAGATCCAAATATGACCGATAAACTTCATGCCTTTTCGGAGGGTCTTCCAAGTTTAGATAATTGATTTCTCGTGTATGGATACTATCACAGATTTTATGACTTCTTAGTCATTTTTTAGAGTCAGGCCCCATCATTGCTTCTTTCCATGTAGTAGGTTCATCATTGTCAAAACAATAACGACTTGTTTAGCAAATCTCGCTATTTGATTGTTACCCAATGCATACGGTTCAAATAAGCACTCTAATCTCCAAGATCACAACCTTTGTAATCACGGGAGCCATGAGCATTATGGTCGCCACCGGGACACTTTCCGGCGCTGCGTTACTTAGCACATATAGCTAAGGTTTATGAACCTTATCAAAGTTCTATTATCCTCCCACTTAACTTTTCGTGAAAAATTCCTTCTCAAGAAACTACACGTTCCAAGTGACAAACTCTTTTATCCTCAGCATTATGGAGGAATACCCAACAAATTCTTTGGGATAACCTACAAAGACGTGCTTATTCGACTTTGGTTGTAAACATTTTACTTATGCATAACATACCAAAATTTTAAAAAAGACAACTCGGGTTTTATCCCAAACCATAACCTTTATGGTGTCATTTCAATGGATCAAGATGGTGCTATTTTTAGTGTAAAAGCAATAGTCTCTAAAACTTTAATCCTTAAAACATAATGGCAGTTTTATAAATGACACCTTTGATCTTACCATGTCAAACAAGGTTCGGTTTAATGTCTCGAACATACCATACTCCTATGGTTTTTCGGGAAATGCAAATCCATGGTACAATTCCTCAAATCTTAGGTGTTTTGCTAAACATGTAACTCAAATATCTTCCTTTATGATCGAATCATAAACTCTTTATTTTCTTGTTACAATGATTTTCCACTTCATCTTGAAAGTCTATGAACAATTTTCAAATGTTTCATACTTCTTCCTTATTAAGTAAATATACAGATATATTCACTCAAATTTTCAGAGAAAGCATATGAAGTCAAAAGATCCACGCACATGGCTACATATAATTGACTATATACATCAACATGCACAATATCCAATAAGTTAGTCATCTATTCCTCTTTGGCCTATGAACGGAGTTTCAATTATCTCGAGGAAAGTCTCACAAGCATCATTTGATCAAAATCAAAGACTCCAAAAATCCATCAACATGGAGTTTCTTCATGTTTTCTTTCCAATATAATTTAAATAGAAATGTCACTTCGTATGTGATCTTTCAATCATTTGTGTTGCTACATTTTAGCATTAGTTTTATGGACGTGATTGAAGGAGATATGCCCTAGAGGCAAATAAGAAATAGGTTTTTATTATCATATCTCAATTAGTTTATAATAGTTTCATATTGTGCTAGAACTGTGCCAAGTAGAAACATTGGTACAGGTGTGGTATCAAACAACCAAGTCCCTAGTAGCCTCTATTCATACTAGTTCGTTGGTCACGAAGATGATCTGGGTTTCAAGATCATGGGCATTTATGCCGACTGACAACGAGATCATATCATTGGATAATGATGTGGTTGGACATTCCTCGAAGGATTGCAACACGATCAAGTCATCTAGTTCATTGTTGCAACATCTATACCTAGACTGCTTCTCCTTAGACTGTGAGCTCATATTACTCACTATTTTCCTAGGCTGCTTTGACTGCATCAAACGTCATCTAGTAATACGGTGGCTATAAAGGTGTATGTTGGGTATTCCGAAGGAACAGTAGATGACATGTGACTGCAAGACCAGGATTTGTTCACCCACATGACTGGTAAAGATACATACGGCCGGCTTGGTGAGATTACATCCATATATGTTGCAACATGTGACTAGGTCACGGGGATGTAATATCACGGTAACAAGTAAACATAACTTGTTGTGAACGAGATTGAACAAGGTATAAGATACCATTGATCGGATATCGGACAAGTTGTATCGAGAAACAAAAGGAAGAGGATGCTACATTTAGACGGTTCAAACGACATTGTCATCAGGAATGCATAGGGGTCACATGGATATCCCTGGTCCCTCTGTTGATCATTGATACAGATCATGTCTAGAGCATTCCCGAGCCGTGAGATGATACACTTAAGGGTACGATGAGAGCAATCATTCGTAATACAGAATCATAGTAGAGAAAGAGAGAATGCCAGAATCGTTCCGCGGAGAGATCCGAAGTTGTTCGGAGAAAGAATAAAAGAAAAGCCCCGAAAAGTGTTTAGATAAATGGGAATTTAAATATATATTTATTATATGTTAATTATGAATTAATATATTATAAATAATATTTAGATTAAGATTTATAAAGTCAACTTTTACATTAGGCCAAATCCCAGAGGGAAAAGGCCTAGAATAAAAGCTGCAGAAAAATAAAGGAATAAAAGAAAAACAGCCAGCCCAAATGGGCGGCAAATAGTTGCCGCCGCACAGGGCGAGCGCCAGCTGGCCGCCGCCGCAGCCAGGCCAGCTCGACCCGGCCCAAGTGGGGCTCGCGGGGAGCTGCCTGGCGGGCTGGCCGCCGCTGGGCCGTGGAGGCACCGGCCCACCCTGGCGCCTCGGTGGAGGCCGCCACGCGGGCGCGGGCTGGGGCACCGGTGGCTGCTGGGCCGCGGGTGTGCGCCGGCCCACCCGGGCGCTGGTAGCAGCAGTTGCTGCGCTGGGCCGCGGGGGCAGGCCGGCCCACCCGGCTGGCCAGCTGCTGTTGCCCCCTTTCTTCTTTTCCTTTTATTTAGTATTTCTGTTTGCTAATTGGGCTGAGTTCTTTTGGCCCATTTGGCAGTCTGAATTTCTGCTGACTTTTTCCTTTAGTAATTAGTCCCACATGGCTTAGCCTTTGAGAAAGGTACACCCCCTTAACCTATATAAAGGGGTGCCCATGGGTGGGATTAACACACAAATATTTGGAGAAGTCCTTTGGTTGACTTTCTCCTTCTCTCTCTCCCTCTATACCTCGTGACCATGGGCCCAAGTCTAGGCTGTGCGATCGAGGCACTCCTACAGTACACCGTTGCGCTGCAGGGATTCCTAGCCGGATATCAACTTCCACACTCCCGGCAGGATCGGGGAGCCGGAGGTCTCATCGTGCACCGGATGTGTACGAAGACACGAGGCACAACACTTGGGGTGCTTAAATATCGTGAGTCGGTGCTGTTGCATGATGAAGATGATAAAGATCAAGAAGGAGCAAGGGGTGACATGCGAGGAGCTTCGCGACCTTGAGGTCGGCTTCGGGTACGACTACATCAACCACGTTCCTCGCGGAACGTTAACCGCGTACAGACTACAAGAGTATGTATTCTCTATGCATCGGCCATTACCGCATTACTACATAGATAGATCCTAGGCAAGTTTCGGGGTTTCATTCGTAGGAAATTTTTTGTTTTCCGCGCCGATCTCCAACAGTGGTATCAGAGCCGATCTATGCGTAGGAGTGTTGTATGGCCAGTACGCACAAGTTTTGTGAAAGCATTGATCCCTTAGTTGTTACCCTCTAACGTGTACTTGTTTATATCGCGGTATTGTTTGATGAAGCGGCCCGGACCGACCTTACGCGTATTCGTACGCAAGACAGGTTGCACGCTCAACATACGGCTTGTACCATATAAGTGGCTAGCGAGTGTCTGTCTCTCATTCGATAGTTGATATAGCATTTACAACGGAGGGCCCTGAAAGGGGTGTAATAGAGACAACTGTCGGATCCATGTTGTGGTTGGAAAGTTCATAGTTTAGAAACAGTTCTAGTGCGAAAGCCCTAACAACCACGTAAAACTTGCAATAGATAAAGTAGAGGCGTCTAACTTTATTTTGCAGGAGGCATGTGATTATGATATGGCATTAGTCGTTGTGAAGGTAAAGTAGTTTACTTTTCTGTTGCTAAGTAGTATAGTAATAGTCATCGTTCCGATGGACGACCTGGTGGAGGCGTCGTGGACTTGGCATCAAACCAAGGGCATGATGAAGATCATGCTGGAGCGCTCGATGGAGATCAAGGCGCAAGAAGAAAGACCATATCATATCACATTATACATATGATGTTGATACCAGTTTTTACATCTTATTGTGTGCTAGTATTTAGATACTCAACGGTAGCAAATAAGATAATCCCTATTGAATTCCAACGTTCCGTGTTCCCCTTGTGTGTGTACCACCAAGAAAGTTCTTCGGTATGAGGCGATCCAGGGTTACAGGCCTGGGTGTCAGACATATCTATGTTCGCATACAGTGGGTGTAAGCCATGTTGCACAGCGAATACACACAAGTTAGATTTGGCGAGCCTAGCACGCTAGAGAAGCGTGGCCTCGGAACACAAGAGATCGAAAGATCGAGCATGAGTCACATAGATGATGTGATTGGCATTATTGAATGTGTACCTTTGATAATGCACTGATGGTCGTGACGATCGGGGGAGGTGCAGAGGATAGGGATCATGCGATCACTAAAATCGTCCAGGGGATGACCATTTTAGTGGAGACCAATTATAAATTGATCTCTTATTATAAACTTAGTCTAGATGTCTATTTGCAAATATCTTAGTAGATCTTAGCCTGTCCCATTGAGGTCTTTTGCGACCATGGGAATATATTGCTTAATTTGGAACTTAGCAATAGGGTCCAACTTCATAGATTAATACCCACGCCTGAGGGATATCCTCGTAAAATGTGACCTTCTCTTCTTGATACAATAACCATTAGGAGATAATTCGATGACTCCGCAATGATTGTGTTTCTCCATAATCATCCAATAAGCCATTCTCCATTCGCTGGAGAGTTGGGCTACATTTTGTATTCTACAGAATAAGGCACATAGAGTATGAGCCATTGGATGGGTTTTCCTCCATCGTGGATGAAAAGAAAATATTTGTAAAAACACTTAGCGATCTTGCATTAGAGTTGAGAACTCTTGAAAGGGCTTGATTGCAAATGGAGTTCATAGATGAAAAGGTATATATAAGATATACAAATTATAAATGTGTTTCTTGCAGAACTCATTGCAGCTTGTAAAGTATTTGATACTTGTCCTGCTTTGTGAAAACAGGAGGATCTGCTTGAGAATTGCTGGATTTGAGGCAACGTGACTTGATGACGGCAAGCAAAACAGTTGATGGCCGACATCACCTCTTCCCTCAAAAGTTCTTTATTTGGATTAGTGGACTTGAATATAATTTTGTAATCCCTGTTTGTGTGTCTTGCTTTTGGCGAGACGATTATTCATATAAACAAGTTACAAGCCAGTTTGTACTTTTCTTATGAACAATACCATTATGGTCACATTACGATTATAAATAAGTTATTGTCATCACTATGTTAATGATAGTAGTTTAAACATTTATAAAGGATTAGAATGCTAAAAGATATCCAAAGCTTAATAATGAAATGACACTACAGTTTAAGTCATTTTGGTTATTGCAGGTTCTTTATGAAAGATCGGGGTCCTAGATGCTTAATCTAGAGATTTTGCAAAACCATGCCTCTTGGGCAGAATGACTGAAACTCCGCATTCTGGTAAAACGGTGATATGCGAAGAAATGTCGAATCTTATACATAGTGATGTATCATATTTTCAACAAGTGGTGGAAATCATTTATTGTGGACTTAAGTGAATAAATGTATTTACTTAATGAAACATGAAGTTTGAAATGATTTGAATTGTTCAAATGAGTTCATAACTAAATGGGATATTGAAATTAACAAGAATACGAAGTCTTTTTGATCTGATCGACATGACTAAAGTATTCAAGTTAAGTTTAGCATAAAAGGAACCTATGAAAGATGTTTCACAAAATTATGATAATTGGACGAATTCAAACTATGTTGAAATGTCTAAACATCGTAATCATTATGTATTAGATACATATGGTATAATATCATCTCTTATAGGGGTTATAATTATCGTTTAGAGTTAGAGATCAAAATAAGCAAACACTCATTTGAAATACAAAGGAACATCTAAAGATTCGTGGAAACAACACCATAAGTGTTATGGCAAGTTCGAGTTTCTAGAGATTTCGACAAGTCGAAGTCGTGGCGAATAAACAAGTCTTTGTAGAGCATTCTTAGATAGCTATGAATGCATCTTCCACAAAGGGGCAAACCTGTTGTTGTCCTAAGTTAATGTGTCTTGATGAAGATACAGGTGGAAGAAAGTAAAATATCAAAACAAGGTATTTGACCTTATCTCCGAATTGTTGAGTGGCGCAGCGGAATTTGTTTCATGAAACCAAACTCTGCAAATAGAGGAGAAACTGTTGATAATGATCATGAAGTTTCAATGAATACTTTTACTAAAGTAAGTAGGATCCAACTATATATTCTACAAGTTTGTGGAATTATATTGTTGATTCACTTGTCCTGTTTTGAACAAGACATACCTATGAAATACAAAGAAGCGTGATGGGCCTGAATACGAGAAATGAATGGTCATTGAAATCTCATTGGTGGAATTCTCGATTTGATTATGATCAAAGAATTTTGGAATATCCAAGATTATTGAGAGGACCTAAGATCTGAGTGGGAGCTAAGTGAAATCCCTAGATCTCAAACATGAATGTCATATTTGAGTGGGAGCGTGAAATCATTCTGGATATGTGGACGACATATGTGAATGATGTGATTGGTGTTAATGATATTTAAGTTAGATAAATAAGGATGAAGTTGAAGTTATTAAACAATAAGATCTATCAAGATAGATTGGTGAATTTAATAAACACTGAATGTCAAATGCTTCCTGGACTTGATTCTGAAAGATGTTCAGAATGTCCTAAGATAAGATTCTGAAGAAGTTCAGAATGGAACAAGGTAAGAAAGAAGTTCTTACTATATGAAGTATTGAGTATTGCAACTATGGCTGAAAGAAAGAGATGTGTTGCATCTCCTATGCCTCGGTCATAGGTTCTTTCATAAAACCATGTTGTATACTCGACATAATGTAACCCGAAGTTCTGGTTGGTAGGACAAAGTATTAACTATAAGAACATGTCCTTAAGTGATTCCTAAGTTGATCACTGAACCAGAATTAAGTTTGTACTTAAGTAGCAAGAAGCAATGTAAGTGGCATAGATGCATTTCATGCACTAGGATCTACATAGATACAGAAGTATAAAGGCTACATCTAATGTGATGTATAATGTTATGGCGGGGCTAATTCTCTTTTAACGTAGAATGATGTGTCCCAGGGCCCAGTGCCCATGAGAAAGCCCTCGAGGTTGATCTAACGTCACTGTAAGCTCCTGGAATCATGCCTCGTTCTGCTGCCATGACTATAGTATATACACAAAGGATAACAAAGTGTGTTTCGAAGTTTAGATGACAACAGTGAATAACGACCGTCATCATAAACACTAGAAACAAAAGTCTCACTTTGTTGCCAAACAAATACTTCGGCCCGTTATAAGATAATGGTGTGAATGTCATAATTAGGAAGACATTAATGATTTGCAAAAGACATAATGATCTGGTAAAAACATGGACATGACGTTTCCCATGAGCATGCATGATCTGTAAACGCATATGGTATATGGTTTATATGAGTAAAATGCAAGCTAGATTATTTGTACTCTAGTGCAAGTGGGAGACTGAAGGAGATATGCCCTAGAGGCAAATAAGAAATAGGTTTTTATTATCATATCTCAATTAGTTTATAATAGTTTCATATTGTGCTAGAACTGTGCCAAGTAGAAACATTGGTACAGGTGTGGTATCAAACAACCAAGTCCCTAGTAGCCTCTATTCATACTAGTTCGTTGGTCACGAAGATGATCTGGGTTTCAAGATCATGGGCATTTATGCCGACTGACAACGAGATCATATCATTGGATAATGATGTGGTTGGACATTCCTCGAAGGATTGCAACACGATCAAGTCATCTAGTTCATTGTTGCAACATCTATACCTAGACTGCTTCTCCTTAGACTGTGAGCTCATATTACTCACTATTTTCCTAGGCTGCTTTGACTGCATCAAACGTCATCTAGTAATACGGTGGCTATAAAGGTGTATGTTGGGTATTCCGAAGGAACAGTAGATGACATGTGACTGCAAGACCAGGATTTGTTCACCCACATGACTGGTAAAGATACATACGGCCGGCTTGGTGAGATTACATCCATATATGTTGCAACATGTGACTAGGTCACGGGGATGTAATATCACGGTAACAAGTAAACATAACTTGTTGTGAACGAGATTGAACAAGGTATAAGATACCATTGATCGGATATCGGACAAGTTTTATCGAGAAACAAAAGGAAGAGGATGCTACATTTAGACGGTTCAAACGCCATTGTCATCAGGAATGCATAGGGGTCACATGGATATCCCTGGTCCCTCTGTTGATCATTGATACAGATCATGTCTAGAGCATTCCCGAGCCGTGAGATGATACACTTAAGGGTACGATGAGAGCAATCATTCGTAATACAGAATCATAGTAGAGAAAGAGAGAATGCCGGAATCGTTCCGCGGAGAGATCCGAAGTTGTTCGGAGAAAGAATAAAAGAAAAGCCCCGAAAAGTGTTTTCAGATAAATGGGAATTTAAATATATATTTATTATATGTTAATTATGAATTAATATATTATAAATAATATTTAGATTAAGATTTATAAAGTCAACTTTTACATTAGGCCAAATCCCAGAGGGAAAAAGCCTAGAATAAAAGCTGCAGAAAAATAAAGGAATAAAAGAAAAACAGCCAGCCCAAATGGGCGGCAAATAGTTGCCGCCGCACAGGGCGAGCGCCAGCTGGCCGCCGCCGCAGCCAGGCTAGCTCGACCCGGCCCAAGTGGGGCTCGCGGGGAGCTGCCTGGCAGGCTGGCCGCCGCTGGGCCGTGGAGGCACCAGCCTACCTGGGCGCCTCGGTGCAGGCCGCCACGCGGGCGCGGTCTGGGCCACCGGTGGCTACTGGGCCGCGGGTGTGCGCCGGCCCACCCAGGCGCTGGCAGCAGCAGTTGCTGCGCTGGGCCGTGGGGCAAGCCAGCCCACCCGGCTGACCAGCTGCTGCTGCCCCTTTTGTTCTTTTTCTTTTATTTAGTATTTCTGTTTGTTAATTGGGCTGAGTTCTTTTGGCCTATTTGGCAGTCCGAATTTCTGCTGACTTTTTCCTTTAGTAATTAGTCCCACATGGCTTAGCCTTTGAGAAAGGTACACCCCCTTAGCCTATATAAAGGGGTGCCCATGGGTGGGATTAACACACAAATATTTTGAGAAGTCCTTTGGTTGACTTTCTCCTTCTCTCTCTCCCTCTATACCTCGTGACCATGGCCCCAAGTCTGGGCTGTGCGATCGAGGCACTCCTGCAGTACGCCGTTGCGCTGCAGGGATTCCTAGCCGGATATCAACTTCCGCACTCCCGGCGGGATTGGGGAGCCGGAGGTCTCATCGTGCACTGGATGTGTACGAAGACACGAGGCGCAACACTTGGGGCGCTTAAATGTCGTGAGTCGGTGTTGTTGGACGATGAAGATGATGAAGGTCAAGAAGGAGCAAGGGGTGACCTGCGAGGAGCTTCGCGACCTTGAGGTCGGCTTTGGGTACGACTATATCAACCACGTTCCCCGCGGAACGTTAACCGCGTACAGACTACAAGGGTATGTATTCTCTATGCATCGGCCGTTACCGCATTACTACATAGATAGATCCTAGGCAAGTTTCGAGGTTTCATTCGTAGGAAATTTTTTGTTTTCTGCGCCGATCCCCAACAGTGATTTCTCCAACTAGACTTGTAAAAGTTTATCCGTCTTCTATGAAATACGGTAATTATTTGAACAACCATTGTTCTCATAATACCGAAACAAAATAACAATTATTTAAACAAATCTTGAAGGCAAGCTTTGATGTCAACGATGAACACAATAACACTTTATTGTTTTCGATGAACATCATCACATATTCGCTTGCTAGTTACGTAGGCCATTGTAGTTCATGAATTGCATTGTTTTGTATCACATTTCACACCAAGCAATTCGGTATCTAATACCGAAGAACCACATTGTTTAACAAGCAAAGAATACAACCATAACATGTATATCATCTATATACCTTAGCTGGACATTTCCAGTCTTTTCTTTTTTGCCAAATATTTTATAGATTATCTTTCAGCATTTCCTTTTAAAAGAATATATCAACATCAACTATGGCACCATACATATGAAACATAGTACAAAGCGTGTATAGTCAAATACTAATATCTTTGGATTTGCACTTTGAAGTGGATCATCATCATCATCAAATGTTTGGTGTTCTTTCAAAAATCTATTCTTTAGTAATCTTTTAGTGTAGTAAACATTTTACCTACATCTTCTATTCATCCTTATCATGAAAACTTTCATGATCAAGCTAGTATATCCTATAAGGACGAATTGCGAGTATAATGTCAGTTCCCAAAACCTTTTGGGAGATTAGGACGTCTAGCGTCTCCAACCTTCGCAAATTCTCATACAATATGAGAACATGTATTTTTCCAAATTATACTCTATCATGATGCAACCTAAACATTATTTAATATATCTCAATATCTTTAACACATGATGGTTTATGAAACAATTCTTTCATCTCCTAGATAACCTTGATATTAAAACAACTTATGAATATCAAGAATCATGGAGGAAAACAAGATACTTTATATACTAACACTAGAATTGTTACTCTTGATTTAATACTATTTATTAAACTTCTGGAGTAAATAGAGTTTGCTGAAAGTTTGCAATAGGACTTCTAAACTTTAAATTGACACTTAAAACAATACGATACCAGTTCGTAAAGCAAATATCGAGAATTCTATAGTTCTATTATCTCAACTAAAACTAAGTGCAAGGTAGTAAACAGATGCTAATGACTACAACAAATTATGCGAATTCACTTCGATTTTATTATGATAAATTGAGTTCGACTAATCCAAATTACAAATGAAAACCAACATCCCTCGAGTTGTTTTGGTGATTACATGGACCAAATCCATTACACCAAGTCCGATCATCACGTGAGTCGGTGTAGCTTCAAAGACGAGCATCTATGTGGGCATCATATCAACCATATGACTCATGCTTAACCTTTTGGTCCGTGTTCCGAGGTCATGTCTGTACATGCTAGGCTCGCCAAGTAAGAACCTTAGTACTCACGTGTGTAAAACTGTCTTACACCCGTTGTATGAAAGCGTAGAGTCAAAAACACCCGATCATCACGTGGTGTCTTAAAACGACAAACTTTCTTAACAGTGCATACTTAAGGAAGAACATATTTTATCTTGATATCTAAATGAGGGATCATCTTATAATGTTATTAAAGCGCCATACAAGCAATATAAGATACGAACAAACATCATATGGATAAAATGAAATGATATGGTTCTTGCACTTGATCACTATCATGTGCATCGTGGTATGATCTTTATCATTCCTTTATGTGTAAGGCCAAGGTCTATGGAACTTACACGTTATGTATGCTATAATTTCCAAGAGTATCAACTATAATTCAAATTATAACATTACATATCATGACACTTGCCCATCAACAACTAAACAAGACACTTCCAATTTATCAATTGCATGTTTTTATGTGTCTTAGGGCTTTCGAGGATAGAACCGGTCTTACCTGCAAACATGAAACAACAATGGTGATAACTAGATTAATAGCAACTCGTTATAAATCAGATATTAACTATAGTAGGAGAGACAGACACCCGTTATCCACTTATGCAAAACTAGTTGCATGTTAAGCACATAATAGGTCTCATGTGCGAGGACATGTAAAGTTAGTCTAGGCCACTTCATCCCACTATGCCACCAATATAAAAAATACATAGAAGATGAAATAACATGATCATCAATGCCCATATACTCATATGTGTTCTACCCGTGCAAAGCATCTACGCATAGGTCAGTCTCTGATACCACTATTGAGTTCGTAGCATAGAAAACAAAAAAATCCTAGGATGTGAATAACTAAGCACCAAGATCTATCTACCTAGATACAATCAATGGGTGGATATACATCCATATAGAACATACCCTTGAAGAGCGACAAGGCGTTACGAGGTTGTACTCAAGGATGATGTAGACGTACACTTGCCAATCTCAAGATCATGATGAAGTCTAGCGAGTCCAGCACTAGCAAGTCCAGCAGGTCCAGCACCGCAAAGCAGCGGTGCATCCGTGATCGCGCACACGTTCGGTACCCAACAACCTCCGCGTCCTCGCTCCAGTGATGCAGCAGAAACAACAACTCCTTTCCAGACCAAGCCATCAGGAACAAGTATCTCGCTAATCCGAGACCATGGAGAATAATTTCTAGAGAGGGAGAGAGATCCTTTACGAGGAGGTATAAGAATAGAGAAGGAGGGGAGCTCCTTTTATAGGAGGAGGGGCCAGCCCCCATGGCTCCATGCACATGGGCATGGTGTGCCCCCACCTCTCCCTCGATATTGGTGAGTGGAGCTTCCACTTAGCCATTACCATTAATTCCATCTCCACTCAAAGTTGCATTAATTTTCCACCAAAATTAATGCATCTCTCATTTAATAAAATAATTTTATTTATTTTATTCAGAATTTTGTTAATTACTTTAATTAACAAACATTCGCATTAAAACCCCTGCAACATTTCAATATCACATGTAGAACCAGTTTCTGCAATTTCACCCCAAACAATTTCGGCTTCTATCGAAATGATTCTAGCGCTTTCTTAAATCTTTATATGAAACATATTTGCTCCAAATGGTGTCGGTATCCCTTAAGTGTGTCACCCTAAGATTCACTAAAAATGCAGACATGATAGAGACCCCTCTCCGATTAATAATCAGTAGCGGGACCTAGAGATCCGTACTAACTCCCACACATTCAACAACGACTCTAGTGATCGTGTGAACCTTTTAACGTTGTAACTAAATCCCTTTGTCTCATGATATATTACATGTCTGAGATTCCATCATCGGTATCTCCATACCTAGTTTGATCTCGTTACCGACATGCACTCTTTTCTTATTCCCGTGATATAACATTCTAGTGATCACATCACTTGCTTGCAAGCTATCTCAATGTGATATCACCGAGAGGGCCCAGAGTATATCTATCCATCATAGGAATGGGCAAGTCCCACTCTTAATCCATGAGGCTCTACATAACACCTTTGAAGTATCTGAATCCACCTTTATAATCGCCTTGTTACGGTGTGACGTTTGATGTTATCAAGTTACTCTTCTAGTGTTAGTGATTGACATTATCTCATGGTCTAAGGACTAGAATTACTTCGTATAATGTTATAGCAATTTAAACACAATGACTTTGATCGTATTGCTATACTTCAGATGAATGTTCATCACACCATTGAACCAATGTTGTGACCTCGTTATTAACAACATCCAATATCCATGATCAGGAAACCTTGATCATCTTGTTAATCAATGAGCTAGTTTATAAGAGAGGCATAATTAGGAACCCTTTATTTGTTTATTAAACACACATGTATTAATGTTTCCAATTAATACAATTATAGCATGCAAAATAAACATTTATAAAACAAGGAATAAGATAATAACCACTTTATTATTGCCTCTCGGGCATATTCCCTTCATATAGTATCCAAGAACAGATAAGATCCAAATTGGACTATGAGTCCTGAAGAATAATTAAGCAGCGTCCATAACCCTGCCCAGGCCAAGCCGGAAGGGTAACCTTGCTAACATCGTCAATCACATACCTCTCAAATCTAAAGGGTGCCGACAAAGGTAAAGGAAAATAGAAAGAGAGCGATCAGTACTGAGGCCAGTACACAATGAGTCTAGAATTTGGCGGTCCTCATCTACATAGGTATGGTGGGCTCCGCGGCAGCAAAGCTTGTACTATCTAACTTATAGAGACATGCTACAACTTCGGCTATCAGAGCGGGATAAGAGAGCGTTATACGGTAACATGAATAAAAGTCCAATCATAACCCATCTGAAGATTTCCTCCTTGAAGACCAGTCGAGAAAGTCCTCTTGCGGAACACACATGGTTGCAATTTTAATTAAGTAGGTGTTTAGCTGATAAGGCTAATTACTAATCATATTATTAGAGGCAAGACAATGTACTCCTAAGGCGTCCATAACCGTGGACACACGACTTATCGAAAAGATTTACCCTACATGGTGCACTACTGTACCCAAACACATGCTCAACCTTTCAGGCAACATATTACGTGTTTCGTCCGAGTCTCAAAACAAGAATTGTCCCATAACTACGCGCGTATCTAGAGGTATCACCTACTGTGTGGAACCAACCAAGCGGTACGACGATTCTCAAGGAAGGCATAGCGTTTGCGCCTACTATACCAAACGGCCCCGAGAAGATAACTTGTAGAGCTCCCCTTGGAACCATGACATGTAGAGCTTTTATGTATGCATGCCTGGGCTGTCCACCCAAAACATATCATCACCAAGCCCGAAGATATATCAACTCACCCATGTCCGAGGACATATTATGCGTATGCACCAAATGGAAAACCAATTTTGTGACCCTCTAGATAAACGAATAGCATCGGTAGTTGATGGGGGGTCCCAAAGGCCCCTACGTTTGGTTAGCGCGATCAACTCAGAACTAGTATTGTAGAATGAATGGTTCCTAGGTTGGCTCAAGTAGTTCCTAAAGGTGGTCCCTGCTGGGGCCTTATTATTAGGTGAAACCATAACCAACAACACCAATTTAATTTATCATATTATCAACCATAACCAGATATCATAGTTCACCTGTGTGAGAGCGGGCGGCAGACCTAAGCATGCGCTACGACTCGCAAGTCCAAAGCTAGCTACTCAAATAAAGGCAATAGGATAACCAAGGCAATATAGTGGAGCAGTTAAATAATAGAACGGTACTAAAGCATCGTTAATAAGGATAGCACTAGATCAAAGGAAGGAAGTAAATACTATAAATGCAAAATAGGTAGAAAGGGGAGAATGCTCGCCTGAGAAACAATGTTGGGTAGCCGTAGGCTTGTTGTATCTCACATCGACTCATCGTGCTCTCTGGTGAAAAAGCAAAGCACTAGAAAGAACAACTGGATGCAATATTTAATACTACGGTAGAAGATCTGGCATGTTCATGATATGATGCATGACATGGCAAGATATAGTCTAACTTAGCAATATTAAGAAGAATCAGGATCCCGAAATTAAATATTATGGTTCAAGTGTTTATCTACCCCGCAGATTAAATGTTGAATTAACAAGGCAAAACATGGCATCGGCTCGCTAAACAAATTTAAATGGAGTCTATATAAGACAAAAATAGCCCACATATACACTCCATATTTAATTTAGGTGAATTCTTATTTAACCCAAACCACATGATAATATGTATGCAAACATGTACAATTTAATATGCAACAAGTGGTATGTCATATTATAAAATAGGGGTCTCGGAAGGGTCACACATTGGGGTTTCAGCGATCTTGGGTTCCGAATGTCTTGGGGTTCGACGGGGTTTGGTCTTCGGGTCCAGGGCCTTCGATCCGTGTAGAAGAACATTGGAGTCCATGTCGGAGATCTCGGGGTTCCGGAGGGGTTCCATGTCGAAGATCTTGAGTCCATGACAAAGCCCTTCGGGTTCCTGCTTCTGTGGTTGGTAGAGATCTTGAATCGAAGTCGATCGTCTTAGAGTACCGTCTCAGTATCTCTCGGGTCTATCTTCACTTAGCGTCGTGCCCGAGTGGGAGTAGTGCAGGCATGACGTTCGACATATTATCACGCTCGTCATCTCGACGAGTTTCGGCGTTGCACGCAACATCACCAATTCACAGGGGTACCTCAATAGTACAACGGTGGTACTTGGACACTTCAAGAAAAATACCCGCGAGGAAGACCTTGGCAGCAGCGGCAGAGGCAAACGATCTTGCTGTCGCGACGGTCGTGCTATAGGAGCTCGAGGCAGGGGCGAGGCAGAGGCAGAGGAGATGGGAGAGACAAGGACACGCGGGTGCTTGGGGCGACGCAGAACGAGACAAAGGGCGAGCTCGTTGAGGCAGCATAGGGGCAACGCTAGAAGAGGGTCACCAGAGGCAGCCTAGGGCAGCACCGGAGGTGCGGTGGCCGGAGCTAGGAAGGGCCGTGTAGAGGTCGGGCAGCGGTGCACGTGCCAGCCGACGCAAGGTCCAGGCCAAGGCCGACTGGAATATGGCACGAAGGAGGACGCCTGCCGGGGTCGAGGACGTGCCGCAGAGAGGACCGACAAGGGGCGCATGAAGGCCGATGAGGGGAGGGCGGAGGTCGGCGCAAGGAGGCGGGGCTCGAGGATGAGCTTGGCGGTGCTGCGCACGGGTGGAGGACGGCGGTCAGAGGTGCTCGGGGAGGTTTGGCGGCCTGCGGCGGCGATCTTGGGTGCAGGGCGGTCGGGTACAGTGCTGCAGCAGGACAACATGAAGGAGGCGGCGGGGATGCTTGCAGGTGCGGTTGTGATTGGCCTTGCGAGTAGAGAGGGAGGCGGGATGGCGATGGGATGGAGCGGACGAGGCTCAGGGAGCAAGACGAAAAGGGACTAGGGCATCGCGAGAGAATCCCATCAGGGTGTGGTGTGGGCCACATGAGGTACATGGTGGCGTGCGTCACGCGCCTTGTGTGCGTACGCGTTGTGTTAGCATGTGCGTTGCAGCGTGGGGTGCGTGTGTTGCCAATGTGGCCATGGTGGTGGGTCGTGTCTTGCTGGTGAGGCGTAAACCAGGGTATGTGTGGTGTGCTAGGGCATGGTCGTGTGTGTTAGGAATCAATAGCGTTAATTCTAGGCTAACTAGGCAGTTAATAAGATTCCTTAGAATATGTTAGAATATTTGGGATTGTCTAAACCGTTGTACATAGTAAATAGTTACCGTGTCCTTCCAAAGGGACACCGACCTATACAACCGACATTGTAAGCACCAGTTCAAGACCTATATATAGGTGAACTGTTCATCAATAAAGGATTACTCGTTTTCCTTCAATCTCTTGTTACTGTTTATGTCATTAGCACTGCCTAGAGCATAGGCAGGAAAGAACGGAGAAAGAAAGTAAAAATGGGTGACATCTATAAAAAGGAATTCCAAGAATTGCAAATTGATGGAAGTAACTATCTATCATGGGTCATGGATATGAAGATAAAATTAAACTAGACATAACCTTGGCCCTACGATTATCACACCCCCTAAAAATGCTTCAGAAATACCCCCAAGTGGTAAAGTGTGTAGCATTATATTTCATAAGGCACCACCTTCATCCTGATTTAAACACTGAATATATGATGGAGGTGGACCCGTTAGCTTTATGGAACTCCCTCAAGGAGACATATGACCAACAAAGAGCGGTTATGTTGCCGGAAGCCGAGAGAGAATGATCTCTCATAAGGTTTCAGGACTTTAAGTCCATTGTTGCATACGCCATGCACAAAGTTAATTCCAAACTGAGATTTTACGATAAGAAAATTTCAGATGCGGACTTAATAGAGAAAACTTTATGCAAATTCCATCCCTCGAGATATTGCAACAACAATATCGCCAATAAAGATACACTAAGTATTCTGAGCTTATACACACATTACTTCAGGCTGAAAAGCATATTGAACTTCTCATGAAAAATCATAATGCTCGCCCAACGGGCACAATGCCTATCCCCGAAGCACATGCAAATGCTCATTTTACTAATAAATTTGGAAACCATAAAAGGAACTTTCGAAAATTTAAGGAAAAGTAGAAAAAGAATGATGGTCAATCTAAGGGGAAAGATTATTTCAAGAAAAATGATCGAATTGACAACTCTCAAGTTTATCAAAGGTGTGGATGTGCGAATCATTGTACAAACAAATGTCGTATTCCCAAGCACCTCGTGGATCTATACATGAAGTATGGACAAAAAGGGAAGCAAGTTCATGGAAACAAGGCTGAAGCCCACTTCAATGCCATAGAAGACAACCCTCGAGCTGGTCCTTCTCAAAGTGCTATTGAAGAATTTAAGCCAAAGGACGACATCATCCTCGATGAAGACATGCTTGTGGATTACACCCAAGATGTTTTTGGAGACCTCAATTAAATCTCCATAAATAATCGATGTCATTTATCCATTTAAATACTATATTGTATAACAATAAGTAGAATAAAGTCTTTCAGACTATGTGTATTATGTGAATCAGACATAATATTGTAATGTATATATATTTCAGATTTGTGATGTAAATACTATGTATGTAATTTGATGAATATATGAATAAAATAAATTTATTCTAAATATTCTCTTTCTACTTTTTAGAAATTTTACGGGAAACAATCCGAATGGAAGAAGAATTATGTCTAGTGGATACTGCTACCACTAACACAATTTTTAGGGAAACAAAATACTTCCAAACTCTTACCAAGAGAAAGGAAGAGGTTATGACTATAACCGGGAGTAACAAAGCAATTATTGGTTCTCAAAGAGCCACATTCACACTCCATATGGGTACTACTATTGTAATTCAGAATGCACTCTTATATCCTGAATCTACACGTACCCTTAAAAGTTTTAAAGATATCTGATCAAATGATTTCCATCTTAAAACTGCAAAGATGGATATAAAATAATATTTGCTTTTATCAAAAAGCGAAGGATGTGAGGAACAAACTCTTGAAAAATTCCCTTCATTTTCGTCCGGATTATACTTTACATACATCAAACCCGTACCATTTGTTGCGTACAAAATAATTTTTCAAAATCTTGATAAATTCAAGACTTGGTATGATCGTCTTGGTCATCCTGGAATAGGTATGACCAGCACAAATGCCCATGCGTTGCAACGGGAAAGAGAAAAATATGTGTCCCCAGAAAAGAAATTTTGATTTGCACCGACATTTCGATATACTTACAACAACAGATTTTTCCTAAAATTCTTCCATGCTTTCCCCAAAAGAAAAGTGGAAAATTTAGAGCTAGATCATGCTCCTGTAAATCTGTGTAAAGAACAACAAAAAGAAATCAAAATTAGTAGTGACCTTGTGGCCGTGGACTGGTTGTTCATAGACAACCAATGCAAATGCAAATTAACAGTTCAAATGCATATGTGGAGCTGTGTTGACTAACTAAGTATCTTGTACAATCGAGACATGAAATCTTACCTAAATAGCCTGATCAAACATGTTGCAGTAATCCGAGTTGGGATTGGTGCTTTCTCTGTGGACACAAGGCCATCAATCCAAGAGAACAAGAAGGTATATAGTTATTGTGCAAATTCAGTCAGTGGTGTGCATATATAAGAATCAGTGGTGTGGATACACCGGACACCTACTTCTCCAAGGCCGTTGTCATGCTCCTGTAATCAAAGGAACTCAGCTCAGCTCAAACTAAATTTCTTTTAGTCAATTTTACTTACTTACAATAGTTCATATACAACTATGCCACTCATTGTCATATTGAGGTGTGTTACGTGATGTCCAACAGGAACGTGAACCGCGAAGGTTTTAACAATCTCCAGCTCTATCTCTGGTTCTCTCCCCTAGACGACCATCATTAGGGATGCCAATCATCATCGGTATGTTTATATGAAAAGTGTAAACATTCTCAATAGAAGTTGCGTTATGTGTGTATGATTAACTAAACTCTGCATTGCACTAGAAAAGTAACATCGGTGAGTCTTACCCCAGAATGCCAGGCAGCTGTGCGACAGCGGCGTCGACCAGGACATGCATGAAAATAGCCTGAATTCATGATTTATTTTGAAGAGACAAGCATCACAAATAACTAATGTCATTTTCAGAATGCAATTTGGTCAAAAAGGATTTGGGATTAACTATTTTAGCCAGGCTACGGATTCAATAATCTTTGCTCTCCTATTTATGTATCTGAAGCTACAAGTTTATTCGATGTACTGTTCTCATATCGATCTCTGCCATCAACCATGTCAATATTCTTGTAATAATTCAACTGCCTAGAATTATGAAAACAAACCAAGGAATTTTGATACCTGAAGCATTACATGTATCTGAAAAATACGTGTGCAGTTGTGCACCAGCTCCATTGCTCTTCTGACAAAGAACATAGCGTGCATTTTCTTCTCTCCCTGTTTGTTCTAACGAACAACTGCTTAGGCAGGACATCCAACTTCACGCCACACAAACATACACAGGCGCATGCACCAGCTGTGCTACGCCTGGTCCACAAATCTTTTTTCTGGATCCCCTGTCCATGGAAACGATTCACACCTCTACCCATGTAGCAAAACAGGATATTGGATAACTCTAGAAGCCTTGGACGGCATCAGCTGCAAGAACTCGTGAGGACAATGAAACAGGACAATACAATTGAGAACTTCTAAGGATTATTAGTGTTATTATGCATAGTTCCCAGTTTACTTGGCTGAACATGGCTTAGACTAACATAGGAAGTGATTGAATCTCATTATAAATTCGAGTAAAATTTATAGAAATCCAGATGAGGTGGAACTCACTAGTGCAGAAACCAGTGCCGCAACACCTGATCGATTCAGTCTCAGGTAGAACTGCAAGAACAGAGAAACAAACATGACACACCGTTGTAAAATAATACACACCTTTGTCAAGCAAACCTGTGATCTACAATTATACAAACAGGTTGGATTCAATCAAGGGTAATAACATGGAGTACGAAGAAACTGCACACTGGTACATGAATTCACTGAGACATATTCCTACACAGGAGTATTCCTTCTTTGCACAATAAAACAATAGTAACTAACAATTCACAGTTGCAGTTTCACTAATCAGTTGAGACAAAAAGAAAAAAAGAAAATTTTTACCTTTCCGATATCATCGAACAGCTGCCAGGCTTCAATCGCAACGGAGTCCGGAGCTATGCAAAGACCTGCGGAGGTTGACATAGAGGTCAGAGATGAGGACTCCACCCCACCAATGGGTGGAGGACAGGGTCGGCTGACCTGCAGCCGCCTACTACGGAGGTTCTGCTGTCCGTCTAGTGTCCACGCAGCAACGCCGTCCATGGCTGCTCCAGCCGTCATTTTCGCGTCAACCACGTACTTGAGAGCTACTAGAAGAGGGTCGAGGCTTGGCCAGCGGCCACCCACCACGCGGTAGAAATTGAGCTATGCAAATAATATATGGCTATTCTGCGTGGCCTTCACATTCCCATGAATGTCTTGCCCATGATAAATTGAGCTAAATCAAAAATCTTTGATCCAATTCTCATATTTTCTCCACACCCTTATTCTCCCCAAAATTTCGATGCGTGCCCATGCTCAAGCTTCTCCCGTCGTGGTCTCCTTCCGGCTGGCCAACACCGAACCATCCAGTCTTCTTCCTCCCCGCGACCTCCCTCTGTCTCTACCACCTGTAGAAGGAGAAAGATTGTGGGGAAGAGCCCGACCTGCGTGCTAATGCGCGCGAGGCCGGTGACCTCGGCCTCCTAGGGTGACAGATGGAGTCGAGCTGGGGCCGGCCGGAGGTGAACCGAGGAGGCCGAGCGCTGGCAGCGGGGCGAACGCGAGATCGAGACGATGAAGTACGACTCCGGTCGAGCAGCGGCGGACGACCTAAATAAAACAAACAGATATGTTGACTTCGCGGTGGTAGTTCCTGTAATACTTGGGAACTCGCAGGGGTAAAAAAGTCTAAAACGGACGAAGGACAGAAACACTTAGTACTTTATTATTAAGTACTAGCACAAATGTCCGTGCGTTATAACGGAAAGAGAAAAATATGTGTCCACAAAAAAGAAATTTTGATTTGCACCGACTTGATATACTTACAACAACATATTTTTCCTAAAATTCTTCCGTGCTTCCCTAAAAGAAAAGTGGAAATTTAGTGCTAGATCATGCTCCTGTAAATCTGTGTAAAGAACAGCGAAAAGAAATCAAAATTAGTAGTGACCTTGTGGTCGTGGACTGGTTGTTCGTAGACAACCAATGCAAATGCAAATTAACAGTTCAAATGCATATGTGGAGCTGTGTTGACTAACTAAGTATCTTGTGCAATTGAGACATAGAATATTACCTAAATAGCCTGATCAAACATGTTGCAGCAATCCGAGTTGGGATTGGTGCTTTCTCTGTGGACACAATGCCATCAATCCAAGAGAATAAGGTATATAGGTATTGTGCAAATTCAGTCAGTGGTGTGCATATATAAGAATTAGTGGTGTGCATACACCGGACACCTGCTTCTTCAAGGCCGTCGTCATGCTCCTGTAAACAAAAGAACTCAGCTCAGCTCAAACTAAATTTCTGTCAGTCCATTTTACTTACTTACAATAGTTCATATACAACTATGCCACTTGATACGTCTATTTTGCATCACTATTCTATATCATAATTCACTGTAATTCATTGATATATTTCATATTGAGAGGTGATACTTATGTTATTTCATATGTTTTTGCATGGTTGATGACTTTTGGAGCATGGACCGCTGCAGTCAGAATTCTGATGGAAAAGGTGCTATTTGGAGGCAAAATTCACGAAGATCAGAAAATCCGGAAAAATATACAGAAAATCCTATTTTTCCAAAAGACGAAGGAAGCCAGAAGGGGTTGGAGATGAGCCACAGGGGGCCCACACCACCCCCTGGCGCGGGCCAGCCTAGGCCGCGCCACCAGGTGGTGTGGCCTCCCTGGTCCACCCCTGGCACTCCCCTCTAGCGTATATATTCCTCCCGAAACCCTAAGACTCGGGGAGCGAACACATAAAGATTCTGCCGCCTCTACGGAGCAGAAAACACCAAGAGAGAAAGATCTCTCCGGCAGACAGATTTCTGCTGGGGGAATTCCTTCCCGGACAGGGGAGATCGTCGCCATCAACACCACCATGAAGTTGGACTTCATCGGGATCATCATCATCATCACCATCAACACCATCATCACCATCTCCATATTGTTGTAACAATTGAGTTGAATCTTGCATTAGTTCTTAGGAGAAACTTTCCCGGTGTTGATTACTCTTTGTAGTTGATGCTATTGAGTGAACCGTTGAATTATTGTTTATGTTCATATTGATATACATCATTATTGCATCTCTGATCATGATCCATATGATGTCTTGTGAGTAGTTCGTTTTGTTCTTGAGGACATGGGAGAAGTCATGTTGTTAGTAGTGGAATTGTGTTGAGAAAGATTCAATAGTTTGATAGTTAAGTTGTGGTGTACTTCTTCTACCGGTGTCATGTGAACGTCGACCACATGACACTTCACCTATATGGGCCTAGGGGAATGCATTGTGTATTTGGCTACTAATCGTAGGGGTTGCCGGAGTGAGAAACCTGAACCCTCGTTAGGAAACCATTGCACAAGGGACGTAAGGGTCTTAGAGTTTAAAGCTATGGTTAGGTTTCTACCTTAATTACTTTCTTGTACTTACGGATATTTGCAAGGGGTATAATCACAAGTATGTATTAGTCCTAGGAAGGTTGGTACATTAGCACGGGTTCACCCACACAACACTTAGCAATCTAAAGAAGATTAATCAACTATATGAAGCGAAAGCACTTGACAGTCTTCCCATATGTCCTCGAGAATGTTTGGTCATCTTAAGTAATACAACCGGCTTGTCCTTTGCTGAATAAAGGATTGGACCACTTGCTGCATTCATTCCTACTGTCTTTTGTTTACTCATACTTTGTTTACTTGTTTTATCAAAAACCCCTAAAAATCCGTTTGCTAAGTATTTGTAGAGAATTTCTGATCCATACCACTAGCCAGCACCTTCTGCTCCTCGTTGGGTTCGACACTCTTACTTATCGAAAATACTGCGATACACCCCCTATACTTGTGGATCAAGACTATTTTCTGGCGCCGTTGTCGGGGAGTGAAGCGCCATTGGAGAGTGGAACTGGTAAAGTAAACTTCTACTGTGAGTATTGTTTACTTATGCTAGTTGCTTTATTTTCGTTATAGATAATTCTGAGTTTCTTATTTGGTAATGCTACTACCACTGCTAAGATAGTAGATAAGCCACCACCTGCTGAGAATGATGTTTTTAAAATACCTACAAGAATTATTGATCGTGTTATGGATAACTACTCTGTTGGGGATGGAACTGTCCATCCCGGTGATCATTTACTCTTTATACACGAATTATGCGGGTTGTTCAAGTGTGCAGGGATTACTACAGATCAAGTTAAGAAGAAGTTATTCTCATTATCATTGAAAGGAAGAGCTGAGGAATGGTATAAGCTGCTGAAGAGTGGTCAAGCTCTGGAATGGGAGGAAATAGTGCCTCTCTTTTATTCAAAGTTTTATCCTTCTAGTGAGATTCATAAAGATCAGAATCAAATATACAACTTTTGGCCTCCTGATGGAGAGAGTACAACTCAAGCTTGGGGGAGATTGAAGTTACTAATGCTCAAATGTCCCATTCATGAGCTTCCCAACAGTATTATTATCAACAACTTTTATGCAAGTCTCCCTCTACATGACAAGGATTTATTGGATGCTTCTTGTACTGGATCATTCAATCGCATGGAAGAAGAAGCTAAATGGGATCTTCTGGACCGAATTCAAGATAATGCTGACGCATGGGAGAATGACAAAGGAAGAAAGTCAGGTATAAACTATGATTATGAATGCATTGAATCTTTTATAGGAACTGATGACTTTCAAAATATTAAAAATGCTTATGGTCTAGACTCTCAAGCTATTGCGTCTTATTTTAAGGCTTCTGCTTCCTACATTGAAGTGCCTAAAAAGAAGTGGAATAAGTATCATGAGCCTTATAAAGATGTTGCTAAGAGTGTTCCTGCAAGAAATACTGAAGTTTATACTACTAACCATGTCTTACCTGAACCTTATATTGAGAAAATGCCTTTCCTAGTTAAGATAAAGGAATCTATGATGGCTAGTATGGTTAATGAAAGTATAATCAAATCTGTTGAACCTGATAAACAAATGGTTGATGAACCTATAATAGCAAATGTGAAATACTTTGTTACTAAATATGAAAAAGAGGGACACACTATCCTTTGTAAGGATACCTTTAATATTATTTCACAAAGTAGTGTTATGAGAGCTAGTATTCCTATGTTTTCTGTTAGAATAAGTGATCATTGCTATGATGGCCCTTGTGATAGTTATATTGTTAAGTTTATGCATGATACTGAAAGTTACTATGAGAGAGGGAAAAGTGTTCTTATGTATCTCAATAATATCAAGTTTCCTCATTTTATGCTGAAAGTTTTTAAGTTGCACTTCTTTTGCCTTCCTATGCAAGTAGCCTCTAGTTTCAACAACTTGTTTGTTTACAAAATTCCCTTGCATAGGAAGTTGGGTAGACTTAAATGTGTGTATTTTTGCTTCTTAATGCTCTCTTTCACCTCAATACGTATTCTTATGTGAGCATCTTCAAAATTATCATGCCCATCTTAATGGCTATAAAGAAAGAGCTTTTTGGGAGACAACCCAATTTGTTTTTGCTTTCAGTTTGTTTTTGTTTATTTGAGTCTTGGAAGTTATTACTCCGGTAATAACCGCTCCTTATCCTTTTTGTTTGGTTTTTGTGTCAAGACCAACTTCTAATGAGAGAGAAGTAATATTTGGGGAAGTTGCTGTCCCGAAACAGATCTTTGTGCTGCACCGTAAAAATTCGTGAGAGATCTCTGTATGTCGGATTAAGCTGTAATTGTTTGTGCTTCTACCCTAGGTTGTTATTTAACTTTCGTACTTTTTTATTTGAGCAACAGAAGATTTTCGAAAAAATGCATCTTTACCTGCTGGTCTGTTTTGACAGATTTTGCCACTCTTGCATTTATTTCTTTATTCGATTTCGTTTTTGAATTATTTTTGGGTTTTCGGAAGGAGTTGTTACAGTAGCTTATGTTTTGATGGTTTTCAATTGAAGTTGAACTCAAAAGGTTTTATCACTTCGCTTATACTAATGTTGCTAATGAGAACTGTGTGAAGTTTTGTGTGAAAGAAATTTGCGGCAAGTGGAGATAATGGTGTAATAAGGAAGAGAAAGGTTTTATGACTCAAGTAATAAGTGTATGAAGATGAAGATATCGATGATATTCAAGTGGTGACTCCGGAAGAATCTACTAGATCACAAATTCAGAGACCTACAGAGTTCGTTTTCAAATAGGTAACAGTTCTAGTAAGAAAAGTTCCGCGAAAATATAATCCAACTATATTTTTGCAGTTTTTAGATAATAAGGGAAGTTATGAAGCGAAAAAGGGATGGAAACGGAGCCAGGGTGGCTCACACCACCGTGTGGCACGGGCCCTCCCCTGGCCGTGCCACCAGGTGGTGAGTCCACCCCTGACTCCGCCTCCGACTCGTTTTCTCCCAGTACCTTCCTTTTGTAGTGAAACTTCGTAATATATAATCTCCCGAGGTTCGTATATCGTGTTTTCGTTTCGATCTGTTTCTGCCAGGAACTATCTTTGAAAGCTTTGAAGCACAATGGTGTCCGCCAAGGATAAAGGAAAGGAGCCTATGGAGGAAGACCTCCAAGACCCTAGGAAGGAGAAGGAGATCAAGAGTGAAGGTGAAGAGGATCAAGGCCAACATCCGCACACCGGCACTACCATTGCAAGCATTGGAGTGGTGACAAAACCTACCAGGATTAGAAGGACTGCACGGATGCAGACTGGGGGGAAAGCTCCACGCCATGCAGGAAAAGAAGACTTCAAGGAGGAAGAGTGGGGAAAGAATCACAAGAGCTAGAATTCGCAACCCGACATGATCATGAGCCGCATTGAGCAAAACTCACAGCTTATTCGTAATCTCACCTTCGAGATTGAGGACTTGGGGAAATTGATCAAAGAGCTCATCAAGAGGATACCACCACCACCGAAGGAGTAATTCGTCATCAGGTTTGGCATCCCCTTGGTTTGTTCCAAGCTTGGGGGAGTGCCGTGGTATCACATCACTATCTTCTATCTTTTTACCTTATTAGTAGAGTCATATCATGAATAGATAAGTTATTGTGTAGGATGGTTTGCATTATGGAAGTGTCCCCTCTCTCGTTAGATATGTATCCCTTTGTGTGAGTTGCCATTATGGAATATTAATGAGAAGTTCTATCATTTACTCTTTTGCATGGCTTATATTAGTTTTCAATTCGTGGTTATATGATTGATCTTGTTGTTAGTATTGGTATCACTTTGGGATCATTGAGTTAATTTAGTTGGTTTTGGCAAACCTGGCTCGGTCAGTAGCAACACTATTTTTGAGAGTTGAAAGAAAAGATAAAAGTACTCTAAAGAAATATAATTTGATCATCTTTCTTTCTTGATTTGCTCATAAGTCTAGTATTCTCTAGTTAAGATCTTTTGTGCTTCCAAGAAAGATTGCATGTTTGTCTTTATCTTTGTATGTTTGTTTGTTTCCTTCAACTCTTGTACTTGCTACCCAGCCTTGCTAGCCAAAAACATGTACTGAGAGGGAATTCTTCTCGTGCATCCACTCCTTTAAACCAAAACCCATGCCATTTGAGTCCACCATACCTACCTAGTAGCATTATTGCTATTCCAAGTAAATTCTTGTTTTATCTACCTCCCAAATTAAACTTGTTATGAGAAAATTAGTGATTAAAGCTCTCACGAACTTGATGGCACACTTTACTCTCTTGCATTTAATAAACTTGAACCATTGGGTCCTTCTTTGTTGCGTATATGCTTGCGCTTTATGAGTTGAAGTTAGTAGAACCATGCATCATGGGGAACGCTTTCAAAACTACCATGGTACTTTGTGCCTAGTTGATGTCATGTTATTTTGCTTATGGATCCCGGCGGTGTGAAATAAAAGTGGAACTTGTAAGATCACGGAGTTTATATGTGTGTTAGAGAAACGCCTGGGCCGCTAGCCTAAGCCATGCCTACTGGTGGAAACTTATAGCATAACTATAGTGAGCATTCTATGAAGCATCCTCAATAAAAACCTATGAAAATAGCAAATAAAAAGATCGCTGAGATGCTCACTGTCTGTTTGCCTTGTCAATTTGGTTATGGGATAGCTCCTGTGTCATGTGCAAGGGGTACCCCGTTGGCGGTTCTCAATGATACATATGTATTTACAATGACAAGAGCTTACTCGTGACTGAAGTTGAGTAGCATGAGGTTTGGTACTCATAAGTACGGGGCATGAGATTTTAACTTATAACTTGTCAAGCATATCCTCTTAGTTGTGTCACTTTGACCTTAATCACCAAAAGATGCCTATGATAGGGGCAATGAGAGCTGAAAGCTAGTAAGTATCATAATTTTTGGGAGCTCTTTATGAGACTTGCAATCCCTGCTTTCCTCTTTGAAGGGCCTTTTTTTTACTTTGTAGTTGAGTCAGTAAACCTATTCCCTTCTATCTCAGCAAGTATTTTGAGTTGTTGTGTTTCATTCATTCATATGATGACTTATTCAATCATGTTTCTTATGTTCCTTGTTTTTCACATTGCTCTTATCTTGATGTTTACTACTTTGAAAGCTATCTTTGAAAACCAGTTATTTGTGAACTCCAGAAAATTATCAACTATTCTTCGACCAAGAGCTAAGTTTGCCATTACCAATTATGATTTACTTTATGTATCTTCATTGTGTTTCCTTTACTCATTGCAAGCTGAGTTATATAATGGTGAGTTGTCTTCTATTATGATCTGTGTATTTGATGAATGTGATGCTTTTTGTCCGTATTCTTTTATCGACTCTTCACTCCATAAACCTGAGGCCATGTTTATTGGGCTCAGTTTCGCTTAGGGACAAGCGAAGTCTAAGCTTGGGGGAGTTGATACATCCATTTAGCATCACTATTCTATGTCATAATTCACTGTTATTCATTGATATATTTCATATTGAGATGTGATACTTATGTTATTTCATCTATTTTTGCATGGTTGATGAATTTTGGAGCATGGACCGCTGCAGTCAGGATTCTAATGGAAAAGGTGCTGTTTGGAGGCAAAATTCGCGAAGGTCAGAAAATCCGGGAAAATATACGGAAAATCCTATTTTTCCAGAAGACGAAGGAAGCCAGAAGGGGGGCTGGAGATGGGCCACAGGGGGCCCACACCACCCCCTGGCGCGGGCCAGCCTAGGCCGCGCCACCAGGTGGTGTGGCCGCCCTGGTCCACCCCTGGCACTCCCCTCTGGCGTATATATACCTCCTGAAACCCCAAGTCTCGGGGAGCGACCACAGAAAGATTCCGCTGCCTCTGTGGGGCGGAAAACACCGATAGAGAAAGATCTCTCCGGCAGACAGATTTCTGCCGAGGGAATTCCTTCCCGGAGAGGGGAGATTGTCGCCATCAACACCACCATCAAGCTGGACTTCATCAAGATCATCATCATCATCACCACCACCATCAGCACCATCATCACCATCTCCATATTGCTGTAACAGTTGAGTTGAATCTTGCATTAGATCTTAGGGGAAACTTTCCCAGTGTTGATTACTCTTTGTAGTTGATGCTATTGAGTGAACCGTTGAATTATTGTTTATGTTCAGATTGTTATACATCATGATTCCATCTCTGATCATGATCCATATGATGTCTTGTGAGTAGTTCATTTTGTTCTTGAGGACATGGGAGAAGTCATGTTGTTAGTAGTGGAATTGTGTTGAGAAAGATTCAATAGTTTGATATTTAAGTTGTGCTGTACTTCTTCTAGTGGTGTCATGTGAACGTCGACTACATGACACTTCACCTATATGGGCCTAGGGGAATGCATTGTGTATTTGGCTACTAATCGTAGGGGTTACCGGAGTGACAGAAACCTGAACCCCCGTTAGGAAACCATTGCACAAGGGACGTAAGGGTCTTAGAGTTTAAAGATGTGGTTAGGTTTCTACCTTAATTACTTTCTTGTACTTACGGATGTTTGTAAGGGGTATAATCACAAGTATGTATTAGTACTAGGAAGGTTAGTACATTAGCACAGGTTTACCCACACAACACTTAGCAAGCTAAAGAAGATTAATCAACTATATGAAGCGAAAGCACTTGACAGTCTTCCCATGTGTCCTCGAGAACGTTTGGTCATCTTAAGTAATACAACCAGCTTGTCCTTTGCTGAATAATGGATTGGGCCACTTGCTGCATTCATTCCTACTGTCTTTTGTTTACTCATACTTTGTTTACTTGTTTTATCAAAAAACCCTAAAAATCCGTTTGCTAAGTATTTGTAGAGAATTCCTGATCCATACCGCTAGCCAACACCTTCTGCTCCTCGTTGGGTTCGACACTCTTACTTATCGAAAATACTGCGATACACCCCCTATACTTGTGGGTCATCAAGACTATTTTCTGGCGCCGTTGTCGGGGAGTGAAGCGCTATTGGAGATTGGAACTGGTAAAGGAAACTTCTACTGTGAGTATTGTTTACTTCTGCTAGTTGCTTTATTTTCGTTATGGATAATTCGCTGAGTATCTTATTTGGTAATGCTACTACCACTGCTAAGGTAGTAGATAAGCCACCACCTGCTAAGAATGATGTTTTTAAAATACCTACAAGAGTTATTGATCGTGTTATGGGTAACTACTATGTTGGGGATGGAACTGTCCATCCCGGTGATCATTTACTCTTTATACACGAATTATGCGGGTTGTTCAAGTGTGCAGGTATTACTATATATCAAGTTAAGAAGAAGTTATTCTCGTTATCGCTGAAAGGAAGAGCTGAGGAATGGTATAAGCTGCTGAAGAATGGTCAAGCTCTGGAATGGGAGGAAATAGTGCCTCTCTTTTATTCAAAGTTTTATCCTCCTAGTGAGATTCATAAAGATCGGAATCAAATATACAACTTTTGGCCTCTTGATGGAGAGAGTACAACTCAAGCTTGGGGGAGATTGAAGTTACTAATGCTCAAATGTCCCACAATATTATTATCAACAACTTTTATGCAAGGTTCCCTCTACATGACAAGGATTTATTGGATGCTTCTTGTGCTGGATCATTCACTCGCATGAAAGAAGAAGCTAAATGGGATCTTCTGGACCGAATTCAAGGCCGTTGTGATGCTCCTATAATCAAAGGAACTCAGCTCAGCTCAAACTAAATTTCTTTCAGTCAATTTTACTTACTTACAATAGTTCATATACAACTATGCCACTCACTGTCATATTGAGGTGTGTTACCTGATGTCCAATAGGAACGTGAACCGCGAAGGTTTTAACAATCTCCAGCTCTATCTCTCTGATGGTTCTCTCCCCTAGACGACTATCATTGGGGATGCCAATCATCATCGGTATGTTTATATGAAAAGTGTAAACATTCTCAATAGAAGTTGCGTTATGTGTGTATGATTAACTAAACTCTGCATTGCACTAGAAAAGTAACATCGGTGAGTCTTACCCCAAAATGCCAGGCAGCTATGCGATAGCGGCGTCGACCAGGCCATGCAATCTGGTCAAAAAAGGATTTGGGATTAACTATTTTAGCTAGGCTACTGATTCAATAATCTTTGCTCTCCTATTTATGTATCTGAAGCTACAAGTTTATTCGACGTACTGTTCTCATATCGATCTCTGCCATCAACCATGTCAATATTCTTGTAATAATTCAACTGCCTAGAATTATGAAATCAAACCAAGGAATTTTGATACCTGAAGTACTTACATGTATCTGAAAAATACGTGTGCAGTTGTGCACCAGCTCCATTGCTCTTCTGACAAAGAACATAGCGTGCATTTTTGTTCTCTCCCTGTTTGTTCTAACGAATTACTGCTTAGCTAGGACATCCAACTTCATGCCACACAAACATACACGGGCGCACGCACCAGCTGTGCTACGCCTGGTCCACAAATCTTTTTTATGGATCCCCTGTCCATGGAAACGATTCACACCTCTACCCATGTAGCAAAGCAGGATATTGGATAACTCTAGAAGCCTTGGACGGCATCAGTTGCAAGAACTCGTCAGGACAATGAAACAGGACAATACAATTCAGAACCTCTAAAGATTGTTAGTGTTATTATGCATAGTTCTCAGTTTACTTAGCTGAACATGGCTTAGACTAACATAGGAAGTGATTGAATCTCATTATAAATTCGAGCAAAAATTATAGAAATCTAGATGAGGTCGAACTCACCAGTGCAGAAACCATTGCCGCAACACCTGATTGATTCAGTCTCAGGTAGAACTGCAAGAACAGAGAAACAAACATGACACACTGTTGTAAAATAATACACACCCTTGTCAAGCAAACCAGTGATCAACAATTATACAAACAGGTTGGCTTCAATCCAAGGGTAATAACATGGAGTACAAAGAAACTGCACACTGGCACCTGAATTCACAGAGAAATATTCCCACACAGGAGTATTCCTTCTTTGCACAGTATAACAATAGTAACTAACAATTCACAGTTGCAATTTCACTAATCAGTTGAGACAAAAAGAGAAAAAGAAATTTTTTACCTTTCCATAATCATCGAACAGCTGCCAGGCTTCAATCGCAACGGAGTCCGGAGCTATGCAAAGACCTACAGAGGTTGACATAGAGGTCAGGGATGAGGGCGTCACCCCACCAATGGGTGGAGGACAGTGTCGGTTGACCTGTAGCCGCCTGCTATAGAGGTTCTATTGTCCGTCTAGTGTCCACACAACAACGCCGTTCATGGCTGCTCCGGCCGTCATTTTCGTGTCAACCACGTACTTGAGAGCTGCTAGAAGAGGGCCGAGGCTTGGCCAGTGGCCACCCACCACGCGGTATAAATTGATCTATGCAAATGATACATGGCTTTTCTGTGTGGCCTTCACATTCCCATGAATGTCTTGCCCATGATAAATTGATCTAAATCCAAAATCTTAGATCCAATTCTTATGTTTTCTCCACCCCCTTATTCTCCCCAAAATTTCCGTGCGTGCCCGTGCTCAAGCTTCTCCCGTCGTGGTCTCCCTCCGGCCGGCCGACACCGAACCATCCAATCTTCTTCCTCCTCGCCACCTCCCTTTGTCTCTACCGCCTGCAGCAGGAGAACGACTGTGGGGAAGAGCCCGACATGCGTGATAATGTGCGCGAGGCCGGTGACCTTGGCCTCCTAGGGTGACGGATGGAGTCGAGCTGGGGCCGGACGGAGGTGAATTGAGGAGGCCGAGCGCTGGCAGCAGGGCAAATGCGAGATTGAAACGATGAAGTACTACTCCGGTCGAGCAGCGGCAGACGACCTAAATAAAACAAATAGATATGTTGACTTCGCGATGGCAATTCCTGTAATACTTGGGAACTCACAGGGGTAAAAAAGTCTAAAACGGATGAAAGATAGAAATGCTCCGTACTTTATTATTAGGTATAGATAGATGAGAAAAATTATAAGCATTCTGTTGGTCATAATTTACCAATTAAAAGATTTCCAAATCATCAGATTTTGTATGTACGGCATGTGCTACGGGAAAACTAATAACTAAGCCATCCCACCTCAAAGTGAAAAAATGAGTCACTCAATTTTCTTGAAAGAATTCAAGAAGATATATGTGGTCCAATACAATCTCAATCTGGACCATTTAGGTACTTCATGGTGCTAATTGATGTATCCACTAGATGGTCACATGTGTGTTTATTATCCACATGTAACCATGCCTTTGCCAAATTAATTGCTCAATTATCAAACTGCGAGCAAATCATCCTGAACATAGGATAAAAATAATAAGAATGGATAGTGCGGCTAAATTTAGTTCACGCGCATTCAATAATTATTGTATGGCTTTAGGTATCCATCTAGAACATTCGGTACCTTATGTGCATACTCAAAATAGAATGGCCGAATCTTTAATTAAAAGAATAAAGCTAATTGCTAGACCACTAATGTAGAATTGCAATTTACCAACCTCTTGTTGGGGACATGCGGTTTTACACGCCGCAGATCTGATACAAGTTAGACCAACTACATATCATGAAACTTCCCCGTTTTAAATAGTACGAGGCAATCAACCTAGTATTTTCCACCTATGAAAATTCGGTTGTGTTATATATGTACCGATATCACCACCGCAGCGTACCTCCATGGATCCCCATAGAAAATTAGCAATCTATGTGGGATATAACTCTATGTCAATTATTAAATATTTAGAACCCCTAATAGGGGACCTGTTTATAACCCGATATGCTGATTCAATTTTTGATGAGGATCATTTTCCGACATTAGGGGGAGAAACAAACCACAATGAATGCCAGGAAATAGATTGTAATGTGACAAGCATCCAATCTTAGATCCATGTACTAAAGAATCTGAATCTAAAGTTTAGAGAATAATAGATTTGCAACACTTTGCATTAAACTTGCCAAACGCATTTACTGATCACAAAGGTGTCACTAAATCTTATATCCCTGCAGTTAATGCACCAGAACGAGTAGAGGTACCAAATAAAACTACTCAACCCCAATTACAAATAAAAGGGGGAGAAATCTAGTCACAAGAGAAAAGGCTTCTCAAATGCCACCGCAGAAACAAAGAAAATCACTAAATGCAAATCAACCTGAAGTTGATAGACACCAAATAGATGTTCAACATCAAGAGCCCAGCATAAACATGCACACAAATTCTAATGCTGGGACATTGAAACAACCAGACTCCGTTGTTATGGGAAATCACACGGTGCCTGAGGTAATCAATGAAATCTCCACAAACTATATCGATTTGGGAGAATCATGTAATAGAAAGAGTACACTTATCGAGATATATTTCTCCTCTAAAATTGCTAAAACCCTTTAACTAGATCCAGAGCCAACATCTATGAAAGAGTGCCTGAAGCGCTCAGATTAGCCTAATTGGAAGGAGGCAATTGAGGCATAATTGCGCTTGTTTAATAAAAGAGAGGTATTCTCTAAAGTAATACCTACTCCTCATAAAGTCTTCCCCGTGGGAGCTAAATGGGGTTTTGTTCGAAAAAGGAGTGAAAACAATGAGGTGGTGAGATATAACATGAGACTAGTAGAACAAGGGTTTACGCAGAGACCCGGTATCAACTACAACGATACATATTCTCCTGTAATGAGTGGAATTACGTCTCAATACTTAATATCATTGGCAGTACAATGAATTTATCAAAGCAGTTAATGGATGTAGTGACCACTTATCTATATGGGTCACTCGATGCGGATATTTATATGAAAGTCCCTAATGGACTTAAAATTTTGAATCTAGACATAAATCAGAACATGTATTGTGTAAAATTACAAAAGTCACTCTACGGCTTGAAGCAGTCAGATAAAATGTGGTATAACCGGCTTAGTGAGTTCCTTATCCATAAAGGATACTCGAATAATGATGATTGCCATGTGTTTTCATAAAGAAATCCTTAAAAGGATTTTGCATCATCTCAGTATATGTTGATGATCTCAACATTATTGGTAACGCAACAGATTGTGACACCTCTGGGATCAGGGTTAAACAAATCCAGACCTTAGCCTGACATAAGCTTAACCTAGAGCTCAAGAATATGCAGTGAGAAATCGGTAAAACAACAGTAACCCTGTGACACAAAAATTAATTACAGCAAGCTCATAACCGAGCGAAGAACCAAACTATTACAAGCGGAGGTCACTAACCACAATCATCAAACAACAGAAGGCAAATTATGCTATTAAGTATAGCAAACTTAACAAATGGCCTAAGAGGCCTGAAGCATAACGATGATGTCCCAGGTTGCCGGCCGAGAACCCCAAGCTACTTTTCGGTGTCGATGTCGTACGGAACTTGCCTTCTGAGAAACACTTTCTGCTACAAAAGTATCAACAAAGCAAGGGTGAGTACAGGGTGTACTCCGCAAGACTTATGGCTGGTGGGGTTGTTTTGCATAAAGCCATCTTTGTTTGTAAAACAAGAGGGAGAAGAAGCTCGTCTAATCAGTATATTTTCAAAGGGGATAATAGAGCGACATCTCCGAAGAATTGATCATCATCTTGATATCCACCAAAGTAATCCTCATCTCACGACTAGGATCACCCCCTCGTACCCAAGAGGAAGCATCCTTAAGCACTCGTTGAACTACCAAGTTTTACGATTAGGTTAATGTTCTCTATGATCTTCACGTCTATTCCTAAGTTCTCCATAACCGTGGACACAGATTTTCGAAATGATTTAACCCTGCATGGGTGTTGAACTTTACCCATACGTACCAACTGACTCTTAATGCCACTATAGTTGAGCTCTCTTCCTTGGATAGTTGGCAGAGGGTGGTTGGACACGACCTTTACCTTGCTTTTGCCGAGACCATGAGTCACGCCCTAAGGATGGTTCCGCTGTAACGGGTCAAATCCCGAAGTCGGTCCCTAGAGATGTGGGCGAGGTTGGTTTACCAGGGGCTCCATCGACCCCAAGCAACCCCGTCCATGCTTACCTACATGTTATGATGCACCTTCACCCGCCAAATCTTTGCTAAACGTTTTCTATGCATATGTCGAATGGAACGCCCGAACTATGTGACTCATGGAATCTACTAGGCAAGTTAGTTACTCGTGAGGTTTTCCAGGCCCCGTGTGGTTGTACGCTCGTCTTGGTTCAAGAGGCTAGAACTCGGGTTGATGTAGCCCGACCTTCGGTCGTTACCACATCATGGTCTCCAACTTATGCCAAGTCGTCATGGACTCCAAAGGTGAATCCGTTCCTCTATGCGAGCCCACTTCCTACCCCATTGAATGGTATACTACTTCATACTCCATCCCATATCTATGATAGGTTCACACCAACAAGTACGGAGGCATGGGAGGAAGCCTAAAGCACCAAGCCCGACAAGACGGAGGGTTGGAAGAGAAGACGGAAGAAGTAGCAGCTGGAGCACCGGAGTCTCCGGCCACACCGGAGTCTCCGGTCTGCATACCCCGGACTCCCCGGCCCATCTCCGGACCAACCCCTAGATCGAGCTTGGGGACAGCCAGAAGGCCCCTCCGGAGATGGACCGGAGACCGACCGGAATCTCCAGCCTAGACCGGAGTCTCCGGACCACCGCACCGTAGTCTCCGGCCTGAGTGTATGGGCCTGCGCGCCGCTAGCTGGGCCTTTGGCCCATGTACCCCTTAGTCCACCCAGACTTTCCCCTTTATTTCCTAAAGTACCCTTGAACTAGTGGCTAGCCTATATATAATTCCCCCACCCCCTCATGTAAGCCTAGGCATAGATGATAGACTAAATACAACCCCCTTTGTGGAATCTCTAGTTTTGCCTCATCCCCATCTACCAAAGGGGATCGACTATCATCACCACCTCATTGGAGTTTCAATCGTGCCTCCCTCGTTGTACAAGGCCTTGGCATTGGTGTCCCTTTCCCAAGACGTCAAGACCCTCTCCAAGGTGTTCTTCCCTCCCCGCTTGGGATCGAGGGAGCATGTTGACCGATCTTTCCTTGAGAGGATTCTATCGGACCGGTGGCCGCCAGCGAGAGCAATTGGCCTTGTATCATGTGACTTTGCATGTGTTCATCGTGTTCTTTGTGAGGTGTGCGTCCGCTTCCGCTACCTTCTCCCTTTCCCCTCACTTTTCCATCGATTTGACCACGAGATCCATGAAGATCGGGCTACCCACAGGGTTACCCCATAACATATGGTATCAGAAGCTTTTGGTTGCCATAGATTTCTCCTCGATTTGGTCTTTTTCTCCATAAATTCGAAAATTCCACCAAAAACAGCCCCAATTCGTGTTTTGGATCGATGTGTGATTTGAGTGTGTTTTGGTAGGTTTTGATCCGTGGATTACTTGCTAAACTTATTGATCTACCTTCCCTGCGTTCCCATGGCCTAATTCCTTGATTCCCCCACCAATTTGAGGTTTTGGTTCGAGTTTTTCTGCCTAAAACTTGTCCCGTTCGTGTTCTTGACGTGCAGAAATCGCCCAGACCGGAGTTTCCGGTGTGAGTCACTCCAGACCGGAGTCTCCGGACTCCCAGACCGGAGTCTCCGCCCCACCTGCTGACAGAAAAATCTGCATCATGGTTTTGAGCATATCTTTTGCATATGAACTCGGATTTTGGTGTTCTTTAGCTCGTTTTGAAGAGGATAAGGATCTATACATCATCATCTCTGTGGTTCATGCTATCTACTCCATCCAAATTCCATGAGCAAGGCGGAATCCACCAATAAAGGGTGAAGATCGGCGACGAAAGGTACAAAAATTCCGTGACTTCTCCCCACTTGCATTCGTTTGCGAGCTACACTATCTTTGCGTTCAACAAACACCTATTGAGACTAGTTCCTCCTATGATTGCTTGGGATATGCACATTTGATACCTTGTAGAATTCCGAGCAAAAGTTGTGAGTGCACTATCTCATATAGTTATCTTGTATAGTTGTTGGCACAAGGAAGAGACAAGTGAAAAAAGAAAAGAAAAAGAAAAAATATATAGAAAAAGAAAAAGAAGAAAAAGAAAGAAACAAGTGCCTCATGGAATAGGTAGAGCAAGCTCGATGAACATCATATAGGTGGTACTTATTGTGCATATCTTGTAGCCCACCAATTTTTCTTGCAATCGAACTAGCGTCTCTCCTTGCACTTGTGCGACATGAGCTTATAGTCTTCGCTAGGTAATCATTTGGTTCTTAGCTCACTTTCTCCGTCGCACAAGCCCCATTTATCCCACCGTGTGTCTTTCCTTGTATATAATTCCTATCTTGTGGATTGACTTGTTTTTCTTTGTGATCATTGTGGTTCTTTACTTGCCATTACAATATCTTGATTTCGGATTGTTCTTGGACACGCCACCTTCCATACCCATCCACCATAAGCTTTGTGTGTGTGTGTTTTTTAGTGGTTAGTTGGTTTTGGTGTTCCGTGTGAACTTCACTTTGCTTGGTATTGATTGCTCTCAAGTGTTGCCACTTGCACGATACTATCTTCCAAGGTAAATTAAGGTTTGATGTTGCATCCCTAACCCCCTACCACTTCCATATACACCACTTGGCCTTGTGAATCATGTCTAGGAACTACGAAACCGAGGATGATTTCTATGAAGAATCCACGATGAGCCACCATGCATATGCCTCCACAAGCATGGATGACATGATGGACCACTACACTGATACATTGCAAATGTATCTATAATTTTTGATGTTCCATGCTTGGTTTTATCCACTTTCTTGTGTTTTGTTCCAACTTTGGAGAACTTTTCATATGATTTCTTGGACTAACCTATTAACAAGAGCCACAGTGCCAGTTGCCTGTTTTCTGCTGTTTTTGGTTCCAGGAAAGTCAGAAAATGAATATTCTCGGAATTGGACAGGACAAAAGCCAAAGTGCCTATTTTTCCGGAAGTGATCAAGTGCCAGAATACGAGACGGAGAAGGGCCAGGGATCCACCACACCACCTGGCCGCGCGGCCAAGCCTAGCCCGCACCAGGGGGTGGTGTGGCCCATCTCCGGACCGACCCCCAGATCGAGCTTGGGGACAGCCAGAAGGCCCCTCTGGAGACGGAACGGAGACCGACCGGAATCTCTAGCCCAGACCAGAGTCTCTGGACCACCACACCAGAGTCTCCGGCCTGAGCGTATGGGCCTGCGCGCCGCCAGCTGGGCCTTTGTCCCATGTACCCCTTAGTCTGCCTAGACTTTCCCCTTTATTTCCTAAAGTACCCTTGAACTAGTGGCTGGCCTATATATAGTGCCCCCACCCCCTTATGTAACCTTAGGCATAGATGATAGACTAAAGACAACCCCCTTTGTGGAATCTCTAGTTTTTCCTCATCCCCTTCTACCAAAGGGGATCGACTATCGTCACCACCTCATTGGAGTTTGCATTCCACCTCCCTCGTTGTACAAGGCCTTGGCATTGGTGTCCCTTTGCCAAGACGTCAAGACCCTCTCCAAGGTGTTCTTACCTTCCCGCTTGGGATCGTGGGAGCATGTTGGCCAATCTTTCCTTGCGAGGATTCTATCGGACCGGTGGCCGCCGGCACGAGCAATCGGCCTTGTATCATGTGAGTATTGCGTGTGTTCATCGTGTTTTTCGCGAGGTGTGCGTTCTCTTCCGCTACCTTCTCCCTTTCCCCTCTCCTTTCCATCGATTTGACCACGGTATCCGTGAAGATCGGGCCACCCACGGGATTAACCCATAACATGGGTCCTAGTGGTGGTGAGCATGGGACTACAAAAACCACATCCCACCATGGCCTCCCATACAAGCCTTAGCATGTTTAACCTTTACCACTAATCTTACGTCATCAGTATACCTCGTTCTCCTATCATACTAGATTCTTTGCATATGATACATCATCTGGATGAACCAGCACTGACAGCTAAGCATGGCTAAGCAAGACACAGATAATAGCTCTAGCAATGCACACAAGCCAAACCTAGTTATGCTAGGAGCAGTGGATCAGGTAATATAAGCTCAAAGGGAGTAATGCAACAGATAGGATACTCTATCTATCGATAAAAGACCAAAGTAGAATCGTATGCATCATGGAAAGAATTGAAATACTTTCGAAATCATAGGATTGTATAATGGTGGGGCTATTCTTGCCTTGTTTGTTGATACCCAGATATAGATCTTTGGAAGCCTTGTACTTGACTTGAGTATAGTTGATCAAGTATTGTTCGTCGATCTTCGATGGTGTTGATCTTGGTTTTAGATCTCGATCTTGATATCATATTCTATCGGGAAGAAGCAAACACCGGAAAGAAGGGGAAACAACAATCAACACATGGCATCGATGCAATGCTCAAGCAAGGATGATGATATGACAAGTTTAATAGTATTTAAATGAAACCCTAAAGCATGCTTGGAAATTTAAGCGGGATCCGAGGGGTCCAAACCCTAATACAGGAGAGACTTTGGAATCACCTGCGGGGGTTCAATTGATTATTCTAATTAAACTTGTAATGAAATTGTTAAACAATGCATCATTATGAGTCTATTGTGTAGATCTCATTTTCCTGAACATTTTGATATATTAAACATATTTTTCTGACTTATAAATAATTACTTATTGAATTTATAACATTTAAACCAATTTCTTAAATTATTAAAACAACTATTAAACTTTTTACACCGGGGCAACCCCTAGCCACAGTGGCTGCCAGAGGGGCCCCGAGGCCAACTCAGCATCCACACGGCAAGGTGGGTCCCAGAGCCACGTTAGCACCACGCGGGCTTGATGTCACATCGCCGGCCACCGGCAGATGGTTATCGACGCCAGTGATTTCGAGCACACACGCGCGAGCTAGGCATGCGGTTCCAACCGTATGAGCGCGGGGAGCGATATCCTGGCGGCGCCACTCAAAAAAGGTCGCCAGAGCACCGGCGGGATCAACTATTGTGGCGGCGCACAACGGAACAACGACGGGAGCTTGGTATAGAGAGGGAGGGATACAGTGGAGTGGTCCTTCAGGACCATTAGCTCACCACGGTTGCAGAGGAAGGCTCGAGGAGGCCGGGCGAGGTCGGAGGGAGGCTAATCGACAGCGGCGATCTACGTCGGGGTCGGGGAAGACGGAGGTCGTAGGGCTCGATTCGGAGCTCCACTCCTCGATTCCTTTAGCGAGGACGGTCAGGGCGACGAGGCGGAGTCTATGGAATTTTCGGCAGGGCACGGGGAGGTGCGGAACGGCGGCGATGGCGAGCTCTGGCTGGAGCTAGGGTATCAGCCGAATGGGGAACATGCGAGAGAGAGGTTGCTGGGGAGAGAAAAGAGATAGGGACGAGGCAGAGGCGTCCACGGCGGGTCTTATCCGCTTCCGGGGCTCGATGGACTATGGAGAGCAGGCGGCGGGGATCAACAACGAGGCCGACGACAGACAGCTGCTTGCCAGCGACGAGGAAGACGATGAACAGAACGTCGAAAGGTTATGTGGGTCTGGGCATTGGTGGCTGCACGGGCTAGCTGCGGGCGTTCTGCGCGGCAGGTAGAGGGAGGAGAGAGGAAATGGGCCGGCCTGGAGCTGCTTGTTCTGTGTTTTTTTTAGCTAAAACATTTTCCTTTTTTTGTTTTTGGTTTCTCTCTTTGTATTTTAAATTTCAAACCTTTTTGTTATTTCAAAAATTACCAGAAGGTTTACAAAGTATATAAAATACTCAGGGGCCCTTGTATTCAGTTTGGGCTCCAACATTTTTTGTAGTTTTCAAAATATTCAAAGCATTTTGAATTGATTTCAGAGAGAGGGGGAAATACCTAGGGTTTAGGGTGTTATTTTCTTTCTTGCATTCATTTTTATTATTAGCAAAACTAATGATGCTCATGAATGCACAAACAACTAAATTGAGGATTAGCTAAAACTGGGGTGTTACACAGATATAACTGTAGCACACAATCATTTAATGACGGAGTTTGAGATGAAGGATTTAGGAAAAAACAAATGCTTCTTAGGTTTACAACTTTAGCACCTTCCCTGAGGAATACTCATTTATCAACCCGCATATATTCAAAAAGTTTTGAAAAAAATCAGTACGAATAAATCATATCCATCCAAAACACCCATGGTCGTTAGATCCCTTGACATGGAAAATGATCCCTTTAGACCTAGAGATGATAACGAATATGTATTGGGACCTGAGTTCCCATACCTTAGTGGCATAGGAGTACTAATGTACCTTGCAAATTGTACTATACCAGATATTGCCTTCACAGTAAATTTACTGGCTAGGCATAGTGCAGCTCCAACAAAACGCCATTGGGCTAGAGTAAAGAATATCTTTCTGATCCCCATAATGGTTTATTCTATCAAAAAAATCAAGAGATGACTTTGAATGGCTATACTGATGCTGGCTATCTTTCTGATCCCCATAATGCTAGATCACAAACAGGGTTTGTATTTTTATATGGTGGAACTGCTATTTCAAGGAAGTCAACAAAACAGACTCTAGTAGCAACTTCCACTAACACTCAGAAATAATTGCATTATATGGAGCTTCATGAGAATGTTTATGGCTTCGAAGAGTGATTAATCATATACAAAGATCATGCGGTATCAGTTCATTAGAATCACCAACTATTATCTATGAGGATAATGCCGCATGTGTTACTCAAATGCATATGGGATACATTAAGAGTAATATCACAAAACATATTGCTCCAAAACTGTTTTTTTCCTCATGAATTATAGAAAAATGAAGAAATTGATATTTTGCAAACAAAATCTTGTGACAATCTTGCAGATTTGTTCACTAAATCTTTACTAACAGCTGCATTTCAAAAATGCATTCATGGCATTGGTATGAGACGACTTTGAAATTTGCAAAGTTCGGGGGAGGGGGAATCTCCTAGAACTACACTTAGTATTTATCATCCGATAAAAATATATTGTACTCTTTCATATGAGTTCTCCAATGGATCTCTCATAAAGATTTTAATGGTACAATTATAATACCAACGGTATATCGGATTCCTATATTCTCCTTATATCTTTTCACATGATTTTCAAAGGACAAAATAGTACAAGATGGAAGATTCTTGAAGTTTCGGGATCTATCAAGAAAATGCAAGAGTTTTCAACACTAGAGGCTCTAAGGAAGAATTCAAGACTCCTCAAGAATATGAAGATAATGTTTGTCCGGGGGGGGTGTTAGGAATCAATAGCATTAGTTCTAGGCTAACTAGGCATTTAATAAAATTCCTTAGAATATTATATATAGCAGTTAGAATATTTGGGATTGTCCAAACCGATGTACATAGTGAATAGTCACTGCATCATTCCAAAGGGACACCGACCTATACAACCGACATTCTAAGCACCGGTTCAAGACCTATATATAGGTGAATTGTTCATCAATAAAGGATTACTCGTTTTCCTTCAATCTCTTGTTACTCTTCAGTGTGCGTGCGTGAGTTGTGGGCCGTGTGATGTGTGTATGTGTGGCAGCGGATGCGTGTGTGGTAGGATTAGGGTTAGTTAGCGTTTTATCTCGGGTGGTAGGTGGCTGTTGGCTGGGATTTTGGGCCTGGCCGGCGGCTGCCTCCCCTAAAACATTTTTATTTTATTTTATTTGTTTTATTTTTAGAAAGGCTTTTGTAAATTTTAGACAAATTAAAGATCTGGAAAATACCAAGGTTTTTATTTGAAATTAAAGGAGGAGACTAATTAGAAAACAAAATAGTCTTTTGGTGAAAACATTTTCGAGCAAAAATATGCATGGTATCATGATGATGCACAAAAAAAATAACATGCAAATCTAATTGGGGATATTTTGGGAGGCATTACAACTCGACACCACTAACAAGGATCGCATCCTGAGATCTACGTAAAGACACCATGGGGAGAGGGTTTGATGATCGGATCTTCTTGCGTCAGGTTGATAGTCACGACGCCACTAATAAGAATTCTTGCTCCTTCTTAAAAATGTCGACACCACCAACAAGGGGTTGTTGCTCACGTTTGTCGAGAGAATGCTTCAGAGAAACAAAGGCGAACAAAGAGGTCATAAGGCCACCTCTAACTTCCAAAGAAGGAGTAGAAGTCACATTAATTAACCTATTCGATGCACAAGACCTAATGATAAGAGTAGTGGTATGGTCGCGACTCCATCCTACACTCAAAGCATTACTCCATACATGAATAGGAGAATCATGCAACCAACTCTTGGAATTCAGACTGAAGCTCCAGAAAAACGATGTTCGAAAGTTTAGGGAAAAAGATCCAGAGATAAGGAGGTCGTCGTCTTAGAAGCCACAACACGGGAAACGTATGATGAAAGATCAGGTAGAGTGAAATCCAGATGTAGCACCATTGTTACAAAAAGGAAGAAAGTGGAACCCTAAGGTACAACGGAAACCCAACCACGAGAAATCCTAGACTAGAATAAGATAAGAGAGCAGATTCAAAACATGCAGAGGTAAGAAGAGAAAGAACAGAGATAAGGAGTAAAATCCGAGCTAATTAGATCTATCCAATGCATTTGTAGTAAAATAGTTTTGACACTCTAGAACGTGTGTTAGCTAGGTTATCCTACAGGCTGGACTAGTGGGGTATCGTGATCCTTGGCTCTGATACCACTTCTACTGCCCCTGAATCAGGTCTATGCAGATCTTAGCATTTCCACCAAAATCTGCATAGAAGCGATTCAAAGATGCCCACCAGACACTTTCATGTGGGTGAGGTTTGGTTACAAGTAGTTACATCACAATAGTTTACAATAGCATACACAAGGACTTATATATATATAACAACGACTCAACGAGTCAAGAATATATATATATACAATAGAAAGATACAAATCATGAGGAAAGCAATATAGTATCTGAGTACGGATAAGATCCAAATTAAACTAAGAGTCTTGAAGAATAATTAAGCGACGTCCATAACCCTGCCCAGGCTAAGCCAGAAGGGTAACCTTGCTAACATCGTCAATCACATACCTGTCAAATCCAAAGGGTGCTGACAAAGGGCAAAGGAAAACAGAAAGAGAGCGATCGGTACTAAGTCCAGTACACGGCGAGTCTAGAATTCAGCGGTCTTCGCCTACATAGGTATGGGCTCATCGGCAGTAAAGCTTGAACTATCTAACTTATAGAGACATGCTACAACTTCGGCTATCAGAGTGGGATAAGAGTGCGTTATCAGGTAACATGAATAGAACTCCAATCATAACCCATCTGAAGATTTCCCCCACGAAGACCAATCGAGAAAGTCCTCTTGCAGAACACACACAGTGGCAATTTTAATTAAGCAGGTGTTTAGTTGATAAGGCTAATTACTAATCATATTATTAGAGGAAAAACATTAGTGGCGTTGTCTATGATCATGACACTGTACTCCTAAGGCGTCCATAACCGTGGACACACGGCTTCTCGAAAAGATTTACCCTGTAGGCTTGCACTACTGTACCCAAACGCATTCTCAACCCTTCAGGCAACATACTACGCGTTCTGTCCAAGTCTCACAACAAGAACTATCCCATGCTATGCGCATATCCAGAGGTATCACCTACTGTGTGGAATCAACCAAGAGGTACAACGATTCTCGAGGAAGGCACAATGTTTGCGCCAACCAAGAAGCAACCAATAGTATTTTGATAAGATCCAGTCACAAAGTTCAACATTGCGATATCTAGTAAAACATAGTAACCCACCCTTTGACCATGAGAGCATATCTAATTACTATCACCCGACGCTGCTTTGACTTCATCAACCATCACACCGTAACATGGTGATTATAAAGGTGTCTCTCCGGTATTCCAAAGGAGTAGGTTGAGGTGTATGCATCGAGATCGGTATTTTCCCATCCACGTGACAGATAGATAACCTGGGCCCACTCGGTGAGATTACATCTATAAGGTTTGCATACATGTGACTAGGTCACGAGGATGTAATATCATAGGAACGAGTAAATGTGTTTGTCGGTAACAAGATAAAACTAGGTATATAGATACTAAAGATTAGATCATGGACAAACTAGGTATCATGTAGCAAAGGGAATGAGACTCGACGTTTAAGGTTCAAGCAATCAACTTAACTCGTGGAATGCATGAGAGCCATCATGGGGTTCTAGATCCCTTTGTTGTTCATTGATCGGAGAGATATCTTGATCATGTCTATGTATTCTCGACTTGTTGGGGATATACTTTCCGGGTATCCTCACTGACCAGGGTGGCCCACTTCAGTTAGAGCTTTGCTTCGCTGGCGGCCCAGTTAGAGAGAGAAAGATGGAGTCCAAACCGGCTACGGGAAGGCCCAGAAAACTTACCGACTTAGGCCCATAATGTTACTTGTAGTTCAAGATGTACACTGTAACCAACTCTTAGTCGTAGCCGGATTGATCTCTCCTGTAAACTCTAGGCCGGATATCTATATAAGCCGTCCTAGGGAGAGCCTTTAGGGCACCAGATAACCTCAATAGTCTACAATCTCAACTCGCAGAGGCGATACCCTTGTAACCCATATTCCGGCTCTGCCGTATTACTGGATTGCTAGCAGGAGTAGGGTCCATCCAAAGCCGGCGGATTCGAACCTGGGTAAACTTGTGTGCTCACCGTCCCGGAACACCGTACGTCTCACACCCCTCTATTCCGCATGCCTCGAGGACCCCCTCATGGCGTACTTGTCCTCAATCCGACGACAGTTGGCGCCCACCGTGGGGCAAGTGAGCTTCAGATCTACGTTCCGAGCGGAATCTGCAAGAATCGGAATCAGCGAGACCATCACCGTCGGTCGCATCCTCTACGCCAGCGACGTCCCTCTCATCGTTCTCGACGAGACTTGGATTCCGGCTAAGGAGGCCGTGACTGCCTATACTATCATGTCTTTTGGCGAGATCGATGTTTACATCGGTTTCGCTGAACCTGCCCAACCCACCCCAGCGGTGATGATAGAGGCAGAAGAATCTTCTGGGTCCCCTTTGTCTGCGGAGGCGGCAGAGTTCCGGATCTCAGAAAACCCTAATCCCACCCAGCCCGCACCAGTTCCGGAGATGGTGGAGAAATCCGAGCCTGAAGAAGACCTCACGGTCCAAGTCGAACCTGGAGTGGATTACCCTGGAGAAGCCGGATCCTAGACCGACCCACCCGTGGAAGTCGAAATCCAGGAGGAGCATATCAACGACACTGATTCCGGCTCTGACGATGTCGGGACAGACAGGCCTTTCCTCAGGTACACACTAAGATGTGTGATACTGCAAGGCGCTAGCGCAGATGCAATCCTCGAAACCATTAAAAGTTTCGATATGGCTGATCGCGAAAGCCGCAGGTACCTCAGGGAGAGCGCATCGCACTTCATCGGATATGTTGGATCCGGATCCGGCTCTGCCGATGCTGGAGAAAACACCGACTCGGTGCTGGAGGCAATTGGAACCTACGCCGACGTTCTCGCATCCTCGGATGAATCTATGCCATCGGTAGATTTCCGAAAGTTCTCCGCGGAATACGAAGAGGAGTACAACTCCAAAGCTGCAGAAGAAGGAGAAGCCATGGATGAAGGATCCAGGGAACACTCTCCCAAAGCGCAGCATGACATGGACATCGGAGATAATCCCGAGGTCCAGATGTCTGAAAGTACCGATCAGAGCTTGACTCCGGGAAACGGACCAAAAGTCGTCTTTGCTACTGGCGCTGCCAAGAAGGCAAAGAAGAGGAACAAGAAGAATGAGACCCCGACAAAAGATCCCCTCACAGAGGAGGTAATCGCCGAGGAATACGAAGAAGACTCGGATGGAGCACTTATCCCAGACGAGCCGAAAAAAGAAGCATCGGTGGATGGACACGTGATCACTGAAGGTGCGCGTAAACTCATCGATGCCGCATTAACCACACCTATCCCTACAAACTGCAGAACTTACTGCAGATGAGCTGGACGAAAGGGCCCAGGCCCTAGAAGCGCGTCGTCAACAACTCCTTGATGAAGCCAAAAACATCGAGGTGGAGAAGAAGCGTATGTCAAACAAGGAGTACATGTCCCGTCTGCATCAGAAGACACAGAAGCATCACATAGATGACAACCAATTCCCACGTGTCCGTGCTGTCCTTTTTGGAGATGAGATGGGGAAGCCACGGAAGGATAGCAACGAAGATTGGGTTTACCCAACACCAGTGCAAAATACCGTGGCAGCTCGCGAAATTCTATTGGCTAATCCAGGACCAGAGGAGATACATTTCGGTATCAAGCTACTCAATAAGGGACTGGAGCAGCAAAAGGTCGCCCTATCTGGAAGTCAAAAGCTGGTCTCGGATTCCGACCAATGTCGCACAGATCCGGCATGGGCCGACGTAAGATCCCACTACGTTCGGGCGCAGTATCGTCCCGCAGGGAAGACAATTATTCAAGAACCGGATCATCGTGGCAGCACCGCAGAGCTACACATAACTGGAGCAATGTCGCTCCAATCGCCGAGAAAGACGCGATCGCTGCACTAAATCCGAGGAATCCTCCCCGGTAGGGAGAAGATAAAGAGAAACGTCGGGAGGAGGATCGTCAGAGAATGCCACCTCCCAGACATGAAAACCGTCCGGCTGAGCCTCGCCATGGTGGGAACGATGGACGACGGAACGACGGAAACTACGCTAGAACAAGCCGGGAGGGGGCTCGTCATAGTCAAGAACCTCCCCAGAGCCAGAATAATGACGCTCCAGACGGAGGCCGGCGATCAGCCGGAAACTATCCAGCTGCACCACCCTCTCCACCACATAGTTATCACAACGGCCCCCAAGGAGGTCAAGGAGGACGACATGGCGGAGGAGGTGGTCGCAGAAGCCGAACTCCGGCTCCAAGGCACCGCAGCCATAGCCGACATTCAGGACGATCCCTATCCCTGAACGACGCAAGGCACAGGATCAACTCCAATATAGAGGCTCGGCGCTACGAAAATGATGATGTATACGTGGGCCCAAAATGCTTCGGACCACGCATCAGAGCTACAAAGTTCTCGGAAGGATTTGCTATCTCAAGACATATCCAAGCCTACGACGGCATTGCTCGGCCAGACACCTGGTTACAGGATTTCTTTCAAGCCTGCTGCATCTCCAAAGGCGGAAACAGCCTGGTCGCAACCCGATATCTCCCACTTATGTTGCGGAAGACGGCACGATCATGGCTCAATGAACTTCCGGCGAACACCATCCATAACTCGTATGATTTACAAAGTGCGTTCTTTCGGAATTTCGAAGGCACATATCGGAGGCCCTGTACGGTTGGAGACCTACATCGTTGCACCCAGAAAGCCAGAGAAACTTGTCGGGATTACCTCGGACGATGGATTGACACCAAGAACTCCTGCGAAGGAGTAAATGATCAAACTGCGATTGAAGCTTTCATCGCAGGTCTCCCAATTGGTTTATGCGCCATCGCTTGAAGTGTGACAAGGTTACTGATCTGGGAGAGATGATAGAAACAGCGAGCAAGTATGCAGATGCTGACGACGATGCAGAGGGATTACTCAATGTCCTGGTTGTACCTAAGTCGGCAAAACAACCAAAGCAACAAGCTCAGAAGCGCAAAAATACCTCGGAAGAAAAACCCAACACAGAGATAGCAGTAGTCACTATTGTTTCCAGGTCTGGAGGACGAGGAGGACGTGGCGGAGGCCGCGGGCGTGGCCGGACATCAAGGGTCCAAGGTAGAGGAGAGCAACAACCAGGCAAAACCTACACTTGGGCCGACATCGCCAATAACCCATGTGTGCATCACTTGGACGCCAATGGGGGCTCGTCCCACACCAACACTGAGTGTCGTTTTAACGACGACATCAAGAGAGATGATACCGCGGGCTACAAAGCTAAGCGGAAGAAGGGAAAGAAAAATCCCGAAAAGGACAAAGAGACCAAGGAAGATTCCGACATGGAGGAAGCCGATGCTTCAAATCCTAAGTCGGAAGGGAAGAAAACTTTTCCCACCATGAAGGACACTTACGTCACCTTCCTCGGATCTCAACCAGCAAAGGTCAAGAAAGCAGTTCTCCAGGAGCTCAACACAACAGTTCCGGCTGTCCCTCAGTATCTGGACTGGTCGGAAGTGGAAATAACATTTGACCGCGCTGATCATCCGCCTAAGCTACATAGGCGAGGAAAATACGGCTTAATCGTCAATCCACTTATTGACGGTTATGGTTTCTCCAAGACCCTCATGGACGGTGGTAGCAGTATCAATATTCTCTATGTCGAAACGCTACGCCAGATGAAGATCTCGGAAACACAGCTGAACCATAGCTCTGTGATCTTTCACGGAGTTGTCCCAGGAAGACAAGCTAATTCCCTGGGAGAGATCACTTTGGATGTTACTTTTGGAACTCCAAAGAATTATCGGACGGAGGCACTTTCCTTCGAAGTGGTCCCGTTCAAGAGCGCATACCACGCTATATTCGGACGTCTGGCTTACTTGGCTTTTATGGCTCGTCCATGTTACATTTACAATATGATGAAAATTCCAGGTCCCAATGGCGTGATCACCACTAGGGGAGACCCGAAGAAGGCGCGAGAGTGCGAAGATGGAAATGCCGCCTCCCGAAGCCGTGCCGCACGCCCAGGAGTACCAGGAGATCAAGAAGAGCATAGATCCGTCTGAGATGCCCGCAACAAAGAAGGAGGTCACAAAGCCAAATCCGGAGTTCAAGGCATCAGAAGAGACCAAGACAACATCGTTGAAGGATGATGACCCCTCCAAGGTGACCTAGATAGGCGTAGGCCTAAGTACCGCATAGGAAAGCGCGCTCGTCAAGTTCCTCCAAGCAAATCAAGATATCTTCGCATGGCAGCCATCTGACATGACCGGAGTACCTAGGGAACTTGCCGAGCACTCTCTAAATGTAAACCCGAATGCTAAACCCGTCAAACAGTCCTTACGACGGTTTGGTGATGAAAAGCGTAAGGCAATAGCTAAAGAACTAGCGCGGCCCGAGTTAGCCGGATTCATAGAAGAGGTCATCCATACTGATTGGTCGGCCAACCCTGTAATGGTCCCTAAAAAGGACACCACTGATTTAAGGATGTGTATTGATTATACCGCCTTGAACAAGGCTTGTCCAAAAGATCCGTTCGCTCTGCCTAGAATTGATCAAGTTATCGATTCTACGGTAGGCTCGGAACTCCTCTATTTTCTCGACGCATATTCCGGTTATCACCAAATCCGGATGAAGGAATCTGACAAAGTCAAAACTTCATTCATAACCCCCTTCGGAACCTTCTGTTTTGTTACGATGCCCTTTGGGCTGAAGAACGCAGGAGCTACGTACCAGCGTACGATGCAGCGTTGCCTCTATGATCAACTAGGATGCAATGTACATGCATACGTGGATGATATCGCGGTCATGTCTGAAAAGAAGGAAACATTGATTTCCGACTTGGAGGAAACGTTCGCCAATCTACGAAAATACAACATCATGCTTAACCCGAAGAAATGCTTCTTTGGAATACCAATCGGAAAATTGTTAGGTTTCATCGTGTCTCAAAGAGGCATAGAGGTAAACCGTGACAAGATCAAGGCTATTCTCAACATTTCCAGGCCAACTCGCCTGAAGGACGTACAAAGATTAACTGGTTGCATTTCTGCGGTCAGTCGATTTGTAAGCCGGCTTGGTGAAAGAGCCGCACCATTATACAAACTCCTGAAGAAGACCAAGGATTTTGTCTGGACTGACGAAGCTGAAGCTGCACTACAAGACCTGAAGAAAGTACTCTCATCTGCTCCTATCCTTGCAGCACCGGAACCTCAGGAACCGATGTTGCTTTACATTGCTGCGAGGAATAAGGTTGTCAGTATCGTTATGGTAGTGGAGAGACCAGAAGAAAATCAGGAGCACCTGGTGCAGCGTCCGACGTACTTTGTCAGCGAGGTCCTGACAGAATCAAAACAGCGGTATCCGCACTATCAAAAGTTGGCTTACGGTGTTTTTCTAGCATCTCGTAAGTTACGACACTATTTTCAGGAGAACCCAATTACCGTGGTGAGCAAGGCTCTCATGAGAGATATAATCAACAATAGCGATGCCACGGGATGCGTCGCCAAATGGGGCATAGAGCTTGCAGCTTTTGATATTGAGTACAAACCCCGGACAGCAATCAAATCCCAGATCCTTGCCGACTTTGTCGCTTATTGGACAGAGACCAAGGAGAACATGGTCCTCCCTGAGTCGGAATATTGGACCCTCTTTTTCGTTGGGTCTAAGGCTCGAGGGGGCTCAGGGATGGCGTGGTGCTCAAATCACCCCAACGAGATAAACTTTTATACGTGTTGCAGATCCACTTCACAGCGACAAACAACATTGCCGAGTATGAAGCACTGCTGCATGGAATCCGGATTGCTAAGGATATTGGCATCCGACGTTTGATGTGTTACGAAGATTCGGATCTTGTGGCTCAACAAGTCTCGGATATTTGTAATGCAAATAAGCACATGGCAGCATATAAAGCTGTCATGGATGATCTATCTAAGCTGTCCTGACAGAATAGGCTCTGTGCGGGAAGAGGTCCTGGATGGCGCATTTTTAGAGCACCGAAAAAGTTCCCTCGATAAAGGGAGTAGATGAGGAATATCCGACCAAATCCGACTCACCTTTAATAGCAGTTCTGGCTGTAATTCTCAGCTGTACTCAACCCTACCTTCATTACTTAGTAGATGGCTACGGGGGCTTGGGCAGAGGAACTACCCTCTGTAATTTAGAGTTTACGAACAACTCCGAACAGGTCAACAGGATATACACCTTTCTTCTTGGTCTATGGCGCAGAAGCAGTTCTTCCTAGTGATTTGATTCATACTTCTCCTAGAGTGGCCGCGTATATTGAAGAGGATGCCAAAATTTCTCGACAAAATGATCTCGACTTAGTCGAAGAAGTTCGCGTCGTTGCTGAAATGAGATCAGAAGTTACGCAAGTATCATAGCCAGAGAGTCCGAACTAGATCTTTCAATAAAGGTGATTTGGTTCTCCGGCTTGTGCAACAAAGAAAGCACAAACTTTCCCCAGTATGGGAAGGGCCCTTTTTAGTTAGTCGAGTATTGCACAATGGATCATACTACTTAACTAACATGAGGCCAGCCAAAGAAAGACCTGCTACTAAGAAGAGAAAGAGAGCTGGAGGCAGTACAAATCCGGATGAGTTAGATAGACCGTGGAATATTGCTTAGCTATGTCCCTTTTATTCTTAGTTTATCCTTCTTTGTAATCATAAATATGTACATGTTCTGTGAGAAATAAAAAAATTGGTTACCTCATAGTTTTTCTGAGAAGTTGGTACCATCTTATTTCCTAATGATCATGTCGTAGTCGAAAATCCCAGAATGCTTGAAAGTACTTTATGCTCATGTTCATTCTGGTTTAGATTTCCGATTCTAAAACTGCTACCTTCGGGTATAACTCTAAAAATTCTAGTCTTTACTTTGGTTATTTGTCTGATTGCTGGATGCGGGTATTTTCCGAGTAGTGAATTGTTGGTACTAGAAGCCGGCTTTGTTTCTGAGTTTAAACTGGTTTAGCAATTGAGCTCCGTTGCTCAGCAAAGTTTCCGGCTGAAGGTTTGGCCGGCTCACGAAAGTGACGAGGCGAAAAGCCAGATAAACGATAAGTAGAGACGGAAAAGTTCCAAGTGCTTATGAAAACATTTTAGGCACGCAAAAATTCTAAGACAAAAGTGCTGAATAGATTAAAAAACTTAGCACTAGCAAAAGTCATAGTACTTAATATTTACAAGCGCATCATGTTCTTTCACAAAATAATACATAAGTTTATGGTCTATGATGCAGGAGGAGATGAAGGAGCTCCCGGCTCGCTGGTTACCCCGCCTTGATATCGTTCTGAGATGTCCGGATCCGAGGTGGTCCGTTCATCGTCGGAAACTTCTTCGGTTTCTTCTGGAGGAGGTGGCGAGTTATCTACACGGGTGAAGAAGGGGATCTCGTAGCTGGTCAGATCAGCTACGTGGCACCCATATCCGGCGCAGGAGTGCATGATGGCTTGAAGGTCTTGCTCTTGGCTGTCTTTCTCTACCTTGCAGTACCCTCTGGTCACTTGCCATATCTCCATGTTTCCATGGTGGTTCATGACCATGGTAAGAGCGTTCTGCGCAACAGTCCGCGCATAGGACATGTTCCAGTCCCGAACAAGTTGCGGAATCTCCTTGGCCTTGTCCCGCACCTGAAAATCCGACATGCTTGGCATGTCCGGAATCCTCAGGGACTTGCCAATGTCTTCAATAGACTGGCGGAAGTCATGCAGAAGATCACCAACTTGGGTAAGCCGGTGGGTGCGGGGCTCGGAGGAGGAAGAGTTCGACAAGTTCAGTGGACCTAAACACAAAAACAAGTCAAGGAAAATCTGACATTGATGAAAGTCAAAGAAATGATAAATCAGACAGATGGAACGTACCAAGAATAACGTCGTCAATCTTGGTCTTCTCCTCCCGGAGACTCTGGAGTTCAGCCCGGAGAGCTTCGGAGAGATCTTTCTCTCTACCAAGCTCATTCTTGAGGTCCAAGATAACTTTATCTTGAGCGGAAATCTTGCGATCGCGCTCTTCAGTGGCCATGGAGGAGGATTCAAGGACTTGAGCTATGCTCCTTTCATGATCCGCCTTGAGCTTATCCAGCTCTTGGCGAAGTCCCTTGTTCTCCACCACTAGGGTCTTGAGGTTCTCGACCTCTTCAATCATAGCGATGGATTGTTTCACCAACGCTGTAAGTCAAAAAGAACAACAGTTTAGAAAAATTCGATATTGAAAAGGCAAAAGACAAGGTTTGAATCTCGGAATGTTTACCTTTGGCTTCATCCTTGGCTACCTTGAGCTCAGCATTTTTAAGCCGGAGAGCTTTGATCTCTCTCCGCTTATCACAGACATTGGTTAATAATTCTTGGTTATAGGAACATACTTTCTGTAAGTCAGAATACCCAAAGTCAGAAAGCTACTTAAGACTCGGGCTAATATTTTTTGCTAAATATCAGCACGAGCCTTGGGGGCTACACTAGTTCGTTCTTTGGCATCCTAATGAAAGCATAAACCCGGATTTCTATATCCTACTTCATGCTTGGGGGCTAGAGGATATGATATAACATAATGTAAAAACAAGAGTTGGAATTCCGACTTACATATTGCTCGCGGGTGAGTTTGTCTAACCCCGCATTCACTTCAGCTGCCACCTTCTCGGCGAGGGTAAGAGGGATTACTGGGGTTGTTGGAAGCTCGCCAGTCCTGATCCTCTCATCGCGAAGGCGGACTTGAGCGAGAAGGTCAGAGAACTTGACGTCCTCTGCTTCTTGCGCTTCCTCTTCGGGGGATAGATGGCTTTTGTCCAGGACTTGCCTGGCCAGCCGCTGGATCTCCTCTGCAGATTTCCGGGATAAGCCAAACTTGGCAAGTCCGGGATTGCTGAGGAGGTTGTCAACGAAGACTTCAGCCGAGGGATCATTACCCGAAGAGGGTTCACCCTTATCTTGAGCTGACGCACCCATGGTGACGTCAGTGTGTGACCCAAGGATCACAGGCGCCGTTGGAGGAGCCGGATCTTCAGCAACAACCGGAGAAGGAGTAATCGCCAGTGTTGTAGAAGGTTGAGGGGCAGGAGTCGGAGGAGCCGTGGTAGGGGAAGCTATGGTAAGCTTCGTTTGTCGCAAGTGCTTCGAAGGAATCCCTTTCCCCTTGCCCTTGATTATTGATTTTGCTCTAAGAAAGTAGTAAAGTCGAAAACATTACATCTCGGAAAGAAAGTTGAGTAAAGTACGAAGGCGAAAATGTTGTGACAAAAGGTTACCTTTTCATGACTGGCACCTCCTTTGGGCCAACTGCCACTGTCAGAGCTTTACGCTTCTTGAGCGCAAGATCCAGCAATGGGATTACTTCGGCCTCCTGAGCAAGCTCCGACTCGGGGAGGTCAGCAAGCTGAAAACAGGAAAGCATATCAGCATTGCAGTATATAACTTAAAGATTGAAACACATAAAAGGTGTACTGATGGAAGCTTACCAGCACCACGGGGTTTTCCACCGTGTGCATATCCAGAGAAACCTCCGGAATTTTCCTCTCGATCCGCTCCTTAATCAGCCACTTAATCTGGCTTATGTAACCCCGGGCGGTGTAGGCTTTCGGAATGATGCGGAGGGAATCTTTTTTGGAAGACGTGATGGAGTGCATCAGTCTGTCTCCGTGGTACTGAAGTGGCTGGATCCGATGTGAGACCCAGTATTGGACCAAGCCGGATCCCTTCAGACCCTTGTGCTTGATCAAATACTCGATCTGACTCTTAGCGAGGATCAAATCGTCGGTAAGAGCCGGAGCAGCCTCGTCCCAGGAAGGCTGGGCTGTGGCGGCTCCGTCGACAAAAGCCGGCAAAGCAGTAGCTTTGCCGGGAGCCGGAATATCCCTATGGTAGAAGAAAGTGGCTGGCCATTGTTTGACCGAGTCACTGGCAGAAATTTTGGGATAGGCCCGGTCTCGTCTAACAGAAAAACTAATGGTAGCGGTGATATAAGGAACACCGGCAGTGATGGAATTTCTCCGGACATGGAAATAGTACCGGAATAGAAGCAAACTTGGCCTAATGCCGAGAAAGCCCTCGCAAGCGTAGCATATGCGCTCATTTCTAGAAGAGAATTGGGAGGAAGATTGTGGAGTTGAACTCCATAGTGATCTATCACCTCGGAGAAGAACTCCGAGGGAGGAAAGGACAAACCTCGGTCTAGATGGGTGCCGAAGAGGACACGCTCGCCCTCGCGCGGGTTGGGGACGGTTTCGCCGAGGCCGGTCCGCCAGTCGCTGGCGGTGAGAAGCCCCTCCTTCTCCACGTTCTTGAGGCCTGCCTCGTCGAGGGCGCAGGGGATCCAGATTCCCCGGAAACTCTCCTTCTCCGCAGCTGCTTCTGCCGACGCCACCGCCGCTGCCGCCGCCAAACCAGATGAAGAAGAAGAGGAAGCCATTTTTCTCCGATGGAAAAGGTGACCTTAAAGTGGCGGCGCTAGGAGCTCTGTGGGAGGAGGGCGAGGAGGCTCTGGGCGCGCAGGAGGATTGGGAAGGAAGGAACGGCAAAGGACTGGTGGAGAGGAGAAGAAGAAATCTAAACCCCTTATATCCACCTACCTGCGCCAAGATTCGTGCAAATGCTACAGTATAACCGCCACGCGTCGTGGAAAGAACTGGGAAGGGCCCGCGTGATGATTGCGTCGCCTCGATCTCCACGCACGCATTGAAACGGCGCCTCGGTTCCGCGAACCGCGGACCCACCAACGGTCGTGCTGATGGAACGTCTGTCAGATGACGTGACTTGACCATGCTTGTGTCAGGTGGCATTAGAGACTAAGTTCCGGCTTAGTTTAAAAGCGAGCTGGAAAATCCGAGTAACCAATTGAAAGGTTCGACTTACTTGTAAGACCCAGATCGTATTTTTTGTTGTGAAGTTTCAGGAACCCTTCAAGATTCTGCAAGCCGGAGATCAAGCTAGACGATGATAAAATCCGACTTTGGATCTTGGAGGCCTCCGGGGGCTGCTGTTGGGGATATACTTTCCGGGTATCCTCACAGTTCCTCACTGACCAGGGTGGCCCACTTCGGGTTAGAGCTTTGCTTCACGGGCGGCCCAGATAGAGAGAGAAAGACGGAGTCCAATCCGGCTACGGGAAGGCCCAGAAGACTTACCAACTTAGGCCCATAATGTTACTTGTAGTTCAAGATGTACTCTGTAACCAACTCTTAGTCGTAGCCGGATTGATCTCTCCTGTAAACCCTAGGCCGGATATCTATATAAGACGTCCTAGGGAGAGCCTTTAGGGCACCAGATAACCTCAATAGTCTACAATCTCAACTCGCACAGGCGATACCCTTGTAACCCATATTCCGGCTCTGCCGTATTACTAGATTGCTAGCAGGAGTAGGGTCCGTCCAAAGCCGGCGGATTCGAACCTGGGTAAACTTATGTGCTCACCGTCCCGGAACACCGTACGTCTCACACCCCTCTATTCCGCACGCCTCGAGGACCCCCTCATGGCGTACTTGTTCTCAATCCAACGACACGAACTGTATGGTGGAACACTTAAGGATAGATGACGCTTAGGGTTTGATCCGAGATCATTGGAGAAAAGAGAAGAGAGAACTAGAATCATTTCCAGAGGTTTCGAAGGATGTTCAAAGGGATCCAAAAGGTGTTTCAGAGTGAGAGGAATTAAATAATATGTATTTAATCTTAATTAGATGAATTAATACTAAAATATATATTTAAAATTGGATTTTAGGGTAGTCCACCTAAATGGGCCTGATCCCAAGGGGGGGCATGTAGGGGGCTCGCGCTCCAAGGAGGGACAAGAGGGGAAAATGACCATGGACCACCCCACGCGTGGGGCCCAATTAGGCCGATGGTGGTATTAGTCCCACCCCGGCTGCCTCCTTGTGGTGGCACTCCTCCTCCTCCTCCTATATAAAGAGGGGAACCCCCTCCCCTCAAATAACCCAATTGGATTTTGGCTCCTCTCTCTCTGTGTCATTTGTGGTTCCCAAGTTGTAATGTGGATACGGGGACAAGGGTTTCTCCACCATACACACACCGTCGTGCTAGTGGATCTCCAGTCCAGATCATTCTTCTTCTACTACTTCCCTGGACCAGAGCCTGGGGGCGTCGTCTACACCGGATGAGTGTAGAATTACAGAGGTGCTGCTAGATGTGGCACTCATTGCTTGTACGCCTACACGACCTTGAGGTCGGCGTCACCATACAACTACACCATCAATGTTCATTGGAATGTAACACATTTCAGTCTTCAAAGGTATGAACATTGAATCCCTCCGTTACCTTACATGTAACATCCCACTTTCAGCAATCCTGATGAGTTGTCAAGAAAGCAAAAAAACAGAGGGAACAAAAACTTTTTCTTGTTTAGAGATGCATTGTTACTTGCTCTATTTCTTGTGTTTATGCATCTGACTGTGTAGTATATGATATACTCCTTACCTCACCCGCAGTTGACAAAAGCTATTTGACAAAACTGTCCTGGCTCATTTTACATATTCTCAAATGTTCTGACATTTCAAAACTTGAGCCAAGATGTCTTTGCAGCAACAACTATTTTCTTATCTTGTATTTAAAAACTATGGAGATCTATATGATATAATCTCCCTAGGTTTTCAACATAGAACTTTCAACTACTCTTACCCCTAGGTTTTTCCAAAACCTTTTATAAAGCTTTTAAATTCTATTCTTGGTAGAAGCACCAAGAAATCTTACTTCCTTCAAAGATCAAACGTTTCAAACTACCCATCCTTACCTCAAGTTAAGCTTGATGGTCACCCTAGTAGTAGTTGAGTTGCTTGCTAGGATGTATTGCATTGATCTGATGTTTGACTTGTTTGCTTAGGAAGTAGTATGAGCTACTCTAGGAGCTCATCCTATAGCATCTAGCTAATCCAAAAATAACAACCCTAAGCAAGTAAACCAATCTTGATCTGATCTCTAGCCACTAAGTGACCATCTAAAATCTCTTAACTAAATCGACACAGAGTTAATCCCTTCTAGAAGCTTCAAAGTCAATGAGGACCAGTATCAAGCATGGATCCTTTATACTCAATATACACCTCAACCTTATCTACTTCATGACAAGTTTGTAACGTTGCATCCTGCCAAAATCATCCCCTCTTATATTCTAGTCTGGAAAAGTGTTATCAATATCACATCTTTGAGACTCTTTCTTTCTCAATCCTTGTGCATTTTTGGAAATGCACTTGATCCATCTTGTAGACCATCATAAATACTCCCAATGCCCACTCTTTCAATTGGCTAGATCATCCTCCAAACCACTTGTTCTTGATGGTTTTGTAGGAAAGAAAATAACTTTTCTGCAAATCTTAGCAACATGCCTACCTTGGCAGAAGCTCACATCTTCGTACTGTCTTATTTTGGCAAAGTATTTGCATAATTATGCTCTAAACATGAAGGTATATCCAAACATACTTCACTTCTTCCAATTGAAGCTTTGAGATTCAAAAATCCACATGGTTTCTGAAGCTAAATAATAATCTGCTTTGGCACCCTTATTTTTAGCCAACTTTGGCATCAATCCTAAGAAAACTCAACCTTGATCAACCCCAACTCCTTGTTCCATGGTAATATACATAACTTGATCTATATATCCATCTAGACCATGATACAAGGGGAGTTTTGAGCTCCTAAATCCAACAAGGTTTTGAAGGTACAACACTAACATGGCCCTAGATCCTTTATTCCTTGTATTCTTCCAAAATCAAGTTTGCTCTTAAAAACCCAAGGTTGTAAATGATTGATAAATCATGTGGGAATCATATACCTTGGATATAAAGATTTATCCAATTTTCTCCATAATCATTTTGACCCAAAAAGTATATAATTCCTTTCATTTACAAAAACTTAAAACTCTCCCTATAAAGGAAACTTTGTATTCCTAAAAATTACTCCTCCAACTTCAGGCTCATTTGAGGCCTATGTATCATACCCTATATTCCCACTTCAAAAATAAATATTTTTGAGGAGTTTTAATATATATTTTTGCCTATTTTCTTAAATGGTAGAAATGGAAAAAATAAATGTTTTAAATACTTTCATTCAACAATAAATGATGGGAAAATTCTCCAAACTGTCAATTCATATTTGGGACCATCTCAAACCAAAAACCCACATTCCCCAATTTAATATTTTCAAATAGATTCCATAAAACAGATTCAACAATATTTTTATAATTGCTATAAAAAGGATCTAAAATGATCCAATAAATCCCAAATAATTCTTGGAGATACACCTTGACCATATCCATCTACCAGCATCATCATCTCAGCATGCCGAGACCAAGTTTTGAGAAAGTTCTTCATGATCAACATCTAGGGCAAGTGGAGTATGATAAAATAATGAACTAAAACCCATCCAAAAATACATCCAAACTTGCAAAGAAATTGTCCACAACACCCAACACTCCCTCCTAGTCGACCATCCCTATAGCTGGTACTGTAGAAAACCCTAGCTTTTGTCCTCTAGTACTTTGAATCAAGGCAAGAAGAGAGGGACAAACATATCTTGCCAAACCTTGCTCATAAGTGAGCTGTCGAACAGAGCAACATTACACCCCTCTCCACCGCCCAAGCCAGCCAATGCTTGATCTCCACCCCTCTCCCTTGATCTCATGAGCCATGTACACCATAAGCCACTCTCACTCATTTTATAAGGGCCAGAGCCATCCCAACCTTCCCCACTTCCCTCATTTTTACTCCCTAGCCTCCAGAACACCACCTCACCCACCCCAGCTCACTCCCTCTGCCTCCTTCTCCTTGGATAAGAGGAACAACTCTCCTCGGCCATTTTTTAGCTCACGAGCTTGTGCTCGTTCCCCATCACCCCAGAGCCTCCCACACACTCATTTTATTACCAATGCCTATCTAATACCACCACCACGAACTCATGCTCCTCTTTGGCTCTCCACCACGAACTCCCATCTCGGGATGCATGTAGAGACAAGGAAGTGTCGATGCTCCTTGGTCCCTTTCTCTGTATTTTCTTCTTCACTGAGATCTCCTCGACCTCCCCAAGCTAACCCAACCCGCCACTCCAACATGCAGGCACCAGAGATGGTGCTCTGGGGATCTCCCGAGCGCATATTGCGGGCGCTACCGTGCGGTACTCCTCCAGCCATCAAAAGGGTTGTTGCCTCCCCTCGTTGTGATCATCGAGGACGGTCGCATCGCCTCAAACACTCCACCGCCTCCCTCCGTCCTCCGGTAAGCCTCCCCGTGCTCCTCTAATCTGCTAGGGTTTCCACCCTATATCCCCACACCGGGAGGTAGGAGACAGTCGGGAGTCATAGATCTCCACTAGATCTGGCGGCCTAGGTTGCTCCTTACCCGTTCGCATCGCTCCTCCCGCTGACGGGTGGGCCCCCATGCAGGTGTTTGAATGCCGTGGCCTCCCATGCATGGCATCGCCTAGTGTGTCAGCCCAGCCTCGTAGGCCATGATACGTTGCAACGTATCTATAATTTTTGATGTTCCATGCTTGTTTTATATCTACTTCCTTATGTTTTGTCTACACTTTGGAGTATTTTCATACACTTTCTTGGACTAACCTATTAACAAGATGCCATAGTGCCAGCTGCATGTTTTCTGCTGTTTTTGGTTCTAGGAAAGTCATAAAATGAATATTCTCAGAATTGGACGGGACAAAACCCAAAGTCAATATTTCACCAGGGGGACACGGAGCCAGAATACGAGACGGAGAGGGGCCAGGGGCCGGCCACACTGTCTGGCCGCGTTGCCAGTCCTGGCCCCCGCCAATGGGTGGTGTGGCACCTAGGGCACCCCCTCGGCCTCCCCTTTTGCCTATAAGATGCCTCCGATACAAAAAACCTAAGTACCCGATCAAAATTCCATGAAAGAGTCTGTAGCCGCCATCATCTCCATCCCTATATCGGGAGGGATCTGAAGCTCTTCCCGGCACCCTGCCGGAGGGGAGAATTCACCCTAGAGGCCTTCTTCATCACCACGCAAGCCTCCGGTGTGATGCGTGAGTATTTCATCCCTAGACTACGGGTCCATGTAGTAGCTAGATGGTTGGTTCTTCTCCTGTGTGCTACCATGTCTAGATCTTGTGAGCTCCGTTCATGATCAAGATCATCTATTTGTAATCCTACATGTTGTGTTTGCGGGGATCCGATGGATATTGAGATGCTATTGCAGATTGATTATTGATTCTATCATGTCTTTGTTATTTGTGATCTTGCATGCTCTCCGTTGTTAGTAGATGTCTTGGCCGAATAGATGCTAGCAACTCCAAGAGGGAGTATTTATGCTTGATAGTGGGTTCATGCCTCTAGTAATCTGGGGAAGTGACAGAAATCTCTAAGGTACTAGATATGTTGTTGCTACTAGGGAGAAAACAGCAATCCTTTGTTCATAGAACAATCATATTGTTTACTTTACACATAATGCTTAATGTAATTATCTGTTGCTTGCAACTTAATAATGGAGGGGGTTCGGATGATAACCTGAAGTTGGATTATTAGTCATAGATGCAGGTTGATTACGGTCTATGTATAATGTTGTAATGCCCAATCAAATCTCATAGAAGTCAAGATGATTAGTATATGCATGTATGCTTTCTTGGTGTCTGTCAATTGCCCCGTTGTAATTTGTTCACCCAACATGTCATCTATCTTAAGGAGAATCACCACTAGTGAACTATGGACCCCGGTCCTTTCTTTTACCATCAATCTACAACTGTTTTATGTTTACTTTCTGCAAGCTATTACTATATTCCACACAATAGGTTTAATCCTTTGTTTTCAGCAACACCGGTGAGATTGACAACCTCACTATAAGTTGGGGGCAAAGTTCCGTGGTTGTGTTGTGCAGGATTCCAAGTTGGAAACAACACCTTGGAGGTGTTTCCTTGCTCCTACTGGTTCGATAACCTTCGTTTCATAACTGAGGGAAAACTTGCTGTTGTGCTCATCATACCTTCCTCTTGGGGTTCCCCAACAAGCTCGATATATTTTGGGCCATCAAGCTATTTTTCAGGCGCCATTGCTAGGGAGTCAAGGACATCTTCACAAGGGGAGTCCCTCATAACCAATCTCTTTACTTTGTTATTTTTTTTGCTTAGTTTATTTTTGCTTTGTTTACTTGTTTCTTTATCAAAAACACAAAAAATAGTTGTACTAGTTTGCTTTCTTTATTGAAAACACACAAAAAATGACTACTCTTGAAAACACTAAGTTGTGTGACTTCACTAGCACCAACAACAATGATTTCATGTGCACACCTATTTCTCCACCTGTTCCTGAAGCTACTTTCTTTGAAATTAAACCTGATTTACTCAATCTTGTTATGAGAGAACAATTTTCTGGAATTGGTACTAAAGATGCTGCTGCTCATCTAAATAACTTTGTTGAACTTTGTGAGATGCAACAACATAGGGATATAGATGGAGATATTATTAAGCTTAAATTGTTTCCTTTATCTTTGAGAGGAAAAGCTAAACAACGGTTGCAATCCCTAACTAGAAATAGTATTGATTCTTGGACTAAATGCAAAGATGCTTTCATTGGAAAATACTATCCTCCTGGTAAGATTATATCTATGAAAAGTGAAATAATGAAATTTAAACAATCTAATAATGAACATGTTGCTCAAGCTTGGGAAAGAATGAAATCTTTGGTAAAGAATTGTCCCACTCATGGACTGACTACTTGGATGAGTATCCATTTTTTTATGTAGGACTAAATTATTCTTCAAGAAATCTACTGGATTCTGCTGCTGGAGGTACCTTTATGACCATTACTTTGGGTGCTACAACAAAGCTTCTGGATAATATGATGGTTAACTATTCTGAATGGCACACTGAGAGAGCTCCACAAGGTAAGAAGGTAAATTATGTTGAAGAAACCTCCTCCGTGAGTGATAAAATTGATATTATTATGTCTATGCTTGTTAATGGGAAAGCTCATATTGATCCAAATCATGTTCCCTTAGATTCTTTGGTTGCTCAAGAAGAGCAAGTTGATGTGAACTTTATAAGAAATAATAATTTTAGCAACAATACCTATAGGAATAATTTTGGTAACAATAATTATAGGTCATATCCTCCCAATAACGGTAATGCTTATAGAAATTCCTACAACAATAATAGGAGTGCACACTCTGAACTTGAAGTTATGCTTAAAGATTTTATTAGTAAACAAACTGCTTTCAATAAAGCTATTGAGGAAAACTCTCTAATGCTGCAAGAAATATAGCATCATTGGCTGAAGCACAATATTCTTTAAAAATGGTTGCTAAACCTGAAACTATTGAAAATCCCTTTGCTGCTACTAATGCCATACAAGTCAGAATTGATGAAAATGTTAGGCTATTAGCTGAATTGCATGCTAAGTGGGAAAGGGAAGATGATATTGCTAGAAAAATTAGTATTTCTACTATCACTACCACTAATGTTGAAGCTAGTAAACCCAATGGAACCTTTTCTAATAAAAATGCTGAAATTCTTCGAAATATGGGAAATAATAGCTCTACTACTTTAGATGATAATTATGATTTTGATCTTGATGGTTGCAACACCTCTGAAGTTATTAAGTTCCTACAAAAGCTTGCTAAAAGTCCTAATGCTAGTGCTATGAATATGGCCTTTACAAAATACATTACTGATGCTCTCATGAAACATAAAGCTTTTGTTCCTATGAAATTAGAAGATGGTTGGGAACCCATCATTAATATGAAAGTAAATGATTTTGATCTCAAAGCTTTATGTGATCTTGATAGTATTGTTTCTATTATGCCTAGAAAGATTTATGAAATGCTTGACTTACCACCATTGGAAGATTGCTATTTCAATGTCCCACTTTATGATAATGCTAAAAATAAACTCATGGGGAGTATTAATGATGTTCTTATTATGGTTAACAATTCTTATGTCCCTGTTGATTTCTATGTTTTGGATGTTGAATGCAATGCTTCTTGTCCTATTACTTTGGGAAGACCTTTTCTTAGAACTGTTGGTGCCATTATTGATATGAAAGAAGGCACCATTAAATATCAAATCCCACTCAAGAAAGGTATAGAACACTTCCCTAAGAAGAGAGAGAAAATTTCTTTTGCCTCCCCTATGAAAACAAAATTTGCTCTTAATGCTTCTTTATTTGAGAATACTTGATTCCTTTCTTGCTTCTTATGCCTAACTTAAAGGCGTTAAAGAAAAGTACTTATTGGGAGATAACCCAAAAGTTTTAGATGAGTCTTGGAAGTTATTGCTTCAGTAATAACCTCTCCTTATCCTTTTTATTTTATTTTTGTGCCAAGAGTAACCTCTAATGAGAGAGAAGTAAGAATTGGGAAAGTTGCTGTCCTGAAACAGATTTTTGTGCTTCGCTGTAAAAATTCGTGTAAAATCTATGTATGTTGGTTTGAGCTACGATGTTTTATGCTTCTGCCCCAGGTTGTTATCCAACTTTTGTTAGTTCAACACTTTTCTATTTGAGCAACATGAGGCTTTTGAAAAAATTGGTTTTTACCTGCTGGTCTGTTTGACAGATTTCTGCCATTATTTGCATTTGCTTCTTGTTGATTCCTTTTTGGTTCTCTTTGGGGAATTGAGCTTTTTGAGGGAAGTGATACAGTAGCTTGTGTTTTAATGTAAGTTTTATTGGTGTTTAAACTTAAACCAAATACTTATTATCTTGAGTACACTAATGTTGCTAATAAAGATTTTGTGAAGTTTTGTATGAAGGAAAAATTTCAGGTGCAAGGAAAGAATGATGTAATGAGATGAAGAATGGACTAAAGCTCAAGCTTGGGGATGCCACCCCGTGTCACCCCAAGAAATATACAAGAAGTACAAGCATCAAAGCTTGGGGATGCCCAAGGCATCCCCTTCTTCATCAATAAAAATCTCAGGTTTCTTCCAAACACTTCATTTTTATTGTTTCATGCATAGTTGTGTTGTTCTTGGAGCATCTTTGTTTTTTGTTTTTTTTTGTTTTCTTGGTTTGCTTAGTTTGCTTGAATAAATTGGTTGGACCCCTTCTTTCATACATTAGTTTTCAAATAGATTGGTTTGGATTGGAAAAGAGTAGGAAAAGTTCATGCTTAAGTGGTAAAGAGCAGCTTGTTTTTGACTGTGGCCTATGCTTTTCATGTCATGCTTATTATTCTTTTGGCTTTATGCTTAGTGATTTTTTCTGTAGCATGACATGTTATAAACAATTGAGATTACTTAATGTGCCTTGAAAGAATCATGTGTTGTTTTAGCATATTAAAGCATAGTTTGTGGTATTCTCCTTTGATGCTTTATTTGGGTTGACTTGGCGCATGCTCGCACCATGTTATGACTATCCCAAGTCACCATAGCCTTTATGATCCTTTAGTTTTCGACTTGTAATATCACTTTATGCTTTAATTAATTATGTCTTGTCACTTTGCATGATTATGGCCATTATTGCTCTCTTAGTTGGTCGCTCCCAGTCTTTTGCTAGCCTCCATAACCAAGTATGAGTTCCATTCATGCATCCAACTCTAAATAAAACCAAGTTATCCCAAAGAGTCCACCATACCTACCTATTAGCATTTGCTATTCCAAGTATATTCATGCTTTTATCTACCTTCCGAATTAAACTTGTTATGTGAAAATTAGTGATTAAAGCTCTCACGAACTTGATGGCACACATTATTTTTCTTGCACTTAATAAACTTTAACCATTGTGTCCATCTTTGTTGTCTATATGCTTGCGCTTTATGAGTTGAAGTTAGCAGAACCATGTATCATGGGGAACGCTTTCAACATTGCACTTATTATTCCGTTGATATCATGATTATTTTGCTTATGGATCCCGACGGTGTGAAATAAAAGGGGTAATTGCAAGATCATGGAGTTTGTATGTGTGTTAGAGAAATGCCTGGGCCACTAGCCTAAGCCATGCCTAATCATGGTAGAAACTTGCAGCATAACCATAATGAGCACTCTATGAAGCATCCTCAATAAAAAACCTATGCAAATAGCAAATAAAAAGATTGCTGAGATGCTCATTGTTTGCTTGCCTTGTCATTTTGATTATGGGATAGCTCCTGTATCATGTGCAAGGGGTACCCCATTGGCAGTTATCTATGATACATATGTACTTACAATGACAAGAGCTTACTTGTGACTGAAGTTGAGTAGCATGAGTTCGGTACTCGTAAGTAAGGGGCATGAGATTTCAACTTATAACTTGTCAATCATATCCTCTTAGTTGTGTCACTTTAACCTTAATCACCTAAAGATGCTTATGATAGGGGTAATGAGAGCTGAACGCGAATAATTACCATCATTTTTGGAAGCTATTTATGAGACTTGAATCCCTGCTTCCTTCTATGAAGGCCTTTCTTTTACTTTTATGTTGAGTCTCCATCTTCTATCTTTATGCACCTATTAAGAGAGCATAGTGGCCATTCTTAGTTTAATGTGCATTGTCCCAAGACTTGTTGATTGATGCATAACTTTGATATTGCTTGTTCTTAAACTATTTGTATCTAGTCACCCTTATGAACTTTGAAGGTGTCCTATGCATTTATGTTTTGCTACTCTATGAGGGACAAGCTGAATACCATTCTCATTATACTTTATTTATGTGAAACAAACAAACGTCTTGCAAAGCATTGTTATTCATGAATCTTTTGTTTATGCCATTTCATGTTACAACATAGTTGCTATGTCTTATTGTTAGAACTATATCTTTCATGCTATGTTGAAGTACTATGATCCCAGCTGTCAATGTTTTACAAATACTTTGATCAAGTTTATGATGGTGCATGTCACCTCAAAAATTATTCTTTCTTTTCATCACTTACCTACTCGAGGACGAGCAGGAGTTAAGCTTGGGGATGTTGATATGTTGCAAACGTATCTATAATTTTTGATGTTCCATGCTTGTTTTATATCTACTCTATTATGTTTTGTCTACACTTTGGAGTATTTTTATACACTTTCTTGGACTAACCTATTAACAAGATGCCACAGCGCCAGCTGCCTGTTTTCTGCTGTTTTTGGCTCCAGGAAAGTCAGAAAATGAATATTCTCGGAATTGGACGGGACAAAAGCCAAAGTCAATATTTCACCGAGGGGGACACGGAGCCAGAATACGAGACGGAGAGGGGCCACGGGCAGGCCACACCACCTGGCCATGCGGCCAGGCCTGGCCTGTGCCAGGGGTGGTGTGGCCACCTAGGGCACCCCCTCGTCCTCCCCTTTCACCTATAAGGTGCCTCCAATACAGAAACCCTAAGTACCCGATCAAAATTCCACGAAAGAGTCTTTAGCCGCCGTCATCTCCATCCCTAGATCGGGAGGGATCTGAAGCTCTTCCCGGCACCCTGCCGGAGGGAAGAATTCACCCTGGAGGCCTTTTTCATCACCATGCAAGCCTTCGGTGTGATGCGTGAGTAGTTCATCCCTGGACTACGGGTCCATGAAGTAGCTAGATGGTTGGTTCTTCTCCTTTGTGCTACCATGTCTATATCTTGTGAGCTCTGTTCATGATCAAGATCATCTATTTGTAATCCTACATGTTGTGTTTGCGGGGATCCGATGGATATTGAGATGCTATTTCAGATTGATTATTGATTCTATCATGTCTTTGTTATTTGTGCTCTTGCATGCTCTCTGTTGTTCGTAGATGTCTTGGCCGAATAGATGCTAGCAACTCCAAGAGGGAGTATTTATGATCGATAGTGGGTTCATGCCTCTAGTAATCTGGGGAAGTGAAAGAAATCTCTAAGGTACTAGATGTGCTGTTGCTACTAGGGAGAAAACAACAATCCTTTGTTCATAGAACAATCGTATTGTCTACTTTATATGCAATGCTTAATGCAATTATCTGTTTCTTACAACTTAATACTGGAGGGGGTTCGGACGATAACCTGAAGGTGGATTATTAGTCATAGATGCAGGTTGATTACGGTCTATGTATAATGTTGTAATGCCCAATCAAATCTCATAGAAGTCAAGATGATTAGTATATGCATGTATGCTCTCTTGGTGTCTGTCAATTGCCCCGCTGTAATTTGTTCACCCAACATGGTATCTATCTTAAGAAGAATCACCACTAGTGAACTATGGACCCCGGTCCTTTCTTTTACCATCAATCTACAACTGTTTACTGTTTTCTGTTTGCTTTCTGCAAGCTATTACTATCTTCCACACAATACGTTTAATCCTTTGTTTTCAGAAAAACCGGTGAGATTGACAACCTCACTATAAGTTGGGGGCAAAGTTCTGTGGTTGTGTTGTGCAGGATTCCAAGTTGGAAACAACACCTTGGAGTTGTTTCCTTGCTCCTACTGGTTCGATAACCTTCGTTTCATAACTAAGGGAAAACTTGCTGTTGTGCTCATCATACCTTCCTCTTTGGGTTCCCCAACGAGCTCGATATATTTTGGGCCATCAGGCCACGTTTCCCCTCCTGATCTGGCCCAAACAGCCTCGGCCTCCTCTCATTTTATTTTAATTTCTAGGACAAGATAAAATAGCTGCTTGGTTTAATTATTTTTGAAAATGAAAAACTACCTGAATCACCCAGATCTAATTTTTAGACTAATATCCTTTGTTTTATCTAACATGCAGTACCAGAACCTCGGCAAAATATTATTGGTACAAATTATGAAAAATTAATCTCCCACATAGTGTTAGTTTAAGTAAATATATTCATTGGGTAGTAATACATAACCAATTGGAGTAAAACTACCTTCTTCTGGTAGGTACTCCAGTGGCTTATCATGACACATTTGTCTGAAGCCAAGTGGAGCCATAGATCTGAAGTAATAAAAATAACAAAATCAATTCAGAAGTGCATTATAGAATTTCTCTAGGTCAATCTCTATTAGGTATTGAGTTGATTAAAACTCCCTGTGATGTAACAATGCAAGATATATCAAAACCTAGGAGTTCAAGAATTATTTAGCTTTTGAGGATTTTAATGATTTAAAACCTTCTACATGTGGTATTATCACTAGATAAATCATACCAAAAGCTTAGTAATCCCAAAATTATGATTCCAGTTTCTATTGGAAGGTATTTGTAGTGTATACACAATTTCCTTTGTCTCTTACCATTTGAACCTGTAGAATAGATCTGGTTAAAAAGACAAATTGACAATAGAATTGACTTTGGGATTTTCCCAAGGGCATTCTATTAATTATTTTGATGTGATTCCAACTCTAAAAAAACACAAACTCAAAGAAATACAATATCCTATGAGCACAAGATTTCCATATCTTTTCTGGTGATTTATTCACCTAAACTACGGGTATTTCCACTAAAATAACCATAACTAATTAAGGAAAATTGATAAAATCATGAACCACTTTTGTTGGCCTAGTTATTTCAATACCTATCTGTTGATATCATTTTTGTACATTGATATCATATAGACCCAAGCCTTAGTCAAAACCCCTTCATTTGGTGGTATTTGACATTTGAATCATAAAAGGAGTTCCACAAAAGCCTTTCTAGAAATTCCAATCGCAATAGACTCCATCTATCAAAACCTACTAAAGTATGTTGATGCCTTGCTATTTTGTTGTTGTATTGTATTGGTGCCTGTATGCCCTATGTTGATTGTGCCTTGATTTGCTTGCATGCATTATCCCTGACGACGATAGTTGCGATTATATCAAAGACCCAAAGAAGATGATTATTTTTATTATTATGGTCTTCTAAGAAGAAATCCAGGGACATAATGCCATACTTCTGATCACAGGAAAGCCACCTTCTTGCTCATAAGCGTTGTCCTACTATTTTAATTATGCATTCTTTACCTACTATTTATGAAAACTGCATTCTTTTATTATATGATGATCTATATCGGGTAGTGGCTTGGATCCTCCAAACCATTACACTTGTGTACTACTAAGTACAAACCTCTTTATGACACCTACTTTCCCTAGTATGATAGACGGTGTATAACACCATACCCCTTTGGAGACCTCATTTTAGCCCCGAAGCAAAACTATAGGATGGGAAGACCCCAGAAAAGTTTTACAAAATGTTTTATGTAAAATCTTGGTGAGATCTAACCAACCAAGAGAAGTTTGAGAAAGGAAAAGGGTTTTGTTTTACAAAGGATGCTAAAGGAAAGAGGAGGAAAAATGTTTCCGAAAACACACCCGGTTCTTTGCAGCTTTAGCTATAACAACTTAACCCGTGCAACCACATTACTCTTATATGGGAAGGGGCTGGACTCGAAGTTTGTTCACTCTAGTTTAGGTTGCCTCACAACTACTACAGGGGATTGCGAGCCTTTTGAAAAGGTCCATGCTAATCATCGACCAGGAGAAGGAACGAATGGTCTACGGCCCGCCATGCGTTTACTATGAATGGCTCATAGGGTAGGCACTTATACTGGAGTGTTCATTCTGAAGGTCTTTACTAGTTACTCGACCCACGATCCGTGCGAGATCAGGCCAGGGTACTCGGATGGTCTGGGTAAAGTGTACAACCTTTGTAGAGTGTAAATATTGTAGGGGTTCCGTGCATGAAAACAATAAATTTTTATCCTACGCCCCTGAACCCCTGAAGCTGCCAGGACCTATCTATTAGTAATACATAAGGGGAGGGGCTTTTCGCGAACTTACCCTTGAAGACCGAAAAGCGTTGTCAACGCTCAGGAGAGCATGGTTGATGTAGACGAGTGAAAGCCGACCTCAAGGTCGTGATGAAGTCCTTGCGCTCCTTTGGCTCCAACAACTTGAGTGCCTCAAGTGCGACACCTCGCGGGGAGTTACACACGTCCGGTGCCTGACGATGAGTCCTGCTTCCCTGATCCAGCAGCAGTTGCGGAACTAGAGCTCCTGGATCCGAATCCCGTAGCGCGACAACACTCTGCGGTGAAGATGTCTCTCGTTCACGCAGTCCGAACTTGGGACCACGATCACGAGAGAGAGAGTGAGAGCGAGAAAATATCAATTGGAGGTCCTCCTAAAAGTGAGAAGACCTTTATTGAATATTGTGTGTATTTATCTGGCCAAATACTCCCACTATATATAGGGGGAAGGGAGGTACTACCTCCCTCAAAGTCCCGGGGTGGGACTAATCAAGGGGAAGGGGTGGGGAGGCACGCCGACCAGCCCCCACCCATGGGCCCCACGTGGGACAAGCCCATTAGGGCCGCCGGCCACCCCCTAGGCCCCTCCTAGGGGTGTGGTCCCCTCTTGGGCCTTTTCCCCTCCGGGAATTGGCCCATTAAGCCCTTTGACCATTTAATTTATTTTCTCTTTTATTAAATAATTATGAATAAATGATTAAATCAATATTTAACATTCATTCATATATTATTCAATCTCCGTGGCTGTGGAACACCTTTCACCTCCACTCCGGACATCCTCCGGACTTACCGAAACCCTTCTGGTTTTCTCTCTACTATTCTTCGGTGATTCTACCGATTCTATAAACACACTCTAAGCATCATCAACCCCTTAAGAAACCCTACGGTTCGGGAACACTCCATACATGGTCGGCACATTCCCAGACCAATGATCAACAGAGGGACCTGGATGGCCATGTTGTTGGGGATATACTTTCCGGGTATCCTCACAGATCCTCACTGACTAGGGTGGCCCACTTCGGGTTAGAGCTTTGCTTCACGGGCGGCCCAGTTAGGGAGAGAAGACGGAGTCCAATCTGACTACGGGAAGGCCCAGAAGACTTACCGACTTAGGCCCGTAATGTTACTTGTAGTTCAAGATGTACTCTGTAACCAACTCTTAGTCGTAGCCGGATTGATCTCTCCTATAAACCCTAGGCCGGATATCTATATAAGCCGTCCTAGGGAGAGCCTTTAGGGCATAACCTCAATAGTCTACAATCTCAACTCGCACAAGCGAAACCCTTGTAACCCATATTCCGGCTCTACCGTATTACTGGATTGCTAGCAGGAGTAGGGTCCGTCCAAAGCCGGCGGATTCGAACCTGGGTAAACTTGTGTGCTCACCGTCCCGAAACACCGTACGTCTCACACCCCTCTCTCCCGCACGCCTCGAGGACCCCCTCATGGCATACTTGTCCTCAAACCGACGACAGTTGGCGCCCACCGTGGGGCAAGTGAGCTTCCGATCTACATTCCGAGCGGAATCTGCAAAAATCGGAATCAGCGAGACCATCGCTGCCGGTCGCATTCTCTACACCAGCGACATCCCTCTCATCGTTCTCGACGAGACTTGGATTCTGGCTAGGGAGGCCGTGACTGCCTATACTATCATGTCTTTTGGCGAGATCGATGTTTACATCGGTTTTGCTGAACCTGCCCAACCCACCCCAGCGGTGATGATAGAGGCAGAAGAATCTTCTGTGTCCCCTTTGTCCGCGGAGGCGGCAGAGTTCCGGATCTCAGAAAACCCTAATCCCACCCAGCCTGCACCAGTTGCGGAGATGGTGGAGAAATCCGAGCCTGAAGAAGACCTCACGATCCAAGTCGAACCTGGAGTGGATTACCCTGGAGAAGCCGGATCCTAGACCGACCCACCCGTGGAAGTCGAAATCCAGGAGGAGCACATCAGCGACACTAATTCCGACTCTGACGATGTCAGGACAGACAGGCCTTTCCTCAGGTACACACTAAGACGTATGATACTACAAGGCACTAGCGCAGATGCAATCCTCGAAACCATTAAAAGTTTCGTTATGGCTGATCGCGAAAGCCGCAGGTACCTCAGGAAGCACGCATCGCACTTTGTCGGATATGTTGGATCCGGATCCGGCTATGCCAATGCTGGAGAAAACACCGACTCGGTGCTGGAGGCAATTGGAACAAACACCGACGTTCCCGCATCCTCGGATGAATCCATGACGTCGGCAGATTTCCAAAAGTTCTCCGCGGAATATGATGAGGAGTACAACTCCAAAGCTGCAGAAGATGGAGAAGCCATGGACGAAGGATCCGGGGAACACTCTCCCAACGCGTAGGATGATATGGAAGTTGGAGACAATCCCGAACTCCAGATGTCTGAAAGTACCGATCAGAGCTTAACTCCGGGAAACGGACCCAAAGCCGTCTTTCCTACCAGCGCTTCCAAGAAGGCAAAGAAGAAGAACAAGAAGAACAAGACCCCGACAAAAGACCCTTTGACAGAGGAGGGGATTGCCGAGGAATACGAGGAAGACTCGGATGGAGCACTTATCCCAGACGAGCCGAAAAAAGAATCATCGGTGGATGGACACGTGATCACTGAAGGTGCGCGTAAACTCATCGATGCCGCATTAACCACACCTATCCCTACAGCTGCAGAACTTACTGCAGATGAGCTGGACGAAAGGGCCCAAGCCCTAGAAGCGTGTCGTCAACAACTCCTTGATGAAGCCAAAAACATCGAGGTGGAGAAGAAACGCATGTCAAACAAGGAGTATATGTCCCGTTTACATTAGAAAACACGGAAGCGTCACATAGATGACAACCAATTCCCACGTGTCCATAACGTCCTTTTTGGAGATGAGATGGGAAAGCCACTGAAGGACAGCAATGGAGATTGGGTTTACCCAACACCGGTGCAAAATACTGTGGCAGCTCACGAAATTCTATCGGCTAATCCAGGACCAGAGGAGATACGTTTGGGTATCAAGCTACTCAATAAGGGAATGGAACAGCAAAAGGTCGCCCTGTCGAGAAGTCAAAAGCTGGTCTCGGATTCCGACCAATGTCGCACAGATCCGGCATGGGCTGACGTAAGGTCTCACTACGAACGGGCGTAGCATCGTCACCCCGAACGCAGGGAAGACAATTATTCAAGAACCGGATCATTAGGACAGCACCGTAGAGCTACACATAACTGGAGCAACGTCGCTCCAGCAGCTGAGAAAGACGCGATCGCTGCACTGATTCTGAGGAATCCTCCTCAAAACGGAGAAGATAAAGAGAAACGTCGGGAGGAGGATCGTCAGAAAATGCCACCTCCTAGACATGAAAACCGTCCGGCTGAGCCTCACCATGGTGGGAACGACGGACAAAGGAACGACGGAAACCACGCTGGCACAAACCGGCAGGGGGCTCGTCGTAGTTAAGAACCTCCCCGGAACCGGAATAATGACGCTCCGGACGAAGGCCGGTGATCAGCCGGAAACAACCTAGCTGCACCACCCTCTCCATAGCACAGTTATCACAACGGCCCCCAAGGAGGTCAAGGAGGACGACATGGTGGAGGAGGTGATGGCAGAAGCCGAAGTCCGGCTCCAAGGCACCGCAGCCACAGCCGATATTCGGGACGATCCCTATCCCCGAACGACGCAAGCCACAGGATCAACTCCAACATAGAGGCTCGGTGCTACGAAAACGATGACGTGTACGTGGGCCCAAAGTGCTTCGGACCACGCATCAGAGCTACAAAATTCCCGGAAGGATTTGCTATCTCAAGACATATTCAAGCCTACGATGGCATTGCTCGGCCAGACACCTGGTTACAGGACTTCTTCCAAGCTTGCTGCATCGCCAAAGGCGGAAACAGCCTGGTCGCAACCCGATATCTCCCACTTATATTGCGGAAGACGGCACGATCATGGCTCAATGAACTTCCGGCGAACACCATCCACAACTGGTATGACTTACAAAGTGCGTTCTTTCGGAATTTCGAAGGTACATATCGGAGGCCCTGTACGGTTGGAGACCTATAGCGTTGCACTCAGAAAGCCGGAGAAACTTGCCGAGATTATCTCGGACGATGGATTGACACCAAAAACTACTGTGAGGGAGTAAATGATCAAACTGCGATTGAAGCTTTCATTGCAGGTCTCCCAATTGGTTTACTACGCCATCGCTTGAAGTGTGACAAGGTTACTGATCTGGGAGAGATGATAGAAACAGCGAGCAAGTATGCAGATGCTGACGATGACGCAGAGGGATTAGTGAACGTCCTGGCCGTACCTCAGTCAGCAAAGACAAAGCAACAGGCTCAGAAGCGCAAAAACACCTCAGAAGAAAAACCCAACGCGGAGACGGCAGTAGTCACTACTGTTTCCGGGTCTGGAGGACGAGGAGGACGTGGCGGACGCCGCGAGCATGGCCGTGGGACATCAAGTGTCCAAGGTAGAGGAGAGCAACAACCAGGAAAAACCTACACTTGGGCCGACATCGCCAATAACCCATGTGTGCATCACTTAGATGCCAATGGGGGCTCGTCCCACACCAACGCTGAATGTCATTTTAACGACGACATCAAGAGAGATGATACCACGGGCTACAAAGCTAAGCGGAAGAAGGGAAAGAAAAATCCCGAAAAAGACAAAGAGACCAAGGAAGGTTCTGACATGGAGGAAGCCGACGCTTCAAATCCCAAGTCGAAAGGGAAGAAAACTTTTCCTACCAAGAAGGACACTTACGTCACCTTCCTCGGATCTCAACCAGCAAAGGTCAAGAAAGCAGTTCTCCACGAGCTCAACGCAACAGTTCCGGCTGTCCCTCAGTATCTGGACTGGTCGGAAGTGGCAATAACGTTTGACCGCGCTGATCATCCGTCTAAACTACACAGGCGAGGAAAATACGCCTTAATCGTCAATAAACTTATTGACGGTTATGGTTTCTCCAAGACCCTCATGGACGGTGGTAGCAGCATCAATATTCTCTATGTAGAAATGCTATGCCGGATGAAGATCTTGGAAACATAGCTTAACCATAGCTCTGTGATTTTTCACGGAGTTGTCCCAGGAAGACAAGCTAATTCTCTGGGAGAGATCACTTTGGATGTTACTTTTGGAACACCAAAAATTTATCGAACGGAGGCACTTTCCTTCGAAGTGGTCCCGTTCAAGAGCGCATACCACGCTATATTCAGACGTCCGGCTTACTGGGCTTTTATGGCTCATCCATGTTACATTTACAATATGATGAAAATTCCAGGTCCCAACGGCGTGATCACCATCAGGGGAGACCCGAAGAAAGCGCGAGAGTGCGAGGATGGAAATGCCGCCTTTGCCAAAGCCGTGCTGCATGCCCAGGAGTACCAGGAGATCAAGAAGAGCATAGATCCGTCCGAGATGCCCGCGACGAAGAAGGAGGTGACAAAGCCAAATCCGGAGTTCAAGGCATCATAAGAGACGAAGAAGATGCTGTTGAAGGATGATGACCCCTCCAAGGTGACTCAGATAGGCGCAGGCCTAAGTAGCGCATAGGAAAGCGCGCTCGTCAAGTTCCTCCGAGCAAATCAAGATATCTTCGCATGGTAGCCATCTGACATGACCGCTGTACCTAGTGAACTTGCCGAGCACTCTCTAAATGTAAACCCGAACGCTAAACCCATCAAACAGTCCCTACAACGGTTTGGTGATGAAAAGCATAAGGCAATAGCTAAGGAACTAGCGCGGCTCGAGTTAGCCGGATTCATAGAAGAGGTCATCCATACTGATTGGTCGGCCAACCCTGTAATGGTCCCTAAAAAGGACACCACTGATTTAAGGATGTGTGTTGATTATACTGCCTTGAACAAGGCTTGTCCAAAAGATCCATTCGCTCTGCCTAGAATTGATCAAGTTATCGATTCTACGGCAGGCTCGGAACTCCTCTGTTTTCTCGACACATATTCCGGTTATCACTAAATCCGGATGAAGGAATCTGATAAAGTCAAGACTTCATTCATAACCCCCTTCGGAACTTTCTGTTTTGTTACGATGCCCTTTGGGCTGAAGAACTCAGGAGCTATGTACCAGCGCACGATGCAGCGTTGCCTCCATGATCAACTCGGATGCAATGTACATGCATACGTGGATGATATCGCGGTCATGTCCAAAAAGAAGAAACATTGATTTCCGACTTGGAGGAGACGTTCGCCAATTTACGAAAATACAACATCATGCTTAACCCGAAGAAATGCTTCTTTGGAATACCAGCCGGAAAATTGTTAGGTTTTATCGTGTCTCAACGAGGCATAGAGGTGAACCGTGACAAGATCAAGGCTATTCTCAATATTTCCAGGCCAACTCGCCTGAAGGACGTACAAAGATTAACTGGTTGCATTGCTGCGATCAGTCGATTTGTAAGCCGGCTTGGTGAAAGAGCCGCCCCATTATACAAACTCCTGAAAAAGACCAAGGATTTTGTCTGGACTGACGAAGCTGAAGCTGCACTACAAGACCTGAAGAAAGTACTCTCATCTGCTCCTATCCTGGCAGCGCCGGAACCTCAGGAACCGATGTTGCTTTACATTGCTGCGACAAATAGGGTTGTCGGTATAGTCATGGTGGTGGAGAGACCAGAAGAAAATCAGGAGCACCTGGTGCAGTGTCCGACATACTTTGTCAGCGAGGTCCTGACAGAATCAAAACAGCGATATCCGCACTATCAAAAGTTGGCTTACGGTGTTTTTCTAGCATCTTGTAAGTTACGACACTATTTTTAGGAGCATCCAATTACCGTGGTGAGCAAAGCTCCCATGAGAGATATAATCAACAATAGCGATGCCACAGGACGCGTCGCCATATGGGGTATAGAGCTTGCAACTTTCGATATTGAGTACAAACCCCGGACAGCAATCAAATCCCAGATCCTTGCCGACTTTGTCGCTGATTGGACAGAGACCAAGGAGAACATGGTCCTCCCTGAGTCGGAATATTGGACCCTCTTTTTCGACGGGTTCAAGGCTCGAGGAGGCTCGGGGGCTGGCATGGTGCTCAAATCACCCCAAGGAGATAAACTTTTATACGTGTTGCAGATCCACTTCACAGCGACAAACAATATTGCTGATTATGAAGCACTACTACATGGAATCCAGATTGCTAAGGATATTGGCATCCGACGTTTGATGTGTTATGGAGATTCGGATCTTGTTGCTCAGCAAGTCTCGGATATTTGTAATGCAAATAAGCACATGGCAGCATATAAAGCTGTCGTGGATGATCTATCTAAATCGTTCGAGGGGTTTGAAGTTCAACACATCCCTCGAGCAGAAAACGAGGAAGCAGATGCACTATCTCGAATAGGCTCTGCGCGGAAAGAGGTTCCGGATGGCGCATTTTTAGAGCACCTCAAAGTTCCCTCGATAAAGGGAGTAGATGAGGAATATCCGACCAAATCCGACTCACCTTTAATAGTAGTTCTGGCTGTAATTCCCAGCTGGACTCAATCCTACCTTGATTACTTGGTAGATGGCAAATTGCCCGAAGACGAGGTGCTGAGCCAGCAGATTATCCGACGAGCAAAAGCCTATACTATTGTTAAAGGTGAGCTCCATAAACGGAGTGTTTCTGGGGTTTTTCAGCGCTGTGTATCTCCGGAAGAAGGAGTGGAAATCTTAAGATAAATCCACGAAGGCGAGTGTGGTCACCACGCAGCAGCCAAATCTTTAGTGGCAAAAGCTTTTCGACATGGTTTTTTCTGGCTTACAGCTCAGGCAGATGCCGAACGATTAGTCAAGACATTCAAAGGCTGCCAAAAGTACGCCAAGCAAGCTCATGTTCCGGCTGATCAGCTGCGAAAAAATACCTATAACATGGCCTTTTGCGGTCTAGGGGCTTGATATGGTAGGACCTTTTAAACGAGCTCCAAGTGGATTTACTCACCTCTTAGTGATGGTGGATAAATTCACGAAATGGATCGAGGCTAAACCTTTCACTAGTTGTGATGGAGCAACAGCCAAAAGATTTGTCGAGGATGTTATAATCTGGTATGGTTATCCGCATAGCATCATCACGGACAACGGGAGTAACCTTTCCATGGGAGAGTTGGCTGAATTCTGCGATGAGCAAAATATCCGGCTTGACATTGCGTCAGTCGCACATCCACAGGCTAACAGACAAGTCGAAAGAGCAAATGGTTTAATTCTACAAGGCTTGAAACCAAGACTCGAAGCACCGCTTAGATGTGCTGCGGGGGCTTGGGCAGAGGAACTACCCTCTGTAATTTGGAGTTTGCGAACAACTCCGAACAGGTCAACAGGATATACACCTTTCTTCTTGGTCTATGGCGCAGAAGCAGTTCTTCCTAGTGATTTGATTCATACTTCTCCTAGAGTGGCCGCGTATATCGAAGAGGATGCTGAGATTTCTCGACAAAATGATCTCGACTTAGTCAAAGAAGTTCGCGTCGTTGCTGAAATGAGATCTACAGCCTATCAGCAGAAGTTACGTAAGTATCATAGCCAGAGAGTCCGAACTAGATCTTTCAATAAAGGTGATTTGGTTCTCCGGCTTGTGCATAAAAGAAAGAACAAACTTTCCCCAATATGGGAAGGGCCCTTTTTAGTTAGTCGAGTATTGCACCATGGGTCGTACTACTTAACTGACATGAGGCCAGTCAAAGAAAGACCTGCTACTAAGAAGAGAAAGAGAGCCGGAGGTAGTACAAATCCGGATGAATTAGACAGACCGTGGAATATTGCTCAGCTACGTCCCTTTTATTCTAAGTTTTATCTTTCTTTGTAATCATACATATGTACATGTTCTGTGAGAAATAGAAGTTTTGGTTACCTCAAGGTTTTCCTAAGAAGTTTTTACCATCTTATTTCCTAATGATCATGTCATAGTCGAAAATCCCAGAATGCTTGAAAGTACTTTATGCTCATGTTCGTTCTGATTTAGATTTTCGATTCTAAAACTGCTACCTTCGGGTATAACTCTAACAAATTCTAGTCTTTACTTGGGTTATTTGTCTGATTGCTTGATGCGGGTATCTTCCGAGTAGTGAATTGTTGGTACTAGAAGCCGGCTTTGTTTCCGAGTTTAAACTGGTTTAGCAATTGAGCTCTGTTGCTCGGCAAAGTTTTCGGCTGAAGGTTTAGCCGGCTCGCGAAAGGGACGAGGCGGAAAGCCAGATAAACGATAAGTAGAGGCGAAAAAATCTAAGTGCTTATGAAAACATTTCAGGCACACAAATAATCTAAGACAAAAGTGCTGAATAGATAAAAAACTTAGCACTAGCAAAAGTCATAGTACTTAATATTTACAATCGCATCTGGTTTTTTCCGGAATAATACATAGTTTTTTGGTCTATGATGCAGGAGGAGATGAAGGATCTGCCGGCTCGCTGGCTACTCCGCCTTGATATCTTGCCGAGATGTCCGGATCCGAGGTGGTCCGTTCATCGTCGGAAACTTTTTCGGCGTCTTCTGGAGGAGGTGGAGGAGTATCCACGCGGGTGAAGAAGGGCACCTCGTAGCTGGTCAGGTCAGCTACGTGGCACCCATATCCGGCGCGGGAGTGCATGATAGCTTGAAGGTCTTGCTCCTGGCCGTCTTCGTCTACTTTGCAGTACCATCTGGTCACTTGCCATATCTCCATGTTTCCATGCTGGCTCATGACCATGGTAAGAGCGTTCTGCACAGCGGTCCGCGCGTAGGACATGTTCCAGTCCCGAACGAGCTGCGGCATCTCCGTGGCCTTCTCCCGCACCCGGAAGTCCGACATGCTTGGCATGTCCGGAATCCTAAGAGACTCGCCAATGTCCTCAAGAGACTGGCGGTAGTCATGAAGAAGATCGCCGACTTGGGTAAGCCGGTGAGTGCGGGCCTCGGACGAGGAAGAGTCCATCAAGTTTAGAGGACCTATACACAAAACAAGTCAATGAAAATCCGACATTGATAAATGTCGAAGAAATGATAAGTCAGATAGATGGAACATACCAAGAATGACGTCGTCAATCTTGGCTTTCTCCTCCCGGAGACTCTGGAGTTCAGCCCGGAGCGCCTGGGAGATATCCTTTTCTCTGCCAACCTCATTCTTGAGGTCCGAGATAACCTTATCTTGAGCGGTAATCTTGAGATCGCGCTCTTCAGTGGCCATGGAGGAGGACTCGAGGACTTGAGCTATGCTCCTTTCATGATCCGCCTTGAGCTTATCCAGCTCTTGGCGAAGTCCCTTGTTCTCCACCACTAAGGTTTTGAGGTTCTCGGCCTCTTCAATCATAGTGATGGATTGTTTCACCAACGCTGTAAGTCAAAAAGAACAACAGTTCAGAAAAATTCGACAATGAAAAACGCAAAAGACAAGGTTTGGATCTCGAAATGTTTACCTTCGGCTTCATCCTTGGCTACCTTCAGCTCAGCATTTTTAAGCCGGAGAGCTTTGATCTCTCTCCGCTTATCACAGACATTTTTTAACAATTCCTGGTTATAGGAACATACTTTCTGTAAGTCAAAATACCCAAAGTCAGAAAGCTACTTAAGACTCGGGCTAATATTTTTTGCCAAATATCAACACGGGCCTTGGGGGCTACACTAGTTCGTTCTTTGGCATCCTAATGAAAGCATAAACCCGGATTTATATATCCTACTTCATGCTTGGGGGCTAGAGGATATGATATAACATAAGCTGCCACCTTCTCGGCGAGAGTAAGAGGAATTACTGGGGCTGTTGGAAGCTCGCCAGTCCTAATCCTCTCGTCACGAAGGCGGACTTGGGCGAGAAGGTCAGAGAACTGGACGTCCTCTGCTTCTTGCGCTTCCTCTTCGGGGGAAAGATGGCTTTTGTCCAGGACTTGCCTGGCCAGCCGCTGGATCTCCTCTGCAGATTTCCGGGATAAGCCAAATTTGGCAAGTTCGGGGTTGCTGAGGAGGTTGTCGGCGAAGACTTTAGCCGAGGGATCATTAACCGAAGAGGGTTCACCCTTATCTTGAGCTGACGCACCCACGGTGACGTCAATGTGTGATCCAAGGATCACAGGCGCTGTTGGAGGAGCCGGATCTTCTGCAACAACTGGAGACGGAATAATCGTCGGTGTTACAGAAGATTGAGGGGCAGGAGTTGGAGGAGCCGTGGCAGGGGAAGCTAGGGTAAGCTTCGTCTGTCGCAGGGGCTTCATAGGAATCCCCTTCCCCTTACCCTTGATGAGAGGTTTTTCTCTGAGAATGTAGTAAAGTCGGAAACATTACATCTTAGAAAGAAATTCGAGAAAGGTACAAAGGCGGAAATTGTGAATGAAAGTTACCTCTTCACAACGGGCACTTCCTTTGTGCCAACAGCCACTGTCGGGGCTTTGTGCTTCTTGAGCGCAAGGTCCGGCAATGGGACCACTTCAGTCTCCTGAGAAAACTCAGGAGGATATCCTTCGAGTGGAGCAAGCTCCGACTCGGGGAGATCAGCAAGCTGAAAACAAGAAAACATATCAGCATTGCAGTATATAACTTAAAGATTGAAACACATAAAAGGTCTACTGATGGAAGCTTACCGCTACCATGGGGTTTTCCGCCATGTGCATGTCCAGAGAAATCTTCGGAATTTTCCTCTCGATCCGCTCCTTGATCTGCCATTTGATCTGGCTTATGTAACCTTGGATGGTGTAGGCTTTGGGGCTGATGCGGAGAGAGTCTTTTTTGGAAGACGTGATGGAGTGCATCAGTCTATCCCCGTGGTACTGAAGTGGCTGGATCCGATGTGCAACCCAGCACTGGACTAAGTCGGATCCTTTCAGACCCTTGTGCTTCATAAGATATTCAATCCGCCTCTTAGCAAGGATCAGATCGTCGGTGAGAGCCGGAGCGGCCTCATCCTAGGAAGGCTGGGCTGTGGCGGCTCCGTCGACAAAAGCCGGCAAAGCAGTAGCTTTGCCGGGAGCCGGAATATCCCTATTATAGAAAAAAGTGGCTGGCCATTGTTTGACCGAGTCACTGGCAGAAATTTTGGGGTATACCCGGTCTCATCTAACAGAAAAACTAATAGTACCGGTGATATAAGGAACACCGGCAGTAATGGAATTTCTCCAGACATGGAAATAGTACCGGAAACAAGCAAACTCGTCCTAATGCCGAGAAATCCCTCGCAAAGCGCAGCATATGCGCTCATCTCTAGAAGAGAATTGGGAGGAAGATTATGGAGTTGAACTCCATAGTGGTCAATCACCTCGGAGAAGAACTCCGAGGGAGGAAAGGACAAACCTCGGTCCAGATGGGTGCCGAAGTGGACGCGCTCGCCCTCGCGTGGATTGGGGACAGTTTCGCCGGAACCGCTCCGCCAGTTGCCGACGGCGAGAAGCCCCTCCTTCTCCATGTTTTTGAGGCCGTCGTCGTCGAGGGCGCAGGGGATCCAGATTCCTCGAAAGCTCTCTTTCTCCGTAGCTGCTTCCGCCGACGCCACCGCCACCGCCGCCGCCAGAGAGGAAGAAGAGGATGAAGCCATTTTTCTCTCTGGTGGGAAAGGTGACCTTAAAGTGGCGGTGCTAAGAGCTCTGTGGGAAGAGGACGAAGGGGCTCTAGGAGTGCTGGAGGATTGGGAAGAAAGGAACGGCGAAGGACTGGTGGAGAGGAGAAGAAGAAACCTAAACCCCTTATATCCACCTACCTACGTCAAGATTCGTGCAAACGCTATAGTGTAACTGCCACGCATCATGGAAAGAACTGGGAAGGGCCCGTGCGATGATTGCGTTGCCTTGATCTCCACGCACGCATTGAAACGGCGCCTCGGTTCCGCGAACCGCGGACCCACCAACGGTCGTGCTGACGGAACGTCTATCAGATGATGCGACTTGACCATGCTTGTGTCAGGTGGCGTTAGAGACCAAGTTCCGGCTTAGTTTAAAAGCGAGCTGGAAAATCCGAGTAACTAATTGAAAGGTCCGACTTACTTTTAAGACCCGGATCGTATTTTGTTTTATGAAGTTTCAGGAACCCTTCAAGATTCTGCAAGCCGAGGATCAAGCTAGACGATGATAAAATCCGACTTTGGATCTTGGAGGCCTCCGGGGGCTACTGTTGGGGATATACTTTCCGGGTATCCTCACAGATCCTCACTGACTAGGGTGGCCCACTTCGGGTTAGAGCTTTGCTTCACGGGCGGCCCAGTTAGGGAGAGAAGACGAAGTCCAATCCGACTACGGGAAGGCCCAGAAGACTTACCGGCTTAGGCCCATAATGTTACTTGTAGTTCAAGATGTACTCTGTAACCAACTCTTAGTCGTAGCCAGATTGATCTCTCCAGTAAACCCTAGGCCGGATATCTATATAAGCCGTCCTAGGGAGAGCCTTTAGGGCATAACCTCAATAGTCTACAATCTCAACTCGCACATGCAAAACCCTTGTAACCCATATTTCGGCTCTGCCGTATTACTGGATTGCTAGCAGGAGTAAGGTCCGTCCAAAGCCGGCGGATTCGAACCTGGGTAAACTTGTGTGCTCACCGTCCCGGAACACCGTACGTCTCACACCCCTCTATCCCGCACGCCTCGAGGACCCCCTCATGGCATACTTGTCCTCAAACCGACGACACATGTGACCCCTGTGTGTTCCACGAAGATCTTTCGTTGTTTGAACCGGGACGGTCGTTTCTTATTCCCTTTGTCTCTCGATAGTTGCATTGCCCGAGATCTGACATCATCATGTCGTGTTCAATCTCATTACAGAACAATGCTACTTGACTCGTTTCGACAAGTGATATCTCGGTGATCAAATCACATGTTGCACAGCTATTGGATATAACTTCTCCGAGTGTGCCCTTGAGTATCTTTCCGTCACGTGGACGGACAAATCCTGCTCTTGACATATATTGCCTCTATGGTTTCCTCCAAGTACCTGAACACACCTTTATAACCACTGTATTACCAGATGGAGCTTGATGTTATCTAAGCACTCTCGGGAAACAGTGATTGATATAGCCTCACGGTCTAAGGAATAGTCTATGAGGATCCATTTCTAATCATCGTAACTTGAACTTCGTGACATGATCGGGTCATGATGTTTAGGTTGGGTATTGGTTCATCATCTCATTCTCAGAATGAGCTGACTCCATTTCCAACTGGCATAAATGCCACATGATCAGGAAACATGATCATCTGTTGACCAATGAACCACTGACTAGAGTTTCACTGGGAACCCCTGGTTGTTTATATATCACACGTGTATTGATGTTTCCACTCAATACAGTTATAGCATGATATAAAACTTAATCATAAACTATATGAAATATGATAATAGTCCTTATTACTATTTGTCTTTAGGGCATATTTCCAACAGTCTCCCACTTGCACTAGAGTACAAATACACTAGCTGCATTTGTTCTTAATCATTGGCACCATATATCCGATACCCTGAACATGCTTGCTCATAGAAGAGGTTGAGTCTTGGGTCTTTACTTTACAGTCCCAAATCCTTTGCAACTTACTAATGGCACCTTGATTGACATTAATACTTTATCATCACATGATAACATCTGTGTGTATGCATCGTTGCTATGGCAGCAGAATGAGGACTGATTCCAGGAGCCTATAGTGACTTTAGATCAACCTAGAGGCCTTTCTCATGGGCACTGTGCCCTGGGACACATCATTCTACATTAAAAGCGAACAAGCCCCGCCATAACATTATACAACACTTTAGATGGTACCCTTATCTATTATTATAAATGTATTCATCAAAATACTAGTGCACTCAGTGCAACTTTCGATGTTTTTGTTCACCTTGCTTCCTACTTGACTCTAATCAGTATTTACAGGAGTTTCCAACATATTCCCTTATAACATAACTCTTTATGCTTTAAGATATGCCATCCTTTACGGATTTGGAAAATATGTCTGCGGTTCTCTATTAGACACTGCGGACAAACTTAGCTCAACGTTCCGTGATTCGATCTTAATCACTTTTAAATGTTCCTTATTTGGATGACATATTATGCTAAGTTATCATCATGGTTTTCTAAGATAGAACCTATGTCTCAACATAGTGGATGATGATCATCCTTTTCTTTCTTTCAATCATTGATGTTAAACTTAATACTATTCCTAACTTGAGTTATTAAGGACTAGTTCCTTAATTAACTTCTATTCTGAAACCCATTTCCAGAATCCCTTAAGGAATACTACATAATATCATAATACACTTATTATCAACTTCTACACCTCATAATCATTATTTATTAGTACTCGCGCTTTTATTCTTAACACACTTAATAATCACTCCTATAAGCTCCCACTCAAAATATGTTTCTACCATATTTGGGTATGAGTCAGTACTCTTACTCAAACTATGTTCCTACATATTTGAATTTGAGACTTATATTGCTCCCACTCAAAAATATGTCATTCACATATTGTTTTAGGAAGACTTTCATAGCTCCCACTCAATTTCATGCAAATTGCACATCTGCTCACTATTTTTAACAACTTCAAAATCCTTTGATCAGATATCAAACTTGGAGATTCACTATGACATATAACTACTTTTACTAGTCTTAAATCCACTAGACATTTAGCACACTTGAATCAAATTTATTTGAATTCGTCCAATACTTGACAAACTGTGCTTTTGTCATTCACCCCCTTTTCCACTATGGCTTTGCAGTCATTTGGGCAAATTCGAAGTAACCCCTTTTACTTGTGAGATTCAGCAACGAGTTGCTTTCTAATCTCAAGGGAATTTTGTTTCTAGGATTTCTCATAATTCTAGTTTACCATTATTTCCTTAGTAGTTCGTAGGTATGTCATATTCCAAGAATTATGACAAATGATTCACAAATGTTTCCATACAAGATATGGTTTACATTATGAATCCTACCTCATGTAGTGAAAACAACAGTGGGGAAAACACAATGATCATTATCATTGATTCTTTCTTTGTGAAGAGAATCATTCAGGAACATTTTCCGTTGCACTTCTTAACACTCTGATGCAGGGATTTGAATCCTCATCGTGTTTCACACTATCTTCCATTTGCTCCATAATTGAGAAATATCACTAAAAGTGAGCTTTCTCAAGAATGTACCAAAATCCAAGCAATACAAGTTTTGCGTCTCTTTTGGTTTCAGCTATGGATTTTGTATTCAAAGTTTCCAATGAATACTCTACAAGGACTTATTCGCTATTGTTTTGGTTATATCAAATAACCCCAAAACTTTCACGACGATCCAATCTAGATATGGAGCCACTTTCACGAATTCAAATGGTTCACTATATATTCTAATTGAGTGCTAACTATTTCTAACTAATGGTCTCTACATCTACACTACAACGATTTATTTGGTGCCATCTATTCACCCATTTTGATATCTAATATCATATTGTGATGCTTTGCATTTTGACGTTTCAAAATGCTTTGCATTCCACAATTACTTTTATGCCATTCTTTATAAAGTCGAATTTCATTACTATTGATCAAATCGTAGTAATTAGATTCTCTTTTATATTTATACCCTTTATTGATGAAACACTTTGATCAAATCAAATAGTTTCAAATTCATGTTTCCTTTGGTAAACTTCTTTACACATTTAAACAATCATATTATGATAATTACCATTTTGTTAAATCATAATACATCAAATATGTATTTACTTTTAACATTCATTAAACACTTTGTATTCAAGTAATACACGGTGTTCAAGTTATTTTGCCAAACTTAGGCATGATTTACATGTGATAAGAAATCGAATGACTTTCACATATTATCATTATAACTTTGAATTTAAACAATGGTTTCATTTAGTAATGAAATATCATTAAGTTGGGTATTTTAAGGCATTTCAATATTTTACAAATGTTCATGCATTATCAGTTAGTTTCATAACAACCAGGATAACTTATATATAATCAAACAAGATATGAACACGAATAGAAATCATTCATAAAAGTGGAACAACTGTTTGTTACAAACTCATATGAATAACCGTCTCACAAAGTGTGAGACACACTAAAGAAGTTCATAATATTTTGATTACAATAACTATCCAAAACATAAACTTAGTGATAAATGTCAAGGGAGAGTGTCGTCGGCCATCATCGTCATGCTCGCCATCAACACGTAATGTCACCTCCTCTCCAACAAGCACCTCTCATGCAGAAGGACCTGTTTTCAGTAAAACAAAACAAGTATCAAATATACTTAACACTGCAAATGTGTTTACAAGATTATAACATTTATAAAATTGTATATCAAATATATACCTTTGTCATCGATGACCTCTCCGGTGATTGGTTCAACCTTTACGTTCCTGAAACGTAATATGAACTCTTGGAAATCCAATGTTTCCGTATCACCACTCATGATGCTACTCCGGACATGTCCTTCGTAGCTAGGAGGCAACGATCGAAGCAGCACGCCTATCGCAAATGGATCATCCATCCAGTAATCCACGAAGTGAACAAGTCTCATGTGTGCATTAAGCATGCGCCCCAAGTGACCCTTCAGACATGTGTGCTCCTCCATCTGTATGGAAAGGAACTCTCCAAGCAGCTCGTGCTTCCACATGCGCACATGGCCTATGAACTCTGCTCTTAGCTGATCCACCATTGAATATGGATCAAGATCACCCATGAGCGGATGGAGTTCATCCACCATCCCGTAACGCATTATTATATGAATGTAGGTGGACATTTCTTGACGATAGTAGTGCTCTGTGATGTCTACGCACTTCTATTCTTGTAGACAGTTGTTGGGCCTCCAAGTGCAGAGGTTTGTAGAACAGCAGCAAGTTTTCCCTTAAGTGGATCACCCAAGGTTTATCGAACTCAAGTAGGAAGTGGTCAAAGGTATTCCCTCTCAAGCAACCCTGCAATCAAGATACAAGAAGTCTCTTGTGTCCCCAATACACTTGTCAGGTGTATAGGTACACTAGTTCAGCGAAGAGATAGTGAAATACAAGTGGTATAGATAATTATAAGTGGTAACGGTGATAGAAAATAACTTGACGGCGTGGAAGAGACTAAAGGCGAACTGAAATAAAGATGGAAGCAAGCAAACATGTAACAGATCTAATAGCAAACGGTGTTTCAGTGCTAAGAAACAAGGCCTAGGGATCATACTTTCACTAGTGAACACTCTCATATAAATATCTTCTCTTTATGATACTACTCTTAACTACTCTCCGGTTGGACACTCTAATCAACGGTAGGGCTATAACATCACACCTCAAAGTAAGCCTTTCCCATCTAGAAAACCCCACACTATCACCTTGAGCACTAGATGGTTCCAACAAACACCACAATTTCATAAAGACATCCAACTCCAAATATAACTCATAACAAGTATTTGTAATCTCTAGCCTAAGTGCCACCATGGTGAGCACGCTGTCACTTTCACACACATGGGGAGAGCAGAGATTCGTTAAAGCACTTGAGTAGTAGAATAGATCTATAGATTACAAGCTCATGATCTCAATAAGATCATGCATCGAGAGAGAGATAAACACATAACTACCGGTAGAACCCTTAGCCTCGAGAGAGAACTACTCCCTCCTCATCATGGGAATCAGCAACGGTGATGGAGATGGTGGTGGAGATTGATGGAGATGGCTCCGGGGCACTTCCCCATCCCGGCAGGGTGCGGAACAGAGACTTTCTGTCCCCCAAATCTCCCTTTCGGTGGCGGCGGCGCTGCAGAACTTTTCATGGATTTCTGATTGACTATTTAGGGTTTATGCATCAGGAGGCTCTTATAGGCGAGAGGGGAGACCGAGGGGGTGCCGGAGGGGCCCACACCACCCCTGGCGCGTCCTAGCCTGGCCCGCGCCACCAGGTGGTGTGGCCAGCCCCTGGCCCCTCTCCGTCTCGTCTTCTAGCTCCATGAGTCTTCCGGTAAAATATCGACTTTGACTTTTGCCTGGTCCAATTCCGAGAATATTGATTTTCTAACTTTCCTGGAACCAAAAACAGCAGAAAATAGGCAACTGGCATTGTGGCTCTTGTTAATAGGTTAGTCCAAGAAATCATATGAAAAGTACTCCAAAGTTGGAACTAAACATAAGAAAGTAGATAAAACCAAGCATGGAACATCAAAAATTATAGATACATTTGCAATGTATCAACATCCCCAAGCTTAACTCTTGCTCGTCTTTGAGTAGGTAAGTGATAAAAAGAAAGAATAATTTTTGAGGTGACATGCACCATCATAAACTTGATCAAAGTATTTGTAAAATATTCAAAGTTGGGATCATAGTACTTCAATCATAGCATGAAAGACAAAGTTCTAGAAATAAGACAAAGAAACTATGTTGTAACATGAAAGGATACAAACAAAATATTCATGAATAACAATGCTTTGCAAGACGTTTGTTTGTTTCACATAAAGAAAACATAGCATAGTAGCATTCAGCTTGTCCCTCATAGAGTAGCAACTATAAATGCATAGGACACCTTCAAAGTTCATAAGAGTGACTAGATACAAATAGTTTAAAACAAGCAATATCAAGTTATGCATCAATCAACTAGTCTTGGGACAATGCACATAGAACTAAGAATGGCCACTATGCTCTCAAAGTAGGTGCATAAAGGTAGAAGGTGGAGACTCAATATAATGGTGTAAGAAAAGCCTTCATAGAAGGAAGTAGGGATTCAAGTTTCATAAAGAGCTTCAAAAATGATGGTACTTATAGCTTTCAGCTCTCATTGCCCCTATCATAAGCATCTTGAAGTGATTAAGGTTAAAGTGAACAAACTATGGTGTATATGCTTGACGAAGTATAAGTTGGAAATCTCATGTCCCTTGTATACGAGGGCCGCTCCTCATGCTACTCAAGTTTAGTCACCGGTAAGTTCTTGTCATCGTAAGTGCATGTGTATCATAGAGAACCGCCAATGGGGTACCCCTTGCCCGATGATACGGAACAATCCCCATATCAAAATGACAAGGCAAGCAGACAACGAGCATCTCAGCAATCTTCTTATTTACCATGGGAATATGGTGCTTTTTCCTCTCTTTCCTCTTTTCATGATATCTCTTTTTTTCTTTTTCTCTTTTTTATCAATATAGGACTCTTTTTTATAAGAAGAATGCTTCATAGACAACTCATTATAGTTATGTCAGCATGGATTAGACCAGCGGCCCAGGCGTTTCTCTAACACATATACATAACTCCATGGACTTACAAGCTCCCCTTTCATTTCACACCGACGACATCCATATACAAAAGAGCATGATATCAACTAGGTAAAAGTACCAAGTGCAATGTTGAAAGCGTTCCCCATGAAAGCATGGTTCTACTAATTCCCAACAAATAAGTACAAGCATATACAACATAGGCGACCCAATGGTTCAAGTTTATTAAGGGCAAGAAAAGTAAAGTGTGCCATCAAGTTCGTGAGAGCTTTAATCACTAGTTTTCTAATAACAAGTTTAATTTAGAAGGTAAACAAAAACATGAATATAGTTGGAATAGCATAAGCTAGTAGGTAGGTATGGTGGACTCTTTGGAATAACTTGGTTTAAGGAGTTGGATGCATGAGTGGAACTCATACTTGGTTGTGGAGGCTAGCAAAAGACTGGGAGCGAAAAACTAAGAGAGCAATAATGGCCATAATGATACAGAGCAACAAAACATCATTGATCAAAGCATAAAGTGATACTACAAGTTGAAAAATAAAGGATCATAAAGGCTATGGTGACTTTGGATAGTCATAACATGGTGAGAGCATGCGCCAAGTCAACCCAAATAAAGCATCAAAGGAGAATACCACTATACTATGCTTTAATATGCTAAAACAACGCATGATTCATCCAAGGCACATTAAGCAATCTCAATTGTTTATAACAAGTCATGCTACAACAAAGAATACTAAGCATAAATCCAAAAGAATATCAAGCATGGCATGACAAAGCACAGGCCACAGTCAAAAACAAGCTCTTTTTACCACTTAAGCATGAACTTTCCTACTCTTTTCCAAACCAAACCAAACTATTTGAAAACCAATGTATGAAAGAGGGGGTACAACCAATTTATTCAGAAAACTAAGCAAATAAAGCAAACCAAAAACCAAAACAAAAACGAAAACAAAAAAGAAGATGCTCCAAGAACAACACAACTGTGCATGAAATAATAAAAATGAAGCGTTTGGAAGAAACCTGGGATTTTTATTGATTAAAAAGGGGATGCCTTGGGCATCCCCAAGATTTGACGCTTGTACTTCTTGGATATTTCTTGGGGTGACACGTGTGGCATCCCGTAACTTGAGCTTTAGTCCATCCTTCATCTCATTACTCATTCCTTCCATACACCTAAAAAATTTCCTTTATACAAAACTTCACACAATCTTCATTAGCAACATTAGTGTACTCAAGATAATAAGTCTTTAGGTTCAGTTCCAACACCAATAAAACTTCCATTAAAACACTATCTACTGTAGCACTTCCCTCAAAAAGCTCAATTCCCCAAAACAACTCAAAAAGGAACCAACAAGAAGCAAATGCAGAAAATGGCAGAAATCTGTCAAAACAGACCAGCGGGTAAAGACGAATTTTTTCGAAGACCTTATGTTTCTCAAATTAAAAAGTGTTGAACTAACGAAAGTTAGATAACAATCTGGGGCAGAAGAACAAAAATTGACGCCTCAAAAGTACGTACAGAGATGTTACACGGATTTTTACGGTGAAGCACATAAATCTGTTTTGGGACAGCAACTTTCCCAAGCATTACTTCTCTCTCATTACAGGTTACTCTTGCCACAAAAAGCAAATAAAAAGGATAAGGAGCGGTTATTACAGAGGTAATAACTTCTAAGACTCATCTAAAACTTTTGGGTTATCTCTCAATAAGTATTTTTCTTTAACGCCTTTAAGTTAGGCATGATAGTTTGAGAAGATGCTCACATAGGAAATATGAATTGAAGTAAAAGAGAGCATCAAGAAGCAAATTCAAAACACATTTAAGTATAACCCACTTCCTATGCATAGGAATCTTGTAAAGAAGCAAGTCATGAAAGCACAAAGAAACAAGCATAGGAAAGCAAAACAAGTGTAACTTCAAAAATTTCAACATAAAGAGGGGAAACTTAATATTATTGAGATACATAAAACCATGTTTCTCCCTCTCATAATAACTTTCAGTAGCATCATGAATAAAATTAACAATATAACTATCACATAAAACATTCTTATCATGAGCCACATGCATAAAAGAATTAATACTCCCCACATAAACATAGTCATTCTTATTAGTTGTAGTGGGAGCAAATTCAACAAAATAGCTATCATTCTCATCACCATAATCATAAAATATAGGAGGCATATTGTAATCATAATTAATTTCCTCCTCAATAGTAGGTGGACTGAAAATAGCATAATCATCATTGCAATCATCATATATTGGAGGTATAGAATCATCATAAGCAATAGAATAGTTATCTTCCCAAGTGTGTTCATTTGTAAACATATCATCATTGGAAGGATCATGGACAACACTAATAGTATAGAAATTATTAATATCATCATTTTCAGAATTGGTACCGAAGAGATTTTCAATATGAAAAGTAGTGTGCTTTTCCCAATCATGATCACTACTATAGGTAGTAGGCATAGGAACATCATCGAGTTCAAACTAATCAAAAACTATAATAGGAGAAACATGCTTAGGGGAAAATACCGTTTCCTCTGTCCTTTTACTCCTCCTTTTCTTCTTTTTATTCTTCTCTTTAGGAGGGAGAGGCTTGAAAGGAAGCTTCTCCATATACCCTGGTTCATTGTTAGAGACAATAGAAGAAACTTTGGAGGATTCCTCCTTTTCATTAATAAGACCAAAACACATATTAGTCATGTCATATTTTGGTAAGATCTCATCTTTTATAATATTTTGTATGTAAGTATTTGTGTGGCAATTATCAACACAATAAAGATGACAACCATGCATGACACTATTCATATCAAAAGCACCCATATCTACCAAAGAGGTTTTTCTTGATAACTCTTCACACCCTAAAAATAATGTAAGTTCATCATGCTGATTAGGAGTGATCATGTCATCACAATACAAACTTGCAGTACTCATTGGATTAGAAGGGCTATTATTATGGCCTGAGCATTGAAAATTGAAATGACCCACTTCAAATCAAAGTTCACAAATAAAAGGATAGAGGACACAAACTTTTTTACCAAGATCATTTAGAGCCCTATACCACGTTCTAGTTTTTTCATTCATGTGGGTGATACAATATTCTTCTTCAATTTGATTATTCTCACAAGGTCTATGTATTCCACAAAAATTAACATGCTTATAAGAAGTAGTACTTTCAGAGATTTGAGCATGTTTATTGCTATCATTAATAACAATTTCATTTTCCATGCAAGTGTCTTTATAAGGCTCATGATACATGTCCAATTTTTCTTTAGGAGCATTAATATGAGAAGAAAAGGTTCTATAACAATCAACAAGAATTTGAGGATCAAGACCATATTTAGCACTAAGCTCTTGAAAATCAATAGTTTAGGCAAAAGACTTAATGCAATCATACTCATAGTTTATACCTGGTTCTTTACCTTTGTTGTTATCCCAATCTTCGGTATTGCTTTGAATTGTTTCAAGAAGATCCCACTTAGCTTTAACCTCCTTACTTGTGAAGGATCCCACTAAACAAGTACCTAGATAGTCCTTGTAATGTCCTGAAAGCCATGCATAGAAATTATTAATAACAATATTACTGGGGATCTCATGAATGGGATATTTGAGCATTAGTGACTTCAATCTCCCCCATGCTTGGGAAATACTTTCTCCATCATGAGGATGAAAATTATAAATGTAATTCCTATCTTTATGAATTTCATGAGGAGGATAAAATTTAGAGTAAAAGAGAGATTCAAGTTCCTTCCACTCCAAATGATGAGGATCATCTAGTAGCTCATACCACTCCCTTGCTTTGCCCTTAAGTGAAATAGGGAATAGCTTCCTCTTAACTTAGTTCATTGAAATACCTACACACTTGAACAACTCGCATAATTCATGTATAAAGAGTAAATGATCACTAGGATGGACAGTTCCATCTCCAAAATAGCAGTTATTCATAACACGTTCAACAATTTTTATAGGTATTTTAAAAGGGATGCTTTCAGTATGTGGATTTAAAATATCACAAGTATCATTAGAATTACCACATATGGGAGATAAAGTATCATCAGAGCAAATTTTCTTCTTTAAAGCTGGGGAACTAAAAAGATCATTTTCATAAAAATCAACTTCCCAAGATTAGACGTTTCCATAGAATTAGTAACAAAGGTGTTCAAAAGATTCATACTAATAGCATTGCTATTAGCATGCAAAGAAAGTTCCATGGGTTTTTTAATTTTCTTTTCAGACAATTCAAGTTCTAACTTAGGAAAAATACTAAAAAGCTCTCTAATTTTGTTGTTGTTTTCCATTAAGCCTAACTAGTGAAAATAAAAACAAGAAACAAAAAGACAAAATTGCAGAATCTAAAGGAAATAACTTCGAGCACTCACACCGGAGGATGTGAGTACCTTTTACCTTACCTCCCCGGCAACGGCGCCAGAAAATAGGCGTTTGCCGTGGGAGGTTGTTGTTCTTTAATCCTCCGGTGTGAATACCTTTTACCTTACCTCCCCGGCAACGACGCTAGAAAAGGGCTTGATGTCTACGCACTTCTATTCTTGTAGACAGTTGTTGGGCCTCCAAGTGCAGAGGTTTGTAGAACAGCAGCAAGTTTTCCCTTAAGTGGATCACCCAAGGTTTATCGAACTCAGGGAGGAAGTGGTCAAAGGTATTCCCTCTCAAGCAACCCTGCAATCAAGATACAAGAAGTCTCTTGTGTCCCCAACACACCCAATACACTTGTCAGGTGTATAGGTGCACTAGTTCGGCGAAGAGATAGTGAAATTCAAGTGGTATAGATAATTATAAGTGGTAACGGTGATAGAAAATAACTTGATGGCGTGGAAGAGACTAAAGGCAAACTGAAATAAAGATGGAAACAAGCAAAAATGTTACAGATCTAATAGCAAACGGTGTTTCAGTGCTAAGAAACAAGGCCCAGGGATCATACTTTCACTAGTGAACACTCTCATATAAATATCTTCTCTTTATGATACTACTATTAACTACTCTCCGGTTGGACACTCTAATCAATGGTAGGGCTATAACAGCACACCTCAAAGTAAGCCTTTCCCATCTAGAAAACCCCACATTGTCACCTTGAGCACTAGATGGTTCCAACAAACACCACAATTTCATAAAGACATCCAACTCCAAATATAACTCATAACAAGTATTTGTAATCTCTAGCCTAAGTGCTACCATGGTGAGCACGCTGTCACTTTCACACACATGGGGAGAACAGAGATTCATTAAAGCACTTGAGTAGTAGAATAGATCTATAGATTACAAGCTCATGATCTCAATAAGATCATGCATAGAGAGAGAGATGAACACATAGCTACCGGTAGAACCCTTAGCCTCGAGAGAGAACTACTCCCTCCTCATCATGGGAATCAGCAACGGTGATGGAGATGGTGGTGGAGATCGATGGAGATGGCTCTGGGGGCACTTCCCCGTCCCGGCAGGGTGTCGGAACAGAGACTTTCTGTCCCCGAATCTCCCCTTCAGTGGCGGCGGTGCTGCGGAACTTTTCGTGGATTTGTGATTGACTATTTAGGGTTTATGCATCGGGAGGCTCTTATAGGCGAGAGGGGAGACCGAGGGGGTGCCGGAGGGGCCCAAACCACCCCCTAGCGCAGCCTGGCCTAGCCCACGCCACCAGGTGGTGTGGCCAGCCCCTGGCCCCTCTCCGTCGCGTCTTCTGGCTCCATGAGTCTTCCGGTAAAATATCGACTTTGGTTTTTGTCCGGTCAAATTCCGAGAATATTGATTTTCTGACTTTCCTGGAACCAAAAACAACAGAAAACATGCAACTGGCACTGTGGCTCTTGTTAATAGGTTAGTCCAAGAAATAATATGAAAAGTACTCCAAAGTTGGAACAAAACATAAGAAAGTAGATAAAACCAAGCATGGAACATCAAAAATTATAGATACATTTGCAATGTATCAGTCTGCCAGCTCTTGTGGGGTCTCATAGTGGTCTGGCTTAGTCAAATCCATCGTGCGGCGTATGTAGTCTACCACATGATTCCTTGTAAGGAGATAATTCAGGTGCATAAGCCAACTAGGGAAGTTGGATCCATCAAGTCTAAGTTTGTCACCCTTTACCCATTCCTCAATGACAAAGTAAGCTTCACGGTGAGCCATCTCTACATTTATAATTGCAAAAGGAATTTAGACTAAGTTTATAATTAAATGAGTCAATAATAACTCCACTTAGAAACACATATCCCCATAAGGGTTTCTAGTGATAACACGACCCCTATCAGCCACATCTCCCCCGATCATCACGGCTATCAATGTGGGTTCAAGGGTGGACGCTAAACGTCGGTCACATCATTCATGCGACTCGTGCTCGATCTTTCGACCATTCGTGTTCCAAGACCATGTCTGTACATGCTAGGCTCTCCAACTCAACCTTAGTGTATTCGATGTGCAACATGGCTTACACCCACTGTATGCAAACGTAGATATGTCTGACACCCGATGATCACGGCCTGCCTCATACCGAAGAACTTTCTTGGTGGTGCACACTAAGGGGGAACACAATCATTGGTAATTTTAACATGGATCATCTTATTAGGCTACCATCGAGTATCTAATACTAGCACACAATAAGATATACAAACAATAACATTGAATGTAAATGCGATGTGATATGGTCCTTCACGTCGTGATCTCCATCCGTCGTCACCGGATTCCGGCGCCGTAGACACTAGGGTACCAGTGTCATTCCGGCGTGGTAGTCCATCACCTCTGTGGCTATCTACTACTACGTAACATAAGGTAATCAATTTACCTTTGCCACAACCATATCACAAAGCAACGCCCCCTGCAAAACAAAATTAGACGCCTCTACTTTATCTTTGCATGTTTTACGTGGCTGAATGGGCTTTCGCACAAGAACCATTCTTACCTACGAACTTTCAGCACAATGCTGATCAAGTAGTTGTCTCTACTACACCCCTTTCGGGGCCCTCAATTGCAAATGGCATACCAACTAATGCGAGAGAGACAGACACCCCCATAAGCCACTTTATACGGTACAAGCCGTATGTCAAGCATGGACCAGTCTCGCGAATGAACGCGTAAAGTCGGTTGGGGGCTGCTTCATCAAGCATTGCTGTGGTATACACAAGTACACGTGGGAGGGTAACAACTAAAAGATCAACGCCCACATGCTACATCTCGTGTTTTCTACCCGTACTAGCATTACTACGCATAGATCTAGCTCTGATACCACTGTAGGGGTTCCGCGCATGAAAACAATAAATATTTACCCTACGCCCCTGAACCCCTGAAGCTGCCAGGACCTATCTATTAGTAATACAGTAACGGGAGGGGATTTTCGCGAACTTAACCTTGAAGACCGAAAAGCATTGTCAACGCTCAGGAGAGTGTGGTTGGTGTAGACGAGTCGAAGCCGACCTCAAGGTCGTGATGCCTTGCGCTCCTTTGGCTCCAACAACTTGAGTGCCTCAAGTGTGACACCTCGTGGGGAGTTACACATGTCTGGTGCCTGACGATGACTCCCGCTTCCCTGATCCAGCGGAAGTAGAGCTCCTGGATCCGAATCCCGCGGCGCAACGGCGCTCTACGGTGAAGATGTCTCTCGTTCGCGCAGTCCGAACTTGGGACCACGGTCACGAGAGCGAGAGAGGGAGAGAGAGAAAATATCAATTGGAGGTCCTCCCAAAAGTGAGAAGACCTTTATTGAATATTGTGTGTATTTATCTGGCCAAATACCCCCACTATATATAGGGGGAGGGAGGTACGACCTCCCTCAAAGTCCCGGGGTGGGACTAATCAAGGGGAAGGGGTGGGGAGGCACGCCAGCCAGCCCCCACCCATGGGCCCCACGTGGGGAAAGCCCATTAGGGCCACTGGCCACCCCCTAGGCCCCTCCTAGGGGTGTGGTCCCCTCTTGGGCCTTTCCCCTCCGGGAATTGGCCCATTAAGACCTTTGACCATTTAATTGATTTTCTCTTTTATTAAATAATTATGAATAAATTATTAAATCAATATTTAACATTCATTCATATATTATTCAATCTCCGTGGCTATGGAACACCTTCCACCTCCACTCTGGACATCCTCCGGACTTATCGAAACCCTTCCGGTTTTCTCTCTACTATTCTTCGGTGATTCTACCGATCCTATAAACACTCTCTAAGCATCATCAAACCCTTAAGCGTGATACCCTACGGTTCGGGAACACTCCAGACATGGTCGGGACACTCCCGGACCAATGATCAACAGAGGGACCTGCATGGCCATGTGACCCCTGTGTTCCACGAAGATCTTTCGCCGTTTGAACCGGGATGGTCGTGTCTTATTCCCTTTGTCTCTCGATACTTGCATTGCCCGAGATCTGATAAATGACATCATCATGTCGTTTTCAATCCACTCGTTCCGACAAGTGATATCCCTGTGATCATATCACACGCTGCGCAGCTATTGGGTATAACTTCTCCGATTGGGCCCTTGAGTATCTTTTCGTCACGTGGACGGACAAATCCCGCTCTTGACATATATTTCCTCTACGGTTTCCTCCGAGTACCTGAACACATCTTTATAACCACCGTATTACCAGATGGCGGTTGATGCTATCTAAGCACTCTCGGGAAATAGTAATTGATATAGCCTCCCGGTCTAAGGAATAGTCTACGAGGGTCCATTTCTGATCATCGTAACTTGAACTTCGTGACATGATCGGGTCACGATGTTTAGGTTGGGTATTGGTTCATTATCTCATTCTCAGAATGAGCTGACTCCATTTCCAACTGGCATAAATGCCACATGATCAGGAAACATGATCATTTGTTGACCAATGAACCACTGACTAGAGTTTCACTGGGAACCCCTGATTGTTTATATATCACACGTGTATTAATGTTTCCACTCAATACAGTTATAGTATGATATAAAACTTAATTATAAATTATATGAAATATGATAATAGTCCTTATTACTATTTGTCTCTAGGCCATATTTCCAACAAATATATTCGAATAGCCATGCTCACGGTTATATACGGTTGGACAAACTATTGTAGAGTGTTGTTGGTTTTGTTTCCAAAAAGGTTTTCGGAAAAGAAAGAGATTTCTGAAAAGGGTGATCTAGCGTGAGCATGGAGGAAGTGAGGTGATCTCGAAGGATCGCGGAAGATGAAAAGCCGATCGAATGATGGTCGTGAGATGAGAAAATGGGTGACCCACTCCTAGTGTTTTTCAAAAACTTTTCAAAAAGGTTTCCAAAATGTTTGACAAAAGGTTTCAACAAAGATAGGTAGATGATTTATCTACAAGAGAAATTATTCTAGAAAAGAACCTCTCATGGAGCCCTTCTACTACCACGGCCATATTACATATCCTTTTATTGTTATTATCTTAAGGTGGTTTGCAAGTACATTCAAACTACTCACTACCATTGTCCTTGGCTATTAACTTGGTTAGATTCGAGAAGTAAGAAAGGTGAATAAGAAGGTGATGTTGACAACTATGCGATCTAGGACGTTCTCCTAGTCAGTTGTTTGTAGGTTAAGGCATGGCTCGGGATCTACGCTTCGACAAAGTTCTGCTGATGATAACTAATGTAGCCATAATGGCAATTGAGGTATGACTTGTATTTATTTAAGTAATGGATGTTTACTTTGAAACTTGTCGGTTATGTGCCACGATAGACTGATCATGGGATCGTGGTGTATGCATAACAGAGATTCTCGCAGGATTAATTCGGGAGCCCCACATTACATCTCCATAGAGTGGATATTGGCTATATCATTTTTGTTGCAAGGAATTTTTGTTTTCTATTGCGGAACCTCTTCATACAAAGACCAAATACACAACCCTCTTTCTCCAGAGTAACAGAGGGTTGTCACGTCACAAATAAAAAGCACATCTGAAAGCCCTAGGAGGTATGGGTTTCAGAGATCTCGTCTTTTTTAACTAGGACATTCTCAGACATTAGTGCTAGAGACTGCTCATGGACCCATCATCGTTGTGCCAGAGTGTTGAAGGGATGGTATTATCTAGATTGTGATATTTGGGATGCACCCTAACCTCACTCCTCTTCATTTACATGAGGGGTATATGTTTTGGTATGCAGCTGGTGAAGTTTGGAGTTTGGTGATGGTAAATATTTCAAGGTGCTTGCTGATAATTGGATACCGAATGTGCAATCTGAAACATTACGTCTTCTAATGCTGTTGGATGGCACCATTGTTTATTTCTTGCTTGATGGGAAAGGTAGTGCACGCGAATGCAGACACTATCAACGCCATTTTTAAGAAAGAAGTAGTCAATCATATTCTACACATAGTTTAGAAAACCAGACCGGACGGGCAACCGGCAAAAACCGGAACCAGAGCCTGCGCCGGTTCTTTGAGCCCATCGGACCGCTCGCTCTACTAAGCTGGAATAAACCGGGAAAAACGCGGGCTGACCGCCGATCTTCACAGTATACCAGGCCATCCGGTCCGACCAGTTCAATTTTTCTGCGTCGGAAACATATTATAGCGCTGAACGGGATTCAAACCCTGAACCGCGCGTTCAACTAGAAGTATAGATGCTGACCAACTAGGTTGGTTAACTTGATGTTTAATATAGACAAGTTCCTTTTATCTATTATCTGCACGGTACCATTAAAATTTCAACGTCAAGACACCTAACGGCTTGCTGCTTTGCAACTTCCGTTCAATGCAAAACTTATACATGTGTTAGCTTTGGACGTTGCGCGGCATGCAAAGTTCATACATGCGTTTGGCTATTGATACGAGTCTTCTTTCTTGGACATGGCAAAGTTGTTGCTCAATTTTGACTAGTTTCTTATGTTATTATTATGAGAATTATTTTGCCAAAATAAAAGTCTAAATATTAGTGTACGTAATCATTTAATTTATTATAGTGTTTATATATAAAAACATATTACTTTATATCTTAAAAAATCAGACAATGAACCGATGAACCAGTGGTTCAACGGGTAAAAACCTGAACCGCCAGCCTCACCGGTTTGATCACCGGTCCGGTTTTTTAAACTATGGTTCTACATATACCGATTAGTAGGCATGTTGGGTCAGACTTTGTTTCTTGGCCTTTCACAAAATTTGGATATTACACCATCCGCTCGGCCTATCATCTTGTGAGAACTCAGAAATTCTTTGTCGGTCGCAGCAAGAAGGGCGGCAGGGTACATTTAGAGATGCAAGAGGAAAACCTGGTCTGTAAGAAACTTTGGTCGATCAAGGCTCCAGGTAAAATCAAAATCAATTTCTAAAGGTTCATCCATGACTGTCTGCCATCCGGGGTATAGCTGACACACCGACATATCCTAGTGTCGTCGTTGCGTGTGTACTGTAACGAGACTGCTGCTCACAACTTTCTGTTCTGCCAGTTTGCAAAAGAGGTTTGGCGGGATATCAAACCTAAGTATGATTTTCACTTTCGTCGGAAATTCTTCACATATCCCAAATCTTGAGCTTTTTGATTTTCTGGCAAGGACTACTGACAGAGAGCAGATGGTGGGCGTGGTGGTGATTTGGCACTTGTGTTTGACTTGGAATGGAACTAAAAATGGAGATTACATGAGGCATCCAGAAAGTATCGCTGAACAATGTAAAGCATATATCGAGATGACCGAACTACATCTTTTCAAACCAAGTTCTTCTACTAGGCATGAGGCTACGAACTCTATATCCCTTTATTGTCTCTGACTCTTGAAGGTATGGTCCATATTAATCTCGATGCAGCTTTTTTTTCTGCTTCTCGCCGGATAGGAATTGGCGTCGTGATCCGAAACCATAGAGGGGAATGCTTTGTTGCTTGCATCGAGCTCTTACCGGAGGTTACAGCACCAGAAGCTACTAAAGTGTTGGCTCTTCGCCATGCTCTTTCCCTTGCTGGAGAGGAGGGTTGCGACAAGGTGGTGATATTCTAGTTTCCTTTCGTTGGTGCAAAGGGTCAATTGCACAAAGTTGCTCACTTTGTCCTTCTCCTCTGGGGTTGTTTGGATAGGTGCGTTATACAAACCCAGAAAACATCTAACTGAACAAACTTTGTTTGACTGCGCTAAATAATTCGCGGATATGGGAAAATTGGTTATTTACCCAGAAGTTTATCTGCCTTGGATTATATACCCGAAGTTGAGTGTACCTTGGTATAATACCCAATAGGGACTTGAAAGTAAAAAGCAATTATAGCGGGCACCGATTAGAGCTGGCCATGAATCGTTCCATAGCTCATATTCATCCTAGATCGGAATCTCATCAATTCAAAAAACAAATCAGAATCTCATCGACCAGTTCACATGTAGGCATGCGCCTCCAACCGTCGCTGGTAAGATCAACCACCACAGTACTGACCGGTGAGGAACACCTTCATCAGCATCGTCTGCTCGTGGTTGTCGTTGTTGCCTCCGGCCACCGGCTGGCGTAAGTCCATCTATCCATCTTACTTCTGTCGGCTGGCATCTCAAAAGGTTCATGGATGTTTGCCCGGACAAGTGAGTCGGCACTTGATTAGTAGTGCTTCAGCCTGAGACTAATCGATGGAAGTAGTTTTTGATGCTAGAGATATTCTTGCTTGTACGGACCACAGAGAGATGAGCTATTGTACGGGGCGACTCCAAACAAGTATTATAACAGAGGGCAAAGTAGTTGTTTCCATGAGCAATTACACGATACATTTTTTGGTTTACAGAAAACCCCTTCTGGGTAGATTATAAACACAATTAATCATCTTTATGGGTATTTTACCAAGGTACACTCAACTTTGGGTATATAATCCAAGGTCATTGAACTTTTGGATAAATAACCAATTTTCCTGGATATAAAAACCTTAGTTATGTAAAAACTCAGATTCCATGCTTTGAGTATTAGTCATTTTTCCGCAAACACGATCATCGTGTAATCGATCACAACTCATTCTTCTCATCATTTTGACCTTCAACTACTTCATCGGGCTATTTTTACTTCCTCCGTTCGCAGCCGCTGTCCCCGTGCGTCGACGGGAGCCAGGGGCGGTGTCCTTGCTCGTAAACTCATCGATGCAGTGCTCGACGATGACAGATGCGTCAGGTATGGCTTCTACAGCCTAGGACCCTCCATCCTGTGGCGTCCTCCACAACACTAGCGGCGGCCGACGCGGCTTCGGCTCGCTGCATCCACGGCTCTCCCTTCCCTTCTCGATAGGTAACGCGGCGGAGCACTTCCCAACGGCCGCATCCACGACACACAGCCCTGATTTCTCCTACCAAGGCCATTGGCTCCAGTGTGGTTCCCGACGATGCAAGAGCGCCCGAGCAAAGTGGCTCGCAGCACGACCGTGTGCAGTAGCAATCCCCTGGCCCAGTGCGACGGCCTCCGAGTAGCTGTGTACCCTTCTCTAGCTCCCAATGGCGACGGTGGTATCACCTTCCCTCCTCCACATACCACAAGAACCAGTAAGGGAGAAAGTTCTGCGAGCATACATCTTTCGCATTCATCCTGCCTCTGTACTGGCAAATGAGGAACCGGATAAAACAACATCGTGACTTTTGTAACCTAAACATGAATTACTATAAACTAATCCTTAACTGAGAAGTTATCAAAACTGGTTTTCCTTATATTCGGCCCAAAACTCGTTTTCTTGAAAACCGAAGGCCAATCTAGGCTATCCAAACAACCACCCGGTGTCTTTTAATCATGTTTATCGTGAGTGTGATGTTGCGGTACACACTCTAGCTCGCTCTATGGAGCAATCTATTTCTGTTATTTTTAGAAACACTATCCCGGATTGTATCCAGCACGATTTGTAATGGTTTGTCATGATCAATAAAATACCGTATTCTCTAAAAAAAATAGAAAGCACATCCTCACACACAAGACCAAATCGACGATGACGACAACAACTAAAAATAGCCCGGACTACAAGCGACACAACACTACTTTATACACTTAACACGAATCTTGACACTCTAATCCTATGGCTATAAAATCGAACGGGAATTAACTAATTCTCGGTCCATTGAGAATTAATATGTCACATCCTAAAATCTTCCTAATTTTGGAATGTGAAATAAATAAAATAAGTTGATAGATTGTTTGAATTTGTTGAAAATTCTGAGTGACAAGAAACTTTTTGGAACTTGTTTGAACCCTTCTCAACCATGGTTGAAAAACATTTTTATATGAGTGTATTAACATGACTATTCAATTTTATTTCATTTCTTTCAACCATTTGATTCTTTAGTGGCATTTAAAATGTTTATCCAACCATGCTAGAATTATTAAAGAGAGAGAAGAACATGACTTTCCCAAATTATGGTGGAGTAATGTTTGATATGCTCAACTGGTTATTAAAGTCCTTTTATGAATGCTAAATCCTTCTAAATGTTTTTCCTAAATTTGTTTCATTTTCCAAAGATGAGAGAAGATAATATGACTTCTTCATTTTGTTTGGATGCTAAATTATGTCTTAATTGTTCTATAATTGAACATATTGTTTGGTGCATTTGTGGAATTGTGTGGTTGATTGAGGACCAAATTAAGTCCTAAAAACTATGTGTGGAAATATTGCATAAAAGCCATATAGGACAAATTAGATGTTTACTAATTGGTATTTCTGAAATGGATATAAATACGGCAATTAATATCCTAAAATGATCCTTGTGTTTTTACAAATTTTTGGAAATTTCAATGGTTCAAATTGGATCCCTAAATTAAAAGAAATAATAATAATGAAAAAAAAACTACCTCACGGGCTGAGCCAGCTAAACCGGCCCAGCCCGACAACCCCCTCCACACCATCTGCAGCACCGGGCGAGGCCAAACGGCCGGCCTAGTCCCTAGTAGAGACAGCTGCACCAGCTCTTCCTTATCTTTTTCTCCTAGAACGCGGGCCCACGTGTAAGGCTGCACCATGCCACCGCCAGGTGGGCCCCTACCCAGTCCCCTTCAACATTGAAAAATGCCCCCCTCCCAATTCGTTGTTTTCGTTCGATCTCTTGACCAACTCGCACGTAATAAACCGTATTCTCCCCCTCCTCTGAAACCCTCTCAAAATCCTAAATTCATCGCCGCCAGGCTGTGGAATTTCTTCACCGGAGATCTTCCAACACCGCCATCACCATCGGAGTTCCAAATCGAGCTCGAAACCGAGGTTCTGAGCCTCCGACACCTTCCTTTCCTCCCCAATCTCTCTGTTTTCCTCTACCGCTTCTCCTAAGCTGTTTCAATCGATGCAGAGTCCCGGGAGGAGCTGTGCACCTCCATCGGAGCTTCACCGAAGACTGACGCCTCTAGCCGCACCTTACCATCGCCTGAAGAAGCGAGAGCCACCACCGAGAACGCTTCCCGATGCCTCTCGTCTCACCGCTTCCCGTTGGCCACCTCACCATCGCCGGAGACTGCCGTGTCGCCGTTGCCATCACCGTCTGAGCTGCACCACCGCCGCCACTTCATCATCGCCGGTGAACCCCTGAAGAAATCGTTCCTAGCCCTCCGATCGTGCTTGGACGCCCCAGATTAGAATAGGATCGCGAAGGGGATCGGCCATTCACAGTGCGCCACCAGGCCTCCCCATCAGCACCGCTGTCAGCGCCTCATCATCCTGCGTGTCCAGTCAGATCGCGCTGTGTGGCCACACTGTCAGTTGACTATGTAATAAAAGTTTAATAGACACATTATGATGCAGATTTTATAAAAATTACAGAAAATACAATATTAATCAGAAAGTTGCAAATAAGATACCCCTCACAAAAGTGTGTAGAATTTAATTCTGCAATAAAATTTGCACATTGACGAATGAATATTTTCTGGATTATTTAAATATATTTAATGGTAATTAATTCATAGAAAATTATTCACATCTCCAATTTTGGAAATTTTGATGTCTATGGATTCAAAAAATTGTAATCTACACCATTGTAGCATTATTTGAATTTGTCACGGTACAAAATAATTATCTATGCTTAAATCACTGAATTGGGTATTTTGACTATAACTTTTATTCTGTAAATTGTTTTGAGGTGAAACCCGTGGCAAATGAAAGATATAAACAATATCTATCTAGTAGAATGGTTTACAAAAATTTATGAAACTATATCTTACTGAAAGTATTCAGAATCCATTAATGCCTATTTAAAGCTTTTTTGTTTAACACAAAATGTCAATGAAAAGCTTTTGAGCTTGTTTCTGTTTTGTAGCATGCATCATATTTTTTTGTTGTGTTTGTGCTTCTGTACGTTGATTGCATTTATTCATTTTCCGTGATAGATTGCCCGGAGTGCAATTATTGTGATTGGAAAGAGTGTGTGAACGAGAACATCGACTAAAGGCAAGTGTCACTATCAGAAATTTTCTATTGTTTTCTTATGCATTTAGATGTTAGTAGCTTTGCATGTTTAGGAAATGTTTTACCTTATATGTTATGCTATGGTGTGAGACCCAATAGAATGGTCATAGGTCCACTAGTTGATTCCTTAATAGCCATCGTATGGTAGAATCTCTTAGCCATGCTATTAATTGCGTGGGTGGTTTTCATGATACATATGTGTAAGAGAAGGTTATGTTTTTGGTTAAATAAGAACCACTTAATCAATGAATCACTTGGATGGAATGGCATTGATTGGGTCATCGAGTGTGGTTTATGGTGGAGATTGCCATCCAGTCTTCAAAGAGATAATAGCCGGTCATGATTAGTAACTTCCATGTATAGCCACATGTCATATGGGCTCTGACTTGACTGAGTAAGTTATGGGATCATGTCCTACCGTGACTAGAAGATTTAGGTATTTATAGGATGGTACGGTCTGGGCCTAGACTCATGATTCTGTTTCCCAAAGGTCTCGTCCTGATCTTCTCTCAAAAGGGGTTGATTGGGTCTTGTGGATAAAGTGTACTAGCCTCTATAGATGGTTTAAGAACTAAGTACTTAGTTGTGTCTCCGGTAAAGGATAATTATGACTAACTTCTCTTGATGCAGTTAAAAAGTCTCATTCATTTTAATTTCTCTAATAAAACTTGATGGATGAACTTAGTGGGTTATAGGAGCACTGGAGTGACTCAATGTGTCCATAGTTTATACTAGGAGCTCTCGAGTGACTCGAGTTGTTCTTAGTTATTTTGAAGAATTGAAACCTTGTTTAAAAAGGTAAGAGAAAATATTGCTTTCTGCAAATATCCTGAACTCCACTAACCAAAGTGTGCATATATATGTTAGGTTGCTAATTACATAATAATGACATCTTGCCAATTATGTTCGGTTGCATTGACCATTCGTGGTTGCAACTTTTCATGTTGTAGGTTATTCTGAGGACGAAAGATTATCGTTTAGGTTGCGAATCTCCACTCAGCGTGTTGCCTATGGCGTGATGGAGCTTTATTCTATTGTTTATTTGTTTGAACTATGTTATTTTGAGCTAGTTGTGAGCTATGCAACTTTGTAATTGTTAGATTATATGTCGGTTTGGTTTTTGCTTGTAACATAAGTTAGGGTTTGCCCAGCCAGCCACTTATATATACCCTTTGTAATCTCTCAAACAACATCAATCATTATGAGACAATTATATTTCTACATGGTTGACTTTGTTTTTCAAACATGTATGCCACATCCCTACCAAATTAGCACCCCGGAATCTCTCTTGTGTTTTCCTCGAATACTCTGACGAACACAAGGGATTTCGTTGTCTCGACTTACTATCCGTTTGTATTCACATCTCTCACCACTTCACGTTCGCAGAACACGTCTTTCCTTTTTCGGAACGCACACCATCTCCCGAACCAGAGTACTCTACACCACTGCCCCGTACCCGACGTGTCGTCCTACACCCCTCCACGTCATTCCTGCCTCAGCCCAACCAACCCACAACCCTACCCATGTTGCGGCAGAAATTCACCCCCTTTTCCTACCGCGGTAGCATCCGAGAACACCAACCTCACGGCAGCGTGCCCTGCTGCGACAGATTTCTCTGCCGCGCAACCCGAGTCTCCCTCCCTTCACCCGAGTTATCTGCTGCGCCGAGCTCTGCCTCTTCCTCCCCTTCACCCGAGTCATCCGCTGCGTCGGGCTCTACCTCTTCCTCTCGTCCACTCAATCATCTAGCCCATGTCGTGCCTACCACTAAACCGACCAATGATCATGTTATGCGTGCTCGTCCAAAATTAGGATTTCGCTTACCCACTCAAAAACTTAATATCAATGTTACTCCATCTATCTCTCACATCCCTAAAACTTACAAATCAACCCTTCTCAATCCTTATTGGACTTCTGATATGCGTGAAAAATTCCAAGCTCACATCGATAACAATACTTGGCAACTCGTTCCTCGTCTTCCTGGTGCAAATGTAGTTTCTGGAACATGGGTTTTTCGTCAAAAATTTCACTCTGCTGGTACTCTCTCTCGTTATAAAGATTATTGGGTCTGTCGTGGTTTTTCTGAACAACATGGTCTTGATTACGATGAAACTTTCCCTCTCGTTATTAAACCTAGTACAATTCTAGTCTTGCAGTTTCTTCATCTTGGCACATTCATCAACTTGATGTTAAAATGCTTTTTTTCATGGCTCTCTAAATGAAACTGTTTACTGTTAGAAACATCTTGGTTTTGAACATAAAACTAATCCCAATCACGTCTGTCTTCTAAAAAAACACTATATGGTCTAAAACAAGCTCATCGTGCATGGTTTCAACGATTCTCTACCTTTACTCTCAATATCGGTTTTCAACCATGTCCCTTGGATTCTTATCTTTTTGTCTATCACACTACCTCTCACACAGCCTATTTACTCTTATACGTAGATCATATTGTCTTAATAGCCTCCACTTAAAATTTTCTCGATCACATCATTTCCTTACTTCACACTGAATTTTCCATGAATGATTGTGGTATACTTCATCACTTCTTAGGAATTGTTGTCATTCGTGATACCCATGCTCTTTTCTATCTTAGCGACAATATATTCTTGATCTTCTAACTAAATCAGGCATGCTTGACTGTCAACCGTTTAAAATCCCTGTAGGTACAACTACCAAACTTTCCTCCTCAGGTGATGTTTTTTCCGGTGTCACTCTCTATCGTAGTATAACCGATGTTCTTCAATATCTCACTCTCACTCGTCCAGAAATTTCTTTTGTCGTTCAACAAGCCTGTCTCTACATGCATGATCCTCTCATTCCACATTATAATCATGTGAAACGTGTTCTTCGATATCTCAAAGGTACTATTGATCATGATCTCCACATATATTCATCATCTCCAAACACTTTGAGAGCATATTCCGATGTAAACTGGGCTGGTTGCCTGGATACTCGTCAGTCTACATTCAGATATTGTGTTTTTCTTGGTAATAACTTGATTTCATGGTCTTCGAAACGGCAGGTTATAGTTTCATGTTCGTCTGTAGAAGCTGAGTACCGTGCAGTGGCACATGCTATCGCTGAAACGTCTGGTTGCGCCAGCTTCTCTCAGATTTTTTTTGTCCTGTCCAACAGGCTACTGTAGTTTACTAGATTTAGGGGTGCGCCTTGGCGCACGATCCCGTGATTTTCACACTAATTTACATCGTGTGTTGCGATGCTAAAAACCAAGCTGGGAAAAACATTTGTTGTGTAGTTTCCCAGGAAAAAACATCTTATATAGAGAAACATGTAATGAGATGTGATTAAAAATTGTTGATGAATAATGCTAAATTTTGTAGTGCAGTCTTGGCGCAAGACACAGGATCAACGGATTGATAAACGTTTTGTAAAGCGCTATATCAAGAAAGAGTGTTACTGCCTTCCGCAATGGTAACCAGTTGGAAAACGCTATTGAACCATAACAATGTAGAGTGATTAAAATAGAAGCATATTAACATATCAATGTAGAGTGATGAAAATAAAAGCATATTAAACAAAACCACTTTCAGCCTACGAACCGTTGATGTAAATATTCTTTTACTCTAGCATATCCAAATCAGTGAGAATATAGTGTCCTCAAAAGGTTTGAAAGAACACATCATTCCCGAGCCATTGGAATAATAGAAGCATAATTTGGTGAGGATGGTTTTATTTGCAGACAACATTTCTGAATACACGATGCAGATTTGGTTCTTAAGGGAGCAACTAAACCAAAAAAATTGTAGGTTTAACAATACATCATTCAGAAATTCTTACTAAATGCGGTCTTGCATATAATGATATGACACCACTTGGCTGAGGCTACAAAGTTTCTTGCCTAATCAAGGCAAGATAGTTTGAATGCAGAGTTGATATCAGGATGAAGCAAAAGCAAAATTCACATAGTGTTTGCTTTGGGAGAGCCGACACACCACCCAAATGAACTCCACAGGAGTACCAATGCAACGGGCACCTACTTCATATGTACATGATGATCAGAGAAGGAACAACGGATTCTCGTACTCTAGGGCTTGCGAAGAACATAGATGGGACATACACGAGCAGCCTATGACACCAAAAGCTAGGCTCCTGAAATAAACAAAGTTGGAGTCAGCGGCGCTGGTATGAAGTTGAACCTGAAAAAACAGATGGTGAACCGTGCAGCGGGAGTGGTTATCCGACACCAACCCCATATGAAGGTGAAACAAATAGAGAAAACAAAACAAAGGGCAGATAAATAAGGCTATGGTCCGTTAAGCCTCTCATCAAGAGGATTGTAGTGGGCTGGAGTGGATTTGTTTGGGGGTGGGGGTAGGGGTCCCTTTGATCCCTCCTAAACTGAACAAGCCCTAATAGTAGTTTCACCCAGCAAATAACTGAATAATTAACAAATTAAGAAGATAAAACCATCAATAGCCATTATATCGACTTAGATGAATTACATACAGCATAAATTGAAGTAGCAGACACACATCACGATGATCAGACATTAACCAAATTCATAACAATTCTTGACTTTCTAGCCTTAACCTAAACATATATCATGCAACACCATATACGCTAGGCACATTAGGTACCCATCATATATAATGACGGAAAAAAGGATAAATCTATCCTCACCAGTATTATTGGCTAAACCATTCCTTGTGGATCCTTTCATTAGTTATTCATGTTATGTAACTTTATAGGAACCTCGTGTCTAATAAATCATGCTGAACAGATAGAAGGTACCCAATATGCACAATACTACCTAGAATGAGTAGCAATATTTATAAGAGTTCATATACGTATAGGCAGACATGAGGTACTCAATATGTACAATATTACCTGTAACCACTTATTAAATATTCATACAAATGGCGTTTAACTGAACTATGAAATGCAAGTAGTTTCTCAAACATCCGATGTAAAGGGTGCCAGAAAGAGCAGAAATGGCACGATGCCAATTGCCATTCCACCGTGAACGGTGCAGGAGAAGGCATCATAACGTGGTGTGTGGGACTACAGAAAAACATGAAAATTGCTTAAATAATATGATCCATGGTTATTGAGATATACATAGCAAATATGCTAATTTCTGAAAGTGGTAAATGGGAAGGAAGGACATAACAGTCGGCAACCACATGATATAAGTACAACAGCCTTCCAGTCATCCTTATAATTTTCATGAGGTTTTAAATAATTTAGGTTTACGTGTACTTTCATTCTATCAAAAAACTGAATTAGCTAGAGGAGATAGGGCTTCAATATCAAGCATATAAATACATCGCATGAGCACATTTTCTAATCTCTTATAGTAATCTAAGGTAACATGTGCTCAGACTATCTGCCCCCGTCATGTTCAAAACTGAAAATGATATTTGAGAAATGTCGTCGAGAAGTATGCTATTTCATATAGTAAGGAATATTAGCCAGATGGAGTATGTGTTTACATGGTATATTGCTCTGTGTTCTTTTTTCTGAAGATAGCTAAGTTTAGTATTGCTGCACATGCCTCTCAGCAAGTAAGACATGCATAATTAATAAACTGTTTCCTCCAAATAAGAGAAGACATTAGCACTGGTACCATAGTATGCAAGATCAAGTGTGGTGTACAAACATCACTTAAGAATAGCATGCGCAAGTTGCATTTATCTTAAATAGAGGTAAAAGCTATATACCATGAAATCAAATCATTAATATTCTACACAATCTTGTTAATGTACACTCAGGCAAAAGCACTCAATTGTGAACACTAGGTAAACTATAGATAGCAAAATGATTCTACTTTTAACTCTAATATATTTATTAACTGTCCATGTGGAAAACAATATGTAATACTGGTTAATTACTTGGTGTAGTTGGATGACAGTAGGTACCTGCAGCTCCCTCTCTGCGTCATTCTCTTCTTCATTGATACATATGCACAGAACAAACCCAAATCAAATCAAATCAGACAAACTCGAACATGAGGAGCTTGACGTGGGGGTACTGGTTACCCTTGTCGTAGAGCGCCACCGCGTGGGTCCAAGGCTGACGCTCCAACATAGGAAGACTGTCTGGACAGCGAAGTCGTCCTTCTCTAACATGTACTCATGCACCTCCGCACGGAGAAAGGAAAGCATCGGGAGTGTCATGTCGAAGGTGAACTCCTCCTACATCTTCATCAGAGTCCGCAGAAACACTGGCAATTCCAAACTGTCCATTCATATTCAGTTAAATATTTTAAGAAGAGTGGTGCTATGGAATTTTGGTTAAATATTGCTAGTTTTTTACCAACAATAATAGAGAAGTGTTGCTTGTAATCTTCTTTTATTTACATACCCGTGTATAAAAATCTGGAAGAAAGTATTGATCAAAGTGTGTCTGCTTAGAGTCCCCCGGTCAACCATCACTGATGTATACCTTTATCTGAAAAAGCAGAAGGTCACCTATCTCGGATCGAGTGGCAAAAAATGTGTAACAACCCTGGACCCTACGCTCTAAGTTCAAGCCTGGATGAACCAAAAGTGGTTAAAGTAGCACAGCGGGGACGCAGGGCCACCCACGTGTAGGCCCGTCGGCCGCCCTAACCACTTCCAAGAACATCGGGACAAGAGCGAGCGGCGTAGGCAACAGGCGAAAAGATCAAATACATACACAAGTGAGTATGTATGCAAGCTATCTTACGACAGTTCTCAGAGCCATTCCATCTAAAAGAAATAGAAATATTGCAACGCCATACGGCAAGATCCAAATATCCTAGATAGAGATAATAGTGTAGGATAGCTCCTCATACATCAATCAACAGATTATCAAGCGGAAGCGGGAAGCAAGATCCGAGTACGGACAAGAAGCAAATTGGCATAAGATGCCACATAAATAAGCACATCCCGCCCACAGATCTCGCGGATCCCCATCCCCGGAATCTCTACACCGAGTGATCGTTGCCAACATCATCTGTCTTCTCCACCCAGTATCCATCTTGCGAATACACCTGTTCATCTGAATCAAACAATTTATCGTGTGAGACCCTAGGGGTACTGAGCAAGTCTTTATGCCTCTAAAGGGGACATAAACCTGGGGTGACACAACTGCAGCAAAAGATAATAACTAACAAACCTATAGATACTCGCTAACCATCCGCCGAACCAAAGATAGGCGGATGTCCGCTAATTAGAAACAATAGTGATAACAGTATAAAGTAACAGATCCATCCTCCCTCTCGCTTACCAACGAGAAAGCAGGCGAACAACCCATCCGTTGGCAGTTTTATTAACCATTCCATGAGTATTGCACTAATTACTAGTCAGAAGTTTAGTCAAATTAAAAGCGGTACTTTAGTTATACTTGTCTATGATCGAGAAACTGTGCTCCAAGTCGTCCATAACCGCGGACACGGCTTTCAGAAAGATTTACCCTGCAGGGGTGCACAAATAGGAACACGCACACGATCGACCTCGGAAAAACCAAATCAAAACCCAACGAGGCTTTCACGACAAAGCAATCACAGGATTCATAAAATATTTCAGGGGGCAACCCCAATAAGCTACCCACAACGAAGTTGGCCGGCTCCGAGACGGACCCAGGGTTTGCGACAATGGCTGTAAACGACTGGGAACCTGAAAATGTGATTGCGCTTGTCGATACCGCGAAAACATTCCGCATTCTTAAACAGTACAGGTGCTCCACACACAATCATAATCAAAGCGGTAAATCATGGCATAAGTACAGGATAGTAACAAAGCTCCAAACTACTTTGTGGCCCCAAGAAATAGAAATGAATCAAGCTCTGGCTCAGGGGGGTCCATAAGGCCTCCCGAATGTGGATAGTGCGAATAGTCAAGGAACATGAATCAAGTACTCGGGGTCCTACGGGACACAAGTGAGCATGAAAAACCAAATAACAGATATTGCCCACCAGTGTCTCTTTCATTAGTTATCACATACTACTCAGGTTAAGTTGTTTAGGTACCTCGTTGTCCATCAGACTCTCACATACCCTACACATGCTGTTCTACGACTTGCATGGCTCAAACAACTCCTGTAGTAATGGCTCATGGGATGGAGGAACAAGCTCGGTGGGGTTTAAAGTAAAGGCTATGCAGTACTTGGGATTCAATTTAATGCATTCGCGACTCGATGATGCAAGAATAAGATAGAAGCAATAGGTACTATATGTATGCAAGCATGTGGTAGTGCTTGGCTGGCAGCTCAGTTGAAGCGAGAGATGGATATGGGTAGTACTCCTGGGATTCCAGATATTTCCCCTGCTCGGCGTCTATTCCAAAGAAGAACCAAACAAACAAGCGCCAACATAAATAAAGTGCACCAGCATATAAGTAAAATGCGACAAGCAAACAAGCATGCCATGATGAATGATGCACAATTTACATGGCAATAATGTAGCATGTCAAGGGTGAGCTGTGGGGACAAGAATAACTCATATTATTAATTATTTGATCAAGTTTTATTACCATAAACAGTTCTGATTTTTAATAATGACATGACGCATGCTTCAATTCATATCATAGAATGCATAAACAGAACGGCCTCGGCGCCGATCGATTTAGACATATTATTTGTCAAATTTGGAGTTATAGAATTAAAGTTATTAATTATTTAAGAAAGGGTGTTTTTATTGCAATTAAACATTTTTGAAAATTTAAATTAGTCCAACATTATTTTGGATGGCATATTTGAATTCCTCACATTTTTCTGATCCAAAAACATATATTATTTGTATTGTTTGGAATTAACAATTAAAAGATATTAATTTTCTGGATTTAAACATATTAAATATATTTCTGGAATTTTTATTAATTTTTGGAAAACTAGCTGGGACTTATTGCACCGAGAGAGAACTAGCCGGAGTGCCCGACGAGTGGGCCACTATGCTGACTCAGCGCGATGGGGCAGCAGATTCGCTCCGGTCTTTTCGTACCGCGGAGTTGTCTAGCCCCAGGGACTGACGTGTGGGGTCGGGGGCTGAAAGAACTAGAGGACAGCGGGGTATGACAGGTGGGACAGACGGGCGCTGGTTTGTTTTCTAGAAAAAGCAGGGGCCTCTTTGCAAACCCGGCCGGATCAAACAGACTGACGAAACTGAAGATTGCATTCCGAAAACAGCTAGCTGCCGCGATCTGTGATTGAAGATGGCGAGAGTTTGGCTGCAGATCTCGCGACGAAACAAAAAGCAAAGATGTAGAGGGAATGTTGGTCTACAAATTTGTTTCAAGAAGTGTCGCCGGAGGATGGCTGTAGAGGACGGAAAACATCATCGAACAGAGAAAGAAACGATGGCTTCGGACTGACGGACGAACAGAGATTTGGCCGAAGATCGAGCAGACTTGTGACAAGGATTCTGGGTGATGTACTGGATGATTTAGAACGTGCTCTGGCTCGTTTTGAAGAGGGGAACAAGGGTTGTGTGGTGGTGCGGATAGCTCCGGCGGAGGCTGGATTAACGCGAAGATATCTTGCGACGAACGGTGTCCGTTTCTGCAGCGGTCCTGCGCGTAGTCCTCTGACCGAGGCGGCGGCGCGTCGAGGACGGCGTCGCTCCGGTGGAACTGGGAAGCGGTTATGCGTGGAGAAGAAGCAGGGAGGGAAGTCGACGCTCCACGCGTGCGCAGGCGCACGTGGGGAGACCGGCGGCGAGGTGGCTGCTCGAGATGGCTAAGACGACGGCGGTGCACGTAGGCTACACGACGAAACGTCTGGCGAGGGTAGGCCTCTAGGCGGAGGGCTGGCTTGTCTAGGAGGTTGAGAGGCTCACCAGGGGGTCGCCCGTGACGTCGCTGGAGCGAGAGGTGGAGCGGGTCGGAGTGGAAGCAGGGGTAATGCGAGCTTCAGTTCCCGACGGCTGCGGCGTGTCCGGCGAGCTACGGCGAGTTTCGGCGAGGCGTGGCCGGTACAGGGTGACGCAGAGGAGGCAGAGGGAGGTCCTGGTAGACCTGGGCGTGCTGCAACTCACCAGGTCGATGAGGGAAGGTGGTAGACAGGGCTGGGCTTAGGGTTTTGGGCATGGCCTTGCCATGGATGGTTGATCGATGGAGGAGAAAGGAGAGGGAAACTGGGCGAGTTGGATCTCAATCTGGGGTAGGTGGGAGGATGAGGATGGGAAGGGGAGGCCCTACATCTACTTTTCTGCAGAGATGAAGAGAGGAGCTCGGCTTCGGCGTGGGGAGGCACTCGAGCACGTGAGAGGGCTGGGGGAGAAAAACAGCGCACCGGCCAGTGGGGCCTCGTCACGGTGGAGCCCAGGTGGCAGGGCGGGGATGCGGTCTTGGACGTGCTCGGGAGGCCACGAGGTGACCACCAGCTGCAGATGCATGTGCGCGGCGCACTGGGGTTTTTAGGCTCGGTGAAGTACAACCGAGGGGTTCAGAGGCCGGCTGGGGCTGATCATGAGCGGGCTGGGGTCTCCTTAGGCTAGCTGGTTCGGCTAGGCAAAGATTAGAGAGGATAAGGCTAGAGATTAAAGAAGAGGTGCTCATGATTCCATGTGAGGAAGGGAGAGGTTTTATTACTTCATGTGCTTAGAGAGAGAACTAGTTAAGCATGTGTCACATAGACATGTATGTGGGTTATTTTGTGAAGACAAAGCCATGGTTGGATAGGGCAAGTGTGGAAGGAAGGTGAGGTTAGGCTAGATGATGACCTAAGATAGATAAAGAGAGAGAGATGGCTAGGCTTGGATAAGAGGAAGAGGATTTTTGGTTAGGAGGAAGAGGCATGTACTCCATGTACCATATGCATGCCATATGGCTAACAAAACAAAGAGGGGATGCCCCTTGGATGGTTGGGTTCAAAAACAAATGAACAAAACTTGAATTGATTTCAAAGAACCCATGCTCTACTCAAAAACCAAAGAAAAGGCCCGAAGAAAAGGAGAGGGTGATGATCTTGCATGGCACATGCATAATTAATAAATGCCATGTTTACTCTTGTGAAAACATTGTGAAGATCCATGGGCATCTATTAACACATGCTTCCCAAAATATGGAATTAAGGCCAAGCCAAAAGGAAAAAGTTGGTGTTCCATGTGGATTAGATGGAATATGCTCATATGGGAGTATAAGTTGGGAATTCTAGTGTGGGTGTCCCACTAGATGCATAACTAGCCTCAATACATTCCAACATGAGCATATATTCAAAAACAATCCATATGGAAGCTTAACAAGGAATTCCACTCACATAGCATGCAAAGGTGGCCATATGGCTCTCCATATATCAATAATGTGAAAACAACATGATGCATATATGGGAGCATGTGAAAGTAGAAGTGGATCCATCTTAATATATGTGAGCTAGACAAGAGCCAAAAGAAATGCAAAAACCCACATATAGTTTGGATGGTGGAATTATGGGGTGGTGACAAAGAAAGGTGGTGGAGCTAACAAAAGATATGCCCCCAACTCAACTTGGGCATCAAGCATTTATCAAGAACCAAATACAATATATCAAGAGACAAATACAATTAATAATGTATATGAAATAAGAACCAAATGAAAAGGGTTTTATATGATGCTCAAATGCAAGGTGGCATGATGACATGAGCATGATATAATTATGATGCAACAATTATATGTAAGAAGTAGCATTTTATTATTAGACCATGTATCATTACAGATGTTAGACAGATGGGATGCTACAACTCTCCCCCACTAAACAGGAATCTCGCCCCGAGATTCTAGGAAGAAAAAGAAGACACGAAGAGGGTAGGATACTTGGCACGGAGCTCATCCTCGCGTTCCCAAGTGGCTTCACCAATGGAATGGTGCGACCACTGCATCTTGCAGAACTTTATAGACTTGTTGCGAGTCTTTCTTTCTGTGACTTCTAGGATTTTTGTGGGGTGTTCTTGATAAGACAGGTCTTCTTGGAGGTTGATAAGCTCATGGTCCATGGTCCTGTCGGGATCCTTGAAGCACTTCTTGAGTTGAGAGATATGGAAAACATCATGGACCTTGAGTTTTTCAGGGAGCTCAAGAGCATAAGCAACTTCTCCCCTTCTTCCACGAACTTTGAAAGGACCGATGTATCTAGGAGCCAGCTTTCCTTTGATACCAAACCGGTGCGTGCCTCTCATGGGAGTGACACGAAGGTAAACGAGATCACCAAGGACATACTCCATGTCCGTGTACTTTCTGTCATAGTTGCTCTTCTGGCGACTTTGAGCAACCTTCAGATTTTCAAGAATGATGTGAACCTTCTCCTCTGCTTGAGTTACAATGTCAGGGCCAAACAATGTTCTTTCACCTGCGCCCGACCAACCAATCAGAGTTCTGCATTTGCAGCCATAGAGAACCTCAAATGGTGCCATCTTTAGACTCTTATGGAAGCTATTGTTGTAAGAGAATTCAGCATAAGGAAGGCATTCTTCCCACTTCATGCCGAAAGAGATGACGCAAGCACGGAGCATATCTTCCAGAATATGATTGATCCTTTCAACTTGTCCTTGCGACTGAGGGTGGTAAGTTGTGCTGAAGTTCAACTTTGTTCCCAAAGCATTTTGGAAACTTCCCCAGAACTTGGAAGTGAAGATGCTTCCATGGTCTGAGCTGATCTCAAGGGGAACCCCATACAGAGAAACAATTATGTTGATATAGAGCTCAGCCAACTGAATTGCAGAAATTGTTTCCTTGACGGGAAAGAAGTGAGCCACTTTAGAAAGTCTATCGATGACAACAAAGATTGCATTGTTGCCTTTCTGCGACCTTGGAGACCCAGTAATGAAGTCCATCTCTACTTTCTCCCATTTCCATTCCGGAGACTTCAATGGTTGTAGAAGACCGGAAGGTTTCTGATGGACAGCTTTAACTCTGCGGCAGACATCACACTCCGAGACATATTTGGCACAATATCGTTTCAACCCAGGCCACCAATATTGTGTTTTCAAGTCCATGTACATCTTAGTGCTGTCAGGGTGGATAGAAAGAACAGAATCATGAGCTTCTTTAAGAACTTGTTCTCTCAAACCCGGATACTTTAGAACGAACATCCGGTGCTCAAAGAATAGAGTGCCTTGGTCGTCAAGGTGGAAAGGTTCATACTTCGGAAGATGAATCTTGGAGATGATGTTTTTAGTGTAAGGATCACCAAGTTGAATGGAGCGAACTTTTTCTTCCAAGAGAGGTGTTGCCAGGAGGTTCAGAAGATACCCTTGATCCACAATTTTGTGGCATCCCGCAAAAACCACTACTAGAAAATCGCGTTGTTCTTGTGCATTGCATCGCCATGACCGCATGCTCATGTCATCATGCCACCTTGCATTTGAGCATCGTCATGTCATCTTGCATTTGTTTGCATAAAACTATTTTCGTAAAGCCTAGTTTTGTTTTCTAAAATATTCCCCGTCTTTATTCAAATCAAAACTCTGGTCTCTTCCGGGTCTTTTAATTGTCCAAAAACTATTTACAAAAGTCTATTTTAAATTAAAAATAAAAGTTTACATTATTTTAGGAGGCAGCCCGCCAGGCCCGAAAGCCCGGCCGGCCACCTCCAAGCCCTAAACTAAAACCTAGTCTAATCCCTAACCTACCCCACCCTATACTACCCAGCCCCCCTCCACATCACCCCGGCCAAGCACAGCCTGCCACCTCCCCTCACACCCGCCACCTCACCGGTGGACACTCAGACACGCACTCACACACACGCACCCGCGCACAGCCAGCCGTGCAGCATGCACGATCCGCCTGGCCCCACTCCACGCGCCCTGCCCGCCTCCAGCTTGTCCACCGACCAGCCCACCACCTGCTGACCCCACTCCCCCGCCACCTCCCTGGCCCCACCCCTGCGCGTGGACGCGCCGTGCACGCCACCTCCCCACCAACCCCGCGTCCCCACTCCATCTCCCACGATGCCTGTCCTCCCGCTCCCTCTCTCTCTGACCCACGCGTCTTCCCCGCTGACGGCCTTCCTCCGCCCCACCCCAAGCCCCGCGCTCCCCCGCCGCCGGTCGCCGCCGGGCCGCCTTCCCTCCCATCTCCGGCAGCCTCTCCTCCTCCTCTCCCCTGCTTACCCCGCCGCCTCGTGCCTCGCGAGCTCCGCCTCGCCGAGCCGCGTCCGCCGCCGCCCTCCCCCGTTCCATCCTCGTCCGCCGCGCCACGCACCCCGAGCCCGAGCCGTGTCGCCCCGGCAGTGCCCGCGCCCTCCGCCTCGCTCTGCTCACCCCGCCGCCTTCCTCGCCTCCCGCCGGCAAGCAGCGAGCCCCGCCTCGCCTCCTTCCTCCCGGACCGCCGCCGCTCGCTGCCCTCTCCACAAGCGCCTCCGGCCACCATCACGCCCGGCCTCCTCTTCTCTGAGCCCGGTCATCGCCACGTGGTCGCCCTCACCGCCTCTGCTGCCAACGCCGACCCCGCCGTCAAGCACCCCGCCGCCACAACCGGAGCCGGCCGCCGCCCCGCCTCGTGGCCCGGTCATCCTCCACCCCGGTGCCATCTCCTCCGCCGCCGGCCCCAGCCTCTGCTACGTCTCGCGTGGGCCACCTCCACGCGGCTCCTTCCCCGAGGCCACCTGTCGTGGTCTTCCTCATGGCCGGCGAGCCCCTGCAGCGCGACGAATGCGCGTGGCCGCTGCCTCTGCCGTGACTTCTCCGCCCCGTGGCCGCTGCTCTCTGTCCACGACCTCCTTCCCGTGCGTGTGCTTCCGTGTCGGCCTCGTCACGAACACGTAGGTAGTCTACTGCCATGACTGATGTTCCCGTGAAGACTGCTTCGGCTCGTCAAGATGCCTTGGTTCCTATACGTGCATGTGTGGCTCTTCTCCCAGTTGTTGTGTGCCACAGTGATGTTGTGGTATGTTTTGGAGCTTCTTAAGCCCAAACCAGAGCACTTCACAACCCCAAGGTATCTCGGCAAGATCAACCCCAGCCGTGATGCCACTCGAAGACCGTCGGTGCCATTTCAAGTTCATCATCGACATCCGGAGGTGGATCCTCGAAGACCCTAGAGACTGATCTGGAACCTAACGCCACGCCGAGGTCTACCTCATGGATCCAAAGCCCGATCCCGGAGTCCGACCCCGAAGACCGATCCCGCCGAACCCGAACCCCTCCGAACCCCCAAGATCTTCGATCCGAGATGTGCGACCCTCTTTTCCGAGCCCTTCTATAAAATATAACATATATCTTGTTGCATATTAAATGGCTCATGCTTGCATACATATTGTGTTTATTCGGGGGTATTCTATCGATTCATCTAATAAATAAATATGGAGACTATATGCGGGCTATATTTGTCTCATATCGCCTCCATTTAAATTTGTGTAGCGAACCGATGCCCTGTTTCGCCTTGTTAATTCAACATTTAAATTGCGGGGGTTCTAAATAACTTGAACCGTGTAATTAATTGTCGGGACCCTGGTTCTGTTTAATACTGCCTAATTGCACCGCATCTGCATCATATCATAATCATGCCGGATCTTCTGTCGTCGTATTAAATATTGCATCCGGTGTTTCTTCTAGTGTTTGCTTCTTCGCGGATTAGGCCGATGAGTTGATGCGAGTATCGACAAGTTCTCCGGATATGAACCTCCAACAGTGTTTCCCAGGCGAGCATCTCTCCCCCTTCTACCTATTTTGCATTTATAGTCTTTATTTCCTCCAGTTGATCTATTGCTATTCGTGTCATGATGCTTTAGTTTCCGTACACCAGTTATATCCCGTGCAGCCTCTATATTGCCTTGGACACCTCCTATTACCCATGTTTGGTAGATAGCTGGCCTTGCGAGTCGTAGATGCTTGCTCAGGTGCGATCTCGTGTTGTCGAGTACCACAATTGTTGGTATGCTGGCAGATGTTTATTGGTGGAGTTGCTTAATGGTGGAGATGCTTAACGGTGGAGATGATCATGACTTTAAATACAACTATTAATGTGCTAGATATAACTAATGCAGAGGCATCGGTGGGCAATAGATGTTATTTGGTTCTTCCACGCTCACTTGTGTCCCGTAGGACCCCGAGTACTTGATACCTGTTCCTTGATTTTTCGCACTATCCACATCCAGGAGGCCTTATGGACCCCCCCCCCTGAGCCAGAGCTTGATTCTTTTCAATTTCTTGGGGCCACAAAGTAGTTTGGGGGTTTATTACTATCCTGTACTTATGTCATGTTACTGCTTTATTTACGATTGTGCGTGGAGCACCTGTACTGTTTAGGATCGTGACACGTTTTCGCTGTATCGACAAGCCCAGTCACACTTTCGGGTTCCCAGTCGTTTACAGCCATCCACACAAACCTTGTATCTCGTGTGTGTGTTGCTATTTGTGCACCCCTGCAGGGTAAAACTTTCTGAAAATCGTGTCCATGGTTATGGACGACTTGGAGCACAGTATCTCGATCATAGACAAGCATAACTAAAGTAGTGCTATAAATTTGACTTAATATGTGACTAGTAATCAGAAGCAACTATAACGGAATGGATATTAAAAATGCCAACCACTGGTGGATCTGGGTTGTTTTGTGACATGCTATACCTGCCTAGTAAGTATTGCAACTCCAATGGAATGTGATAAAAGTGCCAACAACGGCTAGGTTTTGGGATTCCTCAGGACAATTATATCTGACTAGTAAATATTCCAACTACCACGGAATGGTTAATTAAAACTGCCCACTACTTATGCTTCAGGATGACTCATGCTATCTATATCTGGTTAGTAAGTGCTACAACTATAACAGAATGAATAAAACTACCAATTGTGTGAGTTCCTCGGTTTGACTTCCTCGTTTAGTCTCGAGGGGGAATACCAGGATGGGTTTGTTTAGTGCTAGCTTCAGATTGGATCCGAATAGGTTTTTCTTATCCCTCTCTGATAACCGCCAGTTGTATCGAGTCTCTATAGGTTGTTTAGTGCCGCTGCGCTGCCGCTTCAGCCCACCATACCTATGTAGGCGAGAGCCGCCGAATTCTAGCCTCATCATGTACTGGCCTCAGTACTGATGCTCCTCTTTTTCCTTTGCCCTTTGTCGGCACCCCTTTTGTTTTAGCAGGTTTGAGATCGACGTCGTTAGCAGGGTTACCCTTCCGGCTTGGCCTGGGCAGGGTTATGGACGTCATTGGTTATTCTTCAGGGCTCTTAGCCCCATTTGCATCTTGTCCGTAGTCGGACGCTCTATCGTTTTCAAGGTGATTTGGAGCTTTGTATGGTATATCTGTATTTTTGACTCTTGAAGTCGTGTTGTATATATATATATCTGTTCTGTGGGTCCCATCGAGGACTGTTGTGTAATGTTATTACTTCGTTTTCCACTCGCACGAAAGTGCCTGGTGGGCGTCCTTGAATCGTTTCTATGCGGGTTTGGCGGAAAGGATTAAAACTTGCATAGGGCCGATTTGAGGGTGTTACAAGTTTCAAGGTTGAGCTGGCGGAATTCCTCGCACAAGAGAGGCTGTTGTTCTTCCACCATGAGGTTGTTGACATAAGATTTTCGGCTGAGAGCATCGGCCATCACATTAGCTTTGCCCGGAGTGTAGTTGATTGTCAGATCGAAATCATTAATTGCTTCAATCCACCTCCTCTAACGAAGGTTGAGATCCGGTTGTGTGAAGATATACTTCAGACTCTTGTGATCATAAAAGATCTCACAACGGTTGCCAAGCAAGTAATGCCTCCATACTTTCAAAGCAAAGACAACTGTTGCGAGTTCGAGGTCATGTGTAGGATAGTTCAGCTCATGAGTTTTCAACTGACGCGAAGCATAAGAAACGACTTGCTTTTCTTGCATGAGGACTGCACCCAATCCTTGCAAGGAGGCGTCACAGAATATCTGGAAAGGCTTTGATGTATCTGGAGGAATCAAGACTGGGGTGGAAGTGAGCTTCTCTTTGAGTGTTTCAAAGCTTGCTTGACATGCAGGAGACCAAAGGTATTTCTTGCCTTTCTTGAGGAGATCGGTAAGAGGCTTCGCAATCTTCGAGAATTTCTGAACGAAGCGACGGCAATAACTAGCCAAACCAAGGAAACTCCGGACTTCTTTGACATTTTTGGTGGAAGCCACTCAACAATTGTCCGAACAGTTTCTGGGTTGACGGCAATGCCCTTAGCAGAGATGACGTGACCCAGATAGGTGACTTCAGGCATCCAGAACTCACACTTGGAGAACTTTGCATACAGGCGGTTCTCACGAAGCTTGTTTAGAACACACCGAAGGTGTTCTTCATGTTCTTCCTTTGACTTAGAATAGACTAGAATGTCATCCAGATAGACCATGACGAACTTATCAAGATACTCCATGAAAACCGAGTTCATAAGCCTCGAGAAGGTGGTAGGTGCATTGGTGAGACCGAAAGACATGACCGTGTACTCATACAGGCCATAGCGGGTGGTGAAAGCTGTTTTGGGAACATCTTCCTTGCGAATCTTGATTTGATGATATCCACTTCTCAAGTCAAGCTTAGAGAATACCACAGCTCCAGCTAGCTGATCGAAGAGATCATTAATCCGCGGAAGGGGATATTTATTCTTGATGGTTTTAGCATTGAGAGCCCGATAGTCGACACAGAGTCTATCAGTCCGGTCTCGCTTCTTCACAAAGATGGTTGGGCTACCCCAAGAAGAAGTGTTGTGCTGAATGAAACCCAACTTCTCTTGTTCATCAAGCTGACGTTTGAGTTCGGCCAACTCAGCAGGACTCATTTTATAAGGCCGCTTGGAGATAGGAGCGGTTCCAGGTTCAAGCTCAATCACAAACTCGACCTCTCGGTCAGGAGGCATACCCGGTAACTCTTCAGGAAAAACATCTGGGAACTAACGGACCACTGGAACACTCTAAATAGCAGCCATAGCATCATCATTCTGAGCCGCCAAAGAGAAAAGCTGAATTGCAGGAGTCAGACTTGGAGAATAGACTATATGGCCTTCAGGAATTTTCAAAGAAACCGAATGTTCAGCACAATCAATCACAGCTTTATTTGCAGCTAGCCAATCCATGCCTAAAATGACATCAATATCTGAGTTGCCCAGAATAATCAAAGAGGCCGGAAAGAAAGAATCCCCAATTTGAACCTGATTGTCATAACTGATCTTGGAAGTTAACATCCTTGCCCTAGGAGAAAGGACCATCAGCTTTTTAGGTAACGAATCAGATGACAACCCATTCTCTTGAGCAAACTTGAAGGATACAAATGAATGCGATGCTCCAGAATCAAATAAAACTCGTGCAGGGACTGAGTTAACAGGAAGCGCACCCAGCACAACTCCAGGTGCATGCTCGGCTTAAGCGACGTTGACACAGTTGGCACGAGCAACAGTGGACCCGGGCTTGGTGTTGATGTTGAGAGCCCGAGGTGGAGGTGCACGAACCATAGAAGAACTTGCTGCAGGTCTTGGAGGTGGTGGAGGAAGAGCTTTGTTGTTCATGGGACAACTCCAGTGTTGATGCCCAATGTTCCCACAAGTGTAGCAAGCACCAGGTGGACGTGGAGCAGCGTAGCCAGGGACTCCGCCAGGCGCTCCAGGATAGTTGTGGTTGTATCCCCTAGGAGCAGCGGTGAAGGAGTTTGGTGGCCTTGCCGCGTAGCTTGAAGGTCTTAGTGGAGCCGGGAGCGGCGGTGCGGTATTAGGAACCCACACGCGGCGCTTAGAAGGAGCTGTCATAGCTGAAGAGCTTGCTGCGTCACGACTGTGTTTCTTGGACTCCTCGAACACTTGCCTACTGGCTTCTTCCTGTAGAGTTGTATGTTGGAGTTTCAGAAAAGACCCCAGCCTTGCATGAGTGATTGCATATTTGATAGATGCATTGAGCCCTTGTCTGAACCTCTTTTTCTTCTTCTTGTCATCAGAGATCTCAACGCCACCATACCGAGAAAGATTCATGAAGTTTCTGATATAGGTATTGACATTATCATTGCCCTGCTTGAGGTTAGAAACACTTCCTTCATCCTTTCCATGACAATTTCTGACAGATATTGCTCTTTGAAAGCTCCAGTGAACTGCTCCCAAGTAGGCTGAAAACCAGAGTGGTTTGCCTTCAAGTAATTCTCCCAGCATAGAGTTGCGTCTCCCTTCAGAAGGTGAGTGGCACATTTTACCCATTCTTGCTCAGGAACATCAGCAATCATCAGCAACCTTGACATCTCATGCAGCCAATCATCAGCATCTAGTGGCTGATCAGACACCTTAAAGTGGCGCGGGTTAAACTTCAGAAAGCTCTTGATGTCTCCTCGCTTGGGAGGTGGAGGTAGCGGAACAAACTCATTCCTCCTGACACTTTCTTCAAAGCGTTGCTGGTTCTGCTGCATTGTTCCCAAGGCATTAGCAATACTTGCCAACGCAGCCCCTAGTTCAGGTGATATGTCCTCCTCGTTGCGGCGTGGTGGTGCCATCCTGTGATTGATATAAAACTCAAGTCAGTACCATAATGGAGAATAATAATAATCCAAAATAGTACCAAAATGGAATTAACCAAGATTAAAGGATACAAATTATTAAGATGATATTAAAATATCAACAAAGTTCAAAGCACCTAGAAGTTAGTAAGCATACCGCACACGACTGAACAAGGAGTGTGGTACACAAAGCTATCAAAGAAAAAATTCCGCAAATTTCGGCATTAAAACACCACTATATGCGCAAAACCACTTAACGAATCAAGATTAGTAACTCTACCAATTCAATATACAAGAGCGAATGATAAACCAACCCTGGACCCTACGCTCTAAGTTCAAGCCTGGATGAACCAAAAGTGGTTAAAGTAGCACAGCGGGGACGCAGGGCCACCCACGTGTAGGCCTGTCGGCCGCCCTAACCACTTCCAAGAACATCGGGACAAGAGCGAGCGGCGTAGGCAACAGGCGAAAAGATCAAATACATACACAAGTGAGTATGTATGCAAGCTATCTTACGACAGTTCTCAGAGCCATTCCATCTAAAAGAAATAGAAATATTGCAACGCCATACGGCAAGATCCAAATATCCTAGATAGAGATAATAGTGTAGGATAGCTCCTCATACATCAATCAACAGAGTATCAAGCGGAAGCGGGAAGCAAGATCCGAGTACGGACAAGAAGCAAATTGGCATAAGATGCCACATAAATAAGCACATCCCGCCTCGCGGATCCCCATCCCCGGAATCTCTATACCGAGTGATCGTTGCCAACATCATCTGTCTTCTCCACCCAGTATCCATCTTGCGAATACACCTGTTCATCTGAATCAAACAATTTATCGTGTGAGACCCTAGGGGTACTGAGCAAGTCTTTATGCCTCTAAAGGGGACATAAACCTGGGGTGACGCAACTGCAGCAAAAGATAATAACTAACAAACCTATAGATACTCGCTAACCATCCGCCGAACCAAAGATAGGCGGATGTCCGTTAATTAGAAACAATAGTGATAACAGTATAAAGTAACAGATCCATCCTCCCTCTCGCTTACCAACGAGAAAGCAGACGAACAACCCATCCGTTGGCAGTTTTATTAACCATTCCATGAGTATTGCACTAATTACTAGTCAGAAGTTTAGTCAAATTAAAAGCGGTACTTTAGTTATACTTGTCTATGATCGAGAAACTGTGCTCCAAGTCGTCCATAACCGCGGACACGGCTTTCAGAAAGATTTACCCTGCAGGGGTGCACAAATAGGAACACGCACACGATCGACCTCGGAAAAACCAAATCAAAACCCAACGAGGCTTTCACGACAAAGCAATCACAGGATTCATAAAATATTTCAGGGGGCAACCCCAATAAGCTACCCGCAACGAAGTTGGCCGGCTCCGAGACGGACCCAGGGTTTGCGACAATGGCTGTAAACGACTGGGAACCCGAAAATGTGATTGCGCTTGTCGATACCGCGAAAACATTCCGCATTCTTAAACAGTACAGGTGCTCCACACACAATCATAATCAAAGCGGTAAATCATGGCATAAGTACAGGATAGTAACAAAGCTCCAAACTACTTTGTGGCCCCAAGAAATAGAAATGAATCAAGCTCTGGCTCAGGGGGGTCCATAAGGCCTCCCGAATGTGGATAGTGCGAATAGTCAAGGAACATGAATCAAGTACTCGGGGTCCTACGGGACACAAGTGAGCATGAAAAACCAAATAACAGATATTGCCCACCAGTGTCTCTTTCATTAGTTATCACATACTACTCAGGTTAAGTTGTTTAGGTACCTCGTTGTCCATCAGACTCTCACATACCCTACACATGCTGTTCTACGACTCGCATGGCTCAAACAACTCCTGTAGTAATGGCTCATGGGATGGAGGAACAAGCTCGGTGGGGTTTAAAGTAAAGGCTATGCAGTACTTGGGATTCAATTTAATGCATTCGCGACTCGATGATGCAAGAATAAGATAGAAGCAATAGGTACTATATGTATGCAAGCATGTGGTAGTGCTTGGCTGGCAGCTCAGTTGAAGCGAGAGATGGATTTGGGTAGTACTCCTGGGATTCCAGATATTTCCCCTGCTCGGCGTCTATTCGAAAGAAGAACCAAACAAACAAGGGCCAACATAAATAAAGTGCACCAGCATATAAGTAAAATGCGACAAGCAAACAAGCATGCCATGATGAATGATGCATAATTTACATGGCAATAATGTAGCATGGCAAGGGTGAGGTGTGGGGACAAGAATAACTCATATTATTAATTATTTGGTCAAGTTTTATTACCATAAACAGTTCTGATTTTTAATAATGACATGACGCATGCTTCAATTCATATCATGGAATGCATAAACAGAACGGGCTCGACGCTGATCGATTTAGACATATTATTTGTCAAATTTGGAGTTATAGAATTAAAGTTATTAATTATTTAAGAAAGGGTGTTTTTATTGCAATTAAACATTTTTGAAAATTTAAATTAGTCCAACATTATTTTGGATGGCATATTTGAATTCCTCACATTTTTCTGATCCAAAAACATATATTATTTGTATTGTTTGGAATTAACAATTAAAAGATAATAATTTTCTGGATTTAAACATATTAAATATATTTCTGGAATTTTTATTAATTTTTGGAAAACTAGCTGGGACTTATTGCACAGAGATAGAACTAGCCGGAGAGCCCAACGAGTGGGCCACTGTGCTGACTCAGCGCGATGGGGCAGCGGATTCGCTCCGGTCTTTTCGTACCGCGGAGTTGTCTAGCCCCAGGGACTGACGTGTGGGGTCGGGGGCTGAAAGAACTAGAGGACAGCGCGGTATGACAGGTGGGACAGACGGGCGCTGGTTTGTTTTCTAGAAAAAGCAGGGGCCTCTTTGCAAACCCAGCCGGATCAAACAGACTGACAAAACTAAAGATTGCATTCCGAAAACAGCTAGCTGCCGCGATCTGTGATTGAAGATGGCGAGAGTTTGGCTGCAGATCTCGCGACGAAACAAGAAGCAAAGATGTAGAGGGAAGATTGGTCTACAACTTTGTTTCAAGAAGTGTCGCCGGAGGATGGTCATTGAACAGAGGAAGAAACGATGGCTTCGGACTGACGGACGAACACAGATTTCGCCGAAGATCGGGCAGACTTGCGACGAGGATTCTGGGTGATGTACTGGATGATTTAGAACGTGCTCTGGCTCGTTTTGAAGAGGGGAACAAGGGCTGTGTGGTGGTGCGGATAGCTTGGGCGGAGGCTGGCTTAACGCGAAGATATCTTGCGACGAACGGTGTCCGTTTCTGCAGCGATCCTGCGCGTGGTCCTCTGACCGAGACGGCGGCGCGTCGAGGACGGCGCCGCTCCGGTGGAACTGGGAAGCGGCGATGCGTGGAGAAGAAGCAGGGAGGGAAGTCGACGCTCCACGCGTGCGCAGGCGCACGTGGGGAGACCGGCGGCGAGGTGGCTGCTCGAGGTGGCTAAGACGACAGCGGTGCACGTAGGCTACACGACGAAACGTCCTGCGAGGCTAGGCCTCTAGGAGGAGGGTTGGCTTGTCTAGGAGGTTGAGAGGCTCACCAGGGGGTCGCCCGTGACGTCGTTGGAGCGAGAGGTGGAGCGGGACGGAGTGGAAGCAGGGGTACTGTGAGCTTCAGTTCTCGGCGACTACGGCGTGTCCGGCGAGCTACGGCGAGTTCCGGCGAGGCGTGCCCGGTACAGGGTGACGCAGAGGAGGCAGAGGGAGGTCCTGGTAGACCTGGGCGTGCTGCAACTCACCAGGTCAACGAGGGAAGGTGGTAGACAGGGCTGGGCTTAGGGTTTTGGGCATGGCCTTGCCATGGATGGTTGATCGATGGAGGAGGAAGGAGAGGGAAACTGGGCGAGTTGGATCTCGATCTGGGGTAGGTGGGAGGATGAGGATGGGAAGGGGAGGCCCTACCTCTACTTTTCTGCAGAGAGGAAGAGAGGAGCATGGCTTCGGCGTGGGGAGGCGCTCGAGCACGTGAGAGGGCTGGGGGAGAAAAACAGTGCACCGGCCAGTGGGCCTCGTCACGGTGGAGCCCAGGTGGCAGGGGCGGGGATGCGGTCTTGGGCGTGCTCGAGAGCCCGCGAGGTGACCACCAGCTGCAGATGCATGTGCGCGGCGCGCTGGGGATTTCTGGGCTCAGTGAAGTGCAGCCGAGGGGTTCAGAGGCCGGCTGGGGCTGATCATGAGCAGGCTGGGGTATCCTTAGGTGTAGCACCCTCAAATCGGCCCTATGCAAGTTTTAGCGATTTCCGCCAAACCCGCATAGAAACGATTCAAGGACGCCCACCAGGCACTTTCGTGCGGGTGGAAAATGAAGTAATACCATTACACAACAGTCCTCGATGGGACCCACTGAACAGATATTTATACAACAGCGACTCCATGAGTCAAGAATACAGGTATAATATACAAAGATCCAAATCACCTTGAAACGATAGAGCGTCCGACTACGGACAAGATGCAAATGGGGCTAAGAGCCCTGAAGAATAACCAATGGCGTCCATAACCCTGCCCAGGCCAAGCCGGAAGGGTAACCCTGCTAACGACGTCGATCTCAAACCTGCTAAAACAAAAGGGGTGCCGACAAAGGGCGAAGAAAAAAGAGGAGCGTCAGTACTGAGGCCAGTACACGGCGAGGCTAGAATTCGGCGGCTCTCGCCTACATAGGTATGGTGGGCTGAAGCGGCAGCGCAGCGGCACTAAACATCCTATAGAGACCCAATACAACTGGCGGTTATCAGAGAGGGATAAGAAAGACCTATTCGGATCCCACCTGAAGCTAACACCAAACAAACCCAGCCTGGTATTTTCCCCCTCGAGACCAAATCGAGGAAGTCGGACCAAGGAACTCACACAGGTGGCAATTTTACTCATTCCATTATGGTTGCAGCAATTACTAATCAGATATAGCTAGCATGAGTCATCCTGAAGCATAAGTAGTGGACAGTTTTAATCACCAATCCATTGTAGTTGGGACATTTACTAGTCGGGTATAATTGTCCTGAGGAATCCCAAAACCCAACAGTGGTTGACACTTTTATCACATTCCATTGGAGTTGCAATACTTACTAGGCATATAGCATGTCACGAAACAACCCAGATTCACCAGCTGTTGGCATTTTTAATATCCAGTCCGTTATACTTGAGCAGATTACTAGTAACATATTAAGTCAAATTTATAGCACTACTTTAGTTATGCTTGTCTATGATCGAGATACTGTGCTCCAAGTCGTCCATAACCGCGGACACGGCTTTCAGAAAGTTTTACCCTGCAGGGGTGCACAAATAGCAACACACACTCGATCAACCTCGGAAAAACCAACTCAAAACCCAACGAGGCATTCACGACAAAGCGATCACAGGATTCAGAAATATTTCAGGGGGCCACCCCACTAAGCTACCCGCAACGAAGTTGGCCGGCTCCGGAACGGACCCAGGGTTTGTGTGGACGGCTGTAAACGACTGGGAACCCGAAAGTGTGACTGGGCTTGTCGATACAGCGAAAACGTGTCACGATCCAAAACAGTACAGGTGCTCCTCGCACAATCTTAATAAAGCAGTAACATGGCATAAGTACAGGATAGTAATAAAGCCCCAAACTAATTGTGGCCCCAAGAAATAAGAATGAATCAAGCTCTGGCTCAGGAGGGTCCATAAGGCCTCCCGGATATGGATAGTGCGAAAAATCAAGGAACAGGTATCAAGTACTCGGGGTCCTACGGGACACAAGTGAGCGTGGAAGAACCAAATAACATCTATTGCCCACCGATGCCTCTGCATTAGTTATATCTAGTATTTTAATAGTTATACTTAAAGTCATGATCATCTCCACCATAAGCCTCTCCACAAATAAACATCTGCCATTATTCCAACAACCGTGGTACTCGACAACACAAGATCGCACCTGAGCAAGCAACTGCGACTCGCAAGGCCAGCTATCTACCAAACACGGGTAATAGGAGGTGTCCAAGGCAATATAGAGGCTGCACGAGATATAACTGGTGCATGGAAACTAAAGCATCGCGACACGGATAGCAATAGATCAACAGGAGGAAATAAAGACTATAAATGCAAAATAGGTAGAAGGGGAGGAGATGCTCGCCTGGAAAACACTGCCGAAGGTTCATATCTGGAGAACTTGTCGATACTCGCATCAACTCATCGGTCTAATCCGCGAAGAAGCAAACACTAGAACAAACACCGGATGCAATATTTAATACTACGACAGAAGATCCGGCATGATTATGATATGATGCATGGCATGACACAGATGTGGTGCGATTAGGCAGTATTAAGCGGAACCGGGGTCCCGACAATTGATGATATGATTCAAGTGATTTAGAAACCCCGCAATTTAAATGTTGTATTAACAGGGCGAAACATGACATCGGTTCGCTACGCCAATTTAAATGGAGCCGATATAAGACTAGAAAACCCTCATATAGACTCCATATTTAATTAGAAGGTGAATCGACATAATGCCCCCAAACCCACATGATGCGATGCGAATATGAACCATTTAATATGCAACAAGTGATAATGTTATTATTATAAAAATAATGGGGGTCTCGGATATGGAATCACATTAGGGTTCGGTGAACTTGGGCTCCGAGGGGTTCGGGGTTCGACAGGGATCGGTCTCGGCGTCCGAGGGCGATCTTGGCGTTGCATGTCGACGATCTTCGGGTACGGGGCCTTCGAATCCATGAGGGAGTACTTGTCGTTCTGCCTTTTGCCTTCGACGGTCGATGCAACTGTGCATCGAGGTCGATCTTGTCGTGGTCCTCGTACAATTTGTCCTCTTGGTCGAACTTGTCCATCGGGAGATTTTGGCGTCTACAGCACATCAACACAACCATCTTCTCGCGTCTGTCTTCAGGACACCGCAACAGCGCTTGTACGCCAGGCCTAGAGCAGCAGGTAAAAAGAAAAAAACAAAAGGGCTTGTGCTCCCAAAGCCGCGCGGGTCAAGGACGGTGGCCAGCGTCCAAGCGTCGAGGCCGGCAAGATGTGCCGTGATAGCGGCCGAGGCAAGACAAGGTCGGCCGGCCGAGGAGGAGGCGCGGGGCCCGAGGGGCCGCGGCAGGCGGGGAGGCGGCCTGCCGGAGGAGGCGGGGCCTGCGCCGCGAGAGAGAGCGGCCAGAGGCGGGGCTTGGGGACCGGGAGGAGAGCGGAGGCAGGGTAGGGGAAGGCGGACGGGGCGAGACGACCGCGCTGGGGCTCGGGTGGCGGAGAAGGGAGAGGCGAGAGGAGGCAAGGCGGCCTGGAGGCGGCCGGCGGGAGGATGAGGTGGGTCCGGGCGAAGGGGGAGCCGGCGGCCGCGGCGAGGGGCCGGCGTGGGGCTCGCGGAGGAGGAGGAACGGCCGCGGAAGAGGAGGAGCACGGCGGCGGGGGTCTTGGCAAGCGGGGGCGGAGCGGTCGCGGTCGGCGGCGGGAAGCTCGAGGACGAGGGAAGCCGCGGGGAGGAGGACGGCGAAGAGGAGGCGGCCGGACTTGGAGGGGCCGAGTGGCGGCGGGATCTGGCGGCGGGGAGGATGACGCGGGGGAAGAGGGCGGAGGCGGCGACGACGAGGCGCCGGGCGGGCGCGGCCGGAGCAGAGAAGGAGGGGCCGTGGCGGTCGGCGGGGGTCGTGGCGTCTCTGGCGGCGGGCTGGGCGAGCGCTGGCGGCGAGGACGTGGGATGAGGGAGGAGGGGAGAGAGGAGGGGCGCGGTCACGCGCGGGGTGGGGTTGGTGGTGGGGATGGGGTCACGTGTGTGAGGGCGTGCGGGACAGGTGGCATCGGCGGGAGTTGGAGTGGGGACGCGCCCAGGTGGGCTTGGGTGACGTGCCCAGGGGCGACGCGGTCGGGCGGCAGGCGGCGCTGGGCGGGAAAAACACAGGAGGGGAGGGAGTTGCGCGCGCGGTGCGAGGTGGCTGGCGGCGGGGTGTGTTGCTGCGTGTGGGTGGGGACAGGGGCTGAGGTGGCAAGCTGTGAGTGGAGGGAGTGAGGTGGAGGGGGGCTAGGTAGATTAGGTTGGAGTAGATTTAGGATTAGACTAGGTTTTAGTTTAGGGCTTGGAGGTGGTCGGTCAGGCTTTCGGGCCTGGCGGGCTGCCTCCCAAAAATAAACAAATAATTTTATTATTTAAAACGGAGCTTTTGAAAACCGTTGATAGACAAAACAAAATATTCCGGACATACCCGGGGTTTTTGATTTGAAATCGAGACGGGGCGTTTAGAAAACAAAACCAGGCTTTTCGAAAATAGTTTTGTACAAACACATGCAAGATGACATGACGATGCTCAAATGCAAGGTGGCATGATGACATGAGCATGCGGTCATGATGATGCAATGCACAAAAACAACGCGATTTTCTAGTAGTGGTTTTTGCGGGGCGCCACATTAGGCTAGCTGGTTCGGCTAGGCAAAGATTAGAGAGGATAAGGCTAGAGATTAAAGAAGAGGTGCTCACGATTCCATGTGAGGAAGGGAGAGGTTTTATTATTTCATGTGCTTAGAGAGAGAACTAGTTAAGCATGTGTCACATAGACATGTATGTGGGTTATTTTGTGAAGACAAAGCCATGGTTGGATAGGGCAAGTGTGGAAGGAAGGTGAGGTTAGGCTAGATGATGACCTAAGATAGATAAAGAGAGAGAGATGGCTAGGCTTGGATAAGAGGAAGAGGATTTTTGGTTAGGAGGAAGAGGCATGTACTCCATGTACCATATGCATGCCATATGGCTAACAAAACAAAGAGGGGATGCCCCTTGGATGGTTGGGTTCAAAAACAAATGAACAAAACTTGAATTGATTTCAAAGAACCCATGCTCTACTCAAAAACCAAAGAAAAGGCCCAAAGAAAAGGAGAGGGTGATGATCTTGCATGGCTCATGCATAATTAATAAATGCCATGTTTACTCTTGTGAAAACAATTGTGAAGACCCATGGACATCTATTAACACATGCTTCCCAAAATATGGAATTAAGGCCAAGCCAAAAGGAAAAAGTTGGTGTTCCATGTGGATTAGATGGAATATGCTCATATGGGAATATAAGTTGGGAATTCTAGTGTGGGTGTCCCACTAGATGCATAACTAGCCTCAATACATTCCAACATGAGAATATATTCAAAAACAATCCATATGGAAGCTTGACAAGGAATTCCACTCACATAGCATGCAAAGGTGGCCATATGGCTCTCCATATATCAATAATGTGAAAACAACATGATGCATATATGGGAGCATGTGGAAGTAGAAGTGGATCCATCTTAATATATGTGAGCTAGACAAGAGCCAAAAGAAATGCAAAAACCCACATATAGTTTGGATGGTGGAATTATGGGGTGGTGACAAAGAAAGGTGGTGGAGTTAATAAAAGATATGCCCCCAACTCAACTTGGGCATCAAGCATTTATCAAGAACCAAATACAATATATCAAGAGGCAAATACAATTAATAATGCATATGAAATAAGAACCAAATGATAAGGGTTTTATATGATGCTGAAATGCAAGGTGGCATGATGACATGAGCATGATATAATTATAATGCAACAATTATATGTAGGAAGTAGCATTTTATTATTAGACCATGTAGTATTACAGATGTTAGACAGATGGGATGCTACAAAATGCAACTAAATAAAAGGAACACATACATTCAAGTTTTTGTTCATAGGTAGATGCCTTTTGTGTCGATAACTTCTGGCTCAGTTCACGTAGAGAAATCCGATTTAATTCTTCACGTAGCTACAGCCGCCATTGGCTTTATAAAACCGATGCATTAACCAAGTGCTCTTCCATATCCCTTCAAGAACAATCATGGCAGTGAACATTTCTAACATATTGCAATCAACTGGGTTGAAAGAAAATAGAAGCAATTCTAGTTTTCCTGGCTGAATTATCTGATTAAAAATCCTCAAAAAATGAAAGGCATGAAAGATTAATGTACAATGGTGTTACCATCTAAGAGATATTCCATACAATTTCTGCAACAAGAAAAGCCAAATAAAATCCAATCCCAAATTGACCAATAAGTCCATTATCTGCACCAAGCTCTTTGCTCTCCTGAGAAGAAAAAATAGAGAAATTGGCATTGCGTCAACAAAGAGGGAAACAAGTTCATTGCAGATCACACTGATTAACTTGAAAAGGTATTTCAACAGGAATTTTAACATTTAAGTGTGCAAACTAAAAATAAAATGCTCAGTTTCCAAAGCATCAATCTTCTGTGAATCTTATGTTGAGGACAAACACACACAGATGGTCTCCGCCAAGCAGAATATTAAGTACGAAGACAGTAAGCTACACCTGGACACCAACAAAGCGAAATAAGAGAAGCTCACTTCTGAAGTTTACTTTTTGGTCACTCAAAATACTAAAAAGTATAAAAGCAGAATACGAGAACAAATAACTTAGTGCTGTACCTGGACACCAACAAAGTGAAATAAGAGGAGCTCACTTCTGAAGTTTACTTTTTGGTCACTCAAAAGACTAAAAATTATAAAAGCAGAATATGAGAACAAACAACTTAATGATAACGTTTTTAAGTTTCATATATTATGTCTAATCGAAGGTTCTCATGGCAAACATAGTTAGTTTAATTCATGTCTAATCCAAACATGTGCATCACACAAGCAAAAACCATATTTCTGAACAAATATATGCAAGAAAAAATGAACATAAAAAATCGAATTTGCACTGACCTACAAACTAATAAATCGAATGTAAAAGAGTTTTTGGTAGGTTTGGGACTTCTGGTCTTTCCTAGCATCCTATCAGCTGACACTTATCATCGGCCATGGAAGACAGTCGTGCCAGCTGACGAACAATGATATTTTTCTTTTTAGAGAGTTCGGTCGGTCGATAAAAACTTTATCACGTACCCAGAATTAATGATCTGTCGTTTCATGATGTAGTTGTCATAGATGCTCTCCATCTCAGGATCGACTGATTCTCCAGAGTTGTGGTTTAGTCCCACAACCAATCCACGGTCAGGCTCATTCTGTAGAAAATATCAGATACAGTTGAAACTTTCTTATGGCCAAACTCGAGATAACAGTATCCAAAGAGATAGTAGAAAAACATAGAAGTGCACACCTCAAGAGCGACAATGACGTCTCAGTTATCTAAACCTGAATTCGCTAGCGTCTTGGGTATAACAAGTAGAGCATCAGCAAATTCTTTCATCCCAAGTTGAGCTCACTGTTGTTAACATTCCAAGTTAGCGGCATACCCATGTTTCTACAGTAGACAAGAGCATCTACTTGTCCAATGCACTTACTCCTTTAACGATTTTCTTCACAGTGCCCATAAGATGCTTCCTTGCAGCCATCTCAAATGCTCGAGCACCCTACAGTTGAAAAAATGAAATAGAAAATACAAGATGACAAATATGCAGTATCAGGAACTCGACATTCAACCAAGAGCCAAAGCTAATAAAAGCAAGATCCTTCTATATAGCATAAAGTATGTTGCCTTCTCAACAAACTGAAGACAATTTTCAGTTTGTAAAGAAAAGGTCAAACAAATAGCATGCATTGCACTCTGACTAAATTCCTCATCCAGTTCTGGAACAACAAACTCATCTGACAGCTGATGCCCTACATGGCTTGTTCCTTCTCCTCTGTACACTGGCCTGAATGAGCCATACCGAGCAACACTGCAATATCCACGGTGCAAACGAAGGTAATAAAATATCAAGTATCTAAACTTGGATTTTCAGAGTAACATATTGCCTAAATTAGTTTGCTTTATCCTTGCTCAAACAAATGATCAAATGACTATGAAATAAAATATGAGAACAACCTGTTTGGTGTTCGGAATCTCGTCGAACACATTGTAGGCATAGGTGAGAAGAATCTTCACAAACAAAAATTCTCATATTAGAGAGAGAGAGAGAGGCAAATCATCGGACAACCTGTAGGCAAAGATAAAGAAAATCTGCGCAAACAGACATGATTCCCGTAGATTCAATCGAGAGAGAGAGAGAGTCGCGAGGTTGGGTACCTATTTTCCATTCTACCTGTCGAACTGGAGCAGAGCACACTCGTAGGAGGCGCCCCCATGGCTCTGCCGTGCAACGGTGGTGTCCCGTGCACCTCCTGCCGGCAAGGACGAGCGGCCTGGAAGAGGAAAACGAGAGGGAAGACCTGCGCTGCTGCTGCTTGCTCATCCAGGCGGCTCGCCGGCGGCGCCTCGGCCAGTAGATGCGTGGACCAGGTAGGGGCTAGGGAGAGAGACGAGCAGTGGCGGCGGCAGCAGGCAGGAGAGGAACGAGGGAGCGGCAGCACGGGTATGGACCTAACGGACTGGAGCAGAGCACGCCCATAGGAGGCGCCTCGGCTCTGTCGTGCGACGGTGCTGCCCCGTGCACCTCCTGCCGGCAAGGGAGAGAGGTCTGGAAGAGGAGAACAAGAGGGAAGACATGCGCAGCTGCTGCTTGCTCGTCCAGGCAGCTCGGCCAGTAGATGCGTGGACCGGGTGCGGGCTAGAGAGAGAGACGAGCGGTGGCGGCGGCAGCGGGCAGGAGAGGAACGAGAGAGGCGAGGTAGCGGCGGCACTGGGATGGTTAGGGTATTCACCCAATTGCCGCGCGCGGGGTTCTGCCCCTTCCTAGACCCGAAGTACCCAATAACTACCTGCTGTAAACATAACTTGCGAGACTGACGTGCGGACCCAGATTATTATTGGCGGGGACGCGACGAGGCCGGATAGGATAGAGAGAGGCACTGGCGTGGGTAAGAGGAGTCGGTACGCCCAGCAGATTCAGTCACCTGGGTAAAACCGTCTTACCATAGAACAACGGCTCAGATTTCATTTTAGCACCTAATCTAACGGCTAAAACAGACTAATTGATGTGGAACCAGATGGGACTGCCCCCTATTATACTTTTAGATTGTGATAACATTTTAGCTGTTTACAAGTTCATCAATCCAGTGCAGCATCGTCGTATAACGCATATCGAGATCGACATCCATTTTGTTCGTGAAAATGTGGCTTTGGGACAAGTTCGTGTTCTTCATGTTCCAACCGCTGCTCAATTTGCAGATATTTTCACAGAGGGTCTTCCAACAGCATCGTTTACTGACATTCGATCCAGTCTCAACGTTGGTGAACCACACGTTGACACTGCGGGGGTTGTTAGATTATAAGCCGGTTTGATTATTGCTTGTAACATAAGTTAGGGTTTCCCCGGCCGGCCACCTATATATATCCTTTGTAATCTCTCAAACAACATCAATCATTATGAGACAATTATATTTGTACAGTGATAATTATATTCTTGGATCAATCGTTATAATATTGTGACGCATTGATACTCTTTTATTCATCGAAACTGTGTGTGCTAGCTAATCGATCCAAGGGACTAGCACAGTAATCACAGGATCCAATCTATAACGGGTTGGATCGCTTCATAATATTTCTTTTGGTTCGGTATGGTTGCTATATTATTATAGCAGAACGAAAATCTCTTTCGAGAAAAGAATTATAATAAATCCAAAAAATAAATCGTTCTATAAATTTCTGACTCCTCGTCATCAAATCTATCTATACCTAATTGTTTCTTCCGGTCCAACACTTTTTCGGACAAATTTGCCCTTTGACCAGACCTCAAATTACCCACTAATGCTACCGATAAGTGAAAATAACTGTTCAGAAAAAACTACGCTGATAAAGGCCGCGACGGGATGGGCTGGTGGTCACGGAGCGAAGAGCCTGGCGCCGGCGTCGATGTGGCCAAAGCGGGAGAAAAACAAACTAGCCGCAGTCTGCTCAGCCTCGAGGGCACACGAGAAGGAGCAAGGCGGCAGCCGGCGGGTCGGTGGCGTGCGACGATTGGAGCCAGGTGCATGCGGGGATCAGAGGAGGGACCTCGCGTCCAGCTGATGAATGCTCCATGCGGGCATCACAAGCAAGGCACCCAGGATTCTCCAAAGGAAAAAAAAAGCGGCGCGCGAGAACAAAGGAAAAGAAACGGAAAATCATACACATGGGTCAATGACTAACATCAATTTGCGTGTCAAAGATGTATCGGTACGACCAGAAAAAAAAACAAGTTTCTTTTGCGCTGCTAGCGCTGGACAATCAACAAAAAAGTAGTTCTACCTAATTTTCTTACACTGATTTTCGCCGGTTTACAATCAAAATCAGAGTTTAGATGATTGGAAAAAAGTACTCCCTCCGAACCATATTAATTATCGTCGAATCGGATGTATCTAGCTAAAACATGTCTAGATACATCCAATTTATGAACAATTAATATGGACTCGAGGTATAATTATCGTATGTTGATGATGGGCAAGAAGGGAAATTGTGTACTATACGGGACCATGTTGGATGTGCCTTTATGAATGAAAAGAGAAACACTGCAACAATGTTGGGTTGTGTCTTCATGAATACTCTCTCTATTTAAAAATATAAGACATTTTAGCTTTATGAATTGAATATATCTAGACATTTTTTATTGTATAGGTTTGTAGAGATTCGGAGTGAATCTATACACTAAAAACATCTTGATACATTATTTTACAAAGCTAAAATGTCTTATATTTCTAAACGGAGGGAGTAAAAGGGGAGGACGGGAGAGTAAGCCAGGGTTGGTGCGTGGGTTACCGCCTGTGGTACATTGGGCACAGGGCTGCGGGACATCATCAGGTCCATGGAACAAATACGACCCAATAAATATATTATAACGTAAATATATTATAACGAAAAGACGAACTGGTGAGAGTTCCTTCTTCATCCATCAATTTACAAGGGAATGCTCGACAAGAAATTGGTATAGTTACGGATGTTTTTGGCAGAAAACTCAATGTGTACTGTTCTTGTAGCTACTCCCTCTGTTCATAAATATAAGATATTTTAATTTTGTGAAAAGAATGTATCTAGACCACTTTTATGTGTAGGTTTATCTAGGTTTGGATTGAACCTACATATTAAAAGGGGTCTAGATACATTTTTTCACAAAGCTAAAACACCTTATATTTTAGAACGGAGAAAATACAAGAAATCAATATTGATGGAATTTGGAGATTGAGAATAAAAAAACTAATTTAAAAAAAATACTGTCGGCATAATAACTACTAACTTTTCCCGCCGTAACGCGCGGGCATTTTGCTAATACCTAGTAATAAAAGACGAAGTGTTTCTTACGATCCAACACTTTTTTAGATGTTTTATTCTCCACCAAATTTTATATTACATCAAATGACACCTATAAGTAAAAAACGAGTTCTCTCTTTGCCACCAGCAAGCTATAAACTGGACGGAAAACGAATTTGTGCGCTTTAACCCGACCGAGTCGACGGAGGCGTGGCAAAGCACAATGGGGCGAGGAGCCTCGCACGCGTCTCTCTGCTCCTTCGGTGTGGTTGCTGACCGGTTCCACGGACGGTGCCGCCAAATCAATTACAACGCGTGTGGCGGCCTGATTCCGACAGGAGCGAGTAGGAGGCCACGGAATCCACTGGCCGCTGGTTCCGAAGGGGAGGACCGGAGGACGTCGGTGTTGCGTGCTTAGAGCGTCTCCCAATGTTTAATTTTAACCCAGGTCATAAGATGGACCCACAACATATGTTATGGCGGGCTCAAACGCCTCACAATGTTTAAGGTTGACTTGGACATAAGGCGGAGCCCACCTGCAGAATTTTTCCACTTTGCTACAGAGTAGAATATGATGGCAATATTAATTTTTGGCCGACAAATACATGCAAACAGTGAAAATTTAGTTAGTCAACAGTGGAAATAACATATTCAATTCTCTTCTGGCCGGGCTATACCGGTGTGAACGGGTCTTAAGATTTTGAATCTAAGGTGTCTTAAGGCCACTTTATTGCTTATGACCTGGTCTTATTTCTACATTGGAGACGCCCTAAGCACTGCCAGCGCGTGGTGCCAAGGTGTTCGGCGTGGCAAATCCTATTTTGTAGCAGTATGTCAGCCGCCCCCATCATCTTCCCTGTCGCCAGCGTCCGGTGAGCGCCGCATTCATCTTTCCACGACCGCGATCTCAATGGAAATCGACAATGACCACCTTCGTTCGTCGGATCTGGAAGCTAGCTGGTGTTATTCTTTTCAACGACAGGGTGAGATTGTGATTTTCAGATCTACGGAGGATTCAATTCCTGCTCGATCTATGGAGGATTCAATTTATGCTCGATGCTACCCATGTCATTCCCTGCGACACCCACAACCTTGGTTTCTCTAGCTTAATTTGAATTTGTGATGTCTCTAATCCATCAGCACCATGGGTGGTGACGGTCGCTTGAAACCGTAAGATCTCTGGCAAGACCGGCGGAAGCGGCATGCACTGCCAACGCGGACAAGCGGTAGGCCGGCAGCGTCCAGAGCTGGTGTTGGGGGATACCCCCGGGTAGGGTCACGCCGTGGTATGAAAGGCCGAGTTAGCCGAGGTTCGGCAAGGTCAAAGCAAGTACTGGCCGGGTCACCTCAAGGCAGGCCGAATCACGGGGTAATCCGGACCTGGGGCGTTCGCCTAACTAGCCCTCATCTGACTTAAGCGGTGAGTCGGAAGCGTATGTCTAACCTGTATGCAGGAAAAGGGTGTGGCCGGATGAACCATCGTCTGGGTCGCAGTAACCTTCTAGGAGAAGGAAGTAATCTCGCTGGTCAAAAGGAGCCCCGGTACGCACTGCCTGAGCGAAGCGAGCAAGGACTGGACCACCGGGGCGTGGCCGACAAGCGTGACGACGCCCGTGTCAGCTGACGAGGGCGCCGCAGTGGCTCACGTAGCTAAAGCGTAGCTGACGAGGGGGAAAAAGCACCCCGGTCGGTTTACCACTTTGGGAGGGGGCATATTCTTAGGAATATGCCTCCACGTATGCCCTAGGTTGAAACCGAGCCTCCCCTATAAAAGGGGGGCTAGGGCTTCAGTAGAGGGGGTTGGTTTTTTCATTCTCTAGAGATTTCGGTTAAGGATAAGGGTTTTAGGTGAGATCTGTCGGTGAGAGTAAGAGAGCTTCTTCTTCCTCCTCTCGCCAATACAGCTCTAGGAGCACTTGTAACCTTGGAAGAAAATCAATACGAGTTCTGGTGTGGAGAATCACTTCGCTATCCCTCCCTGGATTCCCCTAGCGTGTATTAGTCCCCACCTTTAGCCTATACATGGCATCTGCCGTGACACCACCACGACAGTTGGCGCCCACCGTGGGGCCAACGGCGCTAGCAGGGGTCAAGATCCAGACGGGAAACTTCGTCGCCACTGGCGAACGCATCGTCTCCGGGCTCGTCCAGCGCTTTGAAGCGCGGGACTTCGTCAGCGACAACGTAGGCTGCTTCGGCACGCGCCCTCTCCCGCGCAACGGCGTCTTCCTCAAGCTCGGCGCGCACAAGGTCTATGTCGTGGTGGACGTGTCAGGCGTTCATCCGCGCCATGTTGTCGAAGCAGGCGAACCGCCCCTCACTGTGGCTCGCGGGGAGCGTATCGCTCGTTCCCCGGACCATGCAGAGGTAATGATGACAGCGCCGGGAGCGGTTAAGAGCAAGGATCCGGCGCCAGATCCGGAGGTGACACCCAAGGCACCAAGGAAAGGTAGGGGTCCTCCGCTAGAGAGGCCGGAAAACGTGCTGAGAGAGGCAATAGATAGCTTGGCAAACCCTGTAGTAGCAGTGGTAGATCCGGCTCGCGCACAGGCCGAGATGGAAGAAACTCGGCAGAAAATACTTGAGGGCGCAAAGAAAATAGCCGCGGCCCAACGGTCGTTGAACATGACGCTGCGTGAGTACGCAAAGGCGAACAAAGTTGATGCTGTAAAAGTTAAAGGGAGAAATCTCATGAGCGAGATGAACAGAGAAGGTGATGTCGAAATCGAGGAATCAGAGAATTGTCTTTCTATGGGGCTGCCGAGGTATAGTACCCCGGCCAAGAACCTCAGAGCGACGGATGCAGCTGCATCCGAGTTAGAGGGACTGACGGGTGAAGCCCGGCAAAGGCAGCAAAACCGAGTTAACGAGCTGGTTCGGATTGCAAACAGGCAAAACGAGGAACTGCTCAGGGCGAACCCGGAGAGAGCTAGGGCCTCCAAGATCGTCCATTCGGCGATGGGTAACCCGGAGAAATCCGCTGGAGCTGCGTCGTCCCCTCATGGCGATCCAAGGAGAGAGGAGGTGGTAACCTCGGCCATACGGAACAAACAGATTGTCCCGTATGACCCGACACGGGCGGGGAAAGAAAAAGAAGCGCAGAAAAATGATGATCGACGGAGTGTGAGCCAGGGCGAAGCTGTCCGAGGTAACCGTGACCAAGGCAATGCCAGTCAGAGGAATGTTGTCAACGGCAATGCCGGGCAGCAAAACTCAGCAGGGGCAAGACAACCGCAGCAGCGGAACATGCCGAGGCAAGAGCATAGTGCCGGCCGAGGTATACAACAGAAAGGCGCGCCGCAAGAGCAAAACCGGTATAACGACGGTGATTCGGAGATGGCAAATGCGGGATACCCGAGACCGGACTATCATGTGATAGGTTCGAGACTGGGAAGCAGGGATTTGATGCCGGACGATGCGAGGTTGAAACTGGATCGACTATATAGGTCGGAACAGATAGAATGTCAGGGTCCACCGGGCCCAGCATGTTTTGGACCCCGGATCATGAAAGAGCCACCAGTCCCGAACTTTCAATTGCCCAGGGGACCAAGACCTATGATGGTAGTACCAAGCCAAAGGATTGGCTGATAAACTATGCTACCGCTGTAAAAATTGCCACAGGCAACCTGAGATGGGCCGTACGATATGTACCCCAGATGTTGGAAGGCCCGGCAAGGGTGTGGTTGAATAATTTGCCGCCAGGAAGCATCAACTGCTGGATTGATTTCGAGGAGATGTTCATCAGCAATTTTTCGAGTACGTATCAAAGGCCAAATAGGCCACAGACCCTAGCTATGTGCAAACAACGACCCAATGAGACGGACCGGGAGTTTTTGACCTGGTGGTGTACCGTGAGAAATTTGTGTGAGGGCATGATAGAATCACATGCCATAGCATGGTTTGCACAGGGGTGCAGGTATGGAAGCGAGTTATGGATGAAGTTGCAACGGAAAATGCCGGCAACGTTGGCAGAAATGATCCGAATCGCAGATTCGTATGCATTGGGTGACCCGACCCAACCAAGGCTCGCCTCAAACAAGTCAAGCGATGAGTACTATCAGAGGGATGGATCCGGATCATCCCGGAGAAATGATTACAGAGGAAAAAGGAGAGATGATCGACCGGATCATCGGTACAGTTCGCACCAAGTAGTGGCCGTGAGTCAAGATCAACCTGGAGCAGGGGGTAGTCAGCGCCAGAAAACTGGAGGTCAATGGACCCCAAGGAACGATGGGAAGAAAACTTGGACACCGGAGCAAAAGAAGCAATGGCAAGAAAGGAAAGACCGTCCGAGGTACACTTACGAGTCGATGTTGGACCAGCCGTGTAAGTTTCACACGCCAAACCCGAACAATCCAGCGGGTCATACGACGAGGCAATGCGAGTGGATGCGCAAGATCGAGCAAGGTGGTTCGGGGAATGTCAGGCACCCCGGAGTGATCAGCCTCGCAGGAGTTACCCCGGCAGCAATTGCTCTCCGGAGCGAACACGCAACAACTGATGTTGCCTCCCCCTCTGCCGAGGTATGATAACAATGAAAGAAGGGATGCAGTGTCTCAAGTAGAAAATCAACATCAGCCGGATCAGAGGCACCCTGAAAATGAGGGGAGAAACGAGTACAGGGAGCATCACCAGAGCTATTGTGTATTTACCACAGAGGAAACTGATAGAAAAAGCTTGCAGCGTAGGCATATGGAAGTGAATGCGGTAATGCCGGCGGTGACGAGGTACATGCCTTGGTCAGATCAGGAAATCACTTGGAGCGTTAGGGATCACCCCAAGCTCATGCCGAGCCCTGGTTCGTATGCGTTGGTGTTAGATCCTACATTCATTGGGCCTAGCATTAACGTAAGATTCTCAAAGGTACCGATCGATAACGGCAGTAGCATAAATATCATGTACGCGGACACAATGCGCAAGTTGGGTATCTCGAAGAACATGCTCCAGGCCACGAAGACAACTTTTCATGGCATTGTGCCCGGCATTTCTTGCGAGCCCATAGGCAAGGTCCGGGTCGACGTCTTGTTCGGCACGAGGGACAATTGCCGAACTGAAAATCTGGAGTTCGAAGTGGTGAACTTAGAAAGCGCGTATCATGCATTGCTCGGAAGGCTAGCGCTGAACAAGTTCATGGCAAGTTGTCATATCAGCTATTTGAAAATGAAATTGCCCGGACCAAATAGAGTAATTACAATTGCTGGGGACTTCCGACGTTCGATGGAATGTGCGTCGGCCGGATTAAACTTAGCCGAGTCGCTTGTGATCGCGTAGGAAAAAAGGAAAATTCAAGAGGTGGCTGCGTTGGCTCAGTCCGCGCAACAGTATATGCCGGCGCTAAGTAACCCGCATGGAACTGTCTCCTTCCAGGCCACGAAAGATACCAAGAAAGTTCCCATTGATGACATGTTCCCAGAGCGCACCGTCACGATTGGTGCCGGACTAAGTGATAAATAGGAAAGCGAGCTCGTCAGCTTCCTCCGTGAGAATCGGGACATTTTTGCTTGGTCCACACAGGACTTGCAAGGTGTTCCGAGGGAGCTGGCCGAGCACTCTTTAAATGTGAGGCCCGGAGCTAAGCCGGTGAAGCAACCTCTCCGCCGCTTCGCCGAAGATAGGAGGAAAGTCATTGGGGATGAGATAGCTCGGTTGCTAGCTGCAGGATTTATCATGGAGGTCCTCTACCCCGACTGGCTGTCTAAACCGGTGCTGGTGGAAAAGAAAAAGGATGATCCGAACGTGGCAGTAGTTTGGCGCATGTGTATCGACTACACGAACCTAAACAAGGCGTGTCTGAAAGATCCATAGACTCAACTGCTGGATGTGAACTGTTGTCATTCATCGATGCTTATTCTGGTTTCCACCAGGTACCTCTGAATCCGAATGATCAAATAAAGACGGCATTTATTACCCCGTATGGGGCTTATTGCTATCGCACCATGCCGTTTGGTTTACGTAATGCAGGGGCAACGTACCAGAGATGTATGCAAAAATGTTTGCATGACCAAATAGGTCAAAATGTATAGGTGTACATGGATGATGTGGTTATCAAGACCAAGTAAAAGCGACACGCTCCTTGACGATATCAGGCAAACGTTCGCAAACCTAAGGAGGTTCCGGATGAAACTTAATCCGGAAAAATGCACCTTCGGTGTCCCGGCAAGAAAACTGCTCGGCTTTCTGGTTTCCAGCCGAGGTATCGAGGTTAATCCAACCAAGATCCGAGCCATCGAACGAATGGAACTGCCGAAGTGTCTTAACGATGTCCAGAAGTTTACAGGTTGCCTGGCCTCGTTAAGTCGGTTTGTATGTCGGTTGGGAGAAAAGGCATTGCCTCTCTATCAACTCATGAAAAAGTCGGATAAGTTCATTTGGACGCCGCAGGCTGATGAAGCCTTTACCCACCTAAAGAAAATGTTAGCCACGGCGCCAGTGCTAGCCTCACCACTATCGAAAGAGCCAATGTTGCTCTATATAGCCGCAACCAACCGAGTTGTGAGTGCAGTGATAGTGGTGGAGCGCGATGAGGAAGGTAAGTCAGTGCAAAGGCCGGTGTATTATTTGAGTGAAGTGTTGTCAACCTCAAAGCAGAACTACCCACATTACAAAAAGTGGCGTATGGCGTGTACATGGCCGCCAAGAAATTGAAACATTACTTTGAAGAGCATCCCATCCGGGTCATATGTGAGGCCCCTATATCCGAGATAATGAGTAACAAGGATGCAAGCGGCAGAATTGCAAAATGGGCAATTGAGCTAGCTCCTTACGCTCCGCAGTATGACCGGAGAGAAGCCATCAAGTCTCAGGCTGTGGCAGACTTTTTCATGGACTGGGCCGAGGTACAATACGAATCGCCACTTCCGGATCCGAACTATTGGCGGATGTAGTTTGACAGATCAAAAACCAAAACCGGGCTAGGTGCCGGAGTTGTACTCACGTCGCCAAAGAAGGACCAGTTGAAATATGTGTTGCAGATCCACTTCACCGCATCGAACAATGTCGCTGAGTATGAAGCACTTGTGCATGGGCTCAAGGTAGCAAAGGAAATTGGTATACGTCGGATCATATGCTTTGGCGACTCGGATTTGGTAGTGCAGCAAGTGTACGGAGTGTGGGATGCCCTTGATCCAAACATGGCACTATACAGATTTCATGTGCAGAAGGTTTCTGGTTACTTTGAGGGATGCGAATTTCATCATATACCCCGGGTGGAAAATGAGGCTGCCGACATGCTGTCAAAGCTCGGGTCAACCAGACAGGCAATTCCACCAGGTGTGGCATTAGAGCACCTCGAGAAACCATCCATCAGGCCATCCCCGGAATCCGAGTCCATCTACGTCCCGGAGGACACAGAGTCCGGAGCTGCGCCCATGGACGTTGACACGGGAAGTGGTGCGCAAAACCCGGGGACTGCTTCGACAAACCCGGGGACTGCTTCGCAAGACCCAGGAACTGCTCAGCGTAGTCCGGTTGAAGTTATGCCGGTGGATCAGATGGAGATTGACGAGGATGTGTTCCCCGTGCGGCCAATACCGGCTTGGGCGCTGCCTATATTTCAATTCCTGAGAGATGGAACGTTACCCACTGAGGAGGTGTTGTCCAGGCAAACATAGAGGAGGGCAAAGGCTTACACGATCATCAATTCCGAGTTATACAAAAGAAGTGTGACCAATGTCCTCCAACGGTGTGTTGACCCGGACGAAGGGCTTGAAATCGTCCGAGATATACATCAGGGGGAATGCGGGCATCACGCCTCATCTCGAGCCTTGGTAGCGAAAGCTTTTCGACACGGATTCTACTGGCCCAATGCCTTAGAGCAAGCAGAAGATCTGGTGAGAAAATGTAATGGTTGCCAGAGGTACGCTACAAAGACGCATATGCCAATGTCGGAGCTCAAGACCATCCCAATCACTTGGCCGTTTGCCGTATGGTGCTTGGATATGGTGGGCCCGTTCAAACCAGCAAGAGGGAACATGACTCACATTCTGGTAATGGTGGACAAGTTTACAAAGTGGATCGAGGTAAAGCCTATAAGAAAATGTGATGGAGCTACGACCGTAACGTTTCTCAAAGATATCATCTTGAGGTACGGTTATCCACACAGTATCATAACTGATAATGGCACAAATTTTGCGGAAGGAGCATTTGCTCGTTTCTGCCAGGATAAGAGTATCCGACTTGACGTAGCTTCGGTAGCCCACCCCGCATCGAACGGGCAAGTGGAGAGATCCAACGGGTTAGTATTATCCGGGATAAAACCCCGGCTCATTGAGCCGTTGCAAAGATTAGCGGGGTGCTGGATAGAAGAACTACCAGCGGTACTGTGGAGTTTAAGAACAACTCTGAATCGATCAACAGGCTATACGCCATTTTTTCTGGTATATGGGGCAGAAGTTGTATTGCTAGCCGACATAGAGCATGATTCGCCTAGGGTCACCCAATACACAGAAGCCAAAGTGCAAGAAGCCCGGCAAAATGATGTTGATCTGCTGAAAGAAGCGAGAGAACTGGCATTGTCCAGATCCGCCATATATCAGCAAAATCTCCGACGCTATCATAGCCGGAAAGTGTGCCCCCGGGTCTTCCGGAAAGGCGATCTGGTGCTCCGGTTGGTACAACGTACTGCTGGAATGCATAAATTGTCCCCCCATGGGAAGGGCCGTTCATCGTGAGCAAAGCATTGCACAATGATTCTTACTATTTTATAGATGCAAAGCCACAGGAAAAGAACAAGGCGGACAGGTCCGGTGAGGAATCTAAACATCCATGGAATGTAGCTCTCCTTCGTCCTTTCTACACCTAGCTAAGAAGTAAATGTATCCGGGTTATCTCATAAACCGGTATGTATGTCGGCAATGAGCCTATCAATGGAATGTGGGCACCTCGAGCAGTAACTCGGGGACTGCCTTAATAATATTTGTTGTCTCTTATTATTTGTGCGTCGGCTGGGATAGTTCATTCTACTTAGTTCGGATTAGTAGTGTGTGAGCACCAAAAGCCCAACTCTTCGACTTGCTGTTGTCCAACAAGAATTGGCTTCATGGCAAGCAAGAGAACAAGTTTGGAATTGCGTAGCACATGAAAAACGGCTAAGGAAAAGGATTTATTCGAGCCGACGTTTGTTTTCCGGACTAACTCCGTATTTATTCTTGAGCTAAGTCTAAAAGTTTCCCAGTATTGTTAAGACAATTTTTCAGGCTCGAATTTGTAAGTTGTAAAACCGAATCAAGGTAGACACGATCCGAGCCAAAAGATTGAACGAACAAGAAAAAGAAACTAGGGGACTACGCCCAAGTTAATCCGGCACAAGTACTCAGTAGCAAAATATCACATGTATTTGGAATACAATTCCACCCGGCATACCGGGGATCTCATGAATTTTCAAGTGTTTTTACTTAGGAGCAGCAGAAGGAAGTTCGGCATTATCATCGCCCTCGTCGATATCCGAGGCAGTGTCCTCCTCGTCCTCACCCGAGTCATCTTCAATGTTCTCAACTTCCTCTTCGCCTGCGACTTCCAGGAAGCTCGGACCCTCAGTCCATTCATGAATAGGGGCATATTCAATGAGGCTGTGGGCGCAAGCCTGGCACCGAGCTACCCACTCTGTGTCGTCTGTCCATTTGGATCCGGTGCGCGGCCATGTGAGGAGGCTGAGATCTATCTTTTCGTACCACGTCAAAACATGGTGAAGGACAGTATTGGCAGCAGCGCGGCCAGCAGATTCTCGCCAGAGGTCGAGCTGGGTCTCAACTTCCGAAAGCCTTTCAGTGAGCTGCGTGACTCTCTCCGGAGCGTCATCGGCGGGCCAGAAGGCGTTGAAGACCCGGACTGAAACATCGAGAAGGTCCCGGCCGTAGTTCTTGATAATTTCCACGCGAGATGATAGGCTGACCAACAGGTCCTCCATGTCAAAGGGAACGCTCTCACCCTCAGCAGTGACCGGGGGTACCTCTTTCTCGGTGGAAATTGGCAACAGCAGCACTTGCAATGGCACTACCCTCTGAAAAGTGGCCTGGGAAACAAGGCAAAGGACAAAATTGAGAAAATAAGACATGTGAAATAACCCAGAGAAGTAAGGCGGATAAAGGAAAATAAGTTACGAGAGATGTGACTGTGAATCCGGGTCAACTCCTTGATGCAAGCATCACGCCTTTTCCGAAGCTGCTCGAGCTCATCATTTGCCGACCCAAGTTTGACCTCGGCTTCCTGAAGGAGCTCGCGATCCTTAACACTTTGGAGTTTGAGACGCTCGCATTCCTCGGTGAAGTCCTGGCCAACCCTTTTCAGCTCGGTTTGGTGCTGCGCCTTCATCTTAGCCATTTCAGCTTTGAGCTTGGCTATGTCATCATCTTTGGTCCGGAGGAGGGCGAGCTCATCATCTTTCTTCTTCAGCTCGGCTTGATGATGTCCTGCTTGTTCGAGAAAATGCAGCATCATGTCAGGCACATGCACACTTTCTTCAAGCAATGCTGAAACCGTGTGTTGGCCCGGCAGAGCCGAGGTATGAATGTTTGCTGAGCCAATGAGGTAAGATGATGAGAAGCGCAGTATGAACAGACAAGAAGGACGTACCCTTGATCTGCTCCAATTTTTTTCGCATTATTTTGTTTTCAGCTTCCACCCCAGCTGCGGAAACCGAACAATCAGATTAGTTCGGCAAGTGAAGTGGAAGATAAATGAGGAAAGGAATGAGAAAGAAATTTACCCCTTTTCTCGTACTCAGCGATGAGTGCAGCCTGTTTCGTGCGAAGATTTTTGTGCGTATCCAACAAGCGCTGAAATTCGGCACTTCGGCGGTTGTTAGTCACCTAAACAAGGTACAGAAACTTAAGTCAGCCTAGTGCATGTTCGAAGTGTACTAAAATCCGGGCCAATTGGAACTTAACCCGGCTCTAGGTATGTGCATGTTCGAAGTGTACTAAAATCCAGGCCAAGTGGAACTTAACCCGGCTCTAGGTGTGTGCATGTTCGAAGTGTACTAAAATCCGGGCCAAGTGGAACTTAACCCGGCTCTAGGTGTGTGCATGTTCGAAGTGTACTAAAATCCGGGCCAAGTGGAACTTAACCCGGCTCTAGGTGTGTGCATGTTCGAAGTGTACTAAAATCTGGGCCAAGTGGAACTTAACCCGGCTCTAGGTGTGTGCATGTTTGAAGTGCACTAAAATCCGGGCCAAGCGGAACTTAACCCGGCTCTAGGTGTGTGCATGTTTGAAGTGTACTAAAATCCGGGCCAAGTGGAACTTAACCCAGCTCTAGGTGTGTGCATGTTCGAAGTGCACTAAAATCCGGGCCAAGCGGAACTTAACCTAGCTCTAGGGGTGTGCATGTTCGAACTTATCATGGAGCTACGCTAGTTCTATGAAAGAGCATCCGGCCGAGTAACAAGTTACTCCCCTGGAGGCTCGGGGACTAATGGTTATTATCTACGATCTGCAAAGAAGAAACGGCGTACCTCCATCATCCGTCCAGCGAGGCTAATAGCCTTGGTGGCGGTATTCACTTGATCAGATTCGTGGATCACCTCGGCCTTATTCCAGTTCATGACGAACTCCATCAGGCTCGGGGGATACCGTTCACCTGTGGGCATATGTGGCGTCACCAAACCCTTAGCATGTGCCTCCTTCCTCTCCACCAAGGCAAGGGCGGGGCTGGTGTGCAGAACCAACTGCTGAGACTCGGTTGGCTCGGCAAGCGCGTCCTTTGCCGCTGGTGTCTTCTTGGGGAGCATGGACTCAAGGGTACGTTGCCCAGGCTCGGCAGCGCTGGGCTTGGTAACGTCTTGAGCCTTCTTGCCCTTGATTTGCTGGGAAGAAGAAGCCGTAGCAGCGGTTTTCCCCTGCCGAGGGTGAGAGGACTCGGAAGATGCAGACGAACTGGGCGCTGGTACTTTTGTTGCTGGACTTGGTGCCGGCACTGATGTTTTCGTTGCCGGAGTTGGTGCTGCTGCCGAGGTTGGAGCTGGTGCTGTTTTGGCTGCTGGTACTGGAACAGATGCTGGAGTCAAGGTAGCTTTAGTGGCTGCTGGTTGAGGCGTCTCCGAGGTAGTGGCGGCCGTGGTTCGCGCTTGGCCAGTTCCCTCCGCCCCAGGATGATCCGGAGCGGCCGTAGAGCTTTCCGGAATGGGGCTCAGCGGTCGTGACTCGTCGTCACGGCGGGGTGAAGGGCTGGCCCGGAGAGGCAATGAGATACTGGATCCACTCTGAGGGACCTCTACCGGAGCCCTGTGAAATCAGGTAGCGTCAGAAGGAAAATTATGACGAAGTAAGGAAGAGCGAATTGCATAAGAAAGAAGGACATACGCATCCGAGGTTTCGGCTGCTCTGGGTTTCCGAGCCCTTCGTGCTGGGGCCTTCTTTCGCCTTTTAACGGGCTCGGAAGGTCCGGAGGAAGAGCTTGCGGAGGCCGCGTGCTTTTTCTTCGGCGCCACCGGAACTGGCTCACCCGTGGCTAGGGGAGGATCCTCGTGGATATGGCCACCGACGTGAGCTGATGGCGGAAAAGCAAAACAAAGGGGAACAGCCTCAAACGGTTCAATTATCTCGATATCCAAGTAATCTTCATCATCGGGCCAATCTCTAGCAGAAGAGAAGTTACCCGTGGGTCGTTTCGTAGCGTCTGTCATGGGGAGAAACATCTCTTGGTCCGGCTCCTCCACGTCCGAAGTCTCACGGTCCGGTGCCCACTTAAGGGTCGGAACAGTGCCGTCCTCGAGCGTCTGCTGAAGGAATAGCTGGGGAAAAGAGCAAACAAGCAAGTCAGAAATGCAACAACAACAGACAAGTAACTGGTCCGGGGTAAGTTTGCAACATGAAACTTACCATGGGAGGAAGCCGGTCACGGCAGAAATGCTCAACCCCCCAAGTCCAGTCAGAGGAGAAGTCCTTGTGAGTGGTGAAGAGAGCCTTAACCCGGCGGAAGATCTCCGTATTGTTCAGCTCGAAAGATGAAGTCCGGTTGGGATCGCGGCCGTAGCTCATATGGCACACCTTGTGGGTGCGCTTCTGGAGAGGAGAGATTCGGTTGCGCACGAAAGTGATCATCGCATCCTCGTTGCGCAACCCAAGCTCCTTCAGCTCCGCGAACCTCTTACTCACTTGGTTGGCCAGGGCCGTAGGTTTCCTCGGAACGGCGTCCCACAGATCCGTGTTCGGCGGACCCGGGGTATAGGGAAGCAACCGGATCAAATCTTCGGTGCCTGTGTTCCTGACATAAAAGAACGTTCGGGCCCAACCTTTGCAGGATTCTAGCCCTGTGACTCGAGGGAAAACAGAAAACCTCCGGGGTGAGATGAAGGCTGCTCCGAACTGCATGAGCCGCTTGTCCTCCGGGTCAGTGTGAATGTCGGGGATAACGTTGCGGCGAAGGGCGAAAAACCGGATCCACAGCTCCTTTGTGGGCCATAATCCGGCGTAGCCTTCAATCGTAGAGGCGAGGGCAGAGAGGGAAGTAATGGCATTGGCTGGAAGATGGTGCGGCTGGAGATGGTAGGTGCTGAGACAATCATGGAAGAAATCACTCACCGGGAGTCCGAAGCCCCGTTGAAAATGAGACAAGAACACAACGAACTCCCCGGGGTTGGGCGAAGGAGCTAGCTTGGCGGAGGCGAGGCGAGCGGCGACGCCGGCAGGGAGGCGTCTGGTCCGGTAGAGCCAATCCAGATCATCCTGGCAGACCTAGGAGCCGGCCCATGCGCCGCGGTCCGCAGCGGCAGCGTCCTCCTCCATCTCTTGCTCAGCAATGGCGAGCTCTTCTTCAGTCATCTGCTCCTCGAAGCCCTCGCTGGCGCTGGAGGCGGCGGGGGACAGTGGCTTGGATTGGCGAGGACCCGTAGCGGGAGATTGGCGTCGCAGTGATGGAGACGCAGAGGTGAAACGGAGAAGTACGGCGGCGACGCTGTTTTTTGGCAGTGCTGGCGGCGGCGCAGTCGCGAGGAAGACGAAGGAGATTAGCAGCGGGCAGAGGCGTGCGGAGGGGAAAAATCCTAAGGAACGCACCCCTCCGCTATTTAACCACCCACATAAGCGGTGAGTGGGATCGCGCCCTGTGGACCGGCCACACGCTGTGGCCGTGTATTACCCGTCCGGACCAATCAGTAAGGAGCCACACGGAAGGCCACAAGGCGGAAAGAATCCTAGGACGTGACACACTGATGCGGTAAACGAGGGGGCAGGCGTGACGTGACCCGCGCACAGTGATGACTGACAGTTACTGCGGCGATTACTGTACCGTCCCTTAAAATAAGACAACATAATGATTACCCTTCACATGGGCTAGCGTACGAAAGAAGGAAGTAAGACCCGGATAGAGCTGTGGTAACCCGGCCGGCAAGTGAAAACTTGCAATGTGCGAAGGGAACATAAATCCAAGCCGCCCGAGGTACAGAGGTAACTCGGCAAACAGTGACAGGAGCACGAGATGGAACCTGGTGTGGCCTTAGCGGCCAAGGCGGCTAAGACCGCACTAGCTTCGGGGACTAATGTTGGAGGGATACCCCCGGGTAGGGTCACGCCGTGGTATGAAAGGCCGAGTTAGCCGAGGTTCGGCAAGGTCAAAGCAAGTACTAGCCGGGTCACCTCAAGGCAGGCCAAATCACGGGGTAATCCGGACCTGGGGCGTTTACCTAACTAGCCCTCATCCGACTTAAGCGGTGAGTCGGAAGCGTATGTCTAACCTGTATGCAGGACAAGGGTGTGGCCGGATGAACCATCGTCTGGGTCGCAGTAACCTTCTAGGAGAAGGAAGGAATCTCGCTGGTCAAAAGGAGCCCCAGTACGCACTGCCTGAGCGAAGCGAGCAAGGACTGGACCACCGGGGCGTGGCCGACAAGCGTGACGACGCCCGTGTCAGCTGACGAGGGCACCGCAGTGGCTCAAGTAGCTAAAGCGTAGCTGACGAGGGGGAAAAATCACCCCGGTCGGTTTACCACTTTGGGAGGGGGCATATTCCTAAGTATATGCCTCCACGTATGCCCTAGGTTGAAACCGAGCCTCCCCTATAAAAGAGGGGCTAGGGCTTCAGTAGAGGGGGTTGATTTTTTCATTCTCTAGAGATTTCGGTTAAGGATAAGGGTTTCAGGTGAGATCTGTCGGTGAGAGTAAGAGAGCTTCTTCTTCCTCCTCTCGCCAATACAGCTCTAGGAGCACTTGTAACCTTGGAAGAAAATCAATACGAGTTCTGGTGTGGAGAATCACTTCGCTATCCCTCCCTGGATTCCCCTAGCGTGTATTAGTCCCCACCTTTAGCCTATACATGGCATCTGCCGTGACACCGCCACGACAGCTGGGATTTAACTCACCGACGTCTTGATTTGGCTGGTTTTGCAGACAGCAGATCTGACGCACAATTGGAGACGCGGCGTGGGGAATTGCAGAAATATTTGGGATTCAAGCAGTGGTAATGGAGCGAGGAGAGAGACATCGGAAGCATAAATGGTAGATAAGATCTGATAGCAATTTATTTGGTGAGAGGGTTCAATTAGGAAGACGTAAATATAGATTGATAAATCAGTTTGGGGAGTTCGGGAGAACATCAAAAAAATTGACAGGTAATTGATGGTTGTTTTTTTATAGTGAGCTCTAGCTAGCTTAATGCAAAATCATGACACAAGCATCGTAAGGACAATTTTAACCTGTTAGGCTTCTAGCTTTCCCCCTTCTCATGGACATTCAGAAAACAGAGCAAGACAGGACATTCAGAACAGAGATAAAAACATGACATTCAGAACATGAATAGCAGAGTTCATGTACTAACTGAAGTTGCTATGCTTCGACTGCACCGTACACACAAACATTAAATTAATTCTTCGAATCATAGGCAGCTGCACTTCAGCAGCACAAATTCAGCTACATGTTAGTTAAGCATTGCATACTAGAGTTCATCTTCTTTCATTTAGTCTTTATATATTCCTACTGTATTTTGGGTGCCACATTCAGGACTTCATAGATCATCAGGTGCTAATGGATTCTGTTAAAAGCTGACGAGCACATCAATTGGGAGACGAGGATGGTATCGCTAATGATGAAGCTGCATACCGATAAATGGTATCACATGATGCCTATAGATTTTTCAAATTCTGTGAATTATAGAAATTTCTATGAAAGCAGATACTTGAAGATGATTTGGCGCCAATGGGGCGAGTGGAGGTAGATCAATGAAAAAGATTAAGAAAAGACGACGGACTAAGGTTAGAGCTTCCGGTGCAACGCACGAGCACATTTCCTATATCTATAAATAGATTAAGTGAATGGCTAGCAAGCTCATCTTCTTTGAATAGATCATGTTCGTCAAGAATAGAAGTAACGTGACATCAATGATGGTGGCAAGAAAATTCCAGTTTTCGTTCTCCCCGTGCAATGTATGGGTATTTGTGCTAATAGTCTAAAAAATTAGATGATGTGGATCAACTTGGTGCCTCGAAAAACGACCTTATTGATTTTATCTATACTATTAAAAAGATACACGTCGTTCCTCGTCCCAATTTTTCCGTCTGTCGGAGTTTTGACGATTTCCCCTCCCATTTTGTACATATTACACTGCCCTGCCACCGCAAGTCAAAGTAACGCTTCCTTCTTTCTCCCTCACCTTATCCCCGGGAACGCCGACGCACGCAGCGGTTGCCGGTCACCAAGTCGTCTCGGCCACCTCCTCTGGCGCCCAGTCCCCGTCCGCCACCAAGTCCGCCTCCAACAAGCACCGGACCTCGAGCAACCGGGCCACCCTGCGCAAGTACCGGGAGAAGAATAAGCTGCACACGGCGTCGGCCGGACGGTGGTGAAGAACACCGTCGATTTGGTCCATGGTGGTGGACTTGACCTTGCTGGTGGCGCTGTGCCCGCGCAGCTTTGTCTCGCTTACACAACCAGATTGGGCGGCATTGGGTACGCGTGCGGGATCCACTGCTCCGTCTTCAGCGACTGCAACATCGTTGCCTCCTCCGACTTCGAAGGCTTCCTCTCCTGCCCATCTACAACCAACTCGTCCTCGCTGGTCTCACCTTGCCCGCGATCGCTGTAGATTTCAATCCTGCCTGCAGGAGCATCTTCGCCCTCGAATCCCCGATGCTCTAGGGTTGGAGTCCGTCTGGCCGCTGCCCGGAGATGGATGTTGTCGCTATCGTTCCGCTGCAAGGTGTTGGGCTTAATCAATCTAATTTCAGCCGCTGAACTTGTTGAGAAAAGGAGCAATTTTCAAAGAGATTTAACCAAAATAAAAGGCAGATAAAGCATAGGCAGAATAATAGAAAAAGACAAAAGATGATATACATCACGGTAGAGGAACCGCCGGTGTTCCCGTTAGCGTTGGCACTGTCGTCAGCCATGTTGTCGAGGAAAAGGTTGTTGATGTCGGGGAAGAAGTCGTCGTTGGGGAAGACGTCGCTGCAGTCGCTATCCGTGAAGGAGTCCGTGATGAAGCCAGTAGTCGCGCTGGTAGCGCTCCCCAAAAACCTTATCGCCCTTCTCCCGTACAGGACTCGAAGCAGCGGGGTCTCGGAGGCCTACTGTCCCAGCCCACGGTGCACGCCGCAAGACGGGATGGGGAAGATCTAAGCAGCGCAATGCTCTGAAACTGGAGGCGCAGGGTGTGTGCGTTGGTCTCTGAGGAGAGGAGCGACCTCTCGCTCTTATAGGCACGTGTAGGCAGGCGAACAGTCGGCGTCGGGAGAGGAATCGAACAGGCATCGACCGAAGCCGAACAGCCTCCACTAAGCTCAAATTAAATCTCTTGGCTCGAGGCATTCCCGCAACACGTGGCCTGCGCGCGTCGTGACGAGGCGTGGCGAGGCGGGTGGCGGAGGAGGAGGAGCACGCGTGTATATGTCTTCTCTTCTCAATCTCGTACAAGTGGTGGAAGAGCTCTCCTTATAAGCTGGTCCAACTTCCACTCAACTAGCAATGTGGGACTAAACTCTTGTCCCACCTCTTGCCTTGCATGAATGGGCCAAGTGGGCCTCTAGGATTTCAGGAATTGTTGAATAATATAAATGGGTTGGGCCTTTATTAGACAAAATTCCAACAATCCCCCACCAGATCCCAGAGGCACACATAAATTTGCCTATGGTTTTAAAACATTGTTTATATACTGGTACTAGTGGAGACTGTTAAGTTGAACTTCCACCTAGAACTCTATGCTACACTAGTTTGCAACTTATACAGTGGACTATGCCTTGAACTGCAAGTTTGCTGCATTCTAGCTTTACACAAAGCCTTGACCAATACTGGGCTGCCGTGGGACTTCCCCTCGGGTGGAGCTTATGCGTCATACTCCATAGCCTTTCATGAGTTTATTAGAGAGCACCCAACTCTCATAGACTGTGACGTTTAACAATCAGACTCATATAGATGTGTTCTTCAAAAGATGTTCTACAAGACAACATCTCTGCTTAAACTAAGCCACTTAGAACACATTAAGATAAATCAACCTGCCATGCAGAATAGGAAAATATTGCATCTTCACGGAGTGGTGTTTTAAAGTAGGGATACTTTCCTCTCAGTTAACCAACAGCTTGTCTCCCAATTCTAATTCACGGGATCTCCGATCACATAGAGTGGTTTACCACTATGGAAAACTTATATTGTGGGTCTCATACCCATCTCCTTTGATGCATTTTCTATCACGTTACGTGATAGACCCTTTGTGAAGGGATCTGCTAGATTCTTAGATGTTTGGATATAATCCAATGCAATAATTCCGGAGTTTCTCATTTTCTTGACAGATTTCAATCTCCTCTTCACATGTCTTGAGGACTTCATATTATCCTTAGAACTGTTAACTTTAACAATCACAGTTTGATTATCACAGTTCATTGGGATTGCGGGTATAGGTTTCTCAACCATAGGTAAGTCCATCAAGAGTTCTCGAAGCCACTCTGCTTCGACAGTGGCTGTGTCTAATGCTGCGAGTTCTGCTTCCATAGTTGACCTCGTTAAGATGGTCTGCTTGCAAGACTTCCAAGAAACAGCACCACCACCAAGTGTAAATATATATCCACTCGTGGCCTTTATCTCATCAGCATCAGATATCCAATTTGAATCACTATATCCCTCCAGCACCCTTGGGTACCCAGTATAGTGAATGCCGTAGCTCGCAGTGCCATTTAGATAGCGCATGACTCTCTCAAGAGCTTGCCAATGATCATCTCCAGGATTTGAAACAAATCGACTGAGTTTGCTTACAGCAAAAGCGATGTCAGGCCTCGTAGCGCTAGCTAAATACATAAGCAACCCAGTAATCTGAGAATATGTCAATTGATCTCTAGTAGTGCCTCTATTCTTTTGAAGTAACACACTAGGATCATACGGTGTTGGAGAAGACTTGCAGTTGCTATACCCAGAGCGACTCAAGATCTTTTCCACATAGTGAGACTGAAGCAGTGTGATCCCACCATTATCATCTCTCAATAGCTTGATGTTCAAAATAACATCAGCTACTCCTAGATCCTTCATCTCAAAATACCGAGATAACAAATCCTTGACTTCCTTAATCACATTAAGATTGGTCCCAAAAATCAGTATGTCATCAACATACAAACAAAGAATTACTCCCTCGCCCCCACCATAGCGATAGTATACACATTTGTCAGCTTCGTTTACAGCAAAACCTGCAGTGGTTAGGGTTCTCTCAAACTTCTTATGCCACTGCTTAGGTGCTTGTTTAAGGCCATATAAATACTTCAACAACTTACACACTTTTCCTTCTTGACCACTCACTACAAATCCATCTGGCTGATCCATATAAATTTCCTCATCCAACTCTCCATTTAGGAAAGCCGTCTTACGTCCATTTGATGAACGAGAAGACCATGTGAGGCAGCCAAAGATAGTAGTACGCGAATGGTGGTCAATCTGGCTACGGGTGAGTAAGTATCAAAGAAGTCCTCACCTTCTTTTTGGGTATAACCCTTGGCTACAAGTCTTGCCTTGTACTTCTCAATAGTACTATCATGCCTAAGTTTCTTCTTAAACACCCATTTGCATCCTACAGGTTTGCACCCATAAGGACGATCGGTGATCTCATATGTTCCATTCGCTAAGATGGAATCCATATCACTACGAACGGCTTCCTTCCAGTAGTCAACATCAGGAGATGCATAGGCTTCTGAAATAGAAGTAGGAGTATCATCCACAAGGTACACAATGAAATCATTACCAAAGGATTTTACAGTCCTCTGTCTCTTACTCCTCTTAGGAATTTCATTATCATCCTCCTCAGGTTTTTCCGAGTGTTCAATAGGAATGGTATGTTCAGGAATTGTGGGTATTTCCTGATTCAATGAGTCAGGTATCTTCTGATTTGATGAGCTAGGTATATCCTTTATGGGAAAGATATCCTCAAAGAAAGTCACATCATTTGACTCCATGATTGTACCAACATGCATGTCTGGTACTCCAGATTTTACTATCAAGAATCTATAGCCAATGCTATGAAAAGCATATCCCAGAAAAACACGGTCCACGGTTTTTGGTTCAAGTTTGCGCTTCTTTGGGATTGGCACATGAACCTTTGCCAGACAGCCCCAAGTTCGCAAGTAAGAAAGATTTAATCTTTTCTTTTCCCATTCTTCAAATGGAGTAATCTCTTTGTTCTTAGTGGGAACTCGGTTTAGGACATGACATGCAGTCAGTAATGCCTCCCCCCACCATTCCTTGGAGAGACCCGATGTGTCTAACATGGCGTTAACCAAATCTATTAGAGTACGGTTCTTTCTTTCGGCTACCCCGTTTGACTGGGGCGAGTAGGGAGGTGTCCTCTCATGGATTATACCATGTTCCGCACAAAAAGAATCAAACTCGTTGGAAAAATACTCTCCACCACGATCAGACCTAAGCCTCTTAATCTTTCGATCAAGTTGGTTTTCCGCTTCAGCTTTATATATTTTGAAGTAACTCAAAGCCTCATCTTTTGATTTTAGAAGATACATATGACAATATCTTGTAGAGTCATCGATCAATGTCGTAAAATATTTCTTTCCACCTTTTGTTAACACACCATTCATCTCACAAAGATCTGAATGTATGAGCTCTAGTGGCGCCAAATCTCTCACCTCTGCAGTCGTATGTGACTTGCGAGGTTGCTTTGCTTGCACACAAGTTTGGCATTTAGATCCCTTCATAGTAGTGAATTTTGGGATTATATTCATTTTAGCTAACCGCGTCATGCAACCAAAATTAACATGACAAAGACGTGGATGCCAGACATTTGACACAAGATCAGATGAAACATGATTCACGACTTTATTACACACATTTGACAGTGACTGGCGGAACAAACCTCCACACTCATAGCCTTTACCAATAAATGTTCCAAACTTAGACAGTACAAATTTATTAGATCCAAACACAATCTTGTAGCCATCACGACATAGAAGTGATCCACTAACAAGATTCTTATTTATTGAGGGAACATGATGCACGTTCTTCAGGCGCACGGTCTTTCCCGAAGTGAACTTCAGATCGACCGTACCAACACCATGAACAGAAGCATGCGAGCCGTTCCCCATCAGCACGAACTGAGCCCCTCTGACCTGATATGAAGAAAACATGGAAACATCAGAACAAACATGTACATTAGCGCCCGTGTCAATCCACCAATCAGGAGAATGACATAATGAAAGAACAGTAGGTAATATACCATACCCAACATCTTTCATCTCAACATCGCCCATGACAATATTAGCAGTCTTGCTGCCTTTTCCATGCTGGCGCTTGTCAAAGCGGTTGGGGCAAGCAGGAGCCCAATGATCAGGATCACCGCACACGTGACAAGCACCTTTCTTCTTATTAGTCTTCTTCTTGAAGCTAGTAGACTGTGAGGCTTTGTTCTTTCCATCGAACTTTCCTTTTCCATCAAACTTTCCCTTGTTCTTGGACTTGTGTGACTGGAAGTTCTTTTTCTGTACCAGATTGGCACTTGAACCTCCCTCAGCACCTCGAGCATGTGTGTCTTTTGCTCTCGCCTTCTCTTCCACATCAAGAGTACCAATGAGATCCGAAACGGAAAACTCTTGTCTCTTGTGTTTCAGGGAAGTAGCAAAGTTCCTCCACGAAGGGGAAAGTTTGGCAATAATGCCCCCGGCAATGAACTTGTCCGGTAAAACACAAGGGAAGTGCTCAAACTCTTTGGCCAGTGACTGTATTTCATGAGCCTGCTCAACCACGGAGCGGTCATCAGTCATCTTGTAGTCATAGAGTTGTTTCATGACATACAGTTCACTGCCAGCGTCCGAGACCCCAAACTTGGCCTCGAGCGCAGGCCACATGTCATTGCCATTATCAAATGACATATAGGGTTCAACAATGTTATCCCCTAGAATAGATAGCAAAGCAGCCTTGAACAGTGTATCAGTTTTCCGAAAAACTTGTTCCTGAGCAGGAGTAAGCTCTCCCTCAAGCTTGCCAAGAGTGACGTCATAGCAGTTCATGTTCTGAAACTAGAGAACTGATCTCACGCGCCACCTCTTATAATGCGTACCCTCAAAAACAGGTGGCTTCACAGAAGCAACGAAACCACTTGGAGCAAATTGCCTATAATAAGGTTTTTGAATTGTTGAGAAAAAGAGCAATTTTCCAAGAGATTTAACCAAAATAAAAGGCAGATAAAGCATAGGCAGAATAATAGAAAAATACCAAAAGATGATATACATCACGTAGAGGAACCGCCGGTGTTCCCGTTAGCGTTGGCACTGTCGTCAGCCATGTTGTCGAGGAAAAGGTTGTTGATGTCGGGGAAGAAGTCGTCGTTGGGGAAGACGTCGCTGCAGTCACTATCCGTGAAGGAGTCCGTGATGAAGCCAGTAGTCGCGCTGGTAGCGCTCCCCAAAAACCTTATCACCCTTCTCCCGTACATGACTCAAAGCAGCGGGGTCTCGGAGGCCTACTGTCCCAGCTCGCGGTGCACGCCACAAGACGGGATGGAGAAGATCTAAGCAGCGCAATACTCTGAAACTGGAGGCGCAGGGTGTGTGCGTTGGTCTCTGAGGAGAGGAGCGACCTCTCGCTCTTATAGGAACAAAGAGAAGCTCTCGGCTCTCGGCATTCCCGCAACCAGTGGCACACGCGCGCGTCGTGACGAGGCGAGGCGAGGCGTGACGAGGCGGGCGGCGGAGGAGGAGGAGCGCGCGTGTATATGTCTTCTCTTCTCAAGTTCGTACAAGTGGTGAAAGAGCTCTCCTTATAAGCTGGTCCAACTTCCACTCAACTAGCAATGTGGGACTAAACTCTTGTCCCACCTCTTGCCTTGCATGAATGGGCTCTAAGATTTTAGGAATTATTGAATAATATAAATGGGTTGGCCTTTATTAGGCAAAATTCCAACAGAACTGTCATAGGAGACCAAGTTTTGCATTGCATTGCTCTTCTGATCAAGATTGTTTCAATTATGATCAAGATCTCGTGTTGTCATTGTTAAACTTTTATGCTAAGAGTAGGGACGAAGGAGAACGCATATTAACACAATGCATTATTCTGGTTTCAAAGACGAAGGCCTTTGGTGCTTCAGCAGTTTGACGGAAACATGGTATCGAACCATATGTTGAGCACTATACGTGCAAAACTGATTTTCTATGTAAATTTAGCATGTTAGTATCGCTAATGTATTTCTTTAGGAAAATGCCTATTCAATTACATAATCTGGTTTTGGCTACTAACATACAGTTTTCATTGTTTGTGCCGATTCTTACCTTCACAAGGATCGCGTCCCCAAACGGCGTCCGGCGAAAGCACCTACACGCCGTCGAGCCGTGCCTTGTTTGGGACACGCATGTTCTCGGTCGCATGATCCAAACAACGTTGTTCAACCAAACAAAATTCATTAAAAAAACAACGAAATTTTACAAACAGAACAAAATTTAACTAAATATAAATGGAAACTAAATCTAAGTGTTGTCGTTCCTGTCAAAGGGACCATCCTCGTCGTTGTTCCGGTGACGCTCCCGCCTAGACTGTCATGCTTCCACCATGCGGAGGGATGGCGTGGGTGGTGAGCTGCAGCGCGCCGCCGTACGTGTGTTTGCGCAACTTCCAATAGAACTCATTCTGAGCAATCCATGCTTTCTTGTGAGCGGCAGTAGTGGCTACATTCTCCTTATTGATGCGAAGAATGGTCCGTCACTCCCTCTCCGTGAGGAGGCGGGCGTTCTCCTCCATCGTCACCCTTTGTAGGGATATCTCCGTACCGCGCTCTTCAGAGTGTTGGTTGACCTCCTCGTGGAGATGGACTTTGTTGAGGATGGCACTCTACGGTGGATCAACCATAAACATGTCGTACTGATCCTCCGAGTCCGTTGAGGAGAAGTCTAGCGAGTCGTCATTATCCGAGGAGGTCGGAGGAGTTGGTTCTGGCGGCTGGGAGCGCGATGGCGCCTTGGGCATGGGGAGCTTGTCTCGGTCGGTAGCCAGGCGGTGAGGCATGACGCTAAACGATGAGAGCTTGGGGACGCGAAAAAAAGAGGAGACAAGCGCAACAAGGCGAAGGTTCATGGGGATAGAGGAAGAAGGAGGTATTTATACGCCGAAGTAGGCAGCGCGGCCGCTGGCTCACATTAACGCCGCCGCAGAAGACGAAAAGACTAGACGTTGCGTCTGTGTCAGCCGTGAGCTACTGTGATGACTGTCTCACACGCTACTACGGCGTCGGGACGACTCTCTGGGTCGGCCCTTGGGCCATCGTAAAAGATTGGTCTCGACATAAATAAGTCTGACCAATCACTGTGCTAATGATAGGACTGGTCCGCTAAAATATTAACTGAATGAATGGCTAAACAAAATAAGGATCCGTAGGAACGCTCGGCTGTAAAAGGTAAGAAGACCGAAGCTAGTAACACATGTACGCCAGCATATGACGTACAAGCGTGTTGGAGATTGCTTCGTCTTCCGTCCCGTGTAAGGAATCCGACACGCACGCCATCATCTCCGGCTTCCTTCCAACCATCTCCAGTCTCCACCTCATCTCCCGCCCAAACCCTAGATAACCCCTCCCAAAAATGGCGGAGCCGCCCGCCGCCGACGCCCCGCCGACGCCACCTCCTGTCGACGACGCTCCGACGCCGGTTGACCGTGACGTGTGGCTCGCCTGCGCGACCCCGCTGTCCCGCATCCCCGCAGTGGGATCCCAGGTCTACTACTTCCGGCACGGCTACTCGGAGCAGTGCCCCGTGCCCCCGCCCGCCTCCCCGCTCCCCAACATCTTCCCCTGCACCGTCGCTGCCGTCCGCCTCTTCGCCGACCCCAACACCGACGAGCCCTACGCCACCATCTCCCTCGTCCCCGGCCCCCACCGCGATCCCTCCGACGCTTCCCCCCACCAGGACGACGCGCAGCACGGGTTCTGCTACTACGCCAAGCAGCTCACGCAGAGCGACGCCAACAATGGCGGCGGCTTCTCCGTGCCCAGGTCCTGCGCCGACCTCGTCTTCCCGCCACTCGACTTCAAGGCCGACCCGCCCGTGCAGACGCTACGGATGCGGGACCTGGTCGGCGCGCCTTGGGAGTTCCGCCACATCTACCGCGGCACGCCGCGCCGCCACCTGCTCACCACCGGCTGGACCAAGTTCGTCAACACCAAGCTGCTCGTCGCGGGCGACGCCGTCGTATTCATGCGCCGCCCCGACGGGGACCTGATCGCTGGGGTGCGCCGCGCTCCCAGGTACCCCGCCGTCTCCCAGGGCGCCGCGGCGGGCCAGCGCGGGCGGCCCCACAACGCGCGGGCGCAGGTGCCGCCGCAGGAGGTGAACGACGCCACGCAGCTGGCGGCGGCGGGGAGGGCCTTCACCGTCACGTACTACCCGCGGCAGGGCGCCGGGGAGTTCGTCGTGCGGAGGAAGGAGGTGGAGGACGCGTTGATCACCAACTGGAAGCCCGGGTTGCAGGTGCGCATGAAGTTCCTCGACGCCGAGGAGCGCCGCTCCGAGTGGATCAACGGCGTCATCAAGGCCGTCGACCATGACATCTGGCGTATGCTCGAGGTTCGTATATGATCCATCTGATCATTGCGTTAATTAATTCTTGAAGCCGCAATTCTGATCCATTTCTATTTGGTTCAGTGTATATTGCCAATTTGCCATCATGTTTGGTTCAGGTGTTTCGCTAGGTTATGAATGAATGAATGAGTGGCAAGCAATCTTGTCTTGCAAATAATAACTATGTTTAGCCACTTGTACTTTATGCTTACTTGGGTTTGATGCATACATAGCATACGGTTGCTATCACTTGTCTGTTGCCAGTAGGACTGGCTCTGTTTCTGGTATCAAGACATCCAAATATATAAGCGATTATTCGCCTGACTCACCTCATGCATGCCTGTGGCAATTCTGATTTGGAATTAGCAATGCACTTGTAACTTCACTGAATTTTAGTTTATTAGTTCTTACATTTACTGTTATTTTTTTTACTTGTACGTTTACTGTTATTAATACAACAAGTCATGCCATGTAATGAAATCTGTAGTCAGTCCTTTCATCCATCCTGAAAAATGCAAAGCTTACTGAAATAAAGCAGAGTATATGTCATTAGCTCTTCATAGCCATGAATGCCCAGTTCAGAGTTGTCTTGTTTCATATGACCGCACCTTTGGTCCTGACATCTCAAGAGAAGTGTTCCATGTTGTCTATTCCATCAGTCCCTTGATTGTCACTAAACCAATTCATCTTATATCCTTATTTTATTTTTATATTATTACTGGCTCCCACATTTCTTTGCGTACCTGTTTGGTGTTACTCTGTTTGTGTCAGACCCCTACTGTGTGTGTGATATGGAATCTCTAATTCCTTAAGAACAGGAAGAACAATAGGAAAGTGTATTTGTTTCACAGGTATATGTTTTGTGTTTGAGTCACAGCTCGTAATTCGGAACATAGTTACAGACTTATACAGGCGGACAGTGTCAAGGGCAAAAACGCTACAGTTAATGACAAATGACGGTAAACAGTGAAGTAGCTAGGCGAGCGACGTAAGCCGTTGATCTTGAGCTTTCATCTCTGGCGTCCGCTAACTAAACCTGTGACTTAACAGTCTGAACTTGACACTTGGGTCCAGTTTGTCTTACTGCTTGATGTATCTGCAGATAGACTGGGATGAATCTTCGCCAGTGCCATTGAGAAACAGACATGTTAATGCTTGGCAAGTCGAACTCGTTGGGTGCGCTCCCATCCTGAAGAAGCTCAAGTTTACTGAGACCATTGTTGCACCTCTGTGGACTGGAGATGTTGGCATCGCTGCTGGACCAGAACGCCAGAACCTGGCGATGATGCAGGGTTCACCTGTTCCTGCTGGCATGCAGGGACCCAGGCACATCGGCCTCACTGATCAGTTGCCCTCTTCATCTACTACAGTGTTCACAACTCGGCTGCTGTTCCCACAGGATCGTCAGGTTCCGCTGAGTTCCAGTGGTGGCTCCTCTGAGGTTGTGAATCCTGAAGAAATAGGTGCATCTCCACCCAACAACTCAGTGAACATGCCTCCTTCTGAATCCCCTGAAAAAGTGAAGAGCATACAGCTGTTTGGCACCACGATCACATCACCTGTGCAGAGTGCCACCAATGGTCCTTCTGAAGAAGTGAACCAAGTTCCTGATGCTGCTGTGGTCGATGGAACTGCTAATGAAGATGCTTCTTCCACAAACCCACTTGACCTCCATCTTGGTACAGATGATGGCCCCAGGCAGAATGATTCCAGGGAAGAAGCCTGAAGTGGCATATATACACTACCATACTGGAAGGTACTATTTCATTTATATTCCTTCTTTTTCTTGCAATTATAATGGATAAATGGTTTTTACATGACCCTTCAGACCTAGTCGTGAAAGGCGATATAGTGATGATGTCTATCGGGCCATTCAGAACAGCTTTAATATAAATTGTCTCTTGTCGCTTTTGATGATGAACGACGGCTGCCTCTTGATTAGCGAAACAATGATCATGCATTCTCGTTGAATGATGTCCCTCTTATTTGATGGAATACTGAGACAACAACCACCTATTTGTTTATTTTTGCCAATGTAGTGATCGATATTTTTTGTCTGTTTATACAACTCTCAACTGGCATGCTGTGTACCTGTATGTTTACATGTTTCAGCAGAACTATGATCCATCTTCCAAGCATACGTAATCTTGCTTATCCATAGAGGCAACACTGGTAACTGAAACTACATCCACTTGCGGTGATGGGAAATTGGTGGCAGACTAACATGGATCTAGGAGCATAAGCATCGAAATGAAATCAGATACCCATAGGTTGCATAATTTTACATAAAAGCTCAAAAAATAAGTGACAATTTTTTTAATTTGTAAAATTTTTAATTTTAATTTTAGTGTCCATTTAACAAGTTCTACATTGTTTCTGCTAGATTATTTGGCCATTTTATTTAATATTCCTGTAGACAGAAGGTTCTCGGAGTTGACTTCAACAAAGGATGTTTGTGGCTGGTTGCAATCAAACAAGTTGATGTCTCATGCTGCTTGCGCACGTCTGCTGCTGCACTGAGTGCACGACTAGTCGACTATAGGCTGCCATGTTTTTTCTTTCACTTTTTGCAACAGTTTGGTTGCGTGCATCCTCTTACACATCTGAACAAGAAAACATATGCACCATGTTATCCCTTGGGTTCCCAGTTATTCTTGTCGAGTTCTGATGGGTTCATTCTTCCTTTGAATTTAAGTTTTGTTTTGTTTTGTTTCACAAATGTGTCGTTCCGTTTATGGTTCCATATCATTCTTTAATTCTGGAATTGGTTACTGCTTTTCATCGGAAGGCAGTCAAAATGGTCTTTTGTAGTCTCTCATTTTTTACCTAGAAAGGAGATACGGTCTATGATATCTGTGACATTAGTGAAGTGCTGCCGCTGAAAAGGAGACGAAAAGTTCGCTGTGGAAGAAAGAAAAGTACTGTAGCTCATTGACACAGGAGGGGAGACTTTAATTAGATTACCAGCCGACACGTAGAGCGTGCACATACCAACCTAATCTGTCAATTCACCCGCGTCCTCAGTGCATCTCTAAGCCATCCCCATTTCTTTAGAGGACTAAAAGGCCAGACTAAACTTAACTTCTTATATTTGCTCCTCTGAATTTTGCGTTGCAGAACCGATCCCCCATAACTTTGAGGACTAAGAGCAACTCTAACGGCATGTGTAAATACCCTAAAACAGTATAGAAACCGTCAGTTTTAGGTTTTCGAAAAACCTGGCGCTCTAATGGTACCCGTAAACCCTCGAAAACTGTACTATTTTTTACAATCCATGGAGAAACCTGCACCTGAACCTCTGCATATCAGGGCTGCGAGGGTGAACTAAGTGTGGCTTGTATAGGGCGGTAGGTTTGGCGCCACGAAAGTTTCAGCATCCTCCCATGTCGTTCCACCGTGGAATTTGCCTGGAATTTGCTGGATTCCGTCCGCTGCACGCCGACAGAGGCCGTTGCCGCTCCGAATCGGTATAGGAGGCGGCCTGTGGGGGAGGCGGTCGGGGCTAGGGGAGGCGCAGGGGGAGGCGGTCGGGGTTGGTGTAACTACCTCGGTGAATTACGCTCTTAGTTACATGCCTGGATGAACGAAAGTGGTTAAAATAGTACGGTGGGGCCCAGGGCCACTCACGGTAGACCTTGCGGCCGTCCTAACCACTTTCAGACAACGGGACAAGAACGAGCGGCGTAATCGGCAGGCGAAGGGATCAACTACATACACAAATGAGTATGTATGCAAGCCACATACAACAGTCCTCAGAGCCATTCCATCTAAAAGAAATAGAAATATTGCAACGCCATACGGCAAGATCCAAATGTCCTAGATAGATATAATAATTTAGGATAGCTCCTCATACATCACACATCAGAGTATCAGGCGGAAGCGGAAACAAGATCCGAGTACGGATAAGAAGCAAATTGGCATAAGATGCCCCATAAATAAACACATCCCGCCCATAGATCACACGGATCCCCGTTCCCGGAATCTCTACACCGAATGATCGTTGCCAACATCATTTGTCTCTTCCACCCAGTATCCATCTTGCGAATACACCTGTTCATCTGAATCAAACAATTTATCGTGTGAGACCCTAGGGGTACTCAGCAAGTCTTTATGCCGCTAAAGGGGACACAACCTGGGGTGACGCAATTGCAGCAAAAGATAATAACTAACAATTCTATAGATACTCGCTAACCTTCCGCCTAACCAATGATAGACGGAAGTCTGTGAATTAGGAACAACAGTTACAACAGTATGAATAAAAGATCCATCCTCCTCCTCGCTTACCAACGAGGAAGCGGACGAACAACCCCCATCATCCGTTGGCAATTTTATTAACCATTCCATGAGTATTGCACTATTTACTAGTCAAGTACTTAGTCAATTTAAAAGCGGTACTTTAGTTATACTTGTCTATGATCGAGAAACTGTGCTCCAAGTCGTCGATAACCGCGGACACGGCTTTCAGAAAGATTTACCCTGCAGGGGTGCACGAATAGCAACACACACTCGATCAACCTCGGAAAAACCAAATCAAAACCAACGAGGCATTCACGACAAAGCAATCACAGGATTCAGAAATTTTTCAGGGGGCCACCCCATTAAGCTACCCGCAACGAAGTTGGCCGGCTCTGAGACGGACCCAAGGTTTGTGTAGACGGCGGTAAACGACTGGGAACCCGAAAATGGAACTGGGCTTGTCGATACAGCGAAAACGTGTCACGATCCAAAACAGTACAGGTGCTCCTCGCACAATCTTAAATAAAGCAGTAACATGGCATAAGTACAAGATAGTAATAAAGCCCCAAACTAATTGTGGCCCCAAGAAATAAGAATAAATCAAGCTCTGGCTCAGGGGGGTCCATAAGGCCTCCCGGATGTGGATAGTGCGAATAGTCAAGGAACAGGAATCAAGTACTCGGGGTCCTACGGGACACAAGTGAGCAGGAAAAAACCAAATAGCAGATATTGCTCACCGGTGCCTCTTTCATTAGTTATCCCATTACTACTCAGGTTAAGTTGTTTAGGTACCTCGTTATTCCTCAGACACTCACATACCCTACTCATGCTTTTCTACGACTCGCATGGCTCAAAAAACTCCTGTAGTAATGGCTCATGGGATGGAGGAACAACTTCGGTGGGGTTTAAAAGTAAAGGTTATGCAGTACTTGGGATTCAATTTAATGCATCGCGACTCAATGATGCAAGAATAAGAGAGAGGCAATAGGTACTGTATGTATGCAAGCATGTGGTAGTGCTTGCCTGGCAGCTCAGTTGAAGCGAGAGATGGATCTGGGTAGTACTCCTGTGATTTCTGATAATTCTCCTGCTGGGCGTCTATTCGAAGAAGAACCAAACAAACAAGGGCCAACATAAATAAAGTGCACAAGCATATGAATTAAAATGCGACAAGCAAACAAGCATGCCATGATGAATGATGCACAATTTACATGGCATTAAATTAGCATGGCAAAGGTGAGGTGTGGATACAAGAAATAAAGCATTTTACTATTTATTTGGTCCAATTTTATTGTCACAAACAGTTCAGATTTTTAATAACAACATGATGCATGCTTCAATTCAGAACAAGGACTGCATAGATAGAATGGGCTCGTCGCGCTGATCGATTTAGACATATTATTTGCCCAATTTGGAGTTATAGAATTAAAGTTATTAATTAATTAAGGAAAAGGGCATTTTATTATAATTTTAATAACCTCAAAATTTTAAAGTGTGCAAACATTATTTTGAAAGGCATATTTGAGTTCCTCACATTTTTCTGATTCCAAAACATATATTACTTGTATTATTTGGATTTGTATTTTAAAAATCATTTAAATCTGATTTGAATTTGAATTTAAATCAAACTGAAAAAGGTTTAATTAAAAACAGACACAGGAAAATACTTTTGTCACCCAGGCGAATCTAGCCACAGCCGCTGACGGTGGGCCAACTGCTGACTGGGCGAGACCCGCGCGCGAAAACCCTTTTACACCGCGGCTCTGCCTAGCCACAGAGGGTGACAGATGGGGCCGTCGGCTACGGGCCCACGCGGCAGTGGAGTTACACCTAGAGGCTGACAGGTGGGGCGTGGCTGGAGCGCGGGTTACGGCCTGAGAAAGCAGAGGGGCTTTCTGCAATAATGCCAGAGCGGCTGACAGGTGGGATCTCTAGGAGCGCGGGTTGCAGGAGTCAAAAAGGTGGGGGGGTTAAGTTCAAAGTTTCCACGCGCACTGTTTCTCTTCTCGGCTATCTGACGAAACTGACGGGGAACGGCGCGCGGCGCGGGCGGGGAATCGAACCCGGGTCGCGGGCGAGCGCGCTGAGGGGCGAAGCCACTGCGGCGGGCTAGGGGAGCTGTTAGGAGGGGGTTTGGGGCCTAGCTAAGGTTCTGCGCGGCGCGGGGAGGTTGAAGACGGCAGCGAGCGGCGCGCACTGAGACCGTTCGACGGTTTGAGCGGCGGCGCTAGATGGCGACAGCGAGGCGGAGCATGTTAGGGAGGGAGAGTGGCTCACCGCGGGTTGGCCGGTGGGGTCAGATCGGGGAGAAGCGCGGCGGATCGACGACGACGCAGACGCTCTGGCGGGCTAGGGTTTCGTCGGGACGGCGCGGTACTGGCGCATCTGGGGCTTCTCCTTCCCGACGGTGTGTATGGGGTGATGCAGTGGACAGTTCTCGGTCTTCCAGGCCACCTCCACGTCGTACACGCCGACTGGAACGAGGAGACGGCGCGGTGCTGGCGGCGAACAGCGGCAGGTCTTGGCGACGAAGAGGAAGAAGGAGGAGACGAGGGCTGGCTCGGGCAGATCTGGGAGAAGCAGGGGAAGCTGTGGGGCAGAGGTAAAAGAAGGGAGAGGGAGGAGATGGCGTGTGGGAGCGGGGTAGATGGAAAAGTGGCTCGGCCACTTTCCTCCTCCTCCTCGAGCACGTGCTCGGCCGTGGCAGGTAGGCAGGGCTGGGTGAGGTGGTGGAGGCCGCCAGGTAGGGACAGTGTGGTGCAGCTAGGCCCACACGACAGAGAGAGAGAAAGAGAGGAAGAGAGGAGAGGCTCGGGTGAGCTCGGGTTAGGTTAGGGCATGGGCTAGGGTTAGGGTTTTGTTTAGGTTAGAGAGAGGGGTGGCTGGGGTGTGGGCCAGGGAGAGGGTGGCCAGGTGTCCATCAGCAGGTTAGAGAGAGAGGGGAAGTAAGAGAGAGGTGGGAGGAGGTTTAGGGTTTAGGAGAATTAGGGTTAGGAGAAGAATAAAGAGAGTAGCTAGGTTAGATTTTATTAGGTTTTAGATTGTTAAAACTTGTGCAAAAGATCAACCCAAGTGGAACATGGAGCTTGATCTAGCTTGAGCTAAGGTGAAAGAGAGACAAGAAAGAAGGAGGGAGAAAAGAGATATGTGGAAAAGAGTCTCATATGATCATGCATGGAGAAATAAAAATAAAATAAAAATGATGTGGGTGAGGATATGGGAATGGTGGAATGGAAGGAGATGGTTCACAAAGAAATAACCACTAAATTCAAAGGCAAAACCCATGGAGTAGAAGGTGGTGAAGAAGTTTGCATGGCCCATGCAAAATAATAATGCCATGATTTATTTTGTGAAAACAATAATAATATTATGGCATTATTCTTATGCATTTCCATGAAGTGGAGAAAAAGCCAAGCACAAGAATTTAAAGGATTTAATCCACCCCAAACTACATGGGCTAGAATTAAAGTATCAAAAGAAAAAGAAATACAAGCTCTTGGTTAATGGGATGGTGGAATTATAAGGTGGTGAAAGAAAAGTGGTGGAGTTGAAATAAAAGATATGCCCCAAACTCAACTTGGGCATTTAAACAATATATCAATAACCAAATACAATATCAAGAGGCAAATACAATTAATAATGCATATGAGGGAAGAACCAAAGAACTAGGGTTTTATGTGATGCTCAAATGCAAGGTGGCATGATGACATGAGCATGATATAATTATGATGCAACAATTATATATAGGAAGTAGCCAATATCTTACTATACCAAGTAGCATTACAATTGTTAGACAATTGGGATGCTACAGTTGGGTGGCATCCGCGGCGTTGGAGTCGAGGCAGAGGGCAAGAGGGTGACCACGACACGACACAGCAGGGGTAGGAGGTCACCGGGGAGGCCTGTGCGTAGGAGGCGGCTCCCATGGTGACAGCCGTCGGGCGACCAGGTCGGAGAAGGGGGTCACGACATAGGGGGTGGGCGCGTGGGCGGCACAGGGGGCGGGGTGGGAGTGGATAGGAGTGAGCTGACGCAGGGGTGGCGAGGGTGCGGCAGGGGTCGGCGCGAGCAGCATCTAGAGGCGAGGAGGTCACGCAGAGGAAGAAGAAAGAGGGAAAAAAGAAAAAAAAGTGGTGGGCTCCATGAATACATGTCCGGTTTATAGTGTCCCGTCTTTTCTGCTACATTTCGGATCATAAAATAGGTTTTTCGTGAATTATAAACATGTTTTACACTTATCGTTGTATCTGCTCTAAGGGGCTGTTTGGATTGCACCGCAGATGGTCCAACTAATTTTTTGGTCGTTGACTACTACGACCAGCTCCGTTTGGATCAGGGCTAAGACTCAGAACCATGCCATTTTTTTGGTAGCCCCGTTTAGTTTCTATGCCCGCTAGGTGACGAGATCCTGGCGGCAGAATCCTTTGTCAAATTGGCGTGCCAGTTTTAGCGTGGCTGCATGGGGCGTGACCCAAACAGATCCTAAAATTTTATTTTTTGCGAATCAAAACTTTTGAACCAAAGTATATTAATATTACAACCTGAATTGAGTGTAATAAAATTATTCATTATTACAAACCAAATTAAGTGTAATTAATCAAAAATTTCATTATTACAAACCGAATTAAATTAATAAATCAAATTGTTCGAAAGTAATTGTCGTGGAGACGCCAGAGATGCTCAACAAGATCATCCTGTAGCTCCTTATGTGCTTCTTTATTCTCGATGCTTCGGTGCATTGCGAGGAACTGGTCGATCATGTTTAGATCATGCTTAGGCACAACAGGATCTCCATTTGAGACGTACCTATAGTCATCAAACATGTCTCTCTCGTCTTCGATGATCATGTTATGCAAAATGATGCAATGTCATTATCTGCTAGAGGACTTGTGGCTTCCAATACTCGACATGTCCACAAATAATGCATACTCTTTCCACATCTTTCCTTGCTGCCTCTTGCTCTGTTATAAAGTGTGATTTCTTCGGGTTATTGCAAAGATGGAATTGTATTCATAAATGTGGATCATGGAGGGTAGATCCCATCAGCAAGATAATAACCCTTTGTGTACCCATGGCCTTCGATCACATAGTTGCAAGGAGGATCTTCACCCTTGACAAGCCTTGAGAATAGTGGTGACCTCGACAACACATTCAGATCATTAAGAGAGCCAGGCAATCCAAAGAATGAATGCCATATCCATAGATCATGCGATACAACTGCCCCGAGGATGATTGTTGCATCTTTGGAGTGGCCTTTGTATTATCCTTTCCAACCAGCTGGACAATTCTTCCAGGACCAATGCATACAGTCAATTGAACCAAGCATTCCATGTCATTCTCTTGCTTTGTTTTCAGCAAGAAGTATCTCGATGTCTTCTTCATTGTGTGCCCTCAAATAATCTAGACCGAAGATATCAATCACAACTTTCATAAACCTTCTCACGACCTCCAAAACTATATCCTCCCAAGATGAACATAGTCATCAATGGCGTCGGCCGATCAAACATATACAAGTACCCCCACTGCCGCCACATACTTCATCACCGAGATTGCACCGATCTCTCCCATCGCACTCCTCAGAAGTTTGAACAAATCATCGTAGTCCTCCACGACTCAAGTAATGGCGAGGAACAAGTCTTTTTCCATCTGAAACCATCACCGGAACTTCTTTTTAGTGTAGGTTGCATCGGGGTTGAATTAATCCCTCATGATCTTCGCATGCCTCTTGGCTCTGTTTTGGTTGACCCAAGCACGGCCGAACTGAGATCCTCTCCTTGGTGCGTGAAAATCTTAGTTCAAAATCATGATAATAGCCACTTCCAAATATTTGTCTTCATCATCTTCCTCCTCGGATGAAGAATCATCGAAGATCATCTCTCCCAGCCTCTTCATCTACAGCCGAAGGTGCTCTCGATCAAGCTCGGTCGCGAACAAAGGGAAAAAGCAATCAAAAACTCGCATCAAAATTTCAGCGAATGCCTTGTGCGCGGTGGATGTGCAGACCGCTGCCGGGGCAGTAGAGTCGGCCAAAAGCTACCGCGATGAAATAAGGGGCTATGCAACAACCGGATGGCAAGGTCGCGGCCGAGAAATGCCCTCCATGCGGCACCGCGACGGTCGGACCTCTATGAACCGGTGAATCCGCCGTCGTGAAAAGCTCATCAGAATCTGGCCACGGCTCTTGGTTCTAGCCACGACCTTGTCGGTGGAGGCCGATCTACACCATATGCATGCTTGATGGCTCTGATTTTTGCCATCTTCCACTGTGTTTAAACGTTGTTTTTGTTCAAGCAATTGCCAAAGAAACTCTCAACTCTTGCCACTAATGACTAATAATTGCAAAGATATGTAAATCCCTTCTTTGATTTATGTTGTACATGAAATCATGCCTTTAAAGCGAAATAAGGAGTCATAATGAAGGATTTTGAGAAAGTACACACGGCCAAATAATTGGAGAGGCGTTCTAGGGCGCCTGAAGGCTTAACGACCATTGGTACGGGCGCGGTCCGCCCGTACCGCCCACCGTACCAGGTGGTGACGGCTTCGTCTCGTCAAACCCTACAACTTTCCTAAAGACGCCTATATATTTTGAGGCTCCATCTGCCGGCCAGAAGGCTGTCATTCTCAGATTGCATCACAACACCCTCAAAGGAGATCCACAGCATTGTTCATCACTTCCTCCATCCATCCATCCACTAACCATAGCCATTGCTTTGTACTTTAGATCTCCTTGTGATTTGGTGACCATTGTAAGAATATTTGATTTCAATCTAAGTATTTGTATCATGTTTTCTATCTATGATCTATTTGTTATGAGTGAGTAGTCCTCATGATTTGCGGGTTGGGGAGAAACCTCGCAGCAATTATGTACATCTAGATCATGGGAGAATTGTATTTTGTTTGGAATTGTGATTTGTGTCTTTTATTTCTTCGTCTCTTGTCTAGATTTGCGGACTTGTAGGTACCCAAGATCCCATAGATTGATAAAAGCTTGAGGTGAGATACTTGGCTAGCGGCAATCTCATAGGAACCTTAGTGACAGAAAGGGTAGTATGGTATTCGCTTAGCGCCCCATTCAGGATAAAAAACAAAATCACCACTTAAAACTTTGATCTATGTTTTGCACTTAATAATCGTTTGTAGCCCGTGGCTTCGGTGTACTCTCGGTTGGATTAAAAGTCTATTGCTATGCCCGTTGCATCACGGGGGATCTAGAATATTAGGATGTGTTGCCCACAAGAGATTATCTCGATACAAATATTATACATGACTATGCTTAATATTATATTTTATCCCATTTGATGTGCAGCTGCAGGTGGATCTTCAACCCTAGCGTATCTCCATCCATTGATTCAAACCCGTTATAAAGTAAACTAGATTGGTCCGGTCAACTAAGGTAAAACGAACAAACAAAGTCTTGTAGATGTGTCCTTTTTTATTACCTTTTAGCAGTGCTTTCCGAGGTTCGATTAAACCTAGGTCTTCTACAGAAAAAGCTATTATACTACATCCGTGAATCCAGATTGAAGGTATCAACCCTTTTTCTGGCGCTGTTGCCGGGAAAGCAATTTTGCTATGTTGGTGAGGTCATTAGAGACCTTGTTTTTAGTTTTATTATTAGTTGTAGTTTAATTCTTGTTATTAGTTAACTTTCTTGTTATCTATCTGAAAACCCAAAAAAGTAGTTACTTGTTATTCGTTTTCATTACTTAAAAATTACCAAAAAGATAAGAGCCATGGCTCAAAAGAGATTAGGGAAGTATGCTACTCCCACTGATGATTTTATTCGTGCACCCATCACTCAGCCCGTAGTTGATGCGGAAACATATGAGATAAAACCTAACATTTTAAGTTTGGTTCAACAAAACCAATTTGGGGGTTCATCTTCTAAGGATTCGGGATTGCACTTAAATACTTTTACTGAAATTTGTGACATGATGCGTATTAAGGATGTAGGTCCAAATGCTATTAAGGTAAGATTGTTTCCTTTCTTTTTTAGAGGAAAGGCTAAGGGTTGGGGTTGCTAGCTCTACCAAAGGGAACTATTAAATCTTGGGAGGAATGTACTAATTTTTTTATGACTAAAATATTTCCCCTAGCTAAGACTATGCAGCTAAGATCCAACATTACAAGTTTTAGACAATAAGACCATGAGCCGCTAGCGCTTGCGTGGAAAAGGATGAAAGAAGACGTAATGAATTGTCCTAATCATGGGATGGAAGAGTGGCTTATATTACATTTGTTTTAATGGTCTTAACCCAATGTCTAAGTCTATGCTAGATACTACAGCAGGAGGAACGATCATGGGAAAGCATGTGAGTGTTGCAAAGAAGTTACGTTATGATATACAAAATAACCATGCCCAATGGCATGTCGAAACAACCTCGAAAAGAGTAAGTTCAATTACCGAGGTAAATAATGAAGAGCTTATATCTAAGGTAGATGACTTGCTTAGCTTAGTAAAGGGTAAGGAAGATACCCAAGTTAATGCTATCACTATCGATGTTAATGATGTTAATTCTATAGCTCGCACTCTTTTTAATCCTGCATGGAAAAATAATTATGCTTCTAATGTTCAAAAATATCATGCTATTCCTACAGGAGCTCCTTATAAGAATTATGATAATACTAATGGAGCAAATCATGGCAATCTCCTGATTGAGAAAACCATTAGAACATTTATACAAGATCAAACCGATCAAAATAATATGCTTATTAAGATTATGGAGAACCATGAGCGTAGTATAGGAAGATTATCTAACCAAGCCGTTACGATTAGAAATGATGTGCAGGCTCTACAAGAAAGAACAAAGACCGTGGAGGCTCAGCTGGGTAAGGTAGCCAAGAGCCAAGCTCTCATACTAGCAATTTGCTAGAAAACCCGAGCCAATTCCGATAGAATACCTCAAGATGATGAGGGTGGTAACCGATGATGAAAAATCTAAAGAGCTGGATTATAGCAACACGCCAACACCGGAATATACCGTGGAAGATCTATTGAACATGATCACCATTAAGAATCCAGGTATAGAACAAGGTAATGATGCTATGTACCAACAATTTATACAACAAGTAGCATCTAAAGTTCGTGATTTAGAGATGGAGTATAAAAGACTAGCTGATAAGCTTCCAGGTGCTGGTTAGATGATATATTTGAGCCACTATTAGAATTAAGTTGGGAGTTAATGAGATATCCGCACTTTGTGATCTGGTGAAAGCGTCTCAACAATTTCCAAAAGCCTATTCGATAAATTAAACTTGGGGCCATTTGTTACAACTAAATTGAGACTCCATCTAGCTGATTCAACTTATAAACAAGTTGTTGGGATAAAAGAAACTCTTATTGATCTTGTTATTGTGGACATGCCTGAAGATCCCATAGCACCTATAATTCTAGGTAGGCCATTCCTAAGAACTATTAACGCTTTAATTAATTTACATGAAGGGAATGTGAGAATAGGGCTACCATCTAGAAATCCTTTTGTAGTCCACTTCCCTAGGAAAAATAAGACCAAGCCTAATGATGATGATGGTATAATTACTTTAAAAGCAAACTACTTTGGAGTGGGTGTTCCACTTCACAAACCTAAGTGATTGCTATCAAGGTCAAGCCAATTGACCTTAACTAGAAGTGCTTTATGGGAGGCAACCCATGTGAAATAAAATTTCTCTTTATATTTCCTATTATATTTTTATTGTGTTAGTTTTGTTTTTATTTTGTTTTGTTTTTAAACGAAGAGTGTTCAAGAAAACCTATGGAGAGAGGAGAAAAAACAAGGTAATCCTGTATATTTTATTTTACGAACACATGGCCTAAAAAGTATTGCTGGATCATTACCTAGTATTTTTGATGTTATCTAACCCTTTGATAAGATGTGCAAAAGCGCACAGAGCTACTAATCAAATTCCTTGAGTTTTATAGTTCATAGTGTTCTTAACGACCACTGGTACAACTGGAGTGGACCATACCGTGCATCCGTACCACCTCAAGACAAAGGAAGATAAAAAAAATTATGTTTACCGAAATGAACACTTTCCATAACAAGCATTGGTACGGCCGGACGCGCCCGAACCGCGCGCCCGTACCGTACCCCTAAGAAAATATTAGATTTTAAGCAAAGTCACCGTAGACCAGTAGTACGAGTGCGTGCGACCGTACCGCACGCCCGTACCGAGTGCACCGCCTGGAAGCAGTCATTTCCCTAAGGTAAGTCACCCGATATGGGCGGGCTCCGGCCATACCGCCCGCCTGTACCACGTACGCGGCTGCCATAAGCACCCTGAGGAGGTAACCTAAAAATCTCCAAATCATTTTTTTCTCTTTTTTCTTCCTCCAAACTCCAAACCACCTCCATTGGATCTTCAAATTTACTCAATTTTTCTTTGATTCTTCACACTCACTCGATCTAAGGTATGATTCTCCTCCGATCTCCAACTTATTTGTGCAAAAGCTTCACTTAATCATTCAACATTGTCAATCTAGATTTAGGTCTTGTTCTTGATTCAATCTTGATACTAAGTATGCTTAGCATTGTTTTTAGAGGAGTTTCTTTTGTAGTTAGTGTAGAGAATCACCTATGTTATGTTTCTATTGGACCAAAACTTTCATTAGCAATCTTTATTTACTTTGTCTTGTTTTTATTTATTAGATGAACACGAGGAGCCGTACACGTGAGATGGCTGTGGAGTCCTCCGTGCCACCCATTGATACGTTAACCCCCGAAGTCACTTAGTATCAAGTTCACCGAGTAGTTCTATCTGACCCATTTCGATCATCTCAAGATTCGAGAGATCAAGTCCACCAAGTGGGTGTGTCCTTACATCCTGAACCAACTTGGCATTCGTGTTGATTTCGATTTACTTTGCAACAATGTTGGTTTGTACAATTTTGTATTTTAGGATGTTGCGACATATCACTGCTTGACGCTTCAGTTCTTCAGCACCTTGACACACACGATGGATCCTTATGGTTGTTCCGAGGAACAAAGTCTCAGAGTTGATCGAATTAAATTCCGCCTTATGAACTATGAGTATACCTTGACACTCAGCCAATGGGCTCAATGCTTTGGGTTTGCCAACAACACCACCGATGTATGCACAACTAACTTTGTTTTAGATCCTTCCCCTTTACATTACTTTAATTTTATGAGAATTCATGGAAACACATCCAAGGGGAACCAAATTGATCATCCTGCTATTCGATATTTATTATATGTGATTGCTAACACACTACAGGCACGTGGTGAGTTTACTAGCATTAATGAGGAGGACATGTTGATCCTCGCAAAAGCTGCACTTATCAATTGTAACTTAACGCCAAATTTGGGCGCTCTACTTGTGTTTTACCTTAAGAATCAGGCTCTTCAATCTTGAGGACCCATATGTGGAGGAGGAATTATGACCATTCTTGCACGCGCACTTCGCATCAACCTAGGTAACATCCAATCGTTGACTGGAGGTAATCATCTCAGTCTTTCTACTCTAAGAGCATGTGGTATGATTTCTAAAAATCATGGTAGATATTTCTTCGATATACCTAGAGCGGATCACTCGATCCCAGCTCCTTTGTCTAACGGTTTATTCTCTATCGAGGATGGACGTTTGCGTTATGACGCGCAGGTTGAAGCTAATCTACCCCAACAAGAAATACCCATGGGAGGAGCATAAGATGAAGAAGTAGAACAAGGAGGACCCGAACAAGATGTGCAACCACCAAACTACTACACCACCTATGAAGATATTTATGCACTCAAAGGAAATATTCAAAACATGAACAACCTCTCCATCAACCTTCGAGATGCCACTACAAGCCTTGCCATCCAGTTCCATGATTGGAGCAGCCAATGGAACGTGGGAGATTATCCACCGCCACCACAATGAGAAACAAAAGGGCTTGCAAAAGCCTGAGCTTGGGGATGTGTTCCACTGGCAATTTATTTGTGTAATAACAAGGTTGTACTCCTGCTCCTTGGAGATTTGAAACACTCGTGTTGGCTTCCAACACTTTGCTTTTTTCCTTTAATTTGCTTTCTTTTAGTTATTTGTTTTCCTTTGTTTTTCTTTTCTTAAACCCTTTGCTTGGTCGCAAGTTTTTTTCTATTCTTTAATCCCTATCCTCAAAAAATACAAAAATATTTTTCCGTTTATCCTTTTTTTGTAAATGTGGATTCATACTTTGCCTCTTTGCTTTAATATCATTTCGAGAGTAATCGTGTTTGAGTTTTTAAGGAACACATCCCTATAAGGAAGAGGATCATGAAGTTACTTATGAGAGGTATGCCCTATGTCTCCCACTTATGAAGATTGAATTGTTTATCTTGGTTGGTTGATTTGCTAAGATGCCATGCTAGTGGGAAGTAATTTAATATGGTTAGAGTAAGGCTTTTTATTGGTATGATGATTAGTTGTTGAAGCTCTTTTCTCTAGTTATTTTAGTTAAACAAGTCTTGCCTTGGAAATAATAATGCTAAACAAGTACAATAAGAAAAAGTCTGAAATTTATGACTTATTTGATGAATGATTGTCTTCAGGGTATACCCTTGATGATACTTAACCCCATAGATATTTTGATAGTCTCGACGACACTCATGAAAGGAGTTGTTTGATTGAAATAAAGTCTAGTGGTAATTGTGATGCATGCCAAAGCTAACCTTGTGGATCAAACCATGGTACTAGCTCAAAAAAAGAGAAAAGAAAGAAGCGAGACAACTTTGTTCTATGTCTCTAATGCACACCATTGGGATGACAAAAAATCCGCTAGCTTTTGAATGATCTATGGTATAACCCCGGATTTCAGCTATGAGTTGATGACATGAGTGGCATTCGTGTCAATATATGGGCAAAAGTATTGGTACTCTCAAAGGTTGTGCAAACACTTGCAAAAATAAACAAACAGCGATCCTTGAAAAATGAAAGAAAAAGATATCTATGAGAATCCACATAACAAGTCCTTGGCATGGTCTCATCACTACTTTATGATTTTTTTCTTGAAAGATAATGATTGGATTATAATTGTTTTAGATAGACTTGATTTATTGATGTGGGTGTAAATAAGACACTTCATTGTTATACTACTTGGGACATGAAACTCTCTTACTTAATTATGATATTTAAACATCCTAGTGTTCCTTGGCAAGCTGAGAGTTAATCAGAGGAATTGGATTGATTGCTACACTTCTAGTTATTTATACTTATATTAAACTTTACTTTGATTATCTTGACTTACCAAAGCTTGTATAGTATTCTTGTCATCTCTCTAACTTTGATAAGCTTCACAAATAAATGAAGTGTTGAGCACATACGACTACCGACTGCAAGCGAACTCTTATTCTCGTTATTTCAAGTTTAAACGCCGAATTCCTTGTAGTTCTTTGGTTCTTCTTGCTCGAGGACGATCAAGGTTTGAGCTTTGGGGAAGTCAATGGCTCTGATTTTTGCCATCTTCCACTATGTTTAAACGTTATTTTTGGTCAAGCAATTGCTAAAGAAACTCTCAACTCTTGCCACTAATGACTAATAATTGCAAAGATATGAAAATCCCTTCTTTGATTTATGTTGTGCAGGAAATCATGACTTTAAAAGCGAGATAAGGAGTCATAATGAAGGATTTTGTGGAAGTACACACGGCCAAATAATTGGAGAGGCGTTCTAGGGCACCTGAAGGCTTAACGACCACTGGTACAGGCGCGGTCCGCCTGTACCGCCCACCTGTACTAGGTGGTGACAGCTTCGTCTCGTCAAACCCTAAAACTTTCATGAAGACGCCTATGTATTTTGAGGCTCCAACCACCGGCCAGAGGGCCGCCATTCTTAGATTGCATCACAACACCCCCAAAGGAGGTCCACACCATTGTTCATCACTTCCTCCATCCATCCATCCACTAGCCATAGCCATTGCTTTGTACTTTAGATCTCCTTGTGATTTGGTGACTATTGTAAGAATATTTGATTTCAGTCTAATTATTTGTATGATGTTTTCTATCTCTGATCTATTTGTTATGAGTGAGTAGTCCTCACGGGCTGCGTGTTGGGGAGAAATCTCGCAGCAATTATGTGCATCTAGATCATGGGAGAATTGTATTTTGTTTGGAATTGTGATTTGTATCTTTTGTTTCTTCGTCTCTTGTCTCGATCTATGGACTTGTAGGTACCCATGATCCCATAGATTGATAAAGGCTTGAGGTGAGATACTTGGCTAGCGGCGATCTCATAGGAACCTCAGTGACAGAACGGGTAGTACGGTCTTTGCTTAGCGCCCTGTGAGACCAGGCACATGGCTTAATAGGATTGATAGAATACTCATACCAACAAGTTGCAACTTCTTTTCCGGAAGCTCATTCGAAAAAGAACTCTAAGGTTAAGCGTGCTTGGCCTAGAGCAATTCTAGGATGGGTGACCGACCGGGAAGTGGGTAACCGGGTGCACATGAGTAAGGAAAAAGTGCGCAGAAAAGACTAGTGTTGGTCTGTGGGGCCAGTCTCGATATCCTATTAAGCTGCCAGGAGTGACACCCCCCGGGCCCAGGAGTGGACGGGGTGTTACAAGTGGTATCAGAGCCGACCTTGCGATTACACGGGTGTGTGCGGGTTAATGGCGGGACATGTGGAGCATGGCGCGTGTGGCCCGAAGTGGACACGACATGGCACATGTGCCGGCACTAGACGCATAGACGCGTGCCAAGAGGGAACGTTCCTGGGGTGTGCTTGATCGATGAGGGCATCGATCTTCTAAATGGTGGGTGTATGTGAGACCAGGCACATGGCTTAATAGGATTGATAGAATACTCATACCAACAAGTTGCAACTTCTTTTCCGGAAGCTCATTCAAAAAAGAACTCTAAGGTTAAGCGTGCTTGGCCTAGAGCAATTCTAGGATGGGTGACTGATCGGGAAGTGGGTAATCGGGTGCACACGAGTGAGGACAAAGTGCGCAAAAAAGACTAGTGTTGGTCTGTGGGCCAGTCTAGATATCCTATTAAGCTGCCAGGAGTGATACCCCCCGGGCCCAGAAGTGGACGAGGTGTTACACGCCCCATTCAGAATCAACAACAACATCACCACTTAAAGCTTTGATATGTGTTTTGCACTTAATAATCGTTTATAACCCATGGCTTCGGTGTACTCCCCAGTTGGATTAAAAGTCTACTGCTATGCCCGCTACATCACAGGGGCTCTGAAATATTAGGATGTGTTGCCCATAAGAGATTATCTCGATACAAACATTATACATGACTATGCTTAATATTATCTTTTATCCCATTTGATGTGCAGCTACAGGTGGATCTTTAATCCTGGCCTATCTCCAACCATTGATTCAAACCCATTATAAAGTAAACTAGATTGGTCTGGTCAACTAAGGTAAAACGAATAAACAAAGTCTTGCAGACGTGTCCTTCTTTATTACCTTTTAGCAGTGCTTTCCGAGGTTCGATTAAACCTAGGTATTCTAGGGAAAAAGCTATTATACTACATCCGTGAATCCGGATCAAAGGTATCAATGCTCTGACAACCTTTCCATGGAAAATTTACCTCGTCATGGCCAGAAACAAGCTTTCAGTCGACGACCGGATCCGACTCAATGCGGCGGCTCTCGAGGGCGATTATGGTGACTGAAATAGGGCGGCGGTATTTTCGGGTATCGGCGAAGGGGCCAGGTGGCCAGTGGCGTCAACGCTGGCGGGAATGGTGCAACAGAGAAATGAGGTAGTAGCGACGGTTGGGAGGAGTAAAAATATGTGCGCGCGGATGCCGATTCCTAAAATATATCCTCCTCTAAAGCTGTTGTGGGATTGGTTAAGGCTATTTAGGGCATTAGAGGAGAAAAGAAAGTCCTCTAATGGCCGAAAGGGGATGGGTTAGAGATGCTCTCATTTCAGTCAGGCACATCAGCAAAACAAAACAAAACAAGCATTCCTAAATCGGTCTTCTCTTACAGATTACTTGCAATTAACCCATTGTTGAAATGGTACTCAGTAAAGAAGTTAGAGCATCCTCGTAGCACGACCCCGTCCGACAGTTGAGCCGGATTGATGCTATTGGGGTTGCAGGCTAAATTTAAAGGAAAGTGACGACTTTTGTTCAAGTTCTTAGAAAATCTTACAGTTTTGAAAAAACAAATTAACATAAATCTAAACCTAGATGTACTTGTTGTCCTCGCGGAGGTTGACGAAGTATGGCTCTCTATGCTTCTTCCCTCAGGCTCGTCTTCGTTGTCTCCCCTGCCTCGCACATCTAGTAGCAAGCTTCCACCATGGCAAGGTGGGCAGCCTCGCTAGCGGCAACTTCTGCCACCCTCTTGGATTCTAGCTTGTCCATGGCCTGTCGCTCTACGACCATGATTTGGCGACCGGGATCCTCCATTGATGCTCTCTTGGGGAGATCTCGATAACGCGGTCTTTGGTGGTTGTGTTCGTTTGCTGGAGGGGGCAGGATGTAACCCCTAGTTTCAAGCGGTTTCAAAGGAGGCGTGGATGGCTTCATGCTCCACCTTAATCCCGTCGCCATTGTCATCCTCCTCCTTCCCGTTTTCCTTTATTTCCTCCTCATCATCCTCCATTTCCTCCTCCTTGTCGTCGTCCAAACGCAGTGGACTTGGGTCCGACGACAGGAAACGCTCGTGCGACCTGGGTGTGGGTTCCCCATGAAGTGGCTATGTGGTGCGGCATTTTGCTAGCGAGGGAGAGAAGTGACCATGACTGGAGTTGGTGACGCGATCGTCCATCTTATATTCGAAGCTTTGGGCAGGAAACGGTAATGGTGAGTAGGCGAGGAAGCTAGCGGTGACATGTGGATAGGAGAGGGAACTGGTAACGGATTATCCGAATTATCTAACTTTTTTATTCAGGAAATTCAAAAGGTTCATGGTAACATCCGAGGCCAGGCAAACATAAATATGTATATGGTAAAATATCTGGATTCGTTTTACAAATATAAATATGAATTTGGTATTGAATTTTGAAACAAATATGGATATGGAAATAGATACATCCATATTTGAATAAAAATTATATTTGCCTATTTTAGTAATTGAAGTCTAATGCCAATTATGTCCAACCTAAAAAAATAACAAAGTTGTTTTTCCTTTCATTAAACATGACACTATTGATTATCTACATTAATACATTTATCTCTATATCATTTTACATATTACATTATTCGTATTCATTCCGAATTAAAAACCATCCGATTCGTATCTGTATTCAAATAACATCAACTCGGTATTCGTTTTCGATAGTATTCGTATCCGCATTCTTATTTGTTTTGAAAATATAAAAATCAATGTGTGAAGGACACTATTTGATCTGTATCTGATCCTTTTCCACCCCTATGTGTGGAGGAGCTGCAACAACAATGAGACACCGGTCAGGGAACCGACAATGCTTTAACTAAAGCTAACCGGCTGGTCAACAAAGACATTAACTTAAGCTGACCAGCCATCATGTCTATGATAAGGCTGACCCATCTATCGTTATCCGATGTGGCTTTGGTTGCAAGTTATGTCCGACACTCCCGCAAAGCTCATATGAGCCGGAGTCGTACTAGGAGCGTTAGTCGGAGTATTGGACCCCGCCAGACCCAACGAGCCTATGTGGGACGTGCCAAACACAACGAGGCCATATGGACGGCGGGGGAGCACAGTTTTATGTCCATCATGCCCAATAGCTCTTTGGAAAGGGCTATGGGGCGCGACTATAGATGCTCTCATATCTACTGTGTGTGCTCAATTTAGTACATTCAGGCAATTTTAGATTAACACTCGCTAAAGAAGAAGAAACATATATATGTACAAGTTAAGCCTTCTTTCTTTTATCATTAGAACCCACGAGAAGTTATGTCCAAAGTGCACCAAAGATCAATAACTTGTTCTTTATGAACGATTACCTTATTTTCATGCGAGCTAATGTAGTAAACACGGAAAAGTTACAACATTTTGTAGTTTTATATGAGGTATAGTCTGGCTAGATGATAAATAAAGTGAAATCATCAGCAATGTTCGGCAAGGGTATAATAAGAAGAATCAACAAATTTGTGCTCGGGGTTATGGGCATACCTCGTGAGTCTCAGAACAAGCACTACCTAGTCCTACTGGTGCACTAGGGTTCCTCTAAATCCAATGAATTCCAATAATTGATTGAGCGAATATGGCAGAAAATTCAGGGTTGGAAGGAGAGGCTATTGTCCAAGGCAGGGAAGGGAATCTTGATAAAGGTTGTGCCATAAGCAATCACCACTTATGATATGTCATGTTTTGATCTTACAAAGGCTTTATGTAAGGAGATTAGTGCAACAATCTTTAGATATTGGTGGAGTAATCAGGATGCGAAGAGCCGGTGTCATTGAATGGACTATGAAGAATGACTAGATTGAAACATGACGATGGTATGAGCTTTAGCGGCCTACACAGTTTTAATCTGGCTATGCTTGCAAGGCAATGGGGGGGGTTACTTCAAAACCCAAATTATCTATGTTGTGTGGTTCTTATGGCTATGTGAAGGGGTTCTCAGCAGAAAACAATATTTTTTCTTAACTAGCGTAACACCAAATTCCAGGATCTATCTTCGAGTAATGATGTAATGCATAAAGTTTCGGTGGCATACCTTTTTAGACCGAAAGTGTTTAACATTCATGGGAGCGTGGATGATGTCGTCATACTCATGGCCTACCTTAAGGTTGTGTTTCTCCTCGCATGACAATCCAGGTGCCACAAGTGACATCAACCCCGTGGTCTCGCATAGTGTTTGATGACAACCTCCGTTCTCCATGATGCGGCCGGGATGCGGAAGTAGATCTTCTAGAACCAGGGATCTAGCAGTGTGATGGCATGCTGAAGGTGTGTCGTCTCCTACGCGTAGTTCTTCTAGGAACCACACACACGACAGTTACCAAGAGAGAGAAAGTCTCTAAGGAAAATTACCTTAGAGAATATTGTGTGTCTTTCTCCCTCCCATAAGGACCTTATTATATAGGGGAAAAGGGGAGACCCTTTCTCCTCAAGTCCTGGGGTTGGACTAAAGGAGAGGGAGGGGAGGAGGCGCACCATGGGAGAAGGATCGTCTGTCCGCGTGGGCTCTGCATGCAGCCCATGGGAGGGCGGCTGCCGGGTGTGCCCCACCCCACGCCATGCCTTAGGTGGTGGTGGCGGCTTGCCTCTTGGGCCTCTTCCCTACGGGAATTTGGCCCATTAGGGAAGTTTGCCATTTAAATTTAATGTTAAATATTTATTTAATATTAATTTCAACAATTAATATAAAATACATATTATTAAATTCCTTTTGATCCTAAACACCTTTTGGTTCACTCCGAACTACTTCGGATCCTCCCAAAATGATTCCGGTTCTCTTATGGAACACTTCCAGCATTCTCATCTATTTCTTCTAGTAATCCCGATGATACCAAAATGATCTCCAATCATCATAGAACCCGTAAGTGTGTTACTCTACGGTTCGGGAACATCACATACATGATAGAGATGACTCCCGCATCAATGATCATTAGCAGGATTTGGATACCCATAGTGACCCCCATGCATTCCATGATATCAAAATCGTTTGAACCATAAATGTCGAGTCCACTTCTCTTTGTTACTTCGATACCTGAATTGTTCAAGATTTGATCATCGGTATCATGATACCTTATCCAGTCTCATTACCGACAAGTGTTGCTTAACTCGTTCCTATGATATTCCATCCTCATGACATAGTCACACATTGCGCAACTTTATGGATGTAATCTCACCGAGTGGGCCCAATATATCTTCTTGTCACGTGGGAGAACAAATCCTATCTCGATGCATATGTCTCAAGATATCCCTCTAGAATACTTGATAGGCACATTTATGATCACCATGTTACGGTGTGACGGATATGCAGACGCAACCTTGGCTGATAGTTATTAGATATGATCTCACGGTCTAAGGAGTAGGATATTATGCTTCTAATTATTGCAATGATGAACTATGTGACTTGATCATGTCACAATACTTATAGTGGGTAATGTCCATCACATCATTCACTAATGATATGACTTCATTATTAATTGGCATAAATGCTCCATGATCAGGAAACCTTGATCATCAGTTGCGCAATGAACTTGTTGAATAGAGGCTACTAGGGACCTTCGGTTTTTTACATAGCACACGTGTATCAATGTTTCCGATTGACACAGTTATAGCATGGTATAAAACTATTATGAACTTAATGAAATATGATAACAAACATCTTTATTATTCGCCTCTAGGGCATATTTCCAACACTCTCCCACATACACTAGAGTACAAATAATATTTGCATTTATTACTAATCATAAAACCATATCGCATATGTGTTTACTGATCATGCTTGCTCATGGATAAAAATTCCTTCTATGATATGTATCTTTTAGATCCTTATGTTGTTTGAAAATCATTTAGTGTCACCTAAATTTGACATTATTCTATTATCACATAATATTTAAAAGTATATGTTTGGTGAAAGAGTGAGACTTTGTTTCCTTGTGTTTAGAATGACGGTTGTTCAGTTAAGTGGACTTTCACTATTTTCATGCATACCACAAAACACACTCAGTTGTGAAGTCGAACTTCCTTAGCCATGAAAATTATACTTACCACTTCAGAAGTAGCCACATACTTCTATATCAATGTTGATTTAATTGATGGTGCATAGTATGCAACATCGATGCCTAACCACACTCCTTTCATCTTAAAGATAAACCTAACTATGGTTCAGTGATTCACTCTGGAATCACTTCACAAACTTGTTCTTACAACTAAGAACTTGTTCTTCTAAACCAAAAACTTGGGTCACATTACATCAAGTATACAATATGGTTATATGGAAGAACCTATGACCGAGGCATAGGAGATAGAACACATCTCTTTTCTTTCCTTTTAACCATTATTGTTCATATTGAGATTCACTCAATGATCCACCTAGTTCTACAAGTAAGAACTTCTTTCTTAGCTTGTTCAATTCTGAACTTTCTTTGGAATCTCATCTAGGACATTCTGAGAATCTTCAGAATCAACTCCAGGAAACATTCCGACTATAATGTATATTAAACATTGTCAACACCCGGATTTTTAATCCCAGATGCCTGCTATGTCATTCATGGAAATCCTAGGATTACCATTTTTGTGAGACATAACAGATTGGATATCACAGTACATCATCCATTACAAACCATACATAAGGTCTTACACAAATAAGGATCTCATGTTCTAGTCTTAATACAACAAGCAGCGGAATAAAAGATAAGTGTAGCGGTGGGGTCCATCTTCAGGGGCACAGGCAATGCTGACTAAGGCAGATAGTCCTAGTTATCATAGTCGTCCTGCTGGCCATCATCTTGGTAGTCTCCTTCATAGTCTGGCCATGAGAATAGCCAAGGACAAAAGCCATGAGTACTCTTTAAGTACTCGCAAACTACCACTAACAAATAGTATAGTTCTATGTAAAGTGCTAACTCTAAGTTTAACTATAAGGTTAAGTTTGAAACCTAAGCTGAGTTTAGAAGCAAAGAAAGATAAAATAAAGTTCTAGAATCACTTAAGTTGGGAAGCTAGTGTCATAAACATAACCCTGTTGTGATCAAGTGAAGATTCATCATTCCTTTCATAAGTTATTTTGAAAACATCTGACAACGAAATAGTATGGCCATTCCAACTATCCATAACCGCGGACGCGGCTATTCGAATAGTTTGACACTCTGCAGAGGTGGTACACTTTCACCACAAGATTCGATACATCTGTCAGGGATAACCCTGAATCATCATACTTAGTATGCAGATAATCAAACATAACCTTTCCTTTACACACCCTAGTATAAGCACCTCTCCTATGAGCATGGCCTCCCAACCATGACCATCTGTCATCTTGGGCACTACATAGGTGGACAACATTGAGAGGTAGCCTTAGCTCAAACCTTTCCCGCGAGGGAACTAATACTAATGCATATAAACTTCCGGCTAAGCCTTACCCAATTCAGGTATTGTGGTTGTACGGTAAATTTGGAATGGTATCGCATCCAAATCCAACCATAAGTTTTGTAAAAGGGTTAAGGCTCATGCCTCAACATTTTCACCATCATAAACCATTTGTGTTTCTCAACACATGTCAAAACATCTCAATAGAATGACTCATCATTCCAAGGTTTTAATAATTCATTTTCACCAAGTATTCCCATCTAAAGTGACTCGAGTTTTTATCTACTCTAAACTACTAAGTTAAGAGTGTTCACTAAGGTGGAAATATGGGATCAATCTCATGCCATAGAATGACATCTGAAGTTATCTATATAGGTCAAGTTTTATACTCTTTACGCTACCTTCAAAACAAGTAAAAGACTTTGGGTAAAGTAAAGGAAGTAAAGCTTGAAAATAATACTTGGGGTAAATAATAGTCAAAGTGGTATAACCAAAGCATGCCTAAAGCATCTTTGCTCAACTCATCTAGCTTAATCCTAGCTTGTTAAGCATTATACTTGCAAGTGTTAGCTTGCATTGTTAATGGTGGCTTGCCTTGTGTAGTGCAGTGGTTGAAGTTTTCTTCCTCCTCTTGATAGCACTCCTCCTCCTCGAAAGCTTGGTCGGTACTATCGTCTATAAATACATACAGAGTACACAATCACCAAACAATACTTAACTAGTCTAGTTAGCACTCTAAGGCACACATTTGATGATCTATTATCATCATAAGCATCACAAGTTTTATTAACTAGTTTCATTCTTTTTATTTAAGAAAAGTAATTTCTACTCATTGAAAATTAACTAAGATTTAATATTCACCACTTAAAATATGGGATCATGTGGACACATGTCATCACCACATATTATAACATGTGGGAATGTGATTTAAAGGTTGGATCACAATTACTTTGGTTTAAGTTGAATATTTAATGATTTAAAGTGACTAGAAATGCCTATATAGCATTATTTGGTATTAGTCCAAAGTCACTGCATGTAAACCCTAATATTATTACATATTCAGATAGGTATGGTGAAATGTGATCTTTGAGAGTTGGAATCAACTCAAAAGCTATCATGGTTCATTTTATAAAAATGTTTGAATGTGCAAAAGCTTCTGTCTTGTTATTTTTACTAGGAGAGATCTCTAACTCTAATTGTTGGGGATATACTTTCCGGGTATCCTCACAGTTCCTCACTGACCAAGGTGGCCCACTTCGGGTTAGAGCTTTGCTTCACGGGCGGCCCAGTCAGGAGAGAAGACGGAGTCCAATCCGGCTACGGGAAGGCCCAGAAGACTTACCGACTTAGGCCCATAATGTTCCTTGTAGTTCAAGATGTACTCTATAACCAACTCTTAGTCGTAGCCGGATTGATCTCTCCTGTAAACCCTAGGCCGGATATCTATATAAGCCGTCCTAGGGAAAGCCTTTAGGGCCAACACCTTACAACACAATAGTCTACAATCTTAACTCGCACAGGCGAAACCCTTGTAACCCATATTCCGACTCTGCCGTATTACTGGATTGCTAGCAGGAGTAGGATCCGTCCAAAGCCGGCGGATTCAAACCTGGGTAAACTTGTCTGCTCACCGTCCCAGAATACCGTACGTCTCACCCCCTCTCTTCCGCACGCCTCGAGGACCCCCTCATGGCGTACTTGTCATCAATCCGACGACAGTTGGCGCCCACCGTGGGGCAAGTGAGCTTCGGATCTGCGTTCCGAGCAGAATCTGCAAGAATCGGAATCGGCGAGACCATCGCCGTCGATCGCATCCTCTACGCCAGCGACGTCCCTATCATCGTTCTTGACGAGACTTGGATTCCGGCTAGGTAGCCGTGACTGCCTATACAATTATGTCTTTTGGCGAGATCGATGTTTACATCGGTTTCGCTGAACTTGCCCAACCCACCCCAGCGGTGATGATAGAGGCAGAAGAATCTTCTGGGTCCCCTTTGTCCGTGGAGGCGGCAGATTTCTGGATCTCAGAAAACCCTAATCCCACCTAGCCCGCACCAGTTGCGGAGATAGTGGAGAAATCTGAGCCTGAAGAAGACCTCACGGTCCAAGTCGAATCTGGAGTGGATCTCCCTAGAGAAGCCGGATCCATGATCGACCCACCCGTGGAAGTCAAAATCCAGGAGGAGCATATCAACGACACTGATTCCGGCTCTGACGATGCCGGGACAGACAGGCCTTTCCTCAGGTACACACTAAGACGTATGATACTGCAAGGCGCTAGCACAGATGCAATCCCCGAGACCATTAAAAGTTTCGATATGGCTGATCGCGAAAGCTGCAGGTACCTCAGGAAGCACGCATCGCACTTCGTCGGATACGTAGGATCCGGATCCGGCTCTGTCGATGCTGGAGAAAACACCGACTCTATGCTAGAGGCAATTGGAACAAACGCCGACGTTCCCGCATCCTCAGACAAATCTATGACGTCGGTAGATTTCCGAAAGTTCTCCACGGAATATGAAGAGGAGTACAACTCCAAAGCTGCAGAAGAAGGAGAAGCCATGGATGAAGGATCCGGGGAACACTCTCCCAAAGCGCAAGATGACATGGACGTCGGAGATAATCCCGAAGTCCAGATGTCCGAAAGCACCGATCAGAGCTTGACTCCGGGAAACGAACCCAAAGCCCTCTTTGCTACCGGCGCTGCCAAGAAGGCAAAGAAGAAGAACAAGAAGAACAAGACCCCGGCAAAAGACCCCCTCACAGAGGAGGTAATCGCCGAGGAATACGAAGAAGACTCGGATGGAGCACTTATCCCAGACGAGCCAAAAAAGAAGCATCGGTGGATGGACGGGTGATCACTGAAGGTGCGCGTAAACTCATCGGTGCCGCTTTAACAACACCTATCCCTACAACTGTAGAACTTACTGCAGATGAGCTGGACGAAAGGGCCCAGGCCCTAGAAGTGTGTCATCAACAACTCCTTGATGAAGCCAAAAATATCGAGGTGGAGAAGAAGCGCATGTCAAACAAGGAGTACATGTCCCGTCTACATCAGAAGAAACGAAAGCGTCACATAGAGGACAACCAATTCCCACATGTCCATGCTGTCCTTTTCGGGGATGAGATGGGGAAGCCACGGAAGGATAGCAATGGAGATTGGGTATACCCAACACCAGTGCAAAATACCATGGCAGCTCATGAAATTCTATCAGCTAATCCAGGGCCAGAGGAGATACGCTTGGGTATCAAGCTACTCAACAAGGGACTAGAGCAGCAGAAGGTCGCCCTGTCCGGAAGTCAAAAACTGGTCTCGGATTCTGACCAATGTCGTACAGATCCGGAATGGGCTGACGTAAGATCCCATTACGTTCGGGCGCCGTACCATCACCCCGAACACAGGGAAGACAATTATTCAAGAACCGGATCGTCGGGACAACATCACAGAGCTAGACATAACTGGAGCAATGTTGCTCCAGCAGCCGAGAAAGACGCGATCGCTGCACTGAATCCGAGGAATCCTCCCTGACGAGAATTCAACGATCAAAAGGGAGAAGATAAGGAGAAACGTCAGGAGGAGGATCGTCAGAGAATGCCACCTCCTAGACATGAGAGCCGTCCGGCTTTGCCTCACCATGGTGGGAACGATGGATGAAGGAACGACGGAAACCACGCTGGAACAAGCCGGCAGGGGGCTCGTCATAGTCAAGAACCTCCCCGGAGCTGGAATAATGATGCTCCGGACGGAGGCCGGCGATCAGCCGGAAACTATCCAGCTGCACCACCCTCTCCACCACACAGTTATCACAACGCCCCCCAAGGAGGTCAAGGAGGATGACATGGCGGAGGAGGTGGTGGCAGAAGCCGAAGTCCGGCTCCAAGGCACCGCAGCCGCAACCGACATTCAGGACGATCTCTATCCCCGAATGACACAAGGCACAGGATTAACTCCAACATAGAGGCTCGGCGCTATGAAAACGATGACGTGTACGTGGGCCCAAAGTGCTTCGAACCACGCATCAGAGCTACAAAATTCCTGGAAGGATTTGCTATCTCAAGACATATCCAAGCCTACGACGGCATTGCTCGGCCAGACACCTGGTTACAGGATTTCTTCCAAGCTTGCTACATCGCTAAAGGCGGAAATAGCCTGGTCATAACCCGATGTCTCCCACTTATGTTGCGGAAGACGGCACGATCATGGCTCAATGAACTTCCGGCAAACACCATCCACAACTGGTATGACTTGCAAAGTGCGTTCTTTCGGAATTTCGAAGGCACATATCGGAGGCCCTGTACGGTCGGAGACCTACAGTGTTGCACCCAGAAAGCGGGAGAAACTTGCCGGGATTATCTCAGACGATGGATCGACACAAAGAACTCCTGCAAAGGAGTAAACGATCAAACTACGATTGAAGCTTTCATCGCAGGTCTCCCAATTGGTTTACTGCGCCATCGCTTGAAGTGTGACAAGGCTACTGATCTGGGAGAGATGATAGAAACAGCGAGCAAGTATGCAGATGCTGACGATGATGCAGAGGGATTACTCAATGTCCTAGCTGTGCCTCAGACGGCAAAACAACCAAAGCAACAAGCTCAGAAGCGCAAAAATACCTCGGAAGAAAAACCCAACGCGGAGACAGCAGTGGTCACTACTGTTTCTGGGTCTGGAGGACGAGGAGGACGTGGCGAAGGCCGCGGGCATGGCCGTGGGACGTCAAGGGTCCAAGGCAGAGGAGAGCAACAACCAGGCAAAACCTACACTTGGGCCGACATTGCCAATAACCCATGTGTGCATCACTTAGACGCCAATGGAGGCCCGTCCCACACCAACGCTGAATGTCGTTTTAATGACGACATCAAGAGATATTATACCGCGGGCTACAAAGCTAAGCGGAAGAAGGGAAAGAAAAATCCCGAGAAAGACAAGGAGACCAAGGAAGATTCCGACATGGAGGAAGCTGATGCTTCAAATCCCAAGTCGGAAGGGAAGAAGACTTTTCCCACCAAGAAGGACACTTACGTCACCTTCCTCGGATCTCAACCAGCAAAGGTCAAGAAAGCAGTTCTCCACGAGCTCAATGCAACAGTTCCGGCTGTCCCTCAGTATCTGGACTTGTCGGAAGTGGCAATCACATTTGACCGCGCTGATCATCCGCCTAAACTACACAGGCGAGGAAAATACGCCTTAATCGTCAATCCACTTATTGACGGTTATGGTTTCTCCAAGACCCTCATGGACGGTGGTAGCAGCATCAATATTCTCTATGTCGAAACGGTACGCCGGATGAAGATCTCGGAAACACAGCTGAACCATAGCTTTGTGATCTTTCACGGAGTCGTCCCAGGAAGACAAGCTAATTCCCTGGGAGAGATCACTTTGGATGTTACTTTTGGAACTCCAAAGAATTATCGGACGGAGGCACTTTCCTTCGAAGTGGTCCCGTTCAAGAGCGCATACCACGCTATATTCGGACGTCTGGCTTACTGGGCTTTTATGGCTCGTCCGTGTTACATTTACAATATGATGAAAATTCCAGGTCCCAACAGCGTGATCACCATCAGGGGAGACCCGAAGAAGGCGCGAGAGTGCGAAGATGGAAATCCCGCCTTTGCCGAAGCCGTGGTGCACGCCCAGGAGTACCAGGAGATCAAGAAGAGCATAGATCTGTCCGAGATGCCCGCAATGAAGAAGGAGGTCACAAAGCCAAATCCGGAGTTCAAAGCATCAGAAGAGACGAAGACGACACCGTTGAAGGATGATGACCCCTCCAAGGTGACCTAGATAGGCGTATGCCTAAGTAGCGCATAGGAAAACGCGCTCGTCAAGTTCCTCCAAGCAAATAAAGATATCTTTGCATGGCAGCCATCTGACATGACCGGAGTACCTAGGGAACTTGCCGAGCACTCTCTAAATGTAAACCCGAACGCTAAACCCGTCAAACAGTCCTTACGACGGTTTGGCGATGAAAAGCGTAAGGCAATAGCTAAGGAACTAGCACGGCTCGAGCTAGCCGGATTCATAGAAGAGGTCATCCATACTGATTGGTCGGCCAACCCTGTAATGGTCCCTAAAAAGGACACCACTGATTTAAGGATGTGTGTTGATTATACTGCCTTGAACAAGGCTTGTCCAAAAGATCCGTTCGCTCTGCCTAAAATTGATCAAGTTATCGATTCTACGGCATGCTCGGAACTCCTCTGTTTTCTCGACGCATATTCCGGTTATCACCAAATCCGGATGAAGGAATCTGACAAAGTCAAGACTTCATTCATAACCCCCTTCGGAACCTTCTGTTTTGTTACGATGCCCTTTGGGCTGAAGAACGCAGGAGCTACGTACCAGCGCACGATGCAGCGTTGCCTCCATGATCAACTCGGACGCAATGTACATGCATACGTGGATGATATCGCGGTCATGTCCAAAAAGAAGGAAACATTGATTTCCGACTTGGAGGAAGTTCGCCAATCTACGAAAATACAACATCATGCTTAACCCGAAGAAATGCTTCTTTGGAATACCAATCGGAAAATTGTTAGGTTTCATCGTGTCTCAAAGTGGCATAGAGGTAAACCGTGACAAGATCAAGGCTATTCTCAACATTTCCAGGCCAACTCGCCTGAAGGACGTACAAAGATTAACTGATTGCATTGCTGCGGTCAGTCGATTTGTAAGCCGGCTTGGTGAAAGAGCCGCACCATTATACAAACTCCTGAAGAAGACCAAGGATTTTGTCTGGACTGACGAAGCTGAAGCTCCACTACATGACCTGAAGAAAGTACTCTCATCTGCTCCTATCCTTGCAGCGCCGGAACCTCAGGAACCGATGTTGCTCTACATTGCTACGACAAATAAGGTTGTCAGTATCGTTATGGTAGTGGAGAGACCATAAGAAAATCAGGAACACCTGGTGCAGCGTCCGATGTACTTTGTCAGCGAGGTCCTGACAGAATCAAAACAGCGGTATCCGCGCTATCAAAAGTTGGCTTACGGTGTTTTTCTAGCATCTTGTAAGTTACGACACTATTTTTAGGAGCATCCAATTACCGTGGTGAGCAAAGCTCCCATGAGAGATATAATCAACAATAGCGATGCCACAGGACGCGTCGCCATATGGGGTATAGAGCTTGCAACTTTCGATATTGAGTACAAACCCCGGACAGCAATCAAATCCCAGATCCTTGCCGACTTTGTCGCTGATTGGACAGAGACCAAGGAGAACATGGTCCTCCCTGAGTCGGAATATTGGACCCTCTTTTTCGACGGGTTCAAGGCTCGAGGAGGCTCGGGGGCTGGCATGGTGCTCAAATCACCCCAAGGAGATAAACTTTTATACGTGTTGCAGATCCACTTCACAACGACAAACAACATTGCCGAGTATGAAGCACTGCTGCATGGAATCCAGATTGCTAAGGATATTGGCATCCGACGTTTGATTTGTTACGGATATTCGGATCTTGTTGCTCAGCAAGTCTCGGATATTTGTAATGCAAATAAGCACATGGCAGCATATAAAGCTGTCGTGGATGATCTATCTAAATCGTTCGAGGGGTTTGAAGTTCAACACATCCCTCGAGCAGAAAATGAGGAAGCAGATGCACTATCTCGAATAGGCTCTGCGCAGAAAGAGGTCCCAGATGGCGCATTTTTAGAGCACCTTAAAGTTCCCTCGATAAAGGGAGTAGATGAGGAATATCCGACCAAATCCGACTCACCTTTGATAGCAGTTCTGGTTGTAATCCCCAGCTGGACTCAACCCTACCTCGATTATTTGGTAGATGGCAAATTACACGAAGACGAGGTACTGAGCCGACAGATTATCTGACGAGCAAAAGCCTATACTGTTGTTAAAGGTGAGCTCCATAAACGGAGTGTTTCTGGGGGTTTTCAGCGATGTGTATCTCCGGAAGAACGAGTGGAAATCTTAAGGGAAATCCACGAAGGCGAGTGTGGTCACCATGCTGCAGCCAAATCTTTAGTGGCAAAAGCTTTTCGACATGGATTTTTCTGGCTTACAGCTCAGGCAGATGCCGAACGATTAGTCAAGACATGCAAAGGCTGCCAAAAGTACGCCAAGCAAGCTCATGTTCCGGCTGATCAGCTGCGAACAATACCTATAACATGGCCCTTTGCGGTCTGGGGGCTTGATATGGTAGGACCTTTTAAACGAGCCCCAAGTGGATTCACTCACCTCTTAGTGATGGTGGACAAATTCACAAAGTGGATCGAGGCTAAACCTGTCACCAGTTGTGATGGAGCAACAGCCAAAAGATTTGTCGAGGATGTTATAATCTGGTATGGTTATTCGCATAGTATTATCATGGACAATGGGTAACTTTTCCATGGGAAAATTGGCTGAATTCTGCGATGAGCAAAATATCCGGCTTGACAATGCGTCAGTCGCACATCCACAGGCTAACGGACACGTCGAAAGAGTAAATGGTTTAATTCTACAAGGCTTGAAACCAAGACTCGAAGCACCACTACGACGTGCTGCGGGGGCTTGGGCGGTGGAATTACCCTCTGTAATTTGGAGTTTACGAACAACTCCGAACTGGTCAACAGGATACACACCTTTCTTCTTGGTCTATGGCGCAGAAGCAGTTCTTCCTAGCGATTTAATTCATACTTCTCCTAGAGTGGCCGCGTATATTGAAGAGGATGCTGAGATTTCTCGACAAAATGATCTCGACTTAGTCGAAGAAGTTCGCGTCGTTGCTGAAATGAGATCTACAACCTATCAGCAGAAGTTACGCAAGTATCATAGCCAGAGAGTCCGAACTAGATCTTTCAATAAAGGTGATTTGGTTCTCCGGCTTGTGCAACAAAGAAAGCACAAACTTTCCCCAATATGGGAAGGGCCCTTTTTGGTTAGTCGAGTATTGCACAATGGGTCATACTACTTAACTGACATGAGGCTAGTCAAAGAAAGACCTGCTACTAAGAAGAGAAACAGAGCTGGAGGCAGTACAAATCCGGATGAGTTAGACAGACCGTGGAATATTGCTCAGCTACGTCCTTTTTATTCTTAGTTTATCCTTCTTTGTAATCATACATATGTACATGTTCTGTGAGAAATAAAAGTTTTGGTTACCTCAAAGTTTTTCTAAGAAGTTTTTACCATCTTATTTCCTAATGATCATGTCGTAGTCGAAAATCCCAGAATGCTTGAAAGTACTTTATGCTCATGTTCGTTCTGGTTTAGATTTCAGATTCTAAAACTGATACCTTCGGGTATAACTCTAAAAATTCTAGTCTTTACTTGGGTTATTTGTCTGATTGCTGGATGCGGGTATTTTCCGAGTAGTGAATTGTTGGTACTGGAAGCCGGCTTTTTTCCGAGTTTAAACTGGTTTAGCAATTGAGCTCCATTGCTCGGCAAAGTTTCCGGCTGAAGGTTTAGCCGGCTCACGAAAGGGACGAGGCGGAAAGCCAGATAAACGATAAGTAGAGACGGAAAATTTCAAGTGCTTATGTGAACATTTCAGGCACGCAAAAATTTCAAAAGCCAAAAACTGCTGAATAGATTAAAAGCTTAGCACTAGCAAAAGTCAATAGTACTTAATATTTACAACTGCATCATGTTCTTTCACAGAATAATACATAAGTTTGTGGTCTACGATGCAGGAGGAGATGAAGGAGCTGTCGGCTCGCTGGTTACTCCGCCTTGATAACGTTCCGAGATGTCCGGATCCGAGGTGGTCTGTTCATCGTTAGAAACTTCTTCGGTTTCTTCTGGAGGAGGCGGCGGAGTATCTACGCGGGTGAAGAAGGGGATCTCGTAGCTGGTCAGATCAGCTACGTAGCACCCATATCCGGCGTAGGAATGCATGATAGCTTGAAGGTCTTGCTCCTGGCCGTCTTCGTCTACCTTGCAGTACCCTCTGGTCACTTTCCATATCTCCATGTTTCCATGGTGGCTCATGACCATGGTGAGAGCGTTCTGCGCAGCAGTCCGCGCGTAGGACATGTTCCAGTCCCGAACAAGCTGCGGCATCTCCTTGGCCTTGTCCCGTACCTAAAAATCCGACATGCTTGGCATGTCCGGAATCCTGAGAGACTCGCCAATGTCTTCAATAGACTGGCGGAAGTCATGCAGAAGATCACCGACTTGAGTAAGTCGGTGGGTGCGGGGCTCGGAGGAGGAAGAGTCCGTCAAGTTTAGTGGACCTATACACAAAACAAGTCAATAAAAATCCGACATTGATGAAAGTTGAAGAAATGATAAGTCAGACAAATGGAACGTACCAAGAATGACGTCGTCAATCTTGGTCTTCTCCTCCCGGAGACTCTGGAGTTCAGCCCAGAGCGCTTCAGAGAGATCTTTCTCTTGGCCAAGCTCATTCTTGAGGTCCGAGATAATTTTATCCTGAGCAGCGATCTTGCGATCACGCTCTTCAGTGGCCATGGAGGAGGATTCAAGGACTTGAGCTATGCTCCTTTCATGATCCGCCTTGAGCTTATCCAGCTCTTGGCGAAGTCCCTTGTTCTCCACCACTATGGTCTTGAGGTTCTCGGCCTCTTCAATCATAGCGATGGATTGTTTCACCAACGCTGTAAGTCAAAAAGAACAATAGTTCAGAAAAAATCGACATTGAAAAAGCAAAAGACAAGGTTTGAATCTCGAAATGTTTACCTTCGGCTTCATCCTTGGCTACCTTGAGCTCAGCATTTTTAAGCCGGAGAGCTTTGATCTCTCTCCGCTTATCAAAGACATTGGATAATAATTCCTGGTTATAGGAACAAACTTTCTGTAAGTCAGAATGCCCAAAGTCAGAAAGCTACTTAAGACTCGGGCTAATATTTTTTGCTAAATATCAGCACGAGCCTTGGGGGCTACACTAGTTCATTCTTTGGCATCCTAATGAAGCATAAACTCAGATTCTATATCCTACTTCATGCTTGGGGGCTAGAGGATATGATTTAACATAATGTAAAAACAAGAGTTGGAATTCCGACTTACATATTGCTCGCGGGTGAGTTTGTCTAAACCAGCGTTCACTTCAGCTGCCACCTTTTCGGCGAGGGTAAGAGGGATTACTGGGGCTATTGGAAGCTCGCCAGTCCTGATCTTCTCGTCGCGAAGGAGGACTTGAGCGAGAAGGTCAGAGAACTTGACGTCCTCTGCTTCTTGCGCTTCCTCCTCGGGGGATAGATGGCTTTTGTCCAGGACTTGCCTGGCCAGCCGCTGGATTTCCTCTGCAGATTTCCGGGATAGGCCAAACTTGGCAAGTCCCGGATTGCTGAGGAGGTTTTCGGCGAAGACTTCAGCGGAGGGATCATTACCCGAAGAGGGTTCACCCTTATCTTGAGCTGACGCACCCACGGTGACATCATTTTGTGACCCAAGGATCACAGGCTCTGTTGGAGGAGCCGAATCTTCTGCGACCACCGGAGAAGGAATGATCACCGGAGTTGCAGAAGGTTGAGGGATAGGAGTTGGAGGAGCCACGGCAGGAGAAGCTATGGTGAGCTTCGTCTGTCGCAGGGGCTTCGCAGGAATCCCTTTCCCCTTACCCTTGATGAGAAGCTTTGCTCTGAGAATGTAGTAAAGTCGGAAACATTACATCTCAGAAAGAAATTTGAGAAAGGGTACAAAGGCGGAAATTGTGAATGAAAGTTACCTCTTCACAATAGGCACTTCCTTTGTGCCAACAGCCACTGTCGGAGCTTTGCGCTTCTTGAGCGCAAGGTCCGGCAATGGGACCACTTCAGTCTCCTGAGAAAACTCAGGAGGATATCCTTCGAGTGGAGCAAGCTCCGACTCGAGGAGGTTAGCAAGCTGAAAACAAGAAAACATATCAGCATTGCAGTATATAACTTAGAGATTGAAACACATAAAAGGTGTATTGATGGAAGCTTACCGGCACCACGGGGTTTTCCGCTGTGTACATATCCAGAGAAATCTCCGGAATCCTCCTCTTGATCCGCTCCTTGATCAGCCACTTGATCTGGCTGATGTAGCCTTGAGTGGTGTAGGATTTGGGGCTGATGCGGAGGGAGTCTTTTTTGGAAGACGTGATGGAGTGCATCAGTCTATCCCCGTGGTACTAAAGTGGCTGGATCCGACGTGAGACCCAGCACTAGACCAAGTCGGATCCCTTCAGACCCATGTGCTTGATCAGATATTCGATCCGCCTCTTAGCGAGGATCAGATCGTCGGTGAGAGCCGGAGTAGCCTCGTCCCAGGAAGGCTGGGCCGTGGCAGCTCCGTCGATAAAAGCCGGCAAAGCAGTAGCTTTGCCGGGAGGCGGAATATCCCTATGATAGAATAAAGTGGCTGGCCATTGTTTGACCGAGTCACTGGCAGAAATTTTGGGATATGTCCGGTCTCGTCTAACAGAAAAGCTAATAGTGCCGATGATGTAAGGAACACTAGCAGTGATGGAATTTCTCTGGACATGAAAATAATACCGGAAGAGAAGCAAACTTGGCCTAATGCCGAGAAATCCCTCGCAAAGCGCAGCATATGCGCTCATTTCTAGAAGAGAATTGGGAGGAGGATTGTGGAGTTGAACTCCATAGTGATCTATCACCTCGAAGAAGAACTCCGAGGGAGGAAAAGACAGACCTCGGTCCAGATGGGTGCCGAAGTGGACACGCTCACCCTCGCACGGGTTGGGGACGGTTTCGCCGGAGCCGCTCCGCCAGTCACCGGCGGCGAGAAGCCCCTCCTTCTCCACGTTCTTGAGGCCGTCCTCGTCAAGGGCACAGGGGATCCAGATTCCCCGGAAGCTTTCTTTCTCCGCAGCTGCTTCCGCCGACACCGCCGCCGCAGCCGCCACCAAGCCAGAGGAAGAAGATGATGAAGCCATTTTTCTCCGGTGAGAAAGTGACCTAAAAGGGGCGGCACTAGGAGCTCTGTGGGGGGAGGGCGAGGAGGCTCTGAGCACGCATGAGGATTGGGAGGAAAGGAAACGGCAAAGACTGGTGGAAAGGAGAAGGTGAAATCCAAACCCCTTATATACACCTAACTGCGCCAAGATTCGTGCAAATGCTACAGTGTAACTGCCACGCATCGTGGAAAGAACTGGGAAGGACCCATGCGATGATTGCGTCTCCTCGATCTCCATGCTCGCATTGAAATGGCGCCTCAGTTCCACGAACCGCGGATCCACCAACGGTCGTGCTGACGGCACGCCTGTCAGATGATGTGACTTGACCATGCTTGTGTCAGGTGGCGTAGAAACCAAGTTCCGGTTTAGTTTAAAAACAAGCTGGAAAATCCGAGTAACTAATTGATAGGTCCGACTTATTTTTAAGACCCGGATCGTATTTTTTGTAAAATTTTCAGGAACCCTTCAAGATTCTGCAAGCCGAAGATCAAGCTAGATGATGATAAAATCCGACTTTGGATCTTGGAGGCCTCCGGGGGCTGCTGTTGGGGATATACTTTCCGGGTATCCTCACAGTTCCTCACTGACCAGGGTGGCCCACTTTGGGTTAGAGCTTTGCTTCACGGGCGGCCTAGTCAGGAGAGAAGACGGAGTCCAATCCGGCTACGGGAAGGCCCAGAAGACTTACCGACTTAGGCCCATAATGTTACTTGTAGTTCAAGATGTACTCTGTAACCAACTCTTAGTCGTAGCCGGATTGATCTCTCCTGTAAACCCTAGGCCGGATATCTATATAAGCCGTCCTAGGGAAAGCCTTTAGGGCGAACACCTTACAACACAATAGTCTACAATCTCAACTCGCACTAGCGAAACCCTTGTAACCCATATTCCGGCTCTGCCGTATTACTGGATTGCTAGCAGGAGTAGGATCCGTCCAAAGCCGGCGGATTCGAACCTGGGTAAACTTGTGTGCTCACCGTCCCGGAATACCGTACGTCTCACCCCCTTCTCTTCCGCACGCCTCGAGGACCCCCTCATGGCGTACTTGTCATCAATCCGATGACACTAATTGAATTAAATCCAACGGGCTTGGGTAGATCTTTTCAGTAGCTTTCTAACAAAATTGGAATCACTCCATTTGGATTTGTAAATCTCTCTAAATTGATTTTCAAACTAGGGGACAGAACTAAGTTCAAACTTAAATAGAAAATTCCTAATTTGAATTAACTGGGTCGCGCGGGAAAGCTAACGGGCCGGCCCAGTGGCACTCCGCGGCATGGGGCACAGCTGACAGGGGGGTCCATTGGTCAGCGGATCTTTACACACGAAGCAGTACGAGGCGATGTGGGCCGTTAGATTAGAACTAGGTTCTACAGCTGGGGCTCGTCGTCAACGACGGACAGGTCGCCCACGAGGTCTAACCCTAGCGGCTCGGTCGGGGTGCTCAGGGGGCGTACCCGGGTTCCAGTGACGACAGCGAGGCGGGCAAACAAACTAGTGGATGACGGCGGGCTCAGGGATGGTCGAGGCAGCTCCGAGGGTGTTCGCAATCTGCGGGGCCCTTCTCCTCTAGTAGCGGCCAGCTCCGGTGGAATTCCGGCGACTACGAGTTTGCGCGGCTCTAGGGAGAAGTGGGGAATGATCAGTAGCGAGAGGGGAGGTGAGTGGTATGCAGAATAAGGCTGGGGGTGGCCTCTATTTATAGCTCGACGAGGCGACCAAAAGGGATGGGCGGGTGACTCCAGCGCGGGCTGCACAGCGTGCTAGCAGCGTGGCTCGAGGTAGGGGATGGTGGCCTGCCTCTTGGCGGTGCGCTATGGCTTAAATGCGGGGCTAGGGGCGGTGGCAAACAGTCAGGCGGTGCTCACGCTCTGAGTGGCCGAGGCGGCGTTCGACATGGCGTGCGGTGGCTGCGGGTCAAACGGCGGCAAACAGGCATGTTTGGGTGGTTCCCTGGGTCATGGCGACGCGGTGAGCACGGGCTGCGGTCGAGGCGTGGTGTGTGCACGCTTGTCGGGCGCAGCGCTCTGGCGCGTGCTCGGCATGGCGCAGACGCTCTGGGCGCGGAACGCTGTTGGTGGTCCACGGCTCGGCTTTGCCCGGGGAGGGGACAAAGGGTGGTGGTGTGGTCTGCTCTAGCTCCTAGACATGGCGAGAGAGAGGGGTGGTCTGGTGCTGCGATGGCAAGGTTGGCCGGCGAGCATGGTGCTCGGGGTGGCGCGACACTTCTGCTAGGGGATAGGAGATGGGGTGTTTATGGCTTGGTTAGATCATGTGGAGACAAAGGGAGTGATTTGGGGTCAAATGGGTGGAAAAACCCTGTAGAAAACAGTGAGCTAATACTAGGTGTAAACTCTCCCTGCCAAGTGTTTGTGGAAATGGCCGCAAGAAATTTAGTTTTGAATTTTGAAAAGATTTTTGGTGGGTGTGTTAGTAATAAGCTTGAGACTCTATGGTTGCTTGGGTTTTGAAAATGAAGCTCATTTGAGTGGTTTTTGAAATGGGGTGATCTTGATACCTACACGATCCAATTTTCAAATGTCATTTAAAATTAGTGTTTGAAAGTTTTTGGCAGATCACAAAGTGGGCCTTGGTACATCATTACATGTACTAGCAAGGGGTGCAAAGATCCAGAACTGTTTCTGTTAAGAATTGAGTCCTAGGAATAGCCAAAGTAGGTATGTTGATTAAAATGGCACAAATGACCATTCTCTTCTTTTATTCTTTTTGATTTGTTTTTCTGTGGATTTGTTTGGGAATGATCTAGATGATGTTTATTTCACCTAAGAATCATTTTACAAGCAATGGATAACTTAAACAAGGCAATTCAAAGCAACTCCTATTTAAATGCACACACATATGAATGCTTTAATAATTTTAATTGGAAAAGTTTTTGTTAACCCTATTTTTGATGATTTGGATCATAATAACCTTGGATTAAAGTTTTGGGATGTTACAAACCTTCCCCCCGTAAATAAAATCTCGTCCCAAGATTTACAAATAAAACTAGGAACTAAAGAGATCTGGGAACTCTGTCCTAATGTAATCTTCTCGCTCCCAAGTGGCTTCGTCTTCGGTATGGTTGCTCCATTGAATCTTGAGAAACTTGATACTCCTGGTCCTGGTGGTTCTGTAAGCTTCCTCTAGGATACAGATGGGCGGTTCACGATATGTCAGGTCATTGTTGATCTCCACAGCTCTGTGATCGATGTTCTTGAGAACTTCAGTCTTCTCCGGCACTTCTAGGCATTTGCGAAGTAACGAGATATGGAACACATTGTGGATGGCTGACATCTCTTCAGGTAGTTCCAGTTGATATGATACTTCTCCTCGACGATTCAGAATCTTGAAGGGCCCGATATATCTGGGGGCTAACTTTCCATTCAGACTAAAGCGTTGGGTTCCTTTCAATGGTGAAACCTTGAGATATACAAAATCTCTGACATTGAAAGTCAGGTCTCTCCTTCTCTTGTCAGCATAACTCTTCTGTCTGGATTGGGCGGTCTTGAGGTGCTCATGGACTTTGTGAACCTTCTCTTCAGCTTCTCGAAGAATGTCGGGTCCAAAGATCTGACTCTCTCCTACTTGCGACTAATTCAAAGGGGTACGACACTTTCTTCCATATAGGAACTCAAATGGTGCCATCTGCAAACTAGCTTGATAACTGTTGTTATATGAGAATTCTACGAAAGGCAGGCAGTCTTCCCATTTTGATCCGTACTCTAACACACAAGCTCTTAACATATCCTCGAGGATCTGGTTGACTCTCTCAGTCTGTCCATCAGTTTGCGGGTGATAAGCGGTGCTGAAATTCAACTTGGTTCCCAATCCTTCCTAAACTTTCTGCCAAAATCTCGAGGTAAATTGGGTTCCTCGGTTTGATACTATGGTCTTGGGGGTTCCATGCAGACTAACAATCCTAGCAATATACAGTTCTGCTAGCTTCGAACTCTGGTGGGTAGTCTTGACAGGGATAAAGTGAGCTACCTTGGACAGTCTATCAACTATGACCCAGATTGAGTCATTTCCCCTACTAGAAGTAGGCAAACCGGTGATGAAGTCCATTTTGACGGAATCCCATTTCCATTCCAGAATCTGCAATGGTTGCAATAGTCAAGCAGGTCTCTGATGCTCTGCTTTGACTTTTTGACAGATGTCACACTTGGCGATGTAGCTTCCGATTTCTCTCTTCATCTTGTGCCACCAAATTGCTCTTTCAAATCTTGATACATCTTCGTTCCTCCGGGGTGGATAGAATAAAGAGTATCATGAGCTTCCTGCATGATAACTTGCTTCAGCTCTGAATCTGCTGGCACATAGATACGTCCTTTGTACCACATAACTCCTTCTTCATCTTTAGTGAATCCAGGTACCTTTCCTGTACCAATACGACATTTGATTCCGTCGATACTTTGGTTTCCCTTCTGGGCTTCCTTGATCTGGCTAATCAAAGTGGGTTGAAGTTCAATGCTAGCTAAGAATCCTTTGCTAACCAATTCAGTTTTGAACTGCTCCAACTCGTCATACAAACTTGGCTGCTTCTCCTTGATCATGGTGTTTAGCCTACACGGCAATCTGCTAAGAGCATCCGCTACCACATTGGCTTTGCCGGGGTGATAGTAAATGTCAAGGTCATAATCCTTGATTAACTCTATCCATCTCCTTTGCCTCATATTCAGCTCCTTCTGAGTGAAAATATACTTCAAGCTTTTGTGATCTGAGTAAATGTCACAGTGATTACCCATCAGATAATGACGCCATGTCTTCAATGCCAAAACTACGGCTGCTAACTCAAGATCATGGGTCGGATAGTTTTGCTCATGTTGCTTCAGTTGTCGGGACAGATAGGCGATGACTTTGCCTTCTTGCATCAACACACATCCAAGACCAATCTTGGATGCATCACAATATACATCAAACGGCTTCTTGATGTCTGGCATGATCAATATTGTGGCTGATATCAATCTCCTCTTCAGTTCTTGAAAACTGGCTTCACATTTGTCGGTCCATTCAAACTTCTTGTCCTTCTTCAACAATTGGTCATGGGTCTGGCGATGCTCGAGAATCCTTCGATGAACTTGCGGTAATATCCCGCTAATCCGAGAAATGCACGGACTTGGGTTTGAGTGGTTGGGACTTCCCATTCTTCGACATCTTTGATCTTGGTGGGATCAACAGAGACTCCTCCGGTAGACACAATATGTCCTAGAAATCCTACTTCTTTCAGCCAAAACTCACACTTGCTGAACTTGGCATACAACCGATGCTTTCTCAGGGTTTCTAGGATGATTCTCAGATGTTGCTCATGCTCTTCTTCTGACTTGGAGTAGATAAGGATATCGTCGATAAACACAACTACAAACTTATCTAGGAAATTCATAAATATCTTATTCATGAGATTCATGAAATAAGCAGAGGCATTGGTTAATCCAAAAGACATAACCGTATACTCGTATAAACCATAGCGAGTAGTAAAGGCGATCTTAGGAATATCCGTTGCATGAATCTTAAGTTGGTGATAACCAGCCTAAGATCAATCTTTGAGAATACCTGGGTTCCAGTCAACTGATCGAATAGATCGTATATCTTTGGCAAAGGGTGACGTCATTCAACTTTCTGTAATCTGTGCACAAACGGTTGCCTCCATCTTTCTTGTCGACAAATAACACTGGTGATCTCCATGGCGATGTGGTTGGTTGAATCAAGCCTTTTCCTAACATGGCATCCAACTACTTCTTCAGTTCCACTAACTCTGAGGGGTTCATGCTATAGGGTCTCTGGGCTATGGGTCCGGTTCCAGGGATTAGTTCGATAATGAACTCAATATCCCTATCCGGGGGCATACCCGGCAATTTATCTGGGAATACGTCGGGGTATTCACAGACTACTCTGACTTGGTCTATGGTGGGTAGGGCTAGACTCTTGTTGCACTTGAATTGTCGAGGTAAGGTTTCAGATATATGCTCTACTGTTACTCTAGAGCTACTGGTCATGGTGATGGCTTTCTTAGCACAGTCTATCATTCCTTTATGCCTTGACATCCAGTCCATACCTAGTACTACTTCCAATCCTTTGGTTCCAAGTACAATTAGGTTGGCATAAAAATCTATCCCATATATTCTGATAGGCACAGCTTTGCAAATTTTTCTAGCTTTGGTTATTGAACCGGGGATTTGAACGATCATGACATGCTTCAAGTTGGTTGGGTGAATCTTACTAGTGCATACAAATTCTTCGGTGACAAATGAATGCGATGCTCCTAAATCAAACAATACTCTTGCTAAAACTGAGTTGACAGAAAACATACCCAGCACTACATTTGGCGCTTCTTGGGCTTCTTCGGCGTTCATGTGGAAGAGACGGCCGTTGCGGTTGTGAGGGTTCCCTGGGGAAAATCTTCTCCCTAGTTGAACACGACGCTGCTGTTGAGCTGGGGCATTCACATTGGCAATGGCGGCAGTCTTCTTGGGACACTCATTGGAATAGTGACCCTTCACTCCACACTCGAAACAAGTGATCTGGGACTTGTCCTTTGCTGCGACAGGCACAACATTGCTGCCAGTTCTAGGTGCAGTGTTGTTGTTGTTGTTGTTGTTGTTGCTCTTGGGAGGTGCACCGTTGAAGTTGTTGGCATTGCCGGAGTTGTGATTGTTTCCTCCAGACTTCACATTGCCTTCTCTATGGTTGGGGTAGCTGGGGCGAGACATTGGGGGTCGATTGTTCCTTGGTGCATATCCTGGTGAGGGGTTGGGACGGTACTTCTGGTGACTGCTGGATCCAGATTGCTGCATCATACGATGTTTGCGGTTGTCGTTTGCCTGATTAATCTTCCCTTCCATCTGAATGGCAGAGTCGACTAGCTCTTCGAGATCCTGGAAACGGATGTTGACAAGGACAGTCTGCATCTCATCATGCAGTCTGTTTAAGAATCTCTCCTTCTTCTTGGCCTCCATGTTGATCTCATTAGGGGCATATCTAGCAAGCGACAGGAATCTATCACGGTACTCTACCATAGTCATTCTGCCTTGCTTCAACTCTCTGAATTCATCCCTCATTCTGGTGACTAAGCCCTATGGCACGTGGGTGCGGTTGAACTTGATTTTGAAGTTTTCCCATGTCATCACTTGACCCTGGTTCATGTTACGGATACTAGTCCACCAAGCTCTTGCATCTCCTGCCAGGTAATGGGTGGCGAAGAGAACTTTCTCATTGTCTTCACCTCCTGCAACTTCTAAGTTGTTTTCCATTGTCTGTAACCAGTCATCAGCATCTAGTGGGTTTTCAGCTTGGTTGAAGATTGGGGGATTGGTATTCTAAAAGTTTTTGAGTTTGGATCCATGGTGATCCTGGTTTCCATGCCCTTGGTTGTTGAGAGCTATCTGGGCGATCTATTGCAGTGTTGCTATATTAGCTTGGCGTTCTGCCCTGCTTGCTTCTCTGTCTGCGATGAGATTCTGCAAGATCTGCAGCATTGGGTCTTGCGATGAGCTGCTCCCTCCTTGGTTTCCATGAGTCATCTGAAGATTGAGGTAGATAAAGGGGTAAGAGGGAAAGTTCTAAGGTTCATGGTTTTGGTTTCAAGATAAAACTTTGAGTTAGACTCAGGTTTTGCAACTACTCCATTTCATTCATGCAAACAAGCACACGATACAAACACACACCACAACAACAAAGGAAAACAGATGGTTTGAAGAACCATTCTGCAAGCTACGATACAGTGGGACCGATACATCTCATGCTACGACAGTGCATCTACTCATCATCGATGAAGTCGGAGTCCTCATCATCAGTGTAGAAGTCCACGACATCCTCCTCCAGAAAGTCATCATCATTGTTGAGGTAAGAATCCATGTCTCCTTGGATGTCTTCACCCTCCTCTTCTTCCTCCTTTGCTGCAAGCTGAGCTTCTTGCTCCTTGACGGTCTTCTCGAAGTCGGCCACCTTCTTGCAAAGACGGGCGATGGTGCGATCCTTCTTCTCACGCTGGAGGCGAAGAGACTGACAGTCCTTGACTAGCGGTGAGAAAGTCTGGGCCTTCTGGTCGGCAATGGCATGGTTGTGGTTGGCAAACTCCCTAGCATTGTCCAATTCCTTCTGGCGATCATACAACAGGAAGTCAAGGTTCTCCACTTGACGCTTCAGCTCTGGGTGACTTGGCATCTCCATCGGCATTCCCATGAAGTCACGTCTTGCATAGTGAGCAAAACGGGTTCCTTGGATTTGGTTGACGCTAAGGGCACATAGACGTGCGAGAGCTTCATGCATTTCCCTGGCTAATCCATCTAGCCAGTTGTTCTCTCTCATGGAGAACTGGATTCTCCCGGACGTTGGTGCTTCTATGCTTCCTCTAAGATCAGCGGTGACTAGCCACTGTAAATCTTCTCCTGGGGGTCCTGAAAGTTGAGCTCCAAGAAACTCCGGATGTGGGCGTCCCAGTAACTCCGACAGTGAATCTAGATCCCTCTCGAAGATCAGCTGACCTCCATTTCCCAACTGGTAGAACTTGCTGAACTAAGTCTCCATCTACAAGAATTAAGGATGAGGAAATTAGTGAAGTAATCAAATGTGTCAAATTTTAAGTAGTAATGTAAGAATTTTGAGGAACATGAATTTTTGCGAGAGAATGAATTCCCAAGGATAAGAGAGGAAATAGTTTTTCATAAATACTCACTTTGGTTTGGAAATTAGGTTTTTGTTCGGACGTCCATTCTAACTAGGGTCTCCTATGGTCAGGATGGCTCTGATACCAACTTGTCAACACTCGGATTTTTAATCCCAGATGCCTGTTATGTCATTCATCGCAATCCCAGGATTACCATTTTCGCGAGACATAACAGATTGGATATCACAATACATCATCCATTACAAACCATACATAAGGTCTTACACAAATAAGGATCTCATGATCTAGTCTTAATACAACAAGAAGCGAAGCAGTGGGGTCCATCTTCAGGGGCACAGGCAATGCTGACGAAGGCAGATAGTCCTAGTTATCATAGCCGTCCTGGTGGCCATCATCTTGGTAGTCTCCTTCATAGTCTGGCCATGAGAATAGCCAGGGACAAAAGCCATGAGTACTCGCAAACTATCACTAACAAATAGTATAGTTCTAAGTAAAGTGCTAACTCTAAGTTTAACTATAAGGTTAAGTTTGAAACCTAAGCTGAGTTTAGAAGCAAAGAAAGATAAAATAAAGTTCTAGAATCACTTAAGTTGGGAAGCTATTGTTATAAACACAACCCTGTTGTGGTCAAGTCAAGATTCATCATTCCTTTCATAAGTTATTTTGAAAACATCTGACAACGAAATAGTATGGCCATTCCAACTGTCCATAACCGCGGACGTGGCTATTCGAATAGTTTGACACTCTGCAGAGGTGGTACACTTTCACCACAAGATTCAATACATCTGTCAGGGATAACCCTGAATCATCATACTTAGTATGTAGATAATCAAACATAACCTTTCCTTTACACACCCTAGTATAAGCACCTCTCCTATGAGCATGGCCTCCCAACCATGACCATCTGTCATCTTGGGCACTACATAGGTGGACAACATTGAGAGGTAGCCTCAGCTCAAACCTTTCCCGCGAGGGAACTAATACTAATGCATATAAACTTCCGGCTAAGCCTTACCCAATTCAGGTATTATGGTTGTACGGTAAATTTGGAATGGTATCGCATCCGAATCCAACCATCAATTTTGTAAAAGGGTCAAGGCTCATGCCTCAACATTTTCACCATCATAAACCATTTGTGTTTCTCAACACATATCAAAACATCTTAATAGAATGACTCATCATTCCAAGGTTTTCATAATTCATTTTCACCAAGTATTCCCATCTAAAGTGACTCAAGTTTTTATCTACTCTAAACTACTAAGTTAAGAGTGTTCACTAAGGTGGAAAGATGGGATCAATCTCATGCCATAGAATGACATCTAAAGTTATCTATGTAGGTCAAGTTTTATACTATTTATGCTACCTTCAAAATAAGTAAAAGACTTTGGGTAAAGTAAAGGAAGTAAAGCTTGAAAATAATACTTGGGGTAAATAATAGTCAAAGTGGTATAACCAAAGCATGCCTAAAGCATCTTTGCTCAACTCATCTAGCTTAACCCTAGCTTGTTAAGCATTATACTTGCAAGTGTTAGCTTGCATTGTTAATGGTGGCTTGCCTTGTGTAGTGCAGTGGTTGAAGTTTTGTTCCTCCTCTTGATAGCACTCCTCCTCCTCCTCGAAAGCTTGGTCGGTACTATCATCTATAAATACATACGGAGTACACAATCACCAAACAATACTTAACTAGTCTAATTAGCACTCTAAGGCACACATTTTATGATCTATTATCATCACAAGCATCACAAGTTTTATTAACTAGTTTCATTCTTTTTATTTAAGAAAAGTAATTTCTACTCATTGAAAATTAACTAAGATTTAATAATCACCACTTAAAATATGGGATCATGTGGACACGTGTCATCACCACATATTCTAACATGTGGGAATGTGATTTAAAGGTTGGATCACAATTACTTTGGTTTAAGTTGAATATTTAATGATTTAAAGTGACTAGAAATGCCTACATAGAATTATTTGGTATTAGTCCAAAGTCACTGCATGTAAATCCTAATATTATTACATATTCAGATAGATATGGTTAAATGTGATTTTTGAGAGTTGGAATCAACTCAAAAGCTATCATGGTTGATTTTATAAAAATGTTTGAATGTGCAAAAGCTTCTGTCTTGTTATTTTTACTAGGAGAGATCTCTAACTCTAATTGAATTAAATCCAACCGGATTGGGTAGAACTTTTCAGTAACTTTCTAACAAAATTGGAATCACTCCATTTGGATTTGTAAATCTCTCTGAATTGATTTTCAAACTAGGGGACAGAACTAAGTTCAAACTTAAATAGAAAAAAATCCTAATTTGAATTAACTGGGTCGTGCGGGAAAGCTAACGGGCCATCCCAGTGGCACTCCGCGGCACGGGGCACAGCTGATAGGGGTGGGTCCACTGGTAAGCGGCTCTTTACACGCGAAGTGGTACGGGGCGATGATACATTGCAAATGTATCTATAACTTTTGATGTTCCATGCTTGGTTTTATCTACTTTCTTGTGTTTTGTCCACACTTTGGAGTACTTTTCATACACTTTCTTGGACTAACCTATTAACAAAGAGCCACAGTGCCAGTTGCATGTTTTCTGCTGTTTTTAGTTCCAGGAAAGTCAAAAAATGAATATTCTCGGAATTGGACGGGACAAAAGCCAAAGTTCCTATTTTATCGGAAGACTCACGGAGCCCGAAGCAGAGACGGAGGAGGGCTAGGGCCTGGCCACACCATATGGTGGTGTGGGCTAGCCCTGGCCACGCCACCAGGTGGTGTGGCCCCCCTGGCACTCCACCGACCTTGCCTCTTAGCCTATAAGAAGCCTCCCGATGCATAAACCCTAAATAATCAAGCCTCCACCCACGAAAAGTTCCGCAGCGCCGCCGCCACCGAAGGGGAGATTCGGGGGACAGCAAGTCTCTGTTCTGGCACCCTGCCGGGACAGGGAAGTGCCCCCGGAGCCATCTCCATCGATCTCCACCGCCATCTCCATCACCATTGCTAATTCCCATGATGAGGAGGGAGTAGTTCTCTCTCGAGGCTAAGGGTTCTACCGGTAGTTATGTGTTCATCTCTCTCTCTATGCATGATCTTATTGAGATCATGAGCTTGTAATCTATAGATATATTCTGCTACTCAAGTGCTTTAATGAATCTCTGCTCTGCCCATGTGTGTGAAAGTGACAGCGTGCTCACCATGGTGGCACTTAGGCTAGAGATTACAAATACTTGTTATGAGTTATATTTTGAGTTGGATGTCTTTATGAAATTGTGGTGTTTGTTGGACTCATCTAGTGCTCAAGGTGACAGTGTGGGGGTTTTCTAGATGGGAAAGGCTTACTTTGAGGAGTGTTGTTATAGCCCTACCAATGATTAGAGTGTTCAACCAGAGAGTAGTTAAGAGTAGTATCATAAAGAGAAGATATTTATATGAGAGTGTTCACTAGTGAAAGTATGATCCTAGGCCTTGTTTCTAAGCATTGATACACCGTTTGCTACTAGATTTGTTACATGTTTGCTTGCTTCCGTCTTTATTTCAGTTTGCCTTTAGACTTTTCCACGCCATCAAGTTATTTTCTATCACCATTACCACTTATAATTATCCATACCACTTGTATTTCACTATCTCTTTGCTGAACTAGTGCACCTATACACCTGACAAGTGTATTGGGTATGTTGGGGACACAAGAGACTTCTTGTATCTTGATTGCACGGTTGCTTGAGAGGTATACCTTTGACCACTTCTTCCCTGAGTTCGATAAGCCTTAGGTGATCCACTTAAGGGAAACTTGCTGCTGTTCTACAAACCTCTACACTTGGTGGCCCAACAACTGTCTACAAGAATAGAAGTGCGTAGACATCAGGCGATCTGGGCCATTAGATTAGAACTAGGATCTACGGCTGGGGATCGTCATCGACGATGGACAGGTCACCGGCGAGGTCTAACCCTAGCGGCTCGGTGGGGGTGCTCAGGGGGCGTACCAGGGCTCTAGTGACGACGGCGAGGCGGGCAAACGAACTGGTGGACGACGGTGGGCTCAGGGGTGGTCGAGGCAGCTCTGGGGGTGGTCGCCATCAGCGGGGCCCTTCTCCTCCAGTAGCGGCCAGCTCCGGTGGAATTCCGGCGACTACGAGCTCGAGCGGCTCCGGGAAGAAGTGGGGAATGATCAGGGGCGAGAGGGGAGGTGAGTGGTGTGCAGAATAAGGCTGGGGGTGGCCTCTATTTATAGCTCGACGAGGCGACCAAAAGGGATGGGCGGGCGAATTCGGCGAGGGCTGCACAGCATGCTAGCGGTGTGGCTCGAGGTAGGGGACAGTGTCCTGCCACCTGGCGGTGCGCTACGGCTTAAATGCGGGGCTAGGGGCGGTGGCAAATGGTCGGGCGGTGCTCATGCTCTGAGGGCCGAGGCGGTATTCGACACGGCGTGTGGTGGTTGCGGGTCAAATGGCGGCGAACGGGCATGTCTGGGTGGTTCCCTGGGTCGTGGCGACACGGTGAGCACAGGCTGCGGTCGAGGCGTGGCGTGTGCACGCTTGTCGGGCGCGGCGCTCTGGTGCATGCTTGGCATGGCGCAGACGCTCTGGGCGCGGCGCGCTGCTGGTGGTCCACGGCTCGGCTTTGCTCGGGGAGGGGACAGAGGGTGGCGGTGTGGTCTGGTCTAGCTCCTAGACATGGCGAGAGAGAGGGGTGGTCTGCTGCTGCGATGGCAAGGTTGGCCGGCGAGCATGGTGCTCGGGGTGGCACAGCACTGTTGCTAGGGGATAGGGGATGGGGTGTTTATGGCTTGGTTAGATCATGTGGAGATAGAGGGAGTGATTTGGGGTCAAATGGGTGGAAAAACCCTTTAGAAAACAGTGAGCTAATACTAGGTGTAAACTCTGCCTGCCAAGTGTTTGTGGAAATGGCCGCAAGAAATTTAGTTTTGAATTTTGAAAATATTTTTGGTGGGTGTGTTAGTAATAAGCTTGAGACTCTGTGGTTGCTTGGGTTTTGAAAATGAAGCTCATTTGAGTGGTTTTTGAAATGGGGTGATCTTGATACCTACACTAGATTCAATTTTCAAATGTCATTTAAAATTAGTGTTTGAAAGTTTTTGGAAGATCACAAAGTGGGCCTTGGTACATCATTACATGTACTAGAAAGGGGTGCAAAGATCCACAATTGTTTCTATTAAGAATTGAGTCCTAGGAATATCCAAAGTAGGTATGTTGATTAAAATGGCACAAATGACCATTCTCTTCTTTTATTCTTTTTGATTTGTTTTTCTTTGGGATTTGTTTGGGAATGATCTAGATGATGTTTATTTCACCTAAGAATCATTTTACAAGCAATGGAACACTTAAACAAGGCAATTCAAAGCAACTCCTATTTAAATGCACACACATATGAATGCTTGAATAATTTTAATTGGAAAAGTTTTTGTTAACCTTAATTTTGATGATTTGGATCATAATAACCTTGGATTAAATTTTTGGGATGTTACAAACATATCAAAATATCTCGATAGATTTCAATGTTCAATACATGTTCAACTTCATCCATCATGTATTTACTATCTTAAATAACTATTAATACCAATTACATCATTCACCATATGTCAACCACAAGTACAATAATGTTGTCACACTCCACTCAAATATGGCATCCATATATGAGATTAGGGAATTCACTTAGCTCCCACTAAAAAAATTTCATGTACATATTAATATTCATGCAAGCTATTTAGCTCCCACTCAATTTCATGTAATTTGTAGGTCTTATTGGTAACCTTGGTAATTCAAAAATTCTTTGATCATCTATCAAACTGAGAATTCCGGCTACAAGACACTAGCATCCATATAGTTTTACAAAACCTGCTTATTGTACTAATTACAACCCTTCTTCAATCTTTTCATTCATGAACACACAGTTTTGACAACCTTCTACCAATTATCAAATTTTAGTAATTGCTGGTGTAATCCCAATAGACACAAGCATCATTACACACTGTAGTCAATCCTTTGAATTTTTCAAAACATACTTTGTGACAAATTGAGGTTTTTAACTTCCTTTAAGTTTCATTTATTCCCTATAATTTGCAGTTATTTGGAAAAGATTAAGTAAACACCATTACTTAATAAGATCCAATAACCTTTTTACTTTACAATCTTAAATGTAACTTAATATGGTATTTCACGACTCTTAGTAATTTCTCGTACTTTTAGGTCCACCATCACTTCTTCGTAGTTTGTAGGTATGTCTTGTTCCATTCACATGACAAGTGAATCAACAATATAATTCCTCAAAATGAAAGAATATATTATTGAATCCTACTTTATTTAGTAAAAGTATTAGTTGAATCGGAATGATCATTATCATTAGTTTCTCCTCTACTTGTAGAGTTCAATTACCGAAATATATTCTTTTGTGCTACTCAACATTCTGGAGTAAGGTAAAATACCTTGCATGATCTTTTACTTTCTTCCACCAACACTTCCTTTGAGAAACTCTTTCTTGAAACAATATATCCAGGAAACAACATGTTTGCCCTCTTTTGTCTTAGTTGTAGAAGATGTATTCATAGTTGCTAAAGAATACTCTACAAAGATTTGTTTGTTTGTCTCAACTTCGAATTTGTCAAAATCTCTAGAAACTCAAACATGTCATATCCCATATTGGTGTTGTTTACACGAATCTTAGATGGTCCATACATTTAAAGTGAGTGTTTTCTATTTAATCTATAACTCTAATTTACTAATGATAACTCGGAGAGATAATTTCTAGACCATATGTATCTAATACAATATGACTATAATACTTAGAATTATCAATACAATTTGAAGCGTACAACTATCATAATTTGTGAAAGCATCTTTCACAAGTCCTCATGCCAAAACTTAACTCAAATACTTGTCAATTTGATCAAATCGTAGAGACTTTGATATTCTTGTTAATTTAATCCTTATCTTTATTTTAAAATTCTTTGAACATATCAAATGGTTTCAAACTCTTGTTTCATTAAGTAAATACACATATTCACTTAAATTCCCAATGAGTCTTACGAAATAATGATATCCACTACTTTGTTAAATTAAAATCATCATGCATGATATTCAATAATTCAATCCATAATCTATTTTACCAGAACATGGAGTTTTAGTCATCTCACCTAGTGAGACATGGTTTGTATAAGTCAAAAGATCAAGTATCTAAAGACTTCATGTTTCATTAGAGTGAAACTACTAATATGACTTAAATAATAGTGTTACCCGAAGGTGATGTCATTATTAAGTTTGAAATTCTTTCGTCATTCTAATTATTTATAAATTCTTAAAATATTACCATCTAGATAAATATAAGAAAAATACATTCATAACCTTAATGTGACCATAAAAGATATTATTCATAAAGATTGTTACAATTCGCTTGTCACAAACTCATATGAATAACCATCTTGCAAAAAGCAGGACATACTAATAAAGTTCACACACTTATGACAATTACAAACTTTATTCAAATCCACTAATCCAAATGATAAAAGTCGAGGGAGAATGTCGTCATCCATCAACCAGCTTGCTTGCCATCAACACATCATTGTCGCATCATATCTTCCAGCAAATCTCAAGTAGAAGGTCCTATTTTCATAAAACAGAACAAGCATCAAATAGTTAGTAAACTTCATAAGTGTTTGTAGGAAAAAATATAACTTGTATATCAAATATATACCTGCTTTGTCGATGACATCCCCTGCAATGGGTTCTATTATCACAATTCTCAACTTAGCCATGAACTCATGAAAGGCATACAATATCTCGTCCATGATATAGCCGCTGACAACATCTTTGTAGCTCGGAGGAAGCAAACGCAACACCCCGTCTATCGCAAAGGCATCCATCAACTAGTAGCCCATGACATCCACAAGGCGCCCATGAATCTCTTCAATGAAATCCACGTGGGTCTTAAGGAGGGTCTTTTCTTCCACCTTGGTTGAAAGAAACTCGCTCACGTACACATTATTCATGATTCTAACTTGCACCAGGAACATCACCTTCAGCCCATCGAGCATGTTATATGCTTAGATTTCGTGGAAGTGCACCCGTAAGCCAGACTAGATTGCATGAATTATGGTGTACTTGACCGATGGCTGTGAAAATAGCCATCTTTCTCCGTGTTTAAACCTCATTTTTAGTCGTGCAATTGAAAAGAATCTCTCTAGCTTTGCCACTAATGACTAATTATTACAAAGATATGCAAACCATTACTTTGAATTGTGTTGTGCAGGAAATCACGCTTTTAAGATGAAATTTGGAGCCATAAATGAAGATTTTGAGGAAGTCTACGCGGCCAAGCAACCCTGGATTCAATGCCAAGCGCCAGAGGCCATAACGACTATTGGTACGGGCCAGGCCCACCCGTACGACCCACCCGTACTAGGTGGAAGTGGCTTCATCTCGTCAAACCCTACAACTTTCATGAAGGCGCCTATATATTTTGAGGTCCCAGCCGCTGCACAGAGGGCCACCATTCCTAGGCTGCATCACAACACTACAAAGGAGACCCACCATCATAGTTCATCCTCTCCATCCTCTCCATATCCATAGCCATTATCTTGTACTTTAGATCTCCTTGTGATCCAGTGACAATTGTGAGAATATTTGTTTTGAATATAAGCATTTTTTGACAATGTTTTCTATCCTTGATCTTATTGTTATGAGTGAGTAGTCCTCATGGGCTGCGGGTTGGGGTGAAACCTCACAGCGACTATGTGCATCTAATATATGGGAGTATTGTGTATTTTTTTGAATAAGAGATTTGTATCTTTGTTTCTTTGTATCTTGTCTCGATCTTTGGACTTGTAGGTACCCAAGACCCCTGAGATCGATAAAGGCTTGAGGTGAAATACTTGGTTAGCGGTGATCTCATAGGAAACCTAGTGATATAAAGAGGAGTACGGTCTTGGCTTAGCAATCCATTGGGGAACAACAACATCACTTCTTAAGGCTTTGCTATGTGTTTTCACTTAATAATTGTTTGTAGCCCAGTGCTTCGTGGTGCAAATGGTTGGATCAAAAGTCTATTGCTATGCCTATGGCTCGCAGGAGCTTTAGTATATGGGGATGTGCTGCCCACAAATTTTATCTCTATTAAAACATTACACACAACTGTGCTTATTATTATCTTTATCCCATATGATGTGCATCTGCAGATGAATCTTCAACCCTAGCCTATCTCCATCCATTGAAACAACCCACGATATAGAGTAAATTAGAAAGGTCCGGTAAACGAAGGTAAAACAAACAAACAAAGTCTTATAGACGTGTCCTTATTTAATTCCTTTTAGCATTGTTTCCTAAGTTTCGATTAAACCTAGGTCTACTAGGGAAAAGGCTACTATACTACATCGATGAATCTAGATCGAAGGTATCATTAACTGTCATGAAGGTGTCACGGCGAAGCTGATAATAGACATCATCTTGCTCACCCACAAATCTTTAGGGAAATAACCTATTGGTTCTCGTAGCACATAGAGAATATGGTTCCTAGTGAGGACGTCCCTCAAACATTGGTACCAATTGGTGAAGTTTGACCCATCTAGCTTAAGTTTCTCACTGTTCAAGAATGAACCAAAGATGTCCTGAATGTTGGGAATGGCCATGATATACAATGCTATTTTCAAATACTAAGACTAAGTTCATAATATGAGTTCAAATTATAGTAAAATTATCAATGAGCTCCCACTAAAATTATCATCCCTAAGATGGTTTTAGTGATTACACGATCCCAATTCACTACACCACCCCTGATCGTCACGACCGATGATATAGTTGCAAAGGTGACAATGAAGTGTCTATCACATAATTCATGTGACTCATGCTCGTTCTTTCGATCTCTCGTATTTAGGGCCCTGTATTTACATGCTAGTCTCTCAAATTTAACCTAAGTGTATTTGACGTGCAACATGGCATACATCCACCGTATGCGAACATCAATATGTATAACATCCGATCATCACGACATGCTTCATAACGAAGGACTTTCTTTGTGTTGCACACTAAGGGAGAACACAAGTATCGGTATTAATAAAGGGATCATCTTATATATAATGCTACCATCAAGTATCTAATACTAGAACATAATAAGATGCATATAGCATTAACATCACATGCATTTTATAGTGATATTATATGGTCCTTTTTTGTGTGACTTGATCTCCATCGAGCGCCCCAACATGATATCCATCTTGCTCACCAGTACAACGCCAAGGGCACGATGCCACCAGTTGGTCGTCCATCAACGCGATGAATATTACTACAACTTAGCAATAGAAAAGTAAACTACTTTACCTTAAACATGACCATAACCATATCACATCACATGCCCCTGCGAACTAAAGTTAGATGCCTCTATTTTATCTTTTGCAAGTTTTACGTGACTGTTAGACTTTCATGACATAATTGTTTCTACCTACGAACTTCAACCACAAAATTTATCAAACATTTGTCTCTATTACACCCCTTTCGGGGCCCTTCGTTGCAAATGTCATACCAATTTGAAAGAGAGATAGACCCCGCTATGTTGAGTGTGGAACCAGTCTCACGTAAGATTGTGTGCAAGGTTGGTCCGAGCCGCTTCATCAAACTGTGTTGCAATATGAATAAGTGCACATGAGAGGGTAACAACCCTAGGATCAATGCCCACATTCATCATGTGTTCTGACCGTACAAGCAATACTATGCATAGATAGGCTATGATACCACTAAAGGGGTTCGCAGTAAAAAACAATATTTTTTCTTAACTAGAACAACACCAAATTCTAGGATCTATCTAGGAGCAATGTTGTAACACAAAAAGTTTCGGTGACATACCCTTGTAGACCGAAAGCATTTAACATTCATGGGAACATAGATGATGTATTCATACTCATAGCTGACCTCAAGGTCGTGCTTCTCCTCGCATGATAATCCAGGTGCTAGACGGAATATGCCTTGAGAGGCAATAATAAAGTTGTTATTATCGTATTCCATGTATATGATAGATGTTTATTTTGCATGCTATAATTGTGTTAATTGAAAACATTAATACATGTGTATTTAATAAACAAATACGAAGTTCCTAGTCATGCCTCTCTTATAGACTAGCTTATTGATTAACAAGATGATCAAGGTTTCCTGATCATGGGCATTGGATGTTGTTAATAATGAGGTCACATCATTTGTGAAATGATGTGATGAACATTCATCTGAAGTATATCATTGCGATCAAAGTCATTGTGTTTATATTGCTATAGCATATTGCAAAGTAATCTTAGTCTTTAGACCATGAGATCATGTCAATTGCTAATACTAAAAGAGTGACTTGATAACATCAAATGTCACACCGTAACTACGTGACTATAAAGGTGGGTTCAGATACTATGAAGGTGTTATGTTGAGTCTCATGGATCAAGAGTGGAATTTGTCCATCCCGATGATGGATAGATATACTCTATGCCCTCTCAGTGATATCACATTAGTTAGCTTGCAAGCAAGTGATGAGATCACTAGAATGTTATATCACGGGAACAAGAAAAGAGTGCATGTCGGTAACGAGATCAAACTAGGTATGGAGATACCGATCATCGAATCTCGGACATGTAATATATCGTGAGAAAAAATGATTGGGTTACATGCGTAAAAGATTCTTACGATCACAGAAGTCATCGTTGAATGTGTGGGAGTTAGTATGGATCTCTAGGTCCTGCTACTGATTATAGATCGGAGAAGGGTCTCGATAATGTATGCATTATTCGCAAACCGTAGGGTGACACACGTAAGGGATACCGACACCATTTGGAGCAAATATGTTCCAGAGAAAAGAATTACAAAGCGCTAGAATTATTTCGATGGAAACCGGAATTTTTTCGGGTGAAATTGCATAAAGTAGTTTCGCATGTGATATTGAAATGCTGCAGGGGGTTTTATGTGAATGTTCGTTAATTAAAGTAATTAAAAAAATTCTGAATAAAATAAATAAAAGAGTTTTATTAAATGAGAGTGTATTAAATTTGGAGAAATTTAATGCATTAAGTGGAGTTTTAAGTGGAGAATGTGAAGGGTAATATTTATGTGGAGGGGAGTTACCACCACATGAATGAGAGGAGGTGGAGGGGCTCCTCCATGAATGTGAAGTGCAAGCATATACAACATAGAAGACACAATGGTTCAAGTTTATTAAGGGCAAGTAAAGTAAAGTGTGCCATCAAGTTCGTGAGAGCTTTAATCACTAGTTTTCTCATAACAAGTGGAAGGTAAACAAAAGCATGAATATACTTGGAATAGCATAAGATAGTAGGTAGGTATGGTGGACTCTTTGGAATAACTTGGTTTAGGGAGTTGGATGCATGAGTGGAACTCATACTTGGTTGTGGAGGCTAGCAAAAGACTGAGAGCGACAAACTAAGAGAGCAATAATGGCCATAATCATGCAGAGCGACAAAACATCATTGATAAAAGCATAAAGTGATACTATAAGTTGAAAACTAAAGGATCATAAAGGCTATGGTGACTTGAGATAGTCATAACATGGTGTGAGCATGCACCAAGTCAACCCAAATAAAGCATCAAAGGAGAATACCACTATACTATGCTTTAATATGCTAAAACAACGCATGATTCATCCAAGGCACATTAAGCAATCTCAATTGTTTATAACAAGTCATGCTACAGCAAAGAATACTAAGAATAAAGCCAAAAAAATATCAAGCATGGCATGACAAAGCATAGGCCACAGTCAAAAACAAGCTCTTTTTACCACATAAGCATGAACTTTCCTACTCTTTTCCAAACCAAACCAAACTATTTGCAAACCAAAGTATGAAATAGGGGGTCCAACCAATTTATTCAGAAAACTAATCAAACCAAGCAAACTAAAAACCAAAAGAAAAACGAAAAAGAAGACGCTCTAAGAAAAACACAACTGTGCATGAAACAATAAAAATGAAGCGTTTGGAAGAAACCTGGGATTTTTATTGATGAAGAAGGGGGATGCCTTGGGCATCCCCAAGCTTTGATGCTTGTACTTCTTGGATATTTCTTGGGGTGACATGCGTGGCATCCCCAAGCTTGAGCTTTAGTCCATCCTTCATCTCATTACTCATTCCTTCCATACACCTGAAATTTTTCCTTCATACAAAACTTCACACAATCTCATTAGCAACATTAGTGCACTTAAGATAAATAAGTCTCAAGATTCAGTTCTAACACCAAATAAACTTCCATTAGAACACTAGCTACTGTAGCAATTCTCTCAAAAATCTCAATTCCCCAAAAGAACTCAAGAAGGAACTAACAAGAAGCAAATGCAGAAAATGGCAGAAATCTGTCAAAACAGACCAGCAGGTAAAGACGAATTGTTTCGAAGACCTTCGGTTGCTCAAATAAAAAAGTGTTGATCTAATGAAAGTTGGATAAAAACCTGGGTCAGAAGCACAAAAAATTACATCTCAATCCGACATACAGAGCTCTCTCACGAATGTTTACGGTGAAGCACAGAAATCTGTTTCGGGACAGCAACTTTCCCAATCATTACTTCACTCTCATTAGAGGTTACTCTTGGCACAAAAAGCAAATAAAAAGGATAAGGAGAGGTTATTACAGAGGTAATAACTTCCAAGACTCATCTAAAACTTTTGGGTTATCTCCCAATAAGTACTTTTCTTTAACGCCTTTAAGTTAGGCATAAGAAGCAAGAAAAAGGATCAAGTATTCTCAAATGAAGAAGCATTAAGATCAATACCAGAAATATTTTCAACAAGGAAAGGTATATCATACAAGTAAGTTCTATAGGATCCTTTCTCAATGCTCTTGGGTTCACTATTCTCATCAAAAGGGTTTGCAGGAACAATCCAATCAAGATTCTTTTCTATGGCATCATGTATTGCTACTAGTTTAAAAGGTATTGGTATCTTAGGTTCCTCCCCATTAGGTTCGGTTTTGTTCATCTTTTCTTGTGTACCAACATCTACACATGAGCCTAGCATATTGAAACATTCAAAAACTTTTCTAGCTTCCTTGGCAACATCATAGAACTCCTTAAACAAAGTTTCTAGAATAAAATCCCTCTTTTCAGGATCCTCAATTTCTTTAAGCTTAAGAAACATTACTTGCATTAAGGGGTTGAGGTTAACAAACCTAGCTTCTATCATCTGAATTAAAGAAGCTGCAGCAATCTCATAATTTGGAGCAAGTTCCGCAAGGGATCTATCCTCAGTATCTTCATGATTGCTAACATGATTAAAGAATTCTTCAATATTATCTTTCCCAATTATAGAACCACTACCAATTGAAAGGTCTTTCAAGGTGAATGTCGGGATCAACATGGTGAGCTAAGGAAGAGGTGACAACTAAAGGAGACTTAATTTTTTTGTGTTTTTCAAATAAGGAAGCAAACAAGTAAAACTAATTTTTTTGGTGTGTTTTTTGAAGAACAAAACAAGCAAACAAAGCAAAAATAAACTAAGCAAAACAAAAACAACAAAGTAAAGAGATTGGTTATGAGGGACTCCCCTTGTGAAGATGTCCTTGACTCCCTGGCAACGGCGCCAGAAAATGTCTTGATGCGCTCGACTTTCGACGTAGAGCTCGTTGGGAACCCCAAGAGGAAGGTATGATGAGCACAGCAGTAAGTTTTCCCTCAGTTATAAAACCAAGGTTTAATCGAACCAGTAGGAGCAAGGAAACACCCCAAAGGTGTTACTAGCTGAGCTTTGGCAGGGCGCACTACCGGTGCTAGTAGCAACGTGGAGACCTGCACAACACAACCACAGAACTTTGTCCCCAACTTGCGATGAGGTTGTCAATCTCAGCGTGATTTGCGGAAAACAAAGGATTAAACGTATCGAATGGAAAGAAGTAAAAGTTTTGCAGAAAGTAAACACAAAGCAGTAAACAGTTGTAGATTGTATGTAAAGAAAAAGGACCGGGATCCATAGTTCACTAGAGGTGGCTCTCCTTAGATAGATAACATGCTGGGTGAACAAATTACAGCGGGGCAATTGAAAAACACCGAGAAAGCAATACATGCATATACTAATCATCTTGACATCTCTGAGACTTGATTGGGCATTACAACATAATACATATACCGCCATCCAACTGCATCTATGACTAATAATCCACCTTCAGGTTATCATCCGAACCCCCTCCAGTATTAAGTTCCAAGCAATAGATTATTGCTTTACGAACTACATGTAAAGTAAACAATACGATTGTTTTATGAACAAAAGATTGTTGTTTTCTCCCTAGTAGCAACAGCACATCTAGTACCTTAGAGATTTATGTCACTTCCCCAGATTACCAGAGGCATGAACCCACTATCGAGCATAAATACTAACTCTTGGAGTTGCTAGCATCTACTTGGCCAAGATAGCTACTAACAACGGAAAGCATGCAAGATCTCAAATAACAAAGACATGATATAATCAATAATCAATCTGAAATAGCATCTCAATATCCATCGAATCCTCGCAAACACAACATGCAGAATTACAAATAGATGATCTTGATCATGAACGGAGCTCACAAGATCTAAACATGAAAGCACAAAGGAGGAGAACCAACCATCTAGCTACTACATGGATCCGTAGTCCAAGGATGAACTACTCACGCATCACACCGGAGGCTTGCATGGTGATGAAGAAGGCCTCCAGGGTGAATTCCCCTCTCCAGCAGGGTGCCGGGAAGAGCTTCAGATCCCTCTCGATCTAGGTATGGAGATGATGGCGGCTACAGACTCTTTCGTGGATTTTTGATCAGGTACTTAGGGTTTACGTCCCGAGGGCATCTTATAGTCGGAAGGGGAGGCCGAGGGGGTGCCTGGGCTGGCCACACCACCCCCTGGCACGGGCCAGGCCTGGTCGCGCGGCCAGGTGGTGTGGCCACCCTCTGGCCCCTCTTCGTCTCGTATTTTGGCACTTGATGACATCCGGAAAAATAGGCACTTTGGCTTTTGTCTTGTCCAATTCCGAGAATATTCATTTTCTGACTTTCCTGGAACCAAAAATAGCAGAAAACAGGCAGCTAGCACTGTGGCTCTTGTTAATAGGTTAGTCCAAGAAATCATATGAAAAGTACTCCAAAGTTGGAACAAAACACAAGAAAGTGGATAAAACCAAGCATGGAACATCAAAAATTATAGATACATTTGCAATGTATCAATCACACACTTGCTTGCAAGATATCTTAATGTGATATCACCGAGAGGGCCCAAAGTATATCTATCCATCATCAAGATTGACAAATTCCACTCTTGATCCATGAGCCTCAACATAACACCTTCATAGCACTGAACCCACCTTTATAGTCACCCTGTTACGGTGTGACGTTTGACGTTATCAAGATACTCTTCCGGTGTTAGCAATTAACATGACCTCATGGTCTAAGGACTAAGACTACTCCGTATGATGTTATAGCAATATAAACATAATGACTTGATCGTAATGCTATACTTCGGATGCATGTTCATAACATCATTTCACAAATGCTATGACCTTGTTATTAACAACATCCAATGTCCATGACCAGGAAACCTTGATCATCTTGTTAATCAACAAGCTAGTCTATAAGAGAGGCATAACTAGGAACCCTTTTTGTTTATTAAACACACATGTATTGACGTTTCCTATCAATACAATTATAGCATGCAAAATAAACATCTATCATATACAAGGAATACATAATAACAACTTTATTATTGCCTCTCAGGGCATATTTCCTTTAGGAACTAGGTGTAGTTCCTAGTGCGTTGGACCCAATGGTGATCTATTGTGACAAAAATAGAGCCATATCCAACGCCAAGGAACCAAGGTCTCACAAGAATTCCAAGCATATTAAGCGCTGGTTTCACTCCATCCTCTAGCATGTCATGGATGGAGATATAAAGATTTGTAAAGTACACACAGACCTCAATTGTTGCGACCTCGGATCGGTAAAGATCCTAAGTCCCTATGATTAACATGCTAGTCCCTGGATCAATAGCTAGCACTTCACACTCGATGAATATCATGTAAAACACAAGTCATTATTACACGAATAATCCAGAGTATAATTATTACAACTTGCATAGCTTATAGCTAGCTCAAATAAAACAGCGGAAACTAAATAAAACTTGAGTCCATCAACGCCTCAGGCTAGCTGCGTGAAGACCCGCGATCCCTACGCACCTTTCAATCTTCGGATTCTGCACATAAGACGTGCAGCCAACAAGTTGGGTCAATACTTTGAATGTATTGGCAAATTACACCAAGGAAGGAACAAGACTAACTCTACATGCAAGGCTAGAGTAGGCTTTGGGGTTTATTTGCGTAAAGCCAATTTTATCAAGGTAATGAGAAAAGAGGAAGAAAGTTTTCCCTACTTTGTAAACTTTGATAAATAGTATAGGGTCAAATGGAACACGAGGATATTACTCACCAAGTGCCCAATCAACCTAACACTTGGATATTACACACCAGGTGACACTTGGATATTACGCACCAAGTTACTTGGATATGACACACCAAGTTCCCAAATTCCCACCTATTAGCGATATTACGCACGCCATAGGGTTTGAAAAACTTTTGTTTGAAAAGAGAGAGGAAGATCTTTCAGAAGCTCCATCCTTCAGATGCTCAAAATGTTCTTTTCCGTGAACTCGGCTGATCGATCAGATTGCAATACTCTCGAGAGGTTGTGCACTTTCCCCACAATCCACGATCAAGTCCTTTTACAGACAAGACCATGGCGAAGCCTTCCCTTAGTAGCCCCTCTACCAGCTGGATCCAACCGTGCCAAGAACCTCCAAATGTTGGTACCCCGGTGAGGTTTCCCACTAAGTACTAAGCCAAGACAGAGCCCATATGTATTGTGGTTGCACGGGAAGCTTCTGAATTCTGAAACATGGCAGACTTCTTTGATTCCTGGGCGGCCGTCCTCCACCAAAATCTCACTTGTTGTCCCGACAACCATTCCGCCCAGAAGAAATTTAGTTTTATTTTGAAGGGGTTTTGGAGAAGAAAGTTCGCTCGAGAGAGCTATCATACTTAGAAAATTCTTGAGTCTTTCGAACCCTCCCAACGGTATTTGATATATATATATATAGCATAGCAAGCAATACTTAGTAAAACAGGGGGAACCTATTAGGACGGAAAATCCTAAGTATAAAGCTACTCATGGCATACTACAAAACCGCACTTGCAAAAATAGTAATAAGAAAGCTACTAAAAACCTACACATGCATACTACAAGATTTTGAAGAGTAAAACATGCATAGTCAAAAACTGGGACATAACATGAACAAGTGGTGTAACTTGCCTTGATCTGAGCAGCAATCTACACAACAATACTCCTCAGCGCACTCCGAGCAATCTAACGAAGCAAACAAGGATCCAATCACAATTTGCACAAAACAAGTCACGAAGTCAAATATGCATGCATGCAACATGGTAATATGCAAGGGTGGGTTTGATTTCGGCCAAGGGTCTTAACCAGGGGTGTTGTTGAGTTGGGGATGTCATTAGAATCGATTTCCCACAGATTTTAGGTATTTTGGATAGAACCCTAATTAACCAGGCTTGAAACTAGATCTACAGCTCGAATCTATCTCGAAACAGATATAAACACCCTAAGAAAGATATGATAATTTTCTACAGAAGGTATTGTCAAAACAAGGCCAACGCAACAAGAATCAACTAAAACGGAGTTACGGATAATTTTCTAGAATTACAATACTCTAATCTAAACTTTTAACTCTACTGCAAGATTGCCGTGGCAAAATAGTAATATTATTGTAGATCTGTGTTCTACTCGAAAATATGAATCCAACGGTATATTATACGCAATTTTTGGACTAATAATCTAATTTCTATGAATTTTACAAATTACAGCTATAATCTGCAATTTTAAATTCGAACGGAATATTCCAGAGAATATTCCGCTGACTGGACAGGTTGACTGGGACTAGATGCTGACCTGACGACGACGTGGCGGTGACGAGGCAACTGATCGGGACGATTGAATCTCGACCGTCGGGATGAGATCCGGTGGCTAGAAGAGAAGTTGGCTCAAAATAGACCCGATTTTGCCTAACAAAGGACTAGAAGTAGATCTGTGTTAGAGAGATAAATCCGTAGGTCAAATCGAAAAACTTTGAACATGAAAGTTGTGGAGGATGATTAGATCTACCTTTTCACCAAAGGGATTTGGATTCCAAGAAACGAGCGCGAGTAGATCTTGGAATTACGCCATCAGATCTGAAATATTGCGTTGCGAAATTCTCCGGCTGTGGTGGATGAAAAGAGGTGAGGTTTGTCGGAATTGAAAGATTTCGACGAGATCTACAACTTTCGTGTTGAAGCCGAAGGCAGCCGACGAAGTTTAGATGGGTTTAGAAGCGAAATACGATTCGGTGGGGTGTAGATTCGGGATTTCGGGAAGGAGAAGTGTTATAGATGTGGCTCCGATGGATTACTTAGGCTTTTATGATGATGGGAGGATAGATCTTGGAGTAAGAAACAAGTAGAAACAAACGGAAGTCAATTCGGAGTTGTAGATAAAAAGTTATAAGTGTTTGAATAGAGATAGGTTTAGAAAACAGATTTTCGCACGCTTTTTAAAGCGGAGGTGGGATCGGCTGGTTCGGTCGGCTGAGGTGGGCCGGCCGGCGGCCCATTTCGTTTTTTTTCTTTTCTTTTTCTATTTTGGTATTTTCTTTATATCTTTTGCATACGAACTCCAAATTAGACGAAATTGGTCTCTAAAATTTTGTAAAAAGAAGAGGGTTAGGATAGGATTATAAAATAACACTTTTGCAAAGGTTTTGGTGATTAAAAAGGTTTTACCCTCCTTTTGTCTGTAAGTGACTATGGGGTTTGAGAATTGCCTGATGCAAATTTTTCGATAGGTGATGCCATGATGCAATGATATGATGCATGCTTACTAGTAACATCTGAAATTATAAAATTTGGGATGTTACATCAATGTAGCGGATCCGTTGACTAAAGTTCGCCCTAGGGCAAAACATGATCAACACCAGGACTCCATGGTTTTTAGATTTATCACTATGTAACTAGATTATTGTCTTTAGTGCAAGTGGGAGACTAAAGGGAATATGCCCTAAGAGGCAATAATAAAGTTGTTATTATCATATTCCATGTATATGATAGATGTTTATTTTGCATGCTATAATTGTGTTAATTGGAAATGTTAATACATGTTTGTTTAATAAACAAATACGAAGTTCCTAGTCATGCCTCTCTCATAGACTAGCTCATTGATTAACAAGATTATCAAGGTTTCTTGATCATGGACATTGGATGTTGTTAATAATGAGGTCACAACATTTGTGAAATGATGTGATGAACATTCATCCAAAGTATAGCATTACGATCAAAGGCATTGTGTTTATATTGCTATAGCATCTTGCGAAGTAATCTTAGTCCTTCGACCATGAGATCATGTCAATTGCTAATACTAGAAGAATGACTTGATAACATCAAACGTCACACTGTAACTGGGTGAATATAAAGGTGGGTTCAGATACTCCGAAGGTGTTATGTTGAGGCACATGGATCAAGAGTGGAATTTTTCCATCCCGATGACGGATAGATATACTCTAGGCCCTCTCGGTGATATCACATTAGTTAGCTTGCAAGCAAGTGATGAGATCACTAGAATGTTATATCACGGGAATAAGAAAAGAGTGCATGTCGGTAACAAGATCAAACTAGGTATGGAGATACCGATGATCGAATCTCGGACATGTAATATATCGCGGGACAAAAGGATTGGGTTACATGAGTAAAAGGTTCTTACGATCACAGAAGTCATCGTTGAATGTGTGGGAGTCAGTATGGATCTCCAGGTCCCGCTACTAATTATTGATCGGAGAAGGGTCTCGATCATGTATGCATTATTCGCGAACCATAGGGTGACACACTTAAGGGATACCGACACCATTTGGAGAAAATATGTTCCAGAGAAAAGAATTACAAAGCACTGGAATTATTTCGATTGAAACCGGAATTGTTTCGGGTGAAATTGTAGAAACCAGATCTGCATGTGATATTGAAATGTTGCACGGGGGTTTTATGTGAACGTTTGTTAACTAAATTAATTAGAAAAATTCCGAATAATATAAATAAAAGAGTTTTATTAAATGAGTGTATTAAATTTGGAGAAATTTAATGCATTAAGTGGAGTTTTAAGTGGAGAATGTGAAGGGTCATATTTATGTGGAGAGGAGTTACCACCACATAAATGAGAGGAGGTGGAGGGGCTCCTCCATGGCCGCCGGCCATGGGAGGGGGTGCCCTCCTCCTCCTATAAAAGGCCCCCTCTCCTCACTTCTCACTGACACCTTCTTGTGAAGGATCTCTCTTCCCCTCTAGATTTATTCCCCCATGGTCTCGGATTAGCGAGATACATGTTCCTGATGGCTTTTTGTCTAGAAGGAGTTGCTGCTTCCGCTGCATCGCCAGAGCGAGGAGGCGGAGGTTGTTCGGTGGCCTAAACGTGTGTGCGAGTATGTATGCGCTGCTGATTTGCGGCGCTAGGACTTCCTCGTGATCTTGAGATCGGCAAGCGAATGACTACATCATCCACGAGTCAAATCTCATTACACTTTGTCGGTCTTGAAGGGTATGATTCCTTTGGATGTATATCCACCTGTTGCTTGTATCTAGTAGATCGATCTTGGCGTATAGTAGTTCCCATCGTAAGAATTTTTTTGTTTTCTATGATGTGAATCCAACAGGTGCCACAAGTGGCAGCACCCCGTGGTCTCGCACACGTCCGGTGTTTGATGATGGCCTCTGTTCTCCCTAGTCCAGTCAGGATACAGAAGTAGACCTTCTAGAACTAGGGATCTTGCAGCGCGACGAAATGATGAAGTTGTGTCGTCTCCTACATGCATAGTTCTTGTGGGAACCGCACACACGACAGACAACAAGAGAGAGAAATTCTTTGAGGAAAATTGGCTTAGAGAATATTGTGTGTCTTTTTCCCTCCCATAAGGACCTTTTTATATAGGGTGAAAGGGGAGACCATTTCTCCCCAAGTCCTGAGGTGGGACTAAAGGAGAGGGAGGGGAGGAGGTGCACCCTGGAAGGAGGCCTGGCTGGCCGGGTGGGCCCCGCACAACCCATGAGAGGGTGGCGACCGGGTGGGCCCCACTCCGCACCATGCTTGTGCCTGGTGTTGACTGCTGGACAAAGACTGATACTCCAGATATTGATCCACCTATATTCAGGCTTTCCAAGGGGAGAAACCAGACTAAAAGAAGGAAATGCCAGTTTGAAGTGCAAACACAAAAGCAAACATCAAGAATGGGAACAATAACATGCAGAAACTGCAAGAGATAGGGTCATACTTACACTAGCTGTGACACACCACCTAAACCATCCCTATAGATGAGGAAAAATCAACACCAAGTAATTGTTAGTAGGCTTTACATAGTAGTTATATTAATAAATATTTTTTTGTGTTAACAAAAAACCACCACCCCAGGAAAACAGAGAGGCATCAGCAGCTCGATCAACACCTCCATCATTACCTTCATGAGCAAGGGCAACACTATTAGCAGCTCCAGCTACTAGAGCAGCATCAGCAGTATCTCAAGCACCAAGGACTACTCCATCTACATCATCTACAAGAAGGACTGCTCCATCTACATCAACTCATTTAACAATATCTAGAAGCTCCTTTAATGCTCTAAGAAGCACCAATCCAGTACATGCAGATGGTAGGCCATCATGAAATAGGAGAGCAAGCACAAGGATGGATGGATATCTTACTACATATGGAATTTACAAGATGATAGTTGAAGATATAAAACACATGAAGTGAATCATCTGTGTTTGTTGGATGAAACTTTTTACTTATGTTATTTGTGTGTAAGTTGTGACTTGATATCAGTGTGTGAGAATTTTGTCTTTTGGACCTGTGTGTGTGTAAGATTTGGTTGTGTGAAACTTGTTTGTTTAATGTTTGTGTGAGAATTATGTCTATTGATCATATGAATGTGTTAGTTTCATTGCTATGTGTGAGAATTTTGTCACTTGTGCTAGCTTGTTGTCAACAGGTTACGCCACAAGTGGTGGTTTTCTGCCACCAACTGCTCCAATTGTGGTGGGCTTTTGACAAAAATCAGCTAGATAGCACGCCAACCAAGATAGTATTGTTAAAAAATTACCCCACTTGTGGTGGTTCTCTATCACCAACTGGCTCAATTGTGGTAGGTTTTTGGCACAAATCAGCAAGATATCACACTTGTGTTCAACTAAATGTCCAACAGAGTGTACCCCACGTGTGTTCAGCTACATGTCCAACTGAATTCACCACAAAGTAGCACAATACCTCAAATAAAATAGTTCAGCTAGAATTCAGCAAATACAACACATAGTTCCACATAATACAACTAAAATGTAGCAAATAGTTCAAATCTAACACACACAACTACACAAATCCTTCAAATAAACAACACAAGGTGTTGGGGGGATACCCCCGGGTAGGGTCACACCGGGGTATAAAGGCCGAGTTAGCCGAGGTTCGGCAAGGTCAAAGCGGATGCTGGCCGGACCACCTCAAGGTAGGCCGAATCATAGAGTAACCCGGACCAGGGGGCGTCCACCTAACTAGGTCTCAACCGACTTAAGTCGTAAGTCGAAACGATGTATCTAACTTTCATGCAGGAACGTGTGTGGCCGGATCAACTACGATCCGGTAATGTCAAGCTTCTAGGAGAAGGAAGGAATCTCGCTGGTCAAAAGTAGCCCCGGTACGCACGGCATGAGCGAAGCGGACAGAGGCAGGACCAGCGAGGCGTGGCCGACAAAGGTGACGAAGCCAATGTCGGTTGACGCAGGCGCCGCAGAGGCTCACGTAGCCTCTGCATGGATGACGCGGGGGAAAAGTAACCCGGTCGGCTTACTATTTTGGGAGGAGGCATATTCCCTGGAATATGCCTCCACGTATGCCCTAAGTGGAGACCTAGCCACCCCTATATAAGGAGGGCTAGGGCCTCTGTAGAAAGGTTAGATTCTACGGGTTGGTCTTGTATGGGTTAGCTTCTGGCGAGAGTAAGAGAGTCCCTTCTTCCTCCTCCCCCAAGACAGCTCTAGGAGCACTTGTAAACCTTGGAAGTGAATCAAATATAACTTCTGTGTGAGGAATCACCTCACTATCCCTCCCTGGATTCCCCTAGTGCATATTAGTCCCCACCATTAGCCTATCCATGGCATCTGCCATGACACCATCACAACAGTTGGCGCCCACCGTGGGGCTAGCGGCGCTAGCAGGGGTCAAGATCCGGACGGGAAACCTCATCGGCACCGGCGAACACGTCGTCTCCGGGCTCGTTCAACGCTTTGGAGCGCTGGACTTTGTCAGCGACAACGCTGGCTACTTCGGCACGTGCCCGCTTCCGCGCAACGGCCTCTTCATCAAGATCGGCGTGCACAAGGTCTATGTTGCTATCGATGTGTCGTGCGTTCATCCGCGGCACGTCGTCGAGGCAGGGGAGCCACCCCTTAGCGTGGTTCACGGGGCGCGTATCGCTCGCTCCCCAAACTATGCTGAGGTGATGATGACTGCGCCTGGTGCAGGCGCAAGCAAGGATCCGGCACCAGATCCGGAGGTAATGCCTAAGGCACCGAGGAAAGGTAGAGCTCCTCCACTAGAGAGACCTGAGAATGTGCTGCAGGAAGCGATGGATAGCTTGGCAAACCCTGTAGTAGCAGCAGTAGATCCGGCTCAGGCACAGGCCGAGCTAGAGGAAACTAGGCAAAAAATACTTGAGGGTGTGAAAAAGATAGCCGCGGCTCAGCAGTCGTTGAACATGACGCTGCATGAGTACGCAAATGCAAACAAAGTTGATGCTGTAAAAGTAAAGGGGAGAAACCTCATGAAACGAAATGAACAAAGAGGGAGACACTAGGATTGAGGAGTCAGAGAATTGTTTGTCCGTGGGGCTGCCGAGGTATATTACCCCGACTAAGAACCTCAGAGCAGCGGATGCAGCTGCATCCGAGTTAGAGGGTCTAACGGGTGAAGCCCGTCAAAGAAAACAAGATAGGGTCAATGAGTTGGTTCGGATCGCGAACAGGCAAAATGAGGAATTGCTCAGGGATAACCCGGAGAGAGCTGGGGCCTCCAAGATCGTTCATTCGGCGGTGGGTAACCCGGAGAAATCCGCTGGAGCCGCATCGTCTCCTCATGGTGGTCCTAGGAGAGAAGAAGTAGTAACCTTGGCCAGAAGGAACAAACAGATCGTCCCGTATGACCCAACACGGGCAGGGAAAGGAAAAGAAGTACAGAAAAATGATGATCGACGAAGTGTGAGCCAAGGTGAAGCTGGCCGAGGTAACCGCGACCAAGGCAATGTTGGTCAAGGAAATGTTGTAAATGGAAATGCCGGACAGTGAAACTCGGCAGGAGCAGGACAACCCCAGCAACGGAATATACCAAGGCAAGAGCAAAGTGCCAGCCGAGGTATGCAACAGAGAGCTGCTCCACGAGAGCAAGACCGATATAACGATGGAGATTCAGAAATGGTGAACGCAGGATACCCAAGGCCGGACTATCATGTGATAGGGTCAAGATTGGGAAGCAGGGATTTGATGCCTGATGATGCCAGGTTGAAACTGGACCGACTGTATAGGTCGGAACAGATCGAATGTCAAGGTCCACCGGGTCCTGCGTGTTTTGGGCCCCAGATCATGAAAGAGCTGCTAGTACCTAACTTCCAGTTACCCAGAAGCACAAAGACGTATGACGGCAGTACTAAGCCGGAGGATTGGTTGATAAACTATGCTACAGCTGTGAAAATTGCTACATGCAACTTGAGATGGGCTGTGAGATACGTACCCCAGATGTTGGAGGGGCCAGCCAGGGTATGGCTAAACAATTTGCCGCCCGGAAGTATTAACTGCTGGATCGATTTTGAGGAAATGTTTATCAGCAATTTATCGAGTACGTATCAGAGGCCAAATAGGCCACAGACCCTAGCTATGTGTAAGCAGAGACCAAACGAGACGGACCGGGAGTTTTTAACCCGGTGGTGTACCGTGAGAAACTCGTGTGAGGGTGTGATAGAGTCACAGGCCATAACATGGTTTGCGCAAGGTTGTAGATATGCAAGCGAACTGTGGCAGAAGTTGCAAAGGAAAATGCCAACCACATTGGTAGAGATGAGCCGGATTGCTGATTCGTATGCTTTGGGTGATCCGACTCAACCCAGGCTCGTGTCAAACGAGTCAAATGAGGAATATTACCAGAGAGATGGATCCGGATCATCCCGGAGAAATGATTACAGAGGAAAAAGAAGAGATGACATACCGGATTACCGGTACAGTTCGCAACAAGTTGCAGCTGTGAATCAAGATCAGCCCGGAGCAGGAGGCAATCAACGTCAGAAAACTGGAGGGGGACAATGGACACCAAGAAATGATGGCAAGAAAACTTGGACGCCAGAGCAGAAGAAACAGTGGCAAGAAAAGAAGGACCGTCCGAGGTACACTTATGAGTCGATGTTGGATCAGCCGTGTAAATTTCACACGCCAAATCCGAGTAACCCAGCGGGTCATACGACGAGGCAATGTGAGTGGATGCGTAAAATAGAACAAGGTGGTTCGGGGAATGCTCAGGCACCCTGGAATGATCAACCTCGGCAGGAGTTACCCCGGCAACAATTGCTCTCCGGAGCAAACACGCAACAACTAATGTTGCCTTCCCCTCCGCCGAGGTATGATAACCACGAAAGAAGGGATGCAGTGCATCAGGTGGAAAACCAGCATCAGCCGGATCAGAGGTACCCCGGAAATGAGGGGAGGAATGAGTACAGAGAGCATCATCAGAGTTATTGTGTGTTTCCCACTGAGGAAATAGACAGAAAGAGCTTGCAGCGCCGACATATGGAGGTGAATGTGGTAATGCCAGCAGTGACGAGGTATATGCCTTGGTCGGACCAGGAAATCACCTGGAGCATTAAAGATCATCCCAAGCTTATGCCAAGTCCTGTTTTGTATGCGTTAGTGCGGGATCCGACATTCATTGGGCCTAAGATCAATGTAAGGTTCTCTAAGGTAGTGATTGACAATGGCAGTAGCATTAACATCATGTATGCAGATACAATGCGCAAGTTGGGCATCTCGGAGAACATGCTCCAGGCTACAAGGACAACCTTCCATGGTATTGTGCCCGACATTTCTTGTGAGCCCATAGGCAAGGTCCGGGTTAACGTATTGTTCGACACAAGAGATAACTGCCGAACTGAGAATTTGGAGTTTGAAGTAGTGAACTTGGAAAGTGTGTATCACGCGTTACTCGGAAGACCAGCACTGAACAAATTCATGGCAAGTTGTCACATCAGTTACTTAAAGATGAAGTTGCCCGGGCCAAACGGAGTGATTACTATTGCTGGAGATTTCCAACGTTCCATTGAGTGTGCGTCGGTCGGGTCTAATCTAGCCGAGTCACTCGTGATCGCGCAAGAGAAAATAAAAATTCAAGAGGTGGCGGCATTGGCTCAGTCCGTGCAGCAGTATATGCCGGCGCTGAGTAACCCGCACGGGAGTGTCTCATTCCAAGCCACGAAAGATACCAAGAAGGTGCCTGTTGATGATATGTTCCCAGAGCGCGCCGTAACAATTGGTGCCGGGTTAAATGACAAATAGGAAAGCGAGCTCGTCAACTTCCACTATGAGAATCGGGACATTTTTGCTTGGTCCACACAGGACTTGCAAGGTGTTCCGAGGGAGTTGGCCGAGCACTCTTTGAATGTGAGACCCGGAGCAAAGCCGGTGAAGCAACCTCTCCGCCGCTTCGCCGAAGATAGGAGGAAAGTCATCGGAGATGAGATAGCTCGATTGTTGGCTGCAGGATTTATCATGGAAGTTCTTTATCCGGATTGGTTATCTAATCCGGTGCTGGTGGAGAAGAAGAAGGGTGATCCAAATGTGGCAGTGGTTTGGCGTATGTGTATCGATTACACGAACCTGAACAAGGTGTGTCCAAAAGATCCATTTCCACTGCCAAGGATAGATCAAGTCATAGACTCAACTGCTGGATGTGAGCTGTTGTCATTCATTGATGCATATTCTGGTTTCCACCAGATACCTCTGAATCGGGATGATCAAATAAAGACTGTGTTTATCACCCCGTATGGGACTTATTGCTATCGCACCATGCCATTTGGTTTACGTAATGCAGGAGCAACGTACCAAAGATGTATGCAGAAATGTTTGCACGACCAAATAGGTCAAAATGTACAAGTGTATGTGGATGATGTGGTTATCAAGACCAAGGAAAGCAAAACTCTCCTTGACGATATCAGGCAGACGTTCGCGAACTTAAGAAGGTTCCGGATGAAGCTTAACCCGGAAAAATGTACCTTCGGTGTCCCGGCTAGAAAATTACTCGGATTTCTTGTTTCCAGCCGAGGTATCAAAGTTAATCCAACTAAAATCCGGGCCATTGAGCGAATGGAACTGCCGAAGTGTCTTAACGATGTCTAGAAGTTCACTCATTGCCTGGCATCGTTAAGTCAGTTTGTATGTCGGTTGGGAGAAAAGGGATTGCCTCTCTATCAACTCATGAAAAAGTCGGATAAGTTCGTTTGGACGCCGCAGGCCAATGAAGCCTTTGCTCACTTAAAGAAGATGTTAGCCACTGCACTAGTGTTAGCCTCTCCACTATCAAAGGAGCCAATGTTGCTCTATATAGCCGCAACCAACCGAGTTGTAAGTGTAGTAATTGTGGTAGAGCGCGACGAAGGGGGTAAGTCGGTGTAGAGGCTAGTGTATTATCTGAGCGAGGTGTTGTCTGCCTCAAAGCAGAACTACCCACACTATCAGAAAGTGGCATATGGTGTGTATATGGCAGCTAAGAAGTTGAAGCATTACTTTGAGGAGCATCCCATCAAGGTAATATGTGAGGCTCCCATATCCGAGATAATGAGTAACAAGGATGCAAGTGGTAGAATTGCAAAATGGGCAATTGAACTAGCTCCCTATGCACCACAATATGACAGAAGAGAAGCAATCAAGTCTCAGGCTGTAGCCGACTTTTTTGTGGACTGGGCTGAGGTACAATACGACCCACCGCTACCAGATCTGAATTACTGGAGGATGCACTCTGACGGGTCTAAAACGAAAACCTGGCTAGGCGCCGGAATTGTACTTACCTCGCCAAAGAAGGACCAGCTGAAATATGTGCTGCAGATCTCTTTCACGGCATCAAACAATGTCGCTGAGTATGAAGCACTTGTGCATGGGCTCAAAGTGGCAAAAGAAATTGGGATATGTCGCATCCTATGCTTTGGCGACTCAGATTTGGTAATACAGCAAGTGTCGGGACTGTGGGACACCCTTGATCCAAACATGGCGCTGTACAGATTTCATGTACAGAAGATATCTGGTTACTTTGAGGGATGTGAATTTCACCATATACCCCGGGTGGAAAATGAAGCTGCCGACGTATTGTCGAAGCTCGGATCAACTCGACAAGCAATTCCACCGGGAATAGCATTGGAACACCTCAGAAAACCGTCTATCAGGCCGTCCCAGAAACCGACTCAATTTACGTCCCGGAGGATACAAAATCCGGAGCCGTGCCCATGGACATTGACACGGGAGGTGGTGCGCGAAACCCGGGGACTGCCTCGGCGAGCCCGGGGACTGCTCAGCGAGATCCGATTGAAGTTATGCCGATGGATCAGATGGAAATTGATGAGGACGTGTTCCCTGTGCGAGCTATACCAGCTTGGGCATTGCCTATATTTCGATTCCTGAAAGATGGAACGTTGCCCACTGAGGAGGTGCTATCCAGGAAAACTCAGAGGAGAGCAAAGGTGTACACAATCATCAATTCCGAACTATACAAAAGGAGTGTAACCAACGTCCTCCAGCAATTCGTTGACCCGGAAGAAGGGCTTGACATCCTCCGAGATATACATCAAGGGGAGTGCAGGCATCATGCCTCGTCCCGAGCCTTGGTGGCAAAAGATTTCCGACATGGATTCTACTGGCCAAGTTCCTTAGAACAAGCAGAAGATCTGGTGAGAAAGTGCAATGGTTGTCAGAGGTATGCTACCAAGACACATATGCCAATGTCGGAGCTCAAGACCATATCAATCACCTGGCCATTTGCTGTGTGGTGTTTGGACATGGTGGGCCCATTTAAACCAGCAAGGGGAAATATGACTCACATTTTGGTCATGGTAGACAAATTTACAAAGTGGATCGAGGTGAAGCCAATAAGAAAATGTGATGGAGCTACGGCCGTGACGTTTCTCAAAGACATCATCTTGAGATACGGTTACCCTCACAGTATCATAACTGATAATGGTACAAACTTTGCGGAAGGAGCATTTGCGCATTTCTGACGGGATAAGAAGATCTGGTTGGACGTTGCCTCGGTAGCCCACCCCGCTTCGAATGGACAAGTGGAAAGATCCAACGGATTGGTATTATCCGGGATAAAACCCCGGCTCATTGAGCCGCTACAAAGATCAGCGGGGTGCTGGATAGAAGAACTACTAGCGGTACTATGAAGTTTAAGAACAACTCCGAATCGATCAACGGGCTAGGGTCACCCAATACACAGAAGCCGAAGTGCAAGAAGCCCGGCAAAATGATGTTGATCTACTGGAAGAAGCGAGAGAATTGGCATTGTCCAGATCCGCCATATATCAACAAAATCTTCGACGCTATCATAGCCGGAAAGTAAGCCCCCGAGTTTTTCGGGAAGGTGGTCTGGTGCTCCGGTTGGTACAACGTACTGCTGGCATGCATAAATTATCTCCTCCATGGGAAGGGCCATTCATTGTGAGCAAAGCATTGCACAATGATTCTTATTATCTTATAGATGCAAAGCCACAGAAAAAGAACAAGGCGGACAGGTCCGGCGAGGAATCTAAGCATCCGTGGAATGTAGCTCTACTTCGTCCTTTCTACACTTAGCAGAGAAGTGTATGTATCCGAGTCTTCTCATATGTCGGTATGTATGCCGACAATGAGCTTATCAATGCGATGTTGGCACCTCGAGCAGTAACTCGGGGACTGCCTTAATAATATTTGTTGTCTTTTGTTATTTGTGCGTCAGCTGGAGTAAGTTGTTCTACTTAACTCGGATTAGTAGTGTGTGAGCACCAAAAACCCAACTCTTCGACTTGCTGCTGTCCAACAAGAATTGGATTCATGGCAAGCAAGAGAACAAATTTGGAATTGCGCAGCACATGAAAAACGACTAAGGAAAAGAACTTAATCGAGCCAACGTTTGTTTTTCGAAATAACCTTGTATGTTTTTAGTTTATTATGCTGATTTATTTTGAGCTAAGCCTAAAAGTTTCCTACTATTGTTAAGACAATTTTTGAAGCTCGGATTCGTAAGTCGTAAAACCGAATCAAGGTAGACACGAGCCGAGCCAAAAGATTGGACGAACAAGAAAATGAAACTCGGGGACTACGCCCAAGTTAATCCGGCATAAAAACTTAGTAGCAAAATATCACATGTGTACTGGAAACAATTCCACCCGGCATACCGGGGATCTGATAAACTTTAAAGTTTTTTCACTTGAGGAGCAGCAGGAGGAGGAAGTTCGACGTCATCTTCGCTGTCTTCAATGTCTGAGGCATCGCCCTCTTCGTCTTCATCCGACCCATCTTCAACATTCTCAGGGTTTTCGTCACCGGCGGCTTCCAGGAAGCTCGGTCCCTCAGTCCATTCGTGAATGGGAGCATATTCGATGAGGTTGTGGGCGCAAGCCTTGCGCCGAGCTACCCACTCTGGGTCACTGGTCCACTTGGATCCGGTGCGCATGCGCGTTAAGAGGTTGGGGTCGATCTTCTCGTACCACATGAGTACGTAGTGAAGAACCGTCTCAGCTGCGGCGCGTCCAGCGGATTCCCTCCAAAGGTCGAGCTGGGTCTCGCACTCCATCAATTTTTCAACAAGAATTGCGGTTCCCTCCGGAGTGTCTTCTACAGGCCAAAACATGTTGAAGACTCGGACTGCAGCGTCAAGGATATCCTTGCCATAGTTCTTCATGATTTCCACGCGAGATGGCAGGCTAACCAGCAGGTCCTCCATGTCATAGGGAATCTCTTCAGCGTCAGGCCCAACAGGAGTACCCCTCTCTCGACGGAAATCAGCAACATCAGCGCTCGCGATGGCAGTGCCCTCTGGAAATTTTCCTGAAAACGAGATAAGAGAAACAGATAAAGAAAAGACATGTGAAGTAAACTAGAGAAATATGCCAGATAAGGGAAAGGAACTTACATGAAATATGGCTGAGGACCCGAGTCAACTCCCTGGTACAGTCATCACGTCTTTTGCGAAGCTGCACAAGTTCAGCGTTCGCTGACTCAAGCTTGACGTCAGACTCCTGGAGACGTTCTCGATCCTTGGCAATTTGGAGGTTGAGGCGTTCGCGCCCTTCGGAATAGTCCTGGCCGGCCTTTTGGAGCTCGGATTGATGTTGTGCCTTCAATTTCTTCATCTCGGCCTTAAGCTTGGCGATCTCATCATCCTTGGTCCGGAGGAGGGCAAGCTCATCGTCTTTCTTTTTGAGCTCGGCCTGATGCTACCCTGCTTGTTCGAGAAAATGCAGCATCATATCAAGCACGGGCACACTATCTTCCAGCGATACTGAAATAGTTTGTCAACCCGGCAAAGCTGGGATATGAATGTTTGCCGAGCCAAGGAGGAAAGAAGATGAAAAGCATAAGCAAGGTTGACTAGATATAACTTACCCTTGATCTGATCTAGATTCTTCCTCATAAGCTTATTCTCAGCCTCCACCCCAGCTGTGAAAACCGAATGATGGATTAGTTCGGCAGAAGAAGATGAAGGAAAATGGAGAAGTGTCAAGGAAGAAACCTACCCTGTTTTTCGTGTTCCACGAGAAGTGCGTTATGCTTGGTGCGCAGCATCTTATGAGTGTCCAGGAGACGCTGAAACTCAGCGCTCCGGCGGTTGGTGGTCACCTGGAAAGAATACAAAAATACAACTTAGCTTTGTGCATATTCGAAGTGTACAAAATCCGGGCCAAGTGGAACTTAACCCGGCTCTAGGTGTGTGCATATTCGAAGTGTACAAAATCCTGGCCAAGTGGAACTTAACCCGGCTCTAGGTGTGTGCATATTCGAAGTGTACAAAATCCTGGCCAAGTGGAACTTAACCCGGCTCTAGGTGTGTGCATATTCGAAGTGTACAAAATCCGGGCCAAGTGGAACTTAACCCGGCTCTAGATGTGTGCATATTCGAAGTTATGATGGAGCTACGTTAGTTTTCTAAGGAGCATCCGACCGAGTAACAAGTTACTCCCCCGTAGGCTCGGGGACTAATGGTTATGTCATGAATATCTACAACATGCTAAGGAGGTAACGCACCTCCATCATCCGACCCGCGAGGTTGATTGCCTTAGCGGCTGTGTTCATTTGAGCAGAAAATTCAGCAGGGCCGAACTTCTCCGGAAGATCGTCGTTGTGGACGAACTCCGCCTTGTTCCAATTCATGACCAATTCGATCAGGCTCGGAGGGTACCGCTCGCCGGTGGGCATATGGGGTGCCACCAAGCCCTTCGCATGTGCTTCCCTCCTCTCAACCAGGGCAAGGGCCGGGCTGGTGTGCAAAACCATCTGTTGCGCATCAGCTGGCTCGGCAGGGGCGTCCTTCGATGCTGGAGGTTTCTTGGGAAGCATGGATGCGAGAGTGCGCTGTCCAGCCTCGGCGAACGCTGTCCTGGTGGCGTCAGCGGCCTTTTTGCCCTTGGGCTGCTGGGAGGAGGAAGTGGTTGAAGCAGATTTTCCCTTGGGAGCTGTTTGGGTACTTTCTCGCGGAGACTGAGAAGTCTCGGACGAGGCGGAGGAGCTTGGCGCTGGTGCTCTTGGTGCTGGGCTTGGTGCTGCTGTTGGCGCTCTTGCTGCTGGAGTTGGTGCTGGTGCCGGAGTTGGTGCTGGTGCTGGTGATGAGGTAGTCTCGGTGGTCGCTGGTTGCGGTGGAGCCGAAGTTGTGGATGCCGCCGCCTCGGCTGGGCTAGTCTCCCCCGCTTCAAGGTTGCCCCCCTCTTGATGAGGTGGAGCAGAACCCGGAGCAGCCGCAGAACCCTCTAGAATAGGGCTCAGCGGGCGTGGCTCGTCGCCACGAGGGGGAGAAGGGCTAGGTCGGAGCGGCGAAGCAATGCCAGACCCACTCTAGGGGACCTCCACCGCGGCCCTGCCGAATCAAACAATGTCGGATGAGTAACTAAAACAGTACAAGAACAGGTAAGTGGTTGAGGGAAAAGAGTCTTACGCATCCGAGGTCAGGGGATCCTTAGGCTTCCGAGCCCTTCGTGCAGGGGCCTTGGTTGCAGGCTTGGAGGCAGTTTTGTCCCCGGACTTCTTTCGCCTTTTGGTAGGCTGAGAAGGTCCGGAGGAAGAAGTTGATGCAGCTCCCCGCTTCTTCTTCGATGCAACCGGAACAGGGTCACCCATGGCAAGGGGAGGGTCCTCATGGATCTGCCCACCGGGGTTAGCTGATGCCGGAAAAGCATAAGAAAGGGGGACAGCGTCCAGAGCTTCCATCACCTCGACATCCGAGTCATCTTCACCATCGGGCCAATCTCTAATGGAAGAGAGTTTACCGGTGGGTCGCTTCGTAGCATCGGTCATTGGAAGGAACATCTCCTGATCCGGCTCTTCCTTGTCCGAGGTCTCCCGGTCAGGCGCCCACTTAAGGGTGGGATCGGTGCCATCTTCGAGGGTCTGCTGAAGGAGTATCTAAGGAAAAGAACAGACAACGGAGTTAAAAATACAACAGCGACCGACATAAGGTTTAATTCGGAGAAAGTTTGCGGCACAAAACTTACCGCGAGAGGAAGCCTATCACGACAAAAGTGCTCAATTCCCCACGTCCACTCAGAGGATAAGTCCTTGTGGGTGGTGAAGAGAGCCTTGACCCGGCGATAGATCTCCGTTTTGCTCAACTCGAAGGACGAGGTCCGGTTGGGGTCGTGGCCCCAGCTCATGTGACACACTTTGTGAGTGCGGTTCTGGAGCGGGGAGATCCGGTTGCGGATGAACGTGATCATGGCGTCCTCGTTGCGCAACCCGAGCTTCTTCAGTTCCGCGAACCTTTTATTTACCTAGTTGGCCAAGGCCGTGGGCTTCTTGGGGATGACGTCCCACAACTCCGGGTTAGGAGGACCCGGAGTATAGGGGCGCAGCCGGATCAAGTCTTCGGTGCCGGCGTTCCGGACATAAAAGAAAGTCCGGGCCCATCCCTTGCAGGACTCCAGCCCGGTGACTCGGGGGAAAACGGATAGCCTCCGGGGAGAGATGGACGCAGCCCCAAACTGCGTAAGCTGCTTGTCCTCCAGGTCAAGCTGAATGTTCAGAATGATGTTACGATGAAGGCCGAAAAACCGGATCCATAGCTCCTTCGTGGGCCATAATCCGGCATAGCCTTCGATCGTGGAGGCGAAAGTAGAGAGAGGTGATTGCGTTGGCAGGAAGGTGGTGCAGTTGGAGTTCGTAGGTATTCAACCAATCGTGGAAGAAATCGCTGACCGGCAAACTGAAACCCCGATGAAAGTGTGACAAGAACACCACATACTCACCCGGATTGGGTGAGGGGGCAAGTTCGGCGGAGGCGAGACGCGCGGTGACTCTGGCGGGGATGCGCCTGGTGCGGTAGAGCCAGTCCAGGTCATCCCGACAGACCCAGGATCCAGCCCACGCACCACGGTCCGCCGTGGCGGCGTCTTCCTCCATCTCTTGCTCGGCGACGATGAGCTCCTCCTCTGTCATCTCGAGTTCGCTGCCCTCGCTGGTGCTAGCGGTGGTGGGGGGCAGCGGCCTAGACTGACAGCGACCCGTGGCGGAGGAGGTGCGCAGCGGCGGGGGCGACGCAGAGGCGCGTGGAAGCGGTGCGGCGGTGGCGCTGCTACTTAGAAGAGGTGGCGGCGGCGCTGTCGCGGGAGAATACAAAGAAGAGGAACTGGAGGCAGAGGGGCGCGGAAGGGGGAAAAGACCTAAGGGGCGCGCCCCTCCCCTATTTAACCACTCCCTCGTGGGGGAAGTGGGATCATGTTTTGTGGTTACGCCACACGGTGTGGCCGTGTACACACCGGATTGGCCAATCAGAACCAAGCCACACGGAAGGTCACAGGGCACAGCAGATCCCATGACGCGACACATTGATGCAGTTAACGAGGAGGCAGGCGTGACGTGACACGCGCATAGTAACTCTTGACAATCACTACAGCGGTTACTATGGTTGGCCCTTAAAATGAGGCAATGTGATGATTAGCCTCCACGTGGGGAAGCGTACGAGAGAAGGAAGAACAACCCGGATGAGAATGTGGTAACCCGGCCAGCAAGTGAAAACTTGGAATGTGCCAAGGGAAAGTAAATCCATAGAATCCGAGATAAGGAGGTAACTCGGAAATAAGATCCTAAGCTCAGTGAAATGGAACCAGATGTGGCCTTAGCGGCCAAGGCAGCTAAGACCGCACCAGCTTCGGGGACTAATGTTGGGGGGATACCCCCGGGTAGGGTCACGCAGGGTATAAAGGCCGAGTTAGCCGAGGTTCTGCAAGGTCAAAGCGGATGCTGGCCGGACCACCTCAAGGCAGGCCGAATCACGGAGTAACCCGGACCAGGGGGCGTCCACCTAACTAGGTCTCAACCGACTTAAGCCGTAAGTCGGAACAATGTATCTAACTTTCATGCAGGAATGGGTGTGGCCGGATCAACTACGATCTGGGTCATGTCAAGCTTCTAGGAGAAGGAAGGAATCTCGCTGGTCAAAAGTAGCCCTGGTACGCATGGCATGAGTGAAGCGGACAGAGGCAGGACCAGCGAGGCGTGGCCGACAAAGGTGACGAAGCCAATGTCGGTGACGCAGGCGCTGCAGAGGCTCACGTAGCCTCTACATGGATGACGCGGGGGAAAAGTAACCCGACCGGCTTACTATTTTGGGAGGAGGCATATTCCCTAGAATATGCCTCCACGTATGCCCTAAGTGGAGACCTAGCCACCCCTATGTAAGGAGGGCTAGGGCCTCTGTAGAAAGGTTAGGTTCTACTGGTTGGTCTTGTACGGGTTAGCTTGTGGCGAGAGTAAGAGAGTCCCTTCTTCCTCCTCCCCCAAGACAGCTCTAGGAGCACTTGTAAACCTTGGAAGTGAATCAAATATAACTTCCGTGTGAGGAATCACCTCACTATCCCTCCCTGGATGCCCCTAGTGCATATTAGTCCCCACCATTAGCCTATCCATGGCATCTGCCGTGACACCACCACGACACAAGGTACATAATGGCAACTCATTAATCACTCCGACGGATCTCAAAGATGTTCTTCTGCTTCTTCTTGTTTGCCTTCTCCAACTCTAAAATCTGCAATATAGTATTCAAGTTTATTCTTCTCTTCTTTTGAGACTTGTGATCTTGTCCTCTGTCTTCTTCCTCTTAAGCTTCTCAAGCTACAGGTTAGTAGATGTCACCTTTGCAACCTGATCAAGAGACAATGTGTTCCCAAGTTTTTATGCAGTTCCAGGTTCTTCATTTCTATATCCATCTTATCAAGCACCAGTTGGTGAAAGGACATTTACTGTCCTAATCTATTTTGGTGTTCGTTAACAACATAAGGTTCATTTTGCTGTGTGTTAATGTCTATAAGTCAATCTAATGAAACGATAAAAGGCCATAACATTGTGGGAAATTCCCTAGATAAATCTGATGATTCCTGAAGAATTTAGACTAGAGTCTCCGGTGTGGAGACACTAGAGTCTCCGATGTTGTCTCGAGTTTCCTCGAAAGTACCCGGAGTGGACTCATGTTGTTACCCAAAACCATTCTGTGTGGGGGTCCGAAGATAGACCGGATTCTAGCCGGAATCTCTGGTGTGGTATCTCGGACCGGAGTTTCCGGTGTGGAAACACCGGAGTCTCCGGTGTCCCTGGTTCGGAGATCCTGCCAGAGTCTCCGGAGTGAGTGTCAAGATCAAGCCCAGGTCATTCAGTATGGTGGTCTAGAGATGGACCAGAGATGGAGCGGAGTCTCCGATGTAGACCGGAGTCTCCGATGTAGACCGGAGTCTCCGATGTAGACCGGAGTCTCCGGTGGGGAAGGTCTCCAACATGCAGAAAATAGTCAACAACTGTGGAGGCTATAAATAGAGGACCTCATCTTCTACCTCAAGCTGCTCGTTCTTGAAAAGAAAAGCATCACCATTAGAGCCACCAAAACTCCAAGATCTCTTCATCCAACAACGTTGCCGAATACGAGGCACTGGCGCATGGCCTCCGGCTAGCCAGGGAGATTGGCGTCAACAGGATCCTTTGCTTCGGTGATTCGGATCTGGTGGTGCAGCATGTATCCGGAGAGTGGGATGCCCACGACGCAAACATGGCTCTCTACTGGTTCCACATACAGAAGCTCAGTGCCTGCTTCGACGGATGTGAGTTCCATCACGTCCCTTGTGTCAACAACGAGACAGCCGATTCGCTCGCACGAATCGGATCCACCAGGCAGGCGATCCTGCTAGGGGTCGCCTTGGAACACCTGCGCAAGCCCTCCATCAACCCGTCCCTCGAGTCGGATTCCATTATCTGGGCAGGGAGCGCCCTGGTGGACGGCACGACAGACGCGGAGCCAACAGAACCTGCAAAGAATAAGGCTCGCACCAACTCCGACAAGTCCGTACCCACTGGCTCGCAAGACCCTAGGACTGCTGACTCTTCAGGCGGCTCGAGGGATGCCATTCTGGGTACCTCATCCGGACGACCCCCCCACGACCCTCAACCAGAGAGCGGAAGCATCCTCACTATCCGGGAGATACCATCCTGGGCGCATCCCTTCATGAACTACATCGCCAACGGAGAGCTTCCGGATGATGAGGTGGAGGCCAGGCAAATCCGACGTTGCACGCACATGTACACCATCATCAATAAGGAACTGTACAAGCGCGGCGTATCCGACATCTTTTAGAGGTGTGTCGATGTGGACATGGGCTACCAGCTGCTCAAGGACATCCACCAGGGTGAGTGTGGGCATCACGCTTCATCCAGGGCAATAGTCGCCAAGGCGTTCCGCCATGGTTTCTATTGGCCCACCACCCTCGAGGATGCCGAGCAGCTAGTCCACGCATGCAACGGGTGCCAGCGCTTCGGGCAGCTCAGGCACATGCTGGCTGCGGTGCTCAAAACCATACCGATCACTTGGCCCTTTGCTATCTGGGATCTCCACATGGTCGGACCCTTCAAGCGGGCGTGCGCAGGCATGACCCATCTGCTGGTGGCGGTGGACAAGTTTACAGAGTGGATAGAGGCCGACATCATTAACCGGTTCGGTTACCCCGACAACATCATCACCGACAATGGCACGAATTTCGCGAAGGGGGCCTTCGCTCGGTTTTGCAGCAACAAGGACATCCGGCTAGACCTCGCTTCCGTCACGCACCCGCAATCCAACGGGCAAGTCGAAAGGGCAAATGCCCTAGTGCTAGTCGGCATCAAGCCGCGCCTCATCAAGCCCTTGGAACGGTCGCGCGAATGCTGGATCGAGGAACTTCCGGTTGTGCTGTGGAGCCTCCGCACCACGCCGAATAGGTCAACCGGCTTCACCCTGTTCTTCCTCGTCTATGGCGCGAAAGTCATCCTCTCTACAGACATCGAGTTCGACTCGCCGTGCAAGCTCCTCTATGATGAAAAGGCCAACCAGGAGGCGCGGGAGGATGGCGTGGACCTCCTCGAGGAGGCCCACGAGCTGGCGCTGTCTAGATCAGCCCTGTACCAACAGCGTCTACGCCACTACCATTCGAATCGGCTCTGCCCCGTCGCATTCCGCGAGGGCGATCTGGTTCTCCGGCTGGTGCAAGACAAGAAGGGCATGCACAAGTTATTGCCACCCTGGGAGGGTCCCTTCATCATCAGCCGGGCGCTGCCCAACGACTACTACCTCATCGATGCGCAGCAGCCACGCAAGAACAAGATGGACAAGTCGGATGAGAAGACAGAGCGCCCCTGGAACATGGCCCTGCTCCGCCCGTTTTACACCTAGTCACCGGACATTGTATGTATCCCACAAACCCTATGAATGAAAATGCGGACCCCTACGAGATGCTCGGGGGATCCTTGCTAGAAGTTTCTGTGTATTTGTTTCTGGTTCAATTTTTCCAACTCCGGCAACCCCTACCCGGGGGCTCGTCGGCTGGCCCGATCTGCTAAAATCAACAAACCGGCTAAGTAGTGTGCGATGATGTCAGAAGCCCACTCTTCGTCTCAGCTACAGACCGCAACCCGGCTGTTCGTCTAGCAAGAGCAAAAGCCCGAGGCATCCCACATGAAAAACAGGGAGGAGATGCGACAGATCGGGCGTCCCAGCCTTCCAACTAGTTTGAGACAATCCGGTTACTAAGCCGTCAGTACCGTGCACAATGTATTGTCAGCTCCCTTCGATTCCGGCTGCAGACCGCAACCTGGCTGCCCGGCAAGGACGCAGCGTAAACAACAGAGCACACGATAAAGTGGCTTAGCGTCCAGAGAGGCACAAGCTAGTTTTTGAAAAACAAATCCGACTTCCGGCGAAAGAGGCGCTATCTTAACAAACTAACCTATTGACAGATGGGAATGTATGTATGTTTGTTTTTGTACGACTACATCGAGTCGGAATTCAAGAAGGAGGAAGATTCGAAGTCCTTCACTTCATCAAGCGCTCCGAATCTCGGGGGCTACACCCACTGGGTGTGCTCGCGCGCCCCTAGTGGAATCTTGTAGTTTCCGACCGTCTAAAGGTGTTAGCTGGATATTTGGGGCTTAGGTGAGGGCAAGGGCAGGAAGAAAACAAAAGAAGAAGATTCGAAGCACTTGGCTACGCCAGCTACTCCGAATCTCGGGGGCTACACCCAGTGGGTGCGTTGACGCACCCGCACTGGAATGGAAGTTCCCCCGGCTGCAGGCGTCCATCCAGTGAAAGTAACCGGCAAGAGGTGTCTAGGTGGATGAAGCTAAAGACTTGAAGAAAAGAGAAGATTCAAAGCACCTGGCTACGCCAGCTACACCGAATCTCGGGGGCTACACCCAGTGGGTGCGCTGGCGTGCCCCCACTGGAGTTGGAGTCCCTCCCAGCTAAAGGTGTTTAGCCGAGTGAAGACAGCCGGATAAATTCAACCGGCAAAATATCAAAACTTCGAAGCACACAAAAATCACAAGTTGGAAGCAAGCCAAGTAGTTTAGTTGGATAAACAAGGGGGAGACAAAGCTCCCATGAGTTCACCCGGCGTCAAGGACAGCCAGCACATATAATAAGGTTCAAATAAAACAAAATAAATAACAAACACACCCGGCATCCCGGGGATCATATCTAGGTGGTAGGGGCCTTGCCATGAGGAGGATCCTGGCTAGAAGCGGTCTCAGGAGGTGGAGGGGGCGTGTTGGCAGATCCGGCTCCCGCATCCCCACCAGTCGGCTGCGACAAGGCCTCCGCATCAGGAGTACCGGCAGACTCCAAGTCGGTGAGGACCTCGTTGACGTCCGTGTAGTCAGCGATCTTGATGGTGGAGGCCCGGAGCTCCGGGTGGGCCTAGCGGATGGCGGCGAGGTCGGCACCAGCACGGAAACCCCTGTCGATCTTCTCGACATGGGCGTCCTTGTACCAAGAGAGCATCAGGGCCAGGGCCATTTCTGCCCCGGCTCGCGCCGCCAGATCCCTTAGGCGGTCGCCGGTAGCCAGCACCTCCGCCACCTTGGCCGCCAGATGCGCCATCATTTCTGAAACCGGAGCATTTGGCCACAGAAACGTGAAGATAGCCCGAGCCGTCTGGTGAAGCTTGGCGGTCTCCTCGCCAAGAAGGACGACCAACTCCTAGGCGGTCGGCTGCCCCCCCCCCGGCCAGTTCTCCTGCAGCCGGTTCTAAGCGAGCAGGTCTACGCCGGGATAAAACGCTATCAGAAAAAAGGAATGTCAGATCCTGCTACCAGATCTAGAAAGATGAAGATAGTCGAAGAGAAACTTACCCTTGGCCGTGTGCCCGACCTACATCAGCTCCTCCACCAGAGCCTTCTCCCGGACCGTCAGCCGTTTGACCTCCTTCTCTCGGTCCTTGTTCTGGGCTTTGAGGTCCAGGGCATCCAGCTTGGCGCGTCAGTCCTTATTCTACAGCTGAAGCGTAGAATTGGACTTGCTCAGCCGGTCGTTCACCTTCTTCAAGCGATCGATTTCCCGCAGAGCGCACACCATGATGGCTGACGAAACTGGCTATCAGCAAAAAAAATGGAGAAGAGGAAAGACCAAAGTATCCGGCAGTTGTATCCGGCTGAAGGGACTTACTCTAGGAGGTCCCGTTGACAGCCGCTAGCTTCTTCTCTAGGGTCCGGTTGCCACCGGAAGCAGCCTCGAGCAGCCGGATCTCCTTCACCGCTAGCTCGAGGGTGGTGGCAAGGTCCACCAGCGAAGCGGCAGAGGAGGCGTCATCATCGATGGCGTTGGCGACCAGAGACTCCTTCACCTCGGCCACTGCCGTCCGCCACTCCCCCCCAGCTCGTCGTCGGAGTTGTCATCGATGACAACCATGTGCTCCTTACCGGTGGAGGCCCTCCGCACTACCGCAGGAGAACTAACTCCACTTTGTGAAGAGGGCGCAGCCATATCCGGTTGCACACCACAGTCGGCAGAGCGTCCCCTGCTCCTGCTGCGGCAGCTGGATCAGCTTGAGGCGGGGGTGGAGACGGTGCCCTGGACGAAGGAGGGGGAGTGGAAGTAGATGCGGACGGCACGGTGTCCGGCGCGCGACGCGGGGAGCCAGTGGGCGCCCGAGCCGGGCCCGCGGCGCCAAAGGAAACCAACGTGCTAAACAAGAGAAGACAAGAAGGAAACAGAGGCAAATAAGCAAAAGATAGAAAGATTGGCACGAAGAAAGAAAGGCATAAGGGCCAGCGAGGAACTTACCCCGGCACCACGGAGGGCGGCTCCTTCTTGCAACCAAGGCGGCTAGGCGGAAGGGTGCCAGTCCGGCTCCTCTTGGGGGTCAGCTCCTCCACGGCGGGCCGGCTGACCCCGCCACCTCCTCTGCTGGACCGGCTGGAGTCACTCCCACCGGCGCCGGACCGGTTGGAGTCGCTGTCCGTTGCACGGTGCCGAGTCGGCTCGGGAGCCGGCGCGGCCTCCTCCTCCTTGTCAACCTCCGCGTGGGGGTCGGAGGCCGGCTTGTCGTTACGGCTGGGGAAGGCATCGCCGTCCCCATCCGACTCCTTGCTGGACCGGTGAGCGCGTGGCTCGGGAAGGTCAGGCGTGAAGTTCTGGAGGGGGTATCGCCCTTCTCCCGGAGGATGCAGGGGAACATCTGCCAAGGAAAAAGAAGCGCAAGAGATTAGTGAGACGACAAAAAATCACAAAAAATAAAAATCCGGCTGACAAGACTTACCCGGGGCGCGTGGTTGTCGCGGCTGTAAGGGGCCAACCCGAACTTCCAGCCTTCCGGCAGACGCTCCTTCGTAATCGTCCACACCCACACCTTCAAGTTGAGGTAGCAGGGATCACGGCGGGACAACCGGGTCGGGTCCAGCCAGCCGGAGTAGAAGCACATATTGTGCACGCGCTGCTGTAATGGCATCATCAGCCTGGACATCCAGCTGAGGGTGATGTCCAGGCCGGTGAAGCCGGCGGTGACGAGGGCGCGCATGCGCTGCAACATCGCATCCGACTCTGTCTTATCACTATAGATCTTTAGATCCCACTGCTGTCGGCTAGATTCCACGTCCTGGAAAGCCGGCAGGTTGATCCGGTCCTCGTCGATGAGGTTGCGGATGTAGAAGTACGACTGCTGCCACAGTTGCACTATGTCCTGCAGCCAGAACTTGGGGTAGCCGGTCTGCGTACGGGAGTAGATGGAGGTGCCGCCGCATGTCACCAGCAGCCCCTTGGTGAACTGGACCTGCGGCTGGACTCAGAAGAGCCGGCAGAAGAGCCTAAGATCTGGTTGGATCCCGAGGTAACTTTCGCAGAATGCCACAAAGTGCGCCAGCGTCCCGATGGCGTTGGCCCCGTGGTGGTGAAGGCGGAGGTCGAAGAAAGAAAGAAAGGTGAGGAAGAAGGGATGCACCGACAGCGCGAAGCCACGGGCAAGATGCGACAAAAAAATCACCCGCTCCCCCTCGGCCGGATGCGGTGATTCCTCTCCCTCCGGTTCCAGCCGCACCTCCACCTCCGTCTCTAGTGGCAGCACGCGGGTGCCGTGGTACTTCTGGATGTGCTCCTCCGTCACGGAGGAGCCGCACCAGGCTCCACGTTCGGCGCCCATCTCCGGATCGCTGGGCGTCGCACCGGCTAAGGAATGGTGGTGGCCCGTACCGCCGAATACGCTAAACTGGCGGCGTGGTGGGCTACAGCAGCAGCAGCAAGCGAGGCAGAGTGAGGAAGGCAAGGGCGCATGGGAGGATTGGTAAGGCAACGAACGGAAGGACGAACCGCTCCCCTCGGGCAGCCTTTTAAAGACCCGGAAGCTGAACCATCTGCGGTGCCATGCGGCGCCCATCGAGCCGCACCCCGCTCTCCCCACCGCACAGGCACGGGATGCGCAGACGATCCCGGGGCAGAAACCAAAGAGGCGGATGACAGTTCCCGAGGTGACGTGCGATGGGACGTTACGCTGCCCGCCGTAGTGTAATGATGGCACGTGCGCGCGTGGCCGGCGTCAGCACTAACGTCATGGGTAGTGCAACCGCCAGGCGTAGCTGGCCAGAAAATTCAAAATTGGAGAGGAACGCGCGCACATTTCACCTAAGGGCGAAATCTACACGCGCTCGGGGGCTAGTGCCGGGGGGACGACCTCCAGATACCCCAACCAGACAAGAATCACGACAGTCGGATCACGTCCGGCTGGCTGAGCGCAGCCGGACAAGAGCAAGTCAAGCCGACTACCTCACGGTAGCCGGAACCGTGAGGAGCAGCAAGGCACGGGGCCGGCTACATCCGCGTAGCCGGACTCAATCAAGAGACTGTGCGACGTGCTGCACAGTGCACGGTACGCCCTGGTACAATGAAAAGACCCACAACTACTCGACCATACCGAAGACTTTGTGGGGTGACGCGGGAACAGTGGCCAGACGCTGACGACAGGCTCGCACGACATTCACTATACCCACGACGACCTTACTGCTTGTACTCCGATGGGATGTAAGTGTACCGAGTACTGTAGATGACCAGCCAGCTGGGACCCGCCTGTGGGGCCCCCCAGTCGTACTGGCCAGTGAGACTGTTGCCTCTCTACCTATATAAGGAGAGGCAAGGCTCTAGTAGAAGGGGTTGGTCTCAGTGCATTTAAGGCACTAGCTAGATAATACAACTCGAGGAGAGATTATATCCCATATACCACTCATAGTCAGATCGGCAAGAGTAGGAGCTTTACCTCATCACGAGGGCTCCGAACCTGGGTACTTCATGTGTCTCGTTACACTCACTTGTACCTAATCCTGCCTGCGGACGCTGTCGAGAGCTTCCCTGCTAGTCCCCACACCTCTATCTAACCTACTTAGGTACTATCGTTCCCAATACAACGACAGTTGGCGCCCATTGTGGGGCAAGATGGCTTCGATCGGAATCGCGTTCCGCACGGGACCCCGCACTTCAGTCGGTGAGCGCATGGCCTCCGGCCTGGTGCTCACGCTCGGCAAATTTGACTGCGTCATCGACAATGCTTCCTGCTTCACCGGAACCTCGTTTTCGGCAAACGGTTCTATCCTGCTTTTGTTGGGGATCGGCGCAGAAAACAAAAAAATTCCTATGGTGAAACCCCAGAAACTAGCCTAGGATCTATCTATGTGGTAATGCAGTAACGACCGATGCATAGAGAATACATACCCTTGTAGACCGTACGCGGTTAACGTTCCATGGGGAACATGGTTGATGTAGTCGTACTCGAAGCCGACCTGAAGGTCGCGAAGCTCCTCGCATGTCACCCCTTGCTCCTTCTTGATCTTCATCATCTTCATCGTGCAACAGCTCCAGCTCACGACATTCTAGCGCCCCAAGTGTTGCATCTCGTGTCTTCGTACACATCCGGTGCATGATGAGACCTCCAGATCCCGATCTCGCCGGGAATGCGGAAGTTGATATCCGGCTAGGAATCCCTGCAGCGCCATAGCGTACTGTAGTTGTGCCTCGATCGCACAACCCAGACTTGGGGCCATGTTCACGAGGTATAGAGTGAGAGAGAGAAGGAAAAAGTCAACCAAAGGACTTCTCCAATTGGTGTGTTTTAGTCCTCCCATGGGCACCCCTTTATATAGGCGGAGGGGGTGTGCCCTCCCCATTGGGTTAGCCATGTGGGACTAATACTAAAAGAAAAGGTCAGCAGAAATTCGGACTGCCAAATGGGCCAAAAGTACTCAGCCCAAATAGCAAATAGAAAATGCTAAATAAAAAGAAAAGGAAAAAGGAGCAGCAGCACGCAGCTAGCCGGGTGGGCCGGCCTGCCCACCGCGGCCCAGCTCGTGCTGCCAGCGTTGTGGCCGGGTGGGCTGGCGCCAACCCGTGCGGCCCAGCTCACTACGGCAGCCTGGAAGGGTGGAACCCCGAGTGGGCCGGCTCGCCCCCCGGCGGCCCAGCGCCCCGCCCCGCGTCGCCTGGCCCGGGTGGGCCGGCTGGACAGCGGCAGCCCGCGGCGACCTAGCTGCCCACTGGCGTCGCCTAGCTATCTTCCACCCTGTGCGGTGGCGGTTATCCGCCGCCCACAGGCCTGGCTGTTTTACCCTTTTTCCATTTATGTTTCTGCACTTTTATTTCTAGGCCTTTTCCCTCTGGGATTTGGCCTAATATAAAAGTTGTCTTTATAAATCTTAATCTAAATATTATTTATAATATATTAATTCATAATTAATATATATTTAAATTCCCATTTATCCGAAAACACTTTTCAGGTCTTTTCCTTTATTCTTTCTCCGAACAACTTCGGATCTCTCCATGGAACGATTCTGGCTTTCTCTCTTTCTCTACGGTGATTCCGTCTTACGAATGATCACTCTCATCGTACCCTTAAGTGTATCCTCTCACGGCTCGGGAATGCTCTAGACATGATCTGTATCAATGATCAATAGAGGGACTAGGGATGTCCATGTGACCCCTATGCATTCATGATGACAATGTCGTTTGAACTGTCTAAATGTAGCATCCTCTTCCTTTTGTTTCTCGATACAACTTGTTCGAGATCCGATCATTGGTATCCCATACCTTGTTCAATCTTGTTCACAACAAGTTATGTTTTCTTGTTACCGTGATATTACATCCCCGTGACCTAGTCACATGTTGCAACATTTATAGATGTAATCTCACCAAGTCGGCCGTATGTATCTTTACCCGTCATGTGGGTGAACAAATCCCGGTCTTGCAGTCACATGTCATCTACTGTTCCTTCGGAATACCCAACCTACACCTTTATGTCCACCGCATTACCAGATGACGTTTGATGCAGTCTAAGGAGCCTAGGGAAACAGTGAGTAATATGAGCTCACGGTCTAAGGAGAAGGAGTCTAGGTATAGCTGTTGCAACAATGAACTAGATGACTTGATTGTGTTGCAATCCTTCGAGGAATGTCCAATCACATCATTCTCTAATGATATGATCTCGTTGTCAGTTGGCATAAATTCCCATGATCTGGAAACCCAGATCATCTTCATGACCAATGAACTAGTATGAATAGAGGCTACTAGGGACTTGGTTGTTTCATACCACACCTGTACCAATGTTTCTACTTGGCACAGTTATAGCACAATATGAAACTATTATAAACTAATTGAGATATGACAATAAAAACCTATTTATTATTTGCCTCTAGGGCATATCTCCTTTAGCTTTTCGTCGACCTCCCTGTCTATGTTGCCATCGTGCTGGAGCATTTCCCTAGGGAGATCGTCTCCGTCGCGGAGCCGCTGCCCCTCGGCAGCAGCGCCTCCGTCGCCCCTCGCGGCGTTGAGGTAATGATGGCCGGCTCCAGCTCTCACCCCCACCAGCCGCGGGAGCGGGGCGCGGACGAGGGCGGAACTTCTGCTCCGCCATAGTCCAGGAATCATGTGGAGGAGGTTATCGACTGGCTCCTCATGCTGGTTAACCTCAGGGATAACCTAGAGGAGGCGGAGGCGAACTTCTCCATGGAGAGATAGCTTCTCCTCCAGGAGGCCATGGAGCTGGCTGTGACCCGCAAGCAGATCGAGATCACCCGGCGCGAGTACGACCGAGCGCACGGCTTCACTCCAGCCACCGCGGAGCCGAGCCGGCGCGTACAAGTGTGACGCCGAGGCAGTGAGCTAGGCGGTAGGATGGAGAAGGATGGCGAGCCAGATCCAGCACCCGCTCTCATCTGGCCCACCTACAGCACACCCATCAAGAACCTGCGCGCCGCGATAGACGAATTGCCCAACCTGGAGGGTGAGGAGCGAGCCCGGCAGCACGTCCGGGTGCAGGAGCACCTCCGGATCGCGGACGAGCAGGTTGATGCCAACCGGAAGATGAAGGAGGATCCCAACTGCTCCAAGGGGAGAAGGCCGCCTGCCAACAGCAAGGGTGCGCCCGGCGACACCCAGCAGGCGTCCTCTCCTCCGACTACCCGTAGCAAGCGTCGCGGTTCTAGCAGCAAGGGCCAGCCACGCCAGGAGAAAACGGTGAACAACAACCCACCGCCTCCACCTCCACCAACCGGAGCGCCAATACCTATCGGTTCCCATTTGTCAGGCCGGGTAGGAGTGCCCAACCCGGATCGTCCGGATGCTCGTGACCGCATCGAGCTCCTCGCTCAAGCACGCGTCACAGAAGAGGAAGACTCCATCGGACCGGTTTGTTTTGAACCCTGCATCCGGAACGAGCCGTTTCCGAATAAGTTCACCCTACCCAGGAACACCCCCAAGTATGACAGCAGCATGAAGCCGGAATATTGGCTCACTGACTACGCCACGGCAGTTGGCATCGCCCATGGGAACAAGTGCACAGCTGTGCGCTACATTCCCCCTTATGCTAACCGGGTCAGCAAGGACATGGCTCAACAACCTCGCGCCCAACAGCATCAACGCCTGGCTAGACTTTGAGAAGGTGTTCGTCCGCAATTTCAACGGCACATACAAGCGTCCGGGCCGCCCGTGCGATCTGGCCTTATGCGTCCAGGGCGACCGCGAGACGAACCGCGAGTACCTCGCCAAGTGGATGGAGCTGCACAACATCTGCGAGGGCATCCTAGAGAGCCAGGCCATCGGCTTCTTCATCGAGGGATGCCGAGAAGGCACCATGCTTTGCCACCGGCTACTGTGTGACGAGCCGAAAACCATGGCGGAGCTCATGACGGTTGCGGACCAGTACGCCACGGTGGATGCCGCCATGAAGAAACCCCTCCGAGTAAGTATCGACGGGCGTCCGACTCCGACGGAGCCGGCTCGTGACCATCCGAGCAATCCGGCTGGAGAAGCCGGATCCTCCAGGCGCCACGGCAGCGACAACAGGTTCCATGGGGACCACCATGCCGGACAGCAAAAGCCTCGCTACCACGCGCAGTAGGTCAATACTGTGGAGGGCGCACCCGACACAGCAGCTAACGATGCGAGAAGGCAGAAGCCGCGGCTCACCTTCGACCAGATGTTTGACGACCCATGCAAGTGGCATAGTGGTCCCTTCAAGCCGGCTACGCACACCACCTAGAACTGGAGCTGGACCCGCCAGCTAAAGGACTAGGGAAACCAGCAACGTCTTCCCCTGCCCCCTCCTGGTGGACCACCACCACCGGCTAGGGGAGCCGGTAATGATGGTAACGGCGGCAACAGCGGCAACAACAACAACAACGGCTACCCCCAGCCGCACGTCGCCTACCACATCTTCGAGATGGAGCGGGACGACAAGCATAGTCGCAGGCGGCGCTCCAAGGAGGTCAATGCCATCGTCTCCCCAGTCCCCCGGTACCTGAACTGGTCGGAGACCCCCATCACCTGGAGCCAGGAGGATCAGCTAGAACAGCTTCCGATTCCCGGGGGCTACGCCATGGTGCTTGACCCCCTCATCGTATGCAATGAGCGCACTTGCCGCTTCTCGCGCGTCCTCATCGACGGAGGCAGCAGCCTCAACCTTCTCTACCGGTCTTCGCTAGAGAAGCTAGGCATCCGTGAGGACGACCTGCGCCCGACTACCACAACATTCCACGGCGTACTGCCAGGACCGGCTTGCGCTCCGCTAGGAAAAATCCAGCTGGATGTCATCTTTGGGACCGAGGAGAATTTCCGCCGCGAGCCAATATTGTTCGAGGTGGTGAACCTGACGAGCTCCTACCATGCTCTCCTTGGGCGCCCCGCCCTTGCCAAGTTCATGGCCATCCCCCACTACGCGTATCTCAAGACGAAGATGTCGGGACCAAACAGCGTGATCACCATTGGCGGCTGCTTCAGGCGGTCAATGGAGTGCGCCTCAGCCGGCTCCAAGTTGGCAGAAGCCCTCATCATAGCCGAAGAGAAGCGCATGCTCATGCGCAATGTGGCCATGGCCCAGCAAGAAATACCGGCTAGCAGCAAGCTGGCTGGGGAAGCAGCTTTCCAGCCGGCAAAGGAGACGAAGAGGATCCGGCTCGACCCCTCCGACCCCACCAAGTTCGTCACCATTGGTGCCAACTTGGACAGCAAATAGGAAGGCGCGCTCGTCGACTTCCGCCGTGAGAATTGGGACATCTTCGCATGGTCACCCAAGGACATGCTAGGTGTGTCGAGGGAGTTCGCGGAGCACTCGCTTCATGTACGGCCGGATGCCAAGCCGGTCAAGCAGCCTCTGGGCCGGTTCACAGAGGAGAAAAGAAAGATCATTGGTGACAATATCACCCGGCTCCTTGCAGCCGGGTTTATCATGGAGGTGTACCACCCAGACTGGCTGGCCAACCCAGTCCTAGTGTTGAAGAAGAACAAGACCTGGCGCATGTGTATCGACTACACCAGCCTGAATAAGGCGTGCCCAAAAGGACCCTTCGCCTTGCCCCGTATCGATCAAGTTAGCGATTCCACGGCCGGCTGCAATTTGTTGTCCTTCTTGGATTGCTACTCTGGTTACAAAGGCTAAATCTGGCTGACCAGATAAAGACATCGTTTATCACTCCATACGGGGCTTTCTGTTATGTAACCATGCCTTTCGGTCTGAAAAATGTAGGAGCTACCTATCAGCGATGTATGCAGAAATGCTTGCACTCACAGATCAGCCGAAACGTGCATGCCTATGTGGACGATGTGGTCATCAAGACCAAGGAGAAGCGCACCCTCCTCGAGGACTTGGGAGAGAAATTCGGCAACCTCCGGCAGTACCAGATGAAGCTGAACCCGGAGAAGTGCGTCTTCGGTGTCCCATCCGGCCAGCTCCTCGGCTTCCTCGTTTCACAGCGAGAGATCGAGGCAAATCCGGAGAAGATTGCGGCCATCGAGAGAATGCAGCCGCCCAGGAGCTTGCTTGGAGTCTAGAAGTTCACCCGATGCCTGGCCTCCCTCCGCCGTTTCGTCAGCCGGTTGGGGGAGAAGGCACCTCCGTTGTACCAGCTGATGAAGAAGACGGGCAAGTTCTCCTGGACCTCGTAGGCCGACGCCGCTTTTCATGACCTCAAGCGCGTGCTATCCACAGCGCTGGTTCTAGCCACGCCGGCTAGCAAGGAGCCGATGTTGCTCTATATAGCAGCCATAGTGTCGTCCTGGTCGTGGAGCGCCCCGAGGAAGGCAAGGCTCAGACGGTTCAGCGACCCGTCTACTACCTCAACAAGCAGAACTACCCCCACTACCAGAAGATGTGTTATGGTCTGTACCTGGCGTGCAAGAAGCTCAAGCACTACTTTCAAGAGCATCTGATCAAGGTCATGTGCACTGCACCCCTTTGGAAATCATCGGCAACAAGGACGCCACCGGCCGAGTCGCCAAGTGGGCCATCGAGCTCGCCGCCTACACCATCCAGTACGAGCCCCGGCTCACGATCAAGTCGCAAGCTCTTGCGGACTTCCTCGTCGACTGGGCTGAGACCAAGTACCTCCCACCGGTTCCTGATTCGGACCACTGGAGGATGCACTTTGATGGCTCAAAGATGCTCAGGGGCTTGCGAGCTGGCATCATTCTCACCTCACCCAAAGGAGACCGGCTAGAGTACGTCCTCCAGATCCACTTCAAGGCCTCCAACAACATTGCCGAATATGAGGCATTGGCGCATGGCCTCCGGATAGCCAGGGAGATTGGTGTCAACCAGATCCTTTGCTTCGGCGATTCGGATCTGGTGGTGCAGCCGGTATCCGGAGAGTGGGATGCCCGCGATGCAAACATGGCTCTCTACCGGTTCCACATACAGAAGCTCAGCGCCTACTTCGACGGATGTGAGTTCCATCATGTCCCTCCTGTCGACAATGAGGCAGGTGATTCGCTCGCATGAATCGGATCCACCAGGCAGGCGATCCCGCCAGGGGTCTCCTTGGAACACCTGTGCAAGCCCTCCATCAACCCATCCCTCGAGTCGGATTCCATTATCTAGGCGGGGAGCGCTCTAGTGGACGGCACGACAGACGCGGAGCTGGAAGAACCTGCGAAGCATAAGGTTCGCACCAACTCCGGCAAGTCCGTACCCACCGGCTCGCAAGACCCAGGGGCTGCCGACTCATCAGGCGGCTCGGGGGCTGCTGTTCCGGGTACCTCATCTGGACGACCCCCCGACGACCCTCAACCGGAGAGCGGAAGCATCCTCACTATCCGGGAGATACCATCCTGGGCGCAGCCCTTCATGAACTACATCGCCAACGGAGAGCTTCCGGATGATGAGGTGGAGGCCAGGCAAATCCAGCGGCGCGCACACACGTACACCATCATCCACAAGGAACTGTACAAGCACAGTGTATCCGGCATCTTTCAGCGGTGTGTCGATGTGGAAACAGGCTACCGGCTGCTCAAGGACATCCACCAGGGTGAGTGTGGGCATCACGCTTCATCTAGGGAAATAGTCGCCAAGGCATTCCACCATGGTTTTTATTGGCCCACCGCCCTCGAGGATGCCGAGCAGCTAGTTCGCGCGTGCAACGGGTGCTAGTGCTTCGGGCAGCTCAGGCACATGTCGGCTGCGGTGCTCAAAACCATACCGATCACCTGGCCCTTTGCTGTCTAGGGTCTCGACATGGTCGGTCCCTTCAAGCGGGCGCGCGCAGGCATGACCCATCTGCTGGTGGCGGTGGGCAAGTTTACAAAGTGGATAGAGGCCAAGCCTATTCAGAAACTGGACGGGGCGACAGTCGTCACCTTCTTCACTGACATCATTAATCGGTTCGGCTACCCCAACAACATCATCACCGACAACGGCATGAATTTCGCCAAGGGGCCTTCGCCCGGTTCTGCAGCAACAAGGGCATCCGACTAGACCTTGCTTTTGTCGTGCACCCACAATCCAACGGACAAGTCGAAAGGGAAAATGGCCTAATGCTAGCCGGCATCAAGCTGCGCCTCATCGAGCCCTTGGAACGGTCGCTCGGATGCTGGATCGAGGAACTTCTGACTATGCTGTGGAGCCTCCGCACCACGCCGAATAGGTCAACCGGCTTCACCATGTTCTTTCTCGTCTATGGTGCGGAAGCCGTCCTCTCTGTAGACATCAAGTTCGACTCACCACGCAAGATCCTCTACGATGAAAAGGCCAACCAGGAGGCGCGGCAGGATGGCATGGACCTCCTCGAGGAGGCCCGCGAGCTGGCGCTGTCCAGATCGGCCCTGTACCAGCAACGCCTATGCCACTACCACTCGAGTCAGATCCGCCCCGTCGCATTCCGCGAGGGCGATCTGGTTCTCCGGCTGGTGCAAGACAAGAAGGGCATGCACAAGTTATCACCGCCCTGGGAGGGTCCCTTCATCATCAGCCGGGTGCTGCCCAACGACTCCTACTACCTCATCGATGTGCAGCAGCCACGCAAGAAAAAGATGGACAAGTCGTATGAGGAGACAGAGCGCCCCTGGAACGCGGCCCTGCTCTCCCCGTTTTACACCTAGTCACCAGACAGTGTATGTATCCCGTAAATCCTATGAATGAAAATGCAGACCCTTACGAGATGCTCGGGGGCTCCTTGCTAGAAGTTTGTGTGTATTTGTTTCCGGTTCAGTTTTTCCGGCTCCGGCAACCCCTACCCGGGGGCTCGCCGGCTTGCCCGACCTGCTAAAATCAACAAACTGGCTGAGTAGTGTGTGATGATGTCAGAGGCCCACTCTTCGTCTCAGCTACAAACCGCAACCCGACTGTCCGGCTAGCAAGAGCAAAATCCTAAGACATCCCACATGAAAAGCAGGGAGGAGATGCGACAGATCGGTCGTCCCGGCCTTCCAACCAGTTTGAGACAATCCGGCTACTAAACCGTCAGTACCATGCGCAATGTATTGCTAGCTCCCTTCGATTCCGGCTGTAGACCGCAACCCGGCTGCCCGGCAAGGACACATCGTAAACAGCAGAGCACATGGGAAAGTGGCTTAGCGTCCATAGAGGCAGAAGCTAGTTTTCGAAAAACAAATACGCCTTCCGGCCAAAGAGGCGCTATCTTAACCAACTAACCTATTGACGGGTGGGAATGTATGTATGTTTGTTTTTGTACGACTACATCGAGTCAAAATTCAAGAAGGAGGAAGATTCGAAGTTCTTGCCTTCATCAAGTGCTCCGAATCTTGGGGATACACCCACTAGGTGCGCTCGCACGCCCCCAATGGAATCTCATAGTTTCCGACCGGCTAAAGGCGTTAGCCGGATATTTGGGGCCCAGGTGAGGGCAATGGCAGGAAGAAAACAAAAGAAGAAGATTCGAAGCACCTGGCTACGCCAGCTACTCCGAATCTCGGGGGCTACACCTAGTGGGTGCGCTGACGCGCCCCCACTGGAATGGAAGTTCCCCCAGCTGCAGGCGTCCAGCCAATGAAATTAACCGGCTAGAGGTGTCTAGCCGGATGAAGCTAAAGACTTGAAGAAAAGAGAAGATTCAAAGCACCTGGCTATGCCAGCTACTCCGAATCTCAGGGGCTACAACCAGTGGGTGCACTGGCGTGCCCCCATTGGAGTTGGAGTTCCCCCGGCTAAAGGTGTTCAGCCGAGTGAAGACAGCAGGATAAATTCAACCGGCGAAATATCAAAACTTCAAAGCACACAAAAATCACAAGTTGGAAGCAAGCCAAGTAGTTCAGTTGGATAAAAAAGGGGAGACAAAGCTCCCATGAGTTCACCTGGCGTCAAGGACAGCCGGCACAGACAATAAGGTTCAAACAAAACAAAATAAATAACAAGTACACCCGGCATTCCGGGGATCATATCTAGGTGGAAGGGCCCTTGCCATGAGGAGGATCCTGGCTAGAAGCAGTCTCGGGAGGCAGAGGAGGTACGTTAGCAGATCCGGCTCCAGCGTCCCCACCAGTCGGCAGCGATGAGGCCTCCGCATCAGGAGTACTGGCAGACTCCGAGTAGGTGAGGACCTCGTTGACGTCCGCGTAGTCAGCGATCTTGATGGCGGAGGCCCGGAGCTTCGGATGGGCCTGGCGGATGGCGGCAAGGTCGACGCCGGCATGGAAACCTTGTACCAAGAGAGCATCAGGGCCTAGGCCATTTCTGCCCCGGCTCGCGTCGCCAGATCCCTCAAGCGGTCGACGATAGCCTGCACCTCCGCCACCTTGGCCACCAGCTGCGCCTCGTTTCGGGAACCAGAGCATCCGGCCACATAAACATGAAGATAGCCTGAGCCGCCTGGCAAACTCCTGGGCGGTCGGCTGCTCCCCCGTCCTGTTCTCCTGCAGCCGGTTATAAGCCAGCACGTCTACGCTGGGATAAAACACTGTCAGAAAAATGGAACGTCAGATCGGGCTACCGGATCCAGAAAGACGAAGATAGTCGGAGAGAAACTTACCCTTGGCCGTGTGCCCGACCTGCATCAGCTCCTCCACTAGAGCCTTCTCTCGAACCGTCAGCCGTTTGACCTCCTTCTCTTGGTCCTCATTCTAGGCTTCGAGGAGGTCAAATGCTTGGGCTCGGCTGGCGAGGGAGGCATCGCGCTCCTTGACGGTGGCCTCCAGGGCATCCAGCTTGGTGTGCCAGTCCTTATTCTACAGCCGAAGCATAGAATTGGACTTGCTTAGCCGGTCATTCGCCTTCTTCAGGCGATCGATTTCCCGCTGAGCGCACACCATAATGGCTGCGGAAACCGGCTATCTGCAAAAAAATGGAGAAGAGGAAAGACCAAAGTATTCGGCAGTTGTATCCGGCTGAAGGGACTTACTCTGGAGGTCCCGTTGGCAGCCGCCAGCTTCTACTCTAGGGTCCGGTTGCCGCCGGAAGTAGCCTCGAGCAGCCGGATCTCCTTCACCGCCATCTCGAGGGTGGCGGCAAGGTCCGCCAGTGAAGCGCTAGAGGAGGCATCGTTGTCGATGGCTTTGGCGACCAGCGACTCATTCGCCTCGGCCACTACCGTCCGCCACTCCTCCCCTGGCTCATCGTCAGAGTTGTCGTCGGTGATAACCACGAGGTCCTTACCGGCGGAGGCCCTCCGCGCTGCCGCAGGAGAACTACCTCCACTTCATGAAGAGGGCGCAGCCATATCCGGCTGCACTACCATAGTCGGTGGAGCGTCCCCTGCTCCAGCTGCGGTAGCTGGATCAGCTTGAGGCGGGGGTGGAGACGGTGCCCTAGACGAAGGAGGGGGAGCGGAAGCAGATGCGGGCGGCGCGGTGTCCGGCGCGTCGGGCGGGGAGCCAGTGGGCGCCCGGGCCAGGCTCGTGGTGCCAAAGGAAACCAATGTGCTAAACAGGAGAAGACAAGAAGGAAACAGAGGCAAATAAGCAAAAGACAGAAAGATTGACACGAAGAAAGAAAGGCATAAGGGCCAGCGAGGAACTTACCCCGGCACCACGGGGGGCGGCCCCTTCTTGCGACCAAGGCATCTCGGCGGAAGGGCGCCGGTCCGGCTCCTCTTGGGGGCCGGCTCCTCCACGGCGGGTCGGCTAACCCCGCCACCTCCTCCACTGGACTAGCTGGAGCCACTCCCGTCGGCTGGACCGGCTGGAGCTTCTCCCTCCATCGCCGAACCGGCTAGAGTGGTTGTCCGTTGCACGGCGCCGAGCCGGCTCCTCCTCGTCAACCTCCGCGTGCGGGTCGGCGGCTGGCTCGTCGTTCTGGCTGGGGAAGACATCACCGTCCCCATCTGACTGCTCGCCGGACCGGCGAGCGCGTGGCTCGGGAAGGTCAGGCGTGAAGTTCTGGAGGGGGGTCTCGCCCTCCTCCCGGAGGATGCAGGGGAACATCTTCCAAGGAAAAAGAAGCGCAAGAGATTAGTTGGATGGCAAAAAATCACAAGAAAGAAAAATTCGGCTGGCAAGACTTACCCGGGGCGCGCGGTTGTCGCGGCTGTAAGGGGCCAGCCCGAACTTCCAGCCTTCCGGCAGATGCTCCTTCGTAATCTTTCACACCCACTCCTTCAAGTTGAGGTAGTGGGGATCACGGCAGGGCAGCCCGGTCGGGTCCAGCCGGCCAGAGTAGAAGCACATTTGTGTGCGCGCTACTGAAGTGGCATCATCAGCATGGACATCCAGCTGAGGGTGATGTCCAGGCCGGTCAAGCTGGCGGTGACGAGGGCGCGCATGTGCTGTAGCATCGCATCCGACTCCGTCTTCTCACCGTAGATCTTCAGATCCCACGGTTGCAGGCTAGATTCCACGTCCTAGAAAGTCGGCAGGTTGATCCGGTCCTCGTCGGTGAGGTTGTGGACGTAGAAGTACGACTGCTGCCACAGTCGCACTGTGTCCTGCAGCCAGGACTTGGGGTAGTCGGTCTGCATATGGGAGTAGATGGAGGCGCCGCCGCATGTCACCAGCACCCCCTTGGTGAACTGGACCTGCGGCCGGACTCGGAAGAGCTGGCAGAAGAGCCCGAGATCCGGCTGGATCTCGAGGTAACTTTTGCAGAAGGCCACAAAGTGCGCCAGCGTCCCGATGGTGTTGGCGCCGAGGTGGTGAAGGCGTAGGTCGAAGAAAGCAAGAAAGGTGAGGAAGAAGGGATGCACCGGCAGCGCGAAGCCGCAGGCAAGATGTGACAGAAAAATCACCCGCTCCCCCTCGGCCGGGTGCGGTGATTCCTCTATCTCCGGCGCCGGCCGCACCTCCACCTTTGTCTCTGGCAGAAGCCTGCGGGTGGCACGGTACTTCTGGATGTTCTCCTCCGTCACGGAGGAGCCGCACCAGGCTGCACGTTCGGCGGCCATCTCTGGCTCGCTGGGCGTCGCACCGGCTAAGGAGTGGTGGTGGCCTGTACTGCCAACAATGCTAAACTTGTGGCATGGTGGGCTACAGCAGCACCAGTAAGTGAGGCAATGCGAGGAAGGCAAGGGCACAGGGGAGGATTGGGAAGGCAATGAATGGATGGACGAACCGCTCCCCCCGGGCGGCCTTTTAAAGACCCAGAAGCGGAACAGTCCGCGGTGCCACGCGGCGCCCATCGATCCGCACCCTGCTCTCCCCACCGTGCAGGATCCTTTGCGTAGGCACGGGATGCGCAGACGATCCCGGGGCAGAAATCGAAGAGGCGGACGGCAGTTCCCGAGGCGACGTGCGACGTGACGTTACGCTGCCTGCCGCAGTGTAATGATGGCGCGTGCGCGTGTGGCCGGCGTCAGTACTGACGTCACGGGTAGCGCAACCGCCAGGCGTAGCCGGCCAGAAAATTCAAAATTGGCCAGCATCTAAGGAAAATTGGCTTAGAGAATATTGTGTGTCTTTTTCCCTCCCATAAGGACCTTTTTATATAGGGTGAAAGGGGAGACCATTTCTCCCCAAGTCCCGAGGTGGGACAAAAGGAGAGGAAGGGGAGGAGGTGCGCCCTGGAAGGAGGGCTGGCTGGCCGGGTGGGCCCCGCACAACCCATGAGAGGGTGGCGGCCGGGTGGGCCCCACTCCGCACCATGCTTGTGCCTGGTGTTGACTGCTGGACAAAGACTAATACTCTAGATATTGATCCACCTATATTCAGGCTTTCCAAGGGGAGAAACCAGACTAAAAGAAGGAAATGCCAGTTTGAAGTGCCAACACAAAAGCAAACATCAAGAATGGGAACAATAACATGCAGAAACTGCAAGAGATAGGGTCATACTTACACTAGCTGTGACACACCACTTAAACCATCCCTATAGATGAGGAAAAATCAGCACCAAGTAATTGTTAGTAGGCTTTACATAGTAGTTATATTAATAAATATTTTTTTGTGCTAACAAAAAACCACCACCCCAGGAAAACAGAGAGGCATCAGCAGCTCGATCAACACCTCCATCATTACCTTCATGAGCAAGGGCAACACTATTAGCAGCTCCAGCTACTAGGGCAGCACCAGCAGTATCTCAACCACCAAGGACTGCTCCATCTACATCATCTACAAGAAGGACTGCTCCATCTACATCAACTCATTTAACAACATCTAGAAGCTCCTTTAATGCTCTAAGAAGCACCAATCCAGTACATGCAGATGGTAGGCCATCATGAAATAGGAGAGCAAGCACAAGGATGGATGGATATCTTACTACATCTAGAATTTACAAGATGATAGTTGAAGATATAAAACACATGAAGTGAATCATCTGTGTTTGTTGGATGAAACTTTTTACTTATGTTATTTGTGTGTAAGTTGTGACTTGATATCAGTGTGTGAGAATTTTGTCTTTTGGACCTCTGTGTGTAAGATTTGGTTGTGTGAAACTTGTTTGTTTATTGTTTATGTGAGAATTCTGTATATTGATCAGATGAATGTGTTAGTTTCATTGCTATGTGTGAGAATTCTGTCACTTGTGCTAGCTTGTTGTCAACATGTTACCCCACAAGTGGTGGTTTTTTGCCACCAACTGCTCCAATTGTGGTGGGCTTTTGACAAAAATCAGCTAGATAACACGCCAACCAAGATAGTATTGTTAACAAATTACCCCACTTGTGGTGATTCTCTATCACCAACTGGCTCAATTGTGGTGGGTTTTTGGCATAAACCAGCAAGATATCACACTTGTGTTCAACTAAATGTCCAACATAGTGTACCCCACTTGTGTTCAGCTAAATGTCCATCTGAATTCACCACAAAGTAGCACAATACCTCAAATAAAATAGTTCAGCTAAAATTCAGCAAATACAACACATAGTTCCACATAATACAACTAAAATGTAGCAAATAGTTCAAATCTACACACACTACACAAATCCTTCAAATAAACAACACAAGGTACATAATGGCAACTCATTAATCACTCCGACGGATCTCAGAGATGTTCTTCTGCTTCTTCTTGTTGCCTTCTCCAACTTTGAAATCTGCATTATAGTATTCAAGTTTATTCTTCTCCTCTTTTGAGAATTGTGATCTTGTCCTATGTCTTCTTCCTCTTAAGCTTTTCAAGCTCCAGGTTAGTAGATGTCACCTTTGCAACCTGATCAAGAGACAATGTGTTCCCAAGTTTTTATGCAGTTCCAGGTTCTTCATTTCTATATCCATCTTATCAAGCACTAGTTGGTGAAAGGACATTTACTGTCCTAATCTATTTTGGTGTTCGTTAACAACATAAGGTTCATTTTACTGTGTGTTAATGTCTATAAGTCAATCTAATGAAAAGATAAAAGGCCATAACATTGTGGGAAATTCCCTAGATAAATCTGATGATTCCTGAAGAATCCAGACTAGAGTCTCCGGTGTGCAGACACTGGCGTCTCCGTGTGGTCTAGAGAGTCCTCGAAAGTCCCTGGAGTGGACTCATGTTGTTGCCCAAAACCATTCTGTGTGGGGGTCCGGAGATAGACCGGATTCTAGCCAGAATCTTCGGTGTGGTATCTTGGACCGGAGTTTCCTATGTGGAAACACCGGAGTCTCCGGTGTCCCTATTCCGGAGTTCCTGCCAGAGTCTCTGGAGTGAGCGTCAAGATCAAGCCCAGGTCATTCAGTATGGTGGTCCAGAGATGGAGCAGAGTATCCGGTCTAGACCGGAGTCTCTGGCCTGCAAGACCGGAGTCTCTGGTGGGGAAGGTCTCCAACGTGCAGAAAACAGTCAGCAACTGTGGAGGCTATAAATAGAGGACCTCATCTTCTACCTCAAGCTGCTCGTTCTTGAAAAGAAAAGCATCACCATTAGAGCCACCAAAACTCCAAGATCTCTTCATCCAACCACCCAAAGTCCCTGATCTTTGGGGTATCGGAGGAGGAGGCCTTGATCTACATCTTCACCAAGAGAGATCTTCATTTCCCCCTCATTCACTTGAGGGCCCATTGCTCTAAGGTTTCATTGGAAACCCTAGGCCTTGTTTTGGTTCTTACAAGCTTGTCTTTGATTGTGTGACAGCTTGCTTGGATTCGGGAGCCTCTAATTAAGATGTGGATGTGTGCCTCGAACTTGCTGTAAAGGTGCCAACTACCACCTTGAAGGTTGCGGATATAGTGGACGTGTGAATCGATCCCCTTGGGGTGAGGTTCACCAGAGAAAAACGGAGGCCTCTCGTGGTGTTGGTGGTTTGATACCACCCTCTCTCCAAACACATACGTACTTCCCCTCAAAAGGAAGGAACTGCAGGAAATAATCCTTGTGTCCCCGTGTGCTTCACTTTGGTTACTTCTATCCTGTACCGTATCTTACTTTATCAAGTTCTTGCATGGTTAGTTGTGCTAGTGTGACATATAGGTAAATTCACCTTAGTTGCATATCTAGAGAATTTACTTTTGTGTCAAACCCTAATTTGAAAAGGAGTAAAATTTGAAGTAGCACCTATTCACCCCCCCCCCTCTAAGTGCCCATACGATCCTTTCAATTGGTATTAGAGCCTCGGCTCTTTATTCAGGCTTAACTGCCTAAGAGATTATGGGGAACCCAGAAGATGAGGGAGAGGGTGAGGCTAGTACTTCGGTGACCATGGTAGATCTCAAGAAATTGGAAACAAGCGTGAGATCTACCTTGGGAAACGAAATCCAATAGTTGTGTCAACTTGTTGAGCTACTTGTTAAGGAAAAGTCAGCCTCACCACCTCCCCCCAAGAGGAAACACCTCATAACCCTAAGGCAAACGCTCTGGCTAAGCCAACGGGTGAAGTAGTGGGGGATGAACATAATTCCACTAACTCCACCACCAAAAAGGGTGATGGGAAGGAAGAGCACCATGCGGTTCCTTGATGGTACTCTCCTGACCCTCCGATCCCTCATCCCCATATAAATAATATAGGTGACCCACCTAAGTTAGCTGCACGTACTTTTGCTCAATGGCAAGTTTTAATGAAATCTCATGTGCGCGGCTCTTGCATTAACTTGTGGAAAATTATTGAAGAAGGGCTCAAAATTGAGGATCCAACCAACTTGACAAGAAGAGATGTGGTCAATAGTCAACTTAAGGTCATCGCCTTGCACATGATTCAACTTGGGGTGGGTCCAAAGGACTTTCCCCACATTGAGCACTACAATACCACCAAGGAAGCTTGGGATGCTCTCATTGACTTGTTTGTTGGAAATGACAGCATGAGAAGAATTAGATATGATGCTTTGAGCAATGAAGCTGAAGGTTTCTTTATGAAGGATGGTGAGGATCATGAAGACATGTATAGAAGACTCAAATCCACAACTAGCGCCTTCAGAAATGTTGGTGCCTCTCAGATTGATGATACTTGGATCAAGAGAAAGTATGTGAGTGCGCTCATGCCCTTCGAGCCTACTGACTTAAAAAGTATCCAAGGAAGACACAACTACCATCTCATGACCTCCAATGAAATTATGCAAGAGATGGCCGCCTTCAAGGTTGCTGCCAAGAATGCCAAAGATGCCCGTGCTCGTGCCATTGGAATGAGTAGTGGTGTCAATCTTGCTTTGAAGGCCAAGGTTGTGGAGTATGATGAAGAATAAGGGAGTGATGATGCACTATCTATGGGTCACCCCGAAGATGTCAAGGTGGCTCATGGTGAATATATGGCCTTCTATGCAAGAAACTTTTGGAAAGATCATGTCAAGGCCAAGATGGAGATGCAATGAAGAAGCAACCCAAGTGGTAGAAAATAAAATGTTTCAAGATTGAGAACTTGCTTCAACTGTGGTGACCACTATCATTTTGTTGCTGGATGTCCATATGAGAAGAGAGAAGATAATGGCGGTGCACTCATATTGAAGAAAGATCCAAAGGCCCCTTTCAAGAAGCCTTTCAACAAGAAGAATGCCACCAACAAGAAGTCCGGTGACAATGCATTGATAGCACATGAAGAGTTCTCTTCCGATGATGAAGAGGAAGAAGAAGAAACAACAAATGGTGTGGCTGCCATTGCCACCACTTCTACATCCACCTTCTCTCTCTTCGGTTCACCAAATGAGAACACCTCCAACAAGAACGTCACTTGACTTATGGCAAGAGCATCGGAGGTATCACAATCTACTCTCTCCACCTCTACTAGCAATGATGAATTGAATGATGATATAACTCTCGAGGTGAAGGAGGAATTAGTTGCTTTTGATGCTTATATGACTAACTTCAAAGGGTAACACAAGAAGCATTTTATAAATCTTTTGAACCAACTTGCTCACACACAAGAGCTCCTTGATGAGAGATGTAAACCTTGGAGAGAGCATCTTCTTGAGATGGATGCTCTAACTAATAGTTTAGAAGAGGAACAAGAGACTAGTGTGTCTCTTGAAGAAAAACTTGAAGGCCTTGATGAGGCAAATGATCGGATAGTAGCCAAACTCATTAAAGAACGCGATCATGACATTGCAAAGTGTAAAAAGGCTAAAAAGGACAAGATTGAGTTTGGTGCTGTTCCTGAAAAAGTTGTCGAGGATTATGAGAAGATTAATAAGGCTCACAAGGCCTTGGAAGGTGGTCTCATGACTCTCACAAAGTCTCATGAACAAATTCAAACTCAATTGACTAATGTTGCTTCACCTAGTATTTCCATTCCCCTAGTAGTACATACATTCTTGAAGAAAATGCTAGGTTGAAGGGGGAGCTTGCAAAGGCACCCTTCCTCGAAGGTAATGCTGCCTCGTGTACTAATGAGCTCGTTGGGGAACCCTAAGAGGAAGGTATGATGAGCATAGCAGTAAGTTTCCCCTCAGTTATGAAACCAAGGTTATCAATCCAGTAGGAGCAAGGAAACACCCCAAAGGTGTAGCTAGCTGAACTTTGGTAGGGCGCACTACCGGTGCCAGCAGCAACGTGGAGACCTGCACAACACAACCACAGAACTCTGTCCCCAACTTGCGATGAGGTTGTCAATCTCACTGTTTTTGCTGAAAACAAAGGATTAAATGTATCGAGTGGAACAAAGTAATAGTTTGCAGAAAGTAAACACAAAGCAGTAAACAGTTGATTATAGATTGATAGTAAAAGAAAGGACCGCGGTCCATAGTTCACTAGAGGTGGCTCTCCCTAATTCAGATAACATGTTGGGTGAACAAATTACAGTGGGGCAATTGACAAACATCGAGAAAGCATACAAGCATATACTAATCATCTTGACTCCTTTGAGATTCGATTGGGCATTACAACATTATACATAGACCGCCATCCAACTGCATCTATGACTAATAATCCACCTTCAGGTTATCATCCAAACCCCCTCCAGTATTAAGTTGCAAGCAACGGATAATTGCATTACGAATTGCGTGTAAAGTAAACAATATGGTTGTTCTATGAACAAAGGATTGTTGTTTTCTCCCTAGTAGCAACAGCCCATCTAGTACCTTAGAGATTTCTGTCACTTCCCCAGATTACCAGAGGCATGAACCCACTATCGAGCATAAATACTAACTCTTGGAGTTGCTAGCATCTACTTGGCCAAGATAGCTACTAACAACGGAAAGCATGCAAGATCACAAATAACAAAGACATGATAGAATCAATAATCAATCTGAAATAACATCTCAATATCCATCGGATCCCCACAAACACAACATGCAGAATTACAAATAGATGATCTTGATCATGAACGGACCTCACAAGATCTAAACATGATAGAACAAAGGAGGAGAACCAGCCATCTAGCTACTACATGGATCCGTAGTCCAAGGATGAACTACTCACGCATCACACCGGAGGCTTGCATGGTGATGAAGAAGGCCTCCAGGGTGAATTCCCCTCTCCGGCAGGGTGCCGGGAAGAGCTCCAGATCCCTCCCGATCTAGGGATGGAGATGAAGGCGGCTACAGACTCTTTCGTGGATTTTTGATTGTGTACTTAGGGTTTACATCCCGAGGGCATCTTATAGTCCGAAGGGGAGGCCGAGGGGGTGCCAGGGCTAGCCTCACCACCCCTTGGCGCGGGCCAGGCTGGGCCGCGCGGCCAGGTGGTGTGGTGGCCCCCTGGCCCTTCTCCGTCTCATATTCTGGCACTTGATTACTTCCGAAAAAATAAGCACTTTGGCTTTTGTCCCATCCAATTCCGAGAATATTCATTTTCTGACTTTCCTGGAACCAAAAACAGCAGAAAACAGGCAGCTGGCACTATGGCTCTTGTTACTAGGTTAGTCCAAGAAATCATATAAAAAGTACTCCAAAGTTGGAACAAAACACAAGAAAGTGGATAAAACTAAGCATGGAACATCAAAAATTATAGATACATTTGCAATGTATCACTAAACTTTGGCAGGGCGCACTACCGGTGCCAGCAGCAACGTGGAGACCTGCACAACACAACCACATAACTCTGTCCCCAACTTGCGATGAGGTTGTCAATCTCACCGGTTTTGCTGAAAACAAAGGATTAAACGTATCGAGTGGAAGAAAGTAATAGTTTGCAGAAAGTAAACACAAAGAAGTAAATAGTTGATTGTAGATTGATAGTAAAAGAAATAACCGGGGTCCATAGTTCACTAGAGGTGGCTCTCCTTAAGATAGATAACATGTTGGGTGAACAAATTACAGCGGGGCAATTGATAAACATCGAGAAAGCATACAAGCATATACTAATCATCTTGACTCCTTTGAGATTTGATTGGGCATTACAACATTATACATAGACCGCCATCCAACTGCATCTATGACTAATAATCCACCTTCTGGTTATCATCCGAACCCCCTCCAGTATTAAGTTGCAAGCAACGGATAATTGCATTATGAATTGCGTGTAAAGTAAACAATACGATTATTCTATGAACAAAGGATTGTTGTTTTCTCCCTAGTAGCAACAGCCCATCTAGTACCTTAGAGATTTCTGTCACTTCCCCAGATTACCAGAGGCATGAACCCACTATCGAGCATAAATACTAACTCTTGGAGTTGCTAGCATCTACTTGGCCAAGATAGCTACTAACAACGGAAAGCATGCAAGATCACAAATAACAAAGACATGATAGAATCAATAATCAATCTGAAATAACATCTCAATATCCATCGAATCCCCACAAACACAACATGCAGAATTACAAATAGATGATCTTGATCATGAACGGACCTCACAAGATCTAAACATGATAGAACAAAGGAGGAGAACCAGCCATCTAGCTACTACATGGATCCGTAGTCCAAGGATGAACTACTCACGCATCACACCGGAGGCTTGCATGGTGATGAAGAAGGCCTCCAGGGTGAATTCCCCTCTCCGGTAGGGTGCCGGGAAGAGCTTTAGATCCCTCCCGATCTAGGGATGGAGATGACGACGGCTATAGACTCTTTCGTGGATTTTTGATCGGGTCCTTAGGGTTTCCGTATCAGAGGCAACTTATAGGCGGAAGGAGAGGCCGAGGGGGTGCCTGGGGCGGCCAGACCACCCCCTGGCGCGGGCCAGGCCTGGCCACGCGGCTAGGTGGTGTTGCCGGGCCCCAGCCCCTCTCCGAATCGTATTCTGGCTCTAGGTGTCCCTCGGTGAAAAACTGACTTTGGCTTTTGTCCCGTCCAATTCCGAGAATATTCATTTCTGACTTTCCTGGAACCAAAAATAGCAGAAAACAGGCAGCTGGCACTATGGCTCTTGTTAATAGGTTAGTCCAAGAAATCATATGAAAAGTACTCCAAAGTGTGGAAAAAACATAAGAAAGTAGATAAAACCAAGCATGGAACATCAAAAATTATGGATACGTTTGCAACGTATCAGGTAACAAGTCTCTTGGTGGCCTTTTAAGTAAGAAAAGGCCCAATAATGAGAAAATAGGTCTTGGCTATGTTTCCAAAGCCAAGAAGAAGAAAACAACAGTAAGAAGAAGGCCAAGCTCGCACAACCAAAAGACAGGACCATTATGGATAGTAATACCCAAGGTGGCAAAACTATGTCACAAGATGAGTTTGCGGGAAGTGTTAACCCTCGCTATGTCTTAATGCATAATTCTAATGGTGATGTTTATGCACAATATGTTGGTCCATTTGATGGTTATATTGCTTGGTCTATTTGGGTTCCAAAGACCCTTGTCACTAACAAAAGAGGACCTAAAGACCCTTGTCAATAACATTATAAAGTCGAAGAGGATCTTGGAGCTCCTTCATGTGGATATCTTTGGTCCTCCATCTCATGCTAGCCTTGGTGGGAAGAAATATTGCTTGCTAATTATTGATGACTACTCAAGATAATCATGGGTATATTTCTTCAAGGTTAAGAGTGAGACCCAACAACACTTCATCGACTTCATCAATATGGTTCAATGTTAATACAATGTGCATATGCTGACAATAAGAAGTGACAACGGCACCAAGTTCAAGAACTACACTTTAAATGGTTTTCTTAGTGATGAGGGGATAAAACATCAATATTCCGCTGCATATGCCCCTCAAAAAAATGGTGTAGCTGAGAGGAAGAACCGAACTTTAATGGATATGGCAAGATCCATGTTGGTGGAGTTTAAGTCTCCATACAATTTTTGGGCGGAGGCAATCTCCACCGCTTGTCATGCATCAAACCGGCTCTGCCTCCGCAAAGAGTTAAACAAGATGCCATATGAAATACTTACCAGTAACAAGGCCAACATTTCATACTTCCGGGTGTTTGGTTGTAAGTGTTTCTATCTCATAAAAGGTGTTCGTTTGTCCAAATTTGATTCCAAAGATTTAGAGGGTATTTTTGTTGTCTATGGTATTGATTCCCACACTTATAGAATCTATGATAAACTCTCTAGAATTGTCATAGAATCTTGTAGTGTGATTTCGAAGAATATGATGGCCCCCAAGTGGGGCATGTTGATGTTTGTGATGTAGATGATGAAATACCTCAAGATGCCATGAGAATAATGGGTGCAAGATTCATCCGCCCCATTGAGGAACCCCTTGTGGCGGATCGAGAAGAACTCTAGTCTATTCAAGTGGAGCCCTCATCTTCACAACTTCAACAAGCTCCTGTTATTGAGGGCAATGATGAACCAAGCCAAAGACAAGCCGAGAACGCTCACCATGTTGATAAGGCAGGTTGCTCTAGGCTACATGGTCCAGACTCCACTGACTAGACTGTCTAGCCCAACGCAGTCAGTTGCTCAAGGCAGATTTATTCAGTCATTCGAAAGATCATCTCGAAGCCTTTCAAGTAGCATGCCTAATCAATACCAAGATCAACCTATACCTCATGTTGATGAAGCTGAACCCATTGTTGATCAAGGTCAAATTAATGGTCACGACGAGGACCATAATGATGAAGAGATCCCCACAAGGAACAACAAACTTGTCGCACAGCTAGAGTGGACAGAATGTTAGAAAGAAGAGAGCACTCTCTTGAGAATGTTCTTGGTGATTTAAGGAGTGGAATGTCAATTGAAAAACTTTGGTGAGCATCAAGCACATATATCCATGGTGGAGCCAAAGAAAGTATGGGAAGCTCTTGAAGATTCAAATTGGCTAGAAGCAATGCACAAATATCTCAACAACTTCGAAAGGAATAAAGTATGGAAGTTAGTAGAAAAGCCCAAGGAGTGCCGCAATATTAATGGCACTAAATGGATATTCGACAACAAGCAAGATGAACATGGTATTGTTGTGAGGAACAAGGCAAGATTGGTTGCACATGGGTTCTTTCAAATTGAAGGCATTGATTATGGAGAGACTTATGCTCCCATGGCTCACCTTGAGTCCATATGTATCCTTCTTGCATATGCTCCACATCAAATTTTAAATTACAACAAATGAATGTGGAAAGTGCTTTTCTAAATGGTCCATTGCATGAGTTGGTTTATGTTAAGCAACCCCCGGGTTTTGAGGATCCCAACTTCCCAAACCATGTCTACAAACTTGATAATGTGCTCTATGGACTTAAACAAGCTCCACGTACTTGGTATGAGCACCTTAGAGAGTTTTTGTTAGACCGTGGATTTGAGGTTGGGAAAATTGATCCCACTCTTTTTACTAAGATGGTTAATGGGGAGCTTTTCATTTGCCAAATATATGTTGATGATATTATCTTTGACTCATCTAACAAAGATTTTAATGATGAATTCTCGAAGCTTATGACTGATAGGTTCAGGATGTCTATGATGGGAGAGTTGAGGGTATTTCTAGGTTTTGAGATCAAGCAAATAAGCGGAGGAACCTTTTTCAATCAAGCCAAATATACCCAAGACATGCTCAAGAGGTTCATCATGGAAGAACTAAATGGAACTCCTACTCCCATGGCAACCAAGACTCATCTTGAACTTAACCCAAATGGTAAAGATGTTGATCAATTGGTATGCCGATCCATGATTGGTTCTTTGCTTTACCTATGTGCATCTAGACCTGATATTGTCTTAAGTGTAGGAGTGTGTGCAATATATCAAGAGGCTCCTAAATAAAGCCACTTGATGGAAATCAAAAGAATCTTTCGATATTTGGTTCATACCCCAAACTATGGTATATGGTGTCCTAGGGGCTCGACATTCTCTCTTTGTGGATAGACTGATTCAGATTGGGCTGGTCATAAGGATGATAGAAAATCAACCTCTGGGGCTTGCCAATTCCTTGGTAGGTCATTGGTGTGTTGGTCTTCTAAGAAGCAAAATTGTACAACTCTCTCCACCATCGAGGCTGAGTATGTGGCTGCAGCTAGTGCTTGCACTCAATTGTTATGGATGAGGCAAACTTTAAAGGAATATGGTCTCCATTGTGACAAAGTGCCTCTTTTATGTGACAATGAAAGTGCTATCAAGATTGCCTATAATCCGGTGGATCATACAAGGACAACACATATTGAGATCCATCATCATTTCATTAGAGATCATGTTACCCGAGGAGTTATTGAGCTATCTTATGTATCAACCAAAGACCAACTTGTAGATATATTCATGAAGCCACTTGATGAAGCAAGGTTTTTATTTTTGAGGAATGAGCTAAATATCATAGATTCAAGAAGTTTGACTTGATCATCTTGCATACTCACCTACTACTTCATCATTATGTGGTTTAGGTGCAGGCATGGAGATAGGGGAGTGTGGTCCTAATCCATTGGGCTATCCCTCCCCCATAATGCCTAAATTAAGAAAATCAATACTCTTAATATCATTTTGCGATATGTGAGCTTCATTGATGAGTAGAGGTTACGAACCCAAGGATAATTCTTCGTGGCTTCATGCCTCACACTCTTACATGGTGGCCTCAGCCACTGTTCCCTTTATTGTGAAGGGTTGGTTCTTGGTTCTAGTTGATTTGGAGTTTCACTTGACATTTAAATTGGATTTTTATTGCCTATTTGGTTCTTCACATTTTGGAATCTAAACCCAGGCCTTATACCCTCCCCTAAACACTTTCCATCTCATATGTGTCCCAAAATTTGAATCTGGCTGGTTTTGGTCGAAGGGGACCAGAGTTTCCGGTGTGCTAACACCGGAGTCTCCAGTCAGGCCGGAGTCTCGGTCTGTCGGACCTGAGTCTCTGGTCTGGGATAGTTTCAGGCAGTGACTAAAGGGGGTCGGGGTGAAAGAGTCACTCAGACTCTATCTTCCACCCCGACTCCCACATTCACACCCGCCGCCTCCTCCTCCAAAACCATCGCTCAGAGGCCATTTTGCCACCGGGATCCGCCGTGCCGCCGGCCAACTCCACCCCTGGGACACTTCCCAACCGGTGGAATCACTCCAATGGATAGATCTGGTACCTTTCTCCTCACCATGAACCTAGGGTTCATCCCCTTTGTTTATTTTGAGTTTTGTACCGATTTCGCCCACTGGGACAACATGCATGCGTGCACTTTATCACATTAGTATCATGTCCTTGCCCGATCTGCTAGAATCAATCCCACCTGCTGACATGGGTATACCCTACTGGTACTCGAGTTTGGTATATATGGTCCAGATACGACAGAAGCCCATGGCGTTGCCAAGGCCCAGTGGAGAATTCGAGTGGCCCACGGACTCTCAATTGCTTGCGAGACAATAAGAAGCTTAAGATAGAAAGTTCAAAGGGAAAACCCTAACCTGTAATCGACTCGACCTGCTACCCGATACCTAGCCTATCTATATAAAAGCTAGGAGGGGCGACGAGGAGGACAATCACCACCCTAGTTTCCACAACTCTCGCCAGATTGCATCTGCGCGCCCTGTAATCTTTGATTCCTTCGTTAATTCCAAGAGAAGACAAGCAGGAGTAGGGACCTCTACGAAGCCTGAACCTGGGTAAAACATGCGTCCATGTATGCTTGTTTGCTAGCTGATTGATGCCTCCTGCGCTCCCTCCTTCTCCAAAACCCAAGTCCATAATAATGGGCATTGTCGAGTTAAACACTCGTCAATTGGAGCCGTCTGTGGGAACCGGGAGTGCTGATGTCGCGGCTTCTTCGGCCCTGTCAACCGCAATCTACAACTCCGCAACAATGGAGATTCGCCGGCTCTTCGGCGTGTTCGACTTCACCGTCCACACGCCAGCCACTCGCCCGGCTTTCGAGTCCGTATGCGATGGGATCAGCTTGGCGATCGGGAGCTTCCGTTTCCATGTTGCTCGGCTGGGCACACTTCGCATGCCTGACCAGCCAACGGCACCCGCGATTGCTCCAGCATCGTGGTTCCCTCAACCAATCGGCACACTCAGCGAGCTCAACGCCCCGGCAATAGTCGGGAGCACGGATAGCGACAGCAGTCGCGGATCCGGTCTAGGTGACCTAGCCACTAAAGACAGAGCCTACGGCTCTAGATCTAAAAGTTGCAGGAGAAACAGCTTCCCCAACCACTTCATGTGCGCCATCATCAATACGGGCGATACTACCACCAATCGCGAAAATGCCGGCACCGGATCTGGCACCGGACCGCCCAACGGCAGCACGCCCAACGGCCCCGGACCACCCAATGGTAGTATGCCCAACGGCGGCCCCACCAACGGTGGCAACAGCGCGCCCGTCAATAATAGAACCGATGGGGGACTGACGCTCATGGCGAATGAGAACACCGGCGAGCGCATGAAGATCCACCTCAATGACAACGAGTGGGCATGTTGTCGCGAAGCTCTACGGGGCAATCCTCTACCCCCAACACACCGCAGGACATGCTAATGGGCTACCATTGGCTGCTAAAGGAGGAATTCAAGCGCCAGCAACAGGTGATCGCACAACTCGAAGCGCGCAGAGAGGCGGCGGATGAGTCGAGTCTTCGACGAGCTGGGCTCTCCTCCCACGGAGGATCCTCCTCCAAAGGCAACGAGTATGTTGCCAACAAGAGGCGATCTCGACTGGCCCACCTCACCGAGCAAGAATGCGTAGAGGCTGCGAAAGTCCTCGACTTGAGCTCTATGACAGTCGACATGTGGGGCAACGTGCTCCCAAAACGCCGTAAGCCGCGGTAACAGTGGCCACCATGAACCTCCTCAACAACCAGCCTCCGGCTAGAGATCCACGAGCTGCCATGCACCGATCTATGATAGCGGGCTTGGGGCTAATCGAGGCCACCCTCGACAAAGATCCAACGCCAGAACCGAAGAAAAGTAAGGCTCTGGAAAAATACTACTCGTACTCCTACAGTGACGACAGTCACGATCTGTCACGGCGGCATCGCTCATGGCAGCATGACCGCGACTACGATGCGCGCGATGACCTCACGCAGCGCAAAGTGGATAGGATGCGGGCAAGACGCGCTCGTTCGACTGACTCAGAACAAGACAAGACTGAGCTCTGCGGCACCAGATGCTTCAGCAGGGCCATCAGGCAGAAGCGAATGCCTAAGGGGTTCAAACTCCCATCGGAGAACTCAAAATTTGACGGTCTATAGGACCCGAAAATCTGGTTGGAGGACCACATCTCCTCCGTTAGACTACACGGAGGGAGTCGAAGCATGGCCATGCAATGCCTGCAGCTATAGCTGCAGGGCGCCGCTCGCGCATGGCTCAACAATCTCCCGCGCGGATCCATTCGTAGCTGGGAAGAACTGGTCTACAGCTTCGTGCGCAATTTCAAGGGCACTTACAAAATGCCCGCGTCAATCGAAGAACTGAGAAGCTGCCAGCAAAGATCGGGCGAATCGCTACACTCGTACATCCAGAGGTTGTCTATCATCAAGAACTCCGCAGAAAACATCTCGGAGGACCGCGCAATCGATGCGTTCAATGGCGGCGTTCACCGTATAGAGCTCAGGGAGGAGCTGGGCCGCTCGAAGCCCACAATGATCGACCACCTGATGGAAATCGCGAATCGGTGGGCTGACGGAGAAGACTCGGTGAAAAACCATACCTACTCCGATGACGACGACGACCTCGGGCGCAGACGCGACCGCCAAGGCAAACATCGGATGCGCGTCTACGACGATCACGACGAGGTCAATATGGTCACAGCCAGCTACGCCAACAAACGTGACGACAACCCTAATAGCGGATATCATAGTGGTGGATACCGCAACAGCGGAAAAACCACGCAGGTGTGGCAACATCGCACTCGCGAAGAGGCACCCGCAACATCTATCGAGGACAAACTATCCGGGCCATGTAGCGTGCACTTCTACATCGACAAGCACGATGGCAAGAAGAAATCTAGCCACTTTCTTAAGGACTATCGCGAGTTCCTCAAACTCCACGAGGGCCTGGCCCGGATGAATCGTGACGCGGTCAATAGAGGCTATCGAGCCGCCCCAGGCGCTGTGGCACATGGAGCTCCTCCACCACCACCCGAACCACCACCACCCGCGGTTGCGCCGGTCCAGCATCACGGAGGCGAGCCATACCCACAAGCCGTGGGCAACATGGGGATGATCCAAAAAGGACATCCCTCAAATCGAGTGCAGAAGGCCATCACTCGCCAAGTCAACTTGGCGCTAAACTCTCCACCTTCCACCACTGAGTACCTCAGTGGAAGCGACTCCTGCATCACCTTCGACAAGCGTGACCACCCGCGCCAAGTTCCTCGTCTAGGCCACTGCCCCCTCGTACTCGAGGCGCAGATCGGAGGCTTCGACATGAGTCACGTCTTCATGGACGGCGACAGTGGCATTAACCTCATGTTCGCGAGTACCTTGCGTGCGATGAGGATCCCTCTGACGTGTCTAGAAGTTTCAGACACGATGTTCCACGGCATCGTCCTAGGGAAAGGCATATATCCCCTGGGCAAAATCAACGTCGACGTCATCTTCGGCACGTCGCAAAATTTTCGGCGAGAGCGCATCGACTTTGAAGTCCTCGACTAGCCTTCACAATACCACTACATCCTTGGACGTGTCGCGTTCGCAAGGTTCATGGCAGTGCCGCACTACGCCTACCTGCAGATGAAAATGCCAGGTCCAAATGGCGTAATCATCAATGGCAACTTCGAGAGGTCCGACAACTGCGACAAGGAATTCAACAGAATCTCCCAGTCCTTCGGCATGTAGGAGGAACTCGCAAAATTAAAGGAGTCAATAGACAACAGGCTGCCTCTCCTAAGTAGGCCAAGTTCACCCGACCTGTCCTTCGACTCGTCGGTGCACACGAAGAAAGTCCAGGTCCACCCAACGGATCCGACCAAGACGGCCCTCATCGCCAACAACTTGAGTTCCGCATAGGAACTCGCGCTCGTCAAATTCCTCCATGAGCACTAGGAGATCTTCGCCTGGTATCCAATGGACATGCCATGAGTTCCCAAGGAATTCGCCGAGCACTCACTCAACGTGAATCCAGATGCAAGGACAGTCAAGCAGACAATCCGGCAACTGTCTGAACCAAGGGAAAAGGCAGTCGGAATGGAGATCAATAGGCTCCTCAATGCAAAATTCATACGCGAGATCAAGGAAAGCACTTGGCTCACTAACACAGTGCTTGTGCCTAAAAAAGACATGGATATCCTGCGGATGTGCGTGGACTTCACCTCCCTAAATAAGCACTGCCCAAAGGATCACTTCCCGTTGCCGCAAATCGACAAAATCATCGAATCCACCGCAGGATGTGAGCGTCTCTGCTTCCTCGACGCCTACTCAGGCTATAATCAGATTCGAATGAAGGAGGAGGATCAGGAGAAAACAGCGTTTACAATGCCCTTTGGTGTGTTCTGCTACAACACGATGCCCTTCAGGCTAAAAAAATGCAGGAGCCACCTATCAGCGGTGCATGTAGGCTTGCCTCAAGAATCAACTTTGTCGCAACATCCAAGTCTATGTTGACGACATCGTCATCAAAACCAAAGAGGAAGCCTCGCTAATTGATGATCTACGCGAGACCTTCGCCAACCTCGACCGCTACCGGATCAAGCTCAATCCGGACAAATGCGCCTTCAGCGTGCCATCTGGGCAGTTACTCTGGTACCTCATCTCCGCGAGAGGGATCAAAGCAAACCCGAAGAAAATAAAGGCCATACTGGCCATGGAGAAGCCGAAGAATGTAAGAGGCGTCTAGCAACTGGCTGGGCGAATCGCGGCGCTCAGTCGATTCATCAGTCGCATGGGTGAAAAGGCATTGCCCTTCTACCAACTTCTCCGCAAAACTGACAAATTCGAGTGGACAGACGAGGCACAAGAAGCATTCGAGGACCTCAAATGTTTACTATCAACCTCGCCAGTACTAGTGACTCCACGCGAAAAAGAGCTGATGTGGCTCTACATCTCCACCACCAACCAGGTGGTCAGCATGGTGCTTGTGGTGGAACGAGCGGAAGAAAACAAGGTCCACGGGGTCCAGCGCCAGTCTACTACCTCAGCGAGGTGCTCACGCCAGCAAAACAGCGGTACCCGCACTACCAGAAACTGGCGTACGGCATCTTCATGACAGCCAGGCGACTACGCCACTACTTCCAGGAGCACTCAATCGTGGTGGTCAACGACGCCCCGCTCGGGCATATACTCAATAACCCTGATGCCACCGGGCAAGTCGCGCTTTGGGGAATCGAACTGTCTCCACGAGACATCACATACGAAAAGCGCGACGCAATCAAGTCGCAAGTCCTCCCCGATTTCCTCGTGCACTAGATGGAGAACCAGCTCCCCGAGAAGCCAGATATGTCCTACCTCTGGACAATGCACTTTGATGGGTCCAAGCGAAAGCACGGAGCTAGCACAGGCGTCATACTGACATCGCCCCAGGGAGACAAGCTGAAATACATTCTGCAAATGCAGTTCACCGCCTACAATAATGAAGCTGAGTACGAAGCTCTGATTCATGGGATGCGGATGGCGAAAGCCTGCGGCGCCAAAAGGCTCATTATCTACGGTGACTCCAAACTGGTGGTCAACCAAACGATGCGCGAGTGCGACGCACTAAATGACAACATGATCGCCTATCATGACCTCTATGACACACTCGAAGGGGACTTTGACGACTGTGAGCTGCGACATGTGGGTCGCGAAAGCAATGAAGAGGTGGATCTCCTTGCCAATATTGGCTCCACCTGCACCCCCATACCACCTGGGGTATTTCTCGAGCGCATCTGCAAACACTCCATCAAGCCACAGGCTCCAGAGAAGACAGGAAGCGCGTCAACGGACTCGGGGGCTACACCACCCAATGAGCCAATGGCACTTGATGACCTGGAGCTTGATACAAGGCTCGAAGGACCAATTGGAGTCATGATGATCGAGCCATCTTGGACACAACCCTACATCATAAATCTACTCAGCAAGAGGCTACCAGATCATCTGACTAACACGCGACACATCGCGCGATGATCCAAGGCATTCGCCGTCATCAACGGTGAACTGTACAAGCACAACATCACAGGAGTACTCCAATGGTGCGTATCTAACGGAGACGGAAGGGTCGTCCTCCTCGACATCCACGATGGCACCTGCGGGCACCATGCTGGCAGTCGCGCCCTCATCGCCAAAGCTCTACGAGCTAGATTCTACTAGCCCACGGCCATGCACGACGCCAAGGACATCGTCCAGCGCTGCAACACTTGCCAACAATTCGCGACAGACCTCACGCACCTGGCGCGGAACTCCGACCAATACCATTGGCTTGGCCCTTCGTGCAATGGGGACTCAACATGGTCGGCAAGCTCCCAAAATCTTCGCGAGGAGGTTAAGTCTACCTATTGGTCGCAGTCAACAAATTCACCAAGTGGATCGAGGCCATGCCGGTGACAAATCAATCAGGGGCCAGTGCTGTCAAGTTTTTCGAGTCCATTGTCTACCGTTTTGGAGTGCCACACAACATCATCACAGACAATGGGACGAACTTCACCTCCAAGGAGTTCCAGGAATTCTGCGAAAATCTGGGAATCAATGTAAGCTACGCCTCGGTGGCTCACCCGCAGACCAACGGTCAAGGCGAAAAGGCCAACGGCCTCGTCTGTGGTGGAATCAAGAAACGACTCCTCCGGCCACTCGAACAAGCTGCCGTATGCTGGCCAGACGAGCTGCAATCCGTACTCTGGAGCTTGCGCACAACTCCAAATAGCGCCACATGATACACCCCGTTCTTCATGGTGCACGGTGTTGAAGCGGTGCTACCCGCAGAAGTACGCTACAAAGCCCCGCGGGTGGTCGCTTACAGCGAGCAAGAGTCAACTCTTGCACTCCAAGACTCCGTCGACCTCCTTGACGAGGCACAAGAAATCGCAGCGGAGAGATAAATGATCTACCAGCAAAGCCTCCGCAACTCAAGCAACAAGGAGATCTGGTCAAGATCCTTCGTCAAAGGAGATCTGGTCCAGCAACTCAAGCAACAAGGTCAATGATGTCTACGCACTTCTATTCTTGTAGACAGTTGTTGGGCCTCCAAGTGTAGAGGTTTGTAGAACAACAGCAAGTTTCCCTTAAGTGGATTACCCAAGGTTTATCGAACTCAGGGAGGAAGTGGTCAAAGGTATTCCTCTCAAGCAACCCTACAATCAAGATACAAGAAGTCTCTTGTGTCCCCAACACACCCAATACACTTGTCAGGTGTATGGGTGCACTAGTTCGGCAAAGAGATAGTGAAATACAAGTGGTATGGATATAAGACAACGGTGCCAGAAAATAACTTGATGGCGTGGAAGAGACTAAAGGCAAACTGAAATAAAGATGGCAGCAAGTAAACATGTAATAGATCTAATAGCAAACGGTGTTTCAGTGCTTAGAAACAAGGCCTAGGGATCATACTTTCACTAGTGAACACTCTCATATAAATATATTCTTCTTTATGATACTACCCTGAACTACTCTTCGGTTGGACACTCTAATCCATCGTACGGCTATAACAACACACCTCAAAGTCCGCTTTCCCCATGTAGATAACCCCACACTGTCACTTTGAGCTCTAGATGGTTCCAACAAACACCACAATTTCATAGAAACATCCAACTCCAAATATAACTCATAACAAGTAATTGTAATCTCTAGCCTAAGTGCCACCATGGTGTGCACGCTGTCACTTTCACACACATGGGGAGAGCAGAGATATATTAAAGCACTTGAGTAGCAAAGTAGATCTACTTGATTACAAAGCTCATGATCACAATATGATCATGCATAGAGAGAGAGAGATGAACACATAGCTACCGGTAGAACCCTCGGCCTCGAGAGAGAACTACTCCCTCCTCATCATGGGAATTAGCAACGGTGATGGAGATGGTGGTGGAGATCGATGGAGATGACGGTGAAGATGGTGAAGAGGCGGCGGTGGTGGCACTGGCGGTGGCGTGGAGAACTCCTTACCCGCTGCCGGTATCACAGGGGAGAACCGCCCCTTAGCCCCCTTCCTTCATGGCTTCTTGGGAGCCCTTCCCCATGGAGATGGGATCCATGGGGGAGGAAAAAACGTGGCTTTGGTGGCTGCAAATTCATGGGTGGAGGTCTGATGATTTAGGGTTTTTGCATCGGGAGGCATCTTATAGGCGGAGAGGCAAGGTCGGTGGGCAGCCAAGGGGCCCACACCATGCCCTGGCACGGCCTGGGAGGACCTGCGCCTAGGGGTGGTTTGGCCACCCTGTGACCCCTCCTTCGTCTCTCCTTCTGGCTCCGTGAATCTTCCGAGAAAATAACGACTTTGGCTTTTGTCCGGTCCAATTCCGAGAATATTCATTTTCTGACTTTCTGGAACCAAAAACAGCAGAAAAGAGGCAACTGGCACTATGGCTCTTGTTAATAGGTTAGTCCAAGAAATCATATGAAAAGTACTCCAAAGTGTGGACAAAACATAAGAAAGTAGATAAAACCAAGAATGGAACATCAAAAATTATGGATACGTTAGCAACGTATCAGTCATCTCAAGCTCGAGTCTCCTTGGGAGGGACCTTACGTGATTACAGAAGTAATCCCAGGTGGCACCTATCACCTTAAAGATTTTGAGACAGGAGTCTCATACTCCAACCCCTGGAACGTCGCACAGCTGCGTCGCTTCTACCCCTAGTCGTTTTTCTTTTACATTTACAAATAAGGCTATTTAGCCAGGCTACTTAGCCACACATTGTACCTCGTACTATTCTGCAAATAAATAAAGCTAAGTGCCCCAAAACTCTGTGTTTTCCTTATTTTCCTGCAAATTGATCACTCGGGGGCTGCGCCACCCTTTACACTTTCGTTCTACAAACAAATCGCAGTTTCCTGAGTAGCTGACGCAACATTAATCGAACCCTTGATAAACACCAACCCAGTTGCAATGCACCTGACAGGTTGGCAAGGAGCTGAGAGTCAGGCTAACGAAAAGGAACTGCAGAGTACAAATACACTCGCAAAATATAAAAGCTAGCAAGCTCTTCACATATCAATAAGTATTAATTACATCCAACATATTCATATGAACTTTACAACACTTGTACAATTATGTGCAGGACACAAGTCAAGCTACTGCTGCAACATAAGAACATTCATTTCTTCCTCGAAGAAGTCGACAATTTCTTCCGCTGGACGATCAACCGCTTGGTAGTGCGGAACCATGTCCAAGGTCATACCTTCTGGCGGAGGCTGCGGCCCAGCGGCAACAGCCACAACATCTACATCTGGCCTATGCAGTCACACCAGCAACAATGCAGCCTTAGCACCAGCTACTAACTACTGTCGCACGCACTCGCGAACCGCACTCAAATCTTGGAACTTCGCCAAAAGAGCCAACAAGCTTGAAGGGACGGCGTCCAGCGGAAACATCATTTGATAGATATGCCTAAGGCATCAATGCGCCTTCTTCAAAAAGTGAAGTACTCGAGAAGCATGATCCTGCAGGGTCGCAAGCGCGACCGCACGATCGTGGTCCACCCAAAAGTACCCACTCGCCTGTAGTTGCTCCTGGGTCAGATCGTTCATTCGAATGGCAATTCGGTCTTTCTCATCCTGCAGATGACGAGCACTAACAACTACACCAAACAAAAGGGTAAAGTATGAAGACACGGCATCGCCGCAACTGAGTAAAAGAAAAAATAAGAGGGCAGAAAGCTAACATTTGAACTGCTCACTCAGCTGCGCCACCTCTTCCAAGAGATACTTCTTGTAGCATCCCATCTGTCTAACATCTGTAATACTACATGGTCTAATAATAAAATGCTACTTATTACATATAATTGTTGCATCATAATTATATCATGCTCATGTCAGCATGCCACCTTGCATTTGAGCATCATATAAAACCCTTTTCTTTTGGATCTTGTCTCATATGCATTTATCAATTGTATTTGGTTCTTAATAAATTGTATTTGGTTCTTGATAAATGCTTGGTGCCCAAGTTGAGTTGGGGGCATATCTTTTATTTAACTCCACCACCTTTTCTTGTCACCACCCCATAATTCCACCATCCAACTATATGTGAGCTTTGCATTTTATTTGGGTTTACCTCTAGCTCATGTGGGTTGGGATGGATCCACTTCTAATTCCACATGCTCCCATATATGCCTCATGTTGTTTTCACATTGTTGATATGTGGAGAGCCACATGGCCACCTTTGCATGCATGTGGTTAATTTCACTTGTTCTATCTTCCATATGGTTTGTTTTGTGAATAATTGAGCATTGTTTAAATATAATTGTGGCCAAATTGATCTTCTAGTGGGACATACACACTAGCATGGCCTATTAAATTCAATGATACTTAAATCTACCCTTACCATATTTTATCAAGCTTGTAGCTTATGGTGTGGCCTTTAATCAAGTATGGTTGTGCATGGGTGTAATAGGTGCCCATATGTATATGTAGTTGTTTTCACAACTAATGAATGTGGCAATTATTCTTCATGCATGGCCCATGCAAGGCCTCTCTCTTGTTCTTCTATTTTGGGTTCTTTCTGAATATTTTGGGTGGAGCTTGTTTGAACTCAATTGAAACAAATGAACCAATTAAATGCTTATTGTTTCTCTTGTCTTCCACCTTGCAACTCTTTGGGTGGTGTTCTCTTTGTCAAGCATACATGGGAGGTATATTTTGTTTTCACAAAATAACATCATGTGCATGAGACATGCAAGATCATCTTTTCTTCCACCTCTTTATCTCCTTTGGTCCTTTTTGGTTGCTCCCTTTGTCTTAATTCCAACTTCTTTGGTGTTTTATATCCACTCCAAACCCTCACCTCCATCTCCTCAACACCCCATGCCTGATCTTGTGAGAGCTTGTAAAACCCTAACCCCTTCCTCCTAGCCTCGGCTAAACCCCTCACCTCACCACCTTTCCTACCCTAGGCCTCCACCCTCTGGTTCGGCCACCACCCCTCCCTGTCTAGACCTAGCCCTATGCCGAGCCTCCCATGCCACCCCCCTCTTGCCACCCTAGCCGAACCCCTTCTCCCTACCCTTTGTCTCTCTCCCCTTGCTGCCCAAGGCCCCCACCCGAGCCACCTTTGCCTTGCTGCCATCTGGCCCCAGCTGGACACCCTCTCGGTTTCCCCTCGAGCCCCAGGTCCACCGGCCGAAAGAGAGAGGGAGGATAAAAAGGTGCCCGCCACCTTTCCACCCTGACCTCCCACGGAATCTCCCCTCCGAGGCCTTATCTACCCCCTCCTCTCGTACCTGGTGTCACCCTAGATCCACCTAGGGCCTTGCCCTTCTACTCCTCCTTCCCCACCTGCCTGCTACCCCTCCCTCTCACCGCCGCTGCGCTACCTTGTACACGGCAGCGGGCGTGGTGCTTGGCTTGTCGAGGAAGGACCAGTGGAGCCCCTGGACCACCCCAGTACACGGCTACGAGGAGGAGAAGGACCGGAGCCGGAGACCACCGCCGTGTCCGAAGCCAAAACCTTAGCCTCGGGTCGCCTGTAACGTCGTCGATCCGCTGCGCTCCAGGCCGATCCGCCGCCACCAACACACTCTAGGTGAGCTTCCGATCCCCCCTGACATCCTCTCGTGCATCGCCTCTTCTTGGACGAGCAGAACGTTCTGCCGCGCTCTCTGTGCGTGTCGTCGCTTTCGTCGTCGCGCCGCAGAGAGGTCATCTAGTCGCGCAGCGTTTACCCAGCAACAACCCCGCTAGCCCCAGTGGTCGCCGCCGCCCGCGCGCGCGCCAGATCGCGAGTTCGAGTCCCCGCCGCGCCAGTTCCCCGCGTCGTCAGTTTCGTCAGAGAATAGAGAAGAGGAACAGGAACCTTCTCCCCTTTTTATAGATGCCCCCTGCCCTTTTGTTTTCCTCAACCCGTGCTCCATCCAGGCCCACATGTCATGCGCTGTGTCATGTTTACAAAAAGGCACCCAGACTTTCCTGTGCCTCAACCCGCCGTCCCCGTCTGTGCCACGTGGTTGCGCCCCGTTCGCGCGCCTGTGCGTGGCCCCGCACACCGTCGGCCCCACCTGTCAACCGCCCAGGCTGGATAACCCCTCGGTGAGAAAAACCTCTGACGCGCACGGTATCGCCAGCTCATCGCAGGCCCCACCTGTCGGCGACGTTGCCTGGCTTTTGTTGTGTATAAAAAGTCTCTGGGTTTTTCTGTTTAATAAAAAAATTCAGAAATTGTTAAATGTGATTTTTAATCCAGAAATTAATAACTTTTAATTGGTAATTCCAAATTTGACAAATAATATATGTTTTTGAATCAGAAAAATGTGAGGATTCCAAATATGCCATCCAAAATAATGTTTGACTAATTTAAATTTTCGAAATTGTTTAATTGCAATAAAAATGCCTTTTCTTAATTAATTAATAACTTTAATTCTATAACTCCAAATTTGACAAATAATATGTCTAAATCGATAAGCGCGACGAGCCCGTTCTAACTATGCACTCCATGATATGAATTGCAGCATGCATCATCTAAATATTAAGTGGACAGCAAGTTATATGGGAGCAAAACATGACTAAAAACTTAATAAAATGATTTATTCTTGTCCCCACACCTCACCCTTGACATGCTACATTATTGCCATGTAATTGTGCATCATTCATCATGGCATGCTTGTTTGCTTGTCGCATTTTATTCATATGCTTGTGCACTTTATTTATGTTGTCCCTTGTTTGTTTGGTTCTTCTTTCGAATAGACGCCGAGCAGGGGAATTATCAGGAATCCCAGGAGTACTACCCAGATCCTTCTCTCGCTTCAACTGAGCTGCCAGGCAAGCACTACCACATGCTTGCATACATATAGTACCTATTGCCTCTATCTTATTATTGCATCATTGAGTCGCGATTGCATTAAACTGAATCCCAAGTATTGCATAGCCTTACTTTTAAACCCCACCGAAGCTTGTTCCTCCATCCTATGAGCCATTACTACAGGAGTTGTTTGAGCCATGCGAGTCGTAGAACAGCATGTGTAGGGTATGTGAGTGTCTGATGGATAATGAGGTACCTAAACAACTGAACCTGAGTAGTAATGGGATAACTAATGAAAGAGGCACCGGTGGGCAATATCTGTCATTTGGTTTTTATGTCCACTCGTGTCCCGTAGGACCCCGATTACTTGATACCTGTTCCTTGACTATTTGCACTATCCACATACGGGAGACTCTATGAATCCCCCTTTGCCAGAGCTTGATTTGTACTTTATTTCTTGGGGCCACAAAGTAGTTTGGGGCTTTATTACTAGCATGTACTTATGCCATGCTTTACTGCTTTATTTAAGATTGTGCGTGGAGCACCTGTACTATTTAAGAATGCGGAATGTTTTCGCGGTATCGACAAGCCCAGTCACATTTTCGGGTTCCCAGTCGTTTACAGCCATTGTCGCAAACCCTGGGTCCGTCTCGGAGCCGGCCAACTTCGTTGTGGGTAGCTTATTGGGGTGGCCCCCTGAAATATTTTATGAATCCTGTGATTGCTTTGTCGTGAAAGCCTCGTCGGGTTTTGATTTGGTTTTTCCGAGGTCGATCGTGTGTGTGTTGCTATTTGTGCACCCCTGCAGGGTAAATCTTTCTGAAAGCCGTGTCCGCGGTTATGGACGACTTGGAGCACAATTTCTCGATCATAGACAAGTATAACTAAAGTACCGCTTTTAATTGACTAAATACCTGTCTAGTAAATAGTGCAATACTCATGGAATGGTTAATAAAAATGCCAACGGATGGGTTGTTCGTCCGCTTTCTCGTTGGTAAGCGAGAGGGAGGATGGATCTGTTACTTTATACTGTTATAACTGTTGTTACTAATTAACGGACATCCGCCTATCATTGGTTAGGCGGATGGTTAGCGAGTATCTATAGACTTGTTAGTTATTATCTTTTGTTGCAATTGCGTCACCCCAGGTATATATCCCCTTTAGAGGCATAAAGACTTGCTGAGTACCCCTAGGGTCTCACACGATAAATTGTTTGATTAAGATGAACAGGTATATTCACAAGATGGATACTGGGTGGAGGAGACAGATGATGTTGGCAACGATCACTCGATGTAGAGATTTCGGGGATGGGGATCCGTGAGATCTGTGGGCGGGATGTGCTTATTTATGTGGCATCTTATGCCGATTTGCTTCTTGTCCGTACCCGGATCTTGTTTCCCGCTTCCGCTTGATACTCTATTGATTGATGTATGAGGAGCTATCCTACACTATTATAACTATCTAGGATATTTGGATCTTGCCGTATGGCGTTGCAATATTTCTATTTCTTTTAGATGGTATGGCTCTGAGAACTGTTGTAAGGTAGCTTGCATACATACTCACTTGTGTATGTATTTGATCTCTTCGCCTATTGCCTACGCCGCTCGCTCTTGTCCCGATGTTCTTGGAAGTGGTTAGGGAGGCCGATGGGCCTACACGTGTGTGGCCCCTGGGCCCCCGCTGTACTTCTTTAACCACTTTTGGTTCATCCAGGCTTGAACTTAGAGCGTCGGGTCCGAGGTTGTTACACTTCCCGCGGGCGGTGGCCTTCTCTGCCTTCGACTTCCATACATCTGCACTACCACGGAGGATGGGCAACTCACGCTCCAGTTTCTTAATGCGATCGTGCAGTCGTGAAGGCAAGGACAACTCCTTCACCTTTGAGCACGGCTGTGCCAAGGTTTCATCGATGGGTGGAGGATCACGAGGATCACTCAAATGACCACTTGACGTACCCTATCACAAACCAAGCAAGAGCAAATAAGGGACCGAGAATACATTGATAAGAGGCTCGAATGCATTCAAGCACAGCAAAGTCTCGACAGGGATACTCCCACACAAGCATGGTTTCAACATGAAAATAAAATACAACTATTATAGATTAGCTACTAAGGAGCAGTCTGCTTCTTCGACTTCGAATTGGACTTCGGGGGCCTCGTCGAATTCGTGGCGGTCTCTGACACCACAGACTTCCCGGTGCCAGCCCCTGATGCTATAGCCTTTGCCGCCTTCTTCACTCGCTGCACCTCTTTGAAGTATTTGGTGACTGTATTGATGAGTTACGGCCCATACTTACCACAACCAGTAGCAAAGGGAGCAAACACTACATGTTGGCCATCTGCGCTGACGGTCATCTCCTTGGAAATCGCGGCAGGGTCCACCTCCATGCCATGGGCTTGCACCATCGCGAGTGCCATGGTGGTGATAGACCGCTGGGAGTTCCTGAAGTCCATGGGAATACCCCCAGCAAGGGATTCCACCAGGTCCTCAAGGTTGTCAATCAGCTCAGCCTTGGGGGTTAGATCCTCGTGTATGCGACTGAGCACACCCTTGGACTTCGTTAGTGTCCCCTGGAGGGAAGCGCTGTGGTCTTCGACTGTGGCGACAACGCCAGCCAACGCATCTTCACGACGAAGGGCCTGGGCGTCAAAGCTCAGGCCGCTAGCATCTGCATACAGCAAAGTGTTAGCACAATAACACGATGTCGAAGCAAGAAACAATGAAGATTCAACTGAAAGAGTACCTGAGAGGGACTTGGCAATCGATAAAAGTTGCTCCCCTAACAACTTTTCCCTCTCAGCATTGGAGGTGTGCAAGTCCTCTTCGCATTTTTGCAAGTCCTCCTCGCGCTTTCGCGACTCCTCCAGGTCCGCGATTGCTTCATCATGACTCTTCGCTGCCGCGGCAAGCGCCTTTTCGAGGGAAGCAGCATGACAAAGAAGTTCGTTATGCTCAACTACAAGGAACAGGACGTATCATCAATCGAATCTAGAAACTTCACGAAGACAAAGACAAAGCCAAAACTAACCTTCAACAATGTGATAGCGATTGTCCAGCCGCACATGCTGTCGACCCATGTTAAGGACTTGCTCCGCCAGGCAAGCAACTTCCTTCATGATGAGCTACATCAGAAGAAAACAAAGTTTAGCAACAACACCAAGTATATATTCGACTGCCAAAACAGCAAAAGGATGCTTACATGATCCTCAAGAGACTCCGAAGATGACTGTTGCACAGTCATCCGGGCAACCATCTGGTGTCCCCCAGCATGCGGGGAACTCGATGAGTTGTGCCCAGAGTGGGCTGCCAATGGAGGAGAGGAAGATCGTTCAGCCACTTCCTTGGCCTTGGAGTCTGCGACTCCGGATTCCTTCACAAATTGGACGTCGTCAGAAGATGACGACGCCACTTGACTACAAAACACATCCAGCAAAAACTTTAGGGAAAGCAGCTCCAAAAATAAACCAATACAAAGTCACGAATGCAGAATTCACCAGTCAAATTTTTCAAGGTCGAAGGATTGCTCCTCCGACTCCGACGACTCCTTCGGTAGTCGCATTTTCTTCTGGGCAGGAGGAGCCATGGAACGCACCGGAATGGCGGGGATTGGTCCCTCTGCAGCAGGAGAAGGACCTTCCCGCATCGTCGGAGAAGTAGCGTCAGAATCCTCACTGCGAGAATGCTTGCGAGTGTCCTAGCCGCTAGACTCGGGGGCTACCTCTTCTTCTTCAACTGGGACGGTCGACTCCGACTCGTCCTCTTCCTCCACTTCCCGAGGGATAACTCCTTTAGGGCAAGGAGGCAAATTGGAAGACACTTTCCAATCCTGCATTCAGAAGATACATTATTATACATCAAGTACTTCATGGCAATCGAAAAATAAAGCTACTTCATAGTACAATTCTACCTCAGGAGGAGGGTTAGAGGCGTTGAAGGGAAGCACGACTGGTTCGCCCGGAAGATCCTCCTTGGCGGTATATTTGGTCACCAATCGCAGCCTCCTATCTACTTCACCCGCAAAAATGCCATCGACAGATACGCGAGTGGCATTGTTCGCACCGACCCAGCGGAACAAGGGGTGGACCCTAGCCTGCAGAGGCTGGACACGGCGGCGCAACCATGTGCGAATGAGGGCAGCGCCTCCCTCTTCTTTTCCTATGCGACTCTCAAGGTCGCAGACATGCTTATATAGTGCATCCGTTTCCTCGGACTCGCCAGGCATCACGATATTCTTCCAAGAACGCCTCCTCTTGCACGGTGTCGCGGGATCAAAGGGCGTGAGTCCGTAGTGGTCTTCGTCGACCTTCTGGTCACGGATGTAGAACCACTTGTCTCTCCACCCTTGGATCAACGCAGTGAGCTTGATATCAAAGTAGCTGATAGAGGAGTCGACATGGATTCCACAGCCTCCTACGTCGTAGACTACCGAACCGGACGCCGACTGGCGTTTCAGCTTAAAAGCCTCTTGAAGAGGCCAAAGTGCGGCTCGATTCTGAGCTAGCACTCGCAAAGAGTAATGAAGCATGAGATGTGGAGAATAGAATTTGGGGACAGCTGATGCAGCGGGAGCCCATAGAAGCAAAGGAGACCCCTGAAGAAAGGATGCAGGGGGAGAAAGACCTCGGATGATGAACGCAAGGAACATCACCGGAAACCAGGAGGAGGACAAGGAATTACCTCCTCACCGGGCACTCGCGAGTCGTCTTCCATGGACGGAAGAAATCCATCTTGATGATGCAGATGCAGCTCGGCGGGCTTGATGATGGACGCACACCAAGCGCCGTTGGTGACGCGGGTGCCCGCACCCATCTTCTTCCTAGCGCCGGCGATGCTGGTGCCCATGATGGTGGTACCGCCCTTCTTCTTGGTGGCAGCAATGGCGGCCGCGGACCCAGCGGTGGCGCCTCCTTTCTTCTTGCCCATCTTTCGATGGCGGTGTGAACGTAGGAAGTAACTGGGGAAGACACAGAGCTGGTCTAGTGCCACAAAATGGGAGTGCACAAGGAAGGAGAGAGCAGCAGCAATGGTGACGGAGGCATGAGCAAAGAAGACAGATGAGGAAAATTAACACAGTTGCACTGCTACTTAACCTCCTCACGGAGACCATCCAACGGCCAGCAGAAACCCTACTTCACGTGTGGAGCACATAGCCATCGACACATGGCAAAGTCGAAGCACAAACCATCCCCCACTATTCCCATTACGCGCGTAAATTGAGGATACGCAGTTAAAACAGAAGATTGCGCATGCCCGGTCAAATCGAAGTCAGAAAGTTGGACCTACCGCTCGTCACATCCCGTCAAAGCCGCTCACGCGGGCAACTGAGGTCATCACATCGTCAGCATTGACATCATCGGCTCCAGCAGCAGAAGATTTTGACTACTTTAGTCCTTGCTCGAGTCTTCGACTCAACCAAGCACTCGGGGGCTACTCCCATAGGGAGCGCTGGTGACGCACCCTACGATTATCTTTATGCAGGTATATGAACGTTTAGGACATATCCACCACTCGAATCTACGATTCGATTTTGCATTATGGGTTACTCCCATAGGGAGCACCGGAAGCAAATTTGACTGAAACAAGCAACAAAAGACGACATCAGTCGCAAAAGGTCTTTAGTCCCCTCTTGAGTCTTCGACTCAACCAGGCACTCAGGGGCTACTCCCATAGGCAGTGCTGGTCGCGCACCCTATGATTATATGTACATTGTACTGTGTGTTGATAACATCCACACTCTAATGCTATGGCGACTCCGCCTCACACAATCCCTACAAAGAGACTTTGTCTCCTGGGCCACCCGAATCATCTCCACGATGACAAAAAATCTGGATGACGTGCTTAAAGCGTGAAGATAAGACCTAAATAAGGCCTGGCAACGCATCTGCTACGCACTACCAGAAACATATCCGTGCCTGCAGGTACGATGAACATGCCTTAACAGATGCGTTGAGTGCTCACACTTATACACTGGAATTCGACTCCTGTAAGACCTTCGCGGCCTGAGTCGAATTACACTAGCATTTTTCCGAATTCGAGTCCGGGGACTTGAGTTTGAGTAGATTGCGTTGGTGTGCCCTAAGGCAGTTAACTGATACCGATACATCAGATAAATCAGGCACGTATATCAATAATCCCTATGACATAAACAAAACACTCGAAAAATGCTCAGTCATGCATTCGAAAGCCTTCATAAAGTCCCCAGCCGAATCTACGATTCCACTGGACACTCGGGGGATACTTACATGGGTATACCCTACTGGTACTCAAGTTTGGTATATATGGTCCAGATACGGCAGAAGCCCACGGTGTTGCTAAGGCCCAGTGGAGAATTCAAGTGGCCCACGGGCTCTCGATTGCTTACGAGACAAGAAGAAGCTTAAGATAGAAAGTTCAAAGGGAAAACCCTAACATGTAATCGACTCGACCTACTACCCAAGACCTAGCCTATCTATATAAAGGCTAGGAGGGGCGGAAAGGAGGACAATCACCACCCTAGTTTCCACAACTCTTGCCAGATTGCATCTACGCGCCCCTATAATCTTCGATTCCTTCATTAATTCCAAGAGCAGACAAGCAGGAGTAGGGACCTCTACGAGGCCTGAACCTGGGTAAACTTGCGTCCCTGTGTGCTTGTTTTCTAGCCAATTGATGCCTCTAGCGCTCCCTCCTTCTCCAAAACCCAAGTCCATAACAATGGGCATTGACGAGTTAAACCCTCGTCACATGCAGTCTCCTTGTGCAACCCAAAATCTCTAGACCAGAGATTCTGGATGGTCAGTCTGGAGACTCCGGCCCAGGCCAGAGACTCTAGTAGGTCTGACCGGAAACTCTGGTCTAGGCCAGAGATTCTGTTGTTGCACACTAGAGACTCCTATGTTGATTTCCTCTAGCACATCTGGTAATGTTGTGAGGGTCTTATGTGTATCTCCGGGACATATGTGCTCACCTCCATGCTATCACCCTCACTCTATTTTCACAGGTGGCTCTGGGTCTCGTCGTGGTTGCACCAAGGCCAAGTCCAAGAGGGCAGATCCTCGGTTTGATTAGGAAGCTGGTCAGTATGTGATTCACCCATCCAACTGCAGGAAGCAGCTCAGAGATGCTGAGATTATGAGAAGGAATCATGAGCACATAGAGGAACAAAATCATGCCAAAAGGGCCAAGTATGAAAATTTGCAATCCCTTACCCATATGACCAAGAAGTAGTATCGTGACCTGCGCAAGACAAACTTCTATGAGATGCCAAGGACCTATGATGACCCTTGTTATTGGAGAAAGGAGCAGAAAGTGTTCATGACTAACATCTATAGCAAGCTCACCAAGTCCCCTATTTGCCCTCAAAAGTATACGGACCTCGAGTACATGCGTGCCAACAGATACTTTGTTGATGCTCTGTGGATTACTGAGAAGCTTGGACTACATAAGCTCATTGAGCTCCAAGAAAATTACAGTATTCCTCTTGTCTAGCAATTCTATGCAACTATTGTGTTTGGGACTGATCAGGCAAGGACAATGACTTGGATGAATGGCAATGTCCGCTACACTACTAACTTCTTTGACTTTGCCAGGGCCATCAACGAGACTTTCCAGGGTGTGTTTGTTCATGTTGGGAACCGTATGCATGATGTTGCTCTTGGTGAGAGCTGATGAGTGCAAGAGCACAAATTGTTTGTAGCTATTTTCGAAGTTTAGGTATCGATCCCATAGGGAGCCCAAAGGTAAGTGTTTATTGGTGAAATCTCTATCACACCTGAAGTTGTCACAGGTCTTCGAGTGAATTGACTGCAAGTATTGAAATAAGAATGGGATTTTGATTGAATACGATAGATGTAAATAGAACTTAAAAATGTAAACTTCAAAATATAAAGCATAAAATTAAAGAACGGCTTTGCTTGCTTGTTGTTTCCTGCAGATGATGAAAGAAGGCGCGGGGAGATTTGGTTCATGGTGATAGTGACTGTGCCAAGTGGATGAATGGTAAGTGTAACAGTTATAATCTTATAGATATATGTGTAAGCGAGTAACCCATAATAAGCAGGAACTCCTCTTGGTAGATTTCATCCCAACTTCAATAATCCTACTAGCCAACTACCAAAACCATGGTCAGACACTAGACGATTAAGACCCTTCAGGTTGCTTAGCGATTAAGCTTCTTGGATCGGACTAATGCAATAAGCACAGTGGTTACTCGTTATCCTCGAGTCAACTAGCTTTATTTTGATATCCCTGTGTCACCCAGGGGTCGCCGGTCCACTAGCATAAAAGATCTTATCTATGTAGAACAAGGTATCATGTTGTCTGGGCCCTTAATTGGACAACAAGCATTAGGCATCCCATAGATAGTAAAGCACACATATTATAGTATTTAGAATCAATCACAAATTAGCGGAAAATATACGAAGGCACATCACATCTCACCAATCCCCTACATCTCCCACGCCCAAGGGAATTACTCACACATGAGAGAAGAACAGATCATCAATATAATTGAATAAAGGGAATTCGTCTTGGTATTACCGTGGAGATCCACAATAAGAATAGAAAAATATCCAACACAATTCAAGATGGGAAGAAACAATCTCAAACCCTAGTCTTGCAAGGTGGAGATCCCTCTCTCTCTCTCTCAAGTACAAGTAGTGGCTATGGGGGTGTATTGGTTAGGAGGTCGATGATCATGGAGAGAGATTAAGAACGTCACCTCCTTCTTCTCTAGATCTCTTCTTTCTTCCTTCTAGATGGTGTGGCGGCTGCTGCATTGTGTTTTCATCCCCCGTGCCTTCACGGAAGTTGTCCCTTTTGACAAGACAGAGGTGGTGCCAACTATATGGCGGGAACTATACGGCCATTCCCGCCGTATAGTTGGTCGTTACACCGTCTGTGAGCTCCCGTCGCATGCTTCCAAAGTGGGACTTGCTTGTTTTCTCCAGAATATTTTATTTCTCTAGTTAAATCCTTTTTTTGATGTTCAGAACCTGAAACACACATTAAAATCCAAGTTTTCTTTGCTACCGAAGTATTAGCATTAGGTAAAGCCAGAAAATGATCAAATCTGGGAGAAACCCGTGAATAAAAGCCATCAAAAATGTGTCAAATCTCATAGCTATCAACTCCCCCAAGCTTAGATGTTGCTCGCCCTCGAGTGACAAGGAAATAAGGAAGAATAGCGGAGATTCGAGACCGAAAGTAAAGGAACTTACAAGTTTGAAGTGGTGTCAAATTCTTTTCTTCTCAATCCCTGCAATCTTAAATATGATCATACAAGTATTCACAAGATTGCACTGAGTCCACTTCCTAACCACGTAGCTAGCAAATAAATCATATGCCCAATAAAGTGTCGGAAGTTTAGCTAGGAAGGTGAGACAAATTCTTTTGGTGCCTCTCTTTGTTGAGAGATGAAAACTTTTTGTTATTGCTTATTTAACCAATTAAGAGTACTCCAGTTGGCATCAAAATATTTAATTTAAGAACAACTCATCTACTCCCGTCTCAAAATTTCAAGACTCTCAAAGCACCTTTTTATTTCTCTTGTCTTTCAAAAACTTCAGCTCTTTCATAGAAAAATCATGCCACTATTTTTAACATGTTAATTAGGGATGTGCTGTGCACTCGTGACCATGCCAATAGATAATGTTGAGCAATAATGGGCCAGAGGAGTACTACAACTTCACTTGCAACGTGAAACCATGAGGAGACTAAAAAATTTACACGTCATAGCATTGTTGCTACGGACGTTTACATAACTCAATAGCCGAAATCAAGTGGTTTACCATATTTAGATCGTTCTTTGGCCAGCGGAATTAGTAGTTCCCCATGGAGCACGACAGAGTTGTAATGACACGCGTAAATAAATATCTTACGGTAATTATTAGAAAAATTATTGGCATAATTTCTACTACTTCGAAGCATCCATTTAATCAAACAATTTTAATCAAGGGTATTATCGAGTCTATTAATATTAAGTACAATTGGGATGGAGTAGTTCTAAAATCAAATTTTTTGAGCTAAGCATGGACTCAAGTCATCTTTAAGATGCTTTTTCTTATTGTAAAAATGTAGGAAGTATTTTAACCAAGTTCATTGCTCATTGTTTCAAAGCTAAAAAGGAGACACTAGCAAAGGAATAGAATTTGTAGGATAACAAGCTAAGTGGGGACTGACTCAAGTGCAAGCAAGTAAATAAATGTAGGATCAATTTAAGGTTGCAAGGAGTGTGATGAAAGGAATGTGATACCTCCTTTTTGCTTGCTTTGTTCTTGTATTCGAGTCGAACCTCTCCTATATTTCCATATTGCCAAATCACCTAAAATCAAGCAATCTCCAAGAGAAACAAAGAAACAACTTGCAAATAAAATTACAACTATATTTTTTGTATTTTTGGTTTAGGGATGCAAAACTGAAAATAAACATGCAATTTCTGAAGAAATAAATCAAAAGAAGAAATAAAAACATGAATGCAAAGTTTGGAGGTTTTCAAACCTCCCCCAAGCTTGGGTTGTTGCCCGGCTCAGTTGTCGCTATCATTTGGTGGCTGGCGCGGATACTGCTGGTAAAAGTCAGGGAAGTGGGTCATGAAGTGACTAAAGTTGTGAGTCAGAGTGTTCACATCTTCATTCACATCTTGAAGCGTGTGGTCGATCTCCCCAACGTGTTGGTTGAGCTGCTGGAACTCCTGATAGGGGACATAGCCGTACCCCTGGTGTGGCTAGCTGGGCCACGGTTCCCAGGCTCCTCCTGGCTACTGTTGTCCTTCCCAAGCAGGGTTGTGTCCCTGCTCTCCCTCCTGCTCCTGCTCATCCTGCTGCCCTTCATCTTCCTCTTCCTCGGGCTGGAGCTTGGCCAAGATCTCCGTTACTTGGTCCTTGGTGAGGATCCAAGTGTTCTTGTCCACAATTGAGAAGGCCTGAGGGCAGGGCAACTAGATCTGATCACCCTGTACATCATCAATATAACCAAATTGATATGCTCGGAGCCTTAGGTTAGCATGGTAAACACCAAGAAAGACACAAGCAGTAAAATACTTGACGTCCATAAGTTTGGAGCCGTCAACAGGTTCCATGACAGGTAGTACAACGTTCAATGCAAAAGCCAGGTGGGTTACCAATCCACCAATGCGAATATCACCCTTGGTCTTGTTACTTTGGTGGCAGAAGTGCTGGATGAGTAGAGCTGCAGGGCCGGGGCTCTATGACGAAGTAGGGAAAAGAGCCTTGGTGATCATTGCCATGTCCGCATTGGCCATGGAGCATGTATCACCTCTCCCTAGTAGTGTGTTGGCGAGGAACAGAGCATAGTAGCAAATGGTTGGGTTCTGAATGGTGGACATCTTCTTCTGATAAAAATGCCTACCGCCATTAACAGAAATAACCTCCCAAGTCGTCCCACTCGTGACGCTATAGAGGTTAGTAATATTGGGCTCCCTAGTAGGGGGAGGCTAAAGGCAGTGTAAAATTGTTCGTAACTTATGTCATAGTGCTGCCGGTTCATGTTGAAGCTGATAGTGCACATGTTACCTTTCTCCTTGTGGTCGTCGTAGAAGGAGGCGAGGAACTCGTGGGTGAGCTCAGCGTAGGTGTCGTGGCTTGCGAAACTGATCACCACTAGCCCTGACCTGCTGCACATGAGGTCGAAGTCCTCCTTCAACCCTGTCGCGGTGAGAAAGTTGTGGTCGACCCAACGTGTGGGAAGCACCCTCCTCGCTGATACAATGTCCATCTTGGGGTTGCGCGAGGCTTGGGACCCTGAGCTTGAGCCCTCACCCCATTGGCGCTTTCTCGAATGAAAAAGGTTACCGATTTTGTTCATTGTGATGCACTGAAAAATTTCACTATGAAACCTTAGGCATATAGTTTCTATATGATATATGAACGATTCTACGTGGAAAAATTCAATCCTAACATGAGAAATTAATAGGAAAAACAATATAAGCTTAAGTTCATCCACTAGATCAGTGTGAGAGTTTAAACCATGGAAATCTAAAAATAAAGCATGGATAGGAAGAGAAACATACCGATCTACTGATTCCCCCACTCAAACGAACGAAATCCACGAAGAATCGAGAGCTCTAGGTGGATCTTGAGAGGTTTGGAGAGAGAATATGAGAGAAATAATGAGGAGAGGAGGAATAACCCACCACCATGGTGCGATTAAGTGGTCGCGCCGACCTATACGACCGGAACTATACGGGCGGATGATGTTGCTCCGCCCGTATAGTTGCGGCGGCACCGACAACTAGGGTTTCTTTAATCAGAAATCAGCTATACGGGCGCAACTATATAGCCGGATCAAAATGATCCCATCATATAGTTGGTCGTTAAACCGTTTGTCTCTCAAAAAGATAAACTTCTAAAACTAGCATCGACATCTATACGACCGGAACTATACGGCTGGAATTTTTATTCCCGCTGTATAGTTGGTCGTTAAACTCCTAGTACCTTTTGAGTGAAATTCCACGAAGGCATCGATATCTATACGACCGCAGCTATACGACCAGAATTTTTATTTCCGCCATATAGTTGGTCGTTAAACTCCTAGTACCTTTTGAGAAATTTTGAATGGAGGCATCGATATCTATACGGCCGGAACTATACGGCCGAAATTTTTATTCCTGCCGTATAGTTGGTCGTTAAACTCTCTGTGCCTTTGAAGAAAATTTGGTGATGCAAAGATAACTATACGACCGGAGCTATATGGCCAGAATTTTTATTCCTACTGTATAGTTGGTTGTTAAACCATCAGTAAACATCAAAAAATTTCTATTTGTTCGAGGATACCTTCTTATTACATCACTTAGCGAAATACCTAGTTTGTAATAGAAAAATGGCAGTAGAAACTGTCGACCAACATTAGCATATTAAAAGCAAAATTTTAGCTTCTACAAGTGGAAAACTCAAACTTTAATTCTTATTATTATTATCTACTCATTCAATCGATGTTTCTACAACTTTTTGACAGCTGCATCTTCACGGGCGCGCTTCTGTAAGAATGTCTGTGAAAAAGTGGTAGGAATGTGATGAACTTTTTATTCTTTATTCTACTAAATTGACGAAAATGGGTTGACTCCCATCAAGCATTTATTCGGAATGGTTGAATAGCTCAACCTCTTCTCTCTTCTCGAATTCTTACCTTTGGTTTCCCCTTATCAATGGCACTTACCACGTGAACTCGTTTTGTCGGTGGGACATATCTTTCTCCTGCTTCTAGCTTCTTTGGAAAATACCGGATGATTTCGGCATCATAAACATTAAAGATTATCTTCCCTTTTGCACAATCTACTGATGCACCTGCAGTATTAAGGAAAGGTCTTCCAAGTATTATAGATAATCTTTCATCTTCCGACATTTCAAAAATAATAAAATCAGTGGGAATAACATGTTCATCTATCCTAAGTAAGACATCCTCAATCATACCAACGGGTTGTTTAGTGGACTTGTCGACCATCTCTAAAGTGATAGTTGTAGGAGAATACTCCCCTAATCCTAACCTTTTATAGAGGGAGTATGGCATTACACTAACTCCTGCTCCTAGATCACACAAGGCAATGTGAATATCAGTTTTACCTATTGAGCATGAAATAGTTGGTATTCCGGGATCTCCAGACTTAGACAACAGCTTCCCGTTAGCAGGATAGCTAGTTACCATGGCAACAGTTTCAGTTATTTATTTCTTTCTACTGAGAATATCATGAAGGAATTTACCATAAGTAGGGACTTTGATCGCATCAGCAAATGGGATTTCCAAACGAAGGTCACTAAGTGCCTTTGTAAAAGAATTATAAATTACCTCATACAGTGCTTTCTTTTTTCGATCGGGATAAGGAAGCTTTTTCTCACATGACTTACTTTTGTCTTTTACCTTTTGGGGGGTCAGACTCTTTTGTTGCTTATTGCTTTTCTTCTTTTCTATTACAACAACTTCATCTTCCTTACTTGTTTCTTTATCTTCTCTTGGATCAACCGTTTCTGCATCAGAGTCATAATGGTCAACTTGTGCATCGTTCTGATCTTCCTTGTTTTGTTCTTGGGTTTCAACTTCATCTTGAGGATCCACCAATGTATCATATTCTTGGCTTGCTTCAAGCAAGGATTTTTATTTGCGCTCTTTTTCAGTTTCATATTCCGGTGGTCCTAAGGGTCCTGTAACAACTGCTCCCCTCCTTGTGACAACATTGGCAGAAACAAAAATATCTTCATCTTCACGAAGAAACATTTGATAACCAGATGATATTTGTTCACACTGGGTTTCAATCATACTAAGGTATTTGTGAAATATTTTTATTTCTTGGACAATCTCATCATAATTTTCAGTGAGTTTTGCCAAAATCTTTTTGTGTTTTTAGAAATGCTTATGCAAATTGTTATGACATTTTACTTGTCGATGTTTTAATTCTTGAAAAACTTTTCTAGTTTCATCTTCTTCAGTAAAAACTTGGAACAAATATTCTTTGTTTTCCTTAGCAAGTTCAAAAGGTATACACCTTTATTTCATAGATTTGCGTACCTCAGGCATAAGATCAGGAGTTATCCGAAGTATCCCTCTTTCCGACTTAGTACCAAAATCAGGATTATATAGAGAATCATTCTTAGCCTTAGTAGACATTAACTCCAAACATTGTTTAATAGTTAAAGTATTTATTGATCCTCCTGCTGAGAAGTCAAGCAACTCTCTACATTGAGTATTGAGACCATGGTATAATAAATGGCAAATTGGTAGTTCAGAATAGCCATGATTAGGAATACTATTGATCATTCCAAAGAATCTTTCCCAGGCTTGTGGGTAGTTTTCTCCCACGTTCTAACTAAAGTTGCCTATGTTCTTTCTTAGTTCAGTTACCTTTTTAAAAGGAAGAAACCTGTCTATAAATTAAGTAATGCAGTTTTCCCAACATTTAATCTAATGGCGAGGGAGAGAATATAACCAGTCTAGAGCTTTACCTTTAAGAGACCATCGAAATAATTTAAGACGAGAGAAGTCTCTTGGCAAACCTTTTGGTCCAAGCGATGTTATCACATCGTCAAACTCTCTAATATGTCTTCCTGGGTCTTCATCTTCCCTTCCACTGAAAGCTTTCTGCTGCAAAATTTTAATGATTCCACCATCAAATCGATATTCTCTAACTCCAGGATTAGGGAACTCTATTGGTTGTTTAAGAAATTCAGAACTTGGAGCACTGTATTCCCTGAGAGTTTTCTCAGGTTTCATAGGAGTTGTCATGTAAATAGACATAATTTCCATAATATCACTCAGGTTTTCAACTTCAACTTTATTTGATCTTAAAAGTTTTTCAATAATTTCTTCGCGCCTTTGAGCAGGCACGCGCTCAATATAATCTGGCAGATAAGTCCTACCTGAGAGTGTAGACCCTTTGTCTCCTAAGGAGAACATTTTGTAGTAGCAACATCTGAAATGTCAAAAGACAAACACTTAGCGCTTAGCTCCCTAGCAACGGCGCTAGAAAATAGCTTGATGGCTGCAAGAGCACAAATCGTTTGTAGCTAGTTTCGATCCCAAAGGTAAGTGTTTATTGGTGAAGTCTCTATCACACCCGAAGTTGTCACAGGTCTTCGTGTGAATTTACTGCAAGTGTTGAAATAAGAATGGGATTTTGATTGAATGCGATAGATGTAAATAGAACTTAAAAATGTAAACTTCAAATATATAAAGCATAAAAGTAAAGAATAGCTTTGCTTGCTTGTTGTTTCCTGCAGATGACGAAAGAAGGCGCGGGGAGATTCAGTTCATGGCGGTAGTGACTATGCCAGGTGGATGAATGGTAAACGTAACAATTATAATGTTATAGATATATGTGTAGGCGAGTAACCCATAATTAGCCGTAACTCCTCTTGGTAGATTTCATCCCAACTTCAATAATCCTACTAGCCTGCTACCAAAACCATGGTCAGACACTAGAAGATTAAGACCATTCAGGTTGCTTAGCGATTAAGCTCCTTGGATCGGACTAATGCAATAAGCACAGTGGTTACTCGTTATCCTCGAGTTAACTAGCTTTCTTTTGATATCCCTGTGTCACCCAGGGGTCACCGGTCCACTAGCGTACAAGATCTTATCTATGTAGAACAAGGTATCATGTTGTCTAGGCCCTTAATTGGACAACAAGCATTAGGCATCCCACAGATAGTCAAGCACACATATTATAGTATTTAGAATCAATCACAAATTAGAGGAAAATATACGAAGGCACATCACATCTCACCAATCCCCTACATCTCCCACACCCAAGGGAATTACTCACACATGAGAGAAGAACATATCATCAATATAATTGAATAAAGGGAATTCGTCTTGGTATTACCATGGAGATCCACAATAATAATAGAAAATATCCAAAAAAATTCAAGATCGGAAGAAACAATCTCAAACCCTAGTCTTGCAAGGTGGCGATCCCTCTCTCTCTTAAGTACAAGTAGTGGCTATGGGGGTGTATTGGCTAGGAGGTCAAAGATCATGGAGAGAGATGAAGAACGTCTCCTCCTTCTTCTATGGATCTCTTCTTTCTCCCTTCTAGATGGTGTGGCGGCTGCTGCGTTGTGTTTTCATCCCCCGTCCCTTCATAGAAGTTGTCCCTTTTGACAAGACAGAGGCGGTAGCAACTATACGGTGGGAACTATACGGCCATTCCTGCCGTATAGTTGGTCGTTGTGCCGTCTGTGAGCTCCCCTCGCGTGCTTCCAAAGTGGGATTTGCTTGTTTTCTCCAGAATATTGTATTTCTCTAGTTAAATCCTTTTGTTGACGTTCAGAACCTGAAACACACATTAAAATCCAAGTTTTCTTTGCTACCGAAGTATTAGCGTTAGGTAAAGCTAGAAAACCATCAAATCCAGGAGAAAACCGTCAATAAAAGCCATCAGAAATGTGTCGAATCTCATAGCTATCAAGAGCAAGACCAATTTGGCTCCTCTCTATGGGAGCAAGGTTGTCGTTGGTGAGGCCAAGATCCTCAAGCCTCTCTACAACTTGTTGTTGAGGATCTTTCACCACAACATTTCTCCTAGTGCCAGCAATGATGATGCTATCAGGTGTGGCCTTGTTAACTTACTTAACCATGCTCACAAGGTATACTATTCTAGCCCTGATGCTGAAGGATATGCTATTGATGTTATGGATTTCATTTTTGAGGAGATGCACCATGCCATTATATTCAAGAAGTCTCCCCATATGTTGCTCTAGTGATGAGGCTTATCAATACTCAAGACCATGGTTCACCACTTGCCCTTCCTCCCAATCTTTTGGAGCATGCCCTGGTGTGTCTCCAAAAGAAAAGGGAAGATGGTCCCAGCTCCTAGGTAGCCGTTTGAGAGTGATGATGATGAGATCTCTGAGGCTGAGCATGCTCCCACTCCTCCCAAGGGCTCTAGGAGGAAGAATGCCTCCAATGCACCTATGGCTCCTGTCACACGTGTGTTTGTTCAGGAGAAATTCAAGAAGGCATCTTTCTGGGAGAAGACTTTGTGCTGCATGAATGTGGACATCCGCAAGGGACAACATGACTCCTACAAGAGAAACCGCAGAATTGAGAAGCTCCTCAAGGAAATCAAGGCTAAAGGAGAAGAAGAAGAAGAAGAAGAAGAAGAAGAAGATGCGGAGTCTGAATACAATGATGAGAATGGGGCTGAACCATCTGTAGAGTCAGACCACAGACTTTCATTTGGTGCTTGGAATGATATGAATGCCAGCTTGGTTGACTGGCAGACATTCTCAGAGGTCACTTCTTGTTTTGCTCCTCAGGGCACTTCCTCCTCTCGCCCTCACGGCAAAGTCCCACAGACTTCTACTGCTGATGATGACTATGATGAGGATGAGGATGTGGACGACGACGACTCCGAGTGATTCCTTTGGGGTGTTAGCTTGGACTTTTCCCTTTTCGGTGTTTCGATGCCAAAGGGGGAGAAGTCTCTATTGGGATCTATCCGAGAGTTGTATGGGTTGGGCTACTGGTTTATTTGTTGTGAACATTAGGTGTTTATTTGGTTCTTGTGAAACTTTGTTTGGTATTGTGAGACTATCCGTGTGTGTGGACATGCTATGCCCATTCTTGTATTGTAATGGTTAAAACTCCCCATGTTTAAGTTTCTATTACCTGTCTTGCATGTATCACATGATTATCTTGTTGCACATCGACAGGGGGGGCATAGTTATGTATCTTATTAAAATTCCCATGCAAAACCTCTTCTTGTCATCGAACACCAAAAATGGGGAAATTGAAAGGGACTATTGATGATAGTTCATGCTCTTGTGCTCTCAGCCAACTAAGTATTGAGATCTTTATGAGTCCATTTACTGTCCTAATCTGTTTTGGTGTTCGCTAACAACATAAGGTTCATTTTACTGTGTGTTAATGTCTATAGGTCAATCTAATGAAAATAGAAAGGCCATAACATTGTGGGAAATTCCCTGGATAAATCTGATGATTCCTGAAGAATCCAGATCGGAGTCTCCGGTGTGCAGACACCAGAGTCTCTAGTGTGGTTCGGAGTTTCCCAGGAAGTCCCCGGAGTGGACTCATGTTGCTGCCCAAAACCATTCTGTGTGGGGGTCGAAGATAGACCGGATTCTGGCCAGAATCTCCACTGTGGTATCTCGGACCAGAGTTTCCGGTGTGGAAACACTGAAGTCTCCGGTGTCCCTGGTCCAGAGTTCCTACCAGAGTATCTGGCAACACCCAGATTTTTAATCCCAAATGCATGTTATGTCATTCATCGCAATCCCATGATTACCATTTTTGCGAGACATAACAGACTGGATATCACAGTACATCATCCATTACAAACCATAAATAATGTCTTACACAAATAAGGATCTCATGATCTAGTCTTAATACAACAAGCAGCGGAATAAATAATAAGCGTAGCGGTTGGGTCCATCTTCAGGGGCACATGCAATGCTGACGAAGGCAGATAGTCCTAGTTATCATAGCCGTCCTTATAGCCATCATCTTGGTAGTCTCCTTCATAGTCTTGCCATAGGAATAGCCAGGAACAAAGCCATGAGTACTCTTTAAGTACTCGCAAACTACCACTAACAACTAGTATAGTTCTAAATTGGAATGGTATCGCATCCGAATCCAACCACCAGTTTTGTAAAAGGGTTAAGGCTCATGCCTCAATAGTTTCATCATCATAAACCATTTGTGTTTCTCAACACATGTCAAAACATCTCAATAGAATGACTCCTCATTCCAAGGTTTTCACAATTCATTTTCACCAAGTGTTCCCATCTAAAGTGACTCAAGTTTTTATCTAGCTCTAAGATACTAAGTTAAGAGTGTTCACTACGGTGGAAAGGTAGGATCAATCTCATGCCATAGAATGACATCTAAGGTTATCTAGATAGGTCAAGTTTTATACTTTTTATGCTACCTTCAAAACAAGTAAGGGACTTTGGTAAAGTAGAGAAAGTAAAAGCTTGAAAATAAGCTTGGAATAAGTACTAGTCAAAGTGGTATAACCAAAGCATGCCTAAAGCATCTTGCTCAATTCATCTAGCTTAATTCTAGCTTGCTAACAATAGCTTGTCTTGGTTGGTGGAGTGGTTGAAGTTTTCTTCCTCCTCTTGATAGCACTCCTTCTCCTCGAAAGCTTGATCGGTACTATCATCTATAAATACATACGGAGTACACAATCACCAAGCAATACTTAACTAGTCTACTTAGCACACTAAGGCACCCATTTGATGATTTATTATCATCACAAGCATATCAAGGTTTTATTAACTAGTTTCATTCTTTTTATTTGAGAAAAGTAATTTCTACTCATTGAAAATAACTAAGATTTAATATTCACCACTTAAAATATGGGATCATGTGGACACATGTCATCACCACATATTCTAACATGTGGGAATGTGATTTAAGGGTTGGATCACCTTTTAATAAGTTTAAGTGTAGAATTTAATGATTTAAAGTGACTAGAAATGCCTATATAGCATTATCTTGGTACTAGTCCAAAGTAACTGCATGCAAACCTTAATATTATTACATATTTAGATAGGTATGGTTAAATGTGATTTTTGAGAGTTGGAATCAACTCAAAAGCTATCATGGTTGATTTTAGAAAAATGTTTGAATGTGCAAATGCTTTTGTATTGTTATTTTTACTAGGAGAGATCTCTAACTCTAAATGAATTAAATCCAACAGGCTTGGATAGATCTTTTCAGTAGCTTTCTAACAAAATTTGAATCACTCAATTTGGTTCAGTAGATCTTCTGGAATTGATTTTTAAACTAAGGGACAGAAGTGAATTCAAACTAAAATAGAAAAACTTAAATTTGAATTCACGGGCTAGCGCGGGAAAGGAAATGGGCTGGCCTAGTGGCGCTCAGCAGCGCAGAGGGCGGCTGACAGGTTGGTCCTGCTTGTCAGCGAGACTTAAAACCTGAAACAGTACGGGGCAATCTGGGCACTACGATTAGAACAGAGATCGACGGCTCACAGTCGTCGTCGACGACGGACTGGTCGCCGACGAGACCGAACCCTAAACGGCCAGCGGGGGTCTACCGGGGGCGTACTAGGGCTCCATCTACTGCGGCGAGGCGGGCAAACGAACTGGTGGACGACAGCAAGCTCAGGCGAGGTCACGGCAGGGGCTGCGGTGGACGAAATCGACGGCAGCTTCTCCTCCTCTACAACAGGCTCCTCCGGCACAATTTCGGCGAACTGTGGCTCGAGCAGCTCCGATGAGAGGTGGGGAAGGATCAGTGAGGAGAGGGGAGTGGAGTGGTGTGAGGAGTTTGTGCTGGGGAGGGCTCCTTTTATAGGGCGACGAGGGGACCGAGCGGCACGACGGCGAGCTCATCGGTGACGTTGATACAGGTGGCTAGAGGCATGGGCGACGTAGGCGGACGGTGGCCTGCCTCCTAGCGGTCATCTACGGCTTAAAGGCAACACTAGGGGCAGTGGTGTTTGGTCGGGAGCGTCCCGTGCTCTGGGAGACACAGGCAGTGCTCGACGCGGCGCACGACAAGTGTGGGTCGCACGGCGGCGCACGGCCGTGTCTGGCGGGGTGCTGGGGTTGAGGCAAAGCGGCGCGCACGGTATTGGGTCGTGGGATGGTATGTGGCGTGTTGGCGGCTAACGCGCTCTGGCGAGCTCGCAGAGAGAATGGGCGGCTGTGCTGGGGTGTGGTCCAGGGCCTGGCTGGGCTTGGGGAAGGGGCAGGGAGGTGCGGTAGGGTTAGGCGGAGCTAGTGGTGGTGCTGGAATGGCGCGGCGTGGTCTGTGGCGCATTTCCCTCTTCTGGCCGGCGGTGACCAAAAAGGGGCGGCGCTCCACTGCTGCTGCGGCTTAGGGGTAGGCCGGTGATGACTTGGTTAGACTCAGGGGGGACAAGGGGGATTAAAGAGGGTCAATGGGGGACAATGGTTTAAGTAGAAACAGTAATAGTTAGGCAGTTTAATTTCTATCTGCAAGGTGTTTGTAGAAATGGCCGAAAGAATTCAAGTTTTGAATTTTTAGATGATTTTTGGTGGAGTTGCTAGGCATATGCTTAAGCATCTATGGTTGCTTGGGATTTGAAAATGGAGCTCATTTGAGTGGTTTTTGAAATACTGTGATCTTGATACCTACACTAGATTCAATTTTCAAATGCCATTTAAAATTAGTGTTTGAAAGTTTCTGGTAGATCACAAAGTGGGCCTTGGTACATAATTACATGTACTAGCAAGCGGTGCAAAGATCCACATTTGTTTCTGTTAAGAATTGAGTCCTAGGAATAGCCAAAGTAGGCATGGTAGTTAAAATGGCACAAATGACCATTTGGTTATTTTATTCATTTTGATTTGTTTTTCTTTGGGATTTGTTTGGGAATGATCTAGATGATGTTTATTTCACCTAAGCATCATTTTACAAGCAATGGATCACTTAATCATGGCAATTCAAAACAACTCCTAGCTAAATGCACACACATATGAATGCTTTAATAGTTTTCATTGGAAAAGTTTTTGTTAACTCTAAAAGTTGATGATTTGGATCTTAATAACCTTGGATTAAAGTTTTGGGATGTTACAAACCTTCCCCCCTTAAACAAAATCTCGTCTCGAGATTTACGAAAGAAAACTAGGAACTAAAGAGATCTGGGAACTCTGTCCTAATGTAATCTTCTCGTTCCCAAGTGGATTCCTCTTCAGTATGGTTGCTCCATTGAATCTTGAGAAACATGATACTCCTGGTTCTGGTGGTTCTGTAAGCTTCCTCCAAGATACGGATGGGGACTTCACGATATGTCAGGTCATTGTTGATCTCAACAGCTCGGTGATCGATGTTTTTGAAAACTTCAGTCTTCTCCGGCACTTCCAGGCATTTGCAAAGTAACGAGATATGGAACACATTGTCGATGGCTAACATCTCTTCTGGCAGTTCCAGTTGATACGATACTTCTCCTCGACGGTTCAGAATCTTGAATGGTCCGATATATCTAGGGGCTAACTTTCCTTTCAGACTTAAGCGTTGCGTTCCCTTCAATGGCGAAACCTTGAGATATACAAAATCTTCGACATTGAAAGTCAGGTCTCTCCTTCTCTTGTCAGCATAACTCTTCTGTCTGGACTATGCGATCTTGAGGTGCTCACGGACTTTGTGCACATTTTCTTTGGCTTCTCGGAGAATGTCGGGTCCAAAGATCTGACTCTCTCCTACTTGAGACCAATTCAAAGGGGTATGACACTTTCTTCCGTATAGGAACTCAAATGGTGCCATTTGCAAACTAGCTTGATAACTATTGTTATATGAGAATTCTGCGAAAGGCAGGCAGTCTTCCCATTTTGATCTGTACTCCAACACACAAGCTCTCAACATATCCTCTAGGATTTGGTTAACTCTCTCAGTCTGGCCATCAGTTTGCGGGTGATAAGCGGTGCTGAAATTCAACTTGGTGCCTAATCCTTCCTGGACTTTCTGCCAAAATCTCGAGGTAAACTGGGTTCCTTGATCTGATACTATGGTCTTGGGGGTTCCATGCAGACTAACAATCCTAGAAATATACAGCTCTGCTAGCTTCGAACTCTGGTAGGTTGTCTTGACTGGTATAAACTAGGCTACCTTGGATAGTCTATCAACTATGACCAAGATTGAGTCATTTCCCCTACTAGAAGTAGGCAAACCGGTGATAAAGTCCATTTCGACAGAATCCCATTTCCATTCTGGAATCTGCAGTGGTTGCAACAGTCCTGCGGGTCTCTGATGCTCTGCTTTGACTCTTTGACAGATGTCACACTTGGCGATGTAGCTTCCGATTTCTCTCTTCATCTTATGCCACCAAAATTGCTCTTTCAAATCTTGATACATCTTCGTTCCTCCGGGGTGGATAGAATAAAGATTATCATGAGCTTCCTGCATGATAACTTGCTTCAGCCCCGAATCTGCTGGCACACATATATGGCCTTTGTACCACATAACCCCTTCTTCATCTTCGGTAAATCCAGGTACCTTTCCTGTACCAATACGACATTTGATTCCGTCGATACTTTCATTTCCCTTTTGGGCTTCCTTGATTTGGCTAATCAAAGTGGGTTGAAGTTCAATGCTAGCTAAGAATCCTTTGCTAACTAGCTCAGTTCTGAACTGCTCCAACTCCTCATACAAACTTGGCTGCTTCTCCTTGATCATGGTGTTTAGCCTACACGGCAATCTGCTAAGAGCATCCGCTACCACATTGGCTTTGCCGGGGTGATAGTGAATGTCAAGGTCATAATCCTTGATTAACTCTATCCATCTCCTTTGCCTCATATTCAGCTCCTTCTGAGTGAAAATATACTTCAGGCTCTTGTGATCTGAGTAAATCTCACAGCGATTACCCATTAGATAATGACGCCATGTCTTCAATGCCAAAACTACAACGGCTAATTCAAGATCATGGGTTAGATAGTTCTGCTCATGCTACTTTAGTTGTCGAGACAGGTAAGCGATGAATTTGCCTTCTTGCATCAATACACATCTGAGACCAATCTTGGATGCATCACAATACACATCAAATGACTTCTTGATATCTGGCATGATCAAAATTGGGGCGGAGATCAATCTCTTCTTCAGTTCTTGGAAACTGGCTTCACATTTGTCGGTCCATTCAAACTTTTTGTCTTTCTTCAACAATTGGGTCATGGGTCTGGCGATGCTCGAGAATCCTTCTACGAACTTGCGGTAATATCCCGCTAATCCGAGAAATGCATGGACCTTGGTTTGAGTGGTTGGGGCTTCCATTCTTCGACATCTTTGATCTTGGCGGGATCAACAGAGACTCCTCCGGCAGACACAATATGTCCTAGGAATCCTACTTCTTTCATCCAAACCTCATACTTGCTGAACTTGGCATATAAACGATGCTCTCTCAGGGTTTCTAGGATGATTCTCAGATGTTGCTCATGCTCTTCTTCTGACTTGGAGTAGATAAGGATATCATCGATAAACACAACCAAAAACTTATCTAGGAAATTCATAAAGATCTTATTCATGAGATTCATGAAATAAGCAGGGGCATTGGTTAATCCAAAAGACATAACCGTATACTCGTATAAACCATAACGAGTAGTAAAGGCGGTCTTCGGAATATCCGTTGCACGAATCTTAAGTTGGTGATAACCAGTCCTAAGATCAATCTTTGAGAATACCTAGGCTCCAGTCAACTGATCAAATAGATCCACTATCTTTGGCAAGGGGTACTTATTCTTGATGGTGACGTCATTCAGTTTTCTGTAATCTGTGCACAAATAGTTGCCTCCATATTTCTTATCGATGAATAACACTGGTGATCTCCATGGCGATGCGCTTGGTTGAATCAAGCCTGTTGCTAACATGGCATCCAACTGCTTCTTCAATTCCACTAACTCTAAGGGGTTCATGCTATAGGGTCTCTGGGCTATGGGTCCGGTTCCGGGGATTAGTTCGATAACGAACTCAATATCCCTATCTGGGGGCATACCTGGCAATTCATCTGGGAATACACCGGGGTATTCACAGACTACTCTGACTTGGTCAATGGTGGGCAGGGCTAGACTCTTGTTGCACTTGAATTGACAGGGTAAGGTTTCAGAGATATGCTCTACTGTGACTCTAGAGCTACTAGTCATGGTGATGGCTTTCTTAGCACATTCTATCAGTCCTTTATGCCTTGACATCCAGTCCATACCTAGTACTACTTCCAGTCCTTTGGTTCCGAGTACGGTTATGTTGGCATAAAAATCTATCCCATGTATTCTGATAGGCACAGCTTTGCAAATTTTTCTAGCTTTTGTAGTTGAACCGGGGATTTGAACTATCATGACATGCTTCAAATTTGTTGGGTGAATCTTACTAGTGCATGCAAATTCTTCGGTGACAAATGAATGTGATGCTCCCGAATCAAACAATACCCTTGCTAAAACTGAGTTGACAAAAAACATACCCAGCACTACATCTGGCGTTTCTTGGGCTTCTTCTGCGTTCATGTGGAAGAGACGGCCGTTGCGGTTGTGAGGGTTCCCTGGGGCAAACCTTCTCCCTGGTTGAACACGACGCTGATGTTGAGCTGGGGCATTCACATTGGCAGTGGCGGCAGTCTTCTTGGGACACTCATTGGAATAGTGACCCTTCACTCCACATTCGAAACAAGTTATCTGGGACTTGTCTTTTGCTGACAGGCACAGCATTGCTGCCAGTTCTAGGTGCAGTGTTGTTGTTGTTGTTTCTCTTGGGAGGGGCACGGTTGAAATTTTTGGTGTTACCGGAGTTGTTGTTGTTTCCTCCGGACTTCACATTGCCTCCGCTACGGTTGGGGTAGCTTGAGCGAGACATTGGAGCTCGGTTGTTTCTGGGTGCATATCCTGGTGAGGGGTTGGGACGGTACTTCTGGTGACTGTTGGATCTAGATTGCTACATCATACGATGTTTGTGGTTGTCGTTTGCCTGGTTAATCTTCCCTTCCATCTGAATGGCAGAGTCGACTAGCTCTTCGAGATCCTCAAAGCGGATGTTGACGAGGACAGTCTGCATCTTGTCATGTAGTCTGTTCAGGAATCTCTCCTTCTTCTTGGCCTCCGTGTTGATTGATGTCTACGCACTTCTATTCTTGTAGACAGTTGTTGGGCCTCCAGGTGGAGAGGTTTGTAGAACAGCAGCAAGTTTTCCCTTAAGTGGATTACCCAAGGTTTATCAAACTCAGGGAGGAAGTGGTCAAAGGTATTCCCTCTCAAGCAACCCTACAATCAAGATACAAGAAGTCTCTTGTGTCCCCAACACACCCAATACACTTGTCAGGTGTATAGGTGCACTAGTTCGGTGAAGAGATAGTGAAATACAAGTGGCATGGATAATTATAAGTGGTAACGGTGATAGAAAATAGCTTGATGGCGTGGAAAAGACTAAAGGCAAACTGAAATATAGAAGCAAGCAAACATGTAATAGATCTAATAGGAAACGGTGTTTCAGTGCTCAGAAACAAGGCCTAGGGATCATACTTTCACTAGTGAACACTCTCAAGTAAATATATTATTCTTTATGATACTACTCTTAACTACTCTCCGGTTGGACACTCTAATCCATGGTAGGGCTATAACAGCACACCTCAAAGTAAGCCTTTCCCATCTAGAAAACCCAACACTGTCTCCTTGAGCACTATATGGTTCCAACAAACACCACAATTCGATAAAGATATCTAACTCCAAATATAACTCATAACAAGTATTTGTAATCTCTAGCCTAAGTGCCACCATGGTGAGCACGCTGTCACTTTCACACACATGGGGAGAGCAGAGATTCATTAAAGCACTTGAGTAGCAGAATAGATCTATAGATTACAAGCTCATGATCTCAATAAGATCATGCATAGAGAGAGAGATGAACACATAGCTATCGGTAGAACCCTTAGCCTCGAGAGAGAACTACTCCCTCCTCATCATGGGAATCAGAAATGGCGATGGAGATGGTGGTGGAGATCGATGGAGATGGCTCCGGGGGCACTTCCCCGTCCCGGCAGGGTGCCGGAACAGAGACTTTCTGTCCCCCGAATCTCCCCTTCGGTGGCGGCGGCGCTGCGGAATTTTTCATGGCTGGAGGCTTCATGATTTAGGGTTTATGCCTCGGGAGGCTTCTTATAGGCGAAGAGGCAAGGTCGGTGGGTGGCCAGGGGGCCACACCACCTGGTGGTGTGGCCGCCCTGTGGCCCCTCTCCGTCTCGTCTTCTGGCTTCGTGAGTCTTCCGGTAAAATATCAACTTTGGGTTTTGTCCCGTCCAATTCCGATAATATTCATTTTCTGACTTTCTCGAACCAAAAAACAGCAAAAAACGGGCAACTCGCACTGTGGCATCTTGTTAATAGGTTAGTCCAAGAAATCATATGAAAAGTACTCCAAAGTGTGGACAAAACATAAGAAAGTAGATAAAACCAAGCATGGAACATCAAAAATTATAGATACATTTTCAATGTATCAACATCCCCAAGCTTAACTCCTACTCGTCCTCGAGTAGGTAAGTGATAAAAAGAAAGAATACTTTTTAAGGTGACATGCACCCTCATAAACTTGATCAAAATATTTGTAAAACATTCAAAGCTGGGATCATAGTACTTCAATCATAACATGAAAGACAAAGTTCTAGCAGTAAGGCAAAGAAACTATGTTGCAATATGAAAAGGCACAAACAAAAGATTCATGAATAACAATGCTTGCAAGACGTTTTTTTGTTTCACATAAAGAAAACATAGCATAGTGGCATTCAGCTTGTCCCTCATAGACTAGCAAACATAAATGCATAGGACACCTTCAAAGTTCATAAGAGTGACTATATACAAATAGTTTAAAACAAGCAATATCAAGGTATGCATCAATCAACAAGTCTTGGGACAATGCACATAGAACTAAGAATGGCCACTATGCTCTCAAAGTAGGTGCATAAAGATAGAAGGTGGAGACACAACATAAAAGTAAAAGAAGGGCCTTCATAGAAGGAAGTAGGGATTCAAGTTTCATAAAGAGCTTCCAAAAATTATGGTACTTACTAGCTTTTAGCTCTCATTGCCCCTATCATAAGCATCTTGAAGTGATTAAGGTTAAAGTGAACAAACTATGGTGTACATGCTTGACGAAGTATAAGTTAGAAATCTCATGTCCCTTGTATACGAAGGTCGCTCCTCATGCTACTCAAGTTTAGTCACCGGTAAGTTCTTGTCATCGTAAGTACATGTGTATCATAGAGAACCGCCAACGGGGTACCCCTTGCCCGATGATATGGAAGAATCCCCATATCAAAATGATAAGGCAAGCAGACAACAAGCATCTCAGCAATCTTCTTATTTACCATGGGAATATGGTGCTTTTTCTCTCTTTCCTCTTTTCATAATATTTTTTTATCTTTTTCTCTTTTTTCTTAATATATGACTCTTTTTTTATAAGAAGAATGCTTCATAGACAGCTCATTATGGTTATGCTGCAGGTTTCCACCATGCCAGCATAGATTAGACCAGCGGCCCAGGTGTTTTTCTAACACATATACATAACTCCATGGACTTACAAGCTCCCCTTTCATTTCACACCGACGACATCCATAGACAAAAGAGCATGATATCAACTAGGTACAAGTACCAAGTGCAATGTTGAAAGCGTTCCCCATGACAGCATGGTTCTGCTAATTCCCAACAAATAAGTGCAAGCATATACAACATAGACGACACAATAGTACAAGTTTATTAAGGGCAAGAAAAGTAAAGTGTGCCATCAAGTTCGTGAGAGCTTTAATCACTAGTTTTCTCATAACAAGTTTAATTTGGAAGGTAAACAAAAGCATGAATATACTTGGAATAGCATAAGCTAGTAGGTAGGTATGGTGGAATCTTTGGAATAACTTGGTTTAAGGAGTTGGATGCATGAGTGGAACTCATACTTGGTTGTGAAGGCTAGCAAAAGACTAGGAGCAACAAACTAAGAGAGCAATAATGGCCAAAATCATGCAAAGCGACAAAACATCATTAATTAAAGCATAAAGTGATATTACAAGTTGAAAAATAAAGGACCATAAAGGCTATGGTGACTTGGGATAGTCATAACATGGTGTGAACATGTGCCAAGTCAACCCAAATAAACCATCAAAGGAGAATACCACTATACTATGCTTTAATATGCTAAAACAACGCATGATTCATCCAAGGCACATTAAGAAATCTCAATTGCTTATAACAAGTCATGCTACAACAAAGAATACTAAGCATAAAGCTAAAACAATATCAAGCATGGCATGACAAAGCATATGCCATCGTCAAAAACAAGCTCTTTTTACCACATAAACATGAACTTTCCTACTCTTTTCCAAACCAAACCAAACTATTTGAAAACCAAAGTATGAAAGAGGGGGTCCAACCAATTTATTCATCAAACTAAGCAAACAAATCAAACGAAAAACCAAAACGAAAATGAAAAAGAAAAAGAAAAAGAAGACACTCCAAGAACAACACAACTGTGCATGAAACAATAAAAATGAAGCGTTTGGAAGAAACCTGGGATTTTTATTGATGAAGAGGGGGATGCCTTGGGCATCCCCAAGCTTTGACGCTTGTACTTCATGGATATTTCTTTGGGTGACACGTGGGGCATCTCCAAGATTGAGCTTTAGTCCATCCTTCATCTCATTACTCGTTTCTTCCATACACCTGAAATTTTTCCTTCATATAAAACTTCACACAATCTTTATTAGCAACATTAGTGCACTCAAGACAAATAAGTCTTAAGGTTCAGTTCTAACACCAAATAAACTTCCATTAGAACACTATCTACTGTAGCACTTCTCTCAAAAAGCTCAATTCCCCAAAAGAACTCAAAGAGGAACTAACAAGAAGCAAATGCAAATAATGGCAGAAATCTGTCAAAACAGACCAGCAGGTAAAGACGAATTTTTTCGAAGATCTTCTGTTGCTCAAATCAAAAAAGTGTTGAACTAACGAGAGTTAGATAACATCCTGGGCCAGAAGCAAAAAAATTCACGCCTCGAAACGATGTACAGATATTTTATACGAATTTTTACGGTGAAGCACATAAATCTGTTTCGGGACAACAACTTTCCCAATCATTACTTCTCTCTCATTAGAGGTTACTGTTGGCACAAAAAGCAAATAAAAAGGATAAGGAGCGGTTATTACTGAAGTAATAACTTCCAAGACTCATCTAAAACTTTTGGGTTATCTCCCAATAAGTATTTTTCTTTAACGCCTTTAAGTTAGGCATGATAGTTTGAGAAGATGCTCACATAAGAAATATGAATTGAAGTAAAAGAGAGCATCAAGAAGCAAATTCAAAGCACATTTAAATCTAACCCTCTTCCTATGCATAGGTATCTTGTAAAGAAACAAGTCATGAAAGCACAAAGCAACAAGCATAATAAAGCAAAACAAGTGCGGCTTCAAGACTTTCAACATAAAGAGGGGAAACTTAATATTATTGAGATGCATAAAACTATGTTTCCCTCTCTCATAATAACTTTCAGTAGCATCATGAATAAAATTAACAATATAACTATCACATAAAAAATTCTTATTATGAGCCACATGCATATAATAATTATTAATCTCCACATAAGCATAGCCATTCTTATTAATTGTGGTGGGAGAAAATTCAACAAAATAGCTACCATTATTATTCTCATCACCATAATCATCAAATATAGGAGGCATATTGTAATCATAATTAATTTTCTCCTCAATAGTAGGTGGACTTAAAATATCATATTCATCATTGTAATCATCATATATTAGAGGTTTGGTATCATCATAAGCAATAGAATAGCTATCTTCCAAAGCTGGGGAACTAAAAAGATCATTTTCATAAAAACTAGCTTCCCCAAGCTTAGATTTTTTCATAGCATTAGCAATAATGGTGTCCAAAGAATTCATACTAAAAACATTTCTATTAGCACGTAAATAAAGTTCCATAGGTTTTTTAATTTTCTCTTCAAACACTTCATGTCCTAACTCAAGATAAATACTATAAAGATCTCTAATTTTGTTGTTGTTTTCCATTAAGCCTAACTAGTGAAAACAAGAAACAAAAAGACAAAATTGCAGAATATAAAGGAAATAACTTCGAGCACTCACACCGGAGGATGTGAGTACCTTTTACCTTACCTCCCCGGCAACGGCACAAGAAAATAGGCGTTTGCCATGGGAGGTTCTTCTTCTTTAATCCTCCGATGTGAATACCTTTTACCTTTCCTCCCCGGCAACGGCGCCAAAAAATAGGCATTTGCCATGGGAGGTTCTTCTTCTTTAATCCTCCGGTGTGAATACCTTTTACCTTTCCTCCCCGGCAACGGCGCCAGAAAATAGCTTGATGTCTACGCACTTCTATTCTTGTAGACAGTTGTTAGGCCTCCAAGTGCAGAGGTTTGTAGAAAAACAGCAAGTTTTCCCTTAAGTGGATTACCCAAGGTTTATCGAACCCAGGGAGGAAGTGGTCAAAGGTATTCTCTCTCAAGCAACCCTGCAATCAAGATACAAGAAGTCTCTTGTGTCCCCAACACACCCAATACACTTGTCAGGTGTATAGGTGCACTAGTTCGGCGAAGAGATAGTGAAATACAAGTGGCATGGATAATTATAAGTGGTAACGGTGATAGAAAATAGCTTGATGGCGTGGAAAAGACTAAAGGCAAACTGAAATAAAGATAGAAGCAAGCAAACATGTAATAGATCTAATAGCAAATGGTGTTTCAGTGTTTAGAAACAAGGCCTAGGGATCATACTTTCACTAGTGAACACTCTCATGTAAATATATTCTTCTTTATGATACTACTCTTAACTACTCTCCGGTTGGACACTCTAATCCATGGTAGGGCTATAACAACACACCTCAAAGTAAGCCATTCCCATCGAGTAAACCCCACACTATCACCTTGAGCACTAGATGGTTCCAACAAACACCACAATTTCATAAAGATATCCAACTCCAAATATAACTCATAACAAGTATTTGTAATATCTAGCCTAAGTGCCACCATGGTGAGCACGTTGTCACTTTCACACACATGGGGAGAGCAGAGATTCATTAAAGCACTTGAGTAGTAGAATAGATCTATAGATTACAAGCTCGTGATCTCAATAAGATCATGCATAGAGAGAGATGAACACATAGCTACCGGTAGAACCCTTAGCCTCGAGAGAGAACTACTCCATCCTCATCATGGGAATTAGCAATGGCGATGGAGATGGTGGTGGAGATCGATGGAGATGGCTCCGGGGGCACTTCCCCGTCCCGGCAGGGTGCCGGAACAGAGACTTTCTGTCCCCCGAATTTCCCCTTCGGTGGCGGCGGCGCTGCGGAACTTTTCGTGGCTGGAGGCTTGATGATTTAGAGTTTATGCCTCAGGAGGCTTCTTATAGGCGAAGAGGCAAGGTCAGTGGGCGGCCAGGGGGCCCACACCACCTGGTGGCGCGGACAGGGCTAGCCCGCGCCACCACATGGTGTGGCCGCCCTGTGGCCCCTCTCCGTCTCTTCTTTTGGCTCCGTGAGTCTTCCGACAAAATATCAACTTTGGCTTTTGTCCCCTCCAATTCCGAGAATATTCATTTTCTGACTTTCTGGAACCAAAAACAATAGAAAACAGGCAACTGGCACTGTGGCATCTTGTTAATAGGTTAGTCCAAGAAATCATATGAAAAGTACTCCAAAGTGTGGACAAAACATAAGAAAGTAGATAAAACCAAGCATGGAACATCAAAAATTATAGATACATTTGCAATGTATCATTGATCTCATCAGGGGCGTACCTTACAAGCGACATGAACCTGTCATGGTACTCCACCACAGTCATTCTGCCTTGCTTCAAGTCGCGGAACTCATCCCTCATTTTGGTGACTAGACCCTGCGGCACGTGGGTGCGGCTGAACTTGATTTTGAAGGCTTCCCATGTCATTACTTGACCATGGTTCATGTTACAGATACTAGTCCACCAAGCTCTCGCATCTCCTGCCAGATAGTGGGTGGCAAAGAGAACTTTCTCATTGGCATCCACTCCTACTACTTCTAAGTTGTTTTCCATTGTCTGTAACCAGTCGTTAGCATCCATTGGGTTTTCAGCCTGGTTAAACATTGGGGCATTGGTATTCTGAAAGTTTTTGAGTTTGGATCCATGATGATCCTCATTTCCATGCCCTTGGTTGTTTGGGCCATCTGAGGTATCTGCTGCAATGTTGCTAAGTTGGCCTGGCACTCTGCCCTGCTTGCTTCACGGTCTGCAACTAACATCTGCATAATCTGCAGCATTGGGTCTTGCGATGAGCTGCTCCCTCCTGGGTTTCCACGAGTCATCTGAAGATTGATGTAGATAAAGGGGTAAGAGGGAAAGTTCTAAGGTTCATGGTTTTGGTTTCAAGCTAAAACTTTGAGTTTGACTCAGGTTTTGCAACTAACTCCATTTCATTCATTCAAACAAGCACACGATACACACACACACACCACAACAAGGAAAATAGATGGTTTTAAGAACCATTCTGCAAGCTACGATACATTGGGACTGATACATCTCATGCTACGATAGTGCTCTAGTGCATCTACTCATCATCGATGAAGTCGGAGTCCTCCTCGTCAGTGTAGAAGTCCACGGCATCCTCCTCCAGAAAGTCATCATCATTGCTGAGGTAAGAATCCATGTCTCCCTGGATATCTTCACCCTCCTCTTCTTCCTCCTTTGCTGCAAGCTGAGATTCTTACTCCTTGACGGTCTTCTCGATGTCGGCCACCTTCTTGCAAAGACGGGCGATGGTGCGAACCTTCTTTTCGCGATGGAGGCGAAGAGACTGATGGTCCTTGACAAGCAATGAGAAAGTCTGGGCCTTCTGGGCGGCAATGGCATGGTTGTGGTTATGGTTGGCAAACTCCCTAGCATTGTCCAATTCCTTCTAGCAATCGTACAACAGGAAGTCAAGGTTCTCCACTTGACGCTTCAACTCCGGGTGACTTGGCATCTCCATCGGCATTCCCATGACGTCACGTCTTGCATAGTGAGCAAAACGGGTTCCTTGGATTTGGTTGACGCTAAGGGCACATAGACGTGCGAGAGCTTCATGCATTGTCCTGGCTAATACATCTAGCCAGTTGTTCTCTCTTACGGAGAACTGGATTCTCCCGGACGTTGGTCCTTCTATGCTTCCTCAAGATCAGCGGTGACTAGCCACTGTAAATCTCCTCCTGGGGGTCCTAGAAATGGAGCTCCAAGAAACTCCGGATGTGGGCGTCCTAGTAACTCCGACAGTGAATCTAGGTCCCTCTCGAAGATCAGTTGGCCTCCGTTGCCCAACTGGTAGAACTTGCTGAACTGAGTCTCTATCTACAAGAATTAAGGATGAGGAAGTTAGTGAAGTGATCAAGTGTGTCAAATTTTATGTAGTAATGTAAGAATTTGAGGAACATGAATTTTTGAGAAAGAATGAATACCCAAGGGTAAGAGAGGAAATAGTTTTTCATAAATACTCACTTTGGTTTTGAACTTAAGTTTTTGTTCGGACGACCATTCTAACTAGGGTCTCCTATGGTCAGGATGGCTCTGATACCAACTTGTCAACACCCGGATTTTTAATCCCAGATGCCTATTATGTCATTCATCGCAATCCCAGGATTAACATTTTTGCGAGACATAACAGACTAGATATCACAATACATCATCCATTACAAACCATAAATAAGGTCTTACACAAATAAGGATCTCATGATCCAGTCTTAATACAACAAGCAGCGGAATAAATAATAAGCGTAGCGGTGGGGTCCATCTTTAGGGGCACAGGCAATGCTGACGAAGGCAGATAGTCCTAGTTATCATAGCCGTCATGCTGGCCATCATCTTGGTAGTCTCCTTCATAGTATGGCCATAGGAATAGCCAGGGACAAAGCCATGAGTACTCTTTAAGTTCTCGCAAACTACCACTAACAAGTAGTATAGTTCTAAAGTAATGTGCTAACTCTAAGTTTAACTATAAAGTTAAGTTTGAAACCTAAGCTGAGTTCAGAAACAAAGAAAGATAAAGTAAAGTTCTAGAATCACTTAAGTTGGGAAGCTAGTGTCATAGTCACGACCCTGTTGTGGTCAAGTCAAGATTCATCATTCATTTCATAAGTTATTTTGAAAACATCTGACAACGAAACAGTATGGCCACTCCAACTGTCCATAACCGCGGACGCGGCTTTTCGAATAGTTTGACACTCTGTAGAGGTGGTACACTTTCACCACAAGATTTGATACATCTGTCATGGATAACCCTGAATCATCATACTTAGTATGAAGATAATCAAACATAACCTTTCCTTTACACACTCTAGTATAAGAACCTCTCCTGTGAGTATGGCCTCCCAACCATGACCATCTGTCATCTTGGGCACTTCATAGGTGGACAACATTGAGAGGTAGCCTCAGCTCAAACCTCTCCCATGAGGGAACTAATACTAATGCATATAAATTTCTAGCTAAGCCTTACTCAATTCAGGTATTGTGGTTGTACGGTAAAATTGGAATGGTATCGCATCCGAATCCAACCACCAGTTTTGTAAAAGGGTTAAGGCTCATGCCTCAATAGTTTCATCATCATAAACCATTTGTGTTTCTCAACACATGTCAAAACATCTCAATAGAATGACTCCTCATTCCAAGGTTTTCACAATTCATTTTCACCAAGTGTTCCCATCTAAAGTGACTCAAGTTTTTATCTAGCTCTAAGCTACTAAGTTAAGAGTGTTCACTACGGTGGAAAGATAGGATCAATCTCATGCCATAGAATGACATCTAAGGTTATCTAGATAGGTCAAGTTTTATACTTTTTATGCTACCTTCAAAACAAGTAAGGGACTTTGGTAAACTAAAGAAAGTAAAAGCTTGAAAATAAGCTTGGAATAAGTACTAGTCAAAGTGGTATACCCAAAGCATGCCTAAAGCATCTTGCTCAATTCATCTAGCTTAATTATAGCTTGCTAACAATAGCTTGCCTTGGTTGGTGCAGTGGTTGAAGTTTTCTTCCTCCTCTTGATAGCACTCCTCCTCCTCGAAAGCTTGGTCGGTACTATCGTCTATAAATACATACGGAGTATACAATCACCAAGCAATACTTAACTAGTCTACTTAGCACACTAAGGCACCCATTGATGATTTATTATCATCACAAGCATCACAAGGTTTTATTAACTAGTTTCATTCTTTTTATTTGAGAAAAGTAATTTCTACTCATTGAAAATAACTAAGATTTAATATTCACCACTTAAAATATGGGATCATGTGGACACATGTCATCACCACATATTCTAACATGTGGGAATGTGATTTAAGGGTTGGATCACCTTTTAATAAGTTTAAGTGTAGAATTTAATGGTTTAAAGTGACTAGAAATGCCTATATAGCATTATTATGGTACTAGTCTAAAGTCACTGCATGCAAACCTTAATATTATTACATATTTAGATAGGTATGGTTAAATGTGATTTTTGAGAGTTGGAATCAACTCAAAAGCTATCATGGTTGATTTTAGAAAATTGTTGAATGTGTAAATGCTTCTGTATTGTTATTTTTACTAGGAGAGATCTCTAACTCTAAATGAATTAAATCCAATGGGCTTGGATAGATCTTTTCAGTAGCTTTCTAAAAAAAATTGAATCTCTCAATTTGGTTTAGTAGATCTTCTGGAATTGATTTTTAAACTAAGGGACAGAAGTGAATTCAAACTAAAATAGAAAAACCTAAATTTGAATTCACGGGCTAGCGCGGGAAAGGAAATGGGCCGGCCCAGTGGCGCTCAGCAGAGCAGAGGGCAGCTAATAGGTTGGTCCCGCTTGTCAGCGAGACTTAAAACCCGAAATGGTACGGGGCAATCTGGGCGCTACGATTAGAACAGAGATCGATGGCTCACAGTCGTCGTCGACAACGGACTGGTCGCCGGCGAGACCGAACCCTAAACGGCCAGCAGGGGTCTACCGGGGACGTACAAGGGCTCCAGCTACTGCGGCGAGGAGGGCAAACGAACTGGTGGACGACGGCGAGCTCAATCGAGGTCACGGCAGGGGCTGCGGTGGACGGAATTGGCGGAAGCTTCTCCTCCTCTGCAGCGGGCTCCTCCGGCGCAATTCCGGTGAACTATGTCTCGAGCGGCTCCAGCGAGAGGTGGGGAAGGATCAGTGAGGATAGGGGAGTGGAGTGGTGTGAGGAGTTTGTGCTGGGGCTGGATCCTTTTATAGGGCGACAAAGGGACCGACGACACGACGGCGAGATCATCGGTGACGTTGATACAGGCGGCTAGAGGCATGGGCGGCGTAGTCGGACGGTGGCCTGCCTCCTGGGGGTCATCTATGGCTTAAAGGCAACGCTAGGGGCGGTGGCGTTTGGTCAGGAGTGTCCCGCGCTCTAGGAGACAGAGGCGGTGCTCGACGCAGCGCACAGTGACTATGGGTCGTGCGGCGATGCACGGCCGTGTCTGGCGGGGTGCTGGGGTCGAGGCGGAGCGGCGTGCACGGTGTTTGGTCGAGGGGTGGTCTGTGGCGTGTTGGCGGCTAACGCGCTCTGGCGTGCTCTGGCGAGCTCACAGAGAGAACGGGCGGCGGTGCTGGGGTGTGGTCCAGGGCCTGGCTGGGCTTGGGGAAGGGGCAGGGAGGTGCGGTAGGGTTAGTCGGAGCTAGTGGTGGTTCTGGAACGGCGCGGCATGGTCTATGGCGCATTTCCCTCTTCTAGCCGGCGGTGACCAAAAAGAGGCGGCGCTCCACTGCTGTTGCGGCTTAGGGGTAGGCCAGTGATGACTTGGTTGCACTGAGGGGGGACAAGGGGGATTAAAGAGGGTCAATGGGGGACAATGGTTTAAGTAGAAGCAGTAATAGTTAGGCAGTTTAATTTCTGTCTGCAAGGTGTTTGTAGAAATGGCCGAAAGAATTCAAGTTTTGAATTTTTAGATGATTTTTGGTGGAGTTGCTAGGCATATGATTAAGCATCTGTGGTTGCTTGGGATTTGACAATGGAGCTCATTTGAGTGGTTTTTGAAATAGTGTGATCTTGATACCTACACTAGATTCAATTTTCAAATGCCATTTAAAATTAGTGTTTGAAAATTTCTGGTAGATCACAAAGTGGGCCTTGGTACATCATTACATGTACTAGCAAGGGGTGCAAAGATCCACATTTGTTTCTATTAAGAATTGAGTCCTAGGAATAGCCAAAGTAGGCATGGTAGTTAAAATGGCACAAATGACCATTTGGTTATTTTATTCATTTTGATTTGTTTTTCCTTTGGGATTTGTTTGGGAATGATCTAGATGCTGTTTATTTCACCTAAGCATCATTTTACAAGCAATGGATCACTTAATCATGGCAATTCAAAACAACTCCTATCTAAATGCACACACATATGGATGCTTTAATAGTTTTCATTAGAAAAGTTTTTGTTAACTCTAAAAGTTGATAATTTCGATCTTAATAACCTTGGATTAAAGTTTTGGGATGTTACAGTATCCTGAGTGAGCATCAAGATCAAGCCTAGATCATTCAGTATGGTGGTCCGGAGATGGACCAGAGTCTCCGGTGTAGACCGGATTCTCTGGTGTGGAAGGTCTCCAACGGGCAGAAAACAGTCAGCAGTTGTGGAGGCTATAAATAGAAGACCTCATCTTCTACCTCAAGCTGCTCATTCCAGAAAACAAAAGCATCACCATTAGAGCCACCAAAACTCTAAGATATCTTCATCTGACCACCCAAAGTCGCTGATCTTTGTGGAATCGGAGGAGGAGGCCTCGATCTACAGCTTCACCAAGAGAGATCTTCATTTCCCATCATTCACTTGAGGGCCCCTTGCTCTAGGGTTTCATTGGAAACCCTAGGACTTGTTTTGGTTCTTACAAGCTTGTCTTTAATTGTGTGATAGCTTGCTTAGATTCGGGAGCCTCCAATTAAGTTGTGGATGTGTGTCTTGAACTTGTTGTAAGGGTGCCGGCTACCACCTGGAAGGTTGCCGATATAGTGGAAGCGTGAATCGATCCCCTTGGGGTGAGGTTTACCGGAGAACAAGGGAGGCCTCTCATGGCATTGGTGGTTTGATACCACCCCCTCTCTAAACGCAGACGTACTTCCCCTCAAAAGGAAGGAACTGCGGGAAATAATCCTTGTGTCCCCGTGTGCTTCACTTTGGTTACTTCTATCCTTTACCGCATCTTACTTTATCTAGTTCTTGCATAGTTAGTTGTGCTAGTGTGACATATAGGTAAATTCACCTTAGTTGCATATCTAGAGAATTTACCTTTGTGTCAAACCCTAATTTGAAAAGGAGTAAAATTTGAAGTATCACCTATTCTACATTGCCTGTGATCCTGATGTCCTTCTCCTCCTCATACATCTACCACACTTTGACAATTGCTTTCTTTAAAGTTGTTGTCCACTTCCCATCAACCCATTGCACTGCCTCACAAGGCTCACAGTCTTTTAGATTGCAATTCATGTAAAAATTGCTATTAATATATAATGCTTTATTTTCCCCATATTTTTGTTCACACATATTGCTATAAGACTATTATTCTCCCTTATTAGTTACCACAATGATTCCTTGTACAACTAGAACCTAATTTGCAAACATACATCCTAAACAATAACTCCCTAGTTCAAATTCTACCTAGACATTGCTAATTTTAATTAAGCAACTACATTCGATAATATGGCAACAACCCTACATATTACTCTATAGCTTAAGTTTGGTAAAAAGCGAGCGTTTTGAGGGCATCTGCCGCTACACGGCCGCTGCTTGACGTTCGATCGAGATGGATGCTTCAGATTATATATGCCCACACACCCCCGCGCCCCCACCCTACTGTGGATCCTATCTCCTCTTCCTCCTCCCTAGGGTTTTACGCCACGGCCGCCCTGGCCACCGGTGACCTCTCGCCTCACCTCCTGACGCCCCGCCCCCGCCTCCGCCCCAACCTTCTGCACGTCGGCCGATGCCCTACCCACCTCTTGCGCGTTGCCGAAGGACACCCACTCAACCTCCCAAATCCTGAGCGACAACCGCTGCCATGCCCTCCCCAACTTCTTGCGCGCCATCGGCATGGCCCCTTCCCGCCTCGAAATCTCCTTTGATCTCGGCGGTGGTCGTTCAAGCGTGAGCTTGCCGTTTCCTAGGCGAGCGCGTGGGTGGCACATGCTATTGTTCCTTACCTAGCAGGCCATGGTGGCGCTCGGGATGCTTGCCCTCGTGCTCCCCGTGGACGACAACGCCGCGCTTGGTGTGGATGGGGAGGGGAGGCCAACCTCCGTACTGTCGTTGCCCCTGGACTTCCAGCATGCCGATCCTCGACTACCCCACAAGCAGGCCTTGGATTCCCCTTGATTTGCTCCTCGCGCACTACCCTACCACCGGTGCTTACTGGAGGTCCTAGTTGTCATCACGCCTGCGCCCCAAGATCGTCTGCATCCAGACTCACGCGAGGTTGCCACTGGGCCTAGAAACGACGCTCAACCTTTTCCACATCTCGTGTCTCACCAGATGATGATGCCTTTGTTAGCTGGCTAGGGACATAAATAAGGTAGCTAGACCATTTCATGAATTGTAGAAATGACCACGTGAGTCTGACATAGGACATATCTATTAGTTTTAGCGAAATTGGACAAGTTTAGTTGCAGAGATAGCCAAGTCAAATGCGCAACACTTGGGTGTCATGGAGTCGTTACAAACTGATAGAAAATATTGATTTCTGGGAGCTTGAATTATCAATTTTTGTATAAGAAAGGCCATGGTCTTTCAGTATGCATCACTTTTAGTTGTCCTATGGAAACTGTTAGTACCATATCACTATCATATCACCATAAGTTTTTCAAATTCTCACCTTATTTTATTTTCTAATGAGATATTGGTGCCTATGTCACTCCTATGAGAATGGTCAGTATGCAATGAGATGTTGGAGCCTATATCAAAGTTGACTATGGATGCCATGGAAGCTAAGGAGGGAGCAGGGTAAGATCCCATCCTAACGATGGATGCACTGCTACATACTTCTACAAGTTCTTAAGCTATTACTCATTCCAATAGGTACTTTTTATCTAAATTCTGAGAATTATATGGTAATCCATCCTAAATTTTTCGTTTCTAGATGTTTAATTCAGATGTTGGAGCTAATGGGGGTACTAAACTCTAGATGCGTTGGAGGCTATAGAAAGGTTTATTTTATAGCTAACGATTCTAGGTATCTTAGGATATTAGCTATTTGATTGGTATAGTCAGATATATACTCGATTTCTATAATTGCCTTGTCAGGGGGGTCTAGGGGTGCTAAACCTACAGATCCAAAATACTGCCCTCCTTCTAAAAAACTTGGACAAATTCTACAATCACCATGACATCCCTTGGGTTCATCTCATATGGGAAACTTACTACAAAAATGGAAAACTACCTGGAAGAAGCATGGAAGGATCATTCTGGTGGAAATCTCATATCAAATTAATTGGCAACTTTAAAGGCATGGCTAAGTGCAATCTGAATTCAGGAAAGTCTGCTTATTTCTGGTCAAACCTTTGGCAAGATGAGTGCTTGATGAATAAATTTCCTCACCTTCTGTCCTTTGATAAATTTTCAAATATCAGTGTACATGACTTCTTACATGCTGATTACTTAGAGGATAACTTCCACCTTCCACTCTCTCAACAAGCATACTCTGATTTTTTAGTCATGGAAGAGAGATGTCAGGAATTCAGGCATACCACTCAGGGGGATACTCATGATAATTGGAACTATATTTGGGGGTCAGATAAATTTGAAGTAAAAAAGGCCTACTCAGCCATGATTGGATATTCACCAACACCATCACACTTTTCTTGGGTTTGGGCAACCTCCTGCCAAAATAAACGCAAGTTCTTCTTCTGGCTTCTACTTCTAGACAGATTGAATACAAGGAATCTTCTGAAAAGAAAATAGTTCATCCTGCCTGACTTCAATTGTGTAACTTCCAACTATTACTTGGAAGAATCAGTTAATCATCTATTCTAGGAATGTCCATTTGCAAACAAATGCTGGGACCATATTTACAGAAACAGAGCTGCAAACCTAATAGGATTGGAAGCTATTTCAGACATCAAAGAAAAGTCACACCTACCATTTGCAATGGAGATCATTATCATGACCACCTGGGGTATCTAGATATGCAGAAATGAGAAGATTTTTAATGACAAAAGACCCACAATTGAAAGATGGAAAGCAATATTCTATCAAGAAATGAGATGGTTACAATTCAGAATCAAAGGAAAATACAAGGAAAAATTCAAAGCCTGGCTTAACCAGCAATTATATCAGGGATAGGGTAGAAGTTACCTATCCTAGAATGATGTTACTTTACTGTTTTGATCTACCTTAGATCATTTTTTCCATTGTAAAATACTCATATATTATAATAAAAATTGCAGTGGGGATTTTTTCCCCTACTGTTTCACCTCAAAAATAATTGCCTTCAAACATTAGAGTTAATATATGCTTTTTGTATTGAAGCGGAGAAGCTAATAATACAAGAGATGACTAAAACCTTGTATGTATTTTCTTAGTACTTTGATATGAGAAATGACTAAATGCCTCACGAGTCTTTTTCTTAGCACTTCACCATCGTTGTGTGTTCTAAACTAAATATAATCCACAAGGATGCATGCATAAATGTGTGCAGTACCATGTTATACCACTTTTAGTTTCCAATAATTTTTCCTTTTGGCAAACAATCCATAAAAGATCAGTCAGAGCAACTCCTTGGTATATGAATATTATAATAACCATTTTTTCACTTAAGACTAATTCCTTCATGCCTTAGAACTTAGCATATGTATATTACCTATTATATATGAATTGATAATTGTTTTCCATTTTCTATAAGTACACCAAATATGGTGATTATTCATTATTTTTTAAACACTTCCCAAAATAATACAAGAATTCTTAATACTTCAATTCTCATATATTTGTAATATAAAGTTAATTAAGATAATATTCACTATTTTACACATTCTTTTAACCCATGTAAAAGTTCTGATTAACAAATTACCCACCCACTTTCCCCATGAGCCTTTTGCCTTTTCCTATTTTATATCCTTGATACCACGAATTTCAGAATTTCTATAAACCGAGCAACTAAGTATGAACTAGATTGGCAAGCAACATATGTTGCAGAACAAACTATGTTGCCAGGTTCTCTTTATATTATGTGGTATTCTAAAAGATAATAATAGTAACATACTACGCTGACCAAAAACTCACTATTTATATTCATGCATAGTATTATCAGATATTTAAGTACTTCCATCTTTTGATTTACATGAATAAAGTAAATTTTACAAAATGATCATGTTTTATTTTATATTCTCGTGTGTTTTGGTTCAAAGCACATACAGAATAATTATTCTCTTTGCATTTTTTTATTTACTACTTTTAGTAATAGATGATGAAGTTTACATTAGAGTTTCCTTGACCAGATATGGGTTTTAAATAGTTGTAGGTGTTTGCTTCCTGTTTCTTCAGGGATGGCTGTTTGCTAAATTTACCAGCATGTGCATGCATATAAAAGATCTTGGGGGTTCTAATAATTAGTTACCCTTTAGTTATGCTACCAAGTGATGCTTAGGATCAATGGATCATTGAGCAGGTCTGGCTCCTAGCATGATTGAACTGTTGTGTGATATCATAGTAGTGCATTAGCTTAGAATTCTATCTGTTTTTTCGGCCTATGCTTATTTTGGATTTTGGTTTTCCCTGTAAAAAACCGTATATTTGCGGTGGGCATGCAACAACGGAACAACAATTGTCATTTCTTATGATTTTTGTCATAGATTGTAGATTTAGTATGCATGGATGTTAGCCAGTAAAACTATCATATTGATCATGATATTTTATTCACTCCTACTTTACATATTACTTACCTTGCTACCAATCAGCTTAAATTTTGGGAATTTTCTAAATATAGCTAGGCGAAGAACCATATTAGCTTACACGAATGGCTATACTTAGCTATATCGCTTATCTTTTTATTACGAAAATGATGCTGACAGCTACGTGTCTATGTATAGAAACCAATGTTGACACTTCTAAGATTACTTTCCTTGTCGCTTGTCAAATTTGGTTACTTGGTTATATGTAAATTTATTACGGCAATAAAAGATGAAATGCATGTATCTGTTGATTGTTTTACATGTCATCTAACAATGTTAAAATATAAAATTTTCATTTAAGATCATTAAAATACTCGAAATAATTCTATGGTTTAAGTCTGGTGATGACCCAGCTAGCTTAAGCATGAGGAGCCTTTCCCATGTAAGCAGTAAACTTAGGATATTTTTCCTACAGAAAATAAAGGTGTTAGAAAAACAGAAGTTTTGAATCGGTTAGTTCATGTATAGTTAACCCAGTACAACATGCAGTGTCGAATCATGCTTATTTCTGTTTTCTCATTTGCTGTTGTGATGTTTGTTTTTCTCCGATTTTGTTCTACAGGCTACGTCGTGGGGGTGCTGGTCGTTGACAGGTTTAACTATTCTTGGGTGGCTGCAACGTCTTCTTTCTTGCTATACTGGAAGTTGTGTTGTTTTTCCACGTGGCATGTTTCGTGACTTTCTGCTTCACTTATTAACGTCTTCCTACCATGGTTTAGTTTGTGCTTGTGCGATGATTAGTGCTCAACACCGTGTGGCTCTTCGTTTGGCTCCTTCGGTCGTGGCGATGATGGCGGTAATGCTTAACAATTTTCACCCCTGAATATATCTGGTTAGAAATGTATGAATTGATTAATTCTATCTAGATGTCCGCCCATATAAATTTGAAGAACCTTCAACATTATTTTGGGACGCGCGGTGAGTGTAAATAGGTAGATTTTTATTCTTCTACAAGTTGTCTGACTTGCCAAAGTTCTTCTATAGTTCTCACTAAATATATATATATATATATATATATATTTGGTCTACTTTTTACTTCAAAGTTAAGCTCCCTTGTTTTCTTACTGGTACCATCTGTTTCCATTGGATAATAAGGCGTCTAAATTTAAACTCTGAGCTTAAATTATTTGATCGGATAGTTGCACTGAACTACAGACTAAAGGTAGTAAAATCGACAAAAGCTTACAAAACCAGAAAATCTGCAGTATAAAGAACTCATCTAGCTTTTTGAATAAACTGGAATGTATGTTTATAGAGCCATGTTACAACTTGTCTATAGGAGCATACTATTGGGACTTGCTACATTCCAGTGAACCGTACAACTATAATTGGATAAACTACCTAATACTCCTATCATAACTATGCACCTTGGAACAAAATATTCCATTAAATTTGATATAAGGACATTTTTTCTACATTTAACCTCAAGTGTTCTTTCTTTTTTGATATCATTTTATGTTTTCATAGTCACCTGGCACCATTGGTAGCTTTACTAATATAAAAAACTTTGCTCCCATTATACCTTTGCTTTATTTTTTTGTCAAGCATGTTAATGATGAGAGCATTATCTATTGGTATGTAAACTGCATGAGACGTTACTATGTAACTTTAATAAATAATTGTTCTTTGTCTAAAATGCAACTATTGTTTGGTCATGTTTTTTCTTTGAATTGGGAGATTTTCGTGCTCAGTTCTACCTTACATTCTTAACTCGTGCCTTCTCTACTCATTTTCAATTGCTTGATTTTACAGTTGTTCATAATAAACAAGATATGAGATAAAAAGAAAGAAGAGAAGCTAAAGTTGAATCTCCCATTATGCTGCCTATTAAATGGAAAAGGAGGTATCTCTTTACTGGTGGTTGATAAAACTTGAATAATAACGGGTGCACCGAACAAGGGAGTTAGTTACCAGAAAGTCTGCCGCTGCATTATGCGGCTTTGGTCCTATCCTTGACCTATGAGAAGGTATAACAATCATAACGTTGATAAGAATGTTGATGATTTCAGCTTGCTAGATAGCTTGAGTGAAGTGTCTTAAACAAGAAGAAATGTGAAGAACAACTGTTGCATTCTGACTAAATCATGGACTCTTACTTGCTTACCTCAGAATTCGTGGTTTCACATTTTCTACATGGATCTTGCATCTATGTGCATATCAACTCAAAACGAATTGATGGAAGAATGCATATCATAAACATTGGTATTTTAATGTATTATTTGCAGGCTTCATCAAATGCAGAAACACCAATCCATATTCCTATTGATTTGGCCAGACCATATTGCGGATGTGTGCCTTCATGGTCACTCATAGGGCATAATGTTTAGTGAGTGCACTTATTATATGTTCTTTACTTGCTAAACAAATCGGCCACATAGTCCAAATGATCCATGTGTTAGTGCTAGGTAATAGAAGAGGTGTTACAGTTGTGTTACTTAACATGCCACTGTTGTTCTATTTCCTCACTTCCTACATGTTAAATGTGCCTTCAGTTTCCATTGCACCAGTCATGAGATAATTATATTGGTTCCACAACCACACTATGGGTTATTGTACTCCATGTCTCATGGGTTTTCTTCTAGGATAAATCAACTTATCATGGATTTCATCTTGACTGTTCATGAGCCTTCTACTGGAACAAGGATCACACTTGTGGAGAATTCAGTTTACATACGTAAATTATACCATCTTATGACATTACTTGCAACTAGTGCTTAGATTCTTATGGTAGATAGATAGTGAATTTGCTTTTAATGCTTAAACTTCTAATCAAGGTGATAAGATAACTATCGTGTTGATCTACCTCACATGGGTGGTGATTTTTATGCTTGAGTCAGAATACATTGGTTACTGAACCATATAACTCGTGACTCATTTTCATCATCGAATGTCCAAACAGGTTTTGGTTTGTTGATAGAGATAATCAGATTACTTATTGTCTCCAAAAATGAAGTAGGAAATGTGAGTTTAATGTTGAGTTAATTTTCGATATGCACATTATATTCTCTTGGTGACGAGGGTTTAACTCATCAATGCCCATTGTTATGGACTTGGGTTTTGGAGAAGGAGGGAGTGCTAGAGACATCTATCAGCTGGCAAACAAATACACAGGGGACTCGAAGATTTACCCAGGTTCAGGCCTCGCAGAGGTCCCTACTCCTGCTTGTCTGCTTATGGAATTATTGAAGGAATCGAGGATTACAATGGTGCGCAGATGCAATCTGGCGAGGGTTATGGAAAATTAGGGTTGCGTGTGTCCTGCTCGCCGCTCCTCCTAGCCTTTATATAGATAGGCTAGGTCTCGGGTAACAGGTCGAGTCGGTTACAAGTTATGGTTTCCCCTTTTAACTTTCTATCTTTAGTTTTTTCTTGTTCTTCAAGCAATCGAGAGTCCGTAGGCTACTCGAGTTCTCCATTTGGGCCTTGGCGACACCGTGGGCTTCCGCTGTACTCAGGCCGTATATACCAAACTCGAGTACCTGTAGGGTATACCCATGTCAGTAGCCCCCGAGTGTCCAGTGGAATCGCAGATTCGACTGGGGACTTTATGAAGCCTTTTGAGTGCATGACTGAGTATGTTTTTCGACAACTCTGTTTATGTCATAGGGATTGTTGATGTGCGTGCCTGATTTGACCGATGCATCTGTATCAGTTAACTACCTTAGGGTAAAACAACACCATCTACTCGAACTCGACTCCCCGGACTCGAATCCGGAAAAGTGCTAGTGTAATTCGACTCAAGCCGCGGAGGTCTTACAGGAGTCGAATTCCAGTATATGGGTGTGAGCACTCGACGCGTCCGTCAAGGCATGTTCATCGTACCTGTTGGCACGGATATATTTCTGGTAGTGCGCAGGAAATGCGTTGCCAGACCTTATTCAGGTCTTATCTTCATGCTGCAAGCGTGGCATCCGAAATTTGTCATCGCGGAGACGATTCGGGTGACCCAGGAGACGCAGTCTCTTTGTAGGGAAAATTCTTGAGGCGGTGTCGCCATAAGCTTCGAGTGTGGATGCAGTACGATGTACAAATAATCATAGGGTGCACGACCAGCGCTCCCTATGGGAGTAGCCCCCGAGTGCCTGGTTGAGTCGAAGACTCAGGCAGGGACTAAAGAACTTTGCGACTGCTGTCATCTTTTGTTGCTTGTTTCAGTCGAATTTGCTTCCGGCGCTCCCTATGGGAGTAACCCACGTCCATAGCCAAATTGTGGTTCGAGTGGTTGGGTTTGCTTTGATTGTCCATGTTCCTGTAAAAAGAAGAAGTAAAATCATAGGGTGGGCGACCAGCGCTCCCTATGGGAGTAGCCCCCCGAGTGCTTGGTGGAGTCGAAGACTCGAGCAAGGACTAAAGTAATCAAAGTTTTCTGCTGCGTAATTTTGGATGACGTCAGTGTTGACGATGCGATGACCTCCGTTGCCCACGTGAGCGAGTTTGACGGGACTTGACGAGCGGTGGGTCCCATTTCCTGACTCTGATTTGACCGGGCATGCGTAATCTTTGTTTTAACTGCGCCTCCTCGATTTCCACAGGTAATGGGGGTAGTGGGGGACGGTTCGCGCTTCAGGTCCTCCACGTGTCGAGCACGATGAACGCCACGCGTCTGGTAGGGTTTTTCTTAGCCGTTGGATTGCATCTTCTAGGGGTTAAGTAGCAATGCGGCGACGATAATTTTCACATCTGCTTCTTTTCTGCCTTTGCCTCCGTCGCCATTGCCACTGCTCCTCTGCTTCTTTGCGCTCCTCTCATTCGCGGCGCTGGACCAGCTCCGTGTATTTCCCAACTACTTCCTCCGGTCACACCGCCGCCGCGGAATGGGGAAGAAGAAGGGAGGTGCCGCGACCGATTCCGCCGCTGCCGCGGTTGCTATGAAGAAGAAGGGTGGCTCCGTCGCTGCGGGCACTAGCACCGCCGCCGGCGGGAAAAAGAAAGGCACGGGCACTCGCATCACCAATGGTGCGTGGCGCGCATCTGTGATAAAGTCTTCAGAGCTTCGTCTTCTTTGCCATGACGAAGTTTTGTCTTCCGCAGTCGCGGACGCACGCGTCCCTGGCAGCGAGGTAATCCCATCTCCTCCTGCTGGCTTTCGGGTGATGTTCCTAGCGTTCATCATCCGCGGTCTCTCGTTGCCCCTGCATCCTTTCTTTACGGGCCTTCTCTGTTTTTACAGGCTCTAGCTCCATCAGCTGTCCCCAAACTCCATCCTCCACGTAGCTTGCTACATTACTCTCTGCGAGTGCTGGCTCGGAATCGAGCCACACTTCGGTCTCTTCAAGCGCCTCTTCAAGTTGAAGCGCCAATCGGCGTCTGGCTCCATAGTCTGTTATGTAGGCGGCTGCGGTATCCACGTCGACCCCTCCGTCACGTACTTTGACATCAAGCTGATGATGTCCGTCCAAGGATGGAGGGACAAGTGGTTCTACGTCCGTGACCAGAAGGCCGACGGAGACCACCACGGACTCGCGCCCTTCGACCCCGCGACGCCGTGCAAGAGGAGGCGCTCCTGGAAGAACGTAGTGATGCCCGGCGAGTCCGCGGAGACAAATGTGCTGTACGAGCGTGTCTGCGACCTCCAGAGTCGCATGGGTAAGGAAGAGGGAGGATGCACCCTCCTTTGCACATGGCTGCACCGTCGCATCCAACCCCTATAGGCCAGAGTCCACCCTATGTTTCAGTGGGCTGGCGCAAACGATGTCACTCGCGTATCTACCGATGGCATTTCCGCGACTGAGGTAGGTAAGAGGGTGCGACTAGTCACCAAGTACACTGTCAAAGATGTGCTCCCCGGTGAACCAGACGTTCCTCCATTTGATGCTGCTAACCCTCCTCTTGAGGTACAATTGTGCTACGTAGTAGCTTTGCTTTGTCGACTGTTTTTTTGCTGTTGCATAATTTTTTCTAAGTTGTTTTCTGTATGCAGGATTGGGCGGTGTCACCCTGTATGCCCCCTCTTCCCGAGGGGGTTATCCCTTGTGAAGCCTTGGAAGAGGACGAGTCAGAGTCAACCGTCCCATCTGATGTGGAGGAGGAAGCCCCCGAGTTGAGTGGTCCGGACAGTCGCAAGCGTTCGCGCAACGAGGATTCGGATGCGTCGTCCCCTTCGACTCCGGAAGGTGCAGGTGTTGGTGCAGAGTCGCCGATACCTGCCGTTCCTGTGAGTGCCGTGGCGCCATCCTCTCGTAAGAAGATGCGGCTGTCAAAGGAGTCGTCGTCAGAGTCGGGGGATCAAACCTTCAATTTTGACAAGTTTGTTTGGTAAGTATACGGGTCTTCCTTTTGGTTCTTCTTTGGGGTTGCCTTCTCTTGATGTTGGTTTCGTTCTGCAGTCATCCGGCGTCGTCATCTTCTGGCGACGTCCAATTTTTAAAAGAATCTGGAGTCGCGACCTCCAAGGCCAAGAAAGTGGCTGAGAGCACTCCTTCTCCTCCATTGGCGGCCCACTCCGGCCATAATTCATCGAGTTCTCCGCACGATGTGGAGCACCAGATGGTTATCCGGACGACTGCGAATCCATCGACTTCGGAGTCTTTGGAGGATCATGTAAGTGTAGTATTTGTTTCCTCTATTTTTGCAGTCGAATGTATCATCTTCTATCATCTTGCTTATCCTTTGCTGATTTCTCCTGTCGCAGCTTATTATGAAGAAAGCCGCTCGCTTAGCGGAGCAAGTTCTTGCGATGGGTCGCCAGCATGCAATGTTGGATACTCGCCACCGCGTAGTTGAAAGTAAGCGTCATGCTTCTTCTTCGTCCTCCTTGTGATATATCCGGCTGATAACCTATCTTTGTTTATTTCATAGCTGAGCATAATGCACTCCTTCACGACGCCGGTTCCCTTGCAAAGGCGCTTGCCACGGCGGTAAAGAGTCGTGATGAGGAAATCACAGCACGTGACGAGTCGCGGAAACGCGAAGAGGATCTGCGCGCCTCCGTCGTGGCTAGAGAGAAGTTGTTCGAGGAACAACTTTTATCGATTGCCAAGGCTCTCTTAGGTATTCCCTTGTCTGGATTTTCATTGTTTTTTGTTCTTTCGAATTTGTCGTTGGTGCTGACCTTCGTGCCCATGCTTGGGTTCTATATAGATGCCAGCGATTTGAGCTTCGACCCTTAGGCACCCCGCCGTGACGATGCCTTGGCGGGTTCCATTTCGGCAGTCGAGGATCGCAGCGCTGCCATTCAAGGGACACTCTCCAAGGCCAAGGGCGTGCTCAGTCGCCTCCGGGAAGAGCTGGCACCCAAGGCTGAGCTGATCGAGAATATGGATGAGCTGGTGGAGTCCCTTGCCGGGGGCGTCCCTACAAGCTTCAAGAACTCGCTTCGTGCGGCTGGCGCTTCGATGTCACTCGCAATGGTTCAAGCCCATGGAGTCGAAGTTGATCCTGCGGTGGTCTCCAAGGCGATGCCTGTCAGCGCTGATGGCCAGCAGGTAGTCTTTGCTCCCTTCGCGGCTGCTTGTGGCAAGTACGGCCCGTAGCTGATCAATACAGTTGCGAAGTACTCTGAGGAGCTTCAGCGAGCCAAGAAAGCTGCGAAGGCTGTGATGTCAGGGGCCGGTGGGAAGTCTGTGGCATCTGATACTGCCACAGACTCGATGAGGCCCCCAAAGCCGAAGTCAAAGTCGAAGAAGCCAATCGCTCCTCAGTAGTCGCATCTTGTAATAATTAAATAGCTTATGTCTTTTGTCAAGAACATGCCTGTTGGCGAGTGTATCTGTTGATACTTTTGTTAATCTTGAATGCACTCGAATCTTTTGTCTATGCCTCGCCTTAGTCCTCTTATTGTCTCTTGCTTGACTTATGATAGGGCACATCGAGTGATCCTTTGAGGGGGCCTCAGGATTCGCCGCCCCTTTATGACACTTTGGCACCGCCGCGCTCAAGGGTGGATGAGTTGTCTCTGCTCTCGCGACTCCGTGACCGCGTGAAGCAGTTGGAGCGTGAATTGCCCGTACTCCGCGGAAATGCGGACGTATGGAAGTCCATAGCGGAGAAAGCCGCCGCCCGAGAACAATATCTGCTAGGGCAGGTGACGCAGTTGGACGACCAATTCAAATGTTAGTCTTCTTTCTTCCCGTTGTTTCCTTGTAGTCACTTGCAGTAGTTCGTTGTCCTCATATTTTTTCTTTGCTTGGTATAGTTGTCAGCGCGCTCCATCCGCAGGATGAGAAGGATCGGATTGCCATTCGCATGAATGACCTGACCCAAGAGCAACTTCAGGCGAGTGGGTACTTCTAGGTAGATCATGATCGCGCATACGCACTGGCGACCCTGCAGGATCGTGCGTCGCGAGTGCTTCACTTCTTGAAGAAGTCACAATCATGCTTGAAGAACATATACTAGACGATGTTCCCGCTGGACGTTGTTCCACCGAGCCTGCTAGCCCTTCTTGCTAAATTCCAGGACTTGAGTGCGGTCCGTGAGTGTGTATGGCAACAGTTAGTGGCTGGTGGCAAGGCTGCTTTGTCGCTGGTGCGACTGCATATGCCTGATGTGGACGTTGCAGCAATTGTGGCCAGACCGCCTGCGCCGCCATCGGGTTCGACTTGGAACATGGTTCCGTACTACCAGGAAGTGGATCGTCCGGCGGAGGAGATCGTCGACTTCTTCGAGGAGCAAACCACCGTTCTTTTGTTGCAATAGTAGTTTATTTTGTATCATGCACATAGTTGTACCAGTGTTGTAAAGTTCGTATATATATTGTGTATAATTGATTGACAATGATGTGTAAAAGAGCTTGTTAGCGTGTATGTTTTGTGAGTGCGTTGTACTATGCGATTCCTTTTCGTTAGCTTGACTTGTTTTTATCTCAGTCCCTTGCCAACCTGTCAGGTGCGTGACAGCTGGGTTGGTGTTTATCAAGGGTTTCGATTGATGCGTCGGCTACTCAGGATATCGCGTTAGTTCGTAGAACAGATGTGTGCAGGGTGGCGCAGCCCCCGAGTGGATTAATTGCAAAAATAAAAAGGAACACAGAATTTTGGGGCACTTAGCTTTATTTATTTGCAGAACAGTACGATGTACAATGTATGGCTAAGTAGCCTTGGCTGAGTAGCCTTATTTGCAATGAAAAGGTAAAGGCGACTAAGGATAGAAGCGCCGCAGCTGCGCGACGTTTTAGGGGTTGGAGTATGCAACTCCTGTCTTGAAATCTTGAAGGCAATAGGCGCCACCTGGGATTACTTCTGTAATCACGTATGGTCCCTCCCAGGGGGACTCGAGCTTGAGATGCCCTTGCTGCTTCAGTCGCAGGACCAGGTCGCCTTCGACGAAGGACCTGGGGCGTAGCCTCCTGCTGTGGTAGTTGCGCAGGTTCTGTTGGTAGATCGTTAATCTCTCCACGGCGATTTCCCTTGCCTCGTCAAGGAGGTCGACGGAGTCTTCGAGTGCAAGAGTTGACTCCTGCTCGTTGTAAGCAACCACGCGCAGTGCTTTGTATCGTACTTCGGCGGGTAGCACCGCTTCAGCCCCGTGCACCATGAAGAACGGGGTGTACCCTGTGGCGCTGTTTGGAGTTGTGCGTAGGCTCCAGAGTACTGATTGCAGCTCGTCTGGCCAGCAGCCCGTGGCCTGTTTGAGTGGTTTGAGGAGTCGCTTCTTGATGCCACCGCAGACAAGCCCGTTAGCTTTTTTGACCTGGCCGTTGGTTTGTGAATGTGCTACGGAGGCATAGCTGACGTTGATCCCCCGATTCTCGCAGAATTCCTGGAACTCGTTGGATGTGAAGTTTGTCTCATTATCCGTGATGATGCTGTGTGGCACTCCAAAGCAATAAATCGAAGAACTTGACTGCGTTGTAGCCTGACTGATTAGTCACTTACATGACCTCTATCCACTTGGTGAATTTGTCGACTGCGACCAAGAGGTAGACGTAGCCTCCGCGTGAGGACCTTGGGAGTTTGCCGACCATGTCGAGTCTCCATTGTGCGAAGGGCCAGGTGCGTGCGGCTTGTCCGCGAATCGCTGGCAAGCGTTGCATTTTTGGACGATGTTCTTGGCGTCACGCATGGCCGTAGGCCAGTAGAATCCAGCTCGTAGATGCGCATGTGGCGTTTGCTTTGGCGGTCGCGTCTGCGCTCGAGTTCTGCTTCCTCGTCGGAGTGAACGCGATTTTTCACTGAATCTTCTCCGTCAGCCCACCGATTCGCGATTTCCATCAGGTGGTCGATTGTTTTGGGCTTCGAGCGGCCCAGCTCCTCCCTGAGCTCTATGCGGCGAACGCCACCGTTGAATGCGTCGATTGCGCGGTCCTCCGAGATATTTTCTGCGGAGTTCTTGATGATGGACCACCTCTGGATGTATGAACATAGTGATTCGCCCGATCTTTGCTGGCAGTACCTCAGCTCTTCGATTGACACGGGCCTTTTGTATGTGCCTTTGAAGTTGCGCACAAAGCTGTAAACCAGCTCTTCCCAACTGCGAATGGATCCGCGTGGGAGGTTGTTGAGCCATGCTCGGGCGGCGCCCTGCAGTTGTAGCTGCAGGCATTGCATGGCCGTGCTTCGACTTCCGCCGTGAAGCCTGATGGAGGAGATGTGGTCCTCTAACCAGATTTTCGGGTCCTGCAGACCGTCAAACTTTGGGTTCTCCGATGGGAGCTTAAACCTCTTGGGCATTCGCTTTTGCCTGATGGCCCTGCTGAAGCATCTAGCGCCACAGAGCTCCACATCTTCGTCTTCTGAGTCAGTCGACCGAGCACCTCGTGCCCTTGATTTGTCAATCTTGCGCTGCGTGAGGTCATCGCGCGCATCATAGTCGTGGTCGTGTCGCCGTGAACGGCGACGTCGAGACAGATCATGACTGTCGTCGCTAGATGAGGGCGAGGAATAGCGTTTTGCTAGAGCCTTGCCTTTTTTCGGTTCTAACGCTGGTTCTTTGTCGAGGGCGGCCTCGATTAACCCCAAGCCTGCGATCGTAGATCGATGCATGGCAGCTCGAGGGTCTCCAGCTAGCGGCTGGTTGTTGAGGAGGTACATGGTGGCCGCCGTTACCGCGGCTTGCGACGTTTTCGGGAGCACGTTGCCGCGCGTATCCACCGTCATGGAGCCGAAGTCGAGGACTTTAGCGGCTTCCACACGTTCTTGTTCGGTGAGATGGGCGAGTCGAGATCGTCTCTTGTTGGCGATGTACTCGTTGCACCTGGAGGAGGATCCTCCGTATGAGGAGAGCCCAGCTCGCCGGAGGCTTGATTCATCAGCCGCCTTTTTACGCGCCTCGAGTTGCGTAATTGTTTGCAGTTAGCGCTTGTATTCCTCTTTTAGGAGCCAATGGTAACCCATCAGCAGTTCTTGCGGGGCGCCGAAGGGTAGAAGGTGACCTCGCAGAGCCTCTCGGCAGCGAGCCCACTCGAGGTCGTTGAGCCTGATCACGACGCGTTCGCCGGTTTGCTCGTTTATCATAGTTGGAGGTTCGACTGCTCCTCCATTGTTGACGGGTCCGCCGTTTGGCGGTGGTCCGCCGTTGGGCGGTGGTCCGCCATTGGGTATTCCACCGTTTGGTGGGTCGGTTTCATGGCCGCCGTTGCCTGTGTTGTCGTGATTGGCGGAGGTGTCACCTGCGTTGATGACGGCGCACATGAAGTGGTTGGGGAAGATGCTGCTCCCGCAACTTTCAGATCCGGAACCGTAGGCTCCATCTTCAGTTGCCAGATCGCCCAGATAGGATTCGCGACTGCTGTCGCTGTCCGTATTCTCGACTGTTGTCGAGGCATTGAGTTCGCTGAGGGTGCCGATCGGCGAGGGAAACCACGATGCCAGAGTAATCGATGGTACCGTCGGCTAGTCAGGCATGCGAAGCGTGCCCATCTGACTAACTTGGAAGCGGAAGCTCCCGATCGCCAAGCTGATCCCGTCGCCCACGGACTCGAAAGCCGGGCGAGTGGCTGGCGTGTGGACGGTGAAGTCGAACGCGTCGAAGAGCTGGCGGATCTCCGCTGTTGCAGAGTTGTAGATCACAGTTGATGGGGCCAAAGAAACCGCAACATCAGCACTCCCAATTCCCACAGACGGCGCCAATTGACGAGGGTTTAACTCATCAATGCCCATTGTTATGGATTTGGGTTTTGGAGAAGGAGGGAGTGCTAGAGACATCTATCAGCTAGCAAACAAATACACAGGGGACTCGAAGATTTACCCAGGTTCAGGCCTCGCAGAGGTCCCTACTCCTGCTTGTCTGCTTATGGAATTATTGAAGGAATCGAGGATTACAATGGTGCGCAGATGCAATCTGGCGAGGGTTATGGAAAATTAGGGTTGCGTGTGTCCTGCTCGCCGCTCCTCCTAGCCTTTATATAGATAGGCTAGGTCTCGGGTAACAGGTCGAGTCGGTTACAAGTTATGGTTTCCCCTTTTAACTTTCTATCTTTAGTTTCTTCTTGTTCTTCAAGCAATCGAGAGTCCGTAGGCTACTCGAGTTCTCCATTTGGGCCTTGGCGACACCGTGGACTTCCGCTGTACTCAGGCCGTATATACCAAACTCGAGTACCTGTAGGGTATACCCATGTCATTGGTGTTTGCGCTGTTCGAATTCTCTTCAAATAATTTGACAGAAAATCTTGATGCCTATTTATGCAAAATTAATAAAGAATAGCATATGATTAGTTTTACCAATCTAATGGGCTATAGATGCGTTCCCATATGTCTGAGGTGGAATCCATGCACTTCTATCTTGCCATATACATGAAAAGTTACCAGTTTTTGTTGTTTGGTAGATTTATCATGTCTGCTGTGGATTTTATGTTAATCGTTTCATTTTTTCCAAGTTTGTCTGGGGTGCTCTTGTGATAAATTTATAGAGTGCAAACATATGTTGGGACCAGCAAATTAGTTATTTCTTCTAAGTCTTTTTCCTAGAACATTGAAAGCATTCCCGATGAACCGATGCAAGGAAAGACTAGTATCTATTGATTTTGCTAAGCATCATATGTAGATACTCAAACATACCTTGACTCCACGGGTAAGGAATCTTCTCCATGTGTCCATGTCTTGAAATGCAACATACCTCTGGCACGACTAATGATGGCAACAATATTCCGGTCCATCATTAATACCGGTGTAATCCGGGTCAGAATTGCTCTCAAGGACCTAAATTAGAGAGCATAAGCAAATAAATCAAAGTCAGCCGACGAAATCTAAGAAATCCCCAAATTTTAGCCAAAACCCTAGTTCTACACCCACCCGAAGATCTAGGCTCAGATCAGTCGCCTCGTAGAATTCCGACAGTAGGCTATCGCTGCTCGTCTCTCCATTGCTCTAGGAGACCATGTCGGCGGCGGAGGCGCGACAACGACTCGATCGGAGGTGAGAGAGACGGGGGAGAGAGTGAGTGAATGGTCTAGTCGAGTTGACCGATGCGTCCCATTTTACCTGTGCCGACATCAACATGAAACTGGGACCCATATGTCATAATTGCAGTCAGGACGAGTGTTACGCTGGAGTGATGGGTATGTGTCACACTGTTACGCTGGAGTGATGTTTTTTTATCACGAACCTGAAAGGTTGATGTTCTTTTTTGCGAGTAAGGTCGATGGTTTTTTGAACTGTAATTTTCTCATTCCCCTTAACTCGTTTAAAAAAAAAAAACTCTCATTCCCCTTCGTAATGTTTACCAAACACGCTGTATGCGGAGAAAAGAAACCAAAGTTCTGTCTGCCACATAAGCGGAGCCTGAAGCAACACAAAGCCATCGTTTCCCTTTGCATACTCGACGAGCGCAGAGCGAAAGCGTCCCCTTCTCAATCTCCCTTCCACCTCCTTCTCCACCCACCTGAAAGCGACGCCGGCGCACCGAGCACATCGAACTCCCCCGTCCTCTCGGCACCCGGCTGCCCCCTCGCCCAGCGACAGCGACCGCCGGTCGCTTCTAATGACCTAAGCATCCCCGTTCTGCGCCCCCCTTTTCCCTCTCCTCCCGTCCCATCCCTCTCCGCCCTTATGACCTCTTCGTCCCCTGCCTCAAACCCTAACCCCGTCCCCACACCACCCCCAAACCCCACAACCAAGGCCACTCCCGCGAGCGCGAACGCGATCCCCTCGTCGTCGCCGCCCAAGGAGCAGCTGCCGCCGCAGAGCCAGGACGGGGTCGTTGCGGGAGGAGGAGGTGGCGGTGGAGCGGGGGTAGATGGTGGGGGTGAGGGCGGCGCCGAGGTGGCGGAGGCGGTGGTAGCGGGCGAAGCGATGGAGGTTGATGGCGGCGTGGGAGGAGGTGGAGTTGCGGATGTGGAAGGGGGAGGTGGTGGTGGAGTGGCGGGGGGAGCGCAGGTTACGTCTTCACCAGCGACCGTGTTCCGGATCCGGCTCAAGCAGCCCCCCGCGAGCCTCCGGCACAAGATGCGCGTGCCTGAGCTGTGCAGGAACTTCAGGTGTGCCCGCTTTGAGTCGCCGGAAATCTGAGAGCTGTTTATAGTTTCCTTTTTTTTTATGCGACAAGTGGAAAATGTGTAGTTGTGCTCTTTTCATACATTAGCGCGTAGATGGAACTGTGGTTTTCTTTTTGTTTCCCGTGAATATGTTATGTTTTGGTAAAAATCAAGCTTGAACTCGGGTCACAGACTTAATGAGGTCACTCTTCCCAATCCCGAAAAAATTGGTAAACGCGATGACATCCATTTTAGAATATTCACATTTGTATCTCAAATGACGCATGAGCAGATCTCTTGGAGTTCTATTGGTCATTCCATAGCTAGTTTGTCTGGAATTGCCATGTGCTGACACCAATTATCTGCCACACTATGGTGTAAGTGTAATTGCTTGGTTAAACATGGTAATCTTTTGCAGAGTCTTTTTCTTGTTAAACATGGTAACCTTGTTGGAGTCAAATGGGCGAGTAATTCTGTGTTTTCTCCCGGGTTTAGGAACCAATTGGTGGGTTGTGTTATCAATCCGCGCCTCCTCATGTTTTCAGGAGCTCACAGTACTCTGTAATCTTTATCTGGTTTGACCTAAAAAATGTGATTGTTATATACCAGCTGGTGTGGTGATGAACTTGAAGTTATTCTTCTAAAAAACTTCTAAGTTCCATGTACATTTTCCTTCTTAAATCTGATAAACACAGTGTGCTTACTCTGATTTGCTTTACCATCAGCTGAAAACTTGTAAGTCATATTTTTTTCCTCATCTTGGTGGTCTTCCTATTGCAGCGCTGTTGCTTGGTGTGGGAAGCTGAATGCAATTGCATGTGCATCAGAGACTTGTGCACGGATTCCGAGGTCAGATCTTCCTCTATCTATTCCACAGTCTTCGCTTGTCCATGAAGGGACATTTAGTGGCAGGGTTAGGTAGTATCGTTAGCCATTTTGATATAGAGGTGCTTCATTGTTATTTAATCATTTCGTGGAAAAGTTCATTTGCCATTTTTGCAAAGTAATGTATTGTATACTTTCAGCTCTAATTCAAGTCCACCTTTTTGGATTCCTATACACATACTGAATCCCGAGAGACCGACAGAATGTTCTGTTTTCAATGTGAGAGCAGGTAAATATCTATTCATCCGTTACTCTAAATTTTCTTGCATCCTCTATATAGCATTGGTAAATAAAATCCACACTTACAACTTCAAATCGCAAATATATGCTGTAATTTAATTATGTTTGCATGTGCTAATTATCCCAAACCAGAACCAGTTTCTTGTCTAATTACATTGTTAATTGGACAGATTCTCCACGTGATTTTGTTCAGTTCATTGAATGGTCTCCTCGGTCATGCCCTCGTTCACTATTAGTGGCAAATTTTCATGGGAGGATTACTATATGGACACAGCCAAGTAAGGTATGCAAACGAAGTCCAGATCGCATAATAATTCTTCTTGTGTGGAGGGGGTCTAATGCTATTTAATTCAGCTTTTCCGTTGTTATTACTCAGGATTTTATTATCTTCATACATTAAATGCCATTTTAATAATCTGGTTAATTTCTTTTTGACATGGTGAAGGGCCCTGTTAATCTTGTACGTGACTCTAGCTCCTGGCAATGTGAACATGAATGGCGTCAAGATCTTTCTGTGGTTACCAAGTGGTTGTCCGGAGTTTCTCCGGTATGTTGTTAGTGTATTACCTATATTCTGCTTGCCTGATAAGGTGTGACGTACTACCTTACGATTGAACCAACAGTTTACCTGCACATGCTGTTAAGGGACCTGATTTCCTAGTGCACTTGTGTAGATTTTATCTCATTTGGCTGTTCATTATTTTTGTACCATACAACCTCACGTAGTTCTTGACTATATTATCATAACAAGAATAACAAAAGTAGTGAATATGAGCCTATTCTAAGAATTCCTCCATAGACATTTAATTTAAAACTACTTTCAACATTTAATTAAAGGTCCAGCTTGCGAATGTTACAGCGCCTTGTATGTTCTGTGTTTGATTACCTATTTAGCCTGACAATTACTAGCTGTCGCTAAATTTCTTACTTTCTTTGGTTCTACAGTATAGATGGCTTCCTACAAACTCCGGTACTTCTACAAACATGAAAACCTTTGAGGAAAAATTCCTTACACAGCACCCTCAGAATTCAGGTTGGTGAGCCAAATGTATTACTTCAAAAATAATATTTTCTTCTGGGGAGGGGGGCTTGCTTTCAGTGTGTTTTATTTTACTCTGACATGACTCTGTTTACTGCAGCAGGATGGCCAAATATTCTATGTGTTTGTTCAGTATTTTCATCAGGATCTGTTCAGCTTCATTGGTCAGAGTGGCCTTCCGGAAACTCAGCAGAACCTAGATGGTTTTCTACTAGCAAAGGGCTTCTCGGAGCAGGCCCCAGTGGTATAATGGCTGCTGATGCTATTATTACTGAGTCTGGAGCTTTACATGTTGCTGGTGTTCCCCTTGTTAATCCTTCTACTGTAGTGGTTTGGGAGGTGATGCCTGGTCTGGGCAATGGTATTCAGGCGACTGCAAAGATAAATGCAACAAGCCCTCTTCCTCCATCTCTGAACCCCCCTTCCTGGACTGGTTTTGCTCCATTAGCAGCTTATCTCTTTTCCTTGCAAGATCACCTTGTTTCTGAGGGTGCACAAACAAGAAAACAGACAGATAATGAGATTACCGAGGCTGCATCCATCCATTGTTGTCCAGTTTCTAATTTTTCAGCTTATGTCAGTCCTGAAGCTGCTGCCCAGTCAGCCACTACTACAACATGGGGATCTGGGGTTACTTCAGTTGCTTTTGATCCCACTCGAGGAGGAGGAGTCATTACAGTTGTAATTGTTGAAGGTACGTATATACAGCTTAATTCAGGAAATCAATCAGTACAATGCCATGCAATCTCAGAGGGACTGTTGTAATTTGCTCTGTGACATGGCATGAACCCTACTCTAATGGGGTAGTCCTGTCCTTCTGATAAGACTCCATGTCCTTATCATCATACATCTCTTACGCGCATCTTCAAGAATCCAACTATATATCTCGAGAAAAAACCCGAGGTCATTATGGTTAATACAGGTGACAGCCTGATAGGCCTCTGAATAACATATTTTGTTCTAGCTGTTTGTGCTGTCTTGCTTACGTGGTTTGTGCCATGGTCATAAAACTCTTGATCATTTACTAATATATGTAGACTCTTCTCAGTAATTTTTTGGTCTCAGGTGTTGATATGATGCTATCTCAAGTATTATTAGGTGAATAAGTTCCTCTTAGCTATCTTTATTTTTTTCTACTGACAATCATTAAATCGTTGCAGGTCAGTATATGTCTCCGTATGACCCTGACGAAGGACCTTCCATCACTGGATGGAGAGTCCAGTGCTGGGAATCTTCACTTCAACCTGTTGTTCTTCACCCAATATTTGGAAGCCCTTCTAGCTTTGGTGGGCAGCCACCTATGCAAACTGTTTGGTCCACTAGGGTTAACAAAAGCATTCCACCAACAGAAGAACTTAAAAATCCTCAAACATATGTTCCAATGCCAACAACTTCAGATGAACGGAGCTCTTCTGAGTGCAGTGTTGACAGGGCAAACAGACTTAGTTTTGATCCTTATGATCTTCCGAATGATGTTAGACAACTGGCCCAAATAGTTTATTCTGCACATGGTGGTGAGGTTGCTGTCGCTTTCTTGCGTGGTGGAGTGCACATTTTCTCAGGCCCAAACTTTGATCAGGTTGACAGCTATCATGTCAATGTTGGCTCATCAATTGCTCCTCCAGCCTTCTCCTCTAGCAGCTGTTGCTTGGCATCAGTATGGCATGACACACTTAAAGATCGAACTATCTTAAAGATAATACGTGTGCTTCCCCCCGCAATTCTTAATGCTCAGACAAAGGTCAGCTCAGCTGTTTGGGAACGGGCAATAGCAGATAGGTATGCAACCCAGTTAATATGAGCTGATTGAAATGATATATTTCCATCTCACAGTTGTATTGTTTTGTCAGATTTTGGTGGACTTTGATGGCTGGTGTGGATTGGTGGGACGCTGTTGGTTGCACACAGAGTGCTGCTGAAGATGGTATCGGTAAGTAACTAAGTATGTAGTTTGTGCAGTTCAATTTGTTTGAGCTGTCCATGTAATTTGAAGGGAAGTCAATCCTCTGCTGCACTGTACAATTTCCACAACTGGCATTTTGGTTCCTACAAGTCTATATTTTAGGGCTGAATCAAATGAAATTAGATTCTGATTTGCAGAAGTCAAAGTGATAGTGGTAGAAGTACTACTTACATTGTTCTCTACATAAACAAACTATATTAGGAGGACTCAGTCAAAAAATGGGAGTATGTTCATGTTTCGTATGCAGAAGACCCTATTATCTGGAATGGGGCAACTGGCTCGCAAGCACCATCTTGGAACTGTGCACGTGCATCTATCTCATCTTGAAATGTGCTTTTGCCTCATGCTCCATGCCTAGATTCCTTATCGTGTTTCCTCTTTGATTCAAAGGATTTGCATAGAAATTTTGGAGGTTCAAATCCTTAGAATTTTTTCTATTGTGGTTGTTTGATTTGCAGGATTGAATCCCATATGATTTTTTTCCAAGGATTCCTTAACCCAATCTAACATCCACTCAAACCTCTTTTTTAGAATCCTTTACTTTTCCTGTGATAGAATCAAACAAACTTTGGTGCATACGAAATCCTGTAGGATTTGAGTGGGCATGACATTGCAATCATAGTTTTTTCCTATTCTTGTGTTTTTAGAATCCCGCGAATCAAAGATGCCTTTTTCTGCTACGACTTGTGACAGAATTTCCTGAGCAACTGCAATGTCTCTATTTTAGTATAACTATTTGTTGCATATGGTTTGCAACATGTGATTTGTACTACTCCCTCTCCGCCCCTAAAAGGATGTCGTAGATTTGTCTAGATTCACATGTATCTATACACTAAACGTGTCTAGATACATACGAATCTAGACAAATCTATGACATCCTTTTCAGGAAGGAGGGAGTACTTAGGAAGAAACTAAAATCCTTGCTCTTTGTTTCAGTGTCACTTAACAGTGTGATAGCCTTGCTGGATACGGACTTCCATTGTCTTCCAACTATGCAACAGAGGCAACAACACTGTCCTGTAAGTGGTGTTGTGGTTCACTATGCACAATGTAGCAATGACCTTCAATTACTCATCAGATATTATGGACTTTCTTACTAGTATTTAATAGATGTGTCTGATTGCCTTCTTGAGCTCTTGAGGCAGTGCATTTATCAGTTACCTTCTTCTACCATTTTTCTCCCTGCAATCACAAGGGAGATGCATATGCGTATACACACCACCAGCTTTTTTGCCCCCTCCCCACTCCAACACTTTCTTTAATTTAATAGAGCTTCTGTTCACTTCTTTTTGTAGTACTAGTCTTGTGATTTATATATTTACTACTCCCTCTGTCCAGAATTAACTGCTCACATTTGTCTAGATTCGCATGTATCTACGTGTCTAGATTCGCAGTTAATTCCGAACAGAGGGAGTATTTCTTGAGTGAAGAGTGAAATTACATCACAGAAGTCATTGGAGAGAGAATATGGCCCGCTTCACGAAACACTTGTATTTCATAGATGCTTGGATTGTCATGTTACATTATAATTAGGGGTAATTTATATGCAAGCACCTAATAAGCATTGGTGGCTAGCACCTTACATTACGTGGCAAGAAAGATGGTTTTCTTGGCACATGGATTAACCTATAAACTTTCAAAACCTTACGATTGGTTGATTTACTGCACGCAGGACCTCGATAGGATCAAGTGTAGGCTGTTGGAAGGAACAAATGCTCAAGATGTCAGAGCACTTGTGTTGGACATGCAAGCAAGATTGCTTCTGGATATGCTTGGCAAGGGAATAGAGTCTGCCTTGATAAATCCATCAACTCTGCTTCCTGAACCCTGGTTAGCTTCTAGTGATATGCTGTCTAACATTGAGCCTGACAAAATGACTGTTGAGCCAGCTCTACTTCCAAACATCCAGGTCTACTTTACTTCCTGTGCTTTCCATATCATTGTCATTTAACTTAAATTCAACTTGCTATTCTTCATTGTTTTTGCTTTTATGGACTTGGTACGTGCGGAGCATTAGCAATTTGGGGACTTCTGTTTACACTTGCACGTAAATGGCGTTAAGTTTCTTTTATTGTGAGCATTGCTTTCCCTAGGTTAGGTGAAACCATGTTCAGCTCATCAACTGCTTCTTACGCTCCTGTCTAAATTGCCTTAATATATATTAACATAAACTGCATGCGTAGAAGCTTTGCGTTATTATTTGGTGGATTACTTATCCTTCTAGCACTGAATGCAGGGTTATGTTGATGCTGTTCTTGATTTAGCATCACATTTTATCACACGCTTGCGGCGTTATGCAAGCTTCTGCCGGACTTTGGCTAGCCATGCTGTAGGAGCATCTTCTGGTTCAGGCAGTTCCAGGAATATGGTTACTAGTCCAACCAACAGTTCTCCATCACCATCAAACAATCAAGGTTAATTTTTTAGTTCCTGCTATTTGCTAGAACTTTTTGTATTCCTGTAGTTTGTGCATAACAGAAGCACTTCAAAATATATTGTATGTCATTTCATGTTTTGCATTGCTGAGTTGCTAGTATACTTTCCCATTTAGCATTGCTGCTTAGCATGTGATACTCTCCCCCTGCAATTCACAGGTACTCAAGGTGGAGTAGCATCTGCGTCTGGGAGTTCACAGATGCAAGAGTGGGTCCAAGGTGCGATCGCTAAGATTAGCAACAATGCTGATGGTGCTGCCAATGCAGCACCAAATCCAGTTAGTGGGAGGTCATCATTTATGCCTATCAGCATTAACACCGGGACTTTTCCTGGGACACCTGCTGTTAGACTTATTGGGGACTGCCATTTCCTTCATAGATTATGTCAGTTGCTGCTATTTTGTTTGCTTTTCCGGAGAAGGCAATCGCCAAGATTACTCGCAAACGCACAAAAAAATCCTGATTCTGCCATGCAGAAAATACAACACTTGATGAACGGTAAGATGGAGGACAATAGTTCCGCTGTTTCTGCAGTAAGATCTGGTCTAGGGGCTGCCAAAATGGAAGATGGTCCAACTGCACGTGGACAGTTGGTTCTTGGAGCAAAGGGTCTTGAAGAAAATCCAATGGGCAAGTCTGTTAGAATTGGTTCTGGCAATGCTGGCCAGGGTTATACGTCGGATGAGGTACTTTTGATATCCCTGAGGTTTTTTGTTTGTTAAACCGCGGTAACACACGTTGTTTTGAGAGAAGCCAAAATGTTGGAGAGGAAGTGGACCGCGAGGGTGTGCTCACATTTGAGTTTACCTCAGGTGGCAAAGTTAAATCACCTACCAAACAGGCTATAGTTATTATTTTATCTGAGCAATTTTGACCGATGACAATTATACATTCCTGAACCTATAACTGCTCATTCTATTTGAAAATGAATCTCTAGCCTGTCGTTTATTGACTAACCATGTATATATAAGCTACTGCATGGTGTGCTATATCTGATCGTTATCTGTGACCTGCGAGTAGCTAACTTGTTCAGAGCTGCTGCAAGACTAGTAATAATAATGATTTGGTTGCATAATTACGTAGTATACATCTTTATCAGTGATTTGCCTCACATGCTTCTGTTTCAGTTTAGTAATTAAGTCCGTTTGTGAAATACTTGGTTGTGTAGCACACTTAATATGTGATGACTAGATACTTTGTTTCATCGTTGCAGGTGAAGGTCCTTTTTCTCATATTGGTTGATCTTTGTCGAAGGACGTCAAGTTTGCAGCATCCGTTACCTGTTTCTCAGGTTGGCACCAGCAACATTATTATAAGGTTGCACTTCATCGATGGCACTTACACTGTGCTCCCAGAGGTTGTGGAAGCATCTCTTGGTCCCCATATGCAGGTGCAGTGCAAATTTCTCATAAAAGGCTCCGCCGGTTGTATTCTGTGGGTTTCCAACTTTTGAAATAATACGAGATCAGAATAATGGTTAATCGTCCCATCGGAACAAAGATTTTAGTATTCAGTTCTGTCCGTGCCACTGTAACTTGCCCATGTTAATGATGCATTGAGCCCCTAAAAGAACACTTGTTATGTATTTTTGGTTACTATAGTGATTTCGGTACTTGCAAGTTGCAATACTTGATTCTACTAAACTAGTGCTGAAGATAATTAAAACCACATGAAATGGTATTGGCAAATAGCTAGGGTGGGCTGGGGTAGGGTCCATGAACCTGTCACTACAATGATGCAATCTACTCTTAGAACCCCTTCTACCTTTGCCTGTAACACTTGTTAGGGGTGATAAGCCTCATTTTCAGCGAACTGTGGTGAAGAGGTTGTGCACTGATCTGAATATGCATTGTGCTGTATGTGCATCCATTTAATTCTGTAATTATTGCAGAATATGCCTCGTCCACGAGGAGCTGATGCTGCTGGTCTTTTACTTCGAGAATTAGAACTGCAACCTCCTTCTGAAGAATGGCATAGGCGCAACATGTTTGGAGGGCCCTGGTCAGAACCAGATGATCTTGCTCCATTGGATAATATGCCACACCTGAAAATCGGTGGTCATATCAACCCTCATTTATCTGACATGGAAGAGGATGGCAACACTAACTTGGGGATTCAAAGTCTTTGGCCAAGAAAGCGCCGGATGTCTGAAAGAGACGCAGCATTTGGTCTGAAAACATCTGTGGGTCTTGGAGCTTATCTAGGTGTGATGGGGTCTCGACGAGATGTTATCACAGCCGTGTGGAGAACAGGTCTTGATGGTGAATGGTATAAGGTGAGTATGAATCGCTTCACATTCTAGTCTCATTCAAGGGTTCTTAGACAAGACTTGTTAGTGTATCCTATCCAGTTTATGTGTGCCTAATGGCCGTCCTCTCTTTTGCAGTGCATACGGTGCTTGCGGCAAACTTGTGCATTTGCCCAGCCTGGTGTCCCGAACCCTGCAAATGAACGCGAGGCATGGTGGATCAGCCGGTGGACCCAAGCTTGCCCAATGTGTGGTGGGTCATGGGTGAGAGTTGTATGATTGCTGTCTCCTCCTTGACGACGCTGATTCTTCTCTGTTGGTAGCTTGCTAGGCCATGCGACAATTTTGTGTTGAGGCCCCAGATCTGTTATTTACCTGCAGGCCCAAAGCAGACAGACAGGGCTTAGCTCTAACGGCTGTGTAAAAATATAGTTGTATTATTAGGAGAGAGATATTATGCGTTCATCATGTGTACAAATGTATCACAATGTAGGAAGGAAGCTGTTAGATGGGTTATGCATACTGCCTGAGTGCCTGTGTTCGTTGTAGCTAAACTATAGCGATATGGGTGTGATGATTTCCCCTGATACTTGTGGCACTCGACTGTTTGACAAACAAATTATGTGGAGTTCCTGCAAATGTTATGTCATGTTCCGAAGCTGATGTTGTTCAATAACAAGTTACCTGGCAGACATCATGTATCTCAGATCTGCCAAACCGTTCACTTTAACATGGTGTATGTTGCTTCGTTTATTCCCTTCGCCATTGCGATCGTGGCGTGCTTACTGTTTGGGAATTGAACCCCGTGCCTTGAAAATCAAATAGTGCTCCACTGATTCGACACACCAAGTTCCCCAAAACGACGGAAATATACAATGAACTGATACAAAAAAAAATACGCTCGTGAAAATAAACGACTTCTACTTGCACTTCCAGTTCGTTTTAGTAGTAACTAAGCTAATCTCTCGAGTGCCGCCACGCAGCTTCACAAACGAGATCACACCACAGCCAGATCTCTCCGCACCCTCGCCGGCGATGTCGTCGCCCTACACCGGCGCACAGTCTCCGGCCCCGGCCACGGCGGCGCAGCAGAACCACTCGCTGGCGTTTCGCGTGATGAGGCTGTCCCGCCCATCGCTCCGGCCGGACCCGGCCGCGCTCCTCCGGTTCGACCCTCGCGATGTCTTCCTCCCCGAAGACGCGCTCACCTCCCCGGACCCCTCCGCTGCCACCGACTTGCTCCAGGGCCTCCTCCACCCGCCTGACTCCGGCGCGGCCACCACCGTCCCCGGGGACTTCACCTTCCGCGATCGCTTCCTCCTCCGCGAGACCGCCGACGCCCTCGCGCCACCCGGCCTCCTCGTCCTCCCCCAGGCCTTCGGGTTCGCTTTTCCGTTTCCTTCTAAGAATGTTGTTGTGTTGTGTGCAACTCTGGGTAAGCGCTTTGCTTTAATGCTCCTCTGTCTGTTCCTAGGGCGATCTATTTGGGGGAGACTTTCTGCAGCTACATCAGCATCAACAACAGCTCTGGCTTGGAAGCCAGGGAAGTCATAATCAAGGTATTGACACTTTTTGTTGTTGTCTTAGAACTGTACTAGATCACTTCTGGAGAATTGCATCAATTTCAGATTGGGCCGAGTTATTGCTTGTTGCAAATTGCCGGCACATTCAGTTAAACTGCTAGGCCAATGCTTTTGCTAAGCTATATTCTCATCTTTGAGGTCAAGTAGCCTTTCTTCTTCTCGTCGCTGCAGCTATGGCCTATCTCTTAAGGCCAACTATTGGATCGCCTTTGCTACTTTAATGAATATTCAGCTACTGGATCTGTCAGTTGTAATTTGTATGTTCCTAGTTTCAGTGTGGTGTGTTTAAATGCTTCAGAAGTGGATTTGGAGGGATTTTGACTTGCAAGGGATCTAATCCCTCTCAATCCACTTCAAAACCCACCAAACATCACAAGCCCCAGGTCCAATTCGAACTAGTTGTTCGTAGATATCAGCAAATGCAAGAAATTATGCATGCAAGCAGTTCCATTAGTCTTGGATGGCTGGCCTTAACTTTTTATGCAGCTCTTGTTATGCATTGACATCAATTCTGTCCATAAATTGGCACTTGCGTTAAACTTTGTGGTACTTATGTATCCCCCTTCTAGTCATATGCTTTGTGGACTTTGCTCTCTCATACAGTTCCGGCTTATTCTGTCATAAACTTTGACTGAACTTTACTTACATTAGGCAGAAATACAAACCGAGAGACAGAGGATACTTCTTCTGGATACATCAAAATCTCCTGTTGAATCGATCCGATCAGGGGGTAGATATGATTTTATCGTCGAGCATGATGTCAAAGAACTGGGTGCACATACGTATGCTCCTTTTCCTTTTTATTTAACTTTCATAACTGTTGTTCTGGTGCATATAGCAATCTTGACTGTTGATTTGCCTGTGTGGTGATTGAATCCAGGCTCGTCTGTACCGCTTTATATAATGACGGTGATGCGGAGCGTAAATATCTTCCTCAGTTCTTCAAGTTCACTGTTTCAAACCCATTGTCTGTTCGAACAAAGGTACTTTAGTTCTCCCATTTATATGTATCTGATTTATGTTTTGTAGGTTGAATCAATAACTTCTGCTCACCTTTCTTTTCAGGTTCGCACCATTAAGGTAGGTTACCTCATCCTTCACAAGTGTAACTGACTGTAAGTCCTTTGATTAAATATAGGCATCTCCTTTAGGGACTGTGAAATGTATATTTTTTCAAAGATCATGACACATTTGCATCTAGATTATTAGATCTTATTTCTATGCTTAGATTGTATGCTTATAGCAATTGGAGTCCACCTTCTCATTTCATATTGACCGAGTGGTTCGTCTCCCCTGGTTTATTCTAATCTGTTGTAACAATTTATTATATTAAATTAGTGGGTTTTCCCTTTAAAATGTTATTATGTACCATTTATTGTTTATTCCATTTAATAATTCACCATGGTGATATTGAACTATATATATAGTTGATCCATGTTGGCAGGATACTACATATCTGGAAGCCTGCATTGAGAATCACACGAAATCTAATCTTTACATGGATCAAGTAGATTTTGAACCTGCCCAACAGTGGAGCGCTACAATATTAGAAGCTGATGAACATCCCTCAGTGGTGAAGTCTACAATACGGTAATCTGAGCGCTGAAAACAAGCTCGTCCATGTCACCATGTTAATTCTGTCACGTTAATAAATGAATGGCTCTGGTTTTATTTTTCCTACACAGGGATCTCTGCAAACAACCAATTCGGATTAGAGCTGGAGGTGGCATATACAATTATCTATATCAGCTTAGGCCGTCGTCTGGAGAGTCTGGTCAAATAAAGGCAGAGGGAAGCAGTATACTTGGTAAATTTCAGATTACATGGCGGACAAATCTTGGCGAACCAGGCCGTCTGCAAACTCAGAACATTCATAGCACTGTCAGTAGCTTGGCCTCTATTTTTACTGTCATGTTACTCGTTGACCCTTTAAACCTGTTAACTACAATGACGCCGAGTCAGTTTTTCCTGTTAAAACTGAAAATAAAAATGATTGTCGAGTTCTCTAATTTAACCTGACTTTTCTTTTGGCAGCCCACACCAAGCAAAGATGTTGACCTTCGGGCTGTCAAAGTTCCAGCTGTCATATGTATAGAAAGACCATTTATTGTAAGTGATTTCTTGGTTCACATTCGTCTAATACTCTTTCCCGAATAGTCAGCTAATACAGTTAGTTCATGCATGATGGATTTTTCTTTCGCAATAGCGATGGAAGGGCAAAACCTTAGGTCTTAGAGTTTTGTGAAGTTTAAGAAACTTTCCTTCTTGGGAGTACTAGATGAAGGTTAATAATGATTGAGTTTATTTCTGTTTTTTCTTGCAATAATGCAGCTAAGAATCTTTTAGCTTATCCTGCTTCTGGGTATGCCATTGGGCTGGTCTCGCAATCTTTCTGCCAGGTCATGTGGATATGGATCCTCTATATAGTTCATCTATATTTTATTTTACTTTTATATATTAATATATTTCACTAGGGTTCTCCCCTGATGTTCACATACAAAAATGGGTCAGTCTATATCCACTTTGTTTGTTCATGTCCAAGATTAGATGTTATCTTTCCTAACTGGCTTGTGTAGGCTAGTTGCAGCGACGGGCAATAGCTCACCTTCCACATTGAACAACAACTCTACCAAACTACATCCTTGAACCGACTCTCTGGTCCTTATTCTTCCTGAGCTACTGTTTTTGTTTGAATCCTGTTTGCTTGGATGACGACCCACTTCCATCTGCTTCTCAAACTTTCTCTTTGTTAAATATGTCACTTGGAAACCTCTATTACATCTGCAACAGTGGATTGCATGCTTGAGCATGTAGGCAAATTTTGTGTTGATCTTAGCATGGGATTATAAATACAGATTTTATGTACATTATGATTTTAAGGCTTGAACCGGTCATGTTTCCTTTTTCTCTTTTCATTTTTATGGCTAGTATGTACCACTAGGCATCGGTGCACAAATATTGCTTATATAACGACAATGCCTTCACAAATTGCTTCATTTGCTTAATATATACTACTGTCTTCAGGTCAATCTATGCCTTACAAACCAAACAGAGAAAACAGTTGGCCCTTTTGAAGTATTTCTAGCTCCAAGCGTGTCTGGTGAACAAAAAGCTGTTCTGGTCAATGGATTACAGAAGTTGGTTAGTTGCTGTACTTATATGTTATTTATTGTTTAAGGTGATACAAGGATAAAATTGGTGCAGATAAATTGTGATCTGAGCATTTCATTTACAAGATAAATTCTGACAGCTCCTTGAACAATCATCCTGTGAAAATTGTGATGGTGTTCCATTTAACTTGCAACGTCGATAAACCACTGATCCTGTGGTGTAGTTATGCTAACGCAGCCTCTAGACATGTATCAGGCCATGTGGTTCTGATTAAAAATATCCTAGTCAGAGTTTATCTTTAATTTTTTATTTCCAGGCTAATGGATTTTAGGTCAGTAATAATTTTGCACCCTGCTAGTAATATCTGATGTAAACAATCTGATACTAGCTAGTGTAGATCATTTAACTTGTTACTTCGATATTTTAAAATAATACTCCCTCTGTCCAAAAATAAGTGACTTGAATTTGTCTAGATTCGCATGTATCTAGACGCATTTTAGTGTATAGATACATGAGAATTTAGACAAATCCAAGTCACTTATTTTGGGACGGAGGGAGTAGTTATAAAACAATGAAATTCTCTATGTTGGGGTAAACTACCACATGGGTCCCAACTAGTCTCGTGAACATAATGCTGTGCCAGTATGTTTTTGACTTCTCACTGTCTGTTGTGCACAGGTTTTGCCATTGGTGGAGGCTTTCGAGTCCCTCAACTTTGACCTGGTGAGGACACTACAAATACATAACTTATGCTCTGCATATATCTTGCTTGTTGTTCGACAAATGAAACATCAAATGTATGTCCTATTTGGTATGACATAAAGTCTGAAAAGTGATAATTTTGATGAATTATCAATGCATTTAGAGGCTCAGCAATCCATCTCTTTATAGATTTTCTTCACCTGTGTCACTTTATGATTGCACTTCTCATAATGAAACAATTATGAACTGAAACAACCTAGAGTCTTCATGTCATGGGCTATGAGCAGAGGTTCTATTCGCGTGCGTCGTAGCACAGCAGATCCTAATCCAATCCAATCAAATAAAGACACAAGGAAGATACATATAGAAATATCCAGTGAAATTGAGATAGCGATCCCTTCCAATTTCTCCTCTAAGTCAGCGACTAGATTCCAACGGCATCAAGTCAAATATTCCCTAAAAGAGCCATGTACTCGTATATAACGAGGTGATGAATTAGTCGAAACACACAAACTATAGCCTCCGAGCCTCTCTAAAGTGCCATATCCTTCGTCTCCGGATCTTTACCAAGTTTCCTGATTTTTAGCTTGCATTTCATACAAGCGTCCTTGTAGCAGAAGCTTGCTTTTGATCATCAATATCAGTAGTTTGTTCTTTTTTTTTGCTGTTGCGTGCTGTCTTATGGCACAAGAATATTAAATCAGAGGCAGTATTGTGATGCACTTTTCTGACTCCTTGTATGAACGTGACCAAATAGTAGTGATTATCTCTGGGGTAACCTTGTTGCAGAGCATGGTAGCTACCCAACTAGGCGTGCAAAAGATCTCTGGAATCACGATGTATGCCGTGCAGGAAAGGAAGCACTATGAACCTTTGCAAGACATAGAGGTAAACTGGTAGCAACTTTTCTAGCAACTTCCATCTCTTCACTTGCTGAAGTGAATCATATCATTTTGGTTTGTTGAACATTTGCAGATTTTCGTCGACTCGGAATAGACTAAAATAATATCCACATCGGAGACCCATTTGACTTGTTAGATTAGACTTTCAGGGTGAACTGCTCTTTGTTGTACGACTGATATCATCATGTTGTAATTAAACGTATACTTTTATATGAAAATCCATGGATGCATCAGTGGATGCTCGTTATGTAATTCTAGCACGAACTGATCGAGTCTTATGCAAGAACAGCCGGTCTTTATTTTGATGGATCACTGGAAAATATACTAATTGTCTTGAGCCTAGGCAAATCGAGTGAAGAAAGGTTGTGATTTGGTCGCTTGCACTTCAACTGTCACCTTGTCACTACGAGTTCAAAATAAAATAAAAACCCAGATTTTTGTGAGATACTGAGGTATACTTATTACTCCGTATTTGTTTGCACGTACTATTTGTTCTGCTTCTGTTTGTGGTACGACTGATATATCATCATGTTGTAGTTAAACGCATACTTTTATATCAAAAGTAATGGATGCATCTCAGTGCATTCTCGTTATTAGGGTTGCAAGCGGAATCTCGCGGAAGTCCCGCTTCTAGTTCATTTGAGGATTTTCTTGTTCAAATTTTGTGAACTATTGTTCTTATGCCAAAGGTGAAAAGCCCATAGTTCATCTGTCAATTTCGGCCTATCAGCCTATACAATGTTGTTTATAAGGTGATATCTAAACTTATCACGAGTAGACTCAAATATATTCTTCATGAGTCGTATCCCCAACCCCAATGCAGAGTGCCTTTGTTCCTGGAAGGCTAATTACAGATAATGTGATTGTGGCCTATGAATGTTATCATGCTATCAAGAACAAAAAAGTAGGGAAGTATGGTACGTGTGCGGTAAAGCTAGATATGCACAAGACTTAGGATGGGTTTTGATAATTCATGGGTGGATCTAATGATGGCATGTGTCTCCTTGGTGAGGTATCAAGTTAGGCCCAACAATTCTCTTTTGGATTATATTTATCCAACTAGAGGGCTCCGTCAAGGAGATCCTCTCTTGCCATATTTGTTCTTACTGTGTGCAGAGGGTTTATCTAGCCTTTTGAAATTTGAAGGAAATATTGGAAATCTGCTAGGTGTCAAGGTGTGTAGAGGGGCACCGGCAGTTTCTCACTTGCTCTTTGCCGATAAATTGCTTATACTGATGAGGGCTGACGTTAATAACACAACATGTCCGCGGCATGCTCTGGATGACTACTGTATAGCTTCAAGTCAATTTGTAAGCGATGCTAAATCTAGTATTTTACTTTAGCCCTTGTATGGATGTGAATACTAGAGCTAAGGTGTGCTCGATTCTGAATATTATGACGGAGGCTATCACAAACAAAATATCTTGGTTTACCGCCACTAGTTGGGGTAGACAGAACGAACTGTTTTCAAAACCTGATTGATAGGGTGCAAGATCCTAGGTGGTTGGAAGAAGAGGAATATGTCTTTTGGAGGGAAGGAGACATTAATCAAAGGTGTCATTCAAGCTATTCCTACATACATGATGTTAGTATTCAAGCTTCGCAAGCAGATCATTAAAGGGATAATCATCGCAATATCCCCGTTTTGGCGGGGAGATGATGACCAACAGAGACATATGCATTCGTTTGCATGGTGAAAAATGTGTGTGCCAAAGAATGAGGGAGGTATGGTTTTAGATATATCCATTGTTTTAATTTGGCGATGTTGTCCAAACAGTGTTGGAGGTTAATATCCGAACCAAATTCGTTATGTGCTTCGGTTCTTCGTGCAAAGTACTTCCCGTCTGGAGATACTTTGAATTGTTAATTGAAGAAGGAGAGTTCATATACATGGCAAAGTATTTGGGCTGAAATGCAAACATTTAAAAGAGGTCATATGTGGAGAGTGGGTTATGGTTCCCAGATCAGCATATGGGATGATCCGTGGGTGCCTAACAGTCCAAATAGGAAGATACCAATAAGAAGAGGGAACATCCTTTATTCTAAAGTTGCGGAATTGGTTGATCTGGAGACTGACCTTTGGAATGAGGAAATATTACGAGACATCTTCTGGCCAATTGATGTTCAGCAGATCCTAAATATTCCACTAGCCTCGAGTACGATGAATGACTTTGTGGCATGGCACTTGACTAAATCTGGGACCTTTTTGGCACCTGACTATAGTACATCCTCCACGCTGCTAGTATGGTGTACAGGTTGGTATTTGCATGTCCGCGCTAAAATATCAAATACACTGTCGGAGGGTTTTACTTGGAGCAATTCCATGCATCTGAGTGTTAGCGAATCGGCATATACAACACAACTCTCCGTGCCAGTTGTGCCAGTCCGATTGTGAAAGTATAAATCATGCTCTTTTTCAATGTCATAGGGTGAAGGAAATTTGGAGCAGACTGGGGTTAACCGAATTCATATCGCATGTATGTGACATAGACGTGGAAGGGTGAAAGTGTAAGATGGTTAATCTAGAGGGGGTGAATAGGTTTGTATAAATTTCTTTATAATATTTTGCAAGTTTTAGGCTTTGCGGAATACAAGTGTGCCTAAATACAAACTAGGTGAGGCAACCTAAATGATGATACAAGATACTTCAAGCACGAAGGCTATCACAAAGTAAACAACACAAGTAAGAGATCGGTTAAGGGATAAGTGAAGCATGTAGAGACGAAGATGTATTCCCATGCTCACTCCCTTTGGGAAGGAGGCTACGTCATGTTGGAGAGGTGTGAGGTACCACGAAGGATTACCAACACCACGAAGGCTCACCTTCTTCTTCTTCGAGCCTATCCCACGAAGGAATAGCTCACTTACTTATGGTAGACTTTAAGGCAGTCTTCAAACCCTCACAAACTTTTCACGGAGCAAATCACAAGCCTAATGCCTCCGGACGACCCTAGCCAGCCAGGGTTTCCCAACAAACCCAATAGTAACAATCGAACTCGATGAACTCAGAGGGGGGGGGGGGGATGAACTTTGGCTTGGTGCAAATGTAGATTGGGACCTCCTCTTGCTTTCTACCAAAGGGATTTGGAACTGGTTGGATAGAATGGGAGATCCTCAAGAAATTGTGTTTCCTAAATGTGGAGAGAGAGAGAGAGAGATCTTGAAGTATGAATGATTGAGTGAATGGCTAACCAGCTCAAGGTGGAAGAAGGGGTATATGTACCCTAGGGAGAAATCTAGCCGTTTGAGGCAATTCTGCACGAACCTGGTTTAAAGTTTGGTCACATTGGACCACAGACTAGACGGTCCGGTTCCTAGGCCAGTCCACCGGTTCTCAGACCGGGATAGCCTCTGCCTTTGGTTTCAGAAAGACCCGTATTAAAACCAGACTGCCCAGTCCATAGGTTGGTGTACCAGCACTGCCACCGGACCACCCGGTCTGGGGGCTGGTCCAACCGGTCAGCCTACCGGATCCTACAGAAACAACTCAAAAGGTACTTCTCCCTCTCCTCTCTCTTTGGTGATGGAAGAAGTGGGTGTATAGGATGTGTGTATGGCTTAGGAATTCATCCCCAACAAGCTCATCGAGAAAACCCCTCTTAATAGTGCGGAGTTCCTAAAGAATCAAGTTACATAATGAAGCAAAACTCCGGCACAAAGCTTCGTTATCGAAATGGGGGGGGGGGGGGGGGGGGGGGGGGTTCTCCGACGATCTTCCGACACACCATCGGACTAAAGCCTGTGTAAGACACTAGTAGGCAACATTAGTCCACTCTAACTATGGTGTCATTGTCAACCAAAATAGTAGAGAGTAAAATGCCCTTACAAAGGGGCTTCGGTTCTAGAAGCTTTGCTGGGCGACAGGTCGACTAAAGCTTCAATGATTCCTGAAATTGATAGGAATGATATGTTAGCAACAACTATCTGGTATATTTGGTAGGAACGCAGACAAGCTACGCATGGTGATCTAGTCCGGTCTCCAGCTTGCTCGGCTCATGCCATATCTACTCTGGCTCTGAACTACACTCATGTGAACAATAAGAAGGGTGGGATTAGGAGGCATTTGTGGATTAAACCAAAGTAGAACTATGTGATACTCAATGCTGATGCTTGGTTTGATCTTGATTCTGGGTCTAGGAGTTCTGGAGCTATTATTCTAGATGACAAGGGACAAGCTTCTAGTTGTCGAGGAATACCTTTTGTCGTTGATGCATCTACGACGGAGCTGTCTACGCTTCGTGATGGACTTCTTCTTGTTGGACAAATAGGTTGCAATAGAATTGAGATAAATTCCGACTGTACGGAGGTAATTTATGTCATGCAAGCAGGTGAGAATAAGCTTCGTCCAGCAACAACAATATTCGGAGAATGTAATTTTCTTTTCTGTGGTTTCACAGGTGTGTGCTTTTCTCATTGTTCTAGGGAGCCAAATATGACAATTGATTCGTTATCTACACATTCTAAAGGTTCCATGTCAATTGTATGGCACGAGGAACCACCCGATTTCCTACCAGTTTTGGCCAACGATGTAACTTTGATTTCTATGTATTACAACTAGCCACGACATATTTCCCTAAAAAAAGAGTGAAGTTTGTTGTGTGAAACCCAGTACAAACGCAGATCTCGTGTCACATTGCTTTCTTTCTTCTCCCTCCATTTTATTTACTACTACCGCTTCTACACATAAATCATAGAAGCATTGTGGAATAGTGGCATTTTGTTAATGGAAAAAATGTTCTTAGTGAAAGGGTTGCCGCAAAACCGGCAAACCCAGAGCGGTAGCGGTCTCTGAAAGTGAATAGGCGCATAGCGGCATCATCCAAGATAAACATTTCTCCTCAGTCAAGGATCTTCTCGCGCAAATAAGATCAAAAACACAACAACTGATTTCGCTTAATGCATGTCACCCACCCGCTCTCAATACAGCAAGTGACTCTCTCTCACAAGACAGAGAAAGATTACCGATTCATCCAATCCAATTTGATCAGAAGTGAGTTCATTGTTGTTGTATAGCTCCTTGACAAAACGATTCTCAGCTAATAGAAGACGAGTTATCTATCTAGATCAGGGTTGAACGAAGCGAATGGAAAAGCCAAAGAAAACAGAAATCCATTGCCATTAGAAACCAGTGACTCTACAGCCAGGGCTCGATGGTGATGTAAGATAGAAAGAATGGGGAGTTAGGGCTTCGGTTTCTTGCTCACGAATACGCACATACACTCACCTCTATGAACGCACGCACGCACACCCTACCCCTATGAGCATCTCCGAAAGACTGAGTCTTAAGACTGATCTGACGAGTCTTGAGCTTGACGAATTCACTAGAGACATCTCGCTATCGATGGGAACATCGCCTCGGACTGATCAGTATTCCGCCTTTTATGAGACATCAAAGTGTCAAACCTGGGGTTTGAACTCTGGTGGGCTGGGAGGTGTCACTGCACTCCTAACCATCCAACCACGGGTTGGTTGTCAAAAAAAGTTGTGATTTGGTCGGTTGTGTTTCGCGTGTCAACTTGTCACTATGAGTATAAATAACTAAGGGCGTGTTTGGTAGGTCAGGCGAACACAGAAATTCTCACCTCATCCCCTTTTAGCTGTTTGTTAGGTCGGGCGGTGTGTATCGGGCAGTGCCCACCTCATATGAAAAGAGGCCCTCAACCATGCCCAGTTGCGAAGCTCGAATCGAGCTTCTCAACGCAGCCCTACTGACTCCACCCCGTGCGAGCGACTCAACCCGCTAGGGGTCACGGACCCGCTCCCATCGCGTGTCGCATTTGCTGCCGAAAACTCCTCTCTCCCTGCCGCGTCTATCCTCTTCCCCGACTATGTTCTCTCCTCTGCTCCGTCCCCGACCCTGCCCTAGTTCTCCGTCGGTCTCCAAGCTAGTGCAGGCAACACGGCCTATCCCGTCCTTGACCACCGCGAGTGGAGCAGCAGCGACGCGATCTCCTGGCGGCGCGAGCGAAGTAGCAGTGCACGGCCCTCCTGGCGGCGCGAGCGGAGCAGCAGTTCGCGACCCTCCTAGCAGCACGGGCGACAGTCGTGTGACCTGGCAGCTAGAGGTGAGTGGCATAGGGTAAATAATTTATTATTCTCATATTGCATTTGCATGAACTTTTTAGTGGCTCTTTCAACTTATAAAATTCTTTCTTCACTAGGCATTCCAGATTTACCATGATAACCATAAGTATTATTAGGAGGATAAGGCCTATAATTGTTATTACCATAAGCATTGTTGCCAAAATTATTGTTTCTACTCCCTCCGATCCATATTACTTGTCATTAGATTGGATGTATCTAGCACTAAAATATGTCTAGATACATCTATTTCTACGACAATTAATATGGATCGGAGGGAGTAATAAAGTTTACATCAACTTGCTCTTCTTGAGCAACCAAAGAGGCTAAGGAAACATGATTTGGATCAATATGAGCTTTCTCATTAACAAGCATAGACATAATAACATCAATTTTATCAATCAAGGAGGAGGTTTCTTCAACAAAATTTACCTTCTTACCTTGTCGAGCTCTCTCAGTGTGCCATTCAGAATAGTTAACCATCATATTATCAAGGAGCTTTGTTGCAACACCCAAAGTAATGATCATAAAGGTACCTCCAGCAGCAGAATCTAGCAGATTTCTTGAAGAATAATTCAATCCTGCATAAAAGGTTTGGATAATCATCCAAGCAGTCAGTCCATGAGTGGGACAATTCTTTACCAAAGATTTCATTCTTTCCCAAGCTTGAGCAACATGTTCATTATCAGATTGTTTAAATTTCATTATTTCACTTCTCATAGATATAATCTTAGCAGGAGGATAGTATTTTCCAATGAAAGCATCTTTGCATTTAGTCCAAGAATCAATACTATTTCTAGTTAGGGATAGCAACCATTCTTTAGATTTTCCTCTCAAAGAGAAAGGAAACAATTTAAGCTTAATAATATCTCCATCTATATCCCTATGTTTTTGCATCTCACAAAGTTTAACAAAGTTATTAAGGTGAGCAGTAGCATCTTCAGTACCAACACCAGAGAATTGTTCTTTCATAACAAAATTGAGCAAAACAGGTTTAATTTCAAAGAAAGTAGCTTTAGGAACAGGTGGAGAAATAGGTGTGCACATGAAACCATTGTTGTTGGTGCTAGTGAAGTCACACAACTTAGTGTTTTTAAGAGTAGTCATTTGTTTTTTAATATAAAGAAGAAAACGAGTACAACTATTTTTTGTGTGTTTTTGATAAAAGAAACAAGCAAACAAATCAGAAATAAACTAAGGAAAACAAAAAACAAAGTAAAGAGATTGGTTGTGAGGGACTCCCCTTGTGAAGCTGTCCTTGACTCCCCGGCAACGACACCAGAAAAAAGGTTTGATGGCTCAAAATATATCGAGCTCGTTGGGAACCCCAAGAGGAAGGTATGATGAGCACAACAGCAAGTTTTCCCTCAGTTATGAAACCAAGGTTATCGAACTAGTAGGAGCAAGGAAATAACTGCAGGTGTTGCTAGGAACTTGGAATCCTGCACAACACAACCACATAACTTTGCTCCCAACTTACAATTAGGTGTCAATCTCCCCGGTTTTGCTAAAAACAAAGGATTAAACGTATTGTGTGGAAGATAGTAATTGTTTGCAGAAAGTAGATAGTAAATAGTAACAGTAGAAGGTATAGCAATGGTAAAAGCATGGACCAGGGTCCATAGTTCACTAGAGGTGATTCTCCTTAAGATAAATAACATGTTGGGTGAACAAATTACAGCGGGGCAATTGACAGACTCAAGAAAGCATACCATGCATATACTAATCATCTTGACTCCTATGATATTTGATTGGGCATTACAACATTATAAATAGACCCTAATCCAACTGCATCTATGACTAACAATCCACCTTTAGGTTATCATCCAAACCCCCTCTAGTATTAAGTTGCAAGCAACAGATAATTTCATTAAGCAAAGTGTGTAAAGTAAACAATACGATTGTACCATGTACAAAGGATTGCTGTTTTCTCCCTAGTAGCAACAACACATCTAGTACCTTAGAGATTCCTGTCACTTCCCCAGATTACTAGAGGCATGAACCCACTATCGAGCATAAATACTCCCTCTTGGAGTTGCCAGCATCTACTCGGCCAAGATAGCTACTAACAACGGAAAGCATGCAAGATCACAAATAACATAGACATGATAGAATCAATAATCAATCTGAAATAGCATCTCAATATCCATCGGATCCCTGCAAACACAACATGTAAGATTACAAATAGATGATCTTGATTATGAACGGAGCTCACAAGATCTAAATATGATAGCACAAAGGAGGAGAACCAACCATCTAGCTACTACATGGACCCGTAGTCCAAGAATGAACTACTCACGCATTACACCGGAGGCAGTCATGGTGATGAAGAAGGCCTCCATGGTGATCTCTCCCCTCTGGCAGGGTGCTGGGAAGAGCTTCGGATCCCCCCGATCTGGGGATCGAGATGGTGGCGGCTATAGACACTTCCGTGGATTTCTATGGGATTTTGATCCGGGCCTTAGGGTTTTCGTCCCGGGAGGCTTTTATAGGCGGAATGGCAAGGTCGGTGGAGCACCAGGGGGCCCACACCCCCTGGTGGCGCGCCCCCAGGCCACGCTGCCACCATGTGTGGCCGCCCTGGTGTGCCACTTTGTCTCCCCTCTGGACTCCGTGTTGCTTCGGGTAAAATATTGACTTTGGCTTTTGTCCGGTCCAATTTCGAGAATATTTCCTTACTAGCTTTTCTGTAACCAAAAACAGTAGATACTAAACAAGCATGGAACATCAAAAATTATAGATACGTTTACGACACTATTTTCAAGCCCTTCCACAACCACTATATTTAATTACTCCCACTAGCATAACATTTTAGCAAATCAACTAAATAAGCTAAATAATTCAAACTTCAAAGGTGGGAGACATAGGGCATACCTCTCATGAGAGACTTCATATTCCTCTTCCTTTTGGGGATGTGTTCCTTCAAAACTCAAGTTAAAATCACTCTCATAATAATATTGAAGCAAAGAGGCAATAGGCACATCCAGTTTCACGAAAAAAGGAATAAAGGAAAATATTTTTGTACTTTTGAGTATGGGGATTAAAGAATAGAAAAAACTATCTTGCGACCAAGCAAGGAACTAAGAAAATAAAAACAAACAAACAAAAAATGAAAGCAAACAAAAAACGAAAGAAAAAGAGAAGTGTTGGAACAAACCAACACGACTGTTTCAAAGCTCATAAGGATATGAAGTACAACCCCATCATTACACAAATATAAATGTCGGTGGACACATCCCCAAACTCAGGCTTTTGCAAGCCCTTTTGTTGCTCATTGTCGTGGTGGTGGATAATCTCCCAAGTTCCATTGGCTACTCAAATTGGTGAACTGGGTTGAGAGGTTGGCAGTAGCGTCTCGAAGGTTGATGGATAGGTTGCTCATATTTTGGATGCTTCCTTCAAGAGCATAAATATCATCATAGGTGGTGTAGTAGTTTGGTGGCTGATCATCTTGTTCGGTTCCCTCTTGTTCTACTTCTTCATCTTCTTCTTGAGCAACAAAAGGGCTTGAAAATTACTTCTTGTTGGGGTAGTCTTGCTTCAACCTGCGTGTCAAAACGCAAACGTCCATCCTCGATAGAGAACAAACCATTATGCAAAGGAGCTGGGATTAAGTGATCCGCTCCAGGTATATCAAGAAAGTATCTACCATTGGATTTAGAAATCATGCCATAAGCTCTTAGATTAGAGAAACCGAGACATTGGTCTCCCGCCAATGGTTGGATATTACCTCTGTTGACTTGAAGTGCGCGTGCAAGAACTGTGACAACTCCTTCCCTGCATATGGGACTACAGGATTGAAGAGCTTGATAATTAAGATAGAATAATAGAAGGGTGCCCAATTTTGGCATCAAATTACAGTTTGGAATAGTAGCTCTTGCGAGGATCATCATATCCTCCTCATTGACTCTAGTAAACTCACCACGTGCCTGCAAAGTGTTAGAAATAACATAGAAAAAATAAAGAATAGCAGGATGATCAATTTGGTTACCCTTGGGAATGTTTCCATGGATTTTCATTCTACAAAAGTTTCCAAGGGTGATGGATTAAGAAACGTTTGTGGTGTTGTTGGAAAACCCAAAATGATGAGCCCATTGGCAGAGTGTTAAGGAATACTCACAGTTCATAAGGCGGAAGTTGATGCGGTCAACTCCTGGCATATGCTCCTCGGAGTAGTAGTGTGAACTCACCGTATGCGTGAAGGTACTAAGGAACTCAAGTGTCAAGCAACGATATGTGGCGAGGTCCTGAAAAACAAAGCTATACAAACCAACATTGTTGCAAAGGAAATTAAAATGATGACGAATGTCCAGTTGGTTGAGGATGTAAGGACACACCCATTTGGTGGACTTGATCTCTCGGTGCTTGAGACGGTTGAAATGAGTGAGCTGAAACTCCTCGGTGAACTCGATGCCAAATGACTCGGAGGTTAGCATATCAACGGGTGGCATGGCTTGTTCCACAGCCAATACATGTGTACGGATCCTCGTATTCATTTAAAACAAAAAATAAAGTTAATTAAAAATTTATCTAATAGAAACATATCATAAATGATCCTCTACACTTTTTACAAAAGAATCTTCTCTAAATACAAAAATAAGCAAACACATAGTAAATACTATCCCCAAAATAAGAACTAAGTCTAGATTGGTAATGGTGAAAGATTGAGCAAGCATTTTATGCATAAAATATGGGGATTGGAGGAGAAACATACCTTAGATCGATTACGTGCGAGGAATCGAAAAAATAACAGACAGAATTGAAGATCCAATTGAGGTAGATTGGAGTTTGGAGGAAGAATACAGAGAGAATTTGTGATTTGGAATTTTAGGTTTACCTCTCCCTAGGCTCATGTCGTGGCCGGTGGTACGGGTGGGCGGTACAGCCGGAGCCCACCCATACCAAGCGTGCAACCTTGGGATCGAAACACCCTTCCGATAGCGCACTTGGTACGGGCGCGCGGTACGGTCACCTATGCCCATACTACTGGTCATTATCAGCTAATTACATTTACCTCAAAATCTATGTTTTGCGTGTACGGTACAGGCGGACTATACGGTCCACTCTGCCTATGTGTCCTTCAGCAAAAATCGAAGTTTGCATTTTCTTGTGCCTTGATGTGGTATGGGCGCATGGTATGTTCGCCTCCGGTCGTACCAGTGCTCGTTAAGCTCACAGTAAGCTTCAAAAACTTAAATAATTAAGTTAGTAGCTTCGTGCACCTTTGAACAACTTAACAACAATAAAATGACATCAAATAAACTTAATAAAAATAGTAGTACCTTATAGCCATGTGTTAGCAAATATAAAAGATCAATGATTACCTTGATTTCTCTCCTCTCTTCGAAGGAAATCCTTGAACACTCTTTATTAAAAATAAAACAAACACAAGATTAAAAAAACTTATTTCACATGGGTTGCCTCCCATAAAGCACTCTAGTTAAGGTCAATTAGCTTGACCAAGATGGTGATTATTTAGGCTTTGCAAGTGAAACACCCAATCCAAAGTAATTGGCTTTTAAAGTGATTATACCATCATTATCATTAGGCTTAGACTTCTTCTTTCTTGGTAAGTGGACTCTAAAAGGATCTGTAGATGGTAGTCCTATTCTCACGTTCCCCTCATGTAAATTGATCAAAGCTTTGATAGTTCTTAGGAAGGGCCTACCTAAAATTATAGGTGCTATGGGATCTTCATGCATGTCCACTATAACACGATCAATAAGAGCGGGACATCCTTTAATTTCAACTACTATATTTTATTTTATCCCAACAACTTGTTTATAGGTCGAATCAGCAAGATGGAGTCTCATTTCAGTAGTTGGAAATGCCCTAAGTTTATCTTATGAAATAATCTCTTGGAAATTGTTGAGACACTTGCTCCAAGATCACAAAGAGCAGCTATCTCATTAACCCTAATTTTAGTTTTAATAGTAGGCTCAAATATATCATCTAGGTTAGCTAGAATCTTATCAGCTAGTCTCTTATACTCCATTTCTAGTTCATGAACTTTAGATGCTACTTCGTTTATAAATTATTGGTATGTAGCATAGTTACCTTGTTCTATATCGGGATTATTCACGATGATCATCTTTAACAAATATTCCAAGGTATAATCCGGTGATGATGCATTGCTATAATCTATCTATTTAGGGTTCTCATCTTTATTTTTCGCCCTCAACATTTCTAGGTCCTCCACCGGGTTTAGATCAGGCTTTCCTGTGAATTTTGCAAGTATGAGAGCTTGGCTCTCAGCTACTTTGCCCAATTGTGCCTCCATGGTCTTGGTTCTTTCCTATAGATCCTGCACATCATTTCTAATTGCAATGACTTGGTTAGATAATTTTCCAATACTAGTCTCATGGTTCTCCGTAATTTTAATAAGCATATTATTTTGCTCGGTTTGAGCTTGAATGAAAGTTCTAATATTATTTTCAAGAGAGAGATTACCATGATTTACTCCACTATGGTTATCATAATTATTATTATAAGGAGCACCTACAGGATTAGAATATTATTTTTAAAAGTTTGAGACAAAGCTTTGACTCTTTCAAGCAGGATTATAAGGATTACGAGCTATACAATTAACATCATTAGTATCGGTAGTGATAGCAGTAATTTGGGTATCTTCCTTACCCTTCATAATAATAAGTAACTCATCTACCTTTGCCGTAAGCTCTTCATTATGTTCCTCGGTGATGGAATTCACCCTTTTTGAGGATATTTCTACATGCCATTGAGCATGGTTGTCTTGCATATCATCAAGTAATTTATTTGCAACACTCACTTGCTTTCCCATAATGGTCCCTCTTGCGGCAGTATCTAGCATAGACTTAGACATAAGGTCGTTATAAAATAAATGTAATATAAGCCATTCTTCCATCCCATGGCTAGGACAGTTCATTATGTCTTCTTTTATCCTTTCCCAAGCAAGCGCTAGTGCCTCGCAGTCTTCATGACTAAAGCTTGTAATGTTGTACCTTAGTTGCATAGTCTTAGCTAGAGGGGAAAAATTTGTCATAAAAAGATTACTACATTCCTCCCAAGATTTAATAGTGCCTTTAGGCAAAGCTAGCAACCAGTCCTTGGACTTTCCTCTTAAAGAGAAAGGAAATAAACATAATTTAACCGCATTTGGGTCAACATCTTTTATGCGCATCATGTCACAAATTTCAGTAAAAGTATTTAGGTGCAAACCTAAGTCCTCAACAAATGAGCTTCCAAATTGATTCTGTTGAACCAAACTCAAAAGGATAGGCTTAATTTCATAAGTTTCTGCATCAACAGTGGGATGAGGAATAGGTGCATGAATAAATTCATTAGTGGAAGTAGTATACTCCCTAAGTTTTTTTTGAGCCATGGCTCTTTTATTTTGGTGTTTTTTATATGAGAGAAACAAATAAAAAAGTAACTATTTTTTTGAATTTTCAATAGATAATAAAAAGTAAACTAATAACAAGAAATAAACTACAAATAGAAAATAAACTAAAAACAAGGTCTCTAGTGACCTCACCAAGATAGCTAATTGCTTCCCCAGCAACGACACCAGAAAAATGGTTGATACCTTTGATCCAGATTTACAGATACAGTATAGTAGCTTTTTCCCTAGTAGACCTAGGTTTAATCGAACCTTAGAAAACAATGCTAATAGAAAATTAATAAGACACGTCTACAAGACTTGTTTCTTTGTTTTACCTTCATTTACCGTACCTTTCTAGTTTACTTTGGATCGTTGGTTGTTTCAATGGATGGAGATATGCTAGGGTTGAAGATTCATCTGCAGCTGCACATCATATGGGATAAAGATAGTAATACACATATTCATGTGTAATGATTTAACAAAAATAAAATTTGTGGGTGATGAATGGATTTCTTGCGATCAACAACAGGGTTATTGCAGTACTTGTAGCATCAACTATTTATTAGAAAGTTCTTCCCAAGGAAGCTTCACGAATGGAAATAACACAGGCCTGCAACCACGTTGCCAGTGTGACCACATTCGCACCTAGAAAGGTGTCTAGAGATAGTCTACTCTATAGGTTGCTAGGATAACAGGAATTGAGAGAGGATTAAAGTAACTAACAATAAATAACTAAACGAGAACAATGTAAAGCAACACTAAAAGTAAACAAGGGGGTTGTAGATGTAGAATTGTCTAGAGTAAGGCGGTGTCTAGGCTTTCGGTCTCACTAGTACTATAGGGGCAACTATGTATCCATCTATTAGAATTACACAAGATACATCTTTAGATAAATAAATGATCCCCAATGATTCTGGGTTGTCACACGTGTGTACTACATAGATCCTCGTGTCGTTGTCCCTCGCGCAAGTCAATAATACACTCCAGACCAAAGGATCACATGAACTCATCTATATCCTCCTTATCACTAGGGGAGAGAGTATTATAATAGATCAAGCCACAAAGTCTAGGGTTACATACTAGATCATACCTCAACCTAGAACCGAATCAATTACTCAACCATAGATGAACAATAGCACAAATAAGAATTCATGGAGATCATCATCATGTTCAATCTTACAAATACTAAATACAAGAGAGAGGGAGATGGAGGTGTTGATGGAGATGGAGATGGTGATTAATTCGGTGCTTGATGCGTGGTGGTGGTGATGGTGATGGCCTCCTTCTCTTATTCCTCTTGCTTGAATGGTGGGGGGGGGGGTGTAGATGTAGATCTGGATCTTGGAGGTGTGGCCGCTATGGAGATGGCACAGTTGTAGGGCTCTGCCGTGGATGTCTATGGAGATGTGTCCTTCTCCCTTGGCTCATTACCTCTTTATATAGGCCTAGGGGATCCCGCAATAGGCCCCAATACGTTCCTTATGACCTAAGTAAGGTCTAAAAACAAACCAGGACGAATTCTATGAAGAAACGTGCGTCCAGACCCGTGGTATGGGCGGGCAGTACGACTGGACCCGCCCATACCGGAGGTCGTTAAAGGCGCATTATGCTTTTGTATTTTGGCCATTATTTCTTCATACAAACTCTGATCTAGGTGTTCTTCAGCTTGTTGGATTTGTATGGACAAGGTCTATAACACCAAGGCCTTGGATCTTTATTTGGAGTTGATGGAAAATCCACTTTTTCCACCCCTTGAATGGCTAAGTCTGGTGCCTACAGCTCCTCCATATTGCTTCCTCTTGATTCCTTTTGCATTACGTTATCCGTAATCCATCACAATACCTACACACAAGTCAAAGATAAGAAAAAGTAATAAAATCCTACTAAAACTACTAGTTGTGCAAAGTCCATGTGAGAATGAATGAGACCTAGTAATCATACATAATAGGTATAGTTGTAGCTAGATATAGCATGTAATGAGTGACAATATGAATAATTTGTATACTTGAATATGCTTCAATTTTGGAGTCATTAGTGGGCAACACATCCCGATATACTAGATTCCATGTGAATGACATGCATATCAATAGTCTTTTGATCCAACCATTTGTAACAGTGAAGCGCTTGGCTTACAACAATTATTAAGTGAAAAACACAGATCAAAGCCTTAAGAAGTGATGTTGCTGTTGTTCCCAAATGGATCGCTAAGCAAAGATTGTACTCCCTTTTCTGTCACCTGGTTTCCGACGAGATTACCGCTAACCAAGTATCTCACCTCAAGCCTTTATCAATCTTTGGGATCTTGGGTACCTACAAGTACATAGATCGAGACAAGAGACAAACAAACAAAGATACAAATCTCTATTCAATCAATACACAGTAGTCCCATATATTATATGCACATATCACTACGAGCTTTCACCCCAAACCCGCGGCCCATGAGGACTATTCACTCATAACAATATGATCAATGATAGAAAACATTTGCAAAATACTTAAAATCAAATATTCTTACAATGGTCACTGAGTCACAAGGATATCTCAAGTACAAGCTAATGGTTGTGGCTTAAAATCAAATATTCTTCGGTTTTGTTATGATACAATCTAAAAGTGGCGGCCCTCTGCACGGTGGTTGGGACCTCAAAATATATAGGTGCCTTCATGAAAGTTGTAGGGTTTGACGAGACGAAGCCAATGCCACCTGGTACGGGCGGGCCGTATGGGCGGACCTTGCCTATACCAATGGTCGTTAAGCCCTTTGGAGCCTGGGTTTCGACCTAGGATTTCTTGGCCGTGTGGACTTCCTCAAAATCTTCATTATTGGCTCCTGATTTTGCCTTAAAAGTATGATTTCGTGCAAACACAATTCAAAACAACGGACTGGACATCTTTGCAATAATTAGTCATTAGTAGAAAGGCATGAGAGATTCTTGATCAATTACTTGACTAAAAATGAAGTTTAAATGCTGAGAAAGATGACTATTTCAAAGCCATCAGCGATGCACCTCTAAAACCCTAGACCAGGTTAGGGTTGCGAGCAAGTATTAGAGAGCGACAGGAATAAATCAGGTTGGTAGGATGATAGAGTAGAGGTGGGGGACTAATCTGAGAGGAAGCGTGGCTGTGGGGGAGGCTGGAGAGGCCTCTGGTGTGCGCACAAGAGAGAGGGGAGAGTGTGGAAGAGAGACATGACTGAGTGGGTCGGGTCGGGATGGACCCAGTCTAGGACCTAGTTTTTAACCCACAGGGTCTGACCAGTGGACCCATAGTTGGAGGGGTATTTTGGTCATTTCACAAAAACCCAATAAGTCATAACTCACACATAAAAACTTAGAAAAATAAAATAAAAATACTTTTGTGTGTAAAAATGCAAGGAATCCCAAAAGTATTTTTGTGAGAATTTTGCAAACACTTTTGTTTTTGTGAGATTTTTAGTGGAAATAATTAAGTTCCTAGACTTTAAAATTCATTAAAATATCAAAAAAACTTCAAAAATAATGATAAATATGTAAACCTCCAATTTTCATAGAAATATGAAAATTCTAAAGTAAAATCCTCAATAATACCTCGAGGATTGCAACAATTAATAAAATACCAAATAAAGCACCATAAAACCCTAAAAGGGGAGAAACACACCAAAAACAAAGAAGTTAATTCTGTGAAATACAAACACAACACACTAAGAGTTTGCGTTGCATATAATTGCATTAGAGCTTCACATATTTGCAACTGAAACGTTGTCCTTATCAGACGATGTTGCAGATTCTAGAACCCAAGGTCCAGGGTCAAGTAAAACCTTTAAACTAGACTATCTCACAGTTAATAGGAAAGTTCATTCTTGCGTCACAATTGTGAGGTCAATCTTGCAATCCTATTGTAACTGAAATCTTGCATGTCCTTTGGCTTATTTGTGAAAATGTTTTCGAAAAATTATTATTACCTGCATTCAAAACACAGTTCCATTTTCGGAATGAAATGAATAAATGGGAGGGGCGAGGATGGAATCATGGATGTATACATGATTGAAAGATCATGTGGTGGAGATTCCACTATACTAAAAAAGTTAGGATTAATAACAACAACAGACATCCATTCTTGCATCATATAGGACCGTGCTAACGATATATCTTGTTATGGGGATAACGAGTCAGAATTACCTTATTCCTTTCGTCTATCCTCGTATATCTAGTCGGGTTATGAACCAGAGTGGTGATCAGCGGGTGAGATCCCATGAAGTCCCTATCATGTACTTCAGGATAACAATTGGATATATTGGAAGGGAGGGTAATTAAACGTAGGTCCTGTGACCAAAATTCATTACATTGTGTGGGCAATAGGGTCGTGGTGGGGGAATCATCATGACTTGGTGAAACTTGGTATCAAGACACCATATCTAAGGAAATATGGAATGAGTAATAAGCCCAAGGACGTTTGTGGGCAAAGCAGCGCACCTCTCGAGAGTGTATAAACGTGACATGTTACTCCCTATCCTGGGAAAGGATTATGATCGCATCATGGAAAGGAACTCCATGAAAGTTCAGACAACCCATAAATACTAACAGCTTTAGAGTTTTAAAAATCTAAAACTTACCTTTTCTTAAAGCCGATTTCTTAAACCTACACTAGTCTTGGATCTTTGATTAACAACTTTCAAATAAACATGAGACAACCACCATAGAACTTCCTGAGTATGCTCGTACTCAATCTATCTTCTTAAACCATTGCTTAGGTTGTAAGAAGACTCGACAACTGACTTGGAGATTATAATCAATAATAGGGTATCAGATTAGTAGAAATATTACAAAATGTAGATATATGACCCATCAAAGCACGCATAGGTAGATGAGCTAGCAATAGTATAGCTTATCCAATAAGTTGCCAGCTCTAATGATTTTAAGCTTAGTAATACCATTGATTAGGAAGCTATCTCTTCTGTATTTGAATTTCTTTCATGTTTTGAATCCTCATTGGACCAAGGAGGATCTCAAAGCTTTAGTACACTCACTACAAAAAAGTTGGCTTGTACAACAGACGATTTTCATGGTCAAAGGCCCTTTTTCATGGATAAAAAGTCTTTCACGATGGATGGCCTTCGTGGTAAAATCCTTGTCACAAATGAATCAACCATGGTTTTTTCCGACCATGGCGGATCACACCCTTTGGCCACAAAAACTTGTTCCATTGTAGATCTGTTCGCCAACCGTGCTGACTGCTGACATCATGCAAACTGCCACGTGGAAGCCACCGTTAACGTCCGGTTACCACCGTTAACGGTCACAAAAGCCGTGGTAGAAGCCAGGCCCAACCAAGGCCCGCTATTTATTAAATGGACCAGCCCATGAGGACATCCCAATAGGAATACGATCCTTTACTATTTTGTCCTGCACTGTCTGGAATCGGTCTACTACTGCAGCCAGCCATGACCCATACACTTTCAGGCCCGATACTGATTCGGCCTACATGAGGTCCAAGTTAGCCCAACACTGTGCTGCCACTTGAGGCCTGCTCCAAGACGGCCCGGTACTATTCATGCCTGGTGTCAATCTAGTATTTTACTGTTCATGCCTATTACTGTTCTAGCCTTTTAGGATTTTTGCCCTGTTACTGTTTAGGCCATTTAGAGTTTGGCCTTTTGTCTATTTAGGCCGGTACTATTTGGCCTATTACTATAGTGGCCTGCCACTGTACTGGTCTTTTAATGTTCTGGCCTTTTACTATTCCATCCATTTACTATTCTGGCCTTTAAAAGTTCCGGCCTTCCACTATTCCAACCTTTCACTGTTGTGGCCATTTACTATTGCGGCCGTTCACAGTTCTGGCCTTCCATGTTCAGGCCTTTCACTGTTCTGGCTTTCTACTGTTTAGGCCTTTCACAGTTTTGGTCTTCTACTATTCCGGCCTTCTACTGTTCTGACCTTCTACTGTTCTGGCCTTTTACTATTCTGGCCTTCTACCGTTCTAGCCTTTTACTGCTCTAGCCTTTTACTGTTCTGGTCTTTTACTGTTCTGGTTTTCTACTGTTCTGGCCTTCTACTGTTATCCCCTTTAAATTTTCGTTTTGGGCCATCCATGCGCATGTTGTTTCAATGTTTGGCATGTTACTGCTCTCGCCCGTTACTATTTCGGCCTGTTTTTGATAGCGCCTACTTTTTGGCAGAACACAGGAATATCAAGACACCATTTAATAAACACACACAAATTAAAACTACTTATTACACAACAATATAAGTTTATTACAACAAGATCAAAATTCTGAAAGATTACAAAGTGTTGGTATCATCAATAAGAGATAGGTACATGGCGATTCGCTTCAGTGTATCATATGTCCTCTTCTTCAACATTTCAGCTACAGATCTAAGAGCAGCTGCACCCTTTCTTTCTGCATGCAATACAACCTTTATATATTTATCACCTACGGGACTGTTTGCTTCAGAAATGCAATGGGAGGATGAATGGGAAGAGGGATCACAACTTCCAGTCCTGCCTTCCGAGGACTCTTGCTTGGTTTAACTGTAGCCTGCTAAAATATGGTAAAAGAGGTTACAACAAAGAACTAGGGAAACAATTAGTATTATATAAAGTAGAGGCCATTTAAATTAAGTATGAACTTAGAGTTGCACGTTCCGAATAGTAGCTCCTTCTCAAGTGGGTGCGACTCTTGGTCAATCTGCTAGAAGAATCTGAGCCAAGCAACTAGAACTCTAGTCCTTGTACTCCATTCTCATTTCTCTGCATTAATGCATGGCATTTAAAACCCAGTTAGCTGGTTTGGAAGGATGAAAACTCTTGAAAAACACCAAAAATATAGCATTAAAAATTACCAGATGTATGATTCAAACTAGATAGCTGGTTTGGAAGGATGAACACAGGTGAAAACACAAAAAATATAGCATTAAAAATGACCGGTATATGATTCAAACTAGATGGACATTTTCTGAATTAAGCATTCACGGATACAAACACAACATAACATGAATGCAAATGTCATGGCAAAGTTTTAGGTAGAATGACTAGTTAACTTATTAGGCATGCAGGTTATATAACTTATTAACATGAAAAGAAACTAGCCTAAGTAACACAAGGAAATCTCGCACTTCAGCCTTGCTTGGCGTCAGATTATCAGTGTTGAGCTTGAAAAGAATAGCATCTATGAGTTAGTGTTGGAAGATTATACTGATAGCGTGAGAATGTAAGAAAGGGAATAAAAGAGAGAAGCCAATGATGTGGATAGGACCTACCAAATGTGGGTTTCAAATGAAATGGAAATAGCATGTAGGATATTGAGCAACATTCTAACAATTTCGTAGCTTACGAGTACCAAAAAAAGCAAACGGGCAAGAGAAATTACCGCTACATGGCGAGGATGGGTGGGATGGGCAAGAGGGCAGCGGGGGCGGGGGTTGGTCATTTCGGGGTCAGCGACGAGTGATTCACTAAAGCTCCCCCCGTAGGGTAGACGGATGTTGGTGAAGCAGATCCGGTGCGGCAAGGGAGTTGATGAAATAGTTCCGGTGAGGAAGAGAGCGCTAGTAGTGATGGAGCTCTAGTGTGGAAGAGAGGGCCGGAGGTGAAGTAGCTGGAGGAAGGTCAAGGTTGGAGGGGTGTGGGCTAGGAAGAGGTGATGGGAGATATAGGTGGGATGACGCACATTTACTACGTATACCCCTCTATTATTGCAGTACTCCTCCGGTCCTTGTTTCCGGACCAGGGATAGAAGAGGAATTTTGCATTTGTAAAAAGCAAGGCGGGATATTTGAATAGATGCGCGGAATATTTGAATAGATGCACTGGATGTTTCGGTGCTCTGCAGAAATTTTGAGGTTGAAGCTTCCGACGTATGCTACTCCGACACTGCCGCTCTCACGTGTTGGCCCCGTCTAGACCCACACGCCAGCGACAGTATGCTTACCAACATTTAAATGAGTTTCCACACAATTGCCAAAATTGATAAAAATTATATTTTGAAGGCTTTCATACAAGATGACTAAGATCACGACCATATCTCTGCTATAGTTTATGATAGCGTGTCCATATCTGGTAGATCGCTACATCTTGGCATTTCAAAAGAAGATTACAGATTTGATGGATAATGCCCAACTTTCATGAATTTCCAAATTTCCTAGTTAAATCTATGCAATAAAATAATTTTTTGACAATCTGAAGTAAGTATGTCTAATTTCGAACTACAAAGTGTGTGATATACCTTGCTCTTGACTTTTTTAAAATAATTCAAAGGTGCCAAGTAGTCAAATATTGGAGAACCACCGAGAGTTTCGCAAGATTCAACTTTTTGATATGAATGGTAATGACACCAAATTCCGGCCATTTTTAAAAAAATACAAAGAAACAGAATATAAAACAAAATACAACCATTATTTTGTCTCTTGGTGTCTCACTATGTGCACTAGCTAGTTTCCATGGAAAAATATAATCTTAAAATTTGATAACTTTTGAAAAAAATTGTATCACAACATATGGAGTACCATGTATGAATATTCATGGCTTTCAAACCAGATGACCAAGGTCATGGCCTTATCTTCTCTATAGTTTATAATAACCTGTCCATATTTGGTAATTGGTGCGTATTGGCATTTAAAATATTTATTACAAAGGAAGCTTCCAAATTCAAAGTTATTTCAATTTTCTAAGGCACAACAATGGCTTTTGTCATGAAGCAACTACAAAATATGGCTCAAAATCCCACTGCCACAGTTTTCACACAAAGTATATCTAACCTAGGGTTTATGGTTTATTTTGGGTTGAGGGTTTAGGGTTTAGGGCTTCATGGTTTAGGGTTTAGGATTTTAGGGTTTAGGGGTTTAGGGTTCATGATTTAGGGTTTAGGGTTGTTTAGGGTTTTAGGGTTTATGATTGTTTAGGTTTTATGGTTTAGGGAATTTTCAATAATAATGTTCAAGCTTTATATATATACTTATATTCATGGAATAGAATGGCGTTATCGCAATTTAATGAAACTATCTCAATTTTTGATCTATAAGTGCATTATACCTGCTTGGTAAGGGTTTAGGGTTCTAGGGTTAGGAGGTTAGGTTTCTAGGGTTAGGAGGCTAGGGTTTAGGGTTAAGGGGTTTTGATTTTCAATAATGTTCAAGCTTTATGCTTATATTCGTAGAATAGAATGGCGTTACCGCAATTTAATGAAAGTATCTCAAATTTTGATCTATAAGTGCACGGTACCTTCTTGGTTTAGGGTTTATGGGTCGAGGATTTTGGGTTTTATGGTTTTGCGGTTTAGGTTTTATGGGTTGCTTAGGGTTTAGGGTTTAGCGAATTTTCAATAATTCTCAAAGATTTATGCTTCTATTCATCGAATAGAATGGCGTTACCTGATTTAATGAAAGTATCTCAAATTTTGATCTATATGTGCATGATACCTGCTTAGTTAGGGTTTATGGGTTGAGGGTTTTAGGGTTTTATGGTTTAGTTTTTATGGTTGTATAGGGTTTAGGGTTCAGCGAAATTTCAATAATGCTCAAGCTTTATGCTTATATCCGTCGAATAGAATGGCGTTACCTAATTTATTGGAAGTATATCAAATTTTGATCTATAAGTGCATGATACCTACTTGGTTAGGGTTTATGGGTTGAGTGATTCGGGTTTTAGGGTTTATTAGGGTTTAGGTTTTAGGGGTTGTTTAGGGTTTAAGGTTTAGGGAATTTTCGATAATGCTCAAGATTTATGCTTATATTCATCGAATAGAATGGCGTTAGCAATTTAACGAAAGTATATCAAATTTTGATCTATAAATGCATGCCACGTGCTTGGTAAGGGTTTACGGTTTCGCGAATTTTCAATAGCGTGTTCAAGCTTTATGCTTATATTCATGGATTAGAATGGCGTTACATCAATTTATTGAAAGTATCTCAAATTTTGATCTATAAGTGCATGATACCTACTTGGTTAGGGTTTATGGGTCGAGGGTTTGGGGTTTTAGGGTTTTATGGTTTAGTTTTATGGGTTGTTTGGGTTTAGCGAATTTTCAATAATTCTCAAGATTTATGCTTATATTCGCCGAATAGAATGGCGTTACCTGATTTAATGAAAGTATCTCAAATTTTGATCTATGAGTGCATGACACGTGCTTGGTTAGGGTTTATGGATGAGGATTTAGGACTTAGGGTTTAGGTTTAGGGAATTTTCGATAATGCTCAGGATTTATGCTTATATTCGTCAAATTGAGTGGTGTACCTAATTTAACAGAATTATCTCAAATTTTGATCTATAAGTGCATGCTACGTGCTTGGTGAGTGTTTAGGGTTTTAGGGTTTAGGGGTTTTGGATTTGGGTTTTAGGGTTTAGGGTTTCGGGAATTTTCAATAATGTTCGAGCTTTATGCTTATATTCGTGGAATAGAATGGTGTTACCCAATTTAACAAAAGTATGTCAAATTTTGATCTATAAGTGCATGATACCTGCTTGTTCAGAGTTTATGGTTTAGGATTCCATGAATTCTCAATAATATGTTCAAACTTGGTTATATTCATGGAATAGAATGCTGTTACCTCAATTTAATGAAAGTATCTCAAAATTTGATCTACAAGTCGATGATTCCCTGCTTGGTCATATTTTTTGTTAAATACAATTGAAGGTACCCAAGTACTAAAACAAGGGAGAAACACCAAGAGTTCCATGAGATTTAGGCGCTGTTATTTGGGCTCTAATTCTAGGTTTTGATTTTTGGCTTATAAAGCCAGGAACGTGTTTTTGGCTTTGTTTTTTTTATATTTTACTCTAACGTAGGTGAATGATGGTATAAGCCAAAAGCCAAAATCTAAAGTGGCTTATACAATAAATCTAAAAGCGATAGATAAGCTTAACCAAACAACCCCTCAACTTCTTGATATGAATGCTATTGCAGCCAAATTTGGGTCCTTTTGAAAGAAAATTCAAACACAAAATATATAAATTGAAGCAATATCTTTCTTTTACAGAGTATTTTGTTATGTGCACTGCCTAGTTTCCATGAAAAAGTATGCTAAAACTTGACAACTTTTGAGGAAACCTGTTTCACAATATGGCGTACCATGCATGAACATTCATGGCTTTCAAACGAGACGACCAAGGTCATGGCAATATGTTTGCCATAGTTTATGATAACATGTCCATGTTTGGTAGATCGGTGTATAAATGCATATTTGCATCTCAAACAATGTTTACAAATGGTGCATCCAAATGCAAAGTTATTTTAAATTGTCCAAGTGACAACAACGGCTTCCGTTGTGAAGCAACTACAAATACTATATGTGGTTCAAAATCTCACCACACCAATCTCTCACAAAGTATAAAAATTGATGGATAATGCCCAAGTTTCATGAATTTTCAAGCTTCTGAGTCAGGTTCACCGATTTTAACGATTTTATCTCGGTTTAGCTAAAAATGTTCAAATTTTGAACAACAAGCAATGGGAATCTCTACTTCCCATAATTCTGGCTCACTAACATGTGGGCCACTTGCATGGTGGGTCCAAAAAGCTAGTGTAGGTCGGAGTGGGCGAGCAGGTAAATATTGAAGAAGGGCAGAGAAACGTCGATGGGGTGATGCACTTGGGAGAACGCAAATTTACCACCTATATACCTATGTTATTGCAGTGCTCCTCGAGTTCTTATTTCCGAAGCAGGGGTAGAAGCAGAATTTTGCATTCTAAAAATAGGTGAAGCATGTTTGAATGGATGCGTGCGATGTTTCGGTGCCATACCAAAATTCTGAGGTCAAAGCTTCTAGCATACGCTACTCCGATGTGGGGCCGCTCAGATGCGCTGTCACCGTCTAGACCCACACGCCAACGAGAGTTGCTTTCCAGCATTTAAATGAGTTTTTAGGTATTTTCTGAAATTTTCAAACAATTCAAGGCTTTCAAGAAGATGACCATCATCCAAAAAAAGGTGACCAAGGTCATGGGAATTGTTTATGTTGACGTGTCCACATTTGGTAGATCGGTGCATCTTGGCAAATCAACTAATATGTCCGGTTCCAAATTTGAAGTTTGTTTTCGAATTTCTAAGTAACAACAATGTGTTTTGTTGTGGAGCAACTACAAGGATGATGGATCAAAATACCACCGCCCCCGTTTTCACACAATGTATAATGCCCTTTCAAGCTTCCAAGGTAAATTTGGCAATAAAATAATTTTTGGGGTTGGAAGTTTGAATGGATGGGCAGGATATTTTGGCACTCTGCCGAAATTTTGAAGTTGATGCTTCTAAGGTACGCTACTCCAACTTGGGATGCTGTCCCCTTAGATAGACCCGCAAGCCTGTATGCTTTCTAGCATTTAATGAGTTTATAGACATCTGCCGAAATTAATGAACATTAATTCAAGGCTTTCAAACAAGATGACCAAGGTCACACCCATAGTTTCTGTACCGTTTCCATGTTTTGTACTTCTCTTACATTGAAACATCTTTTCCAATCAAGCTTTAAAATGTGTCCGTATTTGGTAGATCGGTGCATCTTGGCATTTCAAGCAATATTTCCAAAAGGAGATTCCAGATTTGATGGATAATGCCCTACTTTCATGAATTTCCAAGCTTCCTAGCTAAAGATGTGCAATAAACTGACCTTTTGACAATTTAAAGTAAGTATGTCTAAGTACGAACTACAAAGTGTGTGATATAGCTTGCCCTTGACTTTATAAAAGTAATTTAAAGGTACGAAATTAGTAAAATATTGGAGAACCACCGAGAGTTTTGCAAGATTTCAACTGTTTGATATGAATGGTAATGACACCAAATTTGGGCCATTTAAAAAATAAAGAAACAAAATATAAAACAAAATACAACCATTCTTTTCTTTTCTCTGTTGGTGTCTAACTATGTGCATTAGCTAATTTCCATGAAAAATATAATCTTAAAATATAGTCTTACGGTTTAGATTTTATGGGTTGTTTAGGGTTTACGGTTTAGCTACTTTATGCCTATATCCCTCTAGGGTTTAGGGCGCTCCTCGGGTTCTTCGATTTCTTGTTTCCAGAGCAAGGATAGCAGGGGAATTATGCATTCTAAAAAAGATGAAGTATGTCTGAATGGATGCGCAGGATATTTAAAGGGATGCGTGCGATGTTTGGGTGTAGTACCAAAATTTTGAGGTAAAAAATTCGAACATACGCTGCTCCGACATGGGGCCGCTCAGATGCGCTGTTACCCTCTAGACCCGCATGCCAATGAGAGTTGCTTTCCAGCATTTAAATGAGTTTTTTAGGCATTTGCTGAAATTGTCGAATAATTCAAGGCTTTCAAAAAGATGACCATCATCCAAAAAAGGTGACCAAGGTCATGGCCATAATTTATGATGACATGTCCGCATTTGGTATATCGGTGCATCTTGGCAAATCAACCAGTATGTTTGGTTCCAAATTTGAAGTTTATTTTCGAATTTCCAAATTTGGCCCCCTTTTCGTAAAAATTAGGGACAAAATTAAATATATGTTGAAATAAAGCCATTCGTTCGTGATACGTTGCTAACGTATCCATAATTTTTGATGTTCCATGCTTGGTTTTATCTACTTTATTATGTTTTGTCCACACTTTGGAGTACTTTTCATATGATTTCTTGGACTAACCTATTAACAAGAGCCACAATGCCAGTTGCCTGTTTTCTGCTGTTTTTGGTTCCAGAAAGTCAGAAAATGAATATTCTCGGAATTGGACCGGACAAAAGCCAAAGTTGATATTTTACCGTAAGACTTACGGAGCCAGAAGACGAGATGGAGAGGGGCCACAGGGTGGCCACACCATATGGTGGCGCGGGCTAGCCCTAGCGACACCACCAGGTGGTCTGGGCCCCCTGGCTGGCCACCGACCTTGCCCCTTCATCGATATATTCCTCCCGATACAGAAACCCTAAATCATCAAGCCTCTAGCGATGAAAAGTTCCGCAGCACCGCCGCCACTGAAGGGGAGATTCGGGGGATAGAAAGTCTCTGTTCCGGCACCCTTCTAGGACGGGGAAGTGCCCTCAGAGCCATCTCCATCGATCTCCACCGCCATCTCCATCGGCGTTGCTGATTCCCATGATGAGGAGGGAGTAGTTCTCTCTCGAGGCTAACGGTTCTACCGGTAGCTATGTGTTCATCTCTCTCTCTATGCATGATCATATTGTGATCATGAGCTTTGTAATCAAGTAGATCTACCTTGCTACTCAAGTGCTTTAATAGATCTCTACTCTCCCCATGTGTGTGAAAGTGACAGCGTGCACACCATGGTGGCACTTAGGCTAGAGATTACAAATACTTGTTATGAGTTATATTTGGAGTTGGATGCCTTTATGAAATTGTGGTGTTTGTTGGAACCATCTAGTGCTCAAGGTGACAGTGTGGGGTTATCTAGATGGGAAAGGCTTACTTTGAGGTGTGCTGTTATAGCCCTACCAACGATTAGAGTGTCCAACCATAGAGTAGTTCAGCGTAGTATCATAAAGAAGAATATATTTACTTGAGAGTGTTCACTAGTGAAAATATGATCCCTAGGCCTTGTTTCTAAGCATTGAAACACCGTTTGCAATTAGATCTATTACATGATTGCTGGCTTCCATCTTTATTTCAGTTTTTCTTTAGTCTTTTCCCACATCAACCACATGCCATCAAGCTATTTTCTATCACCGTTACCACTTATAATTATCTATACCACTTGTATTTCACTATCTCTTCGCCGAACTAGTGCACCTATACACCTGACAAGTGTATTGGGTGTGTTGGGGACACAAGAGACATCTTGTATCTTGATTGCAGGGTTGCTTGAGAGGGGATACCTTTGACCACTTCCTCCCTGAGTTCGATAAACCTTGGGTGATCCACTTAAGGGAAAACTTGCTGATCTTCTACAAACCTCTACACTTGGAGGCCCAACAACTGTCTACAAGAATAGAAGTGCGTAGACATCAGTTCGCACAGTGCAATGCTATGTGCATTAGTTTCCATGGTAAAACATGAACTTATATTTTGACAACTTTTGGATCAATTTTGATCTATGGTGACTGGCAGGTGGGCCACGTATCTGGTGGTGACCAAAGTAGGATAGGTTAGAATTTCCAATGTTATCCCTCCCCACCCCTTCGCGCTGTGTAATAAATTTCACTCTCCGCCACCTAGACCCTCACCCTTTCCCACAAAATAGACGCGCTCACGGCTGCTCCACATAACCACCGTGCACGAAGAATATTTACATATCCGTTGGTCTTAACGAGATGCACTGGTGGGCACGTCGATCCCATGGTAGTCCTTCTATCTCTAGCTCGATCTGGTTGGCATTTTATTGCCCTTTCACCTGATCTGCCTCCTCAAATATGTAGTTTAATTTGTTCTCAATCTGCATGGTCATAGTTTATTCTGCGCTCGATCTGTGTTCTTAAATATCTTCGGAGATTTTTGTTGTCAATATGTTTGCTGAAATGCATAGGCATATGTAGTTTTTGTACTCCATCTATATGTTTTTTGCTTCTCTTTTAATAAAAACCAACCTTGTATGTCATAATTAAACAGATGGACAAATTTTGGATAGGGATTGCTCCATCAGCCAGCGCTAAACATATCCTTGGTGTTCTATGATTTATGGAGTTTCTTAGAGATCATTGTGACAACTCAAAAGTACATTGCCACTACCGGTTGTGTGCGAACCGTAGGGTGCTGCCTCAAAGTATAGTGGAAGACCATATTTTTATATTTGGGATGCTAAGAACATATGTTAGATGAGTATTTCATGGTGAACCATATGATCCTCCATATGAATCGGGGGAAGCACCTCTTTATCGTCAAGATCAAGTAGAGGAAGCAGATGTTGATCATCTAGATCAACTGACAGAGGCAGCTCCTAAGCATCTAGATCAACTTGGAGAAGGTGGAGGAGATAAAAATCACAAGCTGCATGAAACAGTTTCATTTCTGGTACTTCCGCTATGCAAGAGGACAAGGTATATCTATAGAACGACAAATGTTTAGGTTGTGTGTATTTGATGTTTCTCTATAAATGTATATGTTAATCTACTAATCGCAGAAGCAAACAACCGAAGAGGACTTTGATGGTAATGACAATGACTTGTTCATTGATGAGCCTGCACCTGAGGCTGTGGATCTAGTACACTTCTTCTAGATGGAGTTGATGTAGTGGTGCTGATCATCAGGGGTGTACATTTGGTGTCGTCTGGGTAGTCTCATGACCACTAGCCCAGCTGCAAAATTCTTGGGGTGTAGAGCTGTCCCATGATTGGTTCGCTACTGTCGTAGTTCTGTAATATGGAGCTACCTTATGATTCCTTGGCCTTTTTAGCAAAACTGTAACTGGAAACTATTCCGCATATTAGTATATGTATGTTTGTGTGTGTTTCTACTCTGAAATCCGAGCTTATGATTTTATCGGTTCCTAAAAGGTTTTTGAGGCCCCAACACTAGTGCCTTATGCTGCAACTACCGCCGTATTGTCCTCTGGTGGCCCTTCCCCTCCCTCAATGCTCCGTGAGCCGAATCAGGAAAAGGATATATAAGCTAGGATCAATTTGATTCGAAGAGGGGTTATTTTCTTGGTCCTTGGAGAGGAACCCGGGAGAACTAGTAGTACCAAAGTAAGGAGGAGGTTGGCTCGGTGGGAAGAGGTGTAACATCCCCATTTCAGCAACCCTGATTAGTTATCCAGGATGCAAAAATCAGGGGGAAGAAAAACTTTTTCTTGTTCAGTGAGGCAGTGTTTGCTTGTGTTTCTCTGTGCTTATGTATCTGATTGTATAGCAGATGATATACTCCATACCTCAACATCAGTTAATAAAAGCTATTTAACAAATCTGTCTTGGCTCATTTTACATATTCTCAAATGTTCTGGCATTTCAAAACATGAGCCAAGACGCCTTTGCAACCCTATCAATTTTAGTAGCATCTATTCACCAAACTATGGAGATCTATAAAGTATAATCCCCTTATGTTGTTAAGATAGAACTTGCAACTACTCTTACCTCCGGGTTTTCCAAAAACCTTTTCATAAAGCTTTTGAATTCTACCCTTGGTAGAAATACCAAGGACTCTCACCTTATTCAACTCCAACTTTTTCAAAATACCCATCTCTATCTCAAGCTAGGCTTGATGGTATCCACAGAAGTAGAGTGAATTGCTTGGAAGATGAATTGCCTTGATCTGTTGTTTGATTTGTTTGCTTAGGAGGTAGTTTGAGCTACTCTATGAGATCATTGATACATTGCAAATGTATCTATAACTTTTGATGTTCCATGCTTGGTTTTATCCACTTTCCTGTGTTTTGTTCCAACTTTGGAGTACTTTTCATATGATTTCTTGGACTAACCTATTAACAAGAGCCACAGTGCCAGCTGCCTGTTTTCTGCTGTTTTTGGTTCCAGGAAAGTCAGAAAATGAATATTCTCGGAATTGGACGGGACAAAAGCCAAAGTGCCTATTTTTCCGGAAGTGATCAAGTGCCAGAATACGAGACGGAGAAGGGCCAGGGAGCCACCACACCACCTGGCCGTGCGGCTAGGCCTGGCCCGCGCCAGGGGGTGGTGTGGCTGCTCCTGGCACCCCCTCGACCTCTCCTTCCGCCTATATATTGCCCTCGGGGCGAAAACCCTAAGTACCCGATCAAAAATCCACGAAATAGTATGTAGCCGCCGTCATCTCCATCCCTAGACCGGGAGGGATCTGAAGCTCTTCCCGACACCTTGCCGGAGAGGGGAATTCACCCTGGAGGCCTTCTTCATCACCATGCAAGCCTCTGGTGTGATGCGTGAGTAGTTCATCCTTGGACTACAGATCCATGTAGTAGCTAGATGGCTGGTTCTCCTCCTTTGTGCTTTCATGTTTAGATCTTGTGAGCTCCGTTCATGATCAAGATCATCTATTTGTAATTCTGCATGTTGTGTTTGTGGGGATCCGATGGATATTGAGATGCTATTTCAGATTGATTATTGATTCTATCATGTCTTTGTTATTTGAGATTTTGCATGCTTTCCGTTGTTAGTAGTTATCTTGGCCAAGTAGATGCTAGCAACTCCAAGAGTTAGTATTTATGCTCGATAGTGGGTTCATGCCTCTGGTAATCTCGGGAAGTGACAGAAATCTCTAAGGTACTAGATGTGCTGTTGCTACTAGGGAGAAAACAACAATCCTTTGTTCATAGAACAATCGTATTGTTTACTTTACATGCAGTTCGTAAAGCAATAATCTGTTGCTTGCAACTTAATACTGGAGGGGGTTCGGATGATAACCTAAAGGTGGATTATTAGTCATAGATGAAGTTGGATGGCGGTCTATGTATTATGTTGTAATGCCCAATCAAGTATCAAAGGAGTCAAGGTGATTAGTATATGCATGTATTGCTTTCTCGGTGTTTGTCAATTGCCCCGCTGTAATTTGTTCACCCAGCATGTTATCTATCTTAAGGAGAGCCACCTCTAGTGAACTATGGATCCCGGTGCTTTCTTTTATATACAATCTACAATCTTTTACTGCTTTGTGTTTACTTTCTGCAAACTTTTACTTCTTTCCATTCGATATGTTTAATCCTTTGTTTTCCACAAAACACGGTGAGATTGACAACCTCATCACAAGTTGGGGACAAAGTTCTGTGGTTGTGTTGTGCAGGTCTCCACGTTGCTACTAGCACCGGTAGTGCGCCCTGCCAAAGCTCAGCTAGTAACACCTTTGAGGTGTTTCCTTGCTCCTACTAGTTCGATTAAACCTTGGTTTCATAACTGAGGGAAACTTGCTGCTGTGCTCATCATACCTTCCTCTTGGGGTTCCCAACGAGCTCTATATCAACACCACCATCAAGCAATTTTCTGGGCGCCGTGCATTGAGCCATCAAGCGATTTTCTGGCGCCGTTGCCGGGGAGTCAAGGACATCTTCATAAGGGGAGTCCCTCATAACCAATCTCTTTACTTTGTTGTTTTTGTTTTTCTTAGTTTCTTTTTGCTTTGTTTGCTTGTTTTGTTCTTCAAAAACCCAAAAAAATTAGTTTTACTAGTTTGCTTTCTTTTCAAAAACACAAAAAATTAAGTATCCTATAGTTATTGGTCTATTATTGCCTTGCTTTGTCATGCTTCCTATCAATGGTTGGTTTCTTTGAAACTGAATCTTATTGGCATGGTGGGTTCACGGAAGAAGAAAAATATTATTATAAGGAACACCGCTTGTCACAAAAAGGGAAACACTTATGGGAACAAATTGATAAATTGAATACCATTGCTAGAAACATGTGCTCTACTTACAATGTTACTTATTGCTTTGACAAATCTTGTTGCTGTAGGAGGTATAAACACCTCCCTTCTCAATGTGAGTATAATGATAATGTTACCATATCTTCTTATGTTAAAGGAAATTATGACTTTTATGATGTGGAACAAATTGAAGAATTTATTGCTTGGAAGGGTGCATTTGAACTAGCTTATTTGCTTGAAAATACTGATGATGCACCTTATAAATATGAGGTTTATGATATACTTCAATTTTGCTTTGATAATTACAAGAAAGAAAATGGCTATATTCTTAAATATCTTAATAGATGCTCTCCACCTATGGAAGAGACTAATGCCTTGCTGGAGCCTATGGAAGAAGAAATTGCTGAAATTGAAAGCTCATTAGATGAAAAAGAGGAGGAGAGTGATGAACAAAAGAAAGAAGAATGGATCTACCCATCCCTACCTTCTAATGAGAGTAACTCTTTACCCCTTATATTATTTGATTGTCCCCCATGCTTACCAAAGGAGGATGAATGTTATGTTCCTGTGGATTCTTTTGATGAAAAGCATGTGTTATGTGATAGTTATATTGTTGAGTTTATTCATGAGGCTACTGAAAATTATTATGAGAGAGGAAAATATGGTTGTAGAAGTTTTCATGATACTAAAACACCTATCTATGTGCTGAAAGTTTTGAAGTTACTTTTGTTTTATGTTCCTATGCCTGTCACTTTATTCTTTGTGAATTTATTTGCATACAAGATTCCTATGCATAGGAAGTGGGTTAGACTTAAATGTGTTTTGAATTTTCTTCTTGATGCTCTCTTTTACTTCATTTCATTTTTTTTATATGAGCATCTTCTCAAACTATCATGCCTAACTTAAAGGCGTTAAAGAAAAGTACTTATTAGGAGATAACCCAAAAGTTTTAGAAGAGTCTTGGAAGTTATTACCTCTGTAATAACCTATCCTTATCCTTTTTATTTGCTTTTTGTTCCAAGAGTAACCTCTAATGAGAGAGAAGTAATGATTGGGAAAGTTGCTGTCCCAAAACAGATTTCTGTGCTTCAGCGTAAAATTTCTTGAGAGAGCTCTTTATGTCTGATTTAGCTGTAAGTTTTTGTTCTTCTGCCCCAGGTTGTTATCTAACTTTCGTTAGTTCAACACTTTTTGATTTGAGCAACAGAAGGTCTTCGAAAAAATTCGTCTTTACCTGCTGGTCTGTTTTGGCAGATTTCTGCCATTTTCTGCATTTGCTTCTTGTTAGTTCCTTCTTGAGTTCTTTTGGGGAATTGAGCTTTTTGAGGGAAGTGCTACAGTAGCTAGTGTTCTAATGGAAGTTTATTTTGTGTTAGAACTGAACCTTAAGACTTATTTATCTTAAGTGCAGTAATGTTGCTAATGAGACTGTGTGAAGTTTTGTATGAAGGAAAAATTTCAGGTGTATGGAAGGAATGAGTAATGAAATGAAGAATGGACTAAAGCTCAAGCTTGGGGATGCCACGCGTGTCACCCCAAGAAATATCCAATAAGTACAAGCGTCAAATCTTGGGGATGCCCAAGGCATCCCCTTCTTCATCAATAAAAATCCCAAGTTTCTTCCAAACGCTTCATTTTTATTGTTTCATGCACATTTGTGTTTTTCTTGGAGTGTCTTCTTTTTCATTTCATTTTGTTTTTTCGTTTGCTTTTGTTTGCTTAGTGTTATGAATAAATTGGTTGGAACCCCTCTTTCATACATTGGTTTGCAAATAGTTTGGTTTGGTTTGGAAAAGAGTAGGAAAGTTCATGCTTATGTGGTAAAAAGAGCTCGTTTTTGACTGTGGCCTATGATTTGTCATGCCATGCTTGATATTGTTTTGGCTTTATGCTTAGTATTATTTGCTGTAGCATGAATTGTTATAAACAATTAAGATTGCTTAATGTGCCTTGGATGAATCATGCGTTGTTTTAGCATATTAAAGCATAGTATAGTGGTATTCTCCTTTGATGCTTAATTTGGGTTGACTTGGCGCATGCTCACACCATGTTATGACTATCTCAAGTCACCATAGCCTTTATGATCCTTTAGTCTTCAACTTGTAGTATCACTTTATGCTTTGATCAATGATGTTTTATCGCTCTGCATGATTATGGCCATTATTGCTCTCTTAGTTTGTTGCTCCCAGTCTTTTGCTAGCCTCCACAACCAAGTATGAGTTCCACTCATGCATCCAACTCCCTATACCAAGTTATTCCAAAGAGTCCACCATACCTACCTACTAGATTATGCTATTCAAAGTATATTCATGCTTTTTTTACCTTCCAAATTAAACTTGTTATGAGAAAACTAGTGATTAAAGCTCTCACGAACTTGATGGCACACTTTACTTTTCTTGCCCTTAATAAACTTAACCATTGTGTCTTCTATGTTGTATATGCTTGCACTTATTTGTCGGGAATTAGCAGAACCATGCTTTCATGGGGAACGCTTTCAACATTGCACTTGGTACTTGTACCTAGTTGATATCATGCTATTTTTTATATGGATGTCGTCGGTGTGAAATGAAAGGGGAGCTTGTAAGTCCATGGAGTTATGTATATGTGTTAGAGAAACGCCTGGGCCGCTGGTCTAATCCATGCTGACATGGTGGAAACCTGCAGCGTAACCATAATGAGCTGTCTATGAAGCATTCTTCTTATAAAAAAAGAGTCCTATATTGAGAAAAAAAGAGAAAAGAGAAAAAAAAGAGAGATACTATGAAAAGAGGAAGAGAGAAAAAAGCACCATATTCCCATGGTAAATAAGAAGGATGCTGAGATGCTCGTTGTCTGCTTGCCTTGTCATTTTGATATGGGGATTCTTCCGTATCATCGGGCAAGGGGTACCCCGTTGGTGGTTCTCTATGATACGCATATACTTACAATGACAAGAACTTACCGGTGACTAAACTTGAGTAGCATGAGGAGCGGCCCTCCTATACAAGGGACATGAGATTTCTAACTTATACTTTGTCAAGCATGTACACCATAGTATGTTCACTTTAACCTTAATCCCTTCAAGATGCTTATGATAGGGGCAATGAGAGCTGAAAGCTATAAGTACCATAATTTTTGGAAGCTCTTTATGAGATTTGAATCCCTACTTCCTTTTACAAAGGCCTTTCTTCCACCATTATATTGAGTCTCCACCTTCTATCTTTATGCACCTTCTTTGAGAGCATAGTGACCATTCTTAGTTCTATGTGCATTGTCCCAAGACTAGTTGATTGATGCATACTTTGATATTGCTTGTTTTAAACTATTGTATCTAGTCACTCTTATGAACTTTGAAGGTGTCCTATGCATTTATATTTGCTACTCTATTGAGGGACAAGCTAAATACTATTATGCTATTTTTCTTTATGTGAAACAAACAAACGTCTTGCAAAGCATTGTTATTCATGAATCTTTTGTTTGTGCCTTTTCATGTTGCATCATAGTTTCTTTGTCTTATTGCTAGAACTTTGTCTTTCATGCTATGATTGAAACTACTATGATCCCATCTTTGAATGTTTTACAAATACTTTGATCAAGTCTTTGATGGTGCATGTCACCTCAAAAATTATTCTTTCTTTTTATCACTTACCTACTCGAGGACGAGCAGGAGTTAAGCTTGGGGATGTTGATACATTGCAAATGTATCTATAATTTTTGATGTTACATGCTTGGTTTTATCCACTTTCTTGTGTTTTGTTCCAACTTTGGAGTACTTTTCATATGATTTCTTGGACTAACCTATTAACAAGAGCCACAGTGCCAGCTGCCTATTTTCTGCTGTTGTTGGTTCCAAGAAAGTCAGAAAATGAATATTCTCGGAATTGGACGGGACAAAAGCCAAAGTGCCTATTTTTCCGGAAGTGATCAAGTGCCAGAATACGAGACGGAGAAGGGCCAGGGAGCCACCACACCACCTGGCCGCGCGGCCAGGCCTGGCCCGCGCCAGGGGGTGGTTTGGCCGCTCCCGGCACCCCCTCGGCCTCTCCTTCCGCCTATATATTGCCCTCGGGACGAAAACCCTAAGTACCCGATCAAAAATCCACGAAAGAGTTTGTAGCCGCCGTCATCTCCATCCCTAGATCGGGAGGGACCTGAAGCTCTTCCAGGCACCCTGCTGGAGAGGGGAATTCACCCTGGAGGCCTTCTTCATCACCATGCAAGCCTCCGGTGTGATGCGTGAGTAGTTCATCCTTGGACTACGGATCCATGTAGTAGCTAGATGGCTGGTTCTCCTCCTTTGTGCTTTCATGTTTAGATCTTGTGAGCTCCGTTCATGATCAAGATCATCTATTTGTAATTCTGCATGTTGTGTTTGCGGGGATCCGATGGATATTGAGATGCTATTTCAGACTGATTATTGATTCTATCATGTCTTTGTTATTTGAGATCTTGCATGCTTTCCGTTGTTAGTAGTTATCTTGGCCAAGTAGATGCTAGCAACTCCAAGAGTTAGTATTTATACTCGATAGTGGGTTCATGCCTCTGGTAATCTCGGGAAGTGACAGAAATCTCTAAGGTACTAGATGTGCTATTGCTACTAGGGAGAAAACAACAATCCTTTGTTCATAGAACAATCGTATTGTTTACTTTACACGTAGTTCGTAAAGCAATAATCTGTTGCTTGCAACTTAACACTGGAGGGGGTTCAGATGATAACCTGAAGGTGGATTATTAGTCATAGATGCAGTTGGATGGCGGTCTATGTATTATGTTGTAATGCCCAATCAAGTATCAAAGGAGTCAAGATGATTAGTATATGCATGTATTGCTTTCTTGGTGTTTGTCAATTGCCCCGCTGTAATTTGTTCACCCAGCATGTTATCTATCTTAAGGAGAGCCACCTCTAGTGAACTATGGATCCTGGTCCTTTCTTTTACATACAATCTACAATCTTTTACAGCTTTGTGTTTACTTTCTGCAAACTTTTACTTCTTTCCATTCGATACGTTTAATCCTTTGTTTTTCGCAAAACACGGTGAGATTGACAACCTCATCGCAAGTTGGGGACAAAGTTCTGTGGTTGTGTTGTGCAGGTCTCCACGTTGCTACTAGCACCGGTAGTGCGCCCTGCCAAAGCTCAGCTAGTAACACCTTTGAGGTGTTTCCTTGCTCCTACTGGTTCGATTAAACCTTGGTTTCATAACTGTGGGAAACTTGCTGCTGTGCTCATCATACCTTCCTCTTGGGGTTCCCAACGAGCTCTACATCAACACCTCCATCAAGCAATTTTCTGGGCGCCGTGCATTGAGCCATCACTCATCCACTATGATCAAGATGTTTTAATATCACAACACCCCAAGCAAGAATACCAAGCTGGATTTGATCTCTAGCCACTAAGTGATCATCTAAAACCCCTAACCAGATCAATTTTGAAGTGATCCATTCTAGAAGCATCCAAGTCAATGAAGACCAATATCAAACATGTATTTATCCTACTAAATCTATGATTCATCACCATCTACTTGATGATGATTTGGAACCTGGTATCCTCTCAAAAGTATTCCCCCCTTGTACTCTGGTCAAAATCCTCAAAACTGCCAAATTTGACTAAGTCTGAAAACTGTTTCAACATCACTTCTTTGAATACCTCTTTCTCTCAACCCTTGTGAATTTTTGGAAATGTATCAGAACCATCTTGTAGACTATCATAAGGACTACCAAGGACCACTCTTGACATTGGCTAGACCCTCTTCTAATCCACTTGTTCTTGATGGTTTTGTAGGCAGGAAAATAACTTTTCTACAAATCTTATCAACTAGCCTACTCTGTAGAAGCTCACACCTCCATACTACCTTCTTTGAACCAAGTATTTGCATGATTGTTCTCTACTCATAAAGGTCTAGCAATAACTACTTCACTTGTTCCAAATGGATCCTTGTGCTTCACAAACCCACAAGGTTTTGAAGGCTATTTGATAATCTGCTTTGGCGCCTTTATTTTATTCAAAGTTGCAAATCAATTCTTGGAGAACTCAAGCATGATCAAGCTGAACTTCTTGTACCATGGTGATCTAAATCACTTGGTATATCCATCCATATAACCCATGACCCAAGGGGATCCCTGAGCTCCAAGATCCATCAAGGTTTTGATGGTATGAGGTTAACTTTGCCCAAGATCCTCTTATCCATGTTTTCCACCCAAAATCAACTTCGATTCTCAACACCCAAGGTTGAAACTGCTAGATATACCTTGTGGAAATCATATACCTTGATTATAAGGATTTATAAAATATTATCCATAATTATTATGGACCAAAACCTATTTAAGCTCCTAAATTGACCAAAACTCCAAAACCTAATATATAAAAGAAAGTTTGAATTTCTCCAAAACACATCCGCATCCTTAGGATCTTTTGATGTCTAATTATCACATAACATCCTCCAACTTCAAAAATAAATATTTTTGAAGAGTTCCATTATTTATTTTTACCCATTTTCTTAAATGGCTGAATTGGAATAATAATTGTTTTAAATTCTTTTAACCTTCAATACATCTTGGGATAGTTCTCCTAAGTGTAAATTCATATTTGGGACTATTACAACCCAAAAACTCGCCTTGTCTAGTTCAAAATTTTCAAATCCAATCAATAAAGCTCATTCTGCACTTTTTTGGAAAATGATAATAAAGATGATCTAGAAATTTCAGAAAAATGTCAAATAATTCTTGGAAGTGTAAACTAACCATATCTACTTACGAGTACACTTGAACCATCTAGCCAAGATCAAAAATCAAGAAAGCCCTCAAGATCTTTCCTTTGGCTAGAAATTGAAACTTTTCAAAACTATGAGCAAGACCAAATCAAATCCTCCTCAAACTTGTCTAATGATTCACCAAAGCACCCCCAACTCTCCTCTGGTAATGTGTTACTGTAGCACCCCCACCACACCTTTGTTCCCTTGTGTTTAGAAGGAGAGAGACATGGCATTTAAAGCAAAAGCCTAGAAAGAAGGGAGCAGCAGCACCCCCATCGCCCCTGTCCTAGGCACGAACCCAGAAGCTCACCCACCATCCCTCCACCACCCCTGCGGCCCAACCCTCGAGCTCCACATTTGAATGCCTCCCCATGGACCAAGTCCACTCTAGACCCTCCCCTTCGGTATGCAAGGCCAGAGTCCAGTAGAACAATCCCCTGCTCCCCATTTCACTCCCCTCGCACTCACTCACCTCCCCTTTACTCCACGATCTCTCCTTTGCCCTGCCATGCCCGAGAGAAAGAGAGAACGGAGCTCTCGGCCATGACAAGGACATGAGCGTAGCTCCTCCACCCTTGATCCTCTCCCGCTGCATGTCACACCACCAAACTCCTCTCGCTCCCTGCATCTAATGGTACCCTTGTTTTCTCTCAGGTCAGCCTCCACCGGCATTGCCATCAAGCTCCCGAAGCACGCTCGTCGGCATGGTCATGCGAGCCTACCTCCACAGCAGAAATCCCCACTTCCGGCCCTCCCCGAGCTCTTCCCGATGGACTGCGTCGCTCTAGGACCTCCTTGGTGTCTCCCTAGTCCACCGATGACCTTCCCGCGCTGCCTCTGCCCGCGTTAGGGTTTCAGTCCATCGCTCAGGTCGCGAGGAAGGAGAAGGCCGTTGGCCCGTCGATCCTTGCCTAATCGGACGGTCATAGTGACCCGATACCGCTTCAGCGCTGTGCAGCCGCTGACCGCCAGGCCCCGCCACCGCGATTCAAATCTCCTCTCCCGCTCGGAGCAGCGTCTGGATGTACCAAGACGGCCCAGTAAGCCTCTTTCCGGTCAAAAGCCGGCCCATGGTCCCTTCTTTAATCAAATTCTTTTTCCTTTTTGCAAGAGCTGTTTAATCCTTGTTTAGATTAATTCTATATGAAAATGTAAAATACCATATTCTGCCATACCTAAATTCATACAAGTTTTATGAAACATGCAGACGAGGTTTTGGCCCAGAATAATGTCCAGGTTCTCTTTAATAATTAAAATACCATAATGTGTCTTCTTCACTAATTAAATATTTTTGGAAATATGGCGAAGCCAAATACGGTGAATCCACCTCCTTCTGGTAGGTGTTGTAGTTTCTCATCTTTTGGCATCGGTCTCATGCCACGTGGAGCCTTGGTTTTCCTTTATTAAGAATAACAAAAACAATTAATATGTAGAAATTTCTCTAGGCCAAACCATTAAATATCTGGACATAATTCCAACCTCCGTTGATTAATTATACCAATGCCTATCAAAACCTAGGGGCCCATGAATTTTTGAGCCTCTGTTGAATTTTAATAAATTAAATACTTCTGTATGTGGTTTTATCACTAAATAATTCATTTTAGAAGCTTAGCAACTCCAAAAAGAGTGATTCGAATTTTTATTGGAAGGTATTTGCAATAACTATACATTATTCTTTACCTCATATCATTTGGACCTATATAATAAATATGGTTAAAAAGAAAAATATACTAAATAACTGACTTTGGGAATTTCCTAAGGGCATTCTGGTAAATATTTTGAAGTCATTCGAACTCTCGCTGAACCAGTCCATCAAATACTACTTAACCATCCAAGGAAATAATTTGTGGAATCACAGAACTTTTTCGGTGATTTATTTCCTAAAACTAGTGCTTTTCTTACTAGAAAACCCTTTATAAATCAATGGAAATTGATAAAATAGTGAAACCACTTTTGTTGGATTCATTTTATCAGTACCTATCAGATGGTATCATTTTTATACAATGGTACCATATATAATCTGGCCTTGGTCTAAAACCCCTCTCCTAGTAGTTTCTAGACTTTAAATCTTATTGAAATCTCTACAACTGCTTCCAAGTCATTTACCAATCTCACCAAGCTAATCGTCCAGCACCCTACTGTTTTATAGCTTGTGATTATCTTTTCTTGCTGTATTGTGTGGATACTTGTATGCCTTGTCTTAATTGTGGCATTTTTGTATGCATGTATGCTTGATGACGGCGATAGTTGCGATTGCATGACGCTAAGAAGGAGGAAACATCTTATTATTATTGTGATATTTTGGTATTCTAAGAAGAAGTCCAGGGACATATATGCCATATTGATGATCACATGCAAGCCACCTTCTTGCTCATAAGCCTTATCTTACTGTTTTACTTATGCATGTTTTACCTACTTTTTATGAAACTGCATTGTTTTATACTATGATGATCTGTACCTGGTAGTGGCTTGGCTCCTCCAACCATTACACCTTGGTACTATTAAGTACAATCCCCTTGATGACACCTACTGGTCCCTAGTAGGATAGTTGGTGTATAACACCATACCCCTTTGGAGACCCCGATTTGGCCGAAGCAAAGCTATAGGATGGGAAGACCCCGGAAAAGTTTACAAAATGTTTTATGATGAAACCTTGGTGAGGTTAGACCTACCAAGAGATGTTTGCGGGAATAAAAAGGGTATTGTTTTACAAAATGCTGAAGGAAATATGGAGGAAAAAGGTTTACGAAAACGCACCCGGATCTTTGCAGTTTTGCTAGAACAATTAACCCGTGCAACCACATTACTCTGGAATGGGACATGGCTAGATTTGATGTTTGTTTATTCTGGTATAAGCTGCCTCGCAATGACTATAGGGGATAAAAATTCCTGGAGGGTGGGCCTTCTCCTGTAAAGGTCCATGTGGGACATCGACCTAGAGAAGGAACGAAGGCTCTACGGGCCTCCACGCGTTACTATGAGCCCCTCATTGAAAGCACACACTTTGTGTAGTGGAAAAAGCGCTCCGGTTGGCTTGGGAACTATATAGGGCGTCCCGGTGTTGAGGGGAAAACACTCATAGGGTAGGCACTTATATTGGAGTGGGCATCCAGAGAGTCTTGATTGGTTAATCAAGCCATGATCGGTGTAGATCAGGGTAGGGTACCCGGATGGTGTAAAGTGTACAACCTCTATAGAGTTTAAATCTATTCGAATAGCCGTGTCCGCGGTCATGGACGGCTAGGAAGGTTGCTATAGAGCGGTGCTGGTTTTGATTTCAAAAAGGATTTTGAAAAAGCAATGGCTTTGGAAATGTTCTGACCATGGGATGGTCGGAAAGGATAAATGTTTGGACCATGGGATGGTCAGAAAGAAAGGAAAGGATTTGGTCATGGGATGACCGGAAGTAGGAACTAAGGGGTGACCCAATCCTAGTGTTTTCCAACACTTTTCAAAAAGGTCTCCAAAATGTTTTACAAAAGTTTTCAACAAAGATATGGAGGTGCTATATCTACAAGAGAAACTATTTTAGAAAAGAACCTCTCATGGAGCCCTCCTACTACCACAGCTATATTGCATATCCTCTTATTGTTATTATCTTAAGGTGTATTGCGAGTACATTCAAAGTACTCACTGCCATTGTCCCTAGCTATTAACTTGGTCAGATATCAAGAAGAGGCTGAAGTTGATGGCTATGCGAGCAAGGACGTTCTCCCAGTCAGTTGCCTGTAGGTTAAGGCATGGCTCGGGCTCTACGCTTGATGAAGTTCCGCTGATGATTATTGATGTAGCCATAATGACATGTATTCGCTTACGTAATGGATGTTTACTTTGATACTTGTCGGTTATGTGCCACGACTAACTGATCATGGGATCGTAGTGTATGCATAACAGGGATTCTCGGAGGGTTAATCTGGGGGCCCCACAGACTTGGTATCAGAGCCATCCTGACTGTAGGAAACCTTAGTTAGCATGGTCGTTAGACATGAACACTATTTTGGAAACACTGGCTTTAGAAAACTATCTTCTCAAAAGCCTTTCAAAAAGTTCTACTTCTTCCCTTACCCTAAGTTAAACGATTTGGAAAATGGTTTCCTCTAACTCTCGTCCGAATTTCCAACCTACGGATTTGAAACAAATAGGACCTAGAACTAGGAGAAGACGATGATAACAAGGTGAAGCCAAGCACCTATCAGAAACACCAGGAGACTAAAAGATCGCCCTACCAGGGGAGTCCTCATAATCAGGAGAAATCAAATGCTACTATCAAGAAGCGTCCCATCGTACGACGAAGGCTTCATTTGCAAGATAGTGACCCTGACCATAATAACGTGATATTTATGATTAATAGTCCTAAGATAGGATTCCCTTATATCGCGAGTAGTTAACTCTTTGGACCCCCTATTAGACCGTGTTTGCTTGCCTAAATACCTAATGTGTTGCTTGAGATGTGTTGTTTGCGAACGGACATTGCGATCCCCTCGCTCTGTTCGCCCTGTATGTATGTTCTGGCTTGACTGACCTAAGTAGAATGTGTTTTTAGGACCAACACGCCACTTAAGAACTCAGGCACCCCATGTTAGTTGTAACTAACAAGAACCATACGACTCCCGGGACTGTTGAGAGGAAGCGTACATTAAGAACCAGAAGTTCGACATCGCCAAATGAGTACAACTCGAAGATTCCTCCTCAGCAGGATAACATAATTCATCAAACTCAACTCTCAAGACTCGTCGACAACATAGCCCTCCAGTACTCATCTGCCAACTATAACACGAATCTCGTTGAAGCTGGAAGTCTACCAACGAAGGATCCACATCATCCACAAGAAGCCAAAAGACCGGCTAACAAAGACAAGATGTGAAGACCTGACTCTACTAACCTTCGGTATATTAGAGGTTCCGACCACATAAGGAGACCAACTATTTTAGTCGACCCCACCCAAATCAACAGGAAGTTCCTCCCCAGAAGCTAAAATACCCCTAAATCCTGAAGACCCAGATGCGTGAAGACAACTCCTCTAAAGTTGGATGCCTCTACTCTGACCAAAGACTAGCAAGAAGCATCGTTAACTGCTAAGCTTCCTAGAGCTAACTCCATCAAGCTTCGTTAGGAAATCGTCCTGACCAGGTTTACACAATAGAATGTCACTCGAGGACCTCAACTCAAGTCCCAATGAGATACAACCTTCCTCTAGCATCACGGTGGCACTACAAGACGGAAGATCGGCACCACTCTTGAAGGACCTTAGTGAAGCTCTAAGGTGGAAAGACTGCATCTTTGCCACTCAAATCTTGAAGACTATCTACCTGACGATGCTTCGGAAAGATTTCCAGATTCGACGTATTTTCGCCAAGCAACAACTGACAAGTCATCAAGTGAGACAATAACTAAAGATTTATGAAGCCCTCTGCTACTTTAGCAAAAGACCCACCTGGAAGACCGCCAAAATTTGCTCACTCCATCAGTTCTAACCTGTTCGAATGATCTACTAATTCAACTGTTTCGATCAGCTAAGTACGAATAATAGTAGTATATAAGTCCTATAGGACCTAGTGGCAGACAACATCTGAAGATTTCAACTCCCGGAGGAAGATTGGCGATAGCCTTCAAACCTCATCCGACGACTCCATGAAGGAAGGACTGTCGCTACCACTGATCTACCCTAGTTTAACCCTAAGGGGGAAAGACCGTGTCTTCCCCATAAAAGTGGAATATGATAAGCCTCTATGGAAAACGTTGAAGACCCTTGTAGAAAAGACGTCAATGCTATAGACTCCACCCTCAGATGAGTATGCCGCGAAGTTCCAATTATAGGTATTTTGTCTAAATTAAGCCCCGAGACATCGAGTCCAAAAGGAAAAGAAGACCATCCATTGCAACCAGGACTAAAGCCTGCTCCACTCTCCGTGCATCCAAGAGGACTGAAGCTCAACTTAACCGACAGAGTAACCACGTTCAAAGATGAAATCCTTAAGTTAGTACTATGGAGACACATAGCACTAACCCCGACTCAAAATCCCCAAAGCATACTCTCCCGAATCTCGGGATGAGATTCTTTTAAGGGGGAAAAGTATGTAACATCCCTATTTCAGCAACCCTGATTAGTTATCTAGGATGCAAAATCAGGGGGAAGAAAAACTTTTTCTTGTTCAGTGAGGCAGTGTTTGCTTGTGTTTCTCTGTGCTTATGTATCTGATTGTATAGCAGATGATATACTCCTTACCTCAACATCAGTTAACAAAAGCTATTTAACAAATCTATCTTGGCTCATTTTACATATTCTCAAATGTTCTGGCATTTCAAAACATGAGCCAAGACGCCTTTGCAACCCTATCTATTTTAGTAGCATCTATTCACCAAACTATGGAGATCTATAAAGTATAATCCCCTTATGTTGTTAAGATAGAACTTGCAACTACTCTTACCTCTGGGTTTTCCAAAAACCTTTTCATAAAGCTTTTGAATTCTATCCTTGGTAGAAATACCAAGGACTCTCACCTTATTCAACTACAACTTCTCAAAATACCCATCTCTATCTCAAGCTAGGCTTGATGGTATCCATAGAAGTAGAGTGAATTTCTTGGAAGATGAATTGCCTTGACCTGGAAACAATCTTGCTCACAACAAATTATTAGTAGCAACAATTTTGTAGTAGCAATAACAAAGTAATAGCAGTAGTAAAAGTAAAGACAATAGTAACAATTGCAGTAAACAGTAGGATTAGAGCGCGGTAGGCATAGGTATGGATGGACGAGTGTTGCATGGACAAGACAATTCATATAGCAATCAAGACATAGGGCATTTGCAAATAAATAAGATAAAGCATCCAAGTACTAAATAATCATAGGCATGTGTTTCATATATAGTCATACATGCTCGCAATGAGAACTTGCACAACATCTTTTGTCTTGTCAGCCCGTTTGGAGCGGGGCCTCAAGGGAACTATTGGCAATTAAGGTGCTCATTTTAATAGAGCACCGGAGCAAAGCATTAACACTCCGTGAACACATGTGATCCTCACATCAAAGCCATTCCCTCTGGTTATCCCGATTATTGTCACTTCAAGGCCTTTGGTTCCAGACAACAATATGTGTATACAACTTAAAGGTAAGACCATAAACAATACTATCATAATGAATAAATAACATGTTCAGATCTGAAATCATGGCACTCGGGCCCTAGTGACAAGCATTAAGCATAACAAGTTGCAACAAAGTCAAAAAGCACTAATAATAGATACTAGGCACCATGCCCTAACAATCTGATGCCATTACATGAACAATCTCATCCAATCCCTACCATCCCCATATCCTACAACGGGGGATTACTCACTCATGGATGGGGGAAACATGGATGGTCGGTGGAGAAGCGATGATGATGATGGTGATGATCTCCTCCAACTCCCCATCCCAGCAGGGTGCCAGAATGGAGTTTCTGGTTCTGATTCGCGGAATCTAGTGGTGGCGGCGACATAGCCCAATTATTTCTGAAAAAATGTCGAATCCCCCTTGGTTTTTAGGTCAAGAGGAAACTTATAGGCGAAGAGGGAGGCCGAGGGGGTGACCGAGGCGGCCACACCACCCCTAGGCACGGCCTGGCCTGGCCTGCACGGCCAGGTGGTGTGGGCCCCTCGTGGTCCTCCTCCGTCTCGTCTTCTGGCGCCGTGAGTCTTCTGGTGAAATAGGATTTTTGGCATATTTTCCGGGATTTTTCCTGATAGTTGATTTTCTGCATAAAAACTAGACACCAAGGTAATTCTGCTGAAAACAGGTACAGTCCGTGTTAGTTGTATCCAAATCACACAAGTTTAGAGGAAAATAATAGCAAAAGTGTTCGGGAAAGTAGATACGTTTTGGACGTATCACATACCTAGTTTGATCTCGTCACCAACATGCACTCTTTTCTTGTTCTCGTGATATAAAATTCTAGTGATCACATCACTCGCTTGCAAGTTATCTCAGTGTGATATCACCGAGATGGCCTAGAGTATATCTATCCGTCATCAGGATGGACAAATCCCACTCTTTATCCATAAGCCTCAACATAACACCTTTGGAGTATCTGAACCCACCTTTATAATCACCCTGTTACGGTGTGACATTTGATGTTATCAAGTTACTCTTCTAGTGTTAGTGATTGACATGATCTCATAGTATAATGACTAAGATTACTTCATATGATGTTATCTATACTATTAAAAGGTTTACGGTCTTGATGGTTGGTACGTCGGTCTGAAAATACCCCTTTAGTCTAAAATATTTACGGAGCTTTGCCACCACGAGGTTAACTTACCGGTTCGATTATCTCTTTTCTTCTCCCTCAGGCATTTTCCTCTGTTCCTCATCCCCTCGTCGCTCACTCGACACGGCGACTCAGTCCTCCGGCCATGCTAGTGCTCCTCTGTGTAGAGGCGGAGGGCCTTCCAATGGAAGAAAGTGACAAGGCGTTGCATGGGGACTACCTACGTGAGCTCTGATCTACGAGCTGCTCGCCGATGGAGAGGAGCGAGGTGCGAGCTCTGCCGGTCACCCTGCAGCCGCCCGCCATGCGGGTGCTCCTCTGTGCAGAGGCAGAGGGCATTCCAATGGAAGAAATGGACAAGGCGCTGCATGGGGACTACCTGTGCGAGCTCTGATCTACGAGCTGCTCGCCGATGGCGAGGAGCGAGGCACGAGCTCTGATCTACGAGCTGACGCGCCGCACTTGAACAACCCTCCCGGCGCTCCTCCGTGCGGAGACACGAACGTGTCCTGCACGAGGATTACTTGGTCGCCATTTAGGTTACAAGATCTAATCATCTGACTGATGTGACGTGTTTTGGGGGCGGCCATTGCTTCAGTTAATCGGCCGGCGGTCATTCGATCGTGGAAATCTGTTTTGGGGATTGATACTGCTTCAGGTCGTTGATGCAGCTTTAGGTCATCGGCTAGGTGGCTGAACCACGGTGCATCTCTCCTCTCTGTTTTTTACATCGGCAGAAGTGGCGCCAAATAACGTGCTATATTTTTCCGTCTCGGCAACGCCTCCGTATGCTGACCAAATGCTAATATCCCATTTAGCGCTTGCATCCAGTCCGGATTCTCCTCTACTCTCAATGACCGGAAGCTAGGCCCCAGATTTAGTGTCGTATTGCAGTACATGGTCACCTACTTCACTAAGGTATGTCAGATGGTCCCGAGCTTTCTTCTTTACTATTGGTATGTTCTTTTTTGGGTCTTCCGATTGGAGGTCAACAATAACAACAATAACAACAATATATTGGCTAATTTGTGTGCAGGTCAATCTGATTTCAACACAGGGAGGCTGCTACAGGAATTCAGAACAACAATAAGAACACTGATAGGTTCACCCCATAATTTCATTGTTGGATTCAGTATTTCATCATATCACATCTTGTTATTTAAGAATAAACAAGAAAAGATAATACCAAATAGTAAACAATGTGTGTGTATACCATGAGAGTATAGCCTTAAAGTTTCATGTGAAAACGAGTGAAGGAAAATGCTTTATCCAGTGCAAAATGAAAATTCTTTCTGCTAATGCCAACCTATTAGTGTACCTTTGCTGGAAGAAAACTGTGTATGCCATATATTATTTGCATCATAAATTTTATTAGTTAGACCTTGTAAGGTACACATGTGTATGCCATTTATCTACCTCATGATTAGTTAGACCTTGGGCTCCAAAATAATTTTGCAAACAGAAAATTATGCATATATAGATATTCATATATGATGTTATATTACAGGCTTTATTTCCCCATGTGCAAATCTGTTGGAATGGACATCTTGTTTATACAAAGGATGGTAACCAGAGTACTAATACATGTGTATAACATACTCACTATCCCCATGTTATGAAAGCTTAGCAAGAAAATACGGGAGGTGCCCTATAAAGGACCCAGTTCCAAGCTCTACACTTGTTCGTTGATTTCTTGCACATGATCATTGGCTGTGCAATAAAAGCTCTAATTCTGGCATATTTTTACTACAGTTCTCCTAATCATGAAGGGAACGGTTTAAATTTGTATCTACACCAGAAGAGTAATTAACTATCAAGATATGCTCATCCACCGAAACATGTGGGCTTCATTATGTAGAACGTCACCAAGGGAAATTCCAGTCATAAACTTTGAGTCTTGGAGGGCAATGGAGATTCTGAACTATGTGGGGGCGCTACTGTCATGGAGTTCTTGCTATTCTGTATTTTCTCATGCTTCTTAGAGATCTCATATTTTGCATATTATTTGGACAATCAACTTTTTGATAATATGATTTGTGTGGCAAGTGATAACATGCAATGAATAACATCACAATGGAAATGCACTTATGTTAGTTGTACTAAATCAGCGACACTTATTTTGGATCGGAGGAAGTACATATACATGAAAGATAATCATGTGATGATAGTACATGACATAATCATGTATGCTCGAAGGTGATAGGTTAGTGTGTATAAAAATAATTATGAAATATGCTTGAGTTGATTATTTTGCCTGGCCAATCATATTTTATTAATGCACTTCTCTGTCGATGCTGCTGCTACTTTTTGTTGCCGTGGATTCGTGGTAAATTCCCAAGGAGACCGACAAAAGAAGAGACATGCTCCATTTGAGATAGAATTAGTACTACACAATTTTACAAACATGTGAGGCTCCTTGCTATTTTTTTTGCAACTACTACTAAAACCTGCTCACTAAATTCAGGAGACATGTTATGGGATTCTGAACATCATCTTGACTTGGTAAACCATTGCCTGATGCAGATGTTTTTCGTCAACCACCCGTTGAAGTGTATTCCCCTAGCGCATGAGTTCGTTGTCCTTGACGTTTTTCCATAGAAACTCACGGATATTAACAAGAATTTCCATGTATACTAAATTTGTATGTGCGGTAAAAAAAATTAAGTAGGCCGTAGCAACGCACGGGCACTTAGCTAGTAGCAATTTAAACACAATGACTTTGATTGTAATGCTATACTTCGGATGAATGTTCATCACATCATTCACCAATGTTGTGACCTTGTTATTAACAACATCCAATGTCCATGATCAGGAAACCTTGATCATCTTGTTAATCAACAAGCTACTTTATAAGAGAGCATAACTAGGAACCATTTATTTGTTTATTAAACACACATGTATTAACGCTTCCAATCAATACAATTATAGCATATAAAATAAACATCTATCATATACTTGGAATACGATAATAACAACTTTATTATTTCCTCGCAGGGCATATTGTCTTCAGTCTCCCACTTGCACTAGAGACAATAATCTAGTTTACATAGTGATAAATCTAACACCCATGGATTTCTGGTGTTGATCATGTTTTGCCCTAGGGAGAATGTTAGTCAACGGATCTGCTAAATTCAGGTCCGTATGTACTTTATAAATCTTTATATCTCCATCCTTGACATCTCGTGGATGGAGTGAAACCGGCGCTTAATATGCTTGGAATTCTTGTGAGACCTGGGTTCCTTGGCGTTGGCTATAGCTCCATTGTTGTCACAGTATATCACCATTGGGTCCAACGCACTAGGAACCACACCTAGTTCAGTTATGAACTCTTCTATCCAAACCGCTTCCTGCGCCGCTTCTGAAGCAGCAACATATTCCGCCTCTGTTGTTAATCCAGTCACCACAGGTTGTTTGGAGCTCCTCCAACTAACTGTTGCTCCGTTCAAGAGAAATACGTATCCGGATTGATACTTAGAGTCATCCAGATCAGTGTCAAAGCTAGCATCGACATAACACTTAGCGACCAGCTCTTCTTCACCTCCGTATACAAGAAACATTTCCTTATTAGTTCTTCTTAAGTACTTAAGGATATTCTTGACTGCTATCTAGTGTTCTGAACTTGGATCGGATTGGTACCTACTAATCAAACTAATAGCATGTACCACATCTGGTCTTGTACATAGCATGCCGTACATTATAAGCCTATGGCTAAAGCATAGGGGATCTTATCCATTATCTCTCTTTCTTCCGCCGTAGCCGGACTTTGAGTCTTACTCAATGTCTTGCCTTGCAACATAGGTAAGAACCCCTTCTTACTTCCATCCATATTAAACTTCTTTAAAATCTTATCAAGGTATGTACTTTGTGATAGACCAGTTAGGCGCCTTGATCTATCTCTATAGATCTTAATGCCTAATATATATGATGCTTCACCAAGGTCTTTCATTGAAAATTTGCTGTTTGGATAACCTTTAACACTGTTTAAAAGATCTATATCATTTCCAATCAATAATATGTCATCCACATATAATATTAGAAATGCCACACTGCTCCTACTCACTTTCTTGTAAATACAACCCTCTCCATAAGTTTGGACAAATCCAAACTCTTTGATCACCTCATCAAAGCGGGGATTCCAACTCCAGAATGCTTGCTTCAGTCCATAGATGGATCGCTGAAGCTTGCATACCTTGTCAGCATCCTTAGGATCGATAAAACCCTTTGGTTGTATCATATACAACTCTTCTTCAATATTACCATTGAGGAACATAGTTTTGATATCCATCTACCATATCTCATAATCAAAATATGCAGCAATTGCTAACATAATCCTAACCGACTTTAGCATCGCTATAGGAGAGAATGTCTCATCATAGTCAACTCCTTCAATTTGTCAAAACCCCTTTGCGACAAGTCAAGCTTTATAGATGGTCACATTACCATCAGCATTAGTTTTTCTTTTGAAAATCCATTTATTCTCAACGGCCTTTCGATCATGAGGTAAGTCCACCAAGGTCCAAACCTGGTTTTCATACATGGATTCCATCTTAGATTTCATGGCTTCTAGCCATTTGTTGGAATCTGGGCTCATCATCACTTCTTCATACGTCGTAGGGTCATCTATTTCATCAACCATGAAATTCATGATAGGATTCTCGTATAGTTCAGGAGATGCACGTGTCCTACTTGACCTGCGAGGTTCGGTAGTATCCTCTTTCGGAGTTTCATGATCATTATCATTAGTTCCTTCTTCATTTGGTGAAGTCAACTCCAGAACAATTTCCGGCGCTGCGCCACTCACCGTTTCATGAAGAGAAGGTTAAATAACCTCTTTGAGTTCTACCTTCCGACTATTCACACCTTTCATGAGAAACTCTTTCTCTAGAAAGGATCCATTCTTGGCAACAAAAACCTTACCCTTGGATCTGTGATAGAAGGAATACCCAATTATTTCTTTAGGGTATCCTATGAAGACACATTTTTCCGCTTTGGGTTTGAGTTTATCAGGCTAAAGTTTCTTCACATAAACATCGCATCCCCAAACTTTAAGAAATGATATCTTAGGTTTGTTTCCAAACCACAATTCATACGGTGTCATTTCAACCGGTTTAGATGGTTCCTATTTTAAAATGAATGCAACGGTTTCTAGCACATAACCCCAAAATGATAGTGGCAAGTCAGTCAGAGACAAGATCGAACCATATCCAATAAAGTATGATTACGACATTCCGACACACAATTACACTGTGGTGTTCTGGCAGGCGTGAGTTGTGAAACTATTCCACATTCTCTCATATGTGCGCTAAACTCGTAACTTAGATACTCACCTCCACAGTCGGACCGCTGAAATTTAATCTTTCTATTACGATGATTTTCGACTTCACTCTAAAATTCTTTGAACTTTACAAAGGTTTCAGACTTGTGTTTCATTAAATAGATATACCCGCATCTACTCAAATCATCCGTGAAAGTCACAAAATAATTATATCCACCTCGCACCGACACACTCATTGGACCACATACATCAGTATGTATGATTTCCAATAAATCTGTCGCCCGCTCCATTGTACCAAAAAACAGGGTTATAGTCATCTTGCCATAAGGCATGGCTCACATGTATCAAATGATTCAAAATCAAGTGATTCCAAAAGTCCATCAGAATGGAGTTTCTTCATGCATTATATGCCAATATGACCTAGACGGCAGTGTCACATATATGCAGATATATCATTATCAAATTTAATCCTTTTAGCATCAAAATTATGAATGTGTGTATCACTACTATCGAGATTCAACAGAAGTAAACCATTCAACACAGGTGCATGACCATAAAAGATATTATCCATATAAATCAAACAACCATTGTTTTCGGATTTAAACGAATAACCGCTTCGCAATAAACACGATACAGATACAATGTTCATGCTTAGCACAAGAACCAAATAACAATTATTTAGATTTATCACTAATCCCGACAGCATATGGAGAGGCAACGTTCCAACGGTGATCACATCAACTCTTGATCCATCGCCGATATGCTTCGTGACCTCATCCCTTGCTAGTTGTCGCTTGTTCTGCAGCCCCTAATTCAAGTTACATATATTATCAACCGATCTAGTATCAAATACCCAGGTGCTACTATGAGTACTAGTCAAGTACACATCAATTACATGTATATCACATATACTTTTGTTTGCCTTGCCGGCCTTCTTGTCCGCCAAATACTTGGGGTAGTTGCGCTTCCAATGGCCAGTCCCCTTACAATAATAACACTCAGTATCAGACTTAGGGCAATCTCGGGATTTATTTTCAGGCACGGCAACAGATTTGCCTCCCTTCTTTCCCTTCTGTTTATCCTTCTTGTCTTTCTTGAAACCGGTGGTCTTATTGATTATCAACACATGATGCTCTTTCTTGATCTCCACTTCTGCAGTCTTAAGCATTGACATAAGCTCAGGGAGTGACTTCTTCATGCCCTGTATATTATAGTTCATCATGAAGCTCTTGTAGCTTGGTGGCAGAGATTGGAGAACACGATGTATGCCTAAGTCAATGGGAATCATTATTTCGAAGGACACAAGCTTATCGGCGTACCCTGATATTTTGAGTACGTGCTCACTAACGGAGCTGTTCTCTTCCATCATGCAGCTAAAGAACTTTTCAGAAGCGCCATAACTCTCTACGGCAGCATGGGTATCGAAAATCATTTTCAATTCTCCCATGGTATCAAAGGTATTGCCATTTTTGAAACGCTTTCGAGGTTCTGGCTCTAGCCCATACAGTATGCCGCAATGAACTAAGTTGTGGTCCTCCTGATGAGTCAAATAAACATTCTTTTCCTTGTTAGGGGCATCAAGAGCTGGTAGGGGGCCTAGCGGCGCTTCTAGCACATATTGCTTTTGTGCAGCAGTGAGGAGAATCCTCAGATTCAGGGCCCAGTTGGTAAAGTTGCTACCATTCGTCACAAGGTTCTCTTTCTCCATGAACACATTGAAATTAAAATTAGGTGGTGCCATCTACAACAGAATTTTTAAAGTTTATTTACACTAAGTTTATGATAGATCGAGTTCAACTAATCCAAATTACGAATGAACTCCCACTCAAAAACAACATCCCTCGTGTCTTTTTGGTGATTACATGAACCAAATCCACTACACCAAGTCCGATCATCACGTTAGTTGGTGTACCTTCAAAGGCAAGCATCATATCAACTATATGACTCATGCTTAACCTTTCGATCCATGTTCCGAGGCCATGTATGTACATGCTAGGCTCACCAAGTAAGAACCTTAGTACTCGCGTGTGTAAAACTGTCTTACACCCGTGGTATGAAAGCCTAGAATAAAAAACACCCGATCATCACGTGATGCCTTGAAACAATGATCCATAGAACGGTGCATACTTAAGGAAGAACACATTTTTATCTTGATATCTAAAAGAGGGATCATCTTATAATGCTACTAAAACACCAAACAAGCAATATAAGATGCAAACATCATATGCATAAAGTGAAATGATATGGTTCTAGCACTTGATCACTATCATGTGCATCATGGTATGATCTTTATCATTCCTTTGTGTGTAAGGCCAAGGTATATGGAACTTACACGTTAGGTGTGTTGTTAGAGTATCAACTATACTTCAACTTAGAACATTACCATATCATGACACTAGCCCAGTAACAATCTAAACTAGACGCTTCTAATTTATCCATTGCAAGTTTTACGTGGCTTAGGGCTTTCAAAGATAGAACCGGTCTTACCTACGAACATGGAACCACAACAATGATAACCAAATTATTAGCCACTTGTTGTAAATCATATATTGACTATAGTAGGAGAGACAAATACCCGCTAGCCACTTATGCAAAACTAGTTGCATGTCAAGCGTGGAACAGGTCCCATGTGCAAGAACATATAAAGTTAGTCCGGGCTGCTTCATCCCACTATGCCACCAATATCCAAAATACATGTAATAAGTAATAACATGATCATCATCTCCCACATACTCTTATGTGTACTACCCGTGCAAAGCATCTATGCATAGATCAGGCTCTGATACCACTGTTGGGTTTGCAGCATAGAAAACAAAAAAATCCTACGATGGGAACTACGAAGCACCAAGATCTATCTACTAGATACAAGCAACGAGTGGATATACATCAGAGAACATACCCTTGTAGACCGACAAAGCGTAACGAGGTTGAAATCGTGGATGATGTAGTCGAACGCTTGCCGATCTCAGGATTGAGAAGAAGTCCAGCGCCGCAAATCAGCAGCGCATCCGTGATCGCACACACGTCCGATCCACCGAACAACCTCCGCCTCCTTGCTCCAGCGATGCAGCGAAGCAGCAACTCCTTCCAGAAAAAAATCCACCGGGAACAAGTATCTCGCTAACCCAAGACCATGGGGGAATAATTCTAGAGGGGGAGAGAGATCATTCACGAGGAGGTGTGCTTTGTGAGGAGGAGAGGGGGGCCTTTTATAGGGGAGAGGGGGAAGCCCCTCCCATGGCCGGTGGCCAAGGTGGTGCCCCCACCTTTTCCATCATTCATGTGGTGGATTCTCCACTCACATAAACATGCCTCCACTCACACTTCCACTCACATGCATTAAATTTCCACGAAATTTAATGCAACTCTCATTTAATAAAACTCTTTTATTTATTTTATTCAGAATTTTGTTAATTACTTTAATTACGAAACATTAACATAAAACCCCCTCCAACATTTCAATATCACATGCAAAACCAATTTTAGCAATTTCACCCGAAACAATTTCGGTGTCCATTGAAATAATTCCAGCGCTTTGTAAATATTTTCTATGGAACACATTTGCTCCAAATGGTGCCGGTATCCCTTCAGTGTGTCACCCTATGGTTCACGAATAATGCATACATGATCGAGACCCTTCTCCGATCAATAATCAGTAGCGGGACCTGGAGATCCATACTGACTCCCACACATTCAACGATGACTTCTGTGATCGTGAGAAACTTTAACTCTAGTAACTAAATCCCTTTGTCTCGCGGTATATTACATGTCCGAGATTCGATCATTGGTATCTCCATACCTAGTTTGATCTTGTTACTGGCATGCACTCTTTTCTCGTTCCCATGATATAACATTCTAGTGATCACATCACTTGGTTGCAAGCTATCTCAATGTGATATCACGAAGAGGGCCCAGAATATAACTATCCGTGAGGATATGGACAAATCCCACTTTTGATACATGAGCATCAACATAACACCTTCGGAGTATCTAAACCCACATTTATAATCACCCTGTTACGGTGTGATGTTTGATGTAATCAAGTTACTCTTCTAGTGTTAGTGATTGACATGATCTCATGGTCTAAGGACTAAGATTACTTTGTATGATGTTATAGCAATTTAAACACAATGCCTTTGATTGTAATGTTATACTTAGGATGAATGTTAATCACATCATTCACCAATGTTGTGACCTCGTTATTAACAACATCCAGTGTCCATGATCAGGAAACCTTGATCATATTGTTAATTAGTGAGCTAGTTTATAAGAGAGGCATAACTAGGAACCCTTTATTTGTTTATTAAACACACATGTATTAACGTTTCCAATCAATACAATTATAGCATGTAAAATAAACATATATCATATACTTGGAATACGATAACAACAACTTTATTATTGCCTCTTAGGGCATATTCTCTTCACATGTATGCCCTTCCAAAGGCAGAGAGAAGAAAAATGGTGCATGGCCACCCTTCGGTAAGGGTACCCATGGTATCAAGTATGGATTCCAAGTGGTTTAGACCGACCTAATGTAAGATCTTGTATCTCACTTTTTTTGTTGTCGCCTTACTTCTCTATCAATTTTCTCATGAAGGTTGTCCCTTGTGTCGCTCACCCCATTATAAACAAGATGTTCAGAAATGACAAGTTGCTAACTCTGTATAGCGAGGGCCCTAAAGGCACGCGGCAACTATATGATGTGGATGTCTCTCAGACGATGGCCACCACCTATTTGGGTGGCTGAGGTTGGTCCAAGTATGTCCCGAGAATGGTCTAGAGCAGGGGATGAGGTAACATTCAATTTTAGCAAGCCTGGGCAGATACTTGCACGCCATCGTACACCTGTTGACCTACGGACCAAGAACAAAGGTAGTACTAATTAATTTGCTTATGTACTCATCACAACCTCTAATGATTTTCTTGCGACTAACTGTTCCGCACCATTGTCTTTACTCATCATATGACCCTGACCACTTCTGCAGTCCGCTTCCCCTTATGTACCCCCATAAGGGTGCCAACATCAAGATGCTGGCACTGGCACCGGCCCCAGTTCCTGCAGTGACACCTATTGACCTAAGTAGGAGAAAGAATAGAGGTAGTAACTTAATTCGCTTGTATACTCTCATCTCTGTCTAGCAGTAACTGTTGTATAAGAAACCATTTTGCTTGTACACATCTCATATGCCTATCTGACCACTCCTGCAGTCCCCTTACCTACCCCCTAGAAGGTAATCAACATCAAGCTGCTGGCACCCGCACCGGCACTGTCCCTAGTTCCTGGTCCGGCACCTGTTGACCTAAGGAGAAAGAATGGAGATAGTAACTTAATTTGCTTGTATACTCATCATATCCTCTGATCACTGTCTTGTGAGTAACTGTTGTATAAGAGACCAATTTTCTTGTACACATCTCATCTGCCTCTACCATCCCTGCAGTCAGCTTATCTACCCCTTAGAAGGAATCTAGCACCAAGTTGCTAGCGCCGACACCGGTTCTGGGCCTTCTGGCTCCTGCACCAGCTCCTCTACAATTAGTGGCACCATCTACTCCACCAGCACCAGCGGCCCCAGCACATGCACCGACACAAGCTCCTTCATCACCTCGGGAAGTGCCTTGTCGGACCATATCCTACACATGTGTCATCACTAGGTCACACCGGATTATGTTTGTGAGTACATGGCGGCAGATAAACTGCTCTGAATGTCTTCTCAAGTTTCACATGATTCAGTGCAATGCTCTTAGTAATTATGCGTCTATCTCTTGCTTTGACTCAGAAATTGCCTAAGAGTGCCACAAAGCAACTCCAAGCCAGACGAAAGGGCACAATAGTCTTCAAGATGTAGAGCTAAGGAGTGCAAATCGAGGGACGCTACACCATTAACTCGACTGATGGGCACTTAGTAGCTACTTCTAGGTGGATCAAATTCTGAAAAGCAGCCAACCTTACCATTGGAAGAATTATCAAGGTTGATGTATCTGGCTATCCTGAATGCCGCATGATATTCATGAAGTTCCTAGCTATCTAGCTCTTTGGTCGCATGCTATTGTGATTAATTATGTGGTTGTCTTATCTCCACTTGTCATATATGGGTGGTAAAATTGTGATAACCTTTTGCTGGATTAGAGCTATGACTAGTACGTACTGGTATGGTATATCTGTATCTATATGATGGTTCCTTATATGACCAAATATTATGACAATGATTGTAGAAAAGGGCAAACTGATCGTGTGACATGGGTTTTAGAGCTGAAACAAGAACTAGCTCTCTATGTACTGTTATTGAATTTTAGTGTCTGTATTACTAAATTAGTCACTTTGAAATGCTTCAGAATTGGTCAAGTGTTGCTAAATATGAACTAATAATCTGTCAATATTTTTTATGTCTTATTATTTTGTACTCCTTAATCTTTCAAATGCTACTGAATTTGTCAAAAGTTTTGTCGTTGTTGTTGGTTGCTTGCTCTAGAGCTTTTTCTTGTGTGTCATCGAAATCGTTGGATGTGTTTTGGACAGAGATGAGAGGGTAAACATATATAGCATGATTTCACCAAGTGAAGTCATTAGATACTAGCCCTGTTTTTGCGCACGTGGTGTGTGTTATTTAGATACTTTTACATGAATATATGTCAAAGGAATTATCGTTTTTTCCTCCCTCGGTGAGGTCTGTGTTTGAATCTGGCAAGCCACAACTCAGTGAAATTTGAGATAGGAGCTCATTAACCATAGCCCAAAAACTTTTTAATTTGGCCTTTTTGGCATTTCCCCCCACCTCTAAAAAAAGCTCTGCATACCCATGTTTTTAACAAACTAATCCATTCTATGGCTTTTTACAAATTGAGGTTCCAGTAGCACTGCCCTTTTATTTTAAAAGAGATAAACATGGACAAACATAATATTTTTAAGAAGACTAGTACATAAGTTATAGGTACTATAAAGCTTTTAATGATAATATTCATCCAATTTATTTTGCGTAGTGACAACACATACAATTTATATTTGTTGAGATTTTGAGTTTGAATCCTGTGTGCCTGACATATATTAATTTGGGTTTACTTTTTTATGTAGCAATACTGTTTTACGGAGAGGCTGCCATCGCAGACCCACCAGCCTACAATGTTCCTCGAGTTTAATGGGCAGGTTTGCAAAAAAGAAGTTAAGTACTTATACAGAGAGGCTGGCATCAGGGATCCACAAACCAGAACATACCAGGTAGGCTGACATGCACAAGCCAGAACATACTAGGGAGGCTGACATATGGGCCCCAATAGCAAGACCACACGCGGCTACCGCATCGAGCAACGTTTCCAAGGTCAAAACAACGAGCGCAGCCAAAAAAAGTCCATCATACACATATTTCATTTACAAAGAGACTGACATGTAGGACCTAGTAGAGAGACCTTATATAGGTGCTGCATCGAGCAACATTGCCAAGTTCGAAATAGGGAGGCGCGAGCAAGGAACGAAAAATTTCAGCATAAACACTTTTCTTCTAATGAGAGGGACATGGGGGTCTGCTTTTGTTTTGAGAGAAAGAGATGGTGGGCTGTTGAGCACATCCCAGAAAAATTTGAAAAAGGAGCCCATGGAGCATAGCCTATGTAGTATATCCCATATAGAGAAGCCCATGTAGATAGGCAATCTCTTTTTAATTCAGCCTTTTGGGAGGCGCGAGCGATAAAAAAAATTCCATTATGTACACATTTATTCTAATGATAGGATGATATGTGGGATCCAGCAGCCTGATTAAACGGTAGATGCATCGAGCAACGCTATGAAGTTCGGAACAGGGTAGCGCGAGCGAAGGGGAAAATTCCATCATACACATGATTCTTCTAATGAGAGGCTGACATGTGTGACCCATCAGCCTGACTAAACGGCAAACGCATCGAGCAACGTTATCAAGTTAAATCAGGGAGGCGTAACCGAAAAGTATGGTCTGGTAGAGACACTGACATCCGTGACCCACACACCTCAAAAGACTTCGGCGAGTCAACATCGCGCGAGGAACAGAAAATCTTGCTTCTACCACACGCTAGGCGAGCTTCCTCCATATTTTTAGCGGTTTTGTCGTAGTAGAGAGCCGTGAAACCGGGAAAAAAGTTCCCCATCGGCCATGGTTGAGCCGAGAAATTCGTCGCGGAAGACGCGCCTTCTAGGACGACCGACGGGCCAAGTCATTGCAGATGGACATTTTTGTTGTAGTAACTTTTGGCTCTTGGTATGAATTAATAAAGAAAGATGTTGGGCCCGCAATGTTTCTGTTATACCACTCCGAGGGATATGATATTTACGAATGAGAACTTCGGCTGCCCACTTCTAAATCCGCAAAATCTGGACCTCGTCAATGGCAGGAGCACTGCACCAGTCCCAACAAAACGTGAGCACACGTAGAGACAACAACCTCGTTGCATCGAGAGCGGGCGAGCGTGCCGTAGGGCTCCAAGCCCCATGCATCAGTACCAGGCTACCGCATACACCCGAGGCTTCAGAACCACCGCATCGGGAACACATATGATTCATTTGCTACACAACATAATTCTTAATTTCATTCCTTGTGTGCTTAAGAACTCTAGTCAACAACGTCCATGTCGTCACTTGCGTCCACAACACTCTCGTTGTCACCGTGGGAGGAAAGAGAGGCATTATATGAGAACGTAGTCACTGCCCCTGTGCCACCATGTTCATGTCCATCAGACACGGATGATGATGTCAAGACGGAGAGTACGGCGAAAGCGCAAGACTTCAAATCCAGTCGCAGCCGTCCTACTTACGGGGAATGTTAACATACACGAGTTAGAAATAAACTAGGATTGATAGACCTTATTGTACTCCAAATCTATCTCTCCTGTAGTTCTATATATACCCCGTCATGGTCAACTAAATAAACATGAGAAAAATATTAGGTTCTGCAAAAAAACATGAAAGTGCTGAAAATTCGTAACACAGGATGCAACACTGGCTTTGTGTAATTCAAAGAAGAAAAAACACGGGGTTCCATGAAAAGGTATTCTATATAACTAAGAAGATCAACCCCACTATCTTATTTCTCTCAACATGCAGCTATGCCACATAGGCGGTCCCATCACATCACACAACTCATGTCCACATCGTCGCATGCACCCAGTCATCCAGGCTATAACGTTGTCGATTCAGTGGCCATAACATTTTCTCCACAACACTTTCCTCTTCGTCTCCTCACTCTTCATATTGAAAACAGACAGGGCGCTGAGAATTGATCACTTAGGCAGACGACCAGTTGGTTGCCTCCTTATTCCCCTCCACCCACCACGTGTGTATATAACTAAGAAGATCAACCCCACTATCTTATTTCTCTCAACATGCAGCTATGCCACATAGGCGGTCCCATCATATCACACAACTCATGTCCACAACGTCGCATGCACCTAGTCATCCAGGCTATAACGTTGTCGATTCAGTGGCCGTAACATTTTCTCCACAACACTTTCCTCTTCGTCTCCTCACTCATCACATTGGAAACGGACAGGGCGCTGAGACTTGATCACTGAGGCAGACGACCAGTTGGCCGCCTCCTTATTCCCCTCCACCCACCACGTGTGTGCATAAATACTCTGCTCCCCTTCCCAAAATTCCCTCCTCGGTCTGGGTGTTGGAACCTCAATAAGTCCCGGTTGATATCACATTCTTTTCCTGCCATTCCACACCACTGCAAGTCTGCACCTACGCTTATGTGCTGCAGGTCTGCAGGACACGACGACTTTTCGATTTTGGCTATCACCCTCAAGGCGCTCACCATGGAGAAGCTAAGAAAGCATGCGGGACCGTCCTCAAAGCAGAGACGTTTGGATTCCACGTGTGTAGTCCCAATCCAGATGATGACCGGTTTCTGTTATGGAATTGTGAGGTCAATCGTCTATCGTAGGGTTGTTCTGTGTTCAGTTTAGCTCTTTGCCTTTGGAGAGGCAAACGTCGGCATCGCAGCTTTCTTAATATTTTGCATTCCCATCTTCTATTTTTTTAGATGGCCTTCCCGTCTTCTATTGGGCCTTGGCATCACAACCTGCCAGAATTTGCGGTAGCAGGCTCGCTGATTCCCTTCAAAGTAAGCAAACAAGATTTGCTAAATTAGCTAGCTGCAAGCAGAGCCCATGGTACCAAGTACACGGTGATTTTTTCCATTCCCTTTCCTACCTTAGTATGGTTGTATGTGCAGCATTTGAACAACTGGTGGCCTTCCAACTCATAGGTAAGAGTGTGAACACCCTTAATTATGGGGCAATGAGATTGGTATGAAAATCTTGGTTTTTCTAGGGTATGATATACTTATTCATCTATTTTAGGTGTATACTTCCTCGTGAGAAATTTGTCCGTGCTACTTCCAAAGTTGCAGAACTACTTTTGATCTCATAACAAAATTATATACACCCGTTTTGCACGCATGATAAATAGATACTTCTGCATCTACTACTATTTTTCCGATTTACAGCCAAAATAGTTTATATTTATATGTGTAAATCTTTTGGGCATTCAGTAAATTATTCATGTTGCTTCAAAATATATTCAATAAAACATTATTTGTCATTACATAAATATATAATGTGTGTCTTCTATCGAACTAAGCAAATATTTTGACTCTGAATTTACAATCATGTCTGCAAAATTACTGTGGGCTCCCCGGATTATTCATCCGAGAAAATATGCATACATCCACGTTCCCATGATCAGTGAGCCGTGGAACATAACCGACAGGTACCATTACAACATCCGAAACATAAAAAAATTATAAGACTTACATAAATGCCATCATGGCTACATCAGCATTAGCAGCGGAACATCGCCAAGCGCAGATCCCAATCGTGCCTCAACCTACAGGCAGCTGACTGGGGAGACGGCCTAGCTCACTGGACGTCACCTGAATCTTCCAAAGTCGAACCTCTGAAAGTCTGGCCAAGTAAATAGCCAGGGACAAAGCCGTGAGTACTTTTGAATGTACTCGCAAACCACCAGGATAAGGGAAAACAAGGAAATGCAATTCTGGCTGTGGCGAGATAGTTCTATATGGGGTTGCTTTTGAAAAGCCTAAACTAACTTTTGAAGTTATGGCATCTCCATATCTTTGCTGAAAAAGAGTTTGGAAAACATGCTTCGGTTTTATAAATCAAGACATCTCCATATCTTTGTTGAAGAAGAGTTTTGAAAATAGTTTTGTAGATAAAACCCTTGCTAAACATCTTCGACCCCTCGGGTCAAAACAAAGCTTTCAAACTCGGGTTCCCCCGGAACCTTCGTCCTCTTCGTCCTTGTGTCCCACACAAGCACAGTTTGGACTCCTAGCCAACACCTTTACAACCGTACTTGACCGTGGACATGGCTATTCGAATAGGTTATACTCTGTAGAGTTTGCGCACTTTCCCCACAAGAATCAATACATCCGCCGGGATACAACCACGGCCCACTACCACTGTAGATGGGGGTCCGGATAATCAAACCTAACCTTTCACTTGTCTATCCTAGCAAAGGCATGCTTTTCCTCTTGGGTTTGTTCTCCCCGGCAACGAGTATGCGGCTCCCAGCCACAGTCCTGCCTTCCGTACACGTGCATACCCAAGCCGCAACTTGGCGTATACCTTAAATCTGGTGACTCCACTTCCTTTCATACTCCAAGTCATACCGTCCGCGGGAGACCCAATTGTTGCACCGGCCTCCTGCCAGTTCAGGCTCACTCTTGCCGAAATAAGCAATAGGCTTTAGATCCGTGATCTGGTGGCGCCTGCCCGGAATTCCAGGGATCTCTCCCTATAAGTATGGTAGAAGTTTCCTCGGCTAATGCGGACAAACTACGAGTTAAGCCCCAGCACATGGGGTAATGTGGTTGCGCGGGTAAAAGTTGTTCCAGTAAAGGTGTAGAACATCCCATCACATTCTCACTTCTCACCATCACCTTTTCTTTCGATAAAACATCCGCTTGGAACGATGCCTCTTCCCAAGGGTTTTACAAACAGTTTTAAAAACGTTTGTAGTGGGGTAAATCCCAAAACGGTTTATTTTCTCAAAACCGAGGTTTTCCAACGAGGTAGGATGCTAACCATCATACTCTCGGTCTAAAGGGGATAAAATGATAGGTTCATCAGGGTGGTGCCTCGAAGGACACGAAATCATAACTTGGAGGAGCCAAGTAACTATCGCAGTATTTGTAAAACAAGACATGGATATAGATAATGCAATTTATAAAGAGGATACAAAACAGGTAAAAGAGAGTAGGACATATATCAGAGTTCGGAAAATGGTGGCTTGCCTGTGGTCAGCAATAAGTCCGTGGACTTCTTCAGATGACCAAGAATACCCAATAAATAATTAATAAGAATTCCCTTCCTTCTTGTCGTCGGACACTCACACTATCGTCGTCATCGGGTAAGCATGCAAGCAGACAATACCACAATCAATACAGGGAATACAAGCATCACACCATACAGCAAGCAAACATACTGAACACTACTGAACTTGGTAGGTTTTGAAGGGCGGGGTTCTATTAGTGGAATTTACTAGATTCCACTTGTAGTGGTTTCCATTTGGAAGATAGTTGTCAGGGCTAGAGGCAAGGCATTTGGATTAGGGTTCTGAGGTTAGTAGGCTACCAAGGGATAACCATGTTATCCTCAGTTATGTCTTGACAAGACAAAACCAACACAAGTGGTTTCACTTGATTATCAATTTCCTTGATTTAGTTATGCTTTTTATAGTGGAAATAACTCTAGTTTGAGGAAATAATTCACCAGAAGAGTTCTGGAGCTCCAAAAATTATTTCCTTGGATGGTTATGTAGTGTTTGATGTACTGAACAACCTAGAGTTGGAATCAAGTCAAAATAATTACCAGAATTCCCTCAGAAAATTCCCAAAGGCAGTTCTGTACAGATTTTCTCTTTTCCACCAGATTAATTCTACAGAAGCTATGGAGTTGGTTCCAAGGGCATATAATAGGTACCTAAAATAGTTCTCTGTAGAATTTGGATTCACTCTTTTTGGAGAAGCCAAACACCTGGAGGGATTTAATTAGGGAAATACCCATGATAGAGGTATTTAAATCTCTAAAAATTCAACCAGAGCTCAGTAAATTCTGAGATGCTAGGATTTGCTATATATTGATATCCTGGGCTACTAGAAGGTGGAATCAGGTCATTACCACATTTGGTTATACCTGGGGAATTTATCTAAGATAGAAAGTAGTTGTTTTGGTTATTTTTGCTAAAGGCAGTATACTGTTCAACTTGACCTGGGACCTGTGCTGGATGATAGGTATTTTCAATACCTTCCAGTAGGAATTTGGTTCACCTCAAATGGAGATGTAAAACTCCCTGAGGAATTTAATTAGTGTTCCAGATACATTTTAATAGAATAAATTCTAGGAATTAATGGATTTAATTTGGACTTGGGGTTGCTTCTGCATGTTTGAGAAAACATCAGAGAACCACCAGAAATTGGAATCTTGGCATTTGGACTTGATTTACATTTTCAAATAGATTTAAACTAGGGGATCCATCTCTAGATCTGGACAAAAATGAATAAAAAGGAAAAGTCTTACGGGCTAGGATCTGGGGCTACTGGGCCGCACAGAGGCAGGCCGGCCCAAGGCGGAGCAACGCGACACGCGGGAGCCAGCGCTTGAACCTAGCAAGCGGGGCCCGACGGTTAGCGGTGGAGGGCGCCGAAGCGGTATAGGGCGTTGTCGGCCATTGGATCAAGTCGCAACAAACGGCTCGCCAATGTCGTCTTTGCAGAGACAGAGCGCCGGTGACGGAACCCTAGTGAGCAGCGGAGCTCGGCCGGGAGGCTCACTTGGGGCTCGAGGGAGGTCGTGGAGGCGGCAGGGCGATGCGGTTGACAACGGCGAGCAGATCAGTGGGCGGCACGACGACGGAGGTCCACTGGAAGCAGCTCGTGCAGCGGTGGCCGAGAGTGACCTCGTCGGTGCTCAGCGACTACGGTGGAGGAGTAGGTCCTGGACAGAAACAAGACTAGGGTTAGTTAGAGGAGAGGTAGGGGAACTCGTGGGCAGACATGCAAAAGAGATGGAGCAAGGGAGGAGGAGCCTTGCTCGATCTTGGTTGGGGGACGAAGCCTCTCCTCCTTCTTCTCTCGGGCAGCACAGAGCTGGGGAGGGAGAGTGGAGCTGGGGAAGGGTGAGTGGGGGTGAGAGGGAGGAAATGAGGGGCAGAGGGCTGGCTGGGGTGGCCTGCTGGCTTTATACCAAGGAGGGGAAGTGGATGGAGTAAAAGTCCAATTTGGACATGGGAGAGGGGCAATGCTGGCCAGGGACTGGTCTAGAGGGAGGTGGGGAGGGGTATGATTGGTATTTGCTCGGGCTGGAGCTCAGAGAGAGTGTGAGGGCTGTTGTGATAATTTATTGTGGCAAATCCTTGTCAGATTTGGGGTTATCTCTCTCTCTCTCTTACTACTAGTACAAGGGCAAAATGGGGATTTGTTGGGGTGGAGCTATAGTGTTGGTCGATCAGTGGGGTGTCTTGATGCTGAGGATGAGCTTTGATCAGGTTTTGATGGAATTTGGAAATGTTTGGAGTAGTGGAGTTGCTTAATTGGCAAATTGGTCCAATTGATGGTTGTGAAGGAAGTCCAAAATCTTGCATTGGACTAGAGGAGGAAATGGTACTGGTAGATAGGTGAGGTCAAGGTAGACTCCTGGGATTTATTTGGGATTTTTCAGAGGAGTTTTAGTCCCCTTAAATCCATTTACTTAAAAGGGGTAGAATTGGTTTTTAGAAGATCAGTTGATAAGTTTTCATTGGGAAAGGATGAATTTTTATGTGGAAGGGTCCCAAATGTGAATACACACCTAGGGGAATTTTCCCAAGATTTATTAGGGACTAGAAGTATTTAAAACAATTAGTATTCCTATTCAGCCATTTAAGAAAATGGGCAAAAAGAAATAATAAAGCTTCTCGGAAGTATTTATTTTTGAGATGGTAAGGTGGGGTATGATATATGGAACTCACTTGAGCCAAAAGTGGGAGGAGTCCTTTGGCAAAAACCAAACTTTCCTTTAGGGAGTGAGTTTTGGAGATTTTGACTATTTAAGGAATTAAATAGTTTTGGGGCCACACAAGTTATGGATAATTATTGATAAATCTTGTGGACCAATGTAGATGATATAGAAATGGTCTATCAAGCATTATAAACCTTGTGGAATGGAGATCCAACTTGAATGGATGGAAAACAATGAGTTGATGATCTAGGGTGATGTTATTTTTATACCACCAAAACATGCTTGCATCTTGGAGCTTAGAGCTCACCTTGGTGCAAGGAATAGATGGATAGGTAGACCAGGTTATATAGATGGTCATGGCAGGAGGAGTTTGAATTAATAGCATTTGAGGTGATCTAGAAGTGATGGCAAACTTTGTTGAAATTAAGGCTGCCATGCAATATGAGTCATGATGCCTTATAAACCATGTGGGTTTAAGCAGCACAGGGATCCACTTGGAGCAAGTGAAGTAGATTTTGATAGAAATCAATGAGTAGATTACAACCATGCAGAGAGTTGGTCCATAGGAGGTTGTATGAGGGTGAGAGCTTCTACCAAAGTGGGCCTGATGACTAGTTTTGCAGGAAATATTAGTTTCTTGTATACAAACCATCAAGGACAAGTGGGTTGGAAGAGGATCTAACCAAGGGAAAATGTGGTACTTGGTAGTCCTTAGGATGGTTAGAAAGATGGTTCAAGTGAATTTCCAAAAATGCACCTGGTTTGAGAAAAGGAGGCATTCAAAAAGGTGATATTGAAGCTGTTCCCAGACTTACAAAATTGGTAGTTTTGAAGGAATTTGACTAGAGTATGAGAGGGAATGTTCTTGGGGGAGTTGCAACATACTGGAGCATTAGAAAGTGAATGATATGTAAGTGTAGAGTGAGTAGAAGAGATCCATTCTTGATATTGGTCTTCATGGACTTGAAAACATCTAGAAAGGGAAATCCTTAGAATTGATCTGGTTAAAGGTTTTGGATGATCACCTAGTGGATAGGGATCACATCTAGGTTTGTAATCTTGATTAGGGATTGATGGTTTGGAAACATCTTGATCCTAGTGATGAGCTCCTAGGGTGGCTCATACTACTTCCTAGACAAACAAAACAAGCAGCAGATCAAGGCAAGTCATTAGACAGCAGATCAAGGCAACTCATCTTATAACTAAGCTCAACCACTATTGAGGTTACCATCAAGCCTAGCTTGGAGGTAAGGTTGGGACATTTTGAAGTGTTGAAGCTTGAATCAGATGAGAGTTCTTGGTATCTCCACCAAGAGTGGAATTCAAATGTTTTGAAAAGAGGTTTTGGGGAAAACTAGAGATAAGATTAGTTGAGTGTTCTGTCTTGAAAACATAAGGAGATTTTATTATATATATCTCCATAGTTTTGTCACTAGAATCTACCAAAATATTTTTGGTTACATAGGCATCTTGGCTCATGTTTTGAAATGCCAGAATGTTTGAGAATATGTAAAATGAGCCAGGATAGTTTTGGGTAAATAGCTTTTGACAACTGAGGGTGGGGTAAGGAGTACCATAAGATACACTCTTATATGCACAAGTGCAAACAAACAACAAGCAAGCACTGCACCAAAGCACAAGAAAAAGTTTTTGTTCCCCCTGATTTTTGCATTCTGGACAACAAGTCAGGGTTGCTGAACTTGGGATGTTACAGACCTTTCCCCCTTAAAAGAATCTCGTCCCGAGATTCGGGAGAGTAAAGTTAGGGGATTTGCCTTAGCTAGTGCTATGTGTTTCTTGCGGACTAACTTGCCGACTTTATCCTCGAACAGAAACTCCTCAACAAAGGGGGGGTGAACTTCAATCTTCTTGAAACTCGGGGGTCGAGTTGGCTTCAACCTGGATTGTGGGGAGGAATTGTCCCTTGGTAAGGATCTACGACGCTTCTCTTAAGTGGGTTGTTATATCCAAGTGTGTGTCCTAAATTCTGGGTCTTCGGGTCCCACGGTGGGATTTTCTTTTGGCAGAGGGGTAATCTATGTTGCGGGAAAGACGCGGTCTTTCCCCTTAGGATTTGATCTGGGTAGGTCAGAGAGTTACTAGTCGGGGACTTTCTTATGAGGGCGGCAACAGATAGTTCTTAAGGTAGCGGACATCGACTACAGAGGGAGGGTATGGACTAGTCTATTACAGGTTGCACTTGCCGACGTGCGGAGAATCCTAGAGTGGCTTATGGAGCTTCTCTCTATATTTACTTCCACGGAGTGTTGTCACCTATAGAAGTGCGGAAAATCTTCAGCCTTGTGCTGCGAGGTAGCGAGCGGTAAGGTGACCATCTTTTCTGGGGAAGGGGACCTTGGGTGCCTTCGGGCTTCTCTTTCACGGAAGTCTTGGCGGATTTTCTCTCGGGGCATTCTCGGCTGAAGTGACCGGGTAGTCCACACGTGAAGCAGGGGCTCTTGTTCCTTCGTGGCTGAGTTGACGACTTTTCCATGCTGACATCGGGAGATTGGCACGCCTTGCCAAGGAGGGGATATATTGGGCATTTGAGGGGGACATGGTCTTGGCCTTCGCAGAGGAAACAAGTGATAAGTCGGGTTGGGCAAACTTTGGGTGAATGGGGTTCTCCGCAGTTGGGGCAGTGGCCGGAGCATCTATTGGCTTGGTGTCCTTCGTCTCCGCAGCAGCTACATGCCTTCTTCGAGCTTTCTGACTCCATGACCATCCTGGGAAAATCTCCGGTTGAGGGTACGCATTCCGGGTTGGGTCTATTGCCACGACTTGGGTAAAACACGCAAGAAGAAGACAACCAAACAAGCATGGCAATCCAAGGAAGTTATTACAAACCAACCAAATCCGCACCCGAGGGTGCTAATAGTACTTAGGCATTACAATGCGCGTTCAGGGACGATACATGACTCTACCCTATTGCTAAACGGGCGAGTACCGCAATGCGGGTGATTATTCGGAGGGTGCATCTGTGAAGTCGGGCTGACTCCGGGGTTTCAACTACTGCAGATCCTCGGGGGTTTGCAGGATATTCAGCTCGTCTTCCGTGAAGGTGAGAGTGGTGCCTTCCCATGGTGCAGGGTTGGAGGTTGACTCGGTCGGAGCAGGTGACTGTATGATAGGGTGATACTCATTGAGGGAGGAGAGTTCGTCATCAGTCCCGGAGTTCTCGTCTTCAGGGGTTGGGGGTACTTCAATGATCAGCTTTCTCGCCAAGCGGGCATTGGTGGCTTGGATACTTCTTTCGCGCTTACAGAGTAGGTTGATATCCATCTTTAGAAGCAGATTCTCGCGTCTGGCCTTGTCAATATCTTCCTGGGAGCGTTGGAGTAGGTATTCCATATTCTCCAGCCGATTCCCGATGCAGCAGGTGAGGAAAGACTCCGTAGGTAGTCCGTCTTCATCTCGCTTTCCAAACAAGTGGTAGGGAGTATCTTTCAACTCATCTTCGTGGATCTTGCAGAGGCACGCCATGATCTCCTGTATGGCTCGCACCACTCCATCTACCCAGTTGTTGTCGAGGAAGGTGAAGATTGTGGGCGAGGTGTCCTCATCGGGGGAGGGAATCACAGCCTTGATGACCCATTGCATCACATTGGTGTTACTGCGAGGAATTTCGGTTCCTTCAATAGTTGGTGAGGGCCTCTTGACTATCTTCAGTAGATTGTGAAGCTACTCTTCAAAGGGCCAGAAACTGTCTCCAACGACGATGCGCTCTGAGCGGAAAGAGGCCATCTATAGCAGGTTTTTGAGATGGGGTTGGGTTAGTGACAAGTGTGCATGATTTTAAGATTATGAAATCCTTAATGCAAGTAGTTTTCTCCAAAATCAGAGGGAAAAAACATAAGCACTTTTGCAAATAGTCATCTTTTCTCCCTTATCTTTTAGAAAATAGGTTTCTCGTTTTCCTGTCTAGCGTCCATGCTAACTAAGGTCTCCTACAGTCATGATGGCTCTGATACCAAGTTTGTGGGCTCCCCGGATTATTCATCCAAGAAAATCCCTGTTATGCTTACATCCATGTTCCCATGATCAGTGAGCCATGGAACATAACCGACAGGTACCATTACAACATCCGAAACATAACGAAATTACAAGACTTACATAAATGCCATTATGGCTACATCAGCATTAGCAGCGGAACATTTCCAAGCGCAGAGCCCAATCGTGCCTCAACCTACAAGCAGCTGACTGGGGAGACGGCCTAGCTCGCTGGACGTTACCTGAATCTTCCGAAGTCGAACCTTTGAAAACCTGGCCAAGTAAATAGCCAGGGACAAAGCCGTGAGTACTTTTGAATGTACTCGCAAACCACCAGGATAAGGGAAAACAAGGAAATGCAATTCTGGCTGTGGCGAGATAGTTCTATATGGGGTTGCTTTTGAAAATCCTAAACTAACTTTTGAAGTTATGGCATCTCCATATCTTTGCTGAAAAAGAGTTTGGAAAACATGCTTCGGTTTTATAAATCAATACATCTCCATATCTTTGTTGAAGAAGAGTTTTGAAAACAGTTTTGTAGATAAAACCCTTGCTAAACACTTCGACCCCTCGGGTCAAAACAAAGCTTTCAAACTCGGGTTCCCCCGGAACCTTCGTCCTCTTCGTCCTTGTGTCCCACACAAGCACAGTTTGGGTACTCCTAGCCAACACCTTTACAACCGTACTTGACCGTGGACACGGCTATTTGAATAGGTTATACTCTGCAGAATTTGCGCACTTTCCCCACAAGAATCAATACATCCGCCGGGATACAACCACGGCCCACTACCACTGTAGATGGGGGTCCGGATAATCAAACCTAACCTTTCACTTGTCTATCCTAGAAAAGGCATGCTTTTCCTCTTGTGTTTGTTCTCCCCGTCAACGAGTATGCGGCTCCCAGCCATAGTCCTGCATTCCATACACGTGCATACCCAAGCCACAACTTGGCGTATACCTTAAATCTGGTGACTCCACTTCCTTCCGTACTCCAAGTCATACCGTCCGCGGGAGACCCAATTGTTGCACCGGCCTTCGGCTAGTTCAGGCTCACTCTTGCCGAAACAAGCAATAGGCTTTAGATCCGTGATCTGGTGGCGCCTGCCCGGAATTCCAGGGATCTCTCCCTATAAGTATGGTAGAAGTTTCCTCGGCTAATGCGGACAAACTACGAGTTAAGCCCCAGCACATGGGGTAATGTGGTTGCGCGGGTAAAAGTTGTTCCAGTAAAGGTGTAGAACATCCCATCACATTCTCACTTCTCACCATCACCTTTTCTTTCGATAAAACATCCGCTTGGAACGATGCCTCTTCCCAAGGGTTTTACAAACAGTTTTAAAAACGTTTGTAGTGGGGTAAATCCCAAAACGGTTTATTTTCTCAAAACCGGGGTTTTCCAACGAGGTAGGATGCTAACCATCATACTCTCGGTCTAAAGGGGATAAAATGATAGGTTCATCAGGGTGGTGCCTCGAAGGACACGAAATCATAACTTGGAGGAGCCAAGTAACTATCGCAGTATTTATAAAACAAGACATGCAGATAGATAATGCAATTTATAAAGAGGATACAAAACAGGTAAAAGAGAGTAGGACATATATCAGAGTTCGGAAAATGGTGGCTTGCCTATGGTCAGCAATAAGTCCCTTGACTTCTTCATATGACCAAGAATACCCAATAAACAATTAATAAGAATTCCCTTCCTTCTTGTCGTCGGACACTCACACTATCGTCGTCATCGGGTAAGCATGCAAGCAGACAATACCACAATCAATATAGGGAATACAAGCATCACACCATACGGCAAGCAAACATACTGAACACTACTGAAGTTGGTAGGTATTGGAGGGGTGGGGTTCTATTAGTAGAATTTACTAGATTTCCACTGCAGTGGTTTCCATTTGGAAGATAGTTGTCAAGGCTAGAGGCAAGGCATTTGGATTAGGGTTCTGAGGTCAGTAGGCTACCAAGGGATAACCATGATATCCCCAGTTAGGTCTTGACAAGACAAAACCAACACAAGTGGTTTCACTTGATTATCAATTTCCTTGATTTAGTTATGCTTTTTATAGTGGAAATAACTCTAGTTTGAGGAAATAATTCACCAGAAGAGTTCTGGAGCTCAAAAAATTATTTCCTTGGATTTTTATGTAGTTTTTGATGTACTGAACCACCTAGAGTTGGAATCAAGTCAAAATAATTACCAGAATTCCCTCAGGAAATTCCCAAAGGCAGTTCTGTACATATTTTCTCTTTTTCACCAGATTAATTCTACAGAAGCTATGGAGTTGGTTGCAAGGGCATGTGATAGGTACCTAAAATAATATTCTGTGGAAATTGAATTCACTCTTTTTGGAGTAGCCAAACTCCTGGAGGGATTTAATTAGGGGAAATACCCATCACGGAGGTATTTAAATCTCTAAAAATTCAACCAGAGCTTAGTAAATTTTGCGCTCCTAGGATTTTCTAGATATTGATATCCTGAGCTACAAGAAGGTGGAATCAGGTCATTACCACATTTGGTTAGACCTAGGGAATTTATCTAAGACAGAAAGTAGCTGTTTTTGTTATTTTTGCTAAAGGCAGTATACTATTCAACTTGACCTGGGACCTGTGCTGGATGATAGGTATTTCCAATACCTTCCAGTAGAACTTTGGTTCACCTCAAATGGAGATGCAAAACTCCCTGAGGAATTTAACTAGTGTTCCAGATACATTTTAACAGAATAAATTCCAGGAATTAATGGGATTTAATTTGGACTTGAGGTTGCTTCTGCATGTTTGAGAAAACATCAGAGAACCACCAAAAATTGGAATCTTGGCATTTGGACTTCCTTTAAACTGGGGGATCCATCTCTAGATCTGGACAGAAATGAATAAAAAGGAAAAGTTTTACGGGCTGGGATCTGGGGCTACTGGGCCGCACAGAGGCAGGTCGGCCCAAGGTGGGGCAACGCGACACGCGGGAGCCAGCACTTGAACCTGGCAAGCGGGGCCCGGTGGTCAGCGGTGGAGGGCGCCAAAGCGGTATAGGGCGTTGTCGGCCATTGGATCAAGTCGCAACAAACGGCTCGCCAATGTCGTCTTTGCAGAGACAGAGCGCCGGCGACGGAACCCTAGTGAGCGGCGGAGCTCGGCCAAGAGGCTCACTTGGGGCTCGAGGGAGGTCATGGAGGCGACAGGGTGACGTGGTTGACGACGGCGAGCAGATCAGTGGGCGGCACGACGACGGAGGTCCACTGGAAGCAGCTCGTGTAGCGGTGGCTGAGAGCGACCTCGTCGGTGCTCAGCGACTACGGCGGAGGTGTAGGTCCTGGACAGAAACAAGACTAGGGTTAGTTAGAGGAGAGGTAGGGGAACTCGTGGGCAGACATGCAAAAGAGATGGAGCAAGGGAGGAGGAGCCTTGCTCGATCTTGGTTGGGGGTCGAAGCCTCTCCTCCTTCTCTCGGGCAGCACAGAGCTGGGGAGGGAGAGTGGAGCTGGGGAAGGGTGAGTGGGGGTGAGAGGGAGGAAATGAGGGGCAGAGGGCTGGCTGGGGTGGCCTGCTGGCTTTATACCAAGGAGGGGAAGTGGATGGAGTAAAAATCCAATTTGGACATGGGGGAGGGGCAATGCTGGCCAGGGACTGGTCCAGAGGGAGGTGGGGAGGGGTATGATTGGTATTTGCTCGGGTTGGAGCTCAGAGTGTGAGGGCTGCTGTGGTAATTTATTGTGGCAAATCCTTGTAAGGTTTGCGGTTATCTCTCTCTCTTACTACTAGTACAAGGGCAAAATGGGGATTTGTTGGGGTGGAGCTATAGTGTTGGTCGATCAGTGGGGTGTCTTGATGCTGAGGATGAGCTTTGATCAGGTTTTGATGGAATTTGGAAATGTTTGGAGTAGTGGAGTTGCTTAATTGGCAAATTTGATCCAATTGATGGTTGTGAAGGAAGTCCAAAATCTTGCATTGGACCAGAGGAGGAAATGGTACTGGTAGATGTTGGAGATATGCCCAAGAGGCAATAATAAAGTGGTTATTATTATATCTTTATGTTTATGATAAATTTTTACATCCCATGCTATAATTGTATTATTAGGAAACACTAATACATGTGTGTTTTGTAAACATAAAAGAGTCCCTAGTAAGCCTCTTGTTGAACTAGCTTGTTGATTAATTGATGATCATGGTTTCCTGATCATGGACATAAGGATGTGATTAATAACAAGGTTATATCATTAGGAGAATGATGTGATGGACACACACCCATAGTAAGCGTAGCATAAGATCAAGTCATTAAGTTCGTATTGCTGTAAGCTTTTAAATGCATAGTAACCTAATCCTTCGACCATGAGGTTGTGTTAATCACCATCACCGGACGGGTACTTTGATGACATCAAAAACCGCTTCGTAACTGGGTGGTCATAAAGGTGTCATTGGGTATTCTGAAAGTATGTGTTGAAGCGCATGGACCAAGATTGGGATTTGTCCATCCATATGACGGATAGATATGCTCTGGGCCCTCTCGGTGGAATGTCATCTAGTTGGCTTGCAAGCATGTGACTAGGTCACAAGGGATGACATATCACGGAACGAGTAAAGAGTACTTATCAGTAACGAGGAAGAACTAGGTATGGAGATGCTGACGATCAAACCTCAGATAAGTATATTATCGCGTGACAAAGGGAATTGGTTTCGTATGTAAATGGTTCAATCGATCGCGAAGTCATCGTTGAGTATGTGGGAGCCATTATGGATCTCCAGGTCCCGCTGATGGTTATTGATAGGAGATGTGTCTCTATCATGTCTACATATTCACAAACCGTAGGGTGACACACTTAAGGTTCAAAGTTGTTTTAAGTAGATATGGAATATGCGTTGGAGACCGAATGTTGTTCGGAGTCTCGGATTGGATTCGGGACATCACGAGGAGACCCGGAATGGTCCGGAGAATAAGATTCATATATTGGGGATCATTTTCTAAGTTAGGAAATGATCCGGAGTGTTTGTATGGAGATTCTAGAAGGTTTCGGAATGTTCTGGAAGGTTCTAGAGGATTTCTTGGAGTTTGCTTGAAAACCAAGAAAGGGTCAAAGGAAACCTAGTGGGGCAAGACACGGATTCGTGGGGGAGGAGGACTCCTCCCCCCTTCCCACCGCCGGCCATAGGAGGGGAGTCCTACTAGGACTCCCCCTCCCCAGGCGCGCCTCCCACCTTTAAATAGAAGGGAGGGGGCGCCCCCTCCTAGCCCTCTCACATAACACCCAATCTCTGCCGCCTCTCTCCTCCACCTTTCTTCTGCACAGGCATAGGCGAAGCCCTGCAGAATTCTCTACTCCACCACCACCACCACGCCGTCGTGCTGCTGGGATTCCGTGGAGAAGATCTACTACCTCCGCTGCTCGCTGGAACGGGGAGAGGAAGGTCTGCTTCGACTCCGCACGTGTGACCGACTGCGGAAGCGCTGCCGAATCGCGGCGCCGGCAGGATCGTCCACTTGACCGACTGCGGAAGCGCTGCTGGAACGCGACGCCGGAAGGATCGTCCACACGATCTTGAGATCGGCAAAAAATCGACTACATCAACCACGAGATCTAATCTCGTTAACGCTTTCGGATCTACGAGGGTTAGTTCCTATCTATCTCGTTGCACATGTCTAATAGATTAGATCTTGGCTTTTATCTAGATTAGATCTGGGTTTTGTTCGTTCTTGCGGTAGAAATTTTTTGTTTTCCATGCTACGAACCCTTTAGTGGTATCAGAGCCGTGTCTATGCGTAGATCTGTTGCATGAGTAGAACATAATGGTTTTGTGGGCATTGGTGCTCGTGCCGTCTTTTGCTTTGTGTACTTTGCATCTTGCGGTATGGTGGGATGAAGCGGCTCGGGCTAACTTTACATGTCATCGCACATGAGACTTGCTCCACGCTTGACGTGTAACTTGCTTTGCACAAGTGGCTTTGCGGGTGTTTGTCTCTCCCACCATAGTATAGATCCAATCTACACTTTGCACTTGATAGCACTTGTATCAACGTTGTGGTTCATGTTCGTAGGTAAGATCCGTTCTTATTCGAAAGCCCCAAGCCACGTAAAACATGCAAAGAAGATTAGAGGCGTCTAACTCGTTTTTGCAGGGGGTTTTGTGATGTGATATGGCCATTATGTGATTGTGATTATATTTGATGTATGCAATGATCCTTATTGTAATATGGCAACCGGCAGGAGCCTAATGGTTGTCTTTAAATTTTGTTTAAGACCTGCGTGTCTATTCATCATGTAATAGCTTTATTCCAAGTAGTTGTAATAGTTACTGTTGGTGATGGACAACCATGAAGCGGCGCCACGGACCTTGACGCAATGCTGGTGATGATGGAGATCATGTTCGTGCTTTGGAGATGGAGATCAAAGGCGCAAGAAGAAAGGGCCATATCATATCACACTTATTATGAATTGCCTGTGATGTTAATCCTTTATGCATCTTGTATTGCTTAGATCGCGACGGTAGCATTATAAGATGATCCCTCTCACTAAATATCAAGTAATAAAGTGTTCATCCTTAGTTGGCACCGTTGCTAAGACTCGTCGTTTCGAAGCATCTCGTGATGATCGGGTGTGATAGACTCTACGTGTGCATACAACGGGTGCAAGCCAGATTTGCACATGCGGAAACTAAGGTTAACCTTGACAAGCCTAGCATGTACAGACATGGTCTCGGAACATGGAATACCGAAAGGTAAAGCATGAGTCATATGGATGATATGATGAACATGTTGATTGTTCGCCTTTAAAGCTACATCATCTCACGTGATGATCGGACTTGGTGTAGTGGATTTGGTTCTTGTAATCACTAAAACAACTCGAGGGATGTTGTTTTGAGTGGGAGTTCATTTATAATTTGGATTAGTCGAACTCAATTTATCATAAACACAATCAAAGTGAATTTGCATAGTGTGTTGTAGTCATTGGCATCCGTTCACCACCTTACGCTTAGTTATAGTTGAGATAGTGGAACTATAGAAATTCTGGATATTTACTTTACGAACTGGTACCGTATTGTTTTGAATGTCAATCTAAAGTTTATAAGTCCTATTGCAAAGTTTCAGCAAACTCTATTTACTCCATGAAGTTTAATAAATAGTATTAAATCAAGAGTAACAATTCCAGTGTTAGTATCTAATGTATCATGTTTGCCTCCATGATTCTTGATACTCAAAAGATTGTTTTTAATATCAAGTTTATCTAAGATCTGAAAGCAATATTTCAGAAACCATCATATGTGAAAGGTATTGCGATATCTAAAACAATGTGTTGGTTACAACATGATAGAGTATACGTCCTCATATTTGATGATAATTTGTGAAGGTTGGAGACGCTAGTCGTCCTAATCCTCCAAAAGGTTTCGGAAAAGAAACATTATACTCGCAATTCACCTTATAAGCTATAGCAGCTTGATCATGAAAGTTGTCATGATAAGGATGAATATAAGATGTAAGTAAAATGTTTACTACACTGAAAGATTACTAAAGAATGGAATTTTGAAAGAACACCAAACATTTGATGATGGTGATCCACCTCAAAGTGCAAGTCCAAAGGTATTAGTAGTTGACTATATACGCTTTGTACCATGTGTCATGTTGATGACACCACTATTGATGTTGATAGATTCTTTTAAAAGAAAAGGAATTGCTGAAAGAGAATCTGTAAAATATTTGGCAGAAAATAAAAGGTTGGAGATGTCCAACTTAGGCATATAGAAGATATACATGTTATGGTTGTATTCCTTGCTTGTTAAACAATGTGGTTCTCCGGTATTGGATACCGAATTGGTTGGTATGAAGTGTCATACAGGACAACACAATTCATGAACTGCAATGGCCTAAGTAACTAGCAAGAGAATATGTGATGATGTTCATCGAAAACAAACAAAGGGTTGTTGTGTTGCTTGTTAACATCAAAGCTTGCCTTCAAGATTTGTTTCAATAATTGTTATTTTGATCAAGTATTATGACGACAAAAGGTTGTTCAAATAATTACGGTATTCCATAATAGATGGATGATATACAAGTCTGGTTGGAGAAATAACGACCATAAAACTAATGCTAAAATGTCGCAAGACAAATGATTGAAAGATCACTTGTGAAGTGACATCGCCGTTTAAATTATATTGAAAGGGATACATGAAGAAACTCCATGTTGATGGATTTTTGGAGTCTTTGATTTGAATCAAATGACGCTTGTGATACTTTCCTGGAGATAATTAAAACTCCGTTCGTAGGCCAAAAGAGGAACGAACGACTAACTGATTGGAATTTGTACATATTGATGTATATAGTCCATTATGTGTAGTCGTGGGCGATGGATTTCAACTTCATATGCTTTCTCCGAAGATTTGAGTGAGTATATGTATATACTTACTCAATAAGGAAGAAGTATGAAACATTTGAAAAATGTTCAAAGACTTTCAAGATGAAGTGGAAAATCACTGTAACAAGAAAATAAAAGAGTTTATGATTGGATCATAAAGAAAGATGTTTGAGTTACAAGTTTAGCAAAACACCTAAGATTTGAGGAATCGTTCCATGGATTTGCATTTCCCAAAACACCATAGGAGTATGGAGTGTTCAAGATATGTAATGAAACCTTGTTTGACATGGTAAGATTAAAGGTGTCATTTATAAAACTGCCATTATATATTAAAGATTAAAGCTTTAGTGACTACCGCTTTTACACTAAAAAGAGCTCCATCGTGATCCGTTGAAATGACACCATATAAGTCATGGTTTGGGATAAAACCCGAATTGTCTTTTCTTAAATTTTGGTATGTTATGCATAAGTAAAATGTTTACAACCAAAGTCGGATAAGCACGTCTTTGTAGGTTATCCCAAAGAATTTGTTGGTAATTTCTCCATAACACTGAGGACAAAAGAGTTTGTTACTTGGAACGTCAAGTTTCTTGAGAAGGAATTTTTCGTGAAAAGTTAAGTGGGAGGACAATAGAACTTTGATAAGGTTGTTGAACCTTAGCTATATGTGCTAAGTAGCGCAGCGCCGGAAAGTGTCCCGGTGACGGCCACAATGCTCATGGCTCTCGTGATTACAAAAGGTGTGATCTCGGAGATTAGAGTTCCTATAGAACCATGTGGGTCGGTAAGAATCCAATAGTAAGATTTGATAAGGAAGTCGTTATTGTTTTGACAATGATGAACCGACTACATGCAAAGAAGCGATGATGGGCCTTGACTCGATAAAATGACTAGAAGTCATGGAATCCGTGATAGCATCCATACACGAGAAATCAAGTTTCTGAACTTTGAAGACCCTCCGGAAAGGCGTGAAGCCTATCGGTCGTGTTTGGATCTATAAATAAATAGACATGGATGTTTCAAATCTATGAAATAGTCGACATGTCGGAAAGAGTTTACGACAATGTTCAAGGAATTGACTATGATAAGATTTGATCTTTCATAGCGATATTTAGTCTGGACGGATTAATGTAGCAACCACTACATATATTTTGGTATATGGTAGTTGAACAAACAAAACAAGTTCTTCTAATAGAATGGTTACCTTGGACATGTAAATGACACGATCCAAAGGGTTTTGTTAATTCAAAGGATGCTAAAAGAGTATGCAAAACTTCAATGGTTGAAGTAAGCATAGCGGAGTTTGAATCTTCACCATGATGAAACTGTTAAAAGAGTTTAAATTCATCGGAGGTGATGAAGATGCTTGCATTTGCAAGAAATTAAGTGGGAGCGCTGAGACATATTTCTAATACATTATGTAGAGGACATATTGTTGATTGGAAATGATGTATCTTGTATTAACACAGGTTAAGAATTTCATTTTGATGAAAGACTTAGGCATAACCCAAGAATTAGGCATCAATGTCTATACGGATAGATTGAGGCGCTAATATGGTTTTGCCAAATGTACATAGATAAGACGTTGAATGAGTTCAATATGGAAACAACAAGAAAGGTTCTTGACGCACGGAAAGGACTGAATCAAGATTCGAGTGTGTTGACACGAGATTCAAGTGTTTTTGACACTTGGTGAAATCACAAGAATATTTTGATCAATCATTCTTTGAGATGTACACATCCAGATATGTCCTATGCTCTAAATGTTATGAGCATATACCAGAATGATTCATAAGATGATCATTGGACAATAGTAAAGATATTCTTATGAGCTTTGGAAGAACTAAGAATATACCATGTATAAGTGACAAATAGTTAAAGGTAGTTCATTGTAAAGCGTTACATTGATACTAATTTTGTCAGAAGATACAAATTAAATTTATCTCAATTTAAACTATGGGTGGCACAATGTAATGGAAAGGAAGTTCCATAACGGATTTGGTTGAGTACCAAAGTTAAAACATTGTAACAGATACTACAACAAAAGGCTAAGTATATGACTACTATTGTAGTAGTAAATGAGGGCATTTGCGTCAAGTAGTCTGTTATCAAACTAGGTGTGGTTCCTAGCGGGCTAATACTATGAAGATATATTGTGTGACAATAATACCAACATATTTTGAGCCGAAGGAACTAAAGGTCTCACCAAAGGACCAAATTTATACAATGCCATCTCATTGGAGAATGAGTAATGCGTAGAGACGCAAGGACATGCAAATACACACGGACCTGGAAGTGTCAGATCCGAAGATTATGTTTACCACTAGCAATAGTGTCTATACAACACCAGAAAGCCATAGGTGTTGAATGCACAAGTTTTAACTAGATTATTGACTCTAGTGCAAGTGGGAGACTGTTGGAGATATGCCCAAGAGGCAATAATAAAGTGGTTATTATTATATCTTTATGTTTATGATAAATGTTTACATCCCATGCTATAATTGTATTATTAGGAAACACTAATACATGTGTGTTTTGTAAGCCGCTTGTTGATTAATTGATGATCATGGTTTCCTGATCATGGACATAAGGATGTGATTAATAACAAGGTTATATCATTAGGAGAATGATGTGATGGACACACACCCATAGTAAGTGTAGCATAAGATCAAGTCATTAAGTTCGTATTGCTGTAAGCTTTTAAATGCATAGTAACCTAATCCTTCGACCATGAGGTTGTGTTAATCACCATCACCGGACGGGTACTTTGATGACATCAAACACCGCTTCGTAACTGGGTGGTCATAAAGGTGTCATTGGGTATTCTGAAAGTATGTGTTGAAGCGCATGGACCAAGATTGGGATTTGTCCATCCATATGACGGATAGATATGCTCTAGGCCCTCTCGGTGGAATGTCATCTAGTTAGCTTGCAAGCATGTGACTGGGTCACAAGGGATGACATATCACGGAACGAGTAAAGAGTACTTATCAGTAACGAGGAAGAACTAGGTATGGAGATGCTGACGATTAAACCTCAGATAAGTATATTATCGCGTGACAAAGGGAATTGGTTTCGTATGTAAATGGTTCAATCGATCGCGAAGTCATCGTTGAGTATGTGGGAGCCATTATGGATCTCCAGGTCCCGCTGATGGTTATTGATAGGAGATGTGTCTCTATCATGTCTACATATTCACGAACCGAAGGGTGACACACTTAAGGTTCGAAGTTGTTTTAAGTAGATATGGAATATGCGTTGGAGACGGAATGTTGTTCGGAGTCTCGGATTGGATTCGGGACATCACGAGGAGATCCGGAATGGTCCGGAGAATAAGATTCATATATTGGGGATCATTTTCTAAGTTAGGAAATGATCCAGAGTGTTTGTATGGAGATTCTAGAAGGTTTCGAAATGTTCTAGAAGGTTCTAGAGGATTTCTTGGAGTTTGCTTGAAAACCAAGAAAGGGTCAAAGGAAACCTAGTGGGGCAAGACACGGATTCGTGGGGGAGGAGGACTCCTCCCCCCGTTCCCACCGCCGGCCATAGGAGGGGAGTCCTACTAGGACTCCCCCTCCCCAGGTGCGCCTCCCACCTTTAAATAGAAGGGAGGGGGCGCCCCCTCCTAGCCCTCTCACATAACACCCAATCTCTGCCGCCTCTCTCCTCCACCTTTCTTCTGCACAGGCATAGGCGAAGCCCTGCAGAATTCTCTACTCCACCACCACCACGCCGTCGTGCTGCTGGGATTCCGTGGAGAAGATCTACTACCTCCGCTGCTCGCTGGAACGGGGAGAGGAAGGTCTGCTTCGACTCCGCACGTGTGACCGACTGCGGAAGCGCTGCCGAATCGCGGCGCTGGCAGGATCGTCCACTTGACCGACTGCGGAAGCGCTGCTGGAACGCGACGCCGGAAGGATCGTCCACACGATCTTGAGATCGTCAAGTGATCGACTACATCAACCACGAGATCTAATCTCGTTAACGCTTTCGGATCTACGAGGGTTAGTTCCTATCTATCTCGTTGCACATGTCTAATAGATTAGATCTTGGCTTTTATCTAGATTAGATCTGGGTTTTGTTCGTTCTTGCGGTAGAAATTTTTTGTTTTCCATGCTACGAACCCTTCAGTAGATAGGTGAGGTTAAGGTAGACTCCTAGGATTTATTTGGGATTTTTCAGAGGAGTTTTAGTCCCCTTAAATCCATTTACTTAAAAAGGGTAGAAGTGGTTTTTAGAAGATCATTTGATAAGTTTTCATTGGGCAAGGATGGATTTTTATGTGGAAGGGTCCAAATGTGAATAGACACCTAGGGGAATTTTCCCAAGATTTATTGGGGACTAGAAGTATTTAAAACAATTAGTATTCCAATTCAGCCATTTAAGAAAATGGGCAAAAAGAAATAATAAAGCTTCTCAGAAATATTTATTTTTGAGATGGGAAGGTGGGGTATGATATATGGAACTCACTTGAGCCAAAATTGGGAGGAGTGTTTTGGCAAAAACCAAACTTTCCTTTAGGGAGTGAGTTTTGGAGATTTTGACTATTTAAGGAATTAAATAATTTTGGGGCCACAAAAGTTAAGGATAATTATTGATAAATCTTGAGGACCAATGTAGATGAGATATAAACGGTCTATCAAGCATTTGCAACCTTGTGGAATGGATATCCAACTTGAATGGATGGAAAACAATGAGTTGATGATCTAGCGTGATGTTATTTTTATACCACCAAAACATGCTTGCATCTTGGAGCTCAGCGCTCACCTTGGTGCAAGGGATAGATGGATAGGTAGAACAGGTTATATAGATGATCATGGCAGGAGGAGTTTGAATTAATAGCATTTGAGGTGATCTAGAAGTGATGGCAAACTTTGTTGAAATTAAGGCTGCCATGCAATATGAGTCATGATGCCTTATAAACCATGTGGGTTTAAGCAGCACAGGGATCCACTTGGAGCAAGTGAAGTATGTTTTGATAGACATAAATGAGTAGATCACAACCATGCAGAGATTCGGTCCATAGGAGGTTGTATGAGGGTGAGAGCTTCTACCAAAGTGGGCGTGATGACTAGTTTTGCAGGAAATATTAGTTTCTTGCCTACAAACCATCAAGGACAAGTGGGTTGGAAGAGGATCTAACCAAGGGAAAATGTGGGCCTTGGTAGTCCTTAGGATGGTTAGCAAGATGGTTCAAGTGAATTTCCAAAAATGCACCTGGTTTGAGAAAAGGAGGCATTCAAAAAGGTGATGTTGAAGCTGTTCTCAGACTTGGTCAAAATTGGTAGTTTTGAAGGAATTTGACTAGAGTATGAGAGGGAATGTTCTTGGGGTAGTTGCAAGATCTTGGAGCATTAGAAAGTGAATGATATGGAAGTGTAGAGTGAGTAGAAGAGATCCATTCTTGATATTGGTCTTCATGGACTTGAAAACATCTAGAAAGGGAAATCCTCAGAATTGATCTGGTTAAAGGTTTTGGATGATCACCTAGTGGCTAGGGATCACATCTAGGTTTGTAATCTTGATTAGGGATTGATGGTTTGTAAACATCTTGATCCTAGTGATGAGCTCCTAGGGTGGCTCATAATACTTCCTAGGCAAACAAAACAAGCAGCAGATCAAGGCAACTCATTAGACAACAGATCAAGGCAACTCATCTTATAACTAAGCTCAACCACTATTGAGGTTACCATCAAGCCTAGCTTGGGGGTAAGGTTGGGACATTTTGAAGTGTTGAAGCTTGAATCAGATGAGGGTTCTTGGTATCTCCACTAAGAGTGGAATTCAAATGTTTTGAAAAGAGGTTTTGGGGAAAACTAGAGATAAGATTAGTTGAGTGTTCTGTCTTGAAAACATAAGGAGATTTTATTATATATCTCTTCATAGTTTTGTAACTAGAAGGTACCAAAATAGTTTTTGTTACATAGGCATCTTGGCTCATGTTTTGAAATGCCAGAACGTTTGAGAATATATAAAATGAGCCAGGATAGTTTTGGGTAAATAGCTTTTGACAAGTGAGGGTGGGGTAAGGAGTACCATAAGATACACTCTTATATGCACAAGTGCAAACAAACAACAACCAAGCACTGCACCAAAGCACAAGAAAAAGTTTTTGTTCCCCCTGATTTTTGCATTCTGGACAAGTCAGGGTTGCTGAAATTGGGATGTTACAATTACCGCAGCAACGTGCGGGGAATCATCTAGTTAAAACAGAAAATGGTACCCAGCAGCCGGGGGATAAGATGATTCCATCGTTTGGGTCCTCCGCGTCGTCGCACGTGTGCCACCTCAGCAGGCCCCATACTACGAGTCTTCCCCAACCTTGTGCTTTTCTGGTGCTATCTCTCTCTTCCCAATTTCTCAACCTTTTGCTTTTCTTATCCAGAAACCAATCGGTCGTGCGCGAGCCTCCTGAGCTATTCCCCGCTACCGGATCAACCGACGACCGCCGGTGAGGGCGGATACTACCACCGACAGTTGTGACCTCCTCATCCTCTCCACCTTCGGGACACTAGGCCTCTTCAGTACCAGCGCTGACAACAACCTCGTTTCGCCTCTATCTCTTCGGCCAGGCCAGGCTCTGCTCTAACCTGGTCCTAGTCTTCAAGGTCCAGCTTAGGGCATCATTTTTTTCCGCTACAGGAGTTCGGTTTATTCCGCTACAATACGAGGTGTGATATCTCTGCCGATGCTACCATGCCCTCGAGCTCAGGGTTTTGCTACCCTAGGATTGAGGGGGTGCTACCATAGGCATACAGTGGTGCTACCAGTTTCAGGTGGCATACTCCGATGTACCGGGCGGTGCTATAAAATGGCATAATTCTTTTGGTACAACCGTTTTGTGTTTTTTCTACAATTGCATAAACATTTTGCTACAAGGTCTCCGACGACATCTCCGACGAAGTTGGATTTGCTACAATAGAATATTTTTTTGCTATAACCGTTTAGTGGTTTTGCTATAATAGCGCAAAGTTTTTGCTATAAGGTCTCCGGCGAGGTCTCCCGACGAAAGTCTCCTGCGAGGTCGCGTTTGCTATATTAGCATTTTGCTACAAAGTCTCCGGCGAAACAGTCTTTTTCTTCTATTTTTTTGGCACGAACTACATGAACCAAAAGCGGGATTTTTTTTTAACAAAAACGGGTATGTTTGTAGAAAATACGGGATTTGGGTTTCTTTTGGGACTCAGCAGGGGAGGCGGGGATCTTGGGAGGAAAATATACCGCGGGGAGGCCTACCGCCAGGCACGCCCCTATTAAAACCCCCGAGATTTGTGGAAGTCAAGAAGAGAAGGCGGGACAGGAGGAAAAAATGGAAAGATATCACGAGCATTCATACTCAGCGCACGTAGTTATAGAAATGTAGGATTTGGGATCAATTACTTGCCAAAAATCAGGCTAATCATCCTCCCATGAGAGAGATGCACGGCTGCTACATTCCAAACACACCGATCTCCTTCTCCAATTTAAGTCGAATCCTCGCACGCCGTCATTTATTTCACCATCGCTCGTCTCTCTCCCATCGATCTCTTGAAACTTGAAACGAAAACAAGATCCGTCTGTGAAAGAAGAGAGACATGGCGAAGCTTGGGCTGCTAGGTACTCCGCTGGCTATACTGCAGGCCCTAGCCATTGTAGCCGTGGTGGTAGCTCTCACGGCCACCGCTAGCGATGCTGCAGGGTTTGTGGTGAGGAGCATCTACGTCAACAACAAGCGGCCTGCCGATTTCAAGTCCATCCAGCAGGCCATCAACTCCATCCCTTACGGCAACAGCCAGTGGATCCGAATCCATGTCGCCGCCGGCGTATACATGTAATTAACTCCGTCGGTATATCTTTTCGATTATCATCATCCCCGTGTCCTAGTAGCGATGATGATCTTGTGTCCGGTTTTTCGATGCATGTGATGGGTGCAGTGAGAAGGTGGAGATACCTTTCAACAAGAGCTTCATCCTGCTGGAAGGCGAGGGGAGGGACCAGACGGTCATCCAATGGAGTGACCATGCCGGCGGCGACTCCGACACGGCCAGCTCCCCGACTTTCGCCTCTTATTCCCCCGACTTCATAGCCCGCGACATCACCTTCAAGGTCAGTTGTCCGTTGATCCGCGCTGCCTCTCCGTGCTGATGTTTGTTTTTGCTAGCTGATCGAGATCCGCGGCCGCGTGCAATAGCAGATCGGGCGCGTCGATCGTTACATGCGCCGCTGCACTGGTTGGAGGGTTTTAGCAGATCGGTTGCACGGACGTGCCTTAAGTTGCAAAATGGATCCACTCCTACTAGTATATGAGTCAAATGCATCAGAGTATGAGTCAACTAGTCCACGTACAATCCTAATTCATCCTAGTAGCCCAAAGAAAAAAAAATATCAAGGCCTATTTTCGATCTTATTCCTCTTTTTAATTTGCTAACCGTTAGATCAGTGTTTTGGACTGTCGATCGAGAAATAAGAGGGGAACTTTCGATCGATCGATCGCCTAGATATAGAGGCCCTTAAAAGTTTAGATCAAGGTCAAATTTTGATCTCGCGACTTGATGCATGCTGCTCACATTGCATCGCAGAACTCGTACGACGGCGTCAGGGAAATGGCACCGGCGGTCGCTGCCCTGGTGGCCGGAAACCACTCCTCCTTCTACGGCTGCAGCTTCATCAGCGTCCAGGACACGCTGAGCGACATGTCTGGGATGCATTACTACGAGAATTGCTACATCGAAGGCTCCATGGACTTCATCTGGGGCAACGCCCAGTCCATCTTTCAGGTCCTGCCAAAATCGTACCACAGCTCTCTCTATATATCTTCAGTCAGTTTCTAAACATATGGTTGGGTCGTTGTGGTGGATGACGGAATATGTAACGTGTGTGTGGGGTGTGCAGGATTGCGAGTTGTCGACGGGGAAGTCGTCGGTGATGCCGGGTTACATCACGGCCCAGGGCCGGGAGAACGGCACGGAGGACACCGGGTTCGTGTTCAAAGGGTGCAAGGTGACCGGCGTCACGCCCACGTTCCTCGGCCGCGCCTGGCGTGCCTATGCCAGGGTCATCTTCTACCAGACGGACATGTCCGACGTCGTGGTCAGCCAGGGCTGGTACGCCTGGAACTACAAGGGCAAAGAGTGAGTGCCGCACTGCCTGCACTTACATATATCTGCTTGGAGATTGGTTTTCATTTGATTTCGTTGCAGGGGCTCGCTGACCATGGTGGAATCTGGATGCACCGGCAAGGGGTCCAACACGACCGGGCGGGTGCCATGGGCAAAGACGCTCAGCTCCCAGGAACTCGCCAAGTTCGTCGATGTGTCGTATGTCTCCCCAGATGGCTGGCTCACCGCGCAGCCACGCTAGTCTGTCCTGTCCGCCAGGATGCTTACTTGCTTAGGATATATAGGAAGATGCTGAGATTGCATGACCCTCTCGTTCAGAAAAAAAAAAGATTGCATGACCCAGGTGCTACGGTTGGAGTGGATTTTATGTTTTCTTATTATAAAACTGAGATATAGGAATTCCTACGCAAATGAGTAGTACCATTCCTTTGACCCAAAAATCATTCGTACAAGAAAAAAAATCATACAAAATCCTATGGAATTTCTACAATCCGAAGAAATTCATGTTTTGTCGGTACAACCTTCATAGCAGGCAAACTTAGTCAAGACAACAACGATATTTGAAGATTTGGCCTGAAGGAGCCTAGTATCCGAAGATGCTGAAAAGCATAGTCAAGACAGCTCATGAAACGTGTCTTGGTTGATCATGCGACAACTATTTGAACAAACAGAGTTTGCCATAGTTCTTCGGAAGAACCCAGGTGAAGCAAATCACTGACCTACGCCAGCATATTGCAGAAGTAATGCTTAGATTGCACGCAGGTGCACACCTGCTGGAGTGGACCTCTTCCTATATTACTGACTATGCGCACCTGGGTTCTTCCGAAGAACTATGGCAAACTCTATGAAATTCTTAGGAAACCTTTAAGATTGAGATCATGCAAAAACTCTACGAAATTCATACACACAAATAGGGCGTTTGCGTTCTGTCAGTACGACCTTCATAGACAACAGTGGTGTTTGACGGTTCAAGCCTGAGGAGCTCCGAAGATGCTGCTTAGTCAACACAAATTTAGCTCATGAACTGTGTTTTCCAATCCTTGGCTGGTCATGTAGAAGAATCCAGGTGAAACAAATCACCGACACAAACCAGCCTCAAACAATTGCAGAAGTAAGATGAAACTGCACTATCTTGCATTAGAATCTGCTGGGCAGAGCAGAACAACATAACCAAAGATAAAAGGGACTATTTCCATTATGTTGTTGCATAAGGCCACAGATGATGTGGCACATATCACATTCAAAGGCATGATCGTTCCACAAAGCACACACAGATTATACCACCACACAAGAAACCAAACCACAAAGCAACATTCCAAACAGCAACATCTAACCCCCAAGTCCAAGAAACGACAAGTCATAATCGGCTATGACAACCCCTTCCAACTCCTGGATGAACAATCAGTTCGTTGCTCCTTTCAGGTGAAGCTCATCAATGGTGAACCGCACAGCTGCACGTCCGAGACGTCGGAGAGCCTCATCCTGGAGCTAGATCCCATCTCGAACTCTTCAAGGTCTGAGATACTCTTCCTCTTGTGTGCTGCCGCTGCTTCCTGCCTCATCAAGATCTCCTCGGACGAGTCCTTGGGGGTGATGCTTGGGGCCTCTGATGCCTCCAGGATGGGGCTCAGCATGGGCTGCTGCTGTTGCATCTGCTGGTTATGCTGCGCCACCATCTCCGCCTGCGCTTCCGCCAACGTCGATGGGTCATCCTCTGAGGCATAAAGTATCTTCTGAATAGCCTTCACAACCTGCACACAGGGTAAAGATTCATCATCAGCATTGCCCTCACAAATACATGGATCAAAGATAAGAGACCTGCAGTTCCACGATGTTTTACACTTGTTCAGAAGGATTTTTATCAGACTAATAGCCAATGCTGTAATGTACTACGTATTAAGCAGTGTACGATGATCTGCTGTTGCTTCCACTGAACAAGTGACAAGTCTCAAACTCCACAAGTGACTCAAGCTAGGAGAATGGTTAGGCATTTCTGCTACTTACAGGTAGGTGCTCGACCTCAGGGCTCTGGCACAGGATCTCAACATCACGCAGCTTGGAGAAATAGAAATCTCTCTCCTTCTCAGCGCTATCAACAAGGAGCTTCAGCTCCGTCATCTGAAAAGCATCATTGTCAGAATACAAGACTTCTGCAATACCGAGAGTTGACAAGAAAATCATGCTCACCTGCGCATCATAAGCTGGTCCTGCAGAGTTAACTGGAGCTGGCTTTGTGCTCCGCTGTGGAGCGTTCGAAGCATGCCCATTAGCCCGCTTAGCGCCATGTGATGAAGCCTGAGCTTTATGGGTGGCAGATGCAGACTTGGCAGGCGCGTGAGAAGTCACTGATGTCCTTCTGTTAGTCTCTTTTCCACCCTTGCTACTCTCTCGTCTCTCAGTGGCGTTGTAGCTGTGTGTTGATAACACAACAAGAAACGTAATCAGCACTAAGGACAATCGGTAAAACAAGTCAGAAATAATAAGAGAACTTCAAAGAGATATCAAATAGCACAATTGGTTACACTAATCAGAACTAAGCATTTCAGACCTGCTCATGGAACCTCCGTTGACAGAATCACAGTATCTTTTCATCCATTGCATGAACTCCAAGTTGTCTAGGGGCCTTCCTTTTATGAGCTTATTCACTTCAATGTGCTGCAACCATGAGCAAATAACATAAATTTTAGCTACAGTAAGTCTCTATGGAATAGCAACAAATAACTGAACACCTCTATGCTACTGAACAAACACGACCGTTCTGATGACAAAAGGCAATTTTCCAGATAGCACAAAACGCCAACTGATGTAAGGTTGTGCACAGTTTAAAAATTACTAAGTCTAATGCGCAAGAGAACTTTCTTTCCATTGTACTTATGAATTAGTACTAATTTAGACATGTATTTTCAGAACCTAAAATTTCTATGACTCGACTATTTACGTCCACAATCCATATATTATTTATGTGCATAAAGCCACTAGCCAATTGCCCACAATTCGTGGTTCAATGATAGTACTGCATAGAATCCAGGTTGCGCAACCTTACAACAACATAGATTTCTGCCACCACTAAAATAAAACTCTTATTTTCTGCAGTACCTGGCAGGTTTTAGAAATCCACTACAGTTTCTGGGAACCAACAGTGTTTTAAAAGCTCTGGCCTACTCCACCTCCAGGTATAGCAGAGAGCACTGGATCTAGAATAAAAAAATTGGGGGCAACTAATCATCCCCCCTTGAGAGATTACATGCTACTGAACAAACACGACCACAAGTCAACCTTCTAAACGACTTCTACAAGTCAACACAAGAGAATTTCAGTGTTGCGAGGGGAGAAGAAAACTGAGCGCACCTTGGTGATCTTAAGCTTGGTGAAGACATCCTGCAGGACCTTGTAGTTCTGGATCATGTCGTACTCGTTCTTAGCGTCGAAGTTGACCTTGTGCATGGGCACCGACCCAGGGTGTGCCGCGTCCATCAGCTGGCACGCCACCGCGCCCGACGCCGCCTGCAGACGGAGAATCAAACAGCGCTATCTCAGCGACCCGGGAAAAAAACGCAACGAATCGAACTCAAATTGCACCAGTAGATCCAGCGGAAACCCCCGTTTGCAGATCGGGGGAGGAACAGGCCATTCGAACCGGAGGGAGAAGAAAAAACCGTACCTCCTCGACCTTGGCGAGACCGAGCTGCAGCGTGGTGTTGATCCAGGCCAGGATCTCGTTGCGCCCAACGAAGTAGGCGCCGTCCATCATACCTATGTTGTTGGCCGACATCTCCGCCTCCTCTTCTCCTCCACCGCCGGCGCGGATGCAAATCTCTGTCGCGAATATGACCCGGTGGAGATCGGAGGAGCGGGGGTTGGGATGGGGTTTCGCGAGGAAGTTTTTCGAATGCGGCGGCGTTGGGGATTCGGTGGTGGAGGAGCGCAGATATAAGGTGAGAGAGACTTTCGCGTCGGACGGTTCTGCCCCTGCGGCATTGCGACCGAGCTAAGATATGGGGTTCGAATTTCGACGGGCAGATGCTAGCGGGGCCGTGCAAGTTGGACGGCCTGATTCGTCCGACCGTTGGGAACGGTGCGGGTGCCAGGGGCTGTCTCGTCCTTTCGCTGGGTAGGGAGATTTCAAATTTTGGGTTCTAGCCGTGGTACAGCCGTCACGCGGACTGGCGTTGGGCTGGCATGCGGTGCTATTTTTAGCTGGACCAGTGTGACAGTGTGAAGCGTTTTCGGTTTCAGCAAATTCTGCCCGTTGCTTTTGCTAGGAATAACCGTGTGTGTGATCAAACGGGTGGTCCAGCTCTATTCGTGTAGTTTTTACGTCACAAGTTACACAATTTTCTTTGTTAAATCACTGGTAGTGGATCACCAAAGCGACATAGGGCCCGGAGAACATGCCGATGTCAGGTCCATGTCTTTATGAGCGTACACTGTTGAAAATATAAGAAATAATCCATATGAGCTATAAATCCCAACGCATCACCAGCTATGAAGCCCCAACGCATCACCAAGCCTCCATGGATGGAGTACAAGGAGCAGGGTGTGAAGAAGCAGCTGTTGGCGCTGAACATACCGGAGTCTCCGGCCTAGAAGACCGGAATCTCCGGACCGAGACATCGGAGTCTTCGGCCCGTCTCCGGACCAGCCTCCAGATCGAGCCTGGGGATAGTTTGATACCCACTCCGAAGACAGACCGAAGATAGACCAGAATCTCCAGACCACACCAGAGTCTCCGGTCCGCTAGACTGAAATCTTCGGACCGTGCGTCATCAGGCATGTAAAAGCCTTTGGGCCTTCGGCCCATGTACCCCTTAGTCCGTCCAGAACTTATCTTTTATCCCCAAAGAACCCTTGACTTAGAGGCTGACCTATATATAGTCCCCCACATCTATTGTAAACCTAGGCTCAATATTTGAAATTAGAAGACACCCTTTTGTGGATCTATCTAGTTCTTGCATCATGCTCCTTAATTAGGAGCAACCAAATGTTACAAACTTCGTTGGAGTTTGCATCGTGCCTCCTTCGTTGCACAAGGCCTTGGCATCGGAGCCCTTTGCCAAGACGTCAAGTGAAGGAAATATGTCCTGAGAGGCAATAATAAAGTTGTTATTATGTATTCCTTATATATGATAGATGTTTATTTTGCATGCTATAATTATATTGATCGGAAACATCAATATATGTGTGTTTAATAAACAAAAAGGGTTCCTAGTTATGCCTCTCTTATAGACTAGCTTGTTGATTAACAAGATGATCAAGATTTCCTGATCATGGACATTGGATGTTGTTAATAACAAGGTCACAACATTTGTGAAATGATGTGATAAACATTCATCCGAAGTATAGCATTACGATCAAGTCATTATGTTTATATTGCTATAACATCATACGAAGTCATCTTTATCCTTAGCCCATGAGATCATGTTAATTGCTAACACCTGAAGAGTATTGATGTCTACGCACTTCTATTCTTGTAGACAGTTGTTGGGCCTCCAAGTGCAGAGGTTTGTAGAACAGCAGCAAGTTTTCCCTTAAGTGGATCACCCCAAGGTTTATCGAACTCAGGGAGGAAGTGGTCAAAGGTATTCCCTCTCAAGCAACCCTGCAATCAAGATACAAGAAGTCTCTTGTGTCCCCAACACACCCAATACACTTGTCAGGTGTATAGGTGCACTAGTTCGGTGAAGAGATAGTGAAATACAAGTGGCATGGATAATTATAAGTGGTAACGGTGATAGAAAATAGCTTGATGGCGTGGAAAAGACTAAAGGCAAACTGAAATAAAGATAGAAGCAAGCAAACATGTAATAGATCTAATAGGAAACGGTGTTTCAGTGCTCAGAAACAAGGCCTAGGGATCATACTTTCACTAGTGAACACTCTCAAGTAAATATATTATTCTTTATGATACTACTCTTAACTACTCTCCGGTTGGACACTCTAATCCATGGTAGGGCTATAACAGCACACCTCAAAGTAAGCCTTTCCCATCTAGAAAACCCCACACTGTCTCCTTGAGCACTAGATGAGTCCAACAAACACCACAATTTCATAGAAATATCCAACTCCAAATATAACTCATAACAAGTATTTGTAATCTCTAGCCTAAGTGCCACCATGGTGAGCACGCTGTCACTTTCACACACATGGGGAGAGCAGAGATCTATTAAAGCATTTGAGTAGCAAGGTAGATCCATAGATTACAAGCTCATGACCACAACAGGATCATGCATAGATAGAGAGATGAACACATAACTACCGGTAGAACCCTTAGCCTCGAGAGAGAACTACTCCCTCCTCATCATGGGAATCAGCAACGGTGATGGAGATGGTGGTGGAGATCGATGGAGATGGCTCCGGGGGCACTTCCCCGTCCCGGCAGGGTGTCGGAACAGAAACTGTCTGTCCCCCGAATCTCTCCTTCGGTGGCGGCGGCGCTGCGGAACTTTTCGTGGCTAAAGGCTTGATTATTTAGGGTTTTCGCATCGGGAGGAATATATAGGCGAAGGGGCAAGGTCGGTGGAGGCCGGAGGGGCCCACACCACCTGGTGGCGCGGCCAAGGGGGACCCGCACCACCCTATGGTGTGGTCGGCCCCTGGCCCCTCTCCATCTCGTCTTCTGGCTCCGTGTTCCCCTCGGTGAAATACTGACTTTGGCTTTTGTCCCGTCCAATTCCGAGAATATTCATTTTCTGACTTTTTGGAACCAAAAACAGCAGAAAATAGGCAACTAGCACTATGGCATCTTGTTAATAGGTTAGTCCAAGAAATCATATGAAAAGTACTCCAAAGTGTGGACAAAACATAAAAAAGTAGATAAAACCAAGCATGGAACATCAAAAATTGTAGATACATTTGCAATGTATCAACATCCCCAAGCTTAACTCCTGCTCGTCCTCGAGTAGGTAAGTGATAAAAAGAAAGAATAATTTTTGAGGTGACATGCACCATCAGAAACTTGATCAAAGTATTTGTAAAACATTGAAAGCTGGGATCATAGTACTTCAATCATAACATGAAAGACAAAGTTCTAGCAATAAGCAAAGAAACTATGATGCAACATGAAAAGGCACAAACAAAAGATTCATGAATAACAATGCTTTGCAAGACGTTTGTTTGTTTCACATAAAGAAAACATAGCATAATAGTATTCAGCTTGTCCCTCAATAGAGTAGCAAATATAAATGCATAGGACACCTTCAAAGTTCATAAGAGTGACTAGATACAATAGTTTAAAACAAGCAATATCAAAGTATGCATCAATCAACTAGCCTTGGGACAATGCACATAGAACTAAGAATCGCCACTATGCTCTCAAAGTAGGTGCATAAAGATAGAAGGTGGAGACTCAATATATGGTAGAAGAAAGGCCTTTGTAAAAGGAAGTAGGGATTCAAGTCTCATAAAGAGCTTCCAAAAATTATGGTACTTACAGCTTTCAGCTCTCATTGCCCCTATCATAAGCATCTTGAAGGTGATTAAGGTTAAAGTGACACAACTAAGAGGATATGCTTGACAAGTTATAAACCGAAATCTCATGCCCCTTACTTACGAAGACCGATCCTCATGCTACTCAACTTCAGTCACGAGTAAGCTCTTGTCATTGTAAGTACATGTGTATCGTTAAGAACCGCCAACAGGGTACCCCTTGCACTTGATATAGGAGCTATCCCATAATCAAAATGACAAGGCAAGCAGATAATGAGCATCTCAGCGATCTTTTTATTTGCTATTTGCATAGGTTTTTATTGAGGATGCTTCATAGAGTGCTTATTATGGTGATGCTGCAAGTTTCCACCATGATTAGGCATGGCTTAGGCTAGCGGCCCAGGCGTTTCTCTAACACACATACAAACTCCATGATCTTACAAGTTCCACTTTTATTTCACACCGCCGGGATCCGTAAGCAAAAGAACATGATATCAACGGGGTACAAAGTACAAGTGCAATGTTGAAAGCGTTCCCCATGATACATGATTCTTCTAATTTCAACTTATAAAGCGCAAGCATATACGCAACAAAGAAGGACCCAATAGTTCAAGTATATTAAATGCAAAAAAGTAAGGTGTGCCATCAAGTTCGTGAGAGCTTTAATCACTAGTTTTCTCATAACAAGTTTAATTTGGAAGGTAAACAAAAGCATGAATATACTTGGAATAGCATAAGCTAGTAGGTAGGTATGGTGGACTCTTTGGAATAACTTGGTTTAGGGAGTTGGATGCATGAGTGGAACTCATACTTGGTGGTGGAGGCTAGCAAAAGACTGGGAGCGACAAACTAAGAGAGCAATAATGGTCATAATCATGCAGAGCGACAAAACATCATTGATCAAAGCATAAAGTGATACTACAAGTTGAAAACTAAAGGGTCATAAAGGCTATGGTGACTTTGGATAGTCATAACATGGTGTGAGCATGTGCCAAGTCAACCCAAATAAAGCATCAAAGGAGAATACCACTATACTATGCTTTAATATGCTAAAACAACGCATGATTCATCCAAGGCACATTAAGAAATCTCAATTGTTTATAACAAGTCATGCTACAGCAAAGAATACTAAGCATAAATCCAAAACAATATCAAGCATGGCATGACAAAGCATAGGCCACAGTCAAAAACAAGCTCTCTTTACCACATAAGCACGAACTTTCCTACTCTTTTCCAACCCAAACCAAACTATTTGAAAACCAATGTATGAAAGAGGAGGTCCAACCAATTTGTTCAGAAAACTAAGAAAACCAAGCAAACGAAAAACCAAAACGAAAACAAAAAAGAAGACGCTCCAAGAACAACACAACTGTGCATGAAACAATAAAAATGAAGCGTTTGGAAGAAACCTAGGATTTTTATTGATGAAGAAGGGATGTCTTGGCCATCCCCAAGCTTTGACGCTTGTACTTCTTGGATATTTCTTGGGGTGACACGCGTGGCATCCCCAAGCTTGAGCTTTAGTCCATCCTTCATCTCATTACTCATTCCTTCCATCCACCTGAAAATTTTCTTCATACAAAACTTCACACAATCTTTATTAACAACATTAGTGCACTCAAGATAAAAGGTCTTAAGGTTCAGTTCTAACACCAAATAAACTTCCATTAGAACACTAGATATTGTAGTACTTCCCTCAAAAAGCTCAATTCCCCAAAAGAACTCAAAAAGGAATCAACAAGAAGCAAATGCAGAAAATGGCAGAAATCTATCAAAACAGACCAGCAGGTAAAGACGAATTGTTTCAAAGACCTTCTGTCGCTCAAATAAAAAATTGTTGAACTAACGAAAGTTAGATAACAACCTGGGGCAGAAGCACAAAACTTCACGCCTCAAAAGGACGTACAGAGATTTTACACGAATTTTTACGGTGAAGCACATAAATCTGTTTCAGGATAGCAACTTTCCCAATCATTACTTCTCTCTCATTAGGGGTTACTCTTGGCATAATAAGAAAATAAAAAGGATAAGGAGCGGTTATTACAGAGGTAATAACTTTCAAGACTCATCTAAAACTTTTGGGTTATCTCCCAATAAGTACTTTTCTTTAACGCCTTTAAGTTAGACATGATAGTTTGAGAAGATGCTCACATAAAATATATGAATTGAAGTAAAAGAGAGCATCAAGAAGCAAATTCAAAACACATTTAAGTCTAACCCACTTCCTATGCATAGGAATTTTGTAAAGAAACAAGTCATGAAAGCACAAAGCAATAAGCATAATCAAGCAAAACAAGTGCAACTTCAAGACTTTCAACATAAAGAGGGGAAATTTAATATTGTTGAGATACATAAAACCATGTTTCCCTGTCTCATAATAACCTTCAGTAGCATCATGAATGAAATTAACAATATAACTATCACATAAAACATTCTTATCATGAGCCACATGCATATAATAATTATTAGTCTCCACATAAGCATAGTCATTCTTATTAATCGTAGTGGGAGCAAATTCAACAAAATAGCTATCATTATTATTCTCATCACCATAATCATCAAATATAGGAGGCATATTGTAATCATAATTAATTTCCTCCTAAATAGTAGGTGGCCTGAAAATATCATATTCATCATTGTAATCATCATATGTTGGAGGTTTGGTATCATCATAAGCAATAGAATAGCTATCTTCCAAAGCTGGGGAACTAAAAAGATCATTTTCATAAAAACTAGCTTCCCCAAGCTTAGACTTTTCCATAGCATTAGAAATAATGGTGTCCAAAGAATTCATACTAACAACATTGCTATTAGCATGCAAATAAAGTTCCATAGGTTTTTTAATTTTCTCTTGAAACACTTCATGTCCTAACTCAAGATAAATACTATAAAGCTCTCTAATTTTGTTGTTGTTTTCCATTAAGCCTAACTAGTGAAAACAAGAAACAAAAAGACAAAATTGCAGAATCTAAAGGAAATAACTTCGAGCACTCACACCAGAAAATAGGCGTTTGTCGTGGGAGGTTCTTCTTCTTTAATCCTCCGGTGTGATACCTTTTACCTTTCCTCCCCGGCAACGGCGCCAGAAAATAGCTTGATGTCTACGCACTTCTATTCTTGTAGACAGTTGTTGGGCCTCCAAGTGCAGAGGTTTGTAGAACAGCAGCAAGTTTTGCCTTAAGTGGATCACCCAAGGTTTATCGAACTCAGGGAGGAAGTGGTCAAAGGTATTCCCTCTCAAGCAACCCTGCAATCAAGATACAAGAAGTCTCTTGTGTCCCCAACACACCCAATACACTTGTCAGGTGTATAGGTGCACTAGTTCGGCGAAGAGATAGTGAAATACAAGTGGTATGGATAATTATAAGTGGTAACGGTGCTATAAAATAACTTGATTGCGTGGAAAAGACTAAAAGCAAACTGAAATAAAGATAGAAGCAAGCAAACATGTAACAGATCTAGTAGCAAAGGAAGTTTCAATGCTTAGAAACAAGGCCTAGAGATCATACTTTCACTAATGAACACTCTCTCATAAATATCTTCTCTTTGTGATACTACTCTTAACTACTCTCCGGTTGGACACTCTAATCGATGGTAGGGCTATAACAGCACACCTCAAAGTAAGCCTTTCCCATCTAGAAAACCACACACTATCACCTTGAGTACTAGATGAGTCCAACAAACACCACAATTTCATAGAAACATCCAACTCCAAATATAACTCATAACAAGTATTTGTAATCTCTAGCCTAAGTGCCACCATGGTGAGCACGCTGTCACTTTCACACACATGGGGAGAGCAGAGATCTATTAAAGCACTTGAGTAGCAAGGTAGATCTATAGATTACAAGCTCATGACCACAACAAGATCATGCATAGATAGAGAGATGAACACATAGCTACCGGTAGAACCCTTAGCCTCGAGAGAGAACTACTCCCTCCTCATCATGGGAATCAGCAACGGTGATGGAGATGGTGGTGGAGATCGACGAAGATGGCTTCGGGGGCACTTCCCCATCCCAACAGGGTGCCAGAACAGAGACTTTCTGTCCTTCGAATCTCCCCTTTGGTGGCGGCGGCGCTGCGAAACTTTTCGTGGCTGGAGGCTTGATGATTTAGGGTTTTCACATCGGGAGGAATATATAGGCGAAGGGGCAAGGTCGGTGGAGGCCGGAGGGGCCCACACCACTTGGTGGCGCGGCCAAGGGGGACCCGCACCACCCTATGGTGTGGTCGGCCCCTGGCCCCTCTCCGTCTCGTCTTCTAGCTCCATGTTCCCCTCGGTGAAATATTGACTTTGGCTTTTGTCCCGTCCAATTCTGAGAATATTCATTTTCTGACTTTCTGGAACCAAAAACAGCAGAAAACAGGCAACTGGCACTGTGGCATCTTGTTAATAGGTTAGTCCAAGAAGTCATATGAAAATTACTCCAAAGTGTGGACAAAACATAAGAAAGTAGATAAAACCAAGCATGGAACATCAAAAATTATAGATACATTTCCAATGTATCAAGTATCTTGATAACATCAAATGTCACACCATAATAGGGTGACTATAAAGATAGGTTCAGTGCTACGAAGGTGTTATGTTGAGGCTCATGGATCAAGAGTGGAATTTGTCAATCCCGAGAAAGGATAGATATACTCTGGGCCCTCTCGGTGATATCAGATTAAGATAGCTTGCAAGCACGTGATGTGATCACTAGAATGTTATATCACGGGAACGAGAAAAGAGTGCATGTCGGTAACGAGATCAAACTAGGTATTTGGATACCGATGATCGAATCTCGGACATGTATTATATCATGAGACAAAGGGATCAAATTACTAGCGTTAAAGGTTCTCACGATCACAGAAGTCATCGTTGAATATGCAGGAGTAAGTATGGATCTCCAAGTCCCGCTTCTAATTATTGATCTGAGAGGAGTCTCAATCATGTCTGCATTATTCGTGAACCGTAGGGTGACACACTTAAGAGTTACTGGACGCCATTTTGGAGCACATATGTTTCAGACGAAAGAATTGCAAAGCGCAGGAATTGTTTCGATAGAAACCGGAATTGTTTCGGGTGAAATTGCAGAAAGTGGTCATGCATGTGATATTGAAATATTGCAAGGGGTTATATGTGAATGTTTGTTAATTAAAGTAATTAACAAAATTCTGAATAAATTTAATAAAAGATTTTTATTAAATGAGAGAGCATTAAACTTAGAGAATTTTAATGCATTTAAAGTGGAGACTTTAAAAGGGAATGTGAAGAGGCATTTTAATGTGGAGGGAGTTACCACCACATGAATGGAGGAGGTGAGGGGTCACCTCCATGAGGCGCCGGCCATGGAGGGGGTACCCCCTCCTCCTATAAAAGGCCCCCCTCTTTCTCCTTCTTCCTCACACCTCCTCGTGAAGGATCTCTCTCCCCCTCTAGAATTATTCCCCCATGGTCTCGGATTAGCGAGATACATGTTCCCAGTGGCATTTCGTCTGGAAGGAGTTGCTGCTTCCGCTGGATTGCTGGAGCGAGGAGGTGGAGGTTGTCCGGTGGCTTGAACGTGTGTGCGAGGACGGATGCGCTGCTGATTTGCGGCGCTCGGACTTCCACACGATCTTGAGATCCGCAAGTGTATGACTACATCAACCACGAGTTCCTACTCGTTAACAAAACTCGTTGTCTTCGAGGGTAAGTTCTCGATGGATGTATGTCCACCCGTTTCTCTGTACCTAGTAGATAGTTCTTGGCGTATAGTTCTCATCGTAGGATTTTTTTGTTTTCTATGCTATGGACCCAACATCAAGATCTCACTAAGCCTCCCCCTCGCCGTGCCGGTTCGAGAGAGAGATCCTTGCCCGACACCTATCCTAGAGATTGCACTGGACCGGTTGCCACCCACGTGAGTTATTGGCTTGTATCGTGTCTTCGTGGTGTGTGTGTTCATCGTGTTTCTCGTGCATGATTTCGTGGTTTTCGCTCTCTCCCTCATCCCCCACTCACTCCACCCCGATTTCTAAGGGACTCGTGAAAGATCGGGTCATCCCCGAGGTTAGCCCTCAACATATTGGTATCAAGAGCTTCGTTGCTCATGAATTCCCCCACAAAATTTTCTTCTATCAACCAAAAATTCGAAATCCCCAAAAAGAGCCCCAAATTTGCCTTTGGATCGATCTCTTGATTTGGAGTATTATTTGTGGTTTTGATCCGACCAAATCTTGTCTTAGGTGTTGGTCCAGCGTTATCATGCGTTTTCCCAGCCCAATTTTTCGCGAATTTGAGTACCCAAGGCATGGATTTCCGCTCAAGAACACGAGCAGTTTGAGCTCTGTCCTAGACCTAAGTTTCCGGACCTTCAGACTAGAGTCTCCGGCCCACACCAGAGTTTCCGGACTGACCACACCAGAGTTTCCGGTCTAGACCGGAATTTCTGGCCCGAGACACCAGAGTTTCTGGCCCTGACACCTGATTTTGACACTTTTGCCTCTTATCTCGCATTGGCTAATTTTCCTCTTGTTTATTTGTGTCCCGTGTGCGTGTCGTCAACTAACAACAAGCTTCTGCATCAACAACATCTGGGCTCATCAACACCACAACACCGAACATCATCCCGCAACACCGACCGCGAGTTCATCATCACCAAGAAGGTATAACTTGTGTCACCTTGTTAACCCTATCTTCCTTTGTGTGTACCTATCCCACGAGAGTGGCTCATCTTGTGTTTCCTTGATCATTATGCATTTGTCCTTGGATAGTGAGAGTGCAATAGAAATAGCAAGAGTGACTTGGTAGCATCAAGGGGGAGCAAAAAAAAGATACAAACGAAAAAGAAAAATATTCTCCCATTGCAAAAGAGAGTCTCAAAGCTTGTAAACAAGAGAGAAAGAAAGAGAGCCCAAGGCAAGTGCACAAATCTGTTGCTCATTTTTCCTCTTTGCAAAGGAGCCACCGTCTCTCCTTGCATTGGCACGACACCGAGCGTAGTCTTTGTTAGGACATTTTGTTTGCTCATTTTCATAGTCGCGTCAATCCCAACAATCTACACATGTGTGTATATAGTCGTAGGTTCCCGTCACCCCTTTCGAGTTGTTGACCTTTGCCTTTGACTTGAGTTTTGTTTGGATTTTACACTTTTGACTATCCCTTTTCTTTTGGTTGGTTCTTTGGAATTCCACAATCTTAACCTACCACCAACAAGCTTTTGAGAGTTAGTTCTTTCTTTAGTGTGACCTTTCTTTGCGATTTCACTTTGCAAGCTAATAGCTCTCACTCGTGGTTTCTAGTTTGGTTCAATCCCCAAGGTGAGGTAAAAGGCTAACACCACCATATTCCACTTTCATATAAAATTCTTGTGTGTTTTGCATGATGGATAGGCACGGTGAGTCGAGCCAACCACCTCCCCAAGAAGAAGAACAAGGACCGTACATGACGCGCGCAAGCCACTACATCATCTGTCATGAGTTCCGCAAATGTTGCGAGGCTCTTGAGATGCAACAAGATGAACAATTCGGTAAGACTCAAGCCGAGTTCAAGAACATCGACAACTGCTTCGATGGTCTTGAACGACAAATGCATGCAATGTATCACAACTTTGGCCATCAAAATGAAGCGCTACAACGTTCCGTCGCTGAAACAAATGACAAGCTTCGACTCCTCATCAACGGAATGACACACAACACAAGACCACGCTCACGCGCATCAAACTCTTCAAGGTGGTCGCGTCAATGTTCTCCGCTTCGTTAAGATCCTCATGCAAGTGTTCCCAAACACAATGAAGCCCCCGTGGTTGAAGATGGAAGCTCTTCGCACTATGTACCTTCCCCATGGCACACTGCAACTTGAAGCTATGATGGCGATTTATCCTCAAGGCCCCAAGTAAGGCGTGAGGATACCGTCATCACGCAAGGGCACTAGTGATCCAACAAGAGCAACCACAAGTGGACCCTCGAGTGCAACCGCAACTACACCAACATCGTCCATAAGACATTCTTGACTCGACAAGTGATGACTTCAACTTGGAGAATCAAGCTCGTCATCGACATGAAGCTCTCCAAGAACCTCATCTTCTTCCTCGCCGTCAAGCACGTCTGCACCATCACCATGGTCACCATGACGAGCCTCCTCCACCACATCAAGACATGGAGAGTCAAATGGTACATATTGAGCAACACCCACCACGTCATGAGGCTCAAGACCATGATCTTCATCGTGAGGCCCAAGTGCCTAACCCGCAACACCAACCGAGGAACGAGCCTCCTCTTCGTCAACACCCACGTCAAGAGGCTCCACATCCTCAACACCCTCATGATGCCCAAGCGCCTCAACCTTGTCATCATCGCGCCAAGAGCAAGAGCAAGCTCCGCAACAAGGTCGTGAGAACCAAGTTCCAACGCCTCAACCGCAAGCGCATCAACAAGGTCACCAAGCATGTCGCAATGACCACATGGAAGATGAAGACATCCACACCATGTCAACAACCACTACTATGACTGCAATGATGAAGAAACTTTTGGCAAGATCAAGTTCACAATGCCCAAGTTCACCAGATCAAATGACCCCGAATAATACCTCTCATGGGAACTTAAAGTTGACAAGATCTTCCGTACGCACAATTATAGCAATGAGAAGATGGTCGCCATGGCTTCACTTGAGTTTGATGATTACGCCAACCTTTGGTGGGAACAAGTCCAAGTTGCTCGTGACGCAAGAGAAGAGCTGCCAATCACAACTTGGCATGACATGAAGGCTCATATGAGATCCCGCTTTGTTCATTCACACTACACACGTGACCTCTTCAACAAGCTATATCGCTTAGTCAAGGGACAAAGACCGTGGAAGAGTACTTCAAGCAAATGGAACTCAACATGATCCGCGCCAACATTGAAGAGAGCAAGGAGCAAACAATGGCACGTTTCCTTATGGGATTGAACCACCCAATCAAGCGCATCATTGAGTTCCAAACATACAACAACATGGTTGAGCTTGTGCACATTTTATACCTTTGATCTGGATTACGGATGTAGTATAGCTCTTTTCCCTAGTATACCTAGGTTATCGAATCCACGGGAAGCAAATGCATAGTGAAGTTACTTTAACGGACCTTCGGGAGTTTTAGAATTCCTTTTGTGGTTTTACCAGACCAGTAGCTTGCGTCTTTTTATTGTTGGCGATGATGGAGAGAGAGGGCCTAGGGCGTTCGATTTCACCTGTAGCTGTGCAGAAACATCTAATGGGAATAAAAGATAGAAATAAAGTATGTGTGTACTTGTTAGAGCAAGATAAATTATATGTGGGCAGCGCATCCATAATTTCTATTGCCTCCGCAACCGCTTATAGCAATAACCTACTAGTCTCATCCATAGAAGAAAGATAACTAATGATATGCATAGTGATGTCACTGTTAATCCCAAGCAAATCCCTCACATACAGCCGTACTACCTCTTATATCACTAGGGTTCCCAACCTGCAGATCAGTCATCACTCATACTCCCAATACGAGCTGAGGTCCCTAAAAAACGCCCGCACGCGCTGCTCTCGGGAGGGGTGGCACGGGCGGAACCGTAAGCCGCCGCCGCCCCCGACTTCTCCTCCCGCTCCTACTCCACTGCCACCGGAGGACACCGGCATGCTAAGCCCGGCCGGCCGATGGTGGCGACGGGGCTGCTTCCTCGCGTGGTGGCCTCTCCCCTATAGGAAGCCCCTTGGTGCTCTATGGTTGTCGCCATGATGACAATCTGATGGCGGCGGGGTTTGGAAGCAGGGGCGGCAACCTCAGGATTTGATGGCGTTTCTCCTTCGACGGATGGTGGCACGGGTCGCATCTGCTGGCAGTGGCTCGGTCCTAGGATTTCTATCACACCAAGACAAAGATCTTCCTTCAGCCTGTTTCCATAGATCTGGTGGCAGTGTCGTGTTCTAGAAGGCTCCGCCGGCAAACTCCCATGGGCGATTCATGCCTAGAGATTGATGGAACGGATGAGATTCGATCCTGCGCAATCATCGTTTTTCTGACCGTTTGGTTTCAGAGGGAGCAAGGCGAAGCTCTGCAGTCTATTGCCATCATGGAACATCTTTAGTTCCATGGTGAAGTCAGTGTGCGGAGAATGTCATGTAAGCCAAGATTGGTGGACTAGCTATGGTGGCTCGAGTCCAGGTGGCGATGAGGAATTGGCTTGGTGATTCGTGAATTGTAGTAGCGGCATCGGAAAGTGGGGGGCGGCAGAACAGGAGGAGTTCATAGTCTTATCTTGCAGGGTGAAAATCCAAGGTCTGGCCTTAATTGGTTGTGCCTGGCAATGACCTTATTGAAGGAATTGTCTTGTGAGCGAGGACTTTCTCCAGGGTGAAAACCTATGATCTTTGATTGGGCGATGACGGTGCTTGTGCTCTGTTTCCTTCTTGAAGGAATTGCTATTGGAGATGTTGGACTTCTGGTGTTGTTCTAGTGGGGTTAGTGTCGCTTCTACTAAGGATCTAATCACTGTAGCGGGACTTTTGTTTTTGGTAATTCTTCTTTTTTTTGGCTGTGTGCATCCGTATTGCCAATAAGGTATGCATTGTTTGAGAGGCTGGGTGTAATTGGTATCCGTGTGATATTAATATATGCTCATTTCCAAAAAAAAACTCATACTCCCTATACCTGGCTCAACCCTCGGGGTCTTGGGTACCTAACAAGTCCTTAGATTTAGGCAAGAGAGGATATAATAATCATCATGTCATACAAACTAATACATGATCCCATCTATGATAGATCACATGCACAATTGCTACATGGCTAGGCCGAAGCCCTTAACCCAAGGAGAATTACTCACGCGTAGAGATGAGATCAACAATCACAAACATTGTAATGAAAATCATAATATTGATAGCAATAGTCTTACGATGTCGCCAATTAGAGAAGAGATCTACTATTACGAGTGGTGGAAGTTGGCTATGGAGATGGAGAAGGGTTTGGAGATCTAGAGGTGGCTTTCTGGTGAGGTATGGCTTCTGGGGTGTGGTGTCTCTCTTTTTTCTCGTCGCCTGAGGCTTCTTTATATAGGGGTCCCTTCACGGAAGTTGTTCTGTTTTACCTAACGGAGGCGATGCGACTATACGACCGGAGCTATACGGTCAGAATTTTTGCTCCAGCCGTATAGTTGGTCGTTATGGCATCTGCCTTCGTTGGACGGCTCATGGTTTCTTCTGGTCGAAGGAAATATCATATCTTTGACTTTAATGTAGTGATTCCCTCCTTTCAACGACATTATCTACGTAGGAAAAGTAGAAGAACAAAGGATATACCCCTCTGAATTTTATCATTAGTGGCATGGTTTAGAGAGATATTTCATGAAAAATATGATTAATATCCAGTTTAAATGTGGACGTAGATAGCTATATTTCAGACCCATCAACCTCCCCAAGCTTAAACTTGATCGTCTCGAGCAACAAAACCAAAATCAAAAAGGAACTCAACATTTAAAATGAAATAACGAGATGGTGATCTTACTCATGATTAGTAGTCTCATGTTTCCTCCACTTTCATATATCTGAAAAACTTTAGCATAGAGAGAGTAATGGCAAGCATATCATACGGGTTTCATGCATCTTTATAGTAAAGCAAAATTATTGTAAATATGGATGATTGAAATGAGTAAATTTTATTCCATGTCAAGTAATCAACTCATAGGCTTGCCTTTGAACAAGAAAGTATAATCATGTAAATTAAGAGTGTGAGAGTTGCCATGAAAAGCATATACACTAGAGTATCTCAATTCTCCCACATCAATGAATCAAGACTTTGCAAGCACTACTTTTCTATTCATTGTCCTTCAAGAATTTCAGTTTTTAAGTAATTGAGAGCATGCCCAAAAAATATTAGTTTATCGGGTTGTGATGGACACTCATGGCATCACTAAGGTTTTGTTCCTTTTCCATAATGATTTATCATAACAGCCAGAGGAGTGATTCCATCCTGATTACAGCTACCCGGGAGTTCCAAGAATCTAATCAACTCATAGCCGAAATCTAGGAGTTTCCTCCATGAAGATCGTTCGTAGGCCAGTGGAGTTGTTGGCATCCTATGAAGTTTGACACGCGTAAAGCTATATCATTCTTATGATTAACAAGTCAAACTTTGGCATGCTCACAAAAACCGCTAAACATTAATTCAATCGAACAAATCCTTTCAAAGAGAGCTATTAAGTTAATCAACATTTTCAGTGGTGTTGAGTGTCTCTAGAAATAAACTTTCAAGACTAAGCACTACAACACCCAAGCCTTTAATTGTGAGACTTTTTCTTATTACAATTGTTTAGCAATTTTTAGGCAAGACTTGGTTAATTACGAGAGCTGGAACAAAACGTACCCAATTAAACACCCATGCAAACAAAAATCTTACTACAATACAAAGACTCATTCCACCAATATAATATCTCAACATTTACTACTAACTAGCATGGGTTTCTCAAACTTCAAAAGTGGGGAGTCATAAGGCATACCTCTCATGTTTGGTTCCACTTCTCTCTTCCTTTTTATTTGTTTCTTGGAAACTCGAAGTCAATCACTCTCCTGCAAATATATGAAGACCTCGAGGTGGAAACAAAGAAAAGAAAGAGGGGAAAATAAGGAAAAATGGTGAATTTTTTTGTGGTTTTTAAGAGAGGGACTTTAAAGAATAGATAATTGGCGGCAAAGCTTGGCTAGAAAATTTCGAAAGCAAATAGAAAGAACTAAAAATAATGTGTTGGGGAAACCAACACGAGTGCTTATAAACTCAAATAAAAATGCAACCTCTAAATAAATAAAAGCAAATGAATGCCAAATAAAGATACATGAGGAAACTTCCCCAAGCTTAGGCTTTTGCAAGCCCTTCAAATCATTGTGGTGGCGGGAAAAGTCATTACTCCAGTTCATGAATTGAATGAAGAGGTTACTTATTGATTCTTGGAGGTTCAAAGAGAGGTTGTGCATCCTCTCCACAGTCCCTCCAAGTCCTTGGAAATCTTGGTACGTGGCGAACCGGGTTTGTGGATGCTCTTCTTCTTGGTGAGGAACTTCTTGCTCCTCCTCTTGGTCCTCATCCTCTTCAGGAATCTCCTCCTCGGGTTGGTACTGCTCAACCTGCACATCATATAGCAAATGTCCTTCCCCAATAGATAAAAGACCATTAGGCAAAGGAGCAGGGTAGATACACCCAGCTCTAGCAATATGCAGATAATAAACACCACCTCTCCTAGTAAGCATTCCACATGCCCTCAAGGTGGAGAAACCAACACACGTCTCACCTAGTACGGGTTGCAACTCACCTAGATCGATGTCTAGGGTAGTGGAAAGCACAGTGATGACGCCTCCTCCTATGTTTGGCCCTTGGATTTGGGAGGCTTGCTGCTCCAGGTAGCGCACAAGGATGACGCCCAAGTTGAGTGACAGGTTGCAGTTGATGTAAGCATCCTTGGCGAGGACTAGGATGTCCTCCTCATTGAGTCTCGTGAACTCATTATGTGCCTGCAAGGTGTTAACAATAACATAGAACAAATAGCGAATTGCAGGATGTTGAATATTCTTCCCCTTGTTCACTCTACTAGTGAAGCTCATTCCATTATAGTATTGATCGGGGGAAGGAATTAAGCCAGTAAAGGATGCGCATAAAGCATGAACATCATTGTTTGGCAAATTAAAGCATGCACACCATTTATCTAACATTAAGGTGTAGTTTTTGTTCATCAGACGGAAAGAAATAGTATCCTCTCCTTGCCATAGTCTAACAATGCTTTGCAATGATCTTAGGAATTCGATAGTTAAGCGGCGATAAGTAGGTACATCATTGTACACAAAGTTTTGTAGGCCAGCTCTATTGCAAAGTAAATTAAAGTCATCAAAAATACCGGGTTGGTTCAATATATGGGGCAAGCCCACTTGGTGGCCTTCATTCACGGTTCTTGATCTTGTTGAAGCATTCGTGATGAGCCTAATCCCGGAACCGTATCCCCATGCGTTCTTGGGTGATTGCCCAAGAAGCGCTAGCGGTGGCATGAGCACGAGTTTGGCTCCTTGTGTTCATCTTCTAAAACATTGAAGAAAGGCAAAAATAAATCTTTTTGATCCAACAACAGTAAGTATAATATGTTCCTCATCTAAGCACACTAAAGAATCTCCTCAAGATAATAAACTAGGTAGAAAAATCATGGCAATTAGTTCATAGTAGGTCTCACCCTAGATTGATAATGACAATAGATTGAAGATGAATTTACAAAAAGGAATTGGAGGATCGGAGGAGAAACATACTGTAGATCACTTGTGTGCAAGAAAATCGAACGAAATTGAATAGAGATGAAGATCCCTTGAGGTTTTGAGAGAGTTTGGAGGTAGAAGAAAGAAAAAAGATTGAAGTTTTCGAGTTGGACGTACCTTCCCGTGCGATTTTATGGTCGGACGCAACTATACGGGCGTAGCTATACAGGCGGAACATGCGTTCCGGCCGTATAGTTTGTGTTCTGTCAAAATATTAGGTCTTCCTCCTCGCGGTGCAGCTATATGACCGTAACTATATAGGCGGAACAAAATGTTCTGGCCGTATAGTTGGTCGTTAAATTGTCTGCCCTGCGAAAGAAAATTTGCAAAAGGCCTCGATATCTATACGATCAGAACTATACAACCGGAATTTTTATTCCCACCGTATAGTTGATCGTTAAACTCTCAGTACATATGAATATAATTTGTACGGAGGCATTGATATCTATATGAACAGAACTATACGGCTAGAATTTTTATTCTCGCCGTATAGTTGGTCGTTAAACTATCAGTATATAAAAAAAGAAATTGTATGGAGGCATTGATATCTATACGTCTGGGACTATACGGCCGTAATTTTGTATCCCTGCTGTATAGTTGATCGTTAAACTCCCAATATATATTGTAGAAAAAAATTCAATGACAAAGATAACTATACGACCGAAACTATATGGTCGAAATTTTTATTCCCGCCGTATAGTTGGTCGTTAAACCGTCTGTATGCATCAAAAAATTATGTTTCTTCGTAAACTATTTATTTCCCTGTAACTTAGCGATATACCTTGTTTTTAACAGAAAATTGACAGAAAATATTGTCGACCAACAATAGCATGAATAATGCAGAAATTCAAGTACTACCAAATTTCTTCTCCTCAAATGGAGTTTTCTAGCACTCTGTATTAAACATGAACTTAAACTAAAACTAAAAACTTAACTCAAACCTTAATTTAACATGGCTTGCCTCCCATGGAACGCTCTTTTATGGTGAATAGCTTGACCTTGATGATATTCACTTGGGCCAGATGAGTGGAACACCCACTCCAAAGTAATTGACCTTCAAAGTGATGTCCTCCTTCTCGTCATGTTTGGCTTTCTTCTTCCTGGGAAAATAAATAGCAAAAGGATCCCGCGAAGGCAATTGCAACTTCTTCCCTTCAAGAAGGTTAATTAAAGCCTTTATAGTTCTTAAGAAAGGACGACCTAGTATTATAGGAGAAATAGTGTCTTCAGGCATGTCAACAATAATGAAATCAATGAGAGCAGGACAACCTTTGATGTAAACTAAAGTGTTCTCCTTAATCCCTACAACTTGTTTGTAGGTAGAATCTGCTAGATGCAATTTTAATTCAGAAATTTGAAAGGAGGCAAGATTTAACTTGTTAAAAAGACTCTTTGGAATTGTTGAGACGCTTGCACCTAGATCACAAAGTGCAGCTATCTCATTAGTTCCAATCTTTATCTTAATAGTGGGCTCAAATATGTCATCTAGTTTAACAGGTAACTTTTCAGCGATTTTCTTGTATTCCTCTTCAAGCTCGCGTACCTTAATTGCTACTTGATCAACAAAGTGTTGATACATGGCTTCATCATTACCTTCACTTACCGGAATTTTGATGTTGATCCTTTTTACGAGATCTTCGATAGTGTAGCTTGGTGAAGGGGCATTACTATAATCAAGTTCTTGATGGTCCTCCCTTTGGATTCTCATCATTTTGAGTTCTTCAACAGGATTGGGCTTAGCTTTACCTGCAAATTCAGCTAGAATGAGAGTTTGACTCTTGGTTATCTTCCCTAGCTATGCCTCGACGATCCTTGTTCTTTCTTGAAGGGCCTGCAAATCATTTCTCAAACTAACAGCTTGGTTAGATAATTTACCAAGCATAACATCATGGTTCTCCGTGATTTTGACTAGAATATTATTTTGTTCATTTTGCGAGTCTATGAAAGACTTAAGCGTTCCTTGGAGACTACAATTACTAGTTCTCATATTATTATTAGAGTTATTTGTGGGACTAGCATAATGTTTCTGAAAATTAGGATTGTAACTCTTCTTCCAAGCAGGATTATAATCATTATGAGCTACGAAGTCTATTTCTTATATATTTGTTTTGGGGTGGCTCTTACCTGAGTTTCCTTACCTTTTACGGCTAGTATGAGGTCATCCAACTTAGCATTGAGATCTTCATTCTCTTGTGGTGAGACAGAGTTCACCTTATTCGTGTTTGATCTTTCAACATGCCATTGGGCATGGTTGTCTTGCATATTGTCTAGCAGCTGCTTTGCTTTGGTAATATGTTTACCCATGAATGTTCCTCCAGCTGCAGTATCAAGCATAGACTTAGACACATGATTAAGAGCACTGTAAAATAAATGGAGGATTAACCAATCTTCCATCCCATGACTAGGATAGTTTCTTAGGCATTCTTTCGTCCTCTCCCATGCAAGCCTAGTGGCTCACGCTCTTCCTATCTAAAACCAGTAATATTAGATCAGAGTTGCATAGTCTTTGCAGGTGGGAAAATTTTAGTCATAAATAAAGAAGTACATCCCACCCATGATGTAATAGTATTTTTAGGCAAAGATAGCAACCATTCTTTAGCTCTTCCTCTTAGAGATAAAGGAAATAGACGTATTTGACCGCATCAGGGTCAACATATTTTATACGCATCATATCACATATTTCAGTGAAAATATTTAAGTGCATATTGTTGGGCCACACAGAGATAAACAAAACTTTAACTCTACGCGGTGATCCCAAGATCTAGCTGAGATAGTAGGCCACGAGAATTACCACTAGACACGCGCTTGCGGAATCGATGTAGCACGTCGCTTGATGCAGTGCAGTCCTCACAATCCGTTCCGATCCACGACCGTCGAAGTGCTGAATGTACATCACCTCTGCCAGTATCCACACGTATGAGGAGGAGCGCCGACGGTGGACTTCTAGGTCCGGTACGGCAGCGACAGAATTGGACTGGGGCTAGGGTTTCCAACACATGGAGTGACCTAACCGTGTGCCCTAAGCACCTGCGCCCCAACTTATATAGGGAGTGAAAGTGGTCTCCACTCACTTGTGGCTCATTCACTAAAAAGGCCTATATTAGTCACTGCGAGTCCAACTCAATGACTAAGTCCATGTCTCTATTTGGTCCAACCCAAGTAGATTTCTTGTTTGGGTCTAACCCCAACTTGATCTCGCTCTTAAGTGTGTGACCCGACAGGCTCATGGTGACCCGAACACGATCCGATTCTCACTCGTGACCGATCAGTCTGTAGCGGCTCCTAGCAGAACGTGCCGACTCCCAAGTACCAAAGAGTCATGACGACATACCTTCCAATGCGACTTTCGTCCGAGTCCCTTTTGCCTCATGATATACCTTGTCGAACTATAGGCGAATAATCGTCATCCGTTAAATAGTTTGACTCTGTTTCTCGATCCGAGATAAGTGATTCATCCGAGTCAATCTCCTCGGTTAACACTTAACCGAGTCATGCATGGCCATGCTTTCCGAATCATATGTTCCGAGAGGGCCTAGAGAATATCTCTCTAGACGGAGGGGAAAATCCCATCTTGGTTATTCACATCACGCAGTTTGACTCTTAGTCGACCCAAACTCCGCCTTTATAACTGCCCAGTGATAGAACAACTTTTGACAGAACCTAAGTCGGTGATCCTCAACTCGGATTGTGCAATAACCTCAGGTCTAAGGATTACATTGATTGAGACATGCAAATGATGACTTGTTCGTTGCATCTCAATATGGGTCAGTCCAACTCGCTAAACTCTTTTAGCCGAATCCGTGTAAGTAGGAATAGCATCTCCATGCCCATGACAAGTGGAACCGAGTCATCTCCTGACTTTCACATTGGTCTAAGTTGTGTGTCCAGCACAACCTCGATGACCAAGGACAATTAGTATGAACAACATGAATATATAGTTCCACAATCGAATCACATATTCAACGATACATATCAGTAGTTCATACATGGACAATAACTTTATGAATACATTGGAAATAACATCATACATGATTGCCTCTAGGGCATATTCCCAACAGTCTCCCACTTGCACTAGATCCAATCATCCGACATCACATGTCTAGGCATCTAATGCCCATAGCTCTCAGGCGCGCCTCATGCTTCGGCTGTGGAAGGGGCTTTGTCAACAGATCCGCAATGTTTGCATCCGTGTGTACCTTGCATAACCTAATATCACCTTGATCCATGAACTGGCGAATAAGGTGGTACCGCATGAGTATATGTTTGTTCTTCTGGTGTTGTCTAGGTTCCTTGGCTTGTGCGATAGCACCATTGTTGTCACAATACATGTCTAATGGATTGGACGAGCCCTGAACCACACCAAGATCCATGAGGAAATTCCTCATCCAAATGGCTTCTTTTGCCGCCTCTGAGGCAGCAATATACTCAGCCTCTGTCGTAGATGCAGACACCGTCTCTTGCTTGGAACTCTTCCAGCTCACAGCCCCTCCGTTTGTAACAAACACATATCCAAATTGCGAACGAGAATCATCCGAGTCAGCTAGATATGCATCCGTGTAGCCCCTTACACTGAGTTCATCCTCACCTCCATAAACTAGGAACATATCCTTAGTCCTTGTCAAGTACTTGAGGATATTTTTAGCTGCTGCCTAGTGGATTTCTCCAGGGCCAGCCTGGTACCTGCTCATAACACTTAGAGCATATGAAACATCCGGCCTAGTACAAATCATAGTGTACATGATGGATCCGACTGTAGAAGCATACGGAATCGTACTCATCCGACTTCGCCCATCAGTTGTCGAAGGATACTGAGTCTTGCTAAGTTTTATGCCATGGGACATCGGTAAGAACCCCTTCTTAGACGATTCCATGTTGAACTTCTTAAACACTTTGTCCAAATATGTACTCTAACTCAATCCAATGAGCCGCCTTGATCTATCTCTATAGATCCGGATTCCTAGTATGTAAGTCGCCTCACCTAAGTCTTTCATCGAAAAACTCTTTTCCAATGATTCCTTAGTCTCTTGCAACATTAGGACATAATTTCCAATTAGTAATATGTCATCCACATATAAGATCAGAAAGTTTACTTTGCTCCCACTAAACTTCTTGTATAAACAAGAGTCATGATCACTCTTGATGAAGCCAAACGATTTGACTACTTCATCAAAGCAAATATTCCAACTCCAAGATGCTTGCTTCAACCCATAAACGGATTTCTGAAGCTTGCATACCTTGTCAGCATTAGTTGGATCGACAAAACCCTCAGGCTATATCATATACACGTCCTCGGTTAAATTTCCATTAAGGAAAGCCGTCTTGACATCCATCTACTATATCTCATAGTCGAAATAGGCTGCTATAGCTAACATGATCCGAACTGACTTAAGCATCACCACGGGAGAGAAGGTCTCATCGTAGTCAACTCCTTGAACTTGTCGGAACCCCTTCGCCATAAGCTATGCTTTATAGACAGAAACATTTCATCCATATCAGTTTTCTTCTTAAAGACCCATTTGCACTCGACGGGTCTTGCACCGTCTAGCAGATCAACCAAGTTCCAAACTTGATTTTCATCCATGGAATTTAACTCGGAGCGCATGGCTCCAAGCCATGGCTCAGAATTAGAACCCACCATCGCTTCCGAATAAGTTGCCAGCTCATCACTGTCCAACAATAACACATCACGAACACTTCGGAATCTGACCGATCTTCGCAGTGTTGGTGCAGTTGCCGGCTCAGGTACCACGACCGGTTCAACCTCCAAGGTTTTTTCCGACTCGCTGCTGGCCGGTAACTCTCGAATTTCTTCGAGCTGCACCGTGATCCCACTAACTCCCCGACTGAGAAACTCTTTCTCAAGGAAGACACCATTCTGAGCGACAAACACTTTGCCCTCGTCTCGGTTATAAAAGTAGTAGCCCAAGGTTTCCCTCGGATACCCCACGAAAATACACTTATCCGACTTGGCCGTAAGCTTGTCCGACTGAAGTCGCTTGAAAAATGCTTCACAGCCCCAGATCTTAAGGAAAGACAAACTCAGCTTCTTGCCAGTCCACATCTCATGCGGTGTCTTCTCTTCCGACTTTGATGGTACTCTGTTTAGTGTGAACGCTGCAGTTTCTAGACAATAACCCCAAAATGATAAAGGCAGATCTGTCCGACTCATCATTGATTGTACCATGTCTAACAAGGTCCGATTCCGCCTTTCCGACACACCGTTTCTCTGCGGCGTTCCCAATAGAGTGAGCTGGGGAACTATTCCACAACTCTTCAGATGGTCATCAAACTCATGGCTCATGTACTCGCCTCCTCGGTCCGACCGAAGAAACTTTATTTTCTTGTCCAGTTGATTATGTACCTCTTTCTGGAATTCCTTGAACTTTTCAAAGGCTTCCAACTTATGTTTCATAAAGTAGATATATCCATACCTACTCAAATCATCAGTGAAGGTAATTAAGTACTCATAACCACCTCTAGTTGTCGTGCTCATTGGGCCACATAGATCACTATGTACTAGTCCCAACAAGTGAGACGCCCTTTCACAACTCTTTGCAAAAGGTGTCTTGGTCATCTTGCCGAGTAGGCAGGATTCACATGTCTCGAACGACTGCAAGTCGAACAAAGTGCGGAGTCCATCATCATGGAGCTTCTTCATGCGTTTCCAACTTATATGACCAAGCCGACTGTGCCAAAAGTAACTCATATTCAGATCATTTGGTTTTAACCTTTTCACATTTATAATATAGACAGATTCACCATCAAGATTCAAAATAAATAACCCGTCTTGGACGGGTGCAAAGCCGTGAAACATATCATTCAAATATAAAGAACAACCATTATTCTTAATATTCGACTCATAGCCTTGTCTCATCAAACATGAGGCAGAAATAATGTTTTGACTAAGCACTGGAACATAATAACAATTATTTAGCTCCATTAAAAATCCAGATGGTAAATGAAGTTGCATCGTGCCGACTTCCAACGCAGGGACTCTCGCTTTATTGCCGACTCAAATGTCAACCTCGCCTCTCGCCACGCTCCTAGTTCTTACTAGTCCCTGCAATGAGTTGCAGATGTGAATAACTGATCCGGTATCATATACCCAAGAACTATTAGGTGCATCTGCGAGATAAATGTCTATAACATTGCAAACAAGCATACCTGAGCCAGAAGTCACACCTCCACTCTTGGCTTTATCATCCAAATACTTGTTGCAATTCCTCTTCTAGTGGCCATCCGCCTTGCAATAGAAGCAAGTGGATCCGGCTGCAGGAGATGGCTTAGTCCCCGAGGAAGCGCTTTGGACCGGGTCCTCGGTCTTACCTCCGGACTTTGCCTTCTTCTTCTTAGTCCAAGAACTCTTCTTGAATTTAGCCTTATTCTGCACCATCAACACTTGATTGGCGCCTTTCTTGAGATCCGCCTCAACCTGCTTGAGCATCCCATGTAATTTAGTGAGCTTCTTATCCATACCATGCATGTGGTAGTTCGATATGAACTGACCATACGCACTAGGAAGAGAGTTTAGAATTATGTCCGTAGCGAAATCTTCGCTAATGGGGTGCCCAGCCTTTCTAGAGACTGCACGTAACCAACCATCTTGATCACATGCAGACTCAGTGGATCGCCATCCTTAAGCTTGCAGCTTGATACGTTGCAAACGTATCTATAATTTTTGATGTTCCATGCTTGTTTTATATCTACTTTCTTATGCTTTGTCCACACTTTGGAGTATTTTTATACACTTTTCTAGAACTAACCTATTAACAAGATGCCACAGTGCCAATTGCCTGTTTTCTACTGTTTTTGGTTCCAGAAAAGCCAGAAAATGAACATTCTCGGAATTGGACGGGACAAAAGCCAAAGTCAATAATTCATCGAGGGGAACAAGGAGCCAGAAGACGAGACAGAGAGGGGCCAGGGGCTGACGACACCACCAGGTGGCGCGGGCCAGGCCAGGCCACGCCAGGAGGTGGTGTGGGCCCCTCAGGCACCCCCTCGGCCTCCCTCTTCGCCTATAAGAAGCCTCCGATGCAGAAACCCTAAATAATCCAGCCTCCAACCACGAAAAGTTCCACAGCGCCGCTGCCACCGAAGGGGAGATTTGGGGGATAGAAAGTCTCTGTTCTAGCACCCTGCTAGGACGGGGAGGTGCCCTCGGAGCCATCTCCATCGATCTCCACCACCATCTCCATCGCTATTGCTGATTCCCATGATGAGGAGGGAGTAGTTCTCTCTCGAGGCTAAGGGTTCTACCGGTAGCTATGTGTTCATCTCTCTCTATGCATGATCATATTGTGATCATGAACTTTGTAATCAAGTAGATCTACTTTGCTACTCAAGTGCTTTAATAGATCTCTACTCTCCCCACGTGTGTGAAGTTGACAGTGTGCACACCGTGGTGGCACTTAGGCTAGAGATTACAAATACTTGTTATGAGTTATATTTGGAGTTGGATGTCTCTATGAAATTGTGGTGTTTGTTGGAACCATCTTGCGCTCAAGGTGATAGTGTGGGGTTATCTAGATGGGGAAAGCGGACTTTGAGGAGTGTTGTTATAGCCCTACCATGGATTAGAGTGTCCAACCAGAGAGTAGTTTAGAGTAGTATCATGAAGAGAAGATATTTATATGAGAGTGTTCACTAGCGAAAGTATGATCCCTAGGCCTTGTTTCTAAGCATTGAAACACTATTTGTAACTAGATCTGTTACATGTTTGCTTGCTGTCATCTTTATTTTAGTTTGCCTTTAGTCTCTTCCACGGCATCAAGCTCTTTTCTAGCACTGTTACCACTTATAATTATCCATACCACTCGTATTTCAATATCTCTTTGCCAAACTAGTGCACCTATACACCTGACAAGTGTATTGGGTGTGTTGGGGACACAAGAGACTTCTTGTATCTTGATTGCAGGATTGCTTGAGAGGGGATACCTTTGACCACTTCCTCCCTGAGTTCGATAAACCTTGGGTGATCCACTTAAGGGAAACTTGCTGTTGTTCTACAAACCTTTGCACTTGGAGGCCCAACAACTGTCTACAAGAATAGAAGTGCGTAGACATCAAGCTATTTTCTGGCGCCGTTGCCGGGGAGGTAAGATAAAAGGTACTCACATCTTCTGGCTACTAAGCTATCTTCTAGTACTATAGTTATTGTGTGAGTGCTCGAAGTTATTTCCTGTAGATTCTGCAATTAAATCTTTTTGTTTCTTGTTTTTATTTTCACTAGTTAGGCTTAATGGAAAACAACAACAAAATTAGAGAGCTTTTTAGTATTTTTCCTAAGTTAGAACATGAATGGTCTGAAAATAAAATTAAAAAACCCATGGAACTTTCTTTGCATGCTAATAGCAATGTTATTAGTATGAATCTTTTGAACACCTTTGTTACTAATGCTATGGAAATGTCTAAGCTTGGGGAAGTTAGTTTTTATGAAAATGATCTTTTTAGTTCCCTAGCTTTAAAGAAGAAAATTTGCTCTGATGATACTTTATCTCCCATATGTGGTAATGCTAATGATACTTGTGATATTTTAATTCCACATACCGAAAGCATCCCTTTTAAAATATCTATAAAAATTGTTGAACATGTTATGAATAACTGTTATTTTGGAGATGGAACTGTCCATCCTGGTGAACATTTACTCTTTATACATGAATTATGCGAGTTGTTCAAGTGTGCAGGTATTTCAGTGAACCAAGTTAAGAGGAAGCTATTCCCTTTTTCACTTAAGGGCAAAGGCAAGGGAGTGGTATGAGCTACTAGATGATCCTCATCATTTGGAGTGGAAGGAACTTGAATCTCTCTTTTACTCTAAATTTTATCCTCCTCATGAAATTCATAAAGATAGGAATTAAATTTATAATTTTCATCCACATGATGGAGAAAGTATTGCCCAAGCATGGGGGAGATTGAAGTGACTAATGCTCAAATGTCCCATTCATGAGCTCCCCAGTAATATTGTTATTAATAATTTTTATGCAAGGCTTTCAGGACATTACAAGGACTATCTAGATACTTGTTCAGAGGGATCCTTCAAAAGTAAGGAGGTCAAAGCTTAGTGGGATCTTCTTGAAACAATTCAAAGCAATACCGAAGATTGGGATAACAACAAAGATAAAGAACCAGGTATAAACTATGAATATGATTGCATTAAGTCTTTCGCTGAAACTGCTGATTTTCAAGAGCTTAGTGCTAAATATGGTCTTGATCCTCAAATTCTTGTTGATTGTTGTAGAGCCTTTGCTTCTCATATTAATTCTCCTAAAGAAAAATGGGACATGTATCATGAGCCTTTTAAAGACACTTGCATGGAAAATGAAATTGTTCTTAATGATAGCAATAAACATGTTCAAACCTCTAAAAGTACCATTTCTTATAAGCATGTTAATTTTTGTGGAATACATAGACCTTGTGAGAAGAATCAAATTGAAGAAGAATATTGTATCACCCATATGAATGAAAAAACTAGAACGTGGTATAGGGCTCTAAATGATCTTGGTAAAAAAGTTTGTGCCTTCTATCCTTTTATTTATGAACTTTGCTTTGAAGTGGGTCATTTCAATTTTTAATGCTCAGGCCATAATAATAGCCCTTCTAATCCAATGAGTACTGTAAGTTTGTATTGTGATGACATGATCACTCCTAATCAGCATGATGAACTTACATTATTTTTGGGGTGTGAACAGTTATCAAGAAAAACCTCTTTGGTAGATATGAGTGCTTTTGATATGAATAGCGTCCTACATGGTTGTCATCTTTATTGTGTTGACAATTTCCACACAAATACTTACATACAAAATATTATAAATGATGATATTTTACCAAAATATGATAGGACTAATATGTGTTTTGGTCTTATTAATGAAAAGGAGGAATCCTCCAAAGTTTCTTCTATTGTCTCTAACAATGAACCAGAGTATATGGAGAAGCTTCCTTTCAAGCCTCTCCCTCCTAAAGAGAAGAAGAAAAAGAAGAAGAGGAGGAGTAAAAGGAGAGAGGAAACAGTATTCCCCCTAAGCATGTTGCTCCTATTATAGTTTTTGATGAGTCTGAACTTGATGATGTTCCTATGCCTATTACCTATAGTAGCGGTCATGATTGGGAAAAACACACTACTTTTGATATTGAAAATCTCTTCGGTACCAATTCTGAAAATGATGAGGTTAATAATTGTTGCACTATTAGTACTATCCATGTTCCTTCCAATGATGATATGTTTACAAATGAACACACTTTGGAAGATAACTATTCTATTGCTTATGATGATACTATATCTCCAATATATGATGATTGCAATGATGAATATGATATTTTCAGTCCACCTACTATTGAGGAGAAAATTAATTATGATTACAATATGCCTCCTATATTTGATGATTATGGTGATGAGAATAATAATGATAGCTATTTTGTTGAATTTGCTCCCACTACAATTAATAAGAATGACTATGTTTATGTAGGGAGTATTAATTCTTTTATGCATGTGGCTCATGATAAGAATGTTTCATGTGATAGTTATATTGTTAATTTTATTCATGATGCTACTAAAAGTTATTATGAGAGAGGGAAACATGGTTTTATGTGTCTCAATAATATTAAGTTTCCCCTCTTTATGTTGAAAGTCTTGAAGTTGCACTTGTTTTGCTTTCCTATGCTTGTTGCTTTGTGCTTTCATGACTTGTTTATTTACAAGATTCCTATGCATAGGAAGTGGGTTAGACTTAAATGTGCTTTCAATTTGCTTCTTGATGCTCTCTTTTACTTCAATTCATATTTCTTATGTGAGCATCTTCTCAAAACTATCGTGCCTAACTTAAAGGCGTTAAAAAAGTACTTATTGGGAGTTAACCCAATAGTTTTCTTGAGTCCTGGAAGTTATTACTTCTGTAATAACCTCTCCTTATCCTTTTTTATTTGATTTTGTGCCAAGAATAACCTCTAATGATAGGGAAGTAAGATTTGGGAAAGTGCTGTCCCAAAACAGATTTTTGTGCTTCACTGTAAAAATTTGTGAAAAATCTCTGTATGTCGGATTGATCTGTAATTTTCTGAATAAATCCCCCAGGTTGTTATCTAACTCTCGTTAGTTCAACACTTTTCTATTTGAGCAACATAAGGTCTTCGAAAAAATCGGTTTTCACCTGCTGGTCTGTTTTGACAGATTTCTGCCAGTATTTGCATTTGCCTATTAATCTCTTCCTTTTTGAGTTTTTGCCAAATTATTGAACTTTTAAAAGGAATTACTATAGTAGCTTTTGTTTTAATGGAATCTTTACTTGTGTTGAAACTGAACCAAAAGACTTATTATCTTGAGTACACTAATGTTACTAATGAAGATTGTGTGAAGTTTTTGTATGAAGGAAAATTTTCAGGTGTAGGAAAGAATGATGTAATGAGATGAAGAATGGACTAAATCTTAAGCTTGGAGATGCCACCCGTGTCACCCCAAGAAACATCCAAGAAGTACAAGTGTTAAAGCTGGGGGATGCCCAAGGCATCCCCTTCTTCATCAATAAAAATCTCAGGTTTCTTCCAAACACTTCATTTTATTGTTTCATGCACAGTTGTGTTGCTCTTGGAGCGTCTTTGTTTTTTTGGTTTTCGTTTGCCTAGTTTTCTTAGTTTTCTTGAATAAATTGGTTGCACCCCCTTATTCATACATTAGTTTTCAAATAAGATTGGTTTGGATTGGAAAAGAGTAGGAAAAGTCATGCGTAAGTGGTAAAAAGAGCTTGTTTTTTACTGTGGCATATGCTTTGTCATGTCATGCTTGATATTGTTTTGGCTTTATTCTTAGTGATTATTGTTGTAGCATTACTTGCTATAAATAATTGAGATTGCTTAATGCGCCTTGAAAGAATCATGCGTTGTTTTAGCATATAAAAGCATAATATTATGGTATTCTCCTTTAATGCTTTATTTGGGTTGACTTGGCGCATGCTCACACCATGTTAAGACTATCCCAAGTCACCATAGCCTCTATGATCCTTTAGTTTTCAACTTGTAATATCACTTTATGCTTTAATTAATGATGTTTTGTCACTTTGCATGATTATGGCCATTATTGCTCTCTTATTTGGTCGCTCCCAGTCTTTTGCTAGCCTCCATAACCAAGTATGAGTTCCACTCATGCATCCAACTCCAAATAAAACCAAGTTATCCAAAGAGTCCACCATACCTACCTATTAGCATTTGCTATTCCAAGTATATTCATGATTTTATCTACCTTCCGAATTAAACTTGTTATGTGAAAATTAGATATTAAAGCTCTCATGAATCTTTTATTTGTACCTTTTCATGTTAGAACTATATTTGCTATGTCTTATTGTTAGAACTATATTTTTCATGCTATGTTAAAGTACTATGGTCCCAGCTATCAATGTTATAAATACTTTGATCAAGATTATGATGGTGCATGTCAGCTCAAAAATTATTCTTTTTTATCACTTATTTACTCGAGGACGAGAAGGAGTTAAGCTTGGGGATGTTGATACGTTGCAAACGTATCTATAATTTTTGACGTTCCACGCTTGTTTTATATCTACTTTCTTATGTTTTGTCCACACTTTGGAGTATTTTTATACACTTTTCTGGAACTAACCTATTAACAAGGTGCCACAGTGCCAGTTGCCTGTTTTCTACTGTTTTTGGTTCCAGAAAAGCCAGAAAATGAATATTCTTGGAATTGGACGGAACAAAAGCCAAAGTCAATATTTCACCGAGGGGAACAAGGAGCCAAAAGACGAGATGGAGAGGGGCCAGGGACTGACCATACCACCTGGTGGCGCGGGCCAGGGCAAGCCGCGCCAGGGGGTGGTGTGGGCCCGGCAGGCACCGCCTCGGCCTCCCTCTTCGCCTATAAGAAGCCTCCGATGCAGAAACCCTAAATAATCTAGCCTCCAACCACGGAAAGTTCCGCAGCACCGCCGTCACCGAAGGGGAGATTTGGGGGACAGAAAGTCTCTGTTCCGGCACCCTGCCGGGACGGGGAGGTGCTCCTGGAGCCATCTCCATCGATCTCCACACCATCTCCATCGCCATTGCTAATTCCCATGATGAGTAGGGAGTAGTTCTCTCTCGAGGCTAAGGGTTCTACCAGTAGCTATGTGTTCATCTCTCTCTCTTGCATGATCATATTGTGATCATGAGCTTTGTAATCAAGTAGATCTACTTTGCTACTCAAGTGCTTTAATAGTTCTCTACTCTCCCCATGTGTGTGAAGTTGATAGTGTGCACACCGTGGTGGCACTTAGGCTAGAGATTATAAATAGTTGTTATGAGTTATATTTGGAGTTGGATGTCTCTATGAAATTGTGGTGTTTGTTGGAACCATCTAGCGCTCAAGGTGACAGTGTGGGTTATCTAGATGGGGAAAGCGGACTTTCAGGAGTGCTGTTATAGCCCTACCATGGATTAGAGTGTCCAACCGGAGAGTAGTTCAGAGTAGTATCATGAAGAGAAGATATTTATATGAGAGTGTTCACTAGCGAAAGGATGATCCCTATGCCTTGTTTCTAAGCATTGAAACACCGTTTGCAACTAGATCTGTTACATGTTTACTTGCTGCCATCTTTATTTCAGTTTGCCTTTAGTCTCTTCCACGCCATCAAGCTCTTTTATGGCACCGTTACCACATATAATTATCCATACCACTTGTATTTCACTATCTCTTCGCTGAACTAGTGCACCTATACACCTGACAGGTGTATTGGGTGTGTTGGGGACACAATAGACTTCTTGTATCTTGATTGTAGGGTTGCTTGAGAGGGGATACCTTTGACCACTTCCTCCCTGAGTTCGATAAACCTTGGGTGATCCACTTAAGGGAAACTTGCTGTTGTTCTACAAACCTATGCACTTTGAGGCCCAACAACTGTCTACAAGAATATGAGTGCGTAGACATCACAGCTCAACAAAGCCTGAGAGACTTGATACCTCTCAGTCTTTGCCTGAGCCTAGAACATACTTTTGAGGCTTTCGATCATATCGTAGGCCTCAACATTCTCGAACATACAAGTCCGATTCCATGTGAGCAAGCATAAGAAAACTAATCTCCGTGGATTCATCACAAATCTGACGGTAGGCATTGGTGGCTACGACAATCGCATTCTCATTCGGCTCATCTGGAAGTGGGTTGTCTAGGACATGGTCCCTCTTTTCTTGCTTGAGAACAATTCTCAGATTACGATACCAGTTGGTGAAGTTAGTTCCATTTAGCTTATCTTTTTCTAAGATGGTTCTCAAAGCAAAACTGGAAATCTGAGGGAGACTACTAGGTGCCATTGATCTACAACAGAAAAATATGCAAAACACTTAACACATGTATCCATAAAAGAGCAAGCATATTAAACACTTTAATACTTATGCTCCCACTAGAACCGACACCCCTCCGATGGTTACTAAGTGATTCAGGACCCTAAATAATCAAGCCGACTAGTGAGCTTTAGCATCACCGCTAGCCGTCAAGTGATCTAGGTAGACAACTCCTTGTCAATCACATCTCATACGACTCCTGTTGGATGGGTGGCATCACATGCCCCGGCTCCCATCTGACTTTTCCCCGAGACCCACAACCGTTGTGATAGACCCATCTAGATTACCAAGTGCTTCCGCTATAAGAGTCCGACTCGAACCCACCTAGTCGTAAAGAATTGATAGCACCTCAATTTTATGAGCCCACTACCAAAAATGTCCGACTTGTGATGGTGCAGCACTGGCGGGGAAACCGACTAGACCTTCTTTGAGGGATTACTTTCTACCAACTATCTAATAGAGGTAAAACACAGACATGAACATAACACAAAATAAAGCAATGATAGTGTGAAATGGTATGACTCTCTTCATGGCGATCACCATCTCCACAAAGCTTAAAATTCGACTCGTGTCAACTCTTGTCACGTGTCGTCTTACACCATGTAGCCGACTTGTACATAGACTTGCATGCCATCCGGGTTCTCCAAATAGCTACACTAGATAGTAATGTAAATTACATAGAGAATTCGACACGCAAGTCATTATACAATAAAATGATAGCACCTAGGCTCTAGCTGGCTGACAAAAACTGTGATACGCAGATCACGCATGGATTACACACATCACATGCACATAAGCTATACCATTCACAACATCATCCTGCAAAAATAAGTTATGCATAGATACGATAGCTACCAGCATTATGAAATTCTCAACGACATCTAAGGCGCTACGACAGGGAGAAGCCGGCGGTCCTCGCGGGTGTGGGCAGTGCCCGGTGATTTTTCCGAAAACGCGGGTCTCATCTGCATTCCGGATATGGATTTCTTCATCATATAAAACAATTTTATCCAAATCCGATCCGGACTCTGATTCGACCAAACTCTTTGATCTTCGATCACCGCATCCGGATTAACGTGTCATAGTCTACCCCGATGGCAGAAGCCGACCGATAGGGGTATGTTGTTCAACGACCTTAGCAGTTTGATCACGGAAACCAGATCATCCATTGCCCCGAGTGCAGTTGATCCAATCAACTTCGTACAAAACCGATCTATCTCATAGATCGACCACCAAAAGTGCAATTAGATCCAATCTAACGCCAACCGCATATCACATATGCAAGATCTCGAGCCTAAAACCAGAAGCTAACACTCTGATACCACTATTGGGCCACACAGAGATAAACAAAACTTTTACCCTACGTGGTGATCCCAAGATCTAGCGGAGGTAGTAGGCCACGGGAATTACCACAAGACGCGCGGTTGCGGAATCGATGTAGCATGTAGCTTGATGTAGTGTAGTACTCACGATCCGTTCTTATCCACGATCGTCGAAGTGCTGAACGTACAACACCTCTGCCAGTATCCACACGTACGAGGAGGAGCACCGGCGGTGGACTGCTAGGTCCGGTACGGCAGCGACATAACTTGACTGGGGCTAGGGTTTCCAACACATGGAGTGACATAACCGTGTGCTCTAAGCATCTGCGCCCCAGCTTATATAGGGAGTGAAAATGGGCTCCACTCACTTGTGGCCCATTCAATAAAAAGGCCTATATTAGTCACTGCGAGTCAAACTCAATGACTAAGTCCATGTCTCTATTTGGTCCAACCCAAATAGATTTCTTGTTTGGGTCTAACCCCAACTTGATCCCGCTCTTAAGTGTGTGACCCGACAGGATCATGGTGACCCGAACACGATCCGAGTCTCACTCGTGACCGATCAGTCGGTAGCGGCTCCTAGCAGAACGTGCCGACTCCCAAGTACCAAAGAGTCATGACGACATACCTTCCAATGCGACTTTCGTCTGAGTTCCTTTTGCCTCACGATATACCTTGTCGAACTATAGGCGAATAATCGTCATCCCTTAAATAGCTCGACTCTCTTTCTCGATCCGAGATAAGTGATTCATCCGACTAACTCTTAGTCGATCGCCTCGGTTAGCACTTAACCGAGTCATGCATGGCCATGCTTTCCGAATCATATCTTCCGAGAGGGTCCAGAGAATATCTCTCGAGACGGAGGGGCAAAATCCTATCTTGGTTATTCATATCACGTAGCTTGACTCTCAGTCGACCCGAACTCCACCTTTATAACTGCCCGATGATGGAATAGCTTTTGACAGAACATAAGTCGGTGATCCTCAACTCGGATTGTGCAATAACCTTAGGTCTAAGGATTACATTGATTGAGATATGCAAATGACGACTTATTCGTTGCATCTCAATATGGGTCAGTCCGACTCGCTAAACTGTTTTAGCCGAATCCGTGTAAGTCAGAATAGCATGTCCATGCCCATGACAAGTGGAACCGAGTCATCTCCTGACTTTCACATTGGTCTAAGTTGTGTGTCCAGCACAACCTCAATGACCAAGAACAATTAGTATGAACAACATGGATATATAGTTCCACAATCGAATCACATATTCAATGATACATATCAGTAGTTCATACATGGACAATAACTTTATGAATACATTGGAAATAACATCATACATGATTGCCTCTAGGGCATATTCCCAACACATACCTGCATCTTCAACAACAGAGCCACCAAATTGATTCTATTGAACCAAACTTAAATAATGGGGCTTAATGTCATAGTCATTACCAGCAATTGCTGGCTGAGTAATAGGAGTATGCAAATAATCATTATTGGGAGTAGCAAACTCCCCAAGCTAGTTTTCAGCCATACTTCCCGACGGAGTACGCAAATAATCATTAGCGTTTTTCTTAGATTAAACATTATAACAGTAAAAAGAAGAATTTAAAGACTAACTAATTTTTTTGGTTTATCAAATAAAGTCTAAAAGCAAACTAACAAAATTAAAAACAAGAATTAAAACTAGCAATGTTCCTAATAACCTCACCAGGGTAGCTATTGCTTCCCTGGCAACGGCGCCAGAAAAAGGGTTTATACCTTCGATCCGGATTACGTATGTAGTATAGCTATTTTTCCGTAGTAGACCTAGGTTATCGAATCCATGGGAAGCGATTGCGTAGTGAAGTTACTTTAACGGACCTTCAGGAGTTTTAGAATTCCTTTTGTGTTTTTACCAAACCAATAGCTTGCGTCTTTTTGTTGTTGTCGATGATGGAGAGATAGGGCCTAGGGCATTCGGTTTCACTTGTAGCTGTGCAAAAACATCTGATGGGAATAAAAGATAGAAATAAAGTATGTGTGTACTTGTTAGAGCAAGATAAATTATATGTGGGCAACGCATCCATAATTTCTATTGCCTCTGCAACCTCTTATAGCAATAACCTACTAGTCTCATCTATAGAAGAAGGAGAACTAATGATATGCGTAGTGATGTCACCGTTAATCCCAAGCAAATTCCTCACATACAGTCGTATTACCCCTTCTGTCACTGGGGTTCCCAACCTGCGTATCAGTTATCACTCATACTCCCTATACCTGGCTCAACCCTTGGGGTCTTGGGTACCTGACAATTCCTTATATTGAGGCAAGAGAGGATACAATAATCATCATGTCATACAAACTAATACACGACCCCATCTATGATAGATCACATGCACAATTTCTACATGTCTAGGCCGAAGCCCCTAGCCCAAGGAGAATTACTCACACATAGAGATGAGATCATTAATCATTAACATTGTAATGAAAATCATAAGATTGATAGCAATAGTCTTACAATGTCGCCAATCGGAGAAGATTTCTACTATTACAAGTGGTGGAAGATGGATATGGAGATGGAGAAGGGTTTGGAGATCTGGAGGTGGCTTTCTGGTGAGGTATGGCTTCTGGGGCGTGGTGTCTCTCTGTTGTCTCGTCGCATGAGGCTTCTTTATATAGGGGTCCCTTCATGAAAGTTTTTCTGTTTGACCTAACGGAGGCAGCGCCAACTATACGACCGGAGCTATACGGTCGGAATTTTTGCTCCGGCCGTATAGTTGGTCGTTATGGCGTCTGCCTTCGTTGGACGGCTCCTGGTTTCTTCTGGTCAAAGTAAATATCGTATCTTTGACTTTAATGTAGTGATTCCCTCCTTTAAACGACATTTGCGCAGGAAAAATACAAGAACAAAGGATTGCATACCCCTCTGAATATTAGCATTAGTGGCAGGGTTTAGAGACATATTTCGTCAAAAATATGATTAATATCCAGTTTAATGTGGACATAGATGGCTATTATTCAGAGCCATCAACATTGCAACAAAGTCCGAGTGTCAAGTGCAAGAGGACATCAAGTATAACAAGCCCAAGACATACTTCACCTACAAGCAAGCTTCAACCGCTACACCAACAACTTTCAATGGAAGCTCCTTAAGTACCTCCAAGCCTTCCTTCAAGCCCACACTTCCTCAAGGAAAACAACCCCCAAGTGGCAAGTATACAAAGGATGCCATGCCATTCAACACCGAATGCTACAAGTGTGGAGGCAAAGGACACAAGTCGGCTGAGTGTGGAAACAAGAAAGTATTGCTCATCCATGACAATGGTGATGAATAATACTTGAGTGAAGATGAATTTGATGCCCGAGTCAAGGAAGCAATGACAAGGCAACGTGTGGAAGATGACCAAGAACTCCTCATGTGTGAACATGATGCGAGTCCATCGCTTGTCATCACAAGGATCTTGACCACTCAAACATAGGAGCATGAAGATCAACAATCAAATATCTTCCAAACATGTGTCAGCATCAATGGGAAATCTATCAAAGTGATCAGTGATGGAGGGAGTTGCCACAACCTTGCAAGCACCGAGTTGTGTGAGAAGCTCAAGCTCACCCTCCATCCTCACAAGCACCCCTACCACGTGCAATGGCTAAGTGACCAAGGGTCCGTGAAGATCAAGCACACCGTCTCGGTACCATTCTCTATTGGCCCATACAAAGACACAGTGGAGTGTGATGTAGTCCCAATGTCAGTTTGCCACATGTTGCTTGGTCAACCATGGCAATTTGATAAAGGTGCTCTACATGATGGTCGCACAAATGTATACACTTTCAAGTGGCTTAACAAGACATGTGTTTTGCAACCAATGACTCGTAGCCAAATAATTTCGGACAATGCAAAGGCTTTAGCGAGGGCGCAAAACACAACACCTTCTTGTGAGAAGAATGGTGAGCGAGAGAACCACCTCATAGAGAGTGAGAGCCACAAGCCTAACTCGACTGGAAAAACTAAGAGTGTTCTTCTTGCCACCAAAAGTGAGATGAGAGAAGTGAGGAAGAACCCATCCATATTGCACTACGTCCTCATTTGCAAGGGCCTAGCACAAGGAACTAATGACTTGACAAGTATTCCTCCCTCTTTGATGATTGTTTTGCAGGAATTCAAGGATATGTTTCCCAAAGAGCTTCCTCGTGGACTACCTCCTCTTCGCGGCATTGAACATCACATTGACCTCATACCCAGCGCACCGCTACCAAATCGCGCCACCTACCAGATGAACCTGAAGGAGATGAAGGAGATAGAACGTCAAATCAACCAACTCATCTCCAAAGGTTTGATCCAAGTAAGCACTAGTCCAAGTGTCGTACCCGTGATTCTTGTTCCAAAAATGGATGATATGTTGTAGTTATGCATGGACTACCATCCAATCAATGTTATCACCGTGCGTTATCGAAATCCAATACCACGTCTTGATGGCTTGCTTGATGAGTTGTGTGGAGCCACTATTTTCTCGAAAATATATCTTTGTAGTGGTTACCATCAAATACGCATGGCGGAAGGTGATGATTTGAAAACCTCCATCAAGACCAAACTTGGTCTCTATGAATGGTTGGTCATGCCCTTTGGCTTATCTAATGCCCCATCCACCTTCATGCGCCTTATAAATCACATCTTGTGTTCTCTTATTGGAAAAAGTGTTGTTGTCTATTTTGATGATATACTTGTTTATAGCAAGTCACTTGAGGACCATGTTACACATGTTAAGGAAGTCTTGCAAATCCTTTGACATGAAAAGCTATATGCTAATCTTCCCAAGTGTACTTTTGCTAAAGACAAGTTGATTTTTCTTGTATTTGTTGTTTCTTCGAAGGGCATTGAAGCTGATGTTTCCAAGGTCAAGGAGATACGAGATTGGCCCATCCCTACAAATATGAGTGAACTCCGAAGTTTTCATGGGTTGGCTGGTTTCTATTGTTGCTCTATGAAAGACTTTTCTAGCATTGCTTGTCCTCTCAACGAGTTGACCAAAAAGAATGTCACCTTTGTTTGGGGCAAGGCACAACAAAAAGCTTTTGATGAACTTAAAAGAGGCTCACCGAAGCACCTTTTCTTGCATTACCGAATTTCACAAAAACTTTTGAGATAGAGTGCGACGCTAGTGGTATTGGCGTTGGAGGAGTCCTCATGCAAAATGGGCATCCTATTGCCTACCATAGCGAGAAACTTGATGGTGCTTGTCTTAACTATCCGATTTATGACAAAGAGCTTTTTGCCTTAGTTCATGTTCTTCAAGTTTGGCAACACTACCTTTGGCCTAAGGAATTTATAATACATTTCGACCATGAGTCATTGAAATATCTCAAAGGCCAAGCCAACTTGAGCAAGAGACACACTAAGTGGGTTGAGTTTATGGAGTCTTTTCCGTACATCACCAAGTATAAGAAAGGCAAAGATAATGTAGCTACGGACGCCTTGTCTCGCAAGCACACAAGCCTTCTTACTCGACTTGAAGTAAACGTGTTGGGTCTTAATGAAATTAAAAATTTGTATGCTTCTAACACATTCTTTGGACCAATTTTCGCAAAGTGCTCATTGAAAAAGGAGTTGATGATTTCTATTTGCATAAGGGCTTTCTCATTAAACAAAACAAGCTTTGCATTCCGAAGTCATCTCTTCAACTTTTGCTTCTCCAAGAATCACATGGTGGAGGCCTCATGGGTCACTTTGGATGTGACAAGACATTGGCCATGTTATCCAACCACTACTTTTGGCCCAAGATGAAGCGCGACGTGGAACGCTACGTCCAACGATGCACTACTTGTGTCCAAGCTAAGTCCAATTCTAATCCCTTTGGTCTTTATATGCCATTGCCTATTCATTATGCACCTCAGCCCGACATTAGCATGGATTTTATGTTAGGATTGCCTAGGTCTAAGCATGGTCATGATTCAATATTTGTTGTCGTGGATCGCTTTTCCAAAATGGCACACTTCATATCATGCCATAAGAACGATGATGCTTCACATGTTGCCAATTTGTTTTTCACGAAAATCGTCCGTCTTCACGGTGTGCCAAGAACAATCGTCTCCTACCACGATGCCAAATTCACGAGCTACTTATGGAAGACCCTCATGGCCATGCTCGGCATCAAGCTCCTCTTTTCATCTGGATCACATCCTAAAACCGATGGCCAAACCGAGGTCGTCAACCGGAGCCTCGGGACTCTCCTTCGTGTGTTGATCAAGAAAAATCTCAAGGATTGGGAGGATTGCATTCCCCACGCGGAGTTCGCCTACAATCGTGCCAAGCACTCACAACCAAGATGAGTCCATGATCGTCTATGGTTTCGAGCTCCTCACCGCGCTTGACATCCTACCGCTACCTCTTCATGAGCGCACCAACATGGACATCGACAAGCGCTCCCAAGCTATGAAGAACCTTCATGAAGAAACAAGAGCTACTATCAAACCACAAGTTCTTTGCCAAACTTACGGGTTAAACAAGATAAGAAGGAGATGATCTTTGAGGAAGGTGACCTTGTGTGGATACACTTGAGCAAGGACCACTTCCCCAATGAATGTGATTCCAAGCTCAAACCAAGAGGAGATGGTCCCTTCAAGGTCCTCAAGAGAATCAACAACAACACCTACATCATCAACATCCCAATCTCCATGTACCTTGTGATTAATACATTCAATGTCAAGGACCTTTCACCCTACCATGGAGACGTTCAAGTTGATAACCATGAAGAGTCGAGGAAGACTTTTTCCCAAGGAAGGGGAGCTAATGCAGCCCGTCCTACGGACGTCCCTACATCTCCACCACCAAGTCTTCTAAGTGTACCAGTGACTCATACACGAGCTAAACTCCTACAAGATAAGGTTAACTCGCTCATCTTCTCATGTGACTTTGATACATCCTTGGATGGTTTGCTACTTCATGTAACTACTCTATCCATCATCAGCTATGAAGCCCCAACACATCACTAAGCCCCCATGGTTTGAGTACAAGGAGCAGGGCGTGAAGAAGAAGCTGTTGGCACTGAACACACCGGAGTCTCTGGCCTGGAAGATCAGAATCTCCGGACCAATACACAGGAGTCTCCGGCCCGTCTCTGGACCAGCCTCCAGACCGAACCCGGGGATAGTCTAATACCCTCTCTGGAGACAGACCAGAGATAGACCAGAATCTCCGGACCACACCAGAGTCTCCGGCCCACTACACCGGAGTCTCCGTACCGTGCATCGTCAGGCATGTAAAAGCCTTTGGGCCTTCAGCCCATGTACCCCTTAGTCCGTCCAGAACTTATATTTTATCCCCAAAGTACGCTTGACTTAGTGGTTGGCCTATATATAGTCCCCCACATCTATTGTAAACCCTAGGCTTGATATTTGGAATTAGAAGACACCCCTTTGTGGATCTATCTACTTCTTGCCTCATGCTCCTTGATTAGGAGCACCCAAATATCGCAAACCTCGTTGGAGTTTGCATCGTGCCTCCTTCATTACACAAGGCCTTGGCATCGGAGCCCCTTGCCAAGACGTCAAGATCTCACCAAGCCTCCCCCTCGCCGTGCTGGTTCGAGAGAGAGAGAGATCCTTTCCCGATGCTAATCCTAGGGATTGTGCCAGACCTCTTGCCACTGATGTGAGCAATTGGCTTATATCATGTCTTTGTGGAGTGTGTGTTCATCATGTTCCTCATGTGTGAGTTCGTGTTTTCTCTCTATCCCTAATCCCCCACTCACTCCGCCCCAATTTCCAAGGGATTCGTGAAAGATCAGGCTATCCCCGAGGTTAGCCCTCAACAGTGGGTTACCACTACGAACAACTCATTGTGTGGGTCTCAAATCCATCTCCCTCGATGCATTATCTATCACATTACATGATAAACCCTTTGTGAAGTGATCTGCAGATATAATCCAACGCAATAACTCTAGAGTTTCTCAATTTCCTGACAGATTTCAATCTCCTCTTCACATGCCTTGATGAATTCATATTATCCTTAGAACTGTTTACTTTGATGATCATAGTTTGATTATCACAGTTCATCAGGATGGCGGGTATTGGTTTTTCAACCACAAGTAAGTCCATCAAAAGATCATGAAGCCACTCTGCTTCAATAGTGGTTGTGTCTAATGTTGTGAGTTCTGCTTCCATAGTTGACCTCATTAAGATGGTATGCTTGCAAGACTTCTAGAAAACAACGCCACCACCAAGTGTAAACAAATAACCACTTGTGGCATTAATCTCATCGGCATCAGATATTTAGTTTGAATCACTATAGCCCTCAAGTACTCGAGGATACCTAGTACACTGAATACCATAACTCGCAATGCCTTTCAAATAGCGCAAAACTCTCTCAAGAGCATGCCAATGATCATCTCTAGGATTTGAAACAAATCGACTCAATTTGCTTATAGCAAAGGAGATGTCAGGCCTTGTAGTGCTGGCTAAATACATGAGCAACCCAATGATTTGAGAATATCTCAATTGATCTTTAGTATTCCTTATATTCTTTCGAAGTAGCACACTCGGATCATAAGGCATTGGAGAAGACTTGCAGTCGCTATAACCAAAGCGACTCAATATCTTTTCCACATAGTGGGACTGAAGCAGTGTAATCCCACCATTGTCATCCTTTAGTAGCTTTATGTTTAAGATTACATCATCCACTACCAAGTCCTTCATCTCAAAGCAGCGAGATAGGAACTATTTCACCTCCTCAATAATAGTGAGGTTGGTCCTGAATATCAATATGTCATTGACATAGAGACACATAATAACTCCCTAGCCCCCACCATGGCGATAGTACACACACTTATCAGCTTCGTTTACAACAAAGCCTTCAACGATTAAAGTTCTTTCAAACTTCTTGTGCCACTGCTTAGGAGCTTGCTTAAGACCATATAAAGACTTCACTAACTTACACACCTTTCCTTCTTGACCATCTACTACAAATCCACCAGGCTACTCCATATAAATTTCCTCATCGCTGCATCACCACCATCCTCATCCATCCCATCTACATCTTGTCTATATCTTGTTGTAATTCCTATAATTGTTGTGGATTTATACAAGTACTATTCATCTATGATTGTTCTCATTACTATTGCCATGATGTTGATTGCCTCCATGTCTGAGTAGATTGTTAGTTCTTGGGGAGATGGAGAAACCCTAGCATATGGCTGAGATGAGATAGAGATTATTATGTTATACATCATTATGTGTATGTGTTAATGGTCTTCATATTGATATTAAGGAGAAGTGCACCTTCTTAATATTTGCCTCTCACGGGGACTTGATGGAGGGGATTACTTGTTAGTAGACGGAGGGATGATAGCGCTTACTATGACTATAAAGCTATTGTTATTTCTTACGTACTAACTTGGGGAACCAAGGAGAACTCATCAAGCCATGTCCATGCCATGGGAGAGATCCTTAATAGCGCGGTAATGCGATGGTTATCGGTTACTATCTGCTATGGTTATGAGGATGATATGTGCAGCGGTTGCTGGCAGATCGTCCATATATGGAGATCCTCCCACATACATACACACTATGAGAATATTCGTTATAATACTCTAGATTACTTAGTCTAAATTGTTAGTGGTGTATCCGCTACTCCCTAAGAACGCCTTTTCCCTATTGGAGTTCCAAAGTTCTATTACACACGCGATTCTTACTTTCTGCATTAAGTTTTGCTTTACTTTAAATTACCTTGTTCAACCAAAAACCCAAAAACAATTCTATTTATCCTGCACCCTAAAGTTATTTCTTAAGTACTCCGTTTAATTATAGTTAAAAGCATTTTAGTCTTTGGCCTACTGCTCCCTGTGGGATCAATATCTTTATTTCGAAACTAGCTACAAACAATCTGTGCACTTGCAGTCATCAAGCTATTTTCTGGCGCCGTTGCTTAGCGCTATAAGTCACTTTACTTTTAGTTATTTATTACTTTTGTTGTGCTAATTTTTACTTCAAGTTGCAGGACCGCAAAAATGGACAATACTCAGCATTTAAATCAGCTTGAGGCAGTAAGGAAAATGGGTTCACCCATGGACGCTTTTATAACTGTCAATAAAAGCATAAATCTGGATGGAGTCGAAATCCGTCTGTTATTATTTGAGTTACTACATTCTAAGAAATTTGCAGGAACCAATGAAGAAAGTCCATATGGACACTTACAATTCTTTGAAGACATTTTGAGCCTTTATTTTTGGTGACTGTAATCTTGATATGGTTAAAATCCAGTTGTTTAGACAAACTCTCTCTAATAATGTTTGCGACCGGTACAAATCTTTTTATGTGCAAGCACCAAGGACTTGGGAGGAATTGTCAACCAAGTTCCTATCATAATATTATTCTGAAAGTAAAGCTCACAGGATGAGAGGTATTATTATTAGTTTCAAAAATAATCCTAGTGAGGGCTTATATGAAGGATATCTAAGGTATAAAAGTTACCTGGATAATTGCCCCCATCATCATTTACCTGATTGGTTAATCACTCATACATTTTATGGAGGGCTAAATATTGAAAATAGGACGAATCTAGACACTGCTTCAAATGACAGTTTTCTATCTTATACTTATGATGAGGCTTCGAATCTAATAATAAAAAAATGAAAGAATCAAATGAAAATTCTAAAGATAAGGAAAATATTACAAATAGTTTTTCAGAATATGCTTGCATTAATGATTTCCTTGCAGATGAGAGGACATATACAATGATTAAGACCCTCGGTATTGAATCTTACTCAATAAAGAAAATTATTGAGAATTATGCATGGTATTTGCAGAATAGGAACCTCATAAACCTCTCGAAGAAAAGAAGCATGCAATAGCACTAATGGAAGAGTTCTCCTCGATACCTACCAGGGGAATCTTTGAAAAGAGACAAAAAGAGGAAGGACAAATAAAGAAGAGACTGAATAAACCAGAAAGGAATTCTGAAGCAACAAATATGAATAATGTTATAATAAAAGACCTTATGGAGGCACGAATAGTGGAAGATGAAGTGGTTAAGCTAGACCGTGAAACTTCGGAATTCATCCGAGGCAAGGTTCGAGGTAACGAAACTTCAAAGCCTATTACCCCTATATTTGTGGAGAAACTTTCTTATATGGAATTTGTGAACCAATTTCCACCATAAATATTATGCCATCATCACTTTATCAACAACTTTGCTACAACTTAAATAATCGAGATGTTGAACCATTAGACATTATTGTCATGTCTAATAAAACCAATATAAAACCGGAAGGCGTAATCACAAATATCTATGTCTTTATTGGCTCACTCATGTACCCCCTTGATTTTCATATTGTCGATATGCCTCGATATTCTTTTTGCCCTATTCTTTTAGGCGGGCCTTTTATTTCCAGCACCAAAGCTCGAGTGGATAATCAGAAGGAAACCATTTCACTGAAGTTTGGGGAAGAAGAAATGACATTCCACTTCATCAAACTAAAAAAGAGGCCATATGAAGTGGAGGATATCGAGGAAGAAAAGACAATTGCCGAGCTAGCAGCAATCCATTTCAGTACTCCACAAGATGAACTACAAAGGAGTTTGATTAATTGGGAAGAAGCACCAAATGATGAGAAGAAGGAAGACATGGATGATTACCTTGATTCAATCTCGGAAGCACAAAATCCACATGACTATGAAGAACTAGTAAGAACATGTGATGAAGAACCTCCACCAATAGAATTGAAAAAACTTCCAGACAATATGAGGTATGAATTTTTATATAATGAAAATAAATATCCTGTTATTATTAGCAAGAATCTATCAGAAAATGAAACGAATAAACTCATTTCAGTTTTGGTTAAGCATCGTGAAGCCTTTGTATATACATTGAGTGATATTAAAGGAATAGATCCATCTATTGTAACACATAAGATTACCATGCTTGATGATGCTGAACCCGTAGTAGATACACAAAGAAGGCTTAATCCTAAGATGAAGGAAGTAGTAAGAAAAGAAGTTATACGCTTGCATGATGCTGGTATAATATATCCTATTTCTGATAGTAAGTGGGTCAGCCCAGCTCATTGCATACCAAGACAAGGTGGTCTTGATGCTGCTATGAATGAGGAAGGTGAGCTAGTTCCTGTGAGACCGATTGTAGGATATCGTATGTGCATTGACTTTAGGAAATTAAATCGAGAAACACAAAAGAATCATAAACCTATACCTTTCATGGATAAAATTCTAGAAAGACTTAGTAATAATTCTTATTTTTGTTTTCTTGATGGTTATTCTAGATATTCTCAAATTGCCATACAGCTGGAAGATCAAGATAAAATAACTTTTACTTGTCCTGATGGCACATATGCTTATAGATTAATTCCATTTGGCTTATGCAATGCAGTAGCAACTTTTCAAGAATGTGTTCTAAAGATTTTGGATGATTTTATTGAGAAGACTATGGAAGTCCTAACAAACGATTTTGTCATTTGTGGCACAACTTTTGATAATTGTCTCTACAATCTGACCAGAGTTTTGCAAACATGTAGGCAATCAAACTTAGTTTTGAATTGGGAGCAATGCCGTTTCATGGAAAGAGAAGGTAAATTTTTCGGGCACAAGGTTTCAGAGAAGGGAATAGAAATAGATAAAACTAATATGAATGCTATAGAAAATGTTCCAATACCTCAGGACATTAAAAGCTTAAAAATGTTTCTGGGACATGCAGGATTTCATAAGAGGATTATAAAAGATTTTGCTAAACTAGCTATGCCCCTTACCAATCTTCTTGATAAAGAAACTCCATTTTATTTAGACCATGACTACATTGCAGCTTTTGAGAACCTTAAAGATAAACTAGTTTCAACACCTATCATGCAACCTCCAAAGTGGGATGAACCTTTTGAAATTATGTGTGATGCTAGTGATTATGCTTTAGGGGCTGCGTTGGGACAACGAGATGGAAAGAATTTAAATGTTATTTATTACCCTAGTAGACCTCTTAATAAGATTTGGAAACATTATGCTACTACAGAAAAAGAGTTTCTAGCTATAATTTTTGCTTGTGACAAATTTAGATCTTACATAATTAATTCTAAGGTAATAATTCACACGGATCACCAAGCTTTGCGTCACCTGCTTGTGAAAAGGATGCTAAGCCCAGGTTGATTAGGTGGGTTTTATTACTACAAGAATATGAATTACAAATAGTAGATAGGATGGGTAAGGATAATCCGGTAGCAGATCATCTCTCTAGAATGGAAGGAATAATTAATGACGCCGTACCTATTAATGAATCATTTCCGGGAGAATATTTAGAAAAGGTGGATATCGCTGATCCATGGTATAAAGATTATGCTAACTATCTAGCAACAAATTTTTTACCTCCCGGTATGACAAGAAATCAAAGAATGAAATTATTTAATGATCTTAAGTATTATTTTTGGGATGATCCGTATTTATATCGTCATGGACTTCACGGAATGATTCAGAAGTGTGTTCTTAATCATGAAATGAATGATATATTACAGGCTTGTCATGACAGTCCATATGGAGGGCATCATGCAGGTAAAAGAACTGCTGCAAAGGTACTTCAATCTGGATTCTATTGGCCCACCTTGATCAAAGATGCACACATGTATGTGGAATATTGTGATGCTTGCCAAAGAAGAGGTAATATAGGTAGAAGACAAGAAATGGCAATGAATTATAGTCTAATAATTGAACCCTTCGATGTATGGGAATGGATTACATGGGACCATTTATAGAATCTAATGGCTATACTCATATTCTTGTTGATGTTGACTATGTTACTAAATAGGTTGAAGATATCCCAACGAATCATGCAGATGCGGCTACCTCAGTGAAGATGATCAAGGACACCATATTCCCCAGGTTTGGAGTTCCTAGATTTCTAATTACGGATGGTGGCTCTCATTTTATGAAAGGGACTTTCAGGAAAATCCTTAGCAAGTATGCAGTAACTCACCACGTTGTGATACGTACTAAACATATCTATAACTTTTGATGCTCCATGCTTGTTTTATATCAACTTTCCTTTGTTTTGTTCACACTTGAGGTATATTTATACATTTTCTGGAACTAACCTATTAACAAGATGCCACAGTGCCAGTTGCCTGTTTTCTGCTGTTTTTGGTTTCAGAAAAGCTAGTAAGGAAATATTCTTGGAATTGGACAAGACAAAAGCCAAAGTCAATATTTTACCTAACGCAACACGGAGTCTGAAGGGTAGCCGAAGGGGGGCTAGGAGGTGGCCACACCCTACGGTGGCGCAGCCAGCCCTAGGCGTGCTACCAGGGGGTGTGGGCCCCCTGGAGCTCCACCGACCTTACCCCTTTGCCTATATATTCCCCTCGAGATAACAACCCTAAAGACAAGATCATAAATCCACGAAAAGTTCTACAGCACCGCTGCCACCGAAGAGGAGATTCAGGGGACATAAGTCTCTATTCTAGCGCCCTGTCGAGACGGGGAAGTGCCCCCGAAGCCATCTCCATCGACTCCACCGACATCTCCATCGCCGTTGCTGACTCCCATGATGAGGAGGGAGTAGTTCTCTCCGAGGCTAAGGGCTCTACCGGTAGCTATGTGTTCATCTCTCTCTCTATGTGTGATCTGATTGAGATCATGAGCTTTGTAATCTAGTTGAATAAGTATATCTATTCTACAACTCAAGTGCTTTAATTAATCTCTGCTTATCCCCACGTGTGTGAAGTTGACAGTGTGCACACCGTGTGGCACTTAGGCTAAGGTTACAGAAATATTTATCATAAGTATAATTTGAGTTGGATGTCTCTATGAGATTGTGGTGTTTGTTGCTTTGTGCTTTCATGACTTGTTTCTTTACAAGATTATTTTTCATAGGAAGTGGGTTAGACTTAAATTTATTCCATATTTGATCCTTGATGCTCTCTTTTACTTCAATTCATATTTCTTAGGTGAGCATCATCGAAATCATCACGCCTATCTTAATGGCTGTAAAGAGAGAGCTTTTGGGAGACAACCCATTATATTTTTACTTTCAGTTTATTTTTGTTTTGTTGAGTCTTGGAAGTTATTGCCTATGTAATAACCTCTGCTTATCCTTTTTGTTTGTTTTTTGTGCCAAGAATAACCTCTAATGAGAGGGAAGTAAGATATGAGGAAGTTGCTGTCCGGAAACAGATTTCTTTGCGTCACTGTAAAAAATCGTGAAAAATCTCAGTTTGTCGGATTGAGCTGTAATGTTTTGTGATTATGCCCCAGGTTATTAACCAACTTTTCTTAGTTTTGCACTTTTCTATTTGAGCAACAGAAGATTTTCGAAAAATCGGTCTTTACCTACTGGTCTGTTTTGACAGATTTCTGCCATTATTTACATTTGCCTCTTAATGGGTTTCTTTTTGAGTTCTCTTGGATCACTTGAGCTTTTGAAAGAAATGGCTAGTGTTAGGGGGATGATCCCCAGGTACCCCAACCGAATAAGAAACAGGTCAGTCGGATCGCGTCCGGCTGACCAGATGCAACCGGACAGGGCAAGACAGGCCGGCTATCCCCCGGTAGCCGGATTAGCAAGAGGCAGCCGGATACGGCGACTTAGCTGGACTCAATCAATGGGACAGGGCGACGTGTGTATCAGTGCACGGTACGCCCTGTACGGTGACAAGACTGGCAACCACCCGGCCATACCGAAGACTTTGCGTGGGTGACGCAGGAATAGTGGCCGGTGCTGACGACAGGCTCGCACGACGTCCACTATGCCTACGACAGCCATACCACTCGTATTTTGACAAGACAAGCCATACTGGGCACTGTAGATGACTAGTCGGCTAGGACCCGCTTGTGGGGCCCGCTAGTCGGACTAGTCAGTGAGACCTTTGCCTCTCTGCCTATATAAGGAGAGGCAAGGCCTCAGTAGAAAGGGTTGGACTTACAGCCTACAGTAGCTTATGTTTTAATGGAAGATTTATTTGAGTTGAAACTGAACCCAAAGGATTATTATTTTGAATATACTAATGTTGCTAATGAAGATTGTGTGAAGTTTTGTATGAAGGAAATTTTCAAGTGTAGGGAAGAATAATGTGATGAGATGAAGTCTGGACAAAAGCTCAAGCTTGGGGATGCCACCCGTGTCACCCCAAGAAATATTCAAGAGGTACAAGCGTCAAAGCTTGGGTATGCCCAAGGCATCCCATTCTTCATCAATAATCCCAGGTCTTCTTTCAAGACACTTTATTTTTATTACCTTATGCACTATGTGTTGTTCTTGGAGCGTCTTGGTTTTTAGTTTTCTTTTGCTTTCTTTGCCGCAATAAGTTGGTTGGATCCCAAACACACTTCTTTTGGAGAGATACACACCCCATTATTCATTGCCTAGAACACTCTAGTTTTCACTCTTATTGTTCTATGAGTGTTCTCCTTTGCTAGCACTGCGTTTAGCTTTAGTTTTCTCATTCTTTTGGCTTAGAACTTTTTAGTTCTTCTTTGTATATGGGTCATACATGCTCTCTGGTCTTTATTGATTATTATCTTTGAGAGTTTTTTCAAATAAGTCAATTGGTGTTGGAAAAGAGTAGGAAGTTTCATGCTTAAAGTGGTACAAAAGGAAGCTTGTTTTGACTGTGACTTAGACTTTATCATGTCATCCTAGATGTTGCTTTGACCATATGCTTAGTGATTATTGTTGTAGCATGACTTGTTTCAAACAATTGAGATTGTTTAATGTGCCTTGAAAGAATCATGCGTTGTTTTAGCATACAAAAGCATAATATTGTGGTATTCTCCTTTGATGCTTTATTTGGGTTGACTTGACACATGCTTACACCATGTTAAGACAATGAACCAGTCACCATAGCCTCTATGATCATTTATTTTTTGACTTGCAATATCACTTTGCTTTAATTAATAATGTTTTGTTGCTTTGCATGATTATGGCCATTATTGCTCTCTTAGTTGGTCGCTCCCAGTCTTTTGCTAGCCTCCACCTATACTGAGTATGAGTTCTACTCATGCATCCAACTCCCAAGAAACCAAGGTGTTCCAAAGAGTCCACTATAAATTACTATGCATGGTGTGTTACACCATTCCAAGTATACCCATGTTTTTATCTACCTTCCAAATTAAACTTGTTATGTGAAAATTAGTGATTAAAGCTCTCACAAACTTGATGGCACACTTTATTTTCTTGCACTTAATAAACTTGAACCATTGTGTCCATCTATGTTTCTTATATGCTTGCGCTTTATAAGTTGTGAATTAGTAGAACCATGCTACCATGGGGAAAACTTTCAACATTGCACTTATTATTCAGTTGATATCATGTTCTTTTGTTTATGGATCCCGACGGTGTGAAATAGAAGGGGAGCTTGTAAGCTCATGGAGTTTGTATGTGTGTTAGAGAAACGCCTGGGCGTCTAGCCTAAGCCATGCCTAATCATGGTGGAAACTTGTAGCATAACCATAGTGAGCATTCTGTGAAGCATCCTCAATAAAAACCTATGCAAATAGCAAATAAAAAGATCGCTGAGATGCTCATTGTTTGTTGCCTTGTCATTTTGATATGGGAAAGCCCATGTGTCATGGGGCAAGGGGTACCCCGTTGGCGGTTCTCCATGATACACATGTACTTATAATGACAAGAACTTACTTGTGACTAAAGTTGAGTAGCATGAGATTCGATACTCGTAAGCAAGGGGCATGAGATTTTCAACTTATAACTTGTCAAGCATATCCTCATATTTGTGTCACTTTAACCTTAATCACCTCAAGATGCTTATGATAGGGGTAATGAGAGCTGAAAGCTAATAAGTACCATAATTTTTGGAAGCTCTTTATGAAACTTGAAATCCCTGCTTCCCTCTGTGAAGGGCCTTTCTTTTTTTACTTTTATGTTGAGTCTCCATCTTCTATATTTATGCACCAATTGAGAGAGCATAGTGGTCATTCTTAGTTTAATGTGCATTGTCCCAAAACTTGTTGATTGATTCATAACTTTGATATTGCTTGTTCTTAAATTATTTGTATCTAGTCACCCTTATGAACTTTGAAGGTGTCATATGCATTTATGTTTTGCTATACCATTAGGGACAAGCTGCATACCACTCTTATTATGTTTTCTATATGTGAAACAAACAAACATCTTTCAATGCATTGTTATTCATGATCTTTTGTTTGTACCTTTTCATGTTACAACATAGTTGCTATGTCTTATTGTTATAACTCTATCTTTCATGTTTATGTTAGAGTACTATGATCCCAACTATCAATGTTTTACAAATACCTTGATCAACATTGTGATGGTGCATGTCACCTCAAAAATTATTCTTTTTATCACTTACCTACTCGAGGACGAGCAGGAGTTAAGCTTGGGGATGCTTGATACGTCATAAACGTATCTATAATTTTTGATGCTCCATGCTTGTTTTATATCAACTTTCCTTTGTTTTGTTCACACTTTGAGGTATTTTTATACATTTTCTGGAACGAACCTATTAACAAGATGCCATAGTGCCAGTTGCCTGTTTTCTGCTGTTTTTGGTTTCAGAAAAGCTAGTAAGGAAATATTCTCAGAAATGGACAGGACAAAAGCCAAAGTCAATATTTTACCCGATGCAACACGGAGTCCGAAGAGCAGCCGAAGGGGGGGGGGGGGGCAGGAAGCGGCCACACCCTACGGTGGCGCGCCCAGCGCTAGGCGCGCCACCAGGGGGTGTGGGCCCCTAGAGCTCCACCGACCTTCTGGGACAGGGAAGTGCCCCCGGAGCCATCTCCATCGACTCCACCGCCATCTCCATCGTCGTTGCTGACTCCCATGATGAGGAGGGATTAGTTCTCTCTCGAGGCTAAGTGCTCTACCAGTAGCTATGTGTTCATCTCTCTCTCTCTCTATGCGTGATCTTATTGAGATCATGAGCTTTGTAATCTAGTTGAATAAGTAGATCTATTCTGCTACGCAAGTGCTTTAATTAATCTCTTCTTATCCCCACGTGTGTGAAGTTGACAGTGTGCACACTGTGTGGCACTTAGGTTAAGGTTACAGAAATACTTATCATGAGTATAATTTGAGTTGGATGTCTCTATGAGATTGTGGTGTTTGTTGGAACCATCTAGCGCTCAAGGTGGCAGTGAGGGGTTATCTAGATGGGGAATGCGAACTTTAAGGTGTGCTATTATAGCCCTACATCGTCCAACCGGAGAGTAGGTTAGGGTAGCATAATTAAGTGAAGATATTTATATGAGAGTGTCCACTAGTGAAAGTATGATCCCTAGGCCTTGTTTCTAAGCATTGAAACACCGTTTACAATCAGTCATGTTACATGTTTGCTTGCTGCTACTCTTATTTCAGATTACAATTACCAGTTATAATCATCCATATTACTTGTATTTCACTATCTCTTCGCCGAACTAGTGCACCTATACACTTGACAAGTGTATTGGGTGTGTTGGGGACACAAGAGACTTCTTGTATCTTGATTGCAGGCTTGCTTGAGAGGTATACCTTTGACCACTTCCCCCTCAGTTCGATAAACCTTGGGTGATCCACTTGAAGAAAATTTGCTGCTGTTCTACAAACCTCTGCACTTGGAGGCCCAACGCTATCTACAAGAATAGAAACGTGCATAGACATCACGTTGCTTCACCATATCATCCCCAAACAAGTGGTCAAGTGGAACTATCAAATAGAGAACTAAAAACCATCCTTGAAAAGACGGTGAAGAAATCAAGGAAGGATTGGTCATACAAGTTAAACGACACTCTATGGGCATACCGTACTGCGTTTAAAATCCAATGGGTATGACACCTTATAAGATGGTGTACGGTAAGGCATGGCATTTACCTTTAGAACTTGAACACCAAGGTTTTTGGGCAATCAAGAATATAAATTATGATCTCAAAGCAGCAGAGAAAAGTGTTTATTAGATATGCATGCTTTAGATGAGTTTAGAAGTGAAGCCTATGAAAATGCTAGGTTGTTTAAGGAAAAAAGTTAAAAGATGGCATGATAGAAAAATAGAGAATAATTTTTTTTAAAGGAGACAAAGTGTTGCTCTATAATTCTCGTCTTAAGTTGTTTCCAGGAAAACTTAGGTCGAAGTGGGAAGGTCCATATGTAGTTGAAGAAGCCTATTCGTCAGGAGCAGTGAAGCTCCAAGAAAAAACACCCTCTCTTGCATGGGTGGTGAATGGACAACGCTTGAAGCATTATCGAGTGAAAGAAGATATAAGTGCAATCACTATAGAATTGAGCACCCCCGAAGAAGTGATAAAGCGAAAATGTACGAAGAACGGCAATTAAAAGAAGAATGGACTCAAGACATAATGAGCGGTACTACGGTCAAGCTATTGAACATAAAAGAGCGCTTCATGGGAGGCAAACCATGTGCAATAAAGGTTGAGTAAGTTTTTAAAATTCTCAGTTAAAGTCTAGATTAAGTATTGTTTTAATGAAAAATATTCATGCTCTAGCAAAGAAAAAGGATGATGCCAAAATTGGTCGAAAGTCTAAGCTGACATTTTTCTGTCAAAACTCGATATTTTGTTAAGTTTCATATTAATAAAGAATACTTGGAGAAGCGGAAAAAATTTGGAGGACACAGAAGGTTTAACAACCAACTATACGGTGGGAATAAAAATTCCGGCCATATAGTTCTAGCCGTATAGTTGTTGCGACAACAACACTTATGTCCTCGAAAGGTACTGAGAGTTTAACGACCAACTATACGGCCGGAATTAAAAATTATGTCCGTATAGTCGCGGTCGTATAGTTATCGACCCCTCTTCAAATATTTCATCGAGGAAACAGAGAGTTTAACGACCAACTATACGGCCAGAATTAAAATTCCACACGTATAGTCGTGGTCGTATAGTTGTCTACACCCTTGACAAAATAATTTCTAGAATACTGAGAGTTTAACGACCAACTATACAGCCGGAATTAAAAATTCCACCTATATAGTTCCGACCGTATAGTTCGGTTCCGCCGTAGATCTAATCTATAGTTGGTTCACAGCTATACGGAGGGAGTTATACGGGCCGCGCCCATATAGTTGCTCGTTACGCAAGACGGCTATAGCCAATATGACATCTAACCTTTTAAAGCTGATCGCATCTAATCAAGAAACCAACGCAAGACGGCTACAACTACAGCGCGTAACATATGAGAAGAAGGTCGATGCAATCGATGGTAGAGTTGGTTTCTTGATTAAAACTGTCTTTGAGTTAACATATGAGAAGAAATTCCTCAAGAGGAAAATGTTGAAGCTCCAATACGACATGGCCAAGCTCAACATTCGTTTTGAAAGCATAGTTAAAGCGGGCAACATAAAGGAAGAAGGCGACACACAATCTACCCAAGAGGAGGAATAGGTATCTACAAGGAGTTAATTGATCCCGCATGGCTTGATTCCAAGCTTGGGGAGATCTTTAAGACCTTGTAATCTATCTTATAAATTTTATTATTCTTGCATTAGTTCAAACTAGAAATAAAGTTTGCATCATTAGAATTCCCTTCAGGAATAGTTGATCCCTTTTATGAAATTCTAAGTTTATTCTTATATATGGAGCACTATTGAGTTTGTGTTTGCTTTATTGATATATGAATGGCTTGAGTATGATTTTACTTGCACTTGATGATAGAAATAGGAGTCTTCCACACCATTGGTATTAATGGAACACATAAAGATAATTTGGTCAATATACTGTAAGATTACAGTTTGATTCACAAAGAAATTTTTTCTATTGAATTAAGTTGCAAAAGAAAACCATGAACAAAAGAAATGAAGTGTTATCTAAATAGAGTGAGAACAAGTCGTGGTAGAATCTCAAGTTATAAAGAATGCTTCATATATAGTTGGAATTTGATAATTGAGATCGTTGAACTTTGAATTCCTACATGAAGTGGAATATATGGCTAGCACCTTTTCACAACACTTAAAACAAAATTGTGAGCATATATGCGAAAGAAAAGAAAAAGAAAAGAAGAAAAAGAGCGAATGTGCAAAGAGCAAATAGACATACGCCAATGTATTGTAGTATGACAAAGCGACACTTTTGAGATTTTGAATCCCAAGTGAATATGTTGATCCTAAAAGCACTTGGGACTACCTCGTTAACTCATTCTGTTGAAGCAGATTCTTTAACATTATGTTGAGATTCAACTTTTACGAACTATTGATAACTAAGGTGTGGGAGCCTTCTAATACTATTCCGATGGTTCAAGTAAGGTACTATTCATGAACTTATTCCTATGTATCATGTATGATAAACACATGCTGCAATAGCCTCATTTATTTTATCGACTCACTTCATGAATATGAGGATCACAACCATCGAGCCAGAGCTTGCTCGAGACGAGCAAGAGTCTAAACTTGGGGAAGTTGATGAGTGCATATTTGCATCATGTTTTATATTATTATTTTGCATTGTAGATGTAGGATATTGGTATTTTACGGCGTTCGTGCGCACATTTTATGTATGTTTTCACCGGGATCAAGACAGATCATGGATCCAATGGATACAATTATTGAAGCAGTTGTACTGAGGAGAAAAGGAGTAAAAAACAACATAAATCGCTTATTTGGGAAATATTAATAATACCAGAAGAAAACTTGAAGCGAACCGAGGAGACATAGAGCATAACGACCAACTATACGGGCGGAGGAAATATTCCCGCTGTATAGCTCCGGCCGTATAGCTGGTGTCGCCTCCGCCTCGTCAAATAGTTTCACCCCGTGCAATTGGTTCGGGGAGATGACATACAGAACACCCAGAAATCACGAAAACCTCACATCTGGAAGGCATCTGGAGGGGGAACTCATCCGCCAGGGATCCATCTTCACCCTGTGCAGATCCAGGAGGCTAAAGCATCGATCTTCATCAACCATCGCTGCATCACCACCATCCTCATCCATCCCATCTACATCTTGTCTATTTCTTGTTGTAATTCCTATACTCGTTGTGGATTTATACAAGTACTATTCATCTATGATTGTTATCATTACTATTGCCATGATGTTGATTGCCTCCATGTCTGAGTAGATCCTTAGTTCTTGGGGAGATGGAGAAACCCTAGCATATGTCTGAGATGAGATAGAGATTATTATGTTATACATCATTATGTGTATGTGTTAATTGTCTTCATCTCAATATTAAGGAGAAGTGCACCTTCTTAATATTTGCCTCTCACGGGGACTTGATGGAGGGGATTACTTGTTAGTAGACAGAGGGATGATAGCGCTTACTGTGACTATAAAGCTGTTGTTATTCCTTACGTACTAACTTGGGGAACCAAAGAGAACTCATCAAGCCATGTCCATGCCATGGGAGAGATCCCTTAATAGTGCGGTAATGTGATGGTTGTCGGTTATTGTCTGATGTGGTTATGAGGATGATATGTGCAGCGGTTGCTGGCAGATCATCCATATATGGAGCTCCTCCCACATACAAACACACTATGATAATATTCGTTATAATACTCTCGATTACTTAGTCTAAATTGCTAGTGGTGTATCCGCTACTCCCTCAGAACGCCTTTTCCCTATTGGAGTTCCAAAGTTCTATTTCACACGCGATTCTTACTTTCTGCATTAAGTTTTGCTTTACTTTAAATTACCTTGTTCAACCAAAAACCCCAAAACAATTCTATTTATCCTGTACCCTAAAGTTATTTCTTAAGTACTCTGTTTAGTTATAGTTAAAAGCATTTTAGTGTTTCGCCTACTGCTCCTTGTGGGATCGATATCTTTATTTCGAAACAAGCTACAAACGATTTGTGCACTTGCAGTCATCAAACACCCACTCACATCCTACAGGTTTGCACCCATAAGGACGATTAGTGACCTGCCAAGTTCCATTAGCTAAGACGGAATCCATCTCACTACGGACAGCTTATTTCTAGTAGTTAGCATCTTGAGATGCACAGTGTTCTAAAATAGAAGTGAGAGTATCATCCACAAGGTACACAATGAAATCATCACCAAATGACTTCACAGTCCTTTGTCTCTTGCTCCTTTTAGGAGCTTCATTGTCGTCCTCCACAGTCCATAGGATCATCACAGTATTCTATTGGCATAGTGGGTTCAGGAATTATAACAAATTCCTGACTAGATGATCTAGTCATCTCCTAATTTGCTGAGATAGATATACCTTTCCTGGGAAAGATGTCCTCAAAGAAAGTCGCATCATTCGACTCCATAATCATAGCAACATGCATGTCGGATACCTTAGATGTTACTATCAAAAATCTATATTCAATGCTATGAAAAGCATATCCCATAAAAACACAATCCCACGATTTTTTGTCCAAGCTTTCGCTTCTTGGGTATTGGAATATTGACTTTCGCCAAACATCCCCAAGTTCATAAGTAAGAGAGTTTAAGCCTTTTCTTCTCCCATTCCACAAATGAAGTCATGGTTTTATCCTTTACGGGAACACGATTTAGGACATGACATGCAGTCGTTAGCGCCTCCCCCACCATTCCTTGGAAAGACCCGATGTATCAAACACGACGTTAACCAAATCAGTTAGAGTGTGGTTCTTTCTTTCAGTCACCCCATTTGACTGAGGTGAGTAGGGAGGCGTCCTCTCATGGACAATACCATGTTTTGTACAGAATACATCAAATTCATTTGAAAAGTACGCTCCATCATGATCCAACCTTAGCTGCTTGATTTTAAGATTAAGTCGATTTTCTGCTTTAGCTTTATAGTTTTTGAAGTAATTCAAAGCTTCATCTTTAGATTTCAGAAGATAAACATAGCAGTATCTAGTGGAGTCATCAATCAACGTCATAAAGTATCTTTTTCCACCTTTTGTCAACACACCATTTGACGAGGGTTTAACTCATCAATGCCCATTTTTATGGACTTGGGTTTTGGAGAAGGAGGGAGCGCTGGAGACATCTATCGGCTAGCAAACAAGCACACAGGGGACTCTAAGATTTACCCAGGTTCAGGCCTCGTAGAGGACCCTACTCATGCTTGTCTGCTCGTGGAATTATTAAAGGAATCAATGATTACAATGGTGCGTAGATGCAATCTGGCGAGGGTTGTGGAAACTAGGATTGCGTGTGTCCTCCTCGCTGCCCCCTCCTAGCCTTTATATAGATAGGCTAGGTCTCGGGTAGCAGGTCGAGTCGGTTACAGGTTAGGGTTTTCCCCTTTGAACTTTCTATCTTTAGCTTTCTTCTTGTTCTTCAAGCAATAGAGAGTCCGTAGGCTACTCGAGTTCTCCGTTTGGGCCTTGGCGACACCATGGGCTTACGTTTTATTGAGGCCGTATATACCAAGATCGAGTACCTGTAGGGTATACCCATGTCAGTAGCCCCCGAGTGTCCAATGGAATCACAGATTCGACTAGGGACTTTTATGAAACCTTTCGAGTGCATGAATGAGTATATTTTTGACTGCTCTGTTTGTGTCATAGGGATTGTTGATGTGCGTGCCTGATTTAACCGATGTATTGGTATCAGTTAACTACCTTAGGGTAAAACAACTCAATCTACTCGAACTCGAGTCCCCGGAGGTCTTATAGGAGTCAAATTCCAGTATATGGGTGTGAGCACTTGACGCGTCCATCAAGGCATGTTCATCGTACCTGTTGGCACGGATATATTTCTAGTAGTGCACAGTAAATGTGTTGCCAGGCCTTACTCAGGTCTTATCTTGACGCTGCAAGCATGGCATCCGAATTTTGTCACCGCAGAGATGATCCGGGTAACCCAGGAGACGTAATCTCTTTGCAAAGAGAAATCATGAGGCGGTGTCGCCATAAGTTTCGAGTGTGGATGTTATCAACAGACAGTACGATGTACAAATAATCATAGGGTGCGCGACCAGCGCTCCCTATGGGAGTAGGCCCCGAGTGCCTGGTTGAGTCGAAGACTCGGGCAGGGACTAAAGAACTTTTGAGACTGCTGTCGTCTTTTGTTTGTTTGCTTCAGTCGAATTTATTTCCAGTGCTCCCTATGGGAGTAACCCATGTTTATAGTCGAATCGCGGATTTGAGTGATTGGGTATGCTTTGAATGTTCATGTTCCTGCAGAAAAGAAAAAGAAAAAATCTTAGGGTGCTCGACCAACGCTCCCTATGGGAGTAGCCCCCGAGTGCTTGGTGGAGTCAAAGACTCGAGCAAGGACTAAAGTAGTTGAAGTCTTCTGCTGCGTAATTTTGGATGACGTTAGTGCTGACGATGTGATGACCTCAGTTGCCCGCGTGAGCGAGTTTGACGGGACGTGACGAGCGATGGGTCCCATTTTCTGACTCTGACTTGACCGGGCGTGCGTAATCTCTGTTTTAACCTTGCCTCCTTGGTTTCCACACGTAATGGGGGTAGTGGGGGACAGTTCACGCTTCAGGTCCTCCATGTGTCGACCACGATGAACGCCACATGTCTGGTAGGGTTTTTCCTGGCCGTTAGATTGCACCTTCCAGGGGGTTAAGTAGCGATGTTGCGATGGTAATTTTTCACATCTGCTTCTTTTCTCTGCGTTTGCCTCCGTCACCATTGTTCCTTCTCCTCTGCTCCTTTTTGTTCGTCTTTCTCGCGGCGCTGGACCAGCTCCGCGTATTCCCCAATTACTTTCTCCGGTCACACAGCCACCGTAGAATGGGGAAGAAGAAAGGAGGTGCCACGGCCGATTCCGCTGCCGCCACGGTTGCTGCGAAGAATAAGGGCGGCTCCGCCGCTGTGGGCACCAGCACCGCTGTCACTGGGAAAAAGAAGGGCACGGGCACTCGCGTCACCAATGGCGCGTGGCGCGCATCCGTGATCAAGTCTTCAGAGCTTTGTCTCCTACGCCAAGACGGAGTTTTGTCTTCCGTAGTCCTTGACACGCGTGTCCCTAGCAGCGAGGTAATCCCCTCTCCTCCTGCCGGTTTTCGGGTGATGTTCCTAGCGTTCATCCTCCGCGGTCTCTCGTTGCCCCTGCATCCTTTCTTCAGGGGCCTTCTCTATTTTTATGGGCTCCAGCTGCATTAGCTGTCCCCCAACTCCATCCTCCATGTAGCTTGCTACATTACTCTTTGCGAGTGCTGGCTCGGAATCGAGCCGCACTTCGGTCTCTTCAAGCTCAAGCGCCAATCGGCGTCTGGCTCCGTAGTCTACGATGTAGGCGGCTGCGGTATCCACGTCGACTCCTCTGCCACATACTTCGACATCAAACTCACGGCGTCCGTCCAAGGGTGGAGGGACAAGTGGTTCTACATCCGCGACCTGAAGGCCGATGGAGACCACTTCGGACTCGCGCCCTTCAATCCCGCGATGCCGTGCAAGAGGAGGCGCTCCTGGAAGAACGTAGTAATGCCCAGCGAGTCCGCGGAGACAGATGTGCTGTACGAGCGCGTCTGCGGCCTCGAGAGTCACATGGGGAAAGAGGAGGGAGGCTACACCCTCATTCGCACGTGGCTGCACCGTCGCGTCCAGCCCCTGCAGGCCAGAGTCCATCCTATGTTCCAGTGGGCTGGCGCGGACGATGTGACTCGCGTATCTGCCGATGGCATTTCCACGAGTGAGGTAGACAAAAGGGTGCGTCTGGTCACCAAGTACACCGCCAAGGATGTGCTCCCCAATGACCCAGACGTACCCCCATTCGATGCTGCTAACCCTCCTCCTAAGGTACAGTTATGCTACGTAGTAGCTTTGTTTGTCGTCTGCTTCTTTGCTGTTTTTTCTTGACTTTATGCTAAATTGTTTTCTGTATGCAGGATTGGGGGGTATCGCCCTGTATGCCCCCTCTTCCTGAGGGGGTATCCCTCGGGAAGCCCGGGAAGAGGACGAGTCAGAGTCGACCGTTCCATCTGATGTGGAGGAGGAAGCCCCCGAGTCAAGTGGTCCGGACACTCGCAAGCATTCGCGCAACGAGGATTCGGATGCATCCTCTCCTTCGACTCCGGAAGGTGCAGCTGTTGGCGCAAAGTCGCCGATACCTGCCGTTCTTCTGAGTGCCGTGGCTCCATCTTCTCGCAAGAAGATGCGACTACGGAAGGACTCGCCGTCAGAGTCGAGGGATCAAACCTTCGATTTTGACAAGTTTGATTGGTAAGTGTGCGAGTCTATCGTCTGGTTCTTCTTTGAAGTTGCTTTTTCTTGATGTTGATTTTGTTCCGCAGTCAGCCAACGTCTTCCTCTTCTGGCGATGTACAATTTTTAAAGGAATCTGGAGTCACGACCTCCAAAGCCAAGAAAATGGCTGAGCGTGCCCCTTCTTCTGTAGGGGTTCCGCGTATGAAAAAAATAAATTTTACCCTACGCCCCTGAACCCCTGAAGCTGCCAGGACCTATCTATTAGTAATACAATAACGGGAGGAGCTTTTCGCGAACTTACCCTCGAAGACCGAAAAGCGTTGGCAACGCTCAGGAGAGCGTGGTTGATGTAGACGAGCCGAAGCCGACCTCAAGGTCGTGATGAAGTCCCTGCGCTCCTTCTGGCTCCAACGACTTGGGTGCCTCAAGTGCGACACCTCGCGGGGAGTTACACACGTCCGGTGCCTAGCGATGACTCCCGCTTCCCCGATCCAGCAGCAGTTGCGGAAGTAGAGCTCCCGAATCCGAATCCCGCAGCGCGACGATGCTCCGCGGTGAAGATGTCTCTCGCTCGCGCAGTCCAGACTTGGGACCACGGTCATGAGAGAGAGAGGGGGAGAGATAAAATATCAATTGGAAGTCCTCCCAAAAGTGGGGAGATCTTTATTGATTATTTGTGTATTTTTCTAGGCCAAATACCCCACTATATATAGGGGGAGGGGAGGTACTACCTCCCCTCAAGTCCCAGGGTGGAACTAAAGGAGAGGAGGGGGGAGGAGGTGGCCGCCGACCACCTAGTGGGCCCTGTGGGGGGGTGGGGGTGGGGGTGGGGCAAGGCCCAGCCGGCCTCCCCCTTGGTCCCTTCTCCCTCTCTCCTTCCCCTAATGGGCCCTCTCCCTCCGGAATTGGCCCATTAAGCCTTTGACCTTTTTTAATTGATTTTCTCTTTATTAAATAATTTTAATAAATGATTAAATCAATATTTAACATTCATTCACACATTATCTAATCTCTGTGGCCATGGAACACCTTCCACCTCCACTTCGGACATCCTCCGGATTTATCGAAACCCTTCCGGTTTTCTCCCTTCTTTTCTTCGGTGATTCTGCCGATCCTATAAATGCAATCTAAGCATCATCAAGCCCTTAAGCGTGATACCCCATGGTTCGGGGTCACTCCAGACATGTCGGGACACTCCCGCACCAATGACCGACAGAGGGACCTGGATGGCCATGTGACCCCTGTGCGTTCACGAAGATCTTTCGTCATTTGAACCGGGACAGTCGTGTCTTATTCCCTTTGTCATTCGATACTTGCATTGCCCGAGATCTGATCATTGACATCACCATGTCGTGTTCAATCTCGTTTACTGAACAATGCTACTTAACTCGTTCTGACAAGTGATATCCCCATGATCTAATCACACGCTGCGCAGCTATTGGATATAACTTCTCTGAGTGGGCCCTTGAGTATCTTCCCGTCACATGGACGGACAAATCCCGCTCTTGACATATATTGCCTCTACGGTTTCCTCTGAGTACCTGAACACACCTTTATCACCACTATTTTACTAGATGGCGTTTGATGCTATCTAAGCACTCTCGGGAGACAGTGATTGATATAGCCTCACGGTCTAAGGAATAGTCTACGAGGATCCATTTCTAATCATCGTAACTTGAACTTCATGACATGATCGGGTCACGATGTTTAGGTTGGTTATTGGTTCATCATCTCATTCTCCGAATGAGATGACCTCATTTCCAACTGGCATAAATGCCACATGATCAGGAAACATGATCATCCGTTGACCAATGAACCAGTGACTAGAGTTTCACTGGGAACCCTGTTTGTTTGTATATCACACGTGTATTGATGTTTCCACTCAATACAGTTATAGCATGATATAAAACTTAATAATAAACTATATGAAATATGATAATAGTCCTTACTACTATTTGTCTCTAGGGCATATTTCCAACAGTCTCCCACTTGCACTAGAGTACAAATACGCTAGCTGCATTTGTTCTAAATCATTGGCACCATGTTACCGGTACCCTGAACATGCTTGCTCATGCAAGAGGTTGAGTCTTGGGTCTGTACTTTATAGTCCCAAATCCTTTGCAACTTACTAATGTCACCTTGATTGACATTAATACTTTATCATCACATGATAGCATCTGTGTGTATGCATCGTCGCTATGGCAGTAGAGTGAGGCTGATTCCAGGAGCCTACAGTGACGTTAGATCAACCTCGAGGGCTTTCTCATGGGCACTATGCCCTGGGACACATCATTCTACGTTAAAAGCGAACTAGCCCCGCCATAACATTATACAACACTTTAGATGGTACCCTTATCTATTATTATAAATGTATTCATCGAAACTCCCATGCACTCTGTGCAACTTTTCATGTTTTGTTCACCTGGCTTCCTATTTGAATTTAATTGGTATCTATAGGAGTTTCCAACATAACTCTTTATGCTTTAAGATATGTCATCCTTTATGGATTTGGAAAATATGTCCACAGTTCTCTACTAGACACTGCGGACAAACTTAGCTCAACGTTCTTTGATTCGAACTTAATCACTTTCAAACGTTCCTTATTGGATCATATATAATGCTAAGTTGTCATCATGGTTTACTAAGATAGAACCTATGTCTTAACATAGTAGATGACGATCATCCTTTTCTTTCTTTCAACCATTGATGCTAAACTTAACACTATTCCTAATTTGAGTTATTAAGGACCAGTTCCTTAATTAACTTCTATTCCAAAACCCCTTTCAGAATCCCTTAAGGAATACCTCATAATATCATAATACACATATTATCAACTTCTACATCTTATAAATCACTATTTATAAGTAGTTACGCTTTCATTCTTAACATACTTAAGAATTACTCCTATAAGCTCCCACTCAAAATATGTTCCTACATATTTGAATTTGAGACTCATATTGCTCCCACTTAAAAATATGTCAATCACATATTGTTTCAGGAAGACTTTCATAGGTCCCACTCAATTTTATGCAAATTGCATATCTCCTTAATACTTTAAACAACTTCAAAATCCTTTGATCAAATATCAAACTTGGAGATTTACTATGAGATACTAGTACTTTTACTAGTTTTAAATCCACTAGACATTTAGCACACTTGAATCAAATTCATTTGAATTCATCCAATACTTGACAAATTGTGCTTTTGTCATTCACCCCTTTTTCCTACTATGGCTTTGCAGTCATTTGGGAAAATTCCAAGTAACCCCTTTACTTGTGAGATTCAGCAACGAATTGCTTTCTAATCTCAAGGGAATTTTGCTTTTAGGATTTATCATAATTTAGTTTACAATTATTTCCTTTGTAGTTCGTATGTATGTCATATTCCAAAAATCATGACAAGTGATTCACAAATGTCTCCATACAAGATATGGATTTACATTTTGAATCCTACTTCATGTAGTAAAAAAAATAGTGGAGGGAAAAACACAATGATCAAAATCATTGATTCTTTCCTTCCGTGAAGAGAATCGTTCAGGAACGCTGTCAGTTGCGCTTCTCAACACTCTGATGCAGGGTTTTGAATCCTCATCGTTTTTTACACTAATTTCCATTTGCTCCATAATTGAGAAACATCACTAGAAGTGAGCTTTCTCAAGAATGCACCAAAATCCAAGCAATACGAATCTTGCTTTCCTTTTGGTTTGAGCTATGGGTTTTGTATTCAAAGTTTCCAATGAATACTCTAGAAGGACTTATTCGCTATTGTTTTGGTTATATCGAATAACCCCAAAACTTTCACGAATTCAAATGGTTTACCAATTCTAATTGAGTGCTAACTATTTCTAACTAATGGTCTCTACATCTACACTACAACGATTTATTTGGTGCCTTCTATTCAACCCCCTTTGATATCTAATATCACATTGTGATGCTTCACATTTTGACGTTTCAAAATACTTCGCATTCCACAATTTCTTTTATGCCATTCTTATAAAGTTCGAATTTCATTACTATTGATCAAATCATAGCAATTTGATTCCCTTTTATCTTTGTACCCTTTGTTAATGAAACGTTTTGATCAAATCAAATAGTTTCATATTCATGTTTCCTTTGGTAAACTACTTTACACATTTAAACAATCATTTAATGATAATTACCATTTTCGTTAAAACACAATACATCGAATATGTATTTACTTTTAACAATTCTTTAAACACTTTGTATTCAAGTAATACACGGTGTTCAAGTTATTTTTCCGAACTTAGGCATGATTTATATGTGAGAAGATATCGAATGACTTTCACATATTATCACATAACTTTGAATTTAAACAATGGTTTCATTCATTAATGAAATATCATTAAGTTGGGTATTTTTAAACAAGGCATTTTAATGTTTTACAAATGTTCATACATTATCAATTAGTTTCAAACAACAAGGATAATTCACACATAATCAAACAAGATATGAACACGAATAGAAATCATTCATAAAAGTAGAACAACTATTTGTCACAAACTGATATGAATAACCGCCTCACGAAGTGTGAGACAAACTAAATAAGTTCAAATCTCTCGATTACATTAATCATCCTAAAACCCAAACTAAGTGATAAATGTCGAGGGACAGTGTCATCGGCCATCATCATCATGCTCGCCATCAACACGCAACGTCACCTCCTCTCCAGCAAGCACCTCTCATGCAGAAGGACCTGTTTTCAATAAAATAGAACAAGTATCAGATATACTTAACACTGCAATGTGTTTGCAAGATTCTAACATTTATAAAACTGTATATCAAATATATACCTTTATCGTTGACGACTCCAGCGACGTTGGGTTCATCTACCACATTTCTGAAATGTGATATGAACTCGAGGAAATCCAATGTTTTCGTGCCGCCTCTCATAATGCAGATCTTGACTTGTGCTTGGAAGCTTGGAGGAAGCGACTGTAGCACAACTCCCATCGCAAATGAGCTTGAGAACCAGTTCTCCAGGTAGTATGCCAGACTCATGTACGCATTGTAGAGGCGTAATAAGTGCTCATCTAGTGAGGAGCCCTCCTCCATCTTTATGGAGAGGAAGTCCCCCATCAGCTCATACTCCCACACGCGCACTTGTTCCACGAAATGTGCTCTCAGATGTGTCATGACCATCCGGGGCTTGAGACTCCCCACCATTGGCCATAACCCATCCTCCATTCCGAGGCGCATGGTCACTGATATGAATGTGGCCATCACACAGCGACGATAACGTAGATCCCGCTGCTCCTGGGTCTCATGAGAATAGGGTGGCTCCAGATACATCTCGCAGGTCATGTAGTCACCTACATTATTCTCCCCAAGGAGATCAAACAGGCGTATGACCCATGTAGAAAAGTTGGATCCATCTAACTTGAGCTTTTCTCCTTTTAACCATTCGTCTATAGGAAAGGTAATCTCGGGAAGAATCATTTTCTACATTTATAATTGCAAAAGGAATTTAGACTAAGTTTATAATTAAATGAGTTAATAATAACTCCACTCAGAAACACCTATCCCCAATGAGGATCCCTAGTGATAACACGACCCCTATCAGCCACATCTCCCCCGATCATCACGGCCATCAATGTGGGTTCAAGGGTGGACGCTAAACGTCAGTCACATCATTCATGCGACTCGTACTCGACCTTTCGACCATCTGTGTTCCGAGGCCATGTCTGTACATGCTAGGGTCGCCAACTCAACCTTAGTGTTTTCGCTGTGCAACATGGCTTACACCCACTGTATGTGAACGTAGATATGTCTGACACCCGATCATCACGGCCTGCCTCATACCGAAGAACTTTCTTGGTGGTGCACACTAAGGGGGAACACAATCGTTGGTTATTTTAACAGGGATCATCTTATTAGGCTATCGTCGAGTATCTAATACTAGCACACAATAAGACATACAAACAATAACATTGAATGTAAATGCTATGTGATATGGTCCTTCACGTCGTGATCTCCATCCGCCATCGCCGGGTTCCGGCGCCAGGGTTCCTGCGCCGTAGACACCAGGGTACCAGCCTCATTCCGGCGTGGTAGTCTGTCACCTCCGTAACTATCTACTACTATCTAACAAAAGGTAATCACTTTACCTTTGCCACAACCATATCACAAAGCAACACCCCCTGCAAAACAAAGTTAGACGCCTCTACTTTATCTTTGCATGTTTTATGTGGCTGAATGGGCTTTCGCACAAGAACTGTTCTTACCTACAAACTTTCAGCACAACGCTGATCAAGTAGTTCTCTCTACTACACCCCTTTCGGGGCCCACCGTTGCAAATGGTATACCAACTAATGCGAGAGAGACAGACACCCCCCTAAGCCACTTTATATGGTACAAGCTGTATGTCAAGCGTGTACCAGTCTCGCGAATGAATGCGTAAAGTCGGTTGGGGGCCGCTTCATCAAGCATTACTGCGGTATACACAAGTACACGTGGGAGGGTAACAACTAAAAGATCAACGCCCACACGCTACATCTCGTGTGTTCTACCCGTACTAGCATTACTACGCATAGATCTAGCTCGGATACCACTGTAGGGGTTCCGCGTATGAAAACAATAAATTTTACCCTACGCCCCTGAACCCCTGAAGCTGCCAGGACCTATCTATTAGTAATACAGTCACGGGAGGAGCTTTTCGTGAACTTACCCTCGAAGACCGAAAAGCGTTGGCAACGCTGAGGAGAGCGTGGTTGATGTAGACGAGCCGAAGCCGACCTCAAGGTCGTGATGAAGTCCCTGCGCTCCTTCAGGCTCCAATGACTTGAGTGCCTCAAGTGCGACACCTCGCGGGGAGTTAGACACGTCCGGTGCCTGACGATGACTCCCGCTTCCCCGATCCAGCAGTAGTTGCGGAAGTAGAGCTCCCGGATCCGAATCCCGCAGCGCGACGGCGCTCCGCGGTGAAGATGTCTCTCGCTCGCGCAGTCCAGACTTGGGACCACGGTCACGAGAGAGAGAGGGGGAGAGAGAAAATATCAATTGGAGGTCCTCCCAAAAGAGGGGAGACCTTTATTGATTATTGGTGTATTTTTCTAGGCCAAATACCCCACTATATGTAGGGGGAGGGGAGGAACTACCTCCCCTCAAGTCCCCGGGTGGGACTAAAGGAGAGGAGGGGGGAGGAGGTGGCCGCCAGCCACCTAGTGGGCCCCGCGGGGGGGGGGGGGGGAGGGGTGGGTGGGGGGGGGGGGGAAAGGCCCAGCCGGCCTCCCCCTTGGTCCCTTCTCCCTCTCTCCTTTCCCCTAATGGGCCCTCTCCCTCCGGAATTGGCCCATTAAGCCTTTGACCTTTTTTAATTGATTTTCTCTTTATTAAATAATTATGAATAAATGATTAAATCAATATTTAACATTCATTCACACATTATCTAATCTCTGTGGCCATGGAACACCTTCCACCTCCACTCCGGACATCCTCCGGATTTATCGAAAACCCTTCCGGTTTTCTCCCTTCTTTTCTTTGGTGATTCTGCCGATCCTATAAATGCAATCTAAGCATCATCAAGCCCTTAAGCGTGATACCCCATGGTTCGGGGTCACTCCAGACATGTCGGGACACTCCCGCACCAATGACCGACAGAGGGACCTGGATGGCCATGTGACCCCTGTGCGTTCACGAAGATCTTTCGTCATTTGAACCGGGATAGTCGTGTCTTATTCCCTTTGTCATTCGATACTTGCATTTCCCGAGATCTGATCATTGACATCACCATGTCGTGTTCAATCTCGTTTACTGAACAATGCTACTTAACTCGTTCTGACAAGTGATATCCCCATGATCTAATCACACGCTGCGCAGCTATTGGATATAACTTCTCCGAGTGGGCCCTTGAGTATCTTCCCGTGCGCAGCTATGGACGGACAAATCCCGCTCTTGACATATATTGCCTCTACGGTTTCCTCTGAGTACCTGAACACACCTTTATAACCACTGTTTTACCAGATGGCGTTTGATGCTATCTAAGCACTCTCGGGAGACAGTGATTGATATAGCCTCACGGTCTAAGGAATAGTCTATGAGGATCCATTTCTAATCATCGTAACTTGAACTTCGTGACATGATCGGGTCACGATGTTTAGGTTGGGTATTGGTTCATCATCTCATTCTCCGAATAAGATGACCTCATTTCCAATTGGCATAAATGCCACATGATCAGGAAACATGATCATCCGTTGACCAATGAACCAGTGAATAGAGTTTCACTGGGAACCCCTGGTTGTTTGTATATCACACGTGTATTGATATTTCCACTCAATATAGTTATAGCATGATATAAAACTTAATCATAAACTATATGAAATATGATAATAGCCCTTACTACTATTTGTCTCTAGGGCATATTTCCAACATCTCCTCCATTGGCGGCCCACTCTGGGCATACCTCATCAAGTTCTCCACACAATGTGGAGCACCAGATGGTTATCCGGACGTCTGCACATCCATCGACTTCGGAGTCATTAAAGGATCATGTATGTGTAGTATCTCTTGTTCCGATTGTGCAGTTAAATTTTCATCTACGCCATCTATTGACCCTTTACTATGTCTTTTGTCGCAGCTCATTGTGAAGGAAGCCGCTCATCTGGTGGAGCAGGTGCTCACGATGGGTCGTCAGCATGAGATGCTGGACAATCGCCATCGCACGGTTGAAAGTGAGTGCTCTTTACTTTTTCTTCTGCATCCTTGTTATATATTCGACTGATGGTTTTATCTTTGTTTGTGCGCAGCTGAGCATAATGCCCTCCTCCATAGTACTGCTTCCCTTGAGAAAACGCTCGCCACGACGGTGAAGAGCCGTGATGAGGCAACCGCGGCACAGGACGAATCGCGGAGATGCGAGGAGGATCTGCGCGCCTCCATCGCAGCTAGGGAGAAGTTGTTCGAAGAACAGCTTTTCTCGATTGCCAAGGCCCTCTCAGGTATTCCCTTGTCTAGATTTTCATCGTGTCCCTTCTTTCAAATTTGTTGCCGTGCTTGAATTTTGTGCCGATGCTTGATTCGTGTGTATATGCCAGTGGTTTAAGCTTCGACCCCCAGGCACTCCGTCGTGATGATGCCCTGGCGGGTGCCATTTCGGCAGTCGAAGATCGCAGCGCTGCCGTTCAGGGGACGCTCACCAAAGCCAAAGGCGTGCTCAGTCGCCTCCGAGAGGAGCTGGCGCCCAAGGCTGACATGATCAAGAACATGGATGAGCTGGTGGAGTCCCTTGCCGGGGGCATTCCTGCGAGCTTCAAGAACTCGCTCTGTGCGGCTAGCGCTTGAATGTCACTCGCAATGGTTCAAGCCCATGGAGTTGAAGTTGATCCTGTAGTGGTCTCCAAGGCGATGCATGTCAACGCGGATGGCCAGCAAGTAGTCTTTGCTCCTTTCGCAACTGCTTGTGGCAAGTACGGGCCGCGGCTGATCAATATAGTTGTGAAGTCCTCTGAGGAGCTTCAACGAGCCAAGAAGGCGGCGAAGGCTGTGAGGTCAGGGGCCGGCGGGAAGTCTGTGGCGTCTAATACTGCCACAGACTCGATGAGGCCCCCAAAACCGAAGTCTAAGCCAAAGAAGCCAGTTGTTCCTTAGTAGTCGCGCCTTGTAATAGTTACATAGCTTATTTCTTTTTGTTGAGAACATGCCTTTTGGCGAGTGTATCTGCTGATACTTTGTTAATCTTGAATGCACTCGTGTCTTTTGTCTATGCCTCGCCGTAGTCTTCTTATTGTCTCTTGCTTGACTTGTGATAGGGCACATCGAGTGATCCTGTGAGGGAACCTCAGGATTCACCACCCCCTGATGACACCTTGGTGCCTCTGCGCTCAAGGGTGGATGAGTTGTCTCTGCTCTCGCGACTCCGTGGCCGCGTGAAGCAATTGGAGCGTGAATTGCCCGTACTCCATGGTAACGCGGATGTATGGAAATCGAGGGCGGAGAAGGCTACCGCCCGAGAACAATATCTGCTAGGGGAGGTGATCTTCTCCTTGTAGTCACTCGCAGTAGTTCGTTGTCTTCATACTTCTGCCTTTGCTTGGTATAGTTGTCAGTGAGCGCCATCCGCAGGATGAGAAGGATAGGATTTCCATTCGCATGAATGATCTAACCTAAGAGCAGCTTCAGGCAGGTGGATATTTCTGGGTGGATCATGATCACGCAATCGCACTGGCAACCCTGCAGGATCGTGCGTCGCGAGTGCTTCACTTCTTGAAGAAGTCACAGTCGTGCTTGAAGAATATTTACCAGACGATGTTTCCGCTAGACGTCGTTCCATCGAGCCTGCTGGCCCTTCTTGCTAAATTCCAGGACTTGAGTGCGGTCCGCGAGTGTGTACGACAACAGTTAGTGGCTGGTGCCAAGGCCGCTTTGTCACTTGTGCGACTGCATAGGCCTGATGTGGATGTTGCAGCAATTGCGGCCGGACCGCCAGTACCGCCAACAGGTTCGACTTGGAACATGGTTCCGCACTACCAGGCGGTGGATCGCCCAACGGAGGAAATCATTGACTTCTTCGAGGAGCAGACCAATGTTCCTTTGTTGCAACAGTAGTTTAGTTTGTATCCTGCACATAGTTGTACCAGTGTTGTAAACTTCATATATATGTTGTGTATAATTGATTAACATTGATGTATATAAAGAGCTTGATAGCGTGTATGTTTTGCGAGTGCGTTGCACTATGCGATTCCTTTTCGTTAGCCTAACTTGTGTTTATCGCAGCCCCTTGCCAACCTGTTCAGGTGCGTTGCAACTGGGTTGGTATTTGTCAAGGGTTTCGATTGGTGTGCCAGCTACTCAGGATATCGCGTTAGTTCGTAGAACAAATGTGTATAGGGTGGCGTAGCCCCCGAGTGGATAATTTGCGAAAAATAAAAGAAAGACACAGAGTTTTGGGGCACTTAGCTTTATTTATTCGCAGGACAGTACGAGGTACAATGTGTGGCTAAGTAGCCTTATTTGCAATGTAAAAACAAAAACGACTAAGGGTAGAAGCGCCACTGCTGTGCGACGTTCCAAGGTTGGAGTATGCGACTCATGTCTCTAAATCTTTAAGGCGATATGCGCCACCTGGGATTACTTCTGTAATCACGTATGGTCCCTCCCAGGGAGACTCGATCTTGAGATGCCCTTGTTGTTTCAGTCGCAGGACCAGGTCGCCTTCGATGAAGGACCTGGGGCGTAGCCTTCTGCTGTGGTAGTTGCGCAGGTTCTGCTGGTAGATCGTTGATCTTTCTGCGGCGATTTCCCTCGCCTCGTCAAGGAGGTCGACAGAGTCTTCGATTGCAAGAGTTGACTCCTGCTTGCTGTAAGCGACCACACGTGGTGATTTGTATCGTACTTCGGCGGGTAGCACTGCTTCAGCCTAGTGCACCATGAAGAACGGGGTGTACCCTGTGGCGCTATTTGGAGTTGTGCGTAAGCTCCAAAGTACCGATTGCAGCTCGTCTAGCCAGCAGCCCGCGGCCTATTCGAGTGGCCTGAGGAGTCATTTCTTAATGCCGCCGCAGACGAGCCTGTTAGCTTTTTTGACCAGACCGTTGGTCTGTGGGTGCGCTATGGAGGCATAGCTGACGTTGATTCCCAAATTCTCGCAGAATTCTTAAAACTCCTTGGATGTGAAGTTCGTCCCGTTGTCCGTGATGATGTTGTGTGGCACTCCGAAGCGATAGACTATGGACTCGAAGAACTTGACTGCACTATATCCTAATTGATTAGTTACTGGCATGGCCTCTATCCACTTGGTGAATTTGTCGACTGTGACCAAGAGGTAGACGTAGCCTCCTCGTGAGGACTTTGGGAGATTGCCAACCATGTCGAGTCCCCATTGCGCGAAGGGCCAGGCCAATGGAATTGGCCGGAGTTCTACACCAGGTGCGTGTGGCTTGTGCACGAATGACTGGCAAGCATTGCATTTTTGGACGATGTCCTTGGCGTCGCGCATGGCCGTAGGCTAGTAGAATCCAGCTCTTAGAGCTTTGGCCACAAGGGCGCGACTGCCGGCATGGTGCCCGCAGGTCCCCTCATGGATGTCGAGGAGAACAGCTCTTCCATCAGCCGTGGAGATGCATCGTTGGAGTACTCCTGTGATGCTGCGCTTGTATAGTTTGCCGTTGATAACTGCAAATGCCTTGGATCGCCGTGCAATGTGTCGTGCGTCAGTCGAATCGTCCGGTAGCCTCTTGCTAAGAAGGTACGTGATGTATGGTTGGGTCTAGGATGGTTCGATCATCATGACGCTCATTGGTGCCTCGAGTCCTATGTCCAGCTCCAAGTTGTCGAGTGCCATTGGCTCATTGGGCGGCGCAGCCCTCGAGTCCGTTGTTGCGCTTGTTTTCTTCTCAGCGACCTTTGGCTTGATGGAGCGTTCGCAGATGCGCTCGAGAAATACCTCAGGTGGTATGGGGGCGCAGGTAGAGCCTATGTTGGCGAGTGTGTCCGCCTCTTCATTGCTTTCGCGGCCTATGTGCCGCAGCTCGCAACCATCAAAGTCCCTTTCGAGTGTGTCGTAGAGGTCGCAGTAGGCGATCATGTTGTCGTTCAGTGTGTCGCACTCGTGCATTGTGTGGTTGACGACCAGCTTGGAGTCGCCATATATTATGAGCCTCTTGGCGCTGCAGGCTTTTGCCATCCTCATCCCGTGCAGTAGGGCCTTGTATTCAGCTTCATTGTTGGAGGCAGTGAACTATATTCGCAGGATATATTTCAACTTGTCTCCCTGGGGCGATGTCAGTATGACACCTGCGCCAGCTCTATCTTTTCGCTTGGATCCGTCGAAGTGCATTGTCCAGAGGTAGGACATATCTGGTTTTTCAGGGAGCTGGTTTTCCATCCAGTGCACAAGGAAGTCAGGGAGAACTTGTGACTTGATTGCGTCGTGTTTTTCATATGTAATGTCTCGTGGAGACAGTTCGATTCCCCAGAGCACGACTCATCCGATGGCGTCGGGGTTGTTGAGGATATGCCCCAGCGGGGCGTCGTTGACTACCACGATTGGGTGTTCCTGGAAGTAGTGGTGCAGTCGCCGGGCTATCATGAAGACACCGTACGCCAGTTTCTGGTAGTGCGGGTACTACTGTTTTGTTGGCATGAGTACCTCGCTGAGGTAGTAGACTAGGCGTTGTACCCCATGGACCTTGTTTTCTTCGGCTCGTTCCACCACGAGCACCGTGCTGACCACCTGGTTGGTGGCAGAGATGTATAGCAACAGTGGTTCCCTTTCGCGTGGGGTCACCAGTACTGGCGAGGTGGACAGTAGGTGTTTAAGGTCTTCGAATGCTTCATGTGCCTCGTTGGTCCACTCGAATTTGTCAGCTTTGCGGAGGAGTTGGTAGAAGGGCAGTGCCTTTTCGCCCATTCGACTGATGAATCGACTGAGCGTCGCGATTCGCCCAGCCAGCTGCTGGACACCTCTTATGTTCATTGGTTTCTCCATGGCTAGTATGGCTTTTATTTTCTTCGGGTTCGCCTCGATCCCTCTCGCAGAGATAAGATACCCGAGTAGTTTGCCAGATGGTACGCCGAAGGCGCATTTGTCCGGATTGAGCTTGATCCGGTAGCAGTCACGGTTGGCGAAGGTTTTGCACAAGTCGTCGATTAGTGAGGCTTCCTCTTTGGTCTTGATTACTATGTCGTCAACATAGACTTGAATGTTGCGACCAAGTTGGTTCTTGAGGCAAGCCTACATGCACCGCTGTTAGGTGGCTCCTGCGTTCTTCAGCCCAAAGGGCATTGTGTTGTAGCAGAACACACCAAAAGGTGTTGTAAACGCCGTTTTTTCTTGATCTTCATCCTTCATTCGAATCTGGTTGTAGCCTGAGTAGGCATCGAGGAAGCAGAGGAACTCGCATCCTGCGGTAGAGTTGATGATCTGGTCGATTCGCGGTAGCGGGAAGTGGTCCTTCGGGCACTTCAGAGAGGTGAAGTCCACGCACATCCGCAGGATATCCGTGTCCTTTTTTGGTACTAGCACCGTGCTGGCGAGCCAAGTGCTTTCCTTGATCTCGCGTATGAATTTGGCATCGAGGAGTCTGTTGATCTCCATTCCGACTGCCTTTGCTCTTGGCTCAGACAGTCGCCGAATTGTTTGTTTAACTGGCCTTGCGTATGGGTTGACGTTGAGTGCGTGCTCGGCGAATTCCCTTGGAACTCCTGGCATGTCCACTGGACACCAGGCGAAGATTTCCCAGTGCTCACGAAGGAATTCGACGAGCGCGAGTTCCTATGCGGGACTCAAGTTGTTGGCGATGAGGGCCGTCTTGGCGGGATCCGATGGGTGGACCTGAACTTTCTTCATGTGCACCGATGAGTCAAAGGATAGGTCGGGTGAACTTGGCCGGCTCAGGGGAGGCAGACTGTTGTTCGTCGACTCCTTTAGTCTCGCTAGTTCTTCCTGCATGCCGAAGGACTGGAAATTCTGTTGAATTTCCTGTCGGACCTCTCGAAGCTCCTATTGATGGTGATGACGCCATTAGGGCCTAGCATTTTCATCTGCAGATAGGCGTAGTGCGGTACTGCCATGAACCTAGCGAACGCGACACGTCCGAGGATGCAGTGGTACTGTGAGGGCCAGTCGACGACTTCGAAGTCGATGCGCTCGCGCCGAAATTTTTCGGCGTGCCGAAGATGACGTCGAGGTTGATTTTGCCAAGGGGATATACGCCCTTCCCTGGGACGATGCCGTGGAATGTTGTTTCAGAGGCTTCTAAGCAAGTCAGAGGGATCCTCATTGCTCGCAAGGTACTCACGAACATAAGGTTGATGCCACTTCCGCCGTCCATGAAGACACGGCTCATGTCGAAGCCTCCAATTTGTGCCTCGAGTACGAGGGGACAGTGGCCTGGACGAGGTATTTTACGCGGGTGGTCGCGCTTGTCGAAGGTGATGCAGGAATCACTTCCACTGAGGTACTCAGTGGTAGATGGTGGCGAGTTTATCGCCAGATTGACTTGGCGAGTGATGGCCTTTTGCATCCGGTTGGAGGGGCGACCCTTTTGGATCATCATGGTGCCCATGGCCCACGGGTACGGCTCGCCTCCGTGATGCTGGTCGGGTGTAGCTGCGTTTGGCGGTGGTCCAGGTGGTGGTGGAGGAGCTCCATGTGCCACAACGCCTGGGGCGGCTCCGTAGCCCCTCTCGACTGCGTTGTGATTCATCCGAGCCAGACCCTCATGGAGTTTGAGAAACTCGCGGCAGTCCTTGAGGAGGTGGCTAGACTTCTTTTTGCCGTCGTGCTTGTCGATCTAGAAGTGCACAGTGCATGGCCTAGACAACTTGTCTTCGATGGATGTTGCAGGTGCCTCATCGCGAGTGCGGCGCTGCCATACTTGCGTGGTTTTCCCGGAGTCGCGATATCCACCGCTGCGGTAGCCGCTGTTGCGGTTGTCGTCGTGTCTGTCGGCATAGCCGGCTGCGACCATGTTGACGTCGTCGTGGTCATCGTAGATGCGCATGCGACGTTTGCTTTGGCGGTCGCGTCTGCGTTCGAGTTCTGCTTCATCATCAGAGTGAATGCGATTCTTCACCGAATCTTCTCCATCTGCCCATCAATTCGCGATTTCCATCAGGTGGTCGATGGTTTTGGGCTTCGAGCGGCCCAGCTCCTCCCTGAGCTCTATGCGGCGTATGCCGCCGTTGAATGCGTCAATCGCGCGATCTTCCGAGATATTTTCTGCGGAGTTCTTGATGATGGACCACCTCTAGATGTATGAGCGTAGCGACTCGCCCGACCTTTGCTGGCAGCATCTTAGCTCTTCGATTGATGCGGGCCTTTTGTAGGTGCCCTTGAAGTTGCACATAAAGTTGTAGACTAGCTCTTCCCAACTGCGAATGGATCCGTGTGGGAGGTTGTTGAGCCATGCTCGGGCGGCGCCCTGCAGCTGTAGCTGTAGGAATTGCATAGCCATGCTTCGACTCCCGCCGTGGAGCCTGACGGAGGAGATATGGTCCTCTAACCAGATTTTCGGGTCCTGCAGACCGTCGAACTTCGGGTTCTCTTATGGGAGCTTAAACCCCTTAGGCATTCGCTTTTGCCTGATGGCTCTACTGAAGCATCTAGCGCCATAGATCTCCACGTATTCGTCTTCTGAGTCAGTCGATCAGGCACGTCACGCCCTTGATTTGTCGATTTTGCGCTGTGTGAGGTCATCACGCGCATCATAGTCGTGGTCGTGTCGCCGGGAGCGGCGATGTCGAGACAGATCGTGACTGTCGTCGCTAGATGAAGGCGATGAGTAACGCTCTGCATAAGCCTTGACTTTCTTTGGTTCCGGTGTTGGCTCTTTGTCGAGGGCGGCCTCGATTAACCCCAAGCCTGTGATCGTAGATCGGTGCATGGCAGCTTGAGGGTCTCTAACTGGCGGCTGGTTGTTCAGGGGGTACATGGTGGCCGCCTGTACCGCAGCTTGTGGCGTTTTTGGGAGCATGTTGCCACGCATATCCACCGTCATGGAGCCGAAGTCAAGGACTTTGGCAGCCTCTACATGTTCTTTTTCAGTGAGGTGGGTGAGTCCAGATCGCCTCTTGTTGGCGATGTACTCGTTGCACTTGGAGGAGGATCCTCCGTGGGAGGAGATCCCAGCTCGTCGGAGGCTTGACCCATCAGCCGCCTTTTTACGCGCCTCGAGTTGCGCGATTGTTTGTAGTTGGCGCTTGTACTCCTCTTTTAGGAGCCAATGGTAACCCATCAGCAGTTCTTGCGGGGAGTCGAAGGGTAGAGGGTGGCCTCATAGGGCTTCTCGGCAACGAGCCCACTCGAGGTCGTTGAGCCTGATCACGTTGCTAGTTTGCTCGTTTATCATAGTTGGAGGTTCCACTGCCCCTCCGTTGTTGACGGGGGCGCCGTTAGTGGGGCTGTCGTTTGGCGGTGGTCCACCATTAGGTGGTCCGCCATTGGGTATACCACCGTTTGGTGGGTCGGTTTCATTGCCTTCGTTTCCCGTGTTGTCGCGATTGGCGGTGGGATCGCCCGCATTGATGACGGCGCACATGAAGTGGTTGGGGAAGCTGCTGCTCCCACAACTTTCAGATCTGGAGCCGTAGGCTCCATCTTCAGTCGCCAGATCGCCCAGATCGGATTCGCGACTGCTGTCGCTGACCGTATTCTCAACTGTTGTCGAGGCATTGAGCTCACTAAGGGTGCCGATCGGCGGAGGAAACCACGTGCTGGAGCAATCGATGGTGTCGTCGGCTAGTCAGGCATGCGAAGCGTGCCCATCTGACCAACTTGGAAGTGGAAGCTCCCGATTGCCAGGCTAATTCCGTCACCCACGGACTCGAAAGCCGGGCGAGTGGCCGGCGTGTGGACGGTGAAGTCGAACGCGCCGAAGAGCTGGCGAATCTCTGTTGTTGTAGAGTTGTAAATCGCAGTTGATGGGGCCGAAGAAGCCGCAACATCAGCACTCCCACTTCCCATAGACGGTGCCAATTGACGAGGGTTTAACTCATCAATGCCCATTGTTATGGACTTGGGTTTTGGAGAAGGAGGGAGCGTTGGAGACATCTATCAGCTAGCAAACAAGCACACAGGGGACTCGAAGATTTACCCAGGTTCAAGCCTCGTAGAGGTCCCTACTCCTGCTTGTCTACTCGTGGAATTATTGAAGGAATCGAGGATTACAATGGTGCGTAGATGCAATCTGGCGAGGGTTGTGGAAACTTGGGTTGCGTGTGTCCTCCTCGCCGCCCCCTCCTAGCCTTTATATAGATAGGCTAAGTCTCGGGTAGCAGGTCGAGTCGGTTATAGGTTAGGATTTTCCCCTTTGAACTTTCTATCTTTAGCTTTCTTCTTGTTCTTCAAGTAATCGAGAATCCATAGGCTACTCGAGTTCTCTGTTTGGGCCTTGGCGACACCGTGGGCTTCCGCTGTATTCAGGCCATATATACCAAGCTCGAGTACCTGTAGGGTATACCCATGTCACCATTCATCTCACAAAGATCCGAATGTATAAGTTCTAGTGGTGCTAAGTTTCTTAGTTCCGCAGTCGTATGAGACTTGCGGGGTTGCTTCGCTTGCACACAAACTTGGAACTTAGAACCTTTGACAGTGGTAAATTTTGGAATTAAATCCATATTGGTTAGCCACGTCATACAACCAAAGTTAATATGACAAAGTCGTGAATGCCAAATATTGGACTCATGATCATTGTAAACATGATTAATAACTTTAGTACATGAGTCTGACAAAGATAAGATGAATAGACCTCCGCACTCATAACCTTTCCAACAAATTGTACATACTTAGAAATTACAACTTTATTGGACTAAAAGACCAACTTAAAACCACCTCGACATAGAAGCGATCCGCTGGCGAGATTCTTATTGATGGAGGGAACATGTTGCACATTCTTTAGCTGTACGGTCTTCCGCGAAGTAAACTTCAAATTTACCATACCAACACCATGAACAGAAGCACATGAGTCATTTCCCATCAGCACGGAGGAAGTCCTTGTGACCTAATAAGAAGAGAACATGGATATATCAGAACATACATGTGTATTAGCACCCGTGTCAATCCACCATTCAGGAGAATGACATACTGAAATGATAGTAGGTAAAATACCGTACCCAGCGTCCCTCATCTTAGTATCGCTAATAACAACATTAGCGGGCTTGCCACTATTCCCATGTTGCTGCTTGTCAAAGCGATCAGTGCATCTAGGATCCCAATAATCAGGATCACCACAGACGTGGCAAGAGCCTTTCTTCTTATCATTTTTCCTCTTAAAGTTGGTTGAGTGAGTGGCCTTGTTCTTGCCATCAAACTTCCCTTTGCCATCATATTTATTATTATTCTTGATCTTTTGGGATTGGAAGTTTTTCTTCAGTACAAAATTGGCACTAGAAGCTCCCTCAAATCCTCGAGCACGAGTGTCCTTTGCTCTCGCCTTCTCTTCCACATGAAGATACCCAATGAGATACGTAACGGAAAACTCTTGTCTCTTGTGTTTTAGAGAAGTATCAAAATTCCTCCACATGGGAGGAAGCTTGGCAATAATTCCTCCGGCCACAAACTTGTCTGGTAAGGTACACTTGAACTGCTCAAGTTCTTTGTCAAGTGATTGTCTCTCATGAGCTTGCTCAACAACGGAGTGCTCATCAACCATGTTGTAGTCACAGAATTATTCCATGACATAAAACTCAGTGCCAGCGTCCGAGACCCCAAACTTGGCCTCGAGCGCATCCCGCGCGTCTTTGCCATTCTGAAATGACATGTATGGATCAACAATGTTGTCACCAAGAATACTGATCAGAGCCGCCATAAACATGGCATCGGCTTTCTTAAAGGGCGCTTCCTACTCAGCAGAGAGATCTCCTTTAGGTTTGCCAAGAGTGGTGCTATAGCAGTTAGGTTTTTAAACCATAGAATTGCTCTCGCGTGCCATCTCTTATAGTGCATACCATCAAAAGAAGGCGGCCTAGTAGCCGCGGCTACACCAGTGGAATTCAGCTGCCTATAATCAGGTTTTTGGATTGTTGAAAATATAAGCAATAATCCATATGATTTAATCTGAATAATAAACTGATAAAGCATGATCATATAGATAGCAATTAAATAGATCATGCAAACTAATAGAGTATATGAATAGAATACGTCTAAATAAGATAAACCTATCACATCTACACCAATCGCTAGAATAAAGAACTCTAGCATAATCTGGAAGAGAAAGTTCAGAATCACATATGGTGTAGCAGCGGCAGTAGAAGCGGCCGCGGCGGTAGTAGCAGGAGTAGCTGTAGCGGTGACAGCAGCGACGTCGGCCATGTCATCGATGTAGAGGGTGCTCATGTACAGGAAGAAGTCCTCATCGGGGAAGGAGTCATTTGTGATGGCGTTAGTAGTTGCGCGGAAGTGCTCCCCAAAAACCTGATCGCCCCTCACTCGTACAGGTTCACAAGAGGTGGGGTTCCGGAGGCCTACTGTCCCGATCTGTGGTGCACGCCACAAGCTGGGATAGGGAAGACGAAGGCGGCAACACAATAGACTGGAAGGAGACACGTGTGATAGGCAGTGCCAATTAGGTTTAGCGCAGATGCTTATATAGTGCAGGTCAGGGAAATCGTGGGGCCCAGCCAACGTCCGAGTCGGTAACAACCCACGTTCCAGAAAGTCTGGAAACGGCTAACTAATTAACGCGTCCATTAATGACTCATAATTAATCCATGATTAATTTTCCTGAACAACAAAAATAAAGCTCATCTTCCCAAAACCCGCAACCCACGGTGCGCACGCGTGTCGTGACAAGGCGAGGCAGGTGGCATCGGAGGAGGAGTGCACGAGAGCTGCTCTTCTTCTCACACCTTAGTGAGTGGTGGAACAACCTAGTATATAAGGAGGTGTAACTCTTACTCAACTAGCAATGTGGGACTAAACTTTAGCACCACTAGTATAGCCATATGCTGCCATGCACAAATGAGCCAAAGAGAATTTTACAATTTGTCTAATGGGCCAATAGCCCAATTCTCACCAAATTCCAACATATACTCACCCTCTTTGGGTGCCTATGAAACTTCCACAGAGACCATGTCGGATAAAATTTTGTGTGGTTGGTTGCATATGTGTACTGTTAGTCCAGCATAGTATGGTTCTCAGAGCAATAAAAACATAGTCTCAGAGGAATGGCTGAATTGTTGGTATTCATAGAGATTAGATCGATGGAGCGCAAAGGGGCGGCTGCATGCGTGGGGAAGAGCGGGAGACAGCGCAATGTTTCGGAACATGTGTCGTAAATCTTCTCACTGCTCACTTTGCTCACTCTCCCCTGTCACTCTCCTCCTTCTCACTCACATCTTATCATTGGTGGTTTGGCTATAAAAGGGAGACACCCCTCTCGATAGAGGATACAAGAAACACAAACCCTAAACAGTTCTCCTCTGAGATTTTGCCTCCGACATCCGTCAATCCTCTCCCTACCATGCAATAGTAAGAGGAAAGCAGTATTATCCAAACTTTCCTTGGCGATTGTCGACTTGCATAAGGGGGTCAGGTGATAAAGGTTACCGATCCCTTCCTCGACTACCTTAATTGTCGTCTTCCTCGTCTACCTTGATCAACATTTTCGCCAACACCCCAACATCTATGTCTCATTGCATCACGATCTTTTAATCATCAAGCCCACTCTATGAAATCAATCTAATTATTAATCAATTTTTATTTGATCTAGTTCTTTCAAATATGCCCAAGAGGAAATAATAAAGTTGTTATTATTGTATTTCATGTTCATCATAAGTTTTTATTCTCCATGCTATAATTGTATTGACTGGAAACTAAATACATGTGTGGATATATAAACAACGTTGTGTCCCTAGTAAGCCTCTACTGACTAACTCGATGGTTAAATGATGGTTAAGGTTTCCTAACCATGGACATGTAATGACATTTGACAACTAGTTCATATCATTAGGAGAATGATGTGATAGACATACCCAAAACTAAGCATATCATTTGATCGTGTCATGAAGTTTAATTGTTTTAGCTTTCTAAATATCAAGTACCATTTCCTTGGACTAAGAGATAATGTAACTCCCTAGTACTGGAAGAATACTTTGTTGGCATCAACCATCACTTTGTAATTGGGCAATTATAAAAGGTGTTCTTCAGATATCTCGGAAGGTGCTAGCTGAATTACATGGATCAAGACTGGGATTTGTTCCTGACATGGACATACCTTACAGGTACTCGATTTTGGCATATGCGGTCTAGCCTGGCAGAAGCCCACGATATTACCAGGGCCCAATTAAGGATTCGGGTGACCTAAGGAGACTTCGACTACTTGCAGCACACGGAGAGCTCAAGATAGAAAGTTTAAAGGGAAAACCCTAACTTGTAACCGACTCGACCTGCTATCCCGAAACCTAGCCTATCTATAGGCTAGGTGGGGGTAGCGAGGAGGCCAATCACAACCTAGTCTCCTCACTATCGCCAGATTGCATCTGTGCACCCCCTGTAACTTTCGCCTCCCTCAATAATTCCAAGAGCAGACAAGCAGGAGTAGGGTCATCTACAAGGCCTGAACCTGGGTAAACCTTGCGTCCCTGTGTGCTTGTTTGCTAGCTGATTGATGCCTCCAAAGCTCCCCTCTTCTCCAAAACCCAAGTCCATAACAATGGGCATTGATGAGTTTAACCCTCGTCAATTGGCGCCATCTGTGGGAATAGGGAGTGCTGATGTCGTGGCTTCTTTGGCCCCATCAACTGCGATCTACAACTCTGCAACAGTGGAGATTCTCCTCCTCTTCGGTGCATTCGATTTCACCATGCACACGCCGGAAACTCACCCAGATTTCGAGTCCGTGGGTGATGGGATCGGCCTGACAATCAGGAGCTTACGCTTCCAAGTTGGTCAGCTGGGCACGCTTCGCCTCCTAGATCAGCCGACGGTCCCCGCGATTGCCCCAGCATCGTGGTTTCCACCACCGATTGGTACCATGAGAAACTCAACGCCCCGAACAGTCGGGAACACGGACAGCGACAACTGTCGCGAGTCCGATCTGGGCGATCTGGCCACGGAGGATGGAGCCTATGGCTCTAGATTTGAAAGCTGCGGAAGCAACAACTTCCCTAATCACTACATGTGTGCCGTCGTCAACACAGGCGACAACACCAGTACTGGTCCCTCCAACAGCGGTATCCCAATCGCGAACGGTGGTCCCTCCAATGGAGCACCCACCAACAACAGGCCGGAGAATCACCCGACCCTTACTGCGAATGAACACACCTAGGAACGTGTGCTGATCAAGCTCAACGACGTTGAGTGGGCTCGCTGTCGGGAGGCCTTGCGGGGAAACCCCCTGCTGCCAAACTCATCGCAAGACATGCTGATGGGTTATCACTGGCTGCTCAAGGAAGAATTCTAGCACTAGCAGCAAGTAATCGCCCAGCTCGAGGCGCGCAGAAAGGTGGCGGATGAGTCGAGCCTTCGGCGAGCTCAACTCTCCTCCATGGGAGGATCCTCCTCCAAGGGCAATGAGCATATGACCGCCAAGAGGCACTCTCAATTGGACCACCTCACTGATAAGGAGCAAGAAGAGGTCGCGCGAGTTCTCGACTTCTCATCCATGACGGTAGATACACGAGGCAATGTGCTCCCGATGACACCGCAAGCAGCGGTGACAGCGGCCACCATGTACCTCCTCAATAATCAGCCACTGGCTGGGGACCCGCGAGCTGCCATGAACCAATCTATGATCATAGGCCTGGGGCTAGTCGAAGCCACCCTCATCAAGGAGCCAACACCGGAGCCAAAAATAGTAAAGCTTTGACCAAATGCTACTCTTCACCCTCCTCCAGCGCTAACAGTGATGACCCACAAGTATAGGGGGTGTATCATAGTATTTTTGATAAGTAAGAGTGTCGAACCCAACGAGGAGTAGAAGGTGCTGGATAGTGGTATGGATCAGGAATTCTCTGCAAATACTTAGCAAACGGATTTTTAGGGGTTTTCGATAAAGCAAGTAAACAAAGTACGAGTAAATAAAAGACAGTAGGAATAAATGCAGCAAGTGGCCCAGTCCTTTATGCAGCAAAGAACAAGTCGGTTGTATTTCTTAAGATGACCAAACGTTCTCGAGGACACATGGGAAGACTATCAAGTGCTTTCGCTTCATATAGTCGATTAATCTTCTTTAGCTTGCTAAGTGTTGTGTGGGTGAACCTGTGCTAATGTACCGCCCCATCCAAGACTAATACATACTTGTGATTATACCCCTTGCAAACATCCGTAAGTACAAGAAAGTAATTAAGGTAGAAACCTAACCACAGTTTTAAACTCTAAGACACTTACGCCCCTTGTGCAATGGTTTCCTAACGGGGGTTCGGGTTTCTGTCACTCCGGCAACCCCTACGATTAGTAGCCAAATACACAATGCATTCCCCTAGGCCCATATAGGTGAAGTGTCATGTAGTCGACGTTCACATGACACCACTAGAAGAAGTACACCACAACTTAAATAAAAATCTATTGAATCTTTCTCAACGCAACTCCACTACTAACAACAAGACTTCTCCCATGTCCTTAAGAACAAAACGAATTACTCACAAGACATCATATGGATCATGATCAGAGATGGAATAATGATGTATAACAATCTGAACATAAACAATAATTCAATGGTTCACTCAATAGCATCAACTACAAAGAGTAATCAACACTGGGAAAGTTACCCCAATGAACTATGCAAGATTCAACTCAATTGTTATAGCAATATGGAGATGGTGATGAGGGTGCTGATGGTGATGATGATCCCGATGAAGTCCAACTTGATGGTTGTAACTACCTCGGTGAATTACGCTCTTAGTTAATGCCTGGATGAACGAAAGTGGTTAAAATAGTACGGTGGGGCCCGGGGCCACTCACGGTAGACCTTTCGGCCGTCCTAACCACTTTCAGACAACGGGACAAGAACGAGCGGCGTAATCGGCAGGCGAAGGGATCAACTACATACACAAATGAGTATGTATGCAAGCCACATACAACAGTCCTCAGAGCCATTCCATCTAAAAGAAATAGAAATATTGCAACGCCATACGGCAAGATCCAAATGTCCTAGATAGATATAATAATTTAGGATAGCTCCTCATACATCACCCATCAGAGTATCAGGCGGAAGCGGAAACAAGATCCGAGTACGGATAAGAAGCAAATTGGCATAAGATGCCCCATAAATAAACACATCCCGCCCACAGATCCATGGATCCCCGTTCCCGGAATCTCTACACCGAATGATCGTTGCCAACATCATCTGTCTCTTCCACCCAGTATCCATCTTGCGGGTACACCTGTTCATCTGAATCAAACAATTTATCGTGTGAGACCCTAGGGGTACTCAGCAAGTCTTTATGCCACTAAAGGGGACACAACCTGGGGTGACGCAATTGCAGCAAAAGATAATACCTAACGATTCTATAGAGACTCGCTAACCTTCCGCCTAACCAATGATAGATGGAAGTCCGTGAATTAAGAACAACAGTTATAACAGTATAATTAACAGATCCATCCTTCTCCTCGCTTACCAACGAGGAAGCGGACGAACAACCCCCATCATCCGTTGGCAGTTTTATTAACCATTCCATGAGTATTGCACTATTTACTAGTCAAGTACTTAGGCAATTTAAAAGCGGGACTTTAGTTATACTTGTCTATGATCGAGAAACTGTGCTCCAAGTCGTCCATAACCGCGGACACGGCTTTCAGAAAGATTTACCCTGCAGGGGTGCACGAATAGCAACACACACTCGATCAACCTCAGAAAAACCAAATCAAAACCCAACGAGGCATTCACGACAAAGCAATCACAGGATTCAGTAATATTTCAGGGGGCCACCCCATTAAGCTACCCGCAACGAAGTTGGCCGGCTCCGAGACGGACCCAAGGTTTGTGTCAATGGATGTAAACGACTGGGAACCCGAAAATGTGACTGGGCTTGTCGATACCGTGAAAACATTCCACGATCCAAAACAGTACAGGTGCTCCACGCACAATCTTTAGTAAAGCAGTAACATGGCATAAGTACAGGATAGTAATAAAGCCCCAAACTACTTGTGGCCCCAAGAAATAAGAATGAATCAAGCTCTGGCTCAGGGGGGTCCATAAGGCCTCCCGGATGTGGATAATGCGAATAAACAAGGAACAGGAATCAAGTACTAGGGGTCCTACGGGACACAAGTGAGTAGAAAAACCAAATAGCAGATATTGCTCACCGATGCCTCTTTCATTAGTTATCCCATTACTACTCAGGTTATGTTGTTTAGGTACCTCGTTGTTCTTCAGACACTCACATACCCTACACATGCTTTTCTACAACTCGCATGGCTCAAACAACTCCTGTAGTAATGGCTCATGGGACCGGAACAAGCTTGGTGTGGTTTAAAGTAAAGGCCATGCAGTACTTGGGATTCAATTTAATGCAATCGCGACTCAATGATGCAAGAATAAGATAGAGGCAATAGGTACTCTATGTATGCAAGCATGTGGTAGTGCTTGCCTGGCAGCTCAGGTGAAGCGAGAGATGGATCTGGGTAGTACTCCTGCGATTCCTGGTAATTCTCCTGCTGGGCGTCTATTCGAAGAAGAACCAAACAAACAAGGGCCAACATAAATAAAGTGCGCAAGCATATGAATTGAAATGCAACAAGCAACCAAGCATGCCATGATGAATGATGCACAATTACATGGCATTAAAGTAGCTTGGCAAAGGTGAGGTGTGGATACAAGAAATAAAACATTTTATTATTCATTTGACCAAGTTTTATTGTCATAAACAGTTCAGATTTTAAATGACAACATGATGCATGCTTCAATTCAGAACAAGGACTGCATAAATAGAACGGTCTCGTCGCGCTGATCGATTTAGACATATTATTTGCCCAAATTGGAGTTATAAAACAAAAGTTATTAAATAATTAAGGAAAAGGGCATTTCATTGTAATTTTAATCATCTCGAAAATTAAAGTGTTCAAAATATATTTTGGAGGGCATATTTGAATTCCTCACATTTTTCTGATTCCAAAACATATATTATATGTATTATTTGGATTTGTATTTTAAAAATTATTTAAAACTGATTTTAATTTGAATTTAAATCAATTTGAAAAAGATTTAATTAAAACAGACAAAGGGAAAAACTTCTGTCACCCAGGCGAAATCAACCCCAGACGCTGACAGGTGGGCCTTTGTGCTGACTGGACCATGCGCGGGGGAGACTTTTGTCACCGCGGGTCTGGCTAGCCACTGTGACTGTGGGGTGGGCCAACTGGCGCAGGCCCACATGACAGTGGCGAGGGAGACAGGGGCTGACAGGTGGGGCTGGGGTTGGAGCGCGGGTTGCGGTCGGGAAAAGCCGATGGGTTTTCTGCAAAAGGGCTAGCGCGGCTGACAGGTGGGGTCGTTAGGACCGCGGGTCGCAGGAATCAAAAAGGTGGGGGGCTTTTTGTAAGATGACCACGGGCCCGTACTGTTCTTCATTTTCCTTCGTCTGGCGAGAAAATCCGGCACGCGGCGCGAGCGGGGATCGATCCCGGGATGCGGGCATGCGCGCGGAGGGTGCTAACCGGTGCGGCTGGCTCGGGTAGTTGACAGGGAGGTGGGCGCGGGCTAGATAAGGGGCTGTGCGGCGCGGGGAGGCTGCAGAAGACGGCGAGCTCTGGCGCGGGGCAGGTGTTCGATGAAACGATCGGCGGCGTTAGGGAGGTACGGCGAGGCGGAGGTTGTCAAGGAAAAGGAGATGCTCACCGCGGGCTCGGCGGTGGTGTTGGATCGGGCGGGGAGGCGCTAGTACGGCGAGGACGCTGGCGCTCTGGCGGCTAGGGTTTGGCGTCGGGCGACGAGGGTACTAGCGGTGCTGGGGCTCTCTCCTTCGCGCTGACGGCCACGGGGCGACGCAGGAGGACGTACTCGATCTTCTCAGCCACCTCCAGGTGGAGCTGTACGGCTGGAACGGCGGGGACGAGGTGGTGCTGGCGGCGACCGGCGTCGGCTGCTGGTGGACGGAGGGGAAGAAGGGGAAGAAGGGGGCGGCTCGGCCAGATCTGGGAGAGGCCAGAGAGGCGTGGGGAGGAAGGAAAAGTGGGAGAGAGAGAGAGGAGAGGGAGTCGGGCACAGCAGAGGTAAGGTGGCCTCGGTGCCACCTTTTCCTCCTCCTCCTTTTCGAGCACATGGGCGAGCTGGCTGGGGCTCGTCCTGGGACTGCAGGTGGACCAGGGCAGGGCGAGAGGGATGGCAGGGTGGCTCGGCTGGAGGGGCCCTCGGGTCAGGAAGGGAGAAGAGAGGGAGGGGTAGCTAGGCTAGGTTAGATGGGGCATGGCTCGGGTTAGGGTTAGCTAGGGTTAGGGTTAGCTAAGGTGGCTGAGGTGTGGGCCAGGGAGAGAGGGGCTTGACATGGAGGCCATGCTAGAGAGAGAGAGAGAGAGAGAGAGAGAGAGAGACTTAGGGTTTAGGAGAAAATTTAGGTGTAAAGGAATTATAAAGAGAAAAACTAGGTTTGAATTTTATTAGGTGTTTATATTTTGATTTAGTTTATGAGGCCAAACCAAGAAGAAGAAAGGGAAGCTTGATCTTGCTTGAGATAAGGTGGAGGAGAAACTAGAGAAAGAGGAAGAAAAGGAATAGGTGGAAAGGGTCACATATGGCTCATGCATGGAGGATTGAAAATAAGAGGAAAAAGAGATGGTGAGATGATGAGGATGGTGTAATGGTGGTAGATGGTTTTCCTTAGGTAGGATCCACCAAACACAAAGAAAAACCAATGGAGGAAAAAGGTGGTGAAGAATTGTGCATGGCCCATGCAAAATAATAATGCCATGATATATTTGTGAAAACAATATTAATATGATGGCATTAATCTTATGCATTTCCAAGAAGTGGATATAAAGCCAAGCAAGGAATTTAATGGACTAGATCCACCCTATTGCACATGAGCTAGAGAAAGCCAAAATAAAGACAAACAAGCTCATGGTCTAGTAGGATGGTGGAATTATAAAGTGGTAGAAAAGAAAAGTGTTAGAATTGAAATAAAAGATATGCCCCCAACTCAACTTGGGCATAGAACAATATATCAATAGCCAAATACAATATCAAGAGGCAAATACATTTAATAATGCATGTGAGAGAAGAGCCAAAAGAAAAAGGGTTTTATATGATGCTCAAATGCAAGGTGGCATGATGACATGAGCATGATATAATTATGATGCAATAATAATATATATGAAGTAGCCAATATCTTACTAGGACAAGTAGCATTACAATTGTTAGACAATTGGGGTGCTACAACTCTCCCCCACTAAACAGGAATCTCGCCCCGAGATTCTAGGAAGAAGAAGACTCAAAGAGGGTAGGATACTTAGCACGGAGCTCATCTTCACGTTCCCAGGTTGCTTCATCAACGGAATGGTGCGACCACTGCACCTTGCAGAACTTGATGGACTTGTTGCGAGTCCTTCTTTCTGCGACTTCAAGAATTTTTGTGGGGTGTTCTTGATAAGACAGATCTTCTTGGAGATTGATGAGTTCATGGTCCACGGTCCTGCCGGGATCCTTGAAGCACTTCTTGAGTTGAGAGATGTGAAAAACATCATGGACTTTGAGTTGTTCAGGGAGCTCAAGAGCATAAGCAACTTCTCCTCTTCTTCCACGAATTTTGAAAGGACCGATGTATCTAGGAGCCAGCTTTCCTTTGATACCAAAGCGGTGCGTGCCTCTCATGGGAGTGACACGAAGGTAAACGAGATCACCAGGGACATACTCCATGTCTGTGTGCTTCCTGTCATAATTGCTCTTCTGGCGACTTTGAGCAATCTTCAGGTTTTCAAGAATGATGTGAACTTTCTCCTCCGCTTGAGTTACAATGTCGGGGCCAAACAATATTCTTTCACCTGCGCCCGACCAACCAATCGGAGTTCTGCATTTGCGACCATAGAGAGCCTCAAATGGTGCCATCTTTAGACTTTTCTGGAAACTGTTGTTGTAAGAGAATTCAGCATAAGGAAGACATTCTTCCCACTTCATGCCAAAAGAGATAACGCAAGCACGAAGCATATCTTCTAGAATCTGATTGATCCTTTCAACTTGTCCTTGCGACTGAGGGTGGTAAGCTGTGCTGAAGTTTAACTTTGTCCCCAAAGCATTTTGGAAACTTCCCCAGAACTTGGAAGTGAAGATGCTTCCACGGTCTGAACTGATTTCAAGAGGAACTCCATACAGAGAGACAATTCTGTTGATATAGAGTTCCGCCAACTGAATTGCAGAAATTGTTTCCTTGACTGGAAAGAAGTGAGCTACTTTGGAAAGCCTGTCAATGACAACAAAGATTGAATTGTTGCCCTTCTGCGACCTTGGAAAACCAGTGATGAAGTCCATCTCTACTTTCTCCCATTTCCATTCCGGAGGCTTCAATGGCTGTAGAAGACCGGAAGGTTTCTGATGAACAGCTTTAACTCTGCGACAAACATCGCACTCTGAGACATACTTGCCACAATATCGTTTCAAACCAGGCCACCAATATTGTGTTTTCAAGTCCATGTACATCTTAGTGCTTCCAGGGTGGATAGAAAGAACAGAATCATGCGCCTCCTTGAGAACTTGCTCTCTTAAACCCGGGTAGTTCGAAACAAACATCCGGTGTTCAAAGAAAAGAGTGCCTTGGTTGTCAATGTGGAAAGACTCATACTTCGGAAGTTGAATGTTGGAGATGATCTTTTTAGTGTAAGGATCCCCAAGCTGAATGGAACGGACCTTTTCTTCCAAGAGAGGTGTTGCTAGAAGGTTCAGAAGATAACCTTGATCCACAATTTCAAGGTTTAGCTTGCGGAATTCCTCGCACAAGAGAGGCTGTTGTTCTTCCACCATGAGGTTGTTGACATAAGCTTTTCGGCTGAGAGCATCGGCCATGACATTGGCTTTGCCCGGAGTATAGTTGATGGTCAAATCGAAATCATTGATTGTTTCAATCCACCTCCTCTGACGAAGGTTGAGATCAGGCTGTGTGAAGATATACTTCAGACTCTTGTGATCAGAAAAGATCTCACAACAGTTGCCAAGCAAGTAATGCCTCCATACTTTCAAAGCAAAGACAACTGCTGCGAGTTCGAGGTCATGTGTAGGATAGTTGATCTCATGCGTCTTCAACTGACGAGAGGCATAAGCAACAACTTGTTTTTCTTGCATAAGGACCGCACCCAATCCTTGCAATGAAGCATCACAGAAAATCTAGAAAGGCTTTGATGTATCTGGAGGAACCAAGACTGGTGTGGAAGTGAGCTTCTCTTTGAGTGTTTCAAAGCTTGCTTGACATGCAGGAGTCCAAAGATATTTCTTGCCTTTCTTGAGGAGATCGTTAAGAGGCTTCGCAATCTTTGAGAAGTTTTGAACGAATCGACGACAGTAACTGGCCAAACCAAGGAAACTCCGGACTTCTTTGACATTTATGGGTGGAAGCCAGTCCATAATTGTCTTAATAGTTTCTGGGTTGACGGCAATGCCCTTGGCAGAGATGACGTGACCAAGGTAGGTGACTTGAGGCAGCCAGAATTCACACTTGGAGAACTTTGCATACAGGCGGTTCTCACGAAGCTTGTTTAGGACACAACGAAGGTGTTCTTCATGTTCTCCCTTTGACTTAGAATAGACTAGAATGTCATCCAGATAGACCACAACGAATTTATCAAGATACTCCATGAAAATCGAGTTCATAAGCCTCGAGAAGGTGGCAGGTGCATTGGTGAGACCGAAAGACATGACCGTGTACTCATACAGGCCATAGCGGGTGGTGAAAGCTGTTTTAGGAACATCTTCCTTGCGAATCTTGATTTGATGATAACCACTTCTCAAATCAAGATTAGAGAATACCACAGCTCCAGCTAGCTGATCGAAGAGATCATTAATCCGCGGAAGGGGATATTTATTCTTGATGGTTTTAGCATTGAGTGCCCGATAGTCAACACAAAGTCTATCAGTCTTGTCCCTCTTCTTCACAAAGATGGTTGGACTACCCCAAGAAGAAGTACTGTGCTGAATGAAACCCAACTTCTCTTGTTCATCCAACTGACGCTTAAGTTCAGCCAACTCAGCAGGACCATTTTATATGGCCGCTTGGAGATAGGAGCGGTGCCAGGTTCAAGTTCAATGACAAACTCAACCTCACGATCCGGAGACATACCTGGCAACTCTTCAGGAAAAACATCTGGAAACTCACAAACTACAGGAACACTCTGAATACCTTCCATAGCATCATCATTCAGAGCCGCCAAAGAATAAAGCTGAATTACAGGAGTCAGACTTGGAGAATAGACTATATGGCCTTCAGGAATTTTCAGAGAAACCGAACGTTCAACACAATCAATCACAGCTGCATTTGCTGTCAACCAATCCATGCCCAAGATAACATCAATATCAGAATTGCCCAGAATAATTAATGAAGCCGGAAACGAAGAACCACCAATCTCAATTTGATTGCCATGGCTGATCTTAGTAGATAACAATCTTGCCCCGGGGGAAAGAACCATTAACTTTCTATCCAGCTGGTCTATAACAAGCTCATGCTCATTTGCAAATTTGTGAGAAACGAAAGAATATGAAGCACCAGAATCAAACAAAACTCGTGCAGGAACTGAGTTAACAGGAAGCATACCCATGACAACTCCAGGTGCATGCTCAGCTTGAGTGACGTTGACACAGTTGGCACGAGCAACCGTAGATCCCGGCTTAGTGTTGATGTTGAGAGCCCGAGGTGGAGGTGCACGAATCATAGGAGCACTTGCCGCAGGTCTTGGAGGTGGTGGTGGAAGAGCTTTGTTGTTCATTGGACAATTCCAGTGCTGATGCCCAGTGTTTCCACAAGTATAGCAAGCACCAGGTGGACGTGGAGCAACGTAGCCAGGGACTCCGCCAGGCGCTCCAGGGTAGTTGTGGTTGTAGCCCCTGGGAGCCGCAGTGAAGGAGTTTGGTGGCCTTGGTGAATAGCTTGAAGGTCTTGGTGGAGCAGGGAGCGACGGTGGGGTGTTAGGAACCCAGACACGACGCTTAGAAGGAGCTGTCATAGCAGAAGAGCTTGCTGTATCACGGCTGTGTTTCTTTGACTCCTCAAACACTTGCCTACTTGCTTCTTCCTGCAGAGCTGTGTGCTAAAGTTCCAGGAAAGATGTCGGCCTTGCATGAGTGATTGCATATTTGATGGAAGCATTGAGGCCTTGCGGAAACCTCTTTTGCTTCTTCTTGTCATCAGAGATCTCATCGCCACCATAACGAGACAGGTTCATGAAGTTTCTGATGTAGGTGTTGACATTGTCAGTGCCCTGCTTGAGGTTGAGAAACACTTCCTTCATCCTTTCCATGACAATTTCTGACAGATATTGCTCTTTGAAAGCAGCAGTGAACCGCTCCCAAGTAGGCTGAAAACCAGAAAGATCTGCCTTGAGGTAATTTTCCCACCAGAGAGCTGCATCTCCCTTCAGAAGGTGAGTAGCACACTTGACCCATTCTTGCTCGGGAACATACGCAGTCATCAGCAACCTTGACACTTCACGAAGCCAATCATCCGCATCCAGTGGTTGATCAGACACTTCGAATTGACGTGGGTTGAACTTGAGAAAACTCTTGATGTCTCCTCGCTTGGGAGGTGGAGGTAGCGGAGCAAACTCATTCCTCCTCACGCTTTCCTCGAAGCGCTGCTGGTTCTGCTGCATAGTGCCCAAAGCATTTGCAATACTTGCCAAAGCGGCCCCAAGTTCAGGTGGTATATCCTCCTCAGAACGGCGTGGTGGTGCCATCCTGTGATTGATATAAAACACAAGTCAGTACTATAATGGAAAATGATTATAATCCAAAATAGTACCAAAATGGTATTAATCAAGATTAAGGAATGCAATTCACTGAGGTGATATTAAAATATCAACAAAGTTCAAGGCAACTAGAAGATATTAAGCATAACACACATGACTGAACAAGGAGTGTGGTATACAAACTAACAAAGAAAAATTTTCCGCAAATTTCGGCATTAAAATACCACTATATGCGCAAAACCACTTAACGAATCAAGATTAGTAACTCTACTAGTTCAATATACAAAAGCAAATGACAAAAGTAGTGGTATGGTCGCGACTCCATCCCGCACTCAAATCATTACTCCGCACATGAATCGGTAAAACGCCTACCCCAACAACTTCTTCTTCGATGAACCTAAAGATTGGTAACTACGGAAACGAACACCCCAACAAGATAACATCGGATAACAAAGAGTAAGATAGATCGCATCGGTGTACAACGAATCAGAATAGATCGCGTCGGTTTACAAAGGACTGTCGGTAGGGAATGTACCAACAGTTGATAACCAAAAGGCAGATAGTGGTAACATTTAGATGCAACAGATAGACAAGGAATTCACACACACACACACACACAAACATGACCTATCGTACTACGGAACCCAGAACACGTGAATCCTAGTTTGAATTTTAGAAGAGGATTGAAAACGTTACACTTCCTTACCAGAAAAGGGTGGGTGGGTGGGTAAGAAGAAAAATGGAAGCATTCCTACTCTCACGTTTTGTTTTTCCCTAGTATACATAACTACCAAAATATTTGCTAGACTGACAACAACCATTTTGGCTGAGACCCTGAAGGGTGGGATGGCTCTGATACCAATTATAACTATGCAAGATTCAACTCAATTGTTATAGCAATATGGAGATGGTGATGAGGGTGCTGATGGTGATGATGATCCCGATGAAGTCCAACTTGATGGTTGTAACTACCTCGGTGAATTACGCTCTTAGTTAATGCCTGGATGAACGAAAGTGGTTAAAATAGTACGGTGGGGCCCGGGGCCACTCACGGTAGACCTTTCGGCCGTCCTAACCACTTTCAGACAACGGGACAAGAACGAGCGGCGTAATCGGCAGGCGAAGGGATCAACTACATACACAAATGAGTATGTATGCAAGCCACATACAACAGTCCTCAGAGCCATTCCATCTAAAAGAAATAGAAATATTGCAACGCCATACGGCAAGATCCAAATGTCCTAGATAGATATAATAATTTAGGATAGCTCCTCATACATCACCCATCAGAGTATCAGGCGGAAGCGGAAACAAGATCCGAGTACGGATAAGAAGCAAATTGGCATAAGATGCCCCATAAATAAACACATCCCGCCCACAGATCCACAGATCCCCGTTCCCGGAATCTCTACACCGAATGATCGTTGCCAACATCATCTGTCTCTTCCACCCAGTATCCATCTTGCGGGTACACCTGTTCATCTGAATCAAACAATTTATCGTGTGAGACCCTAGGGGTACTCAGCAAGTCTTTATGCCACTAAAGGGGACACAACCTAGGGTGACGCAATTGCAGCAAAAGATAATAACTAACAATTCTATAGAGACTCGCTAACCTTCCGCCTAACCAATGATAGACGGAAGTCCGTGAATTAAGAACAACAGTTATAACAGTATAATTAACAGATCCATCCTCCTCCTCGCTTACCAAGGAGGAAGCGGATGAACAACCCCCATCATCCGTTGGCAGTTTTATTAACCATTCCATGAGTATTGCACTATTTACTAGTCAAGTACTTAGGCAATTTAAAAGCGAGACTTTAGTTATACTTGTCTATGATCGAGAAACTGTGCTCCAAGTCGTCCATAACCGCGGACACGGCTTTCAGAAAGATTTACCCTGCAGGGGTGCACGAATAGCAACACACACTCGATCAACCTCGGAAAAACCAAATCAAAACCCAACGAGGCATTCACGACAAAGCAATCACAGGATTCAGTAATATTTCAGGGGGCCACCCCATTAAGCTACCCGCAACGAAGTTGGCCGGCTCCGAGATGGACCCAAGGTTTGTGTCAATGGCTGTAAACGACTGGGAACCCGAAAATGTGACTGGGCTTGTCGATACCGCGAAAACATTCCACGATCCAAAACAGTACAGGTGCTCCACGCACAATCTTTAGTAAAGCAGTAACATGGCATAAGTACAGGATAGTAATAAAGCCCCAAACTACTTGTGGCCCCAAGAAATAAGAATGAATCAAGCTCTGGCTCAGGGGGGTCCATAAGGCCTCCCGGATGTGGATAGTGTGAATAAACAAGGAACAGGAATCAAGTACTAGGGGTCCTACGGGACACAAGTGAGCTGAAAAACCAAATAGCAGATATTGCTCACCGATGCCTCTTTCATTAGTTATCCCATTACTACTCAGGTTATGTTGTTTAGGTACCTCGTTGTTCTTCAGACACTCACATACCCTACACATGCTTTTCTACGACTCGCATGGCTCAAACAACTCCTGTAGTAATGGCTCATGGGACCGGAACAAGCTTGGTGTGGTTTAAAAGTAAAGGTCATGCAGTACTTGGGATTCAATTTAATGCAATCGCGACTCAATGATGCAAGAATAAGATAGAGGCAATAGGTACTCTATGTATGCAAGCATGTGGTAGTGCTTGCCTGGCAGCTCAGGTGAAGCGAGAGATGGATCTGGGTAGTACTCCTGTGATTCCTGGTAATTCTCCTGCTGGGCGTCTATTCGAAGAAGAACCAAACAAACAAGGGCCAACATAAATAAAGTGCGCAAGCATATGAATCGAAATTCAACAAGCAACCAAGCATGCCATGATGAATGATGCACAATTACATGGCATTAAAGTAGCATGGCAAAGGTGAGGTGTGGATACAAGAAATAAAACATTTTATTATTCATTTGACCAAGTTTTATGTCATAAAAAGTTCAGATTTTAAATGACAACATGATGCATGCTTCAATTTAGAACAAGGACTGCATAAATAGAACGGGCTCGTCGCGCTGATCGATTTAGACATATTATTTGCCCAAATTGGAGTTATAAAACAAAACTTATTAAATAATTAAGGAAAAGGGCATTTCATTGTATTTTAATCATCTCGAAAATTAAAGTGTTCAAAATATATTTTGGAGGTCATATTTGAATTCCTCACATTTTTCTGATTCCAAAACATATATTATATGTATTATTTGGATTTGTATTTTAAAAATTATTTAAAACTGATTTGAATTTGAATTTAAATCAATTTGAAAAAGATTTAATTAAAACAGACAAAGGGAAAAACTTCTGTCACCCAGGCGAAATCAACCCCAGATGCTGGCAGGTGGGCCTTTGTGCTGACTGGACCATGCGCGGGGGAGACTTTTGTCACCGCGGGTCTGGCTAGCCACTATGACTGTGGGGTGGGCCAACTGGCGCAGGCCCACATGACAGCGGCGAGGGAGACAGGGGCTGACAGGTGGGGCTGGGGTTGGAGCACGGGTTGCGGTCGGGAAAAGCCGAGGGGTTTTCTGCAAAAGGGCTAGCGCGGCTGACAGGTGGGGTCGTTAGGAGCGCGGGTCGCAGGAATCAAAAAGGTGGGGGGCTTTTTGTAAGATGACCACGGGCCCGTACTGTTCTTCGTTTTCCTTCGTCTGGCGAGAAAATCCGGCGCGCGGCGCGAGCGGGGATCGATCCCGGGACGTGGGCGTGCGCGCGGAGGGTGCTAACCGGTGCGGCTGGCTCGGGTAGTTGACAGGGAGGTGGGCGCGGGCTAGATAAGGGGCTGTGCGGCGCGGGGAGGCTGCAGAAGACAGCGAGCTCTGGCACACGGCGGGTGTTCGATGAAACGATCGGCGGCGTTAGGGCGGTACGGCGAGGCGGAGGTTGTCAGGGAAAAGGAGATGCTCACCGCGGGCTCGGCGGTGGTGTTGGATCGGGCGGGGAGGCGCTAGTACGGCGAGGACGCTGGCGCTCTGGCGGCTAGGGTTTGGCGTCGGGCGACGAGGTACTGGCGGTGCTGGGGCTCTCTCCTTCGCGCTGACGGCCACGGGGCGACGCAGGAGGACGTACTCGATCTTCTCAGCCACCTCCAGGTCGAGCTGCACGGCTGGAACGGCGGGGACGAAGTGGTGCTGGCGGCGACCGGCGTCGGCTGCTGGTGGACGGAGGGGAAGAAGGGGAGGCTCGGCCAGATCTGGGAGAGGCCAGAGAGGCGTGGGGAGGAAGGAAAAGTGGGAGAGAGAGGGGAGAGGGAGCCGGGCACAGCCGAGATAAGGTGGCCTCGGTGCCACCTTTTCCTCCTCCTCCTTTTCAAGCACATGGGCGAGCTGGCTGGGGCTCGTCCTGGGACTGCAGGTGGACCAGGGCAGGGCGAGAGGGACGGCAGGGTGGCTCGGCTGGAGGGGCCCTCGGGTCAGGAAGGGAGAAGAGAGGGAGGGGTAGCTAGGCTAGGTTAGATGGGGCATGGCTCGGGTTAGGGTTAGCTAGGGTTAGGGTTAGCTAAGGTGGCTGAGGTGTGGGCCAGGGAGAGAGGGGCTTGACATGGAGGCCATGCTAGAGAGAGAGAGAGAGAGAGAGAGAGAGAGAGAGAGAGAGAGAGAGAGAGACTTAGGGTTTAGGAGAAAATTTAGGTGTAAAGGAATTATAAAGAGAAAAACTAGGTTTGAATTTTATTAGGTGTTTATATTTTGATTTAGTTTATGAGGCCAAACCAAGAAGAAGAAAGGGAAGCTTGATATTGCTTGAGATAAGGTGGAGGAGAAACTAGAGAAAGAGGAAGAAAAGGAATAGGTGGAAAGGGTCACATATGGCTCATGCATGGAGGATTGAAAATAAGAGGAAAAAGAGATGGTGAGATGATGAGGATGGTGTAATGTTGGTAGATGGTTTTCCTTAGGTAGGATCCACCAAACCCAAAGAAAAACCAATGGAGGAAAAAGGTGGTGAAGAATTGTGCATGGCCCATGCAAAATAATAATGCCATGATATATTTGTGAAAAAATATTAATATGATGGCATTAATGTTATGCATTTCCAAGAAGTGGAGATAAAGCCAAGCAAGGAATTTAATAGACTAGATCCACCCAATTGCACATGAGCTAGAGAAAGCCAAAATAAAGATAAACAAGCTCATGGTCTAGTAGGATGGTGGAATTATAAAGTGGTAGAAAAGAAAAGTGTTAGAATTGAAATAAAAGATATGCCCCCAACTCAACTTGGGCATAGAACAATATATCAATAGCCAAATACAATATCAAGAGGCAAATACATTTAATAATGCATGTGAGAGAAGAGCCAAAAGAAAAAGGTTTTTATATGATGCTCAAATGCAAGGTGGCATGATGACATGAGCATGATATAATTATGATGCAATAATAATATATATGAAGTAGCCAATATCTTACTAGGACAAGTAGCATTACAATTGTTAGACAATTGGGGTGCTACAATGGTGGTGTTGATGGCGACGATCGCCCCTCTCCGGGGAGGAACTCCCCCGGCAGAAATCTGTTTGTCGGAGAGATCTTTCTCTCTCGGTGTTTTCTACCCCGCAGAGGCGGTGGAATCTTTCTGTGGTCGCTCTCCGAGTCTTAGGATTTCGGGAGGATGATATACGCCAGAGGGGAGAGGCTGGAGTGGGCCAGGGCGGCTACACCACCTCCAGGCGCGGCCTAGGCCTGCCCGCGCCATGGGGTGGTGTGGGCCCCCCTGTGGCCCACCTCCACTCCATCTTCTGGCATCCTTAGTCTTCTGGAAAAATAGGATTTTCCGTATATTTTCCCGTATTTGCTGATCTTCGTGAATTTTGCCTCCAATTAGCACATTTTCCATCAGAATCCTGACTGCAGCAGTCCATGCTCCAAACGTCATCAACCATGCAAAAATAGATGAAATAACATAAGTATCACGTCTCAATATGAAATATATCAATGAATAATAGTGAATTAAGACATAGAATAGCGATGCAAAATGGACGTATCAACTCCCCCCAAGCTTAGACTTTGCTTGTCCCCAAGCGAAACTGAGCTTAATAAACATGGCCTCAAGTTTATGGAGTGAAGAGTCGATAAAAGAATACGGACAAGAAGCATCACATTCATCAAATACATAGATCATAATAGAAGACAACTCACTATTATATAACTCAACTTGTAATGAGTAAAGGAAACACAATAACGATACATAAAGTGAATCGGAATTGGTAATGGCAAACTTAGCTCTTGGTCGAAGAATAGTTGATAATTTGCTGGAGTTCACAAATAACTGGTTTTTCAATGATAGCTTTCAAAGTAGTAAACATCAAGATAAGAGCAATGTGCAAAACAAGGAACATAAGAGACATGATTGAATAAATCATCATATGAATGAATGAAACACATCAACTCAAAATACTTGCTGAGATAGAAGGGAATAGTTTTACTGACTCAACTACAAAGTAAAAGAAAGGCCCTTCAAAGAGGGAAGCAGGGATTGCAAGTCTCATAAAGAGCTCCCAAAAATTATGATAGTTACTAGCTTTCAGCTCTCATTGCCCCAATCATAGGCATCTTTAGGTGATTAAGGTTAAAGTGACACAACTAAGAGGATATGCTTGAGAAGTTATAAGTTGAAATCTCGTGCCCCTTACTTATCAGTACCGATCCTCATGCTACTCAACTTCAGTCACGAACAAGCTCTTGTCATTGTAAATAGATGCGTATCATTGAGAACCGCCAACGGGGTACCCCTTGCACATGACACATGAGATATCCCATAATCAAAATGACAAGGCAAGCAGATAGTGAGCATCTCAGCGATCTTTTTATTTGCTATTTGCATAGGTTTTTATTGAGGATGCTTCATAAAATACTCACTATAGTTATGCTGCAAGTTTCCACCATGATTAGGCATGGCTTAGGCTAGCGGCCCAGGCGTTTCTCTAACACACATATAAACTCCATGATCTTACAAGTTCCACTTTTATTTCACACCGCCGGGATCCATAAGCAAAAGAACATGATATCAACTAGGTACAAAGTACCAAATGATGTGTTGAAAGCGGTCCCCATGATACATGGTTTGGCTAACTTCAACTCATAAAGCGCAAGCATATACACAACAAAGAAGGACCCAATGGTTCAAGTTTATTAAATGCAAGAAAGTAAAGTGTGCCATCAAGTTCGTGAGAGCTTTAATCACTAATTTTCACATAACAAGTTTAATTTGGGAGGTAGATAAAACAGGAATTTACTTGGAATAGCAATAATGCTACTAGGTAGGTATGGTGGACTCAAATGGCAAAGGTTTTGGTTTAAAGGAGGTGGATGCATGAGAAGAATACCCTCTCAGTACAGGATTTTGGCTAGCAAGGCTGGGTAGCAAGTATAAGAGTTGAAGGAAACAAACAAACATACAAGTGATAAAGACAAACATGCAATCTTCCTTGGAAGCACAAAAGATCTTAACTAGAGAATACTAAACTTATGAGCAAATCAAGAAAGAAAGATGATGAAATTATTTTTTTCTCTAGAGTACTTCTATCTTTTTCTTTTGAACTCTCAAAAAGGTGTTGCTACTGACCGAGCCAGGTTTGCCAAAACCAACTAAGTTAACTCAATGATCCCAAAGTGATACCAATGATAACAACAAGATCAATCATATAACCACAAATTGAAAACTAATATAACCTATGCAAAAGAGTAAATGATAGAACTTCTCATTAATACTCCATAACGGAAACTCACACCAAGGGATACATATCTAACGAGAGAGGGGACACTTCCATAATGCAAACCATACTACATAATAACTCCTCTATTCATGATATGACTCTACTAATAAGGTAAAAATATAGGAGATAGTGATATGATACCGCGGCACTCCCCCAAGCTTGGAACAAACCAAGGGGATGCCAAACCTGATGACGAATTACTCCTTCGGTGGTGGTGGTATCCTCTCAATGAGCTCTCTGATAAGTTTCCCCAAGTCTCGGTACTTATCGCAGAACTCTTTAGTGACTCGCAGGGCTTCCGTTGATGCAGGGCAAGAGACTAAAGGTACCAGCCCCTGCTCGGGGACTTGGAGGTCTTCCTACATAGGCTCCTTCCCTTTATCCTTGGCGGACCCCATAGTGCTTCTTAGCTTTCAAAGAGTATGTCCTGATAGAAACAGATCGAAACAAAAACACGACGAAAACACGATATACGAACCTCAAAAGATCAGGGGGATTATATATTACGAAGTTTCATATCAAAAGGAAGGTACTGGGTGAAAACGGGTCGAAGGCGGAGTCTTGGGTGGCCTCACCACCTGGTGGCGCGGCCAAGGGTGGGCCCACGCCATGGGGTGGTGTGGGCCACCCCGGCTCTGGTTCCGTCCCTTTTTAGCTTCGAAACTTTCCTTATCGACTGAAAACTGCAAAAATATAGTTGTATTGTATTTTCGCAGAACTTTTCTTACTAGAACTGTTACCTATTTGAAAACAGACTCTGCAGGTCTCTGAATTTGGTATTTAGTGGATCCGTCCGGAGTCACCACTTGAATCATCAATATCTTCATCTTCATATACTTATTACTTGAGTCATAAAACCCTTCTCTTCCTTATTACACCATTATCTCCACTTCCTGGAAATTTCTTTCACGCAAAACTTCACACGGTTCTCATTAGCAACATTAGTATAAGTGAAGTGATAAAACCTTTTGAGTCCAACTTCAACTGAAAACCAACAAAACATAAGCTACTGTAGTAACTCCTTTTGAAGACCCAAAAGAATTCAAAAAGGAAATCGAATAAAGAAGCAGATGCAAGAGTGGCAAAATCTGTCAAAATAGACCAGCAGGTAAATATCAATTTTTTCGAAAATCTTTTGTTGCTCAAATCAAAAAGTGTAAAACTAACGAAAGTTAAATAACAACCTGGGGCAGAAGCACAAAACATTACAGCTCAATCCGACAGACAGAGGTCTCTCATGAATTTTTACGGTGAAGCACAAAAATCTGTTTAGGGACAACTTCCCCAAATCTTACTTCTCTCTCATTAGAGGTTGATCTTGACACAAGAACCAAACAAAACGGATAAGGAGCGGTTATTATCGAAGTAATAACTTCCAAGACTCAAAGAAACAAAAACAAACTAAAAGCAAAAGCAATTTGGGTTGTCTCCCATAAAGGTCTTTCTTTATAGCCATTAAGATGGGCATGATAATTTTGAAGAAGCTCTCATAGGGATATGGATTGAAGTGAAAGAGAGCATTAAGAAGCAAAAACACACACACATATTTAAGTCTAACCCACTTCCTATGCAAGGGAATTTTGTAAACAAACAAGTTGTTGAAACCAGAGGCAACTTGCATAAGAAGGCAAAAGAAGTGCAACATAAAAACTTTCAGCATAAAATAAGGAAACTTGATATTATTGAGATGCATAAGAACACTTTTCCCTCTTTCATAGTAACTTTCAGTATCGTGCATAAACTTAACAATATAGCTATCACAAGGACCATCATAGCAATGATCACTTATTCTAACAGAAAACACGGGAATACTAGCTCTCATAACACTACTTTGTGAAACAATATTAGAGGTATCCTTACAAAGGATAGTGTGTCCCTCTTTTTCATATTTAGTAACAAAGTCTTTCACATTTGCTATTATAGGTTCATCAACCATTTTTTTATTAGGTTCAACAGCTTTATTCATACTTTCATTAACCATACTAGTTATCATAGAATGTTCCTTTACCTTAACTGGAAAAGGCATTTTCTCAATATAAGGTTTAGGTAAAACATTATTAGCAGTATAAACTTCCGTATTTCTTGCAGGAACACTCTTAGCAATATCTTTATAAGGTTCATGATACTTATTCCACTTCTTTTTAGGCACTTCAATGTAGGAAGCAAAAGCCTTAAATTAAGAGGCAATAGCTCGAGAGTCTAGACCATAAGCATTTTTAATATTTTGAAAGTCATCAGTTCCCATAAAAGATTCAATGCATTCATAATCATAATTTATACCTGACTTTCTACCTTTGCCATTCTCCCAAGCTTCAGCATTGTCTTGAATACGGTCTAGAAGGTCCCATTTAGCTTCTTCTTCCATGCGAGTGGATGATCCAGCACAAGAAGCATCCAATAAATATTTATCATGTAGAGAGAGCCTTGCATAAAAGTTATTGATAATAATATTGTTGGGGAGCTCATGATTGGAACATTTGAGCATTAGTAACTTCAATCTCCCCCAAGCTTGAGTTGTACTCTCTCCATCAATAGGACAAAAGTTGTATATTTGATTCCGATCTTTATGAATCTCACTAGGAGGATAAAACTTTGAATAAAAGAGAGGCACTATTTCCTCCCATTCCAGAGCTTCACCATTCTTCACCAGCTTATACCATTCCTCAGCTTTTCCTTTCAGTGACAATGAGAATAACTTCTTCTTAACTTGATCTGTAGTAATACCTGCACACTTGAACAACCCGCATAATTCGTGTATAAAGAGTAAATGATCACCGGGATGGACAGTTCCATCCCCAACATAGTAGTTATCCATAACACGGTCAATAATTCTTGTAGGTATTCTGAAAACATCATTCTCAGAAGGTGGTGGCTTATCTACTACCTTAGCAGTGGTAGTAGCATTACCAAATAAGAAACTCAGCGAATCATCCATAACGAAAGTAAAGCAACTAGCAGAAGTAAACAATACTCACAGTAGAAGTTTCCTTTACCAGTTCCACTCTCCAATAGCGCTTCACTCCCCGGCAACGGCGCCAGAAAATAGTCTTGATGACCCACAAGTATAGGGGGTGTATCGCAGTATTTTTGATAAGTAAGAATGTCGAACCCAACGAGGAGCAGAAGGTGCTGGCCAGTGGTATGGATCAGGAATTCTCTGCAAATACTTAGCAAACGGATTTTTAGGGGTTTCGATAAAGCAAGTAAACAAAGTATGAGTAAATAAAAGACAGTAGGAATAAATGTAGCAAGTGGCCCAATCCTTTATGCAGCAAAGGACAAGCCGATTGTATTTCTTAAGATGACCAAACGTTCTCGAGGACACATGGGAAGACTGTCAAGTGCTTTCGCTTCATATAGTCGATTAATCTTCTTTAGCTTGCTAAGTGTTGTGTGGGTGAACCTGTGCTAATGTACTGCCCATCCAAGACTAATACATACTTGTGATTATACCCCTTGCAAACATCTGTAAGTACAAGAAAGTAATTAAGGTAGAAACCTAACCACAGCTTTAAACTCTAAGACCCTTACGTCCCTTGTGCAATGGTTTCCTAACGGGGGTTCAGGTTTCTGTCACTCCGGCAACCCCTACGATTAGTAGCCAAATACACAATGCATTCCCCTAGGTCCATATAGGTGAAGTGTCATGTAGTCGACATTCACATGACACCACTAGAAGAAGTACACCACAACTTAAATAACAATCTATTGAATCTTTCTCAACGCAACTCCACTACTAACAACAAGACTTCTCCCATGTTCTCAAGAACAAAATGAACTACTCACAAGACATCATATGGATCATGATCAGAGATGGAATAATGATGTATAACAATCTGAACATAAACAATAATTCAATGGTTCACTCAATAGCATCAACTACAAAGAGTAATCAACACCGGGAAAGTTTCCCCTATGAACTATGCAAGATTCAACTCAATTGTTACAGCAATATGGAGATGGTGATGAGGGTGCTGATGGTGATGATGGTGGTGATGATGGTGATGATGATCCCGATGAAGTCCAGCTTGATGGTGGTGTTGATGGCGACGATCTCCCCTCTCCGGGAAGGAATTCCCCTGGCAGAAATCTGTCTCCCGGAGAGATCTTTCTCTCTCGGTGTTTTCCGCCACGCAGAGGCGGCAGAATCTTTCTGTGGTCGCTCTCCGAGTCTTAGGGTTTCGGGAGGATGATATACGCCAGAGCGGAGAGGCTAGAGTGGGCCAGGGCGGCCACACCACCTCCAGGCGCGGCCTAGGCCTGCCCGCGCCATGGGGTGGTGTGGGCCCCATGTGGCCCACCTCCACTCCATCTTCTGGCATCCTTAGTCTTCTGGAAAAATAGGATTTTTCGTATATTTTCCCAGATTTTCTGATCTTCGCGAATTTTGCCTCCAATCAGCACATTTTCCATCAGAATCCTGACTGCAGCGGTCCATGCTCCAAAAGTCATCAACCATGCAAAAATAGATGAAATAACATAAGTATCACCTCTCAATATGAAATATATCAATGAATAATAGTGAATTAAGACATAGAATAGTGATGCAAAATGGACGTATCAGACAGCCATGACTTGTCACGACAACGACGCTCACGTCGACACGACTACGACTACGACCCGCGTGATGACATCACGCAGCGCAAGGTCGACAAGATGCACGCGAGGCGTGCCCGCTCGACTGACTCGGAAGACGACATGATAGAGCTCTACGGCGCCAGCTGCTTCAGTAGAGCCATTTGACAGAAGCGAATGCCAAAGGGGTTCAAAGTCCTATTGGAAAACCCTAAATTTGACGGCCTACAGGACCCGAAGATCTGGCTGGAGGATCACATCTCCTTCATCATGCTCCACGGCGGAACCACGAGCACGACAATGCAATGCCTCCAGCTATAGCTGCAAGGCGCCGATCATGCTTGGCTTAACAACCTCCTGCGCGGATCAATTTGCAGCTGGGAAGAGCTAGTATATAGCTTCGTACAAAATTTCAAGGGCACTTACAAAAGGCCCGCTTCAATCGAAGAATTGAGAGGCTGCTACCAGAAGACTGGCGAGTCGCTGCACTCGTACATCTAGAGATGGTCCATTATCAAAAACTCTGCAGAAGACATATCTGAGGACCACGCAATCGACGCGTTCAATGGAGGTATACGCCTCAGAGAGTGCAGGGAGGAGCTAGGCCGCTCGAAGCCCAAGACAATCGCCACCTGATGGAGATCGCGAACAGGTGGGCCGATGGAGAGGACTCGGTAAAAAACCGTGTCCACTCCGATGATAACGACGACCTCGACCTCAGACGTGATCGTCGAGGAAAGCGTCGAACGCGTGGTTACGAGGATAGCGAGGAGGTCGACATGGTCACGGCTGGCTACGCCGACAAACACGACGACAACCGCAACAGTGGATACCGCACTGGCGGATACCGCGACAGCGGGAAAACCACTCAAGTGTGGCAGCACCACACTCGCGATGAGGCACCTGGAACATCTATCCAGGACAAAATTTCTAGACCGTGCAATGTACACTTCTACATCGACAAGAACGACGGCAAGAAAAAGTCCAGCCACCTTCTAAAGGACTGTCGCGAGTTCCTCAAGCTCCACGAAGGCCTAGCCCAAATGAATCGCGACACGATAAACCAGGGCTACGGAGATGCCCCGGGCGCTCTGGCTCATGGAGCACCTCCACCACCACCCGAGCCACCACCACCTGCGGCAGCGCCAGTCTAGAACCATGGAGGTGAGCCATACCCGTAACCACTAGGGAACATGGGGATGATCCAAAAAGGGCGCCCCTCAAATCGAGTGCAAAAATCAATCACTCACCAAGTCAATCTAGCGATGAACTCTCTGCCTTCCACCACTGAGTACCTCAGTGGAAGCGAGTCCTGCATCACCTTCGACAAGCGTGATCATCCGCGCCAAGTACCTCGCCCAAGCCACTGTCCTCTAGTGCTCGAAGCACAAATTGGAGGCTTTGAGATGAGTCGTGTCTTCATGGACGGCAGAAGCGGCATTAACCTTATGTTCGCAAGTACCTTGCGTGCAATGTGAATTCCTCTGTCATGTCTAGAAGCTTCAGACACGACTTTCCACGGAATTGTCCCGAGGAAGGGCGTATACCCCTAGGCAAAATCAGCCTCGACGTCATCTTTGGCATGCCTGTAAACTTTCAACGAGAGCACATTGAATTCAAAGTCGTCGACTGGCCCTCGCAATACCACTGCATTCTCGGACGTGTCGCGTTTGCAAGGTTCATGGCAGTGCCACACTACGCCTACCTGCAGATGAAGATGCCGGGCCCAAACGGAATTATTAAAGTCAACAGAAGCTTCGAGAGGTCCGACAGCTACGATAGGGAGTTCAACAGAATCTCCCAGTCTTTTGGCATGCAAGAGGAGCTGGCGAGATTGAAGGAGTTGACAAACAATAGTCTGCCACCACTGAGCAAGCCAAGCACACTTCACCAATCCTTTGACACGTCGATCCACACCAAGGCGGTCCAGGTCCACCCAATGGACCCGACCAAGACGACCCTCATCGCCAACAACTTTAGTTTCGCATAGGAACTCGCACTCATCGAATTCCTCCGTGATCACTGGGAAATCTTTGCCTGGTGTCCAGCGGACATGCCAGGAGTTCCTAGGGAATTCGCCGAGCATGCACTCAATGTAAATCCCGATGCAAGGCTAATCAAGCAAACAATAGGGCGACTGTCCGAACCAAGGGCAAATGATGTTGGTATGGAAGTCAATAGACTCCTCGACACCAACTTCATACACGAGATCAAGGAAAGCACCTGGGTAGAAAACCCCGTGCTCGTTCCTAAAAAAGACACGGATATCCTACGGATGTGCGTGGACTTCACCTCCTTGAACAAGCATTGCCCGAAGGACCACTTCCCGTTGCCACGGATCGATCAGATAATCGACTCCACCACGAGATGCGAACGCCTCTGTTTCCTCGATGCCTACTCCGGCTATCATCAGATTTGAATGAAGGAGGAGGACCAGGAGAAAACAGCGTTCATCATGCCCTTCAGTGTCTTCTACTACACAATGGTGCCCTTCGGGCTGAAAAACGCAGGTGCCACCTATCTTCGATGTATGCAGGTCTGCCTCAAGAGCCAGCTTGGTCGCAACATCCAAGTTTACGTCGATGACATCATCGTCAAAACCAAGGCGGAAGCCTCGTTACTCGATGATCTCTGCGAGACCATTGATAACCTCGACTGCTACTAGATCAAGCTGAACCCAGACAAATGCGCCTTCAGCGTACCATCTAGCAATTGCTCGGGTACCTCATCTCCGCAAGAGGGATCGAGGCCAACCTGAAGAAGATAAAAGCCATACTGGCTATGGAGAAGCCGAAGAACGTAAAGGGCGTCCAGCAGCTGGCTGGGCGAATCACGGCGCTTAGTCGATTCATCAGTCGGATGGGCAAAAAGGCATTTCTACCAACTTCTTCGCAAGGCTGACAAATTCGAGTGGACAAACGAAGCACAAGAAGCATTCGAAGACCTCAAGCATCTACTGTCCACCTCATCGGTGTTGGTAACACCTCGCGAAAAGGAGCCGTTATTGTTGTACATCTCCTCCACCAACCAGGTGGTTAGCATTGTGCTCGTGGTGGAATGAGCCAAAGAAAATAAAGTCCATGGGGTACAACGCCCAGTCTACTACCTCAGCGAGGTGCTCACACCGACAAAGCATCGGTACCCACATTATCAGAAGCTGGCGTACGGCGTCTTCATGACAGCCAGGCGACTGCGCCACTACTTCCAGGAGCATCCAATAATCGTGGTGAACAATGCCCCGCTAAGGCACATACTCAACAACCCCGACGCTACCGGGCGAGTCACGCTTTGGGGATAGAACTGTCTCCGCGAGACATCACCTACGAGAAGCGAGATGCAATCAAGTCGCAAGTTCTCCCAACCTTCCTCGTGCACTGGAGGAAAACCAGCTCCCCGACAAGCCAGACATGTCCTATCTATGGACAATGCACTTCGATGGGTCTAAGCGCAAGGATGGAGCTGGTGCAAGCATCATCCTGACATCGCCGCAAGGTGACAAGATGAGATATGTTCTGCGAATGCAGTTCATCGCCTCCAACAATGAAGCTGAGTATGAAGCCTTGCTCCACGGGATGCGCATAGCAAAAGCCTGCGGTGCAAAGTGGCTCGTCATCTACGGTGACTCCAAACGGGTGGTCAACCAAACAATGAACGAGTGAGATGCCCTGAGCAACAACATGATCGCCTACGGCAACCTCTACGACGCACTCGAGGGAGACTTAGACGGCTGTGAGTTGCGGCACGTCGGTCGCGAGAGCAACGAGGAAGCAGACACACTTGCCAACATCGGCTCCACTTGTGCCCTAGTGCCACCTGGAGTATTTTTAGAGTGCATATGCGAGCGCTCCATCAAGCCCAAGGCTCCAGAGCATAAAACCAGCACGTCAAAGGACCCGGGGGCTATGCCACCCAATGAGGCAATGGCACTTGACGACATGGATCCAGATATAGGACTCGAAGGCCCCATGGAGGTCATGATCATCGAACCATCATAGACGCAACCATATATCACATACTTGCTCAGCAAAAGGTTGCTAGATGACCCAACATATGCACATCATATAGCACGATGATCCAAGGCATTCGCCCTTATCAATGGCGAACTGTATAAGCGCAACATCACAGGAGTCCTTCAACGGTGCGTCTCCATTGGGGATGGAAGAGCTATCCTCCTCGACATACACGAAGGCACTTGCGGCCATCATGCTAGCAGCTACGCACTCGTCGCCAAAGCTCTGCAAGCTGGATTCTACTGGCCATAGGCAATGCATGATGCTAAAGACATCGTCTAGCGCTGTAACGCTTGCCAACAATTCGCGGACAAACCGCACGCACCTAGCGTAGAACTCAGGCCAATACATGTGGCCTGGCCCTTCGAGCAATGGGGACTCGACATGGTCAGGAAGCTCCAGAAATCTTGCGCGCAGTGGATACGTCTACCTCCTAGTCGCGGTCGACAAATTCACTAAGTGGATTGAGGCCATGCGGTGATAAACCAATCAGGAGCTAGCACCGTCAAATTCTTCGAGTCCATCGCCTTCCGGTTCGGGGTGTCACATAGCATCATCACGGACAATGGGACGAACTTCACCTCCAAGGAGTTCCAGGATTTCTGCGAAAACCTGGGAATCAACATTAGCTACGCCTCGGTGGCACATCCCCAGACCAACGATCAAGTCGAAAAGGCCAACGGCCTCATCTACAGTGGGATAAAGAAAAGGCTCCTCCGGCCACTCGAAAGATCCGCCGGGTGCTGGCCTGAGGAGCTGCAATCGGTACTATGGAGCCTGCGCACAACTCCAAACAGTGCTACAGGCTACACTCCGTTCTTCATGGTACACGGTGCCGAGACAGTACTACCTGTAGAGGTGTGCTACAAGGCCCCACGGATAGTAGCATATAGCGAGGCAGAATCAACCCTCGCACTCAAAGACTCTATTGACCTCCTCGATGAGGCACACGAGATTGCAGTAGAGAGATCCACAATCTACTAGTAGAACCTCCGCAACTACCACAGCAGAAGGTTACGCCCCAGATCCTTTGTTGAAGGAGACCTGGTCCTGCGACTGAAGCAGCAAGGGCATCTCAAATTCGAGTCCCCTGGGGAATGACCTTACGTGATTAGCGAAGTAATCCCAGGTGGCGCCTACCGCCTTAAAGGCATAGAAAGTGGAGTTGCATTCTCCAACCCCTAGAACGTCGTGCAGCTGCGTCGTTTCTACCCCTAGATGTTTTTACTTTGCAAATAAGGCTATTCAGCCAGGCTACTTAACCATACATTGTACCTCGTGATATTTGATACATTGCAAATGTATCTATAATTTTTGATGTTCCATGCTTGGTTTTATCCACTTTAGTGTGTTTTGTTCCAACTTTGGAGTACTTTTCATATGATATCTTGGACTAACCTATTAACAAGAGCCACAGTGCCAGCTGCCTGTTTTCTGCTGTTTTTGGTTCCAGGAAAGTCAGAAAATGAATATTCTCGGAATTGGACGGGACAAAAGCCAAAGTGCCTATTTTTTCAGAAGTGATCAAGTGCCAGAATACGAGACGGAGAGGGGCCAGAGGGCGGCCACACCACCTGGCCACGCGGCCAGGCCTGGACCGCGCGGCCAGGCCTAGACCGCGCTAGGGGGTGGTGTGGCCAGCCCTGGCACTCCCTCGGCCTCCCCTTCTGACTATAAGATGCCCTCGGGACGAAAACCCTAAGTACCCGATCAAAAATGCACAAAAGAGTCTGTAGCTGCCGTCATCTCCATCCCTAGATTGGGAGGGATCTGAAGCTCTTCCCGGCACCCTGCCGGAGAGGGGAGTTCACCCTAGAGGCCTTCTTCATCACCATGCAAGCCTCCGGTGTGATGCGTGAGCAGTTCATCCTTGGACTACGGATCCATGTAGTAGCTAGATGGCTGGTTTCTCCTCCTTTTTGCTTTCATGTTTAGATCTTGTGAGCTCCGTTCATGATCAAGATCATCTATTTGTAATTCATACATGTTGTGTTTGTGGGGATCTGATGGATATTGAGATGCTATTTCAGATTGATTATTGATTCTATCATGTCTTTGTTATTTGAGATCTTGCATGCTTTCCGTTGTTAGTAGCTATCTTGGCCAAGTAGATGCTAGCAACTCCAAGAGTTAGTATTTATGCTCGATAGTGGGTTCATGCCTCTGGTAATCTGGGGAAGTGACAGAAATCTCTAAGGTACTAGATGTGTTGTTGCTACTAGGGATAAAACAACAATCCTTTGTTCATAGAACAATCGTATTGTTTACTTTACACGTAGTTCGTAAAGCAATAATCTGTTGCTTGCAACTTAATACTGGAGAGGGTTCGGACGATAACCTGAAGGTGGATTATTTGTCATAGATGCAGTTGGATGGCGGTCTATGTATTATGTTGTAATGCCCAATCAAGTCTCAGAGGAGTCAAGATGATTAGTATATGCATGTATTGCTTTCTCGGTGTTTGTCAATTGGCTCGCTGTAATTTGTTCACCCAGCATGTTATCTATCTTAAGGAGAGCCACCTCTAGTGAACTATGGATCCCGGTCCTTTTCTTTACATACAATCTATAAATTGTTACTGCTTTGTGTTTACTTTCTGCAAACTTTTACTTCTTTCCATTCGATACGTTTAATCCTTTGTTTTCCGCAAACCACGGTGAGATTGACAACCTCATCGCAAGTTGGGGACAAAGTTCTGTGGTTGTGTTGTGCAGGTCTCCACGTTGCTACTAGCACCGGTAGTACGCCCTGCTAAAGCTCAGCTAGTAACACCTTTGGGGTGTTTCCTTGCTCCTACTGGTTCGATTAAACCTTGGTTTCATAACTGAGGGAAAACTTACTGCTGTGCTCATCATACCTTCCTCTTGGGGTTCCCAACGAGCTCTACGTTGAAAGTCGAGCGCATCAATATTCTGCGAAAAAATAAAGCTAAGTTCCCCAAACTTTGTGTCTTTATTCTTACATGCAATTACATTATTCGAGGGCAACGCCACCCTCTTCACCTCGTTACACGAATAACACAGTATCCTGAGTAGCTGATGCACTATCAGTCGAGCCCTTGGCAAAATCAATCCAGCTCCAACGCACCTGACAGGTTGACAAGGTGCTGAGATGAGTACCCGTTAGGCTAACGAAAAGGAACTTTAGAGTACAAAACACTTGAAAAATATACAAGCTATCAAGCTATTACATATGAACGGGTAACAAAACACCCGATACTCTTATATAAACTTTACAACACCTATGCATTTCATGTGCAGATCTATACTACATTAGTACTGCAAAAGGAGAACATTTGTCTGCTCTTCAAAGAAATCAATGATATCTTCGGTTGGCTGATCAACCGCCCGGTAGTGTGGCACCATGTTCCATGTCATACCTTCTGGAGGAGGTGGTGGCCCAGCGGCAACAGCTATGAAATCCATATCTGGCCGGTGCAGGCGAACAAGCGCCAACGCAGCCTTGGCATCCGCAACTAGCTACTGGCGCATGCACTCGTGGACTGTGCTGATATCCTGAAACTTTGACAGCAACACTAGCAAGCTTGAAGGCACCGCATCTAGGGGAAACATGGCCTTGAAAATATGCTTCAGGCACGACTCCACTCCTTCAAGTACTGCAGAACTCGCAATGCGCGATCCTACAGCGTTGCCAATGAGACTCCACGATCGTGATCCACCCAGAAATACCCACTAGCTTCCAGCTACTCCTGGGTCAGGTCATTCAGTCGAATGGAAACTCGGTCCCTCTCATACTGTGGGTGACGAGTGCTAACAACTACAAGAAGCAGAGAACAAGCATAAGGACAAAGCGCCACCGTGAATGGCTAAGAAAGGATAAGTGGCTAGAGAACTAACACTTAAATTGCCCATTCAATAGAGCCACCTCGCCCAGAAGGTACTTCTCGCGCGCTCTGGCCTTTTCAGCCTTCGACTTCCACACATCCGTGCTAACACGTATCATGGGCATCTATCACTCCAACTGCTTTATGCAGTCGCTAGTCGAGCGAGCAGCGACGGATCCTCCACTTTTGAATGTGGTCGCGCCACTGTTTCATTGGTGGGAGGAGAGTCAGGCGGACCACTCGAAGGACCCTATTATAGCCAAAGAAAAGGTGCAAATAATACCAACCATTCATCGATAAACAAGAAGAACAATTCCAAGTTCAACAAGTTTCGATAGGGATACTCCCAAAAATAGCACAATTCAATAAGGAAAGCTAGGCTATTACAAAAGGCAGCCGGGCATTGCTCTACTGCTTTGTTCTAGCACTCGGGGGCTTCCTCGAATCTGTGGCAGTCTCTGATGCTACAGACTTCCCAGCTACAGCCCCAGACACCGCAAATTTTGCCGTCTTCAACCATCACAGCTCTGCCGAATAAGTGGCGAGTGTCTCAATGAGCCGAGGCCCATATTTACTACAACTAGTGGTGAAGGGAGCAAACACTACCTGCTGGCCATCCACGGTGACCGGCATCGCCAAGGAGACTTAGATGGGGTCCAGTTCAACACCGTAGGCTTGCACCATCGCGAGTCCCATGGTCGCTCCAACTGCCCGCTGTGAGTTCTTGAAGTCCATCGGCACGCCTTCTGCGAAGGATTCCACCAAGCCATCAAGATTTTCGATCAGCTTGGCCTTGGGGACCATTTCCTCTCGAAGATGGCTCAGCATGCCTTTGGCTCTCCCGAGTGAGTTCTTGGCAGAGATGCTACGGTCTTCGACTACAGCCACGGTCCCGGCCAAAGCATCCGGGCGGGTCAAAGCCCGGGCATCAAAATCCACGCCGGTAGCATCTGCAGAACAGACATATGAGCACAATAACATGAAGGAAAAATGTATGGCAAATGCAGGCGAGACGGTATCATACCTGAGAGCGCTTTCGCGACAGAGAAGAGCTGCTCTACAAACACCTTTTCCCTCTCAGCGGTGGAAGAACGTAGATCCTCTTCACGCTTTTTTGACTCCTCGAGAGCCTCGAGTGCCTCGTTGTGTTTCTTCTCTACTGTGGCAAGTCCCTTCTCGAGGGAAGTGACAGGACGAAGAAGCTCATTATGCTCACCTACAAGGGATAAAAATGGCAAAACCTGAGCTCTCCAACCTCTACACAAGTAGAACAGAGAGAGAGTTTAAAACTAACCTTCGAAGGCACGATGGTGGTTATCCAGCAAGGCATGCTGTCGACCCAAGGAAAGGATCTGCTCAACAAGGCGAGCCAAATCCTTCGAGATAGGCTACAATAAAGGGAAGCAGTGTTAGTATTAACACAAAATTCGAGTGCTAACGACATGAAGAAACTCATGTGTTCCTCCAAGGACTCCAAAGATTCCTTCAGAATCAACGTCCGGGTAACAACTTGATGCTCCCCAGCATGGGGGGAGCTCGAAGAATTGGCACCGGAGTGGGCCGCCACCGGAGGAGAAGGAGATGGTACCTCCACCTCCTTGTCTTTGTAGTCTGCGACTCCAGACTCCTTGACAAATCAAAAGTCGTCGGAAGATGACGACGACGTTTGACTACAAACAGTATCCAACACTACTTCAGAAGAACATATTTTGGGAAGACAAAACGAACTCGCAAGAATATGAGTACATACCCGTCAAAATTTTCGAGGTCGAAGGAATCCCTAGATGTCTCCTTTGGCAGCCTCAACTTCTTCTGCGATGGAGGAGCCATGGCGCATACAGGCATGGCACGGATTGGCTCATCTGCTGCAGCAGGAGAACCCTCAGGCGTCGTCAGTGAAGAGGCATCCGAGTCCTCGCTTCGGGAGCACTTGCGATTCCCGTGCCCACTAGACTCGGGGGCTTCCTGCTCCTCCCCAACAGGGACGGTGGAGCCTGACTCATCTTCCTCTTCCGCTTCACGTGGAATTATTCCCTCGGGCCGAGGAGGCAAGTTGGCGGCCACCTTTTAGTCATGAAACCAGAACCAAGCATCAGTATAAGTTACAATGAGCAAGCAATCGAAAAATAAGAATAACTTTTAAAAGGAAATCCACCTCAGGCAAAGGATGGCTTGCAGAGAAGGGAGGCACGACTGAGTCACCCGGGAGATCCTCCTTGGCGGTGTACTTGGTCACCAGTCGAAACCTCATGTCTACTTCACCAGAAGAAATGCCCTCTGCGGAGATGTGAGTAACATCCTTAGTGCCAGTCCAGCAGCACATGGGATGCACTCTAGCCTGCAGTGGCTGCACTCGGTGATGCATCTAAGTGCGAATGAGATCAGCGCCGCCTATTTCCTTGCCTATGTGGCGCTCCAAGTCGCATACACGCTAGTACATAATCTCTTTTTCTTCAGCTTCGTTGGGCATCACAACATTCTTCCACGATCTTCTCCTCTTCTAGACTGCAACTGGGTCAGAGGGTGCGAGTCCGTAGTGCTCTCCATCCACTTTTTGGTCGCGAATGTAGAACCACTTCTCCATCCACCCATGGACGGATGCATTGAAGTTGATGGTGAAGTAGGTGATGTTGGAGTCGACATGGATACCGCGGCCTCCTATATCATAGACTACAGATCCAAAGCCCGACTAGTGTTTGAGTTTGAAGAGTTTTTTAAAGAGGCCAAAGTGTGGCTCGATTCCGAGCCAGCACTCGCAGAGAGTAATGAAGCAGGCGATGTGGAGGATATAATTCGGGGTCAGCTGATGCAGCTGGAGCCCATAGAAGCAAAGCAACCCCCTCACAAACTTGTGAAGGGGGAGGGATAGACCGCGAATGATGAAGGCAAGGAACATCAGTCGAAACCCAGCGGGAGGACTGGGGATTACCTCGTCGCCGGGGATGCGGCAACCATCTTCCGCGGTGGGGAGCATCCCATCCTGACGCTGAGTGAAGAGCTCCGCGGGCTTGATGATGGAGGCGCGCCAAGACCCATTCGTGACGCGAGTTCCGGGGCCCTTCTTCTTCCCAGCTCCGACGGCAGCGCTCGTGCCCGCGGTGGTGGCACCCTTCTTCTTGGCCGCAGCACTAGCCGCCGCATATCCAGCGGCAGAGCTTCCCTTCTTCTTCCCCATCTAGCGCTTGCGGTGGGAGCACAGGAAGTAGCTCGGGAAAGTGTGGAGTTGGTCCAGTGCGACAAGGAAGATGAGAGCAATGGAACAACAGGAGTGGAAATGGCGGAAGTGCACGAGTGAGAAGAATATGTGGGGAATTACCGCACGGCGGATCTCTACTTAACTTCATCAAACATGCCATCCAAAGGCCAGGAGAGAATCAACCAGACGCGTGGCACACATCAGTGTCGACGCGTGGCAGGGTAAACCACGAACCATCGCTCCACTCCCCCCATTACGCGCGAGAATCAAGGAGACACAGTTAAAACCAAAGATTATGCATGCCCGGTCAAATCCAAGTCAGAAGATGGGACCCACCTCTTTGTCACGTCCTGTCAAAACCGCTCACCCGGGCAACTGAGATCACCTCATCGTCAGCACTGACGTCATTAAACTCCAACAGGAGTACTATGTGACTACTCTAGTCCTTACTTGAGTCTTCGACTCCACCAAGCACTCGTGGGCTACTCCTAACAGGAACGCTGGCCGTGCACCCGAGAAACATTGTAAGACATCCAAGCATTATGAGAACATATTTTCTCACAAAAACCCTTCACTCGAATCAACGATTCGACTGTGGACTTCGGGTTACTCCCATAGGGAGCACTGAAAGTGCATTCGACTGAAACAAGCAAAAGATGACAGCAGTCGCAAAATACTTATAGTCCCCACTCGAGTCTACGACTCAAATAGGCACTCGGGGGCTACTCTCATAGGGAGCGCTGGTCACACACCCTATGATTTTTCTTACACATAACTGTGTGATACGTCCAAAATGTATCTACTTTCCTGAACACTTTTGCTATTGTTTTTCCTCTAAACTTGTGTGATTTGGATACAACTAACATGGACTGACACTGTTTTCAGTGGAATTACCTTGGTGTCTAGTTTTTGTGCAGAAAATCAACTATCAGGAAAAATCCTGGAAAATATGCCAAAAATCCTATTTCACCAGAAGACTCACGGAGCTAGAAGACGAGACGGAGGAGGGCCATGAGGGGCCCACACCACCTGGCTACGCGGGCCAAGCCAGGCCGTGCCTGGGGGTGGTGTGGCCGCCTCGGTCACCCCCTCGGCCTCCCTCTTTGACTATAAGTTGCCTCTTGACCTAAAAACCAAGGGGGGTTCAACGTTTTTTCCAGAAAGAGTTCTGCTACGCCGCCACCACCAGATTCCGCGATTCGGAACCAGAAACTCCGTTCTAGCACCCTGTCAGGACAGGGAATTGGAGGAGATCATCGCCATCATCATCACCATCGCTTCTCCATCGACCATCCATGTTTCCCCCATCTACGAGTGAGTAATCCCCCGTTGTAGGCTATGGGGATGGTAGGGATTGGATGAGATCGTTCATGTAATGGCATCAGATTGTTAGGGCATGGTGCCTAGTATCTATTATTAGTGTTTTTGACTTTGTTGCAACTTATTATGCTTAATGCTTGTCACTAGGGCCCGAGTGCCATGATTTTAGATCTTAACATGTTATTGATTCATTATGATAGTGTTGTTTATGGTCTTACCTGCAAGTTGTATACACATATTGTTGTCCGGAACCAAGGCCACGGAGTGACAGCAATCAGGATAACCGGAGGGGATGGATTTGATGTAAGGATCACATGTGTTCACAGAGTGTTAATGCTTTTCTCCGGCGCTCTATTAAAAGGAGCACCTTAATTGCCAGTAGTTCCCTTGAGGCCCCGCTGCAAACGGGCTGGCAGGACAAAAGATGCTGTGCAAGTTCTCATTGCGAGCACGTATGACTATATATGGAACACATGCCTATGATTATTTAGTACTTGGATGCTTTATCTTATTTATCTGCAAATGTCCTTTGTTTTGATTGCCATATGAATTTTCTTGTCCATGCAACGTCCGTCCATCCATCCCTATTCCTACCGCACTTTAATCCTACTATTTATTGCAATTGTTACTACTGTCTTTACCTACTATTACTTTGCTATTGCTATTACAAAACTGTTGCTACTGATAAACTGCGGTGAGCAAGATTGTTTCCAGGTGCAGCTGAATTGACAACTCAGTTGTTAAGGCTTATAAATATTCTTTGGCTCCCCTTGTGTCGAATCAATAAATTGGGTTTCACTTCCCTCGAAAATACTGCGATATACCCCCTATATTTGTGGGTCATCACTATGTCTTGACTACGTCCTCACTCGAAAGCATTGGCGACTCTGCCTCATATCTTACCTGCAAAGAGATTACGTCTCCTAGGCCACCCGAATCATCTCCGCGATGACAAAATTCGGATGCCACGTCTACGACATGAAGGTAAGACATGAATAAGGCCTGGCAACGCACCTGCTATGCTCTCCTAGATATAATTCGTGCCTATAGGCATAATGAAAAAGCCTTGACGGATGCATCGAGTGCTCACACTTATACACTGGGATTCGACTCTATAAGACCTCCACGGCCTGAGTTGAATTACGCCAGCATTTTTCTGAATTCGAGTCTGCGGACTTGAGTTTGAGTAGATTGTGTTGTTTTGCCCTAAGGCAGTTAACTGATCCTGATACATCGGATAAATCATGCGCGTATATGATACAAATTAGAGCACTCGAAAACATGCCCGGTTGTGCATTCGAAAGACTTCATAAGTCTCCACTCGAATCTGTGATTCAACCGGACACTCGGGGGCTACTAATATGAAAATACCTTACAGGTACTCGAGTTTGGCATATGCGGTCCATCCTGGCACAAGCCCACGATATTACCAGGGCCCAATTAAGGATTCAGGTGACCTAAGGAGACTCCGACTGCTTGTTGCACACGGCGAGCTCAAGATAGAAAGTTCAAAGGGAAAACCCTAACTTGTAACAGACTCGACCTGCTATCCCGAGACCTAGCCTATCTATATAAAGGCTAGGAGGGGCGGGGAGGAGGACAATCACAACCCTAGTTTCCTCACCATCGCCAGATTGCACCTTTGCACCTCCTGTAACTTTTGACTCCCTCAATAATTCTAAGAGTAGACAAGCAGGAGTAGGGTCCTCTATGAGGCCTGAACCTAGGTAAACCTTACGTCCCAGTGTGCTTGTTTTCTAGCCGATTGATGCCTCCAATGCTCCCCTCTTCTCCAAAACCCAAGTCCATACCAATGGGAATTGATGAGTTTAACCCTCGTCAGTTCCTCCATGCATCAGAGAGATATCTCTGGGTCCTCTTGGTAACACAATATCATAAGTAGTTTGCAAGCATGTGACTAATGAGATATATTGTATTACGAAATGAGTAAAGAGAACTGGCTAGTAATGAGATTGCACTAGGTATGGTGATACCGACGTATGTAACCTCGAGCAAGTAATATATCACAAGACAAAGGAAATTGTTTATATGATTGTTCGAATCCTCAACATCATGGTTCGATCGTTGAAGATCTTCATAGAATATGTGGAAACCATTATAGGCGTTCATGGTCGCATTAGACGCTATTGGTTATTGATCAAAGAGGTTATGTCAATCATGTCCACATGTTCTTGAACCGTAGGGTCACATACTTAACATTTGATGTCGCTATGGTAGCAAGGAGATATTAAGGTAGTGATATCGAATTTTGATTTGGAGTCTCGGATGCGATCCACGACATCACGAGGAGCTTCCAAATGATTATCTTCTTGGATGGCATAAAGTGATTAGCTTCTTGCATGGCAATTTTTGGTACAATCAAATATTTATGGCCGAAGAAGATTCGGCTAAAACAGTGTTTCAGTGCCCTAACTTTGTTGGTTTATTTGAGTGGTCAGTAATGACCTTCAGGTTAAAGAATGTGAGCGCCACTTAATGAAGATCTATGAATTTAATCTTCCATGATCTTCTTGTAGATATACTAGAAGTTAATAACAACTCTACTAGATCCCATAAAACTGGTCTAACCCGTAAAAAATCGATTTTTACAGTTTTTGGTCGGAAAATAAGCACTGAATATATCCTATAAAATGGCAAAAACCATAAAAGTTTTCCAGGTTTCTTCATATCAAACCCTTTGAACCACAAAAATCTAGTTTTAAGTTGCTTCGATGGAATTTTAGGCCAACCGTCACTAGAACTATGCAGACCTCTCCGGAATCCGGCCAACTCTGACTTTGCTTATCCATTCCTCTCTCTGAGCGACGCCCCCACATGCCCACATGCTTAGCTAGCTTAATGACTCATATGTTAAATGGGATCGTATGAGCACCTAGATGGGGGTGAATAGGTAATACTACAATTTTTTATTTTTTTAAATTCAGGCTTGGCACAAAGGTAAACTCTCTAAATATGCAACTACAGTGAATTTACCTAAACGATATAAATGAGTAAAGAGCGGTAAGAGGAATGAGGTAACCAAGAGTGGATCACGCAAAGACACTGGATTTAGTTACCACATTTCCTTCCTTTTGAGGGGGAGTACATCTATGTTGGAGGGGTGGACGGTACTAAGACCACCATGCCACAAAGGCATCACCCTATTCTCCGATGAATCTTGCCACAAGTGGCTTGGTCCACTCTTCCACTATACGGTACCCTTTGAGGCAGGAACCAACGCACTTACAACAAGCTCGAGGCACACATCTACAACTGAATTGGAGGCTCTCAAGTAGGACAACAAGCTATCACAACAAATCAAGATTAGCAATGGGAAAACGAGATCTAGGATTTCCAAAGAAACTCTAGATGCAAGGGTCCCTCAAGTGAATGAGGAGGCAATTCAGATCGCTTTGGTGATGATGTAGATCAATGCCTTCTCCTTCAATTCTCCAAATATCAAGACCATGGGTGGTTGAATGGAGAGATCGTGTGATTTTAGTGGCTCACAAAATTTTGTTCTTGAGTGGGGAATCGAGCAACCCTAGGTTGAAGATGGGGAGGGGTATTTGTACCCCTCCAGAATAGCCGCTTGGAGTCGTAGGGGGCAAATAATCCAACACAAGTGGGGGCCAGATAATATGGCCTAGGCAAAAATCCGGCCTAGAGCAAAAACTCTGGCACAAATATCTACAAGCCACGCATCTGTTCCTTAGTGAAATTTCCAAGGGGCCAGACAATCCGGCCCACTGAGAGGGGCGGATTATCCTACCAGGGCAAAAACTCTAGCACTAGCCAAAAATCTGAGGCAAATATTCGCACCCATATCAGAGAGACACGCCGTTTGGTCCTTAGTCGATTCTGGGAGGGGCAGATTATCCGGGCCTCGCTGGGGCTAGATTATCTAGCCTAGGAAAACATCCGGCCCAGAGCCAAAAATCTGGCCAAATATCCACCCCCATCTGAGAGTCGCGCTGCTGGTCCTTAGCCAAACTCGCCAGGGTCGGATAATCCGACCCTAGCCTAGAGCAGATAATCCAGCCTAGCAAGCTTGTTCTTACTAAATTTGAGCAGGGGATCTTTTCCATTCTTTTCTACCCGCAGAACTCAACACACAATTAGAATATCCATGGCTTTAATATCTAACACACAAAACACTAGGGATCAATAAATGCTCCTTCAATTTCCCCTTTTTGGTGTTAGATGACAATGCTAGGATTTTCAATAGAGCACTAATTTAAACAACAATAATCCCAAAAGCTAAAGAGACTCCCCTAAATGTGTGCATATAAGTAATTTGTAGTGGAATACAAATGCACAACATATAGGTTCAAAATTTCTTTATGAAATGGATACTAGGAATAGGGTGCAAGTAACCAAGAGACATCATAAAGTAAAGGTTGAGACTAGAGATAAATACCATACCATCCTACCATCCATAATATAGTCTCAACCATAGATAGATAAATCCATATATCTCATAAGATAAATCCGATAATTCCATATGTGTCTCACAAACATACTTAAGGATAGTCTCAACAACACACATATCAAATAGACATAAATGGTTCAACACTAGATAAAATGACACAAGCATAGATTGAAAACGCAAATAAGAGGGCAAATGCTGTTTGTGCCTGACCCATGCAAATACCTCGAACTCCTAATAGAACTACTTCTCCCCCTTTGGCATCGAAATGCCAAAAGGGGAAAAGAGCGATGCTAGCATACCTAGAACATCACTCGGACTCCTCGTACTCCTCAGAGGTGTCCTCATCATCATCAATAGTAGGAGGTGGATACGCCCTCATCGGGGCTGGAAATAGGTGCCTCTCCATGTCACCATAGTTGATCCCTGAGGTGTTCCACTTACTGTATGAAGTGTGAGCTGATTTCTGAGGAGGGTTACCATGAGCCCCAGAGACATGGTGAAGAATGAGATAATGAGTATGAGCCATGTCATGGCATTGACGGTAAGCCTTATACTGGCCCTTATGAGTGTCCACTCCCAAGGAAAGGATGTTGCGCTGAAACCAAGTAAGCTTCTTGACCTCTTTAGTAATGGTCGGAGTTGGAGGCTTCCTCCCACGCACTACAAGGATCTGGGCGGTTCATGACGATTTGATATCATCGTTGAAAGGGAAATGGATGTCGCCTAGAGGGGGTGAATAGGGGTTTTAAAATTATTACGGTTTAGGCTCTAATAAATGCGGAATAAAACTTAACGTTTAATTTATCAAGCCAAAACCTATATCCACTAGGTTCACTAAGTGCACCAACAACCTATGCTAAGCAAGACAAGCAACAAGGTGATATCAAGATATAATACTACCGGTGGGTGGCGGGTACTACCGGTGACACTCAGCCAACGGTCCAAAAACAGCGATGCGAACGAACATAAAAATGAGGACAGCCGGTACTATCGGTGGTCACCGGTACTACCGCCTGGGTCGGTACTACCGCCCAAGATTCCGACTGAAGTACCGACAGATAGCGCAAACTAGGCAGACAGAGTAATGAACCAAAAACGGGTTTACTGGAAATTGGGCCGGAATTAACACTGGTACTATCGGCGGCAAACTGCCCTAGCGGTAATACCGGTGGCTCGCCAGAACTACCGGCCAGGCAAAAACTTCAGAACCGAAACTACCACAACTTTTGCATCCGAACTCCAAACGAGATGAAACCAATTTTGTTGGAAAGATAACGACGAGTATAATCCAACAAAAATATGTTGAAATATTAGGTATCACCAAGGGAGAAAATACCATTAATATATGTGAGATATCCTCCAAGGTGTAGAGCCCGAAAACCTGCAGAAACAAAACCGCAATAAGATATGTAAGGGAAATCCGTTTTTGATGAACTAGAACTTGTTATGAGGATAACCACAAGCTCTAGATCCTCACATGGACAAGAACCAAACAATAACCAAGAAAGATGATGATATGTATGCAAAGGTTTGAGCTCTCTCCAAAAGATACGAACGAGTCACCCACTTGAGAGCCCCTCTTGATAGTACGGCTATCTATCCTAAATCCGGTCTCCCAACACTACAAGAGACCGGTAAAATAGAAACCCTATCAAGATCATACCTTTGCCTTGTGCATCCCACTTGAGCTTGATGTAGACGATCTTGTCACCTTCAAGATGGAACACCTTTCTTGATTGCTCTTGCTTGCTCTTTCTTGATGAAGACTTGTGAATGGCTCCCCATACTCCATGGGGAATCCTCTTCTTTGACCTTGTCTTCATCACTCCTTGAACACCGAGAAAGCAAGCTTTAAGCATGAGATCTTTTAGAGATGGCGCACCGTGAGCTTGCGCATCAATTCTTGATGATGATGTCTTGAAGAAATCCATGAGGAACCCCATCTTCTTCTTCCTTTTGTTCTTCAAGACATACTTGATTTTTTTCCCAATAGGCATAAAGCCCTTGGACAGTGCTTCTTCTTTTTCATCCTTGAAACCAACACATGGTCCAAGCGATGCCAATGGACAAACCTACAAGTGAGACTCAATTTACACATTAGTTCATAGGAATTATCATTAATTACCAAGACCACACATGGGGGTATACATGCCCTTTCAGTCGTGGATGGGGGTCAAAACATCATAGATGGCCATCCACGACGTATTCTATGGTGAAAAATAGGTCATGGACCTCACGTATAATTGAATCCGTGACATTTTTTCTGTCTAAAAACGTCACGGGCCGCCCATGACGTTCCTCCAATTTGGTCGCGACATACTAGATTGGCCCCTGGCCCAGGCCCGGTCTTTCGTGATGTTTTTATTTTGTAATGAAGGATGACACATGGCAGACGACACCGTGAGCTGCCGTCAGCGACGTTTGCTGACGCCATTGTTGCCGTCTGTGTTATCATCCCTATCAGGACGTTTATTTTTCGTCATGACTTGATTCTGTAACCGCCGCTTCCTTACGTCATCACGTCGTCTATGACGTCATGCCAGCCATGACGAATTTCGTTTCGTCGCTTCATGTCGCCGACAGGTAGACACGTGATCCATTCAAATGATAACACGTGGGTCAATTGCAGGACAAGACGAGGACCAATCAGTGCCAGACACGTATCGTCTAGAAGAAATGATGATGTAATAAGTCTCGTGACATTACTAACCATGACAGAAATATTTCGTAAAGAAACACTCAAGACGTTTATAGGATTACAATACATAATTTGACAGAAAATTTTAGAAAAAATGTTTCACTCTCGAAAAATGAATACCAGACTCAAATAAGATATAAGAAGGTTCAACTCATGCCAGACACATTTCCACAGATTCACCATATTGCCTGTTGTGGTTCGAACACGTGAGCTAACACTTGTTGTATTAATGCATTTGCCTCTTCTTGTTTCTTCCTCAGGTCTTCTTGTTTTTTCCGCATTGCTTGTAGGCCTTCCAAATACTTCAGCCTCCAGTGACACAGTGAAGTTCCACATTACCTGCTTTATGAACGTCGAGTTGAGCTTCTAGCTGAGACTTGGTTGGTTTTGAAGTACTTGCAAAGATGGTGATGTTCTTCAGGACAGTTGACTTTCTCTTGTTCTGAGATAGCACAAAGTGCACAGTGTCGATGGAAAGAATTGCTTCATCCTCTATGCCATCTTCTGGAGGATATGACACCAACTTGCTTTCCACGACTACCTACAAGTTTTAGGAATAAAATAGAATATGAGAAACCTAGCGAGCAAAACCCAAGTGGATTGGAGTGGTTTGGAGAGTATTAAGAGGGGTTTTTGACTTAGTTAGGATTCAATCCCCCTCAATACACTTAAAACCCGATGAACCCACATGCAACCGAACAAGGCCTGATAGAAATCGCCGTCTGGCCTCCCAATGGCGGAGCCAGCTTCATTGTGGAGCATGGGCAAGGTTTATATGCTACTATTTTGACCAAAATTTGCCCCAAGAAATCTTATTTAGGCTATTTTTTTTATACTCAAAAGAGATTAGCAGCCGAAGCCCGGACAGCCGTCCGGGCATGCCGGGCTGAAGTCCACTGTGGCCTCCCACGACCAGACTCATGGCCATGTGGACCCACCCATGCTCAAAGCCCTTTCATCCTTGGTTCCACTCGGGCGTGACGGTGTGATCGATCGTACGTGCAACTTGTGCTGTTGCACCAGCGAGCCACATGTGCAGACGCCTCGTCACCAACGACAGCACTCTTGTTCAGCTCGCAGCTCGCGACCCGACCGACGTACGTACGCTGGACAGATCAGTGCCTCGATGTTGTCGAGTTTGCTGCGTGCTGGCTACAAGATCGAGCCATAACGATCAAGCAGAGCACGCTGGTAATGAGTAGATGTAGATTGACTAATCCCCACGCCTTGCTCGTGATGAGTGAGACTCTACATGCGGCGTGGATCGGATCGATGTACATATGCCCTTTAGAGGGAAAAATAGTTATTTACCCAAAATTTCACTAGCCTTGGATTATATATCCAAAGTTGATTGTCTATTAGTAAAATACCCAATAGGGGCTTCGGTGTAAAATTATTTTAACAACCAGCCCCTCTAATTGTAGCAGCACAATAAAGGACAATATTGCCCAAGAGTAATGACACGGAGATGATACAAAATGTTCGTTGGGCTATGTTCAGTCGACTAGATTAGAAACCCTCGCCGGATCAGCTTTAGCATGCGTGTGTGTGCCTCCGCCGATGCGGCTCCCAGCGGCAGATCAACCACGACGCGTCCGTCCGTAGTCACGTTGCCGCTGCTTAATGTCCGTCCTCAAAGCCATCTTCTTGTAAGCGACACCGTTGGCGCGGCATCAACACCACTGTCCCCTATAATCTTTTTTTTGAACGGTAAGGGGTCTGGAAAGACCCCGATGCAGCATTCCATTAACACAACGGTGGGAACAAATTTACACATAGGCCCGAAAATAATTCGAAGGGCTGCGCTAACAAAGAGAACCTCGGGAAAGAAAATAAAAAAGCAATTAGGTCCTTGTTCTCCTCCACCGACGGCGAGCCTCCAACTCCAGCCACCCATCCGTCGCCGGGGACGCACCACTTGGCTTCGAGAGGGCGACGAACGCCGGAGATGAGTTTGCGAAGATGCCTCCGTCTTGGAGGTTGAGAGGACGCAACTCTGGCGTCGAAGTTGGCCGTCAAAATGGCCGAAGATCGTGCGGGCGCTCCTGCCCGATGCGTGATGAGCTCTGTGCTGTAGCAGGCCTGGCTGGAGAGCCACCGGCTGACCGTCGCTGCTACAACTTCTCCTCTCGCCACCGAGGCCGGCCAGAGAAGCACGACGGGGAAACTCAGCAGGAGGTAGCCACCCAGGCGCAAAGACCTTATGAGGGAAGTCGTCGCAGATGCTAGGGCGCCCCACTCCTAGCTTCAACCACTGAAGCATCCAAGCAGGGTCCCGGATCTCCAGCAGATGTGGGATCGGGTCAGAGCGACTCCACATCGAACTTACAGGCCACCACGAACACTGCGCGACCCAAGCAACGTCTTCCACCCTCCCCTCGCCACCGAGGCCGGCCGGAGAGGAAAGACCGCCACTAGATCGGCAGAAGTCGTCGCCGCCAACGCACTTATTGAAGAGGCCTCCGCCCTCAGCCCGAACCCTAGCAAGCTCCCACCACTAGAGCCGACCAGATCCGAGCAAAAACGGCCACCCGCCTCCGTGCACGAACGCCGGGGGGGGGGGGGGGGGGGGGGCAGGCCTATCGGCATCTTGCCAAACGCCACATGGGCAAACACCAAACAACCTAGACCTAGACCTACGACTCCTACGGCGAGAGCCCCACTACCTAACCTACCTGCGCCGGAGCCATTCCTCGACCGGCAACGCCGGCGAGGTCGGCTTTGGAGCGGCCCGGCGCCCACGGGAAGAGGAAAGGTGACTGTAGCAGGAGGGCGGGGGAGAGGAGAGCTGCTGATATATGTGTAAATGTGCTCGCTGCCTTGTTCTGTCCCCTAAAATCTTATATCGCTGATAGATTTTTATTTCTGCTCATCTCGATGCTTCCGCTGTACCTCCCGATATTTATGCATGTTGGGCTGGTGACATGTGACAATATTGCTTGAGTCTGAGGTGAATTAGTGGTACTGCTAATCGGTTTCGTTAAGATGTTATTATTATTTTATTGTTTAGTTTACAGAAAACCTCCTTTGGATAGATTATAAAAAGATTTAATCTTGTTGTGACTATTTTACCAAAGGACAATCAACTTTAGGTATATGATCCAAGGCTAGTCAACTTTTGGGCATAATAACCAATTCTCCCTTAGTATTTTTCCCCTATTGCTTACGGAAAACAGTACGTACGTACTAGTTCTAGCGAGAATTACTATATGTCTTTCCATTCGATCGAGACACTATACTTGCCGTGATTCAGTCAACGGAACTGAAGAACCAGCGCCCATCAACGAGTTTCCATTCCAAGTGTGGAGTTGTACCAAAAATGAATTTCAATTCAAAACAAATGTTGCTTGGTCGACATTCAGCAATATGTTTTCTAAAAAAATACTCTCTCCGTCCCAAAATAAGTGACTTGAGTTTGTCTAAATTCGCATGTACCTATATATATTAAAATGTGTCTAGATATATCCGAATCTAGACAAACACACGTCACTTATTTTGTGACGGAGGGAGTAGACGACATTCAACTATATGTACACGCCGGTTTGGTGCCCAACTCGCACGGCTCGCCTGGTCGTATTTTATAGTTAGGTACTACCTCTTCTCCTAGAAAAAGGCGTATACACTTTTCGTGAATTAGAATAATGTATAAAGTTCAGCCAAAGTTATGGAAAAATATATTATGAATGATGACACTGTGTGGACATAATATGGGAATGCATGTCATGATGTATCTAATGACATTGATTTGTCATTAAAGAAGTTGATAGTTTTTCCAAATAAAATTAGTCAAAACTTACATCATTTCACTTTAAGAAAAATATATATCTTATCTTATAGAACGCTGGAGAAATGAACGCCTCACCGTCGAGTTTGAGCTCTAATTGGGCTCAAGTTACCGAAAGAGGAGTGGGGATCTATCCTTTTCATCGTTTGTTTTTTTAGTTTTTTATTTGTCTTCCTAGCGGCATCGCCGAGGTGGAGGCGACGATGGCCTTTTCCTACCCTATGGACGTCTGATTTGGAGTCAACGAAGGGCCCGTGAGGATTAACATCGCTGGATATGTTGATTCTCTTTGAATCTCAGCAATTGGAGTGTCTATCAATGGGGTTTCTTCTGTCAGTGGAGATCTACGGATCATCAAGAAGCTTCATCGACGGTTACTTCTCCCTCTTTGTCTCCGTAACGGATGTGATCTTCTAAACCCGTCCAGCGACTCCCCGTCCACAACCAACAAAGTCAGGCCGGCTCAGGGAGGAGCGGCGTGCTGAAACGGTATGGGGTTGAAGACGGAGGGCATCTCGAGGATTTCGTTGTAATTTTTGTTTTTCTTGGTGTGCTTTGTACTTTCGTATGTTTTTAATGCCAGGTACTTTGCACAAAATAGAAGTTACCGACAGAGCAGATACTAAATAAACTATCCCCCACGCCTTAGAGCATCTCCACTCGCCCCCCACCCCCCATACGGGGTCCGGCGATTGGCCTTATGGGGGCACTGGCGCAGCTACCTCCTATCAGGGGTCACCGCCTTCCAGTCACCGCCCCTAAACGGCCCCCAATTGCTATTGCAAATTTAAACATTCAAAAGATCGCCGGAAATTAAGCATGGTTTTGCCGCCACCGGGCACAACATAGTTCAAATCACCGGAATACAAGTCCATTGGTAGTCAAAATAAACATGTGAGGAACACAAAAATCAAATGGGCAGATACCGCGGTAGGAGGCACCTCTGCGGTCGCCGACGGCGGAACGGTGGTGCTGGCATGGGTGCAGATCGGGGTCGGGGTCGCAGTCGCCGGTGTCGGGCTATTGTTCTGGTTGGCGGTCGCTCGGTTCTCAGAGAGGATCAAGGCGCGCTGATCAACACACCACGCCCTCACCTTGGCGTACATGTCCTTCGTGTCGACCATCAAGGGGGAAATCATCCGCCTGCGCCTCCGCCGTCCTGCACAGCCTCGAGTTCTTCTCCCTCAGCTGGTGGCTGGCGTTCTCCACTTGCCGGCGCTGGATGTCGAACGACCACTCCGCGTTGGTCATCCCCTCCGGTCGCTGCTTGTCGGCCTTCCCTTTCTTCGCGGGTGCCGACGCGTGGGGAGATTGGTACCTCTTCGGCGGCATGGTGGTGGCGGCGGGTGGCCACGGGAGAGGAAAGGTTAGGCGGGGAAATGGCGGGAGTGGGCGGCGATGGGGGAAATGGCCGGACTGGGTGGCCTGGAGGGAAAATGGAGGGAAAAGAGAGGAGAAAGGGGAGAGAAGATTTTGGTGTCCCGTGGATAGGGCTGGTCCGCCAGCTTTTTCAAGTTACGCTGGCGCCCCCGATTGATCCCCTCACGTTGGGTTCGGCCTAGTGGCGTCGGATGTTTAGTTCGGCCGTGTCTACGCCATTTTAGTTTTGGAGGGCTGGACGAGTTTTTTTACGCAAGCGCCCCCATTTTACCCCTTTGGGGACCTTTAGGGGGACGAGTGGGGTGCTCTTAGCCGTGGTGAGCGAGACACGCTGAAGACTCTTTAGCTTTTCTAATTATCTCGTTCAGACCGCTAAAGATGGAGTGACATGGAATGCATTATGGCATTACATGTTCGTGTCTCGTTCCCTCATTTCGTGAAAACAGTTGATGATGCATGTAACCCCTGTCAGGGTATGTGCCAGCACTGCCATCCCTCCCATGTTACCACCCACCGATGAAAACACGCATGCATGCCCGCCATGACTTCTCTGTGCTCTCGATCTCTTGGCGGTCAGCACGAAGAGGAATGCGCTAGCAGCCAGCGATTCCACTTTGTCATCTACTATTCCCGATCGAGCGGCCGAGCCGGTCTGCTCACGCACAAGCTGCACAGTAGTCCCTCGTTTTAAAATATAAAACGTTTTAGCTTTGTAAAAAAAATATATCTAGTTATTTTTTAGTGTGCAGGTTCATTTAGGTTCTATACACTAAAAAACGTCTAGATACACTATCTTTACAAAACTAAAACATCTTATATTTTGAAGGATAGAGTAGGTTCCAAAGCTCACCAACCACATGCCCTGCCACACTCACTCGACTGACTAGGCAGTACGATCGATGCATATGTGTAGAGCTGATACTCCCTCCGTTTTAAAATATAAGACAGTTTTAACTTTATGAAAAGACTGTATCTAGACACTTTTAATATATAGGTTCACTCTAAAGATAGATGAATCTACACACTAAAAAAGTCTATATACATTAGCTAAAACATTTTATATTTTAAAACAGAGGGAGTACGTGCCATGTGCTCCGTAGTCCATATATCCGGTATCTCCCGTACTACGTGGCGTCGTCTTCCATTACCTGGCCTGGCGCGCTCACATGCGATCGAGCGGGCACGGATGCAGCTAGCTGCAACCTCAACAATCCGAGACCAGGACCACGTGAGCCGAACCCAACCATGGCGCGATGCGTGGGTGGGTGGATATGCCGCGTCGAACGAGCAGCTGGCATGTTAAAAGAACAGTGTGTCTGCTGGTACGGATCGAACGAGCTCCATGATCTGTAGTGCTACTATGCATCCGCTTCACCTATCCTAGTCCTGTAGACTCGCCGTATCTCGCTCGGTCTGCAGGCCACTCGCCAACCATCATCGACGGCGAGAACCCCTGTACATACGCCTCTTCAAAGGAAAATGGACGCCGTCTAAAGGAGAGGTGAATATGTGTTTTAAAATTATTACGGTTTAGACTCTAATAAATGCAGAATAAAACTTAACGTTTAATTTATCAAGCCAAAACTTATATCCACTAGGTTCACTAAGCGCACTAACAACCTATGCTAAGCAAGACAACCAACAAGGTGATAGCAAGATAATATACTTCAAGCACGAAGGTTATCACAATGTAAATTGCATAAGTAAAGGACTCGGTTGAGAGATAACCGATGGACGCGGAGACGATGATTTGTTTCCCGAAGTTCACTCCAAAAAAGCTACGTCTCTGTTGGAGAGGTGCGGGAGCGCAATGTACTTCGAACACCACAAGTGGCTCACCTCGAGGTGTGGTGGCTCGATGCTCACCCAACGCCACACAAGCCCTCACCCCAAGATGCGAAGGCACACAACCTACCGACGCCACAAAAGACTCACCCTATTCTCCCGTGAGCTCGCCACAAAGGCCTACTCACGTTCTACTATGGGACACTTGAGGGCGGTCACCGAACCCGTACAAGGTTGGGGCAATCTCCACAATTCAATTGGAGGCTCCCAACAATAATGCCACAAATGATACAAAGCCACAAAAGGCAATAAGGCCACAAAAGGCTACAAGACCACAAAAGGTCAACAATCCAACCACACAACCGTCTAGGGTTCTAAGAACCCAAGAGAAACAAGCCCAAGGGCTTAAACTCGCCGAATCTCCGAGGAGAACTCAAACCTATGCACCAAATGCAAGAGGCAAGTCCTCTCTCAAATTCCACCAAAGCTACAAAAACTATTGGGGGAATAAGGGAGGAAGAACACAAGAGGAGAACACAAAACTCTTCAAGATCTAGATCCCAAGGATTCTTCACAAAGAAGGGATTTTGCTTGGTGGGGCTTGTAGATCTAGATCTCCTCTCTCAAATCTCTCAAAAAGATGCAAGAATCATAGGAGGGGAAAGAGCAAGATCTTCAAGGTCAACAATGGAGGAGAGAGAAAGCCAAAACCGAGAAGAACAAGTGTTGGGGCCGAAGGGGAAAGGGGAGCTCCTTTTAAAGGGCTCCCCGATCTGCCCGTTACTCACAGATCCGCGCACGGACAGTAGTACCGGTGGGTGGCCGGTACTACCGGTGGCACCCAGCCAACGGTCAGAAAACAGCGAGAGAACGAACAAAAACGCGATCCTGGCCGGTACTACCGCCGCTTCGCCGGAACTACCGGTGGCAAGAATGTCCTAGCGGTACTACCGCCTGAAAATCCGGTCCAAGTTCTATCAAATACGCACACCAAGACAGAGATGGTACAGAACCAAAATCGGGGTTGCCAGAAGTTGGGCCGAAATTACGACCGGTATTACCGGTGGCATTTCTGCTCGAGCGGTACTTCCGGCGCCTGGTCAGCACTTCCGGTCAGAGAAACTTCAGAAACCAAAATTGCAATAACTTTCACGTCCGAACTCCAAACGAGACGAAACCAATTTTGTTGGAAAGATAGCGACGCGTAGAATCCAACAAAAAGTCGAAATATTGGGTATCACCAAGGGAGAAAATACCATGAATATATATGTGAGATACCTTCCAAGGTGTGGAGCCGAAAAACCCGCAAGATCAAAAATGTAATAAGATATGCAAGGGGAATCCGTTTTTTGATGAACTAGAGCCTGTTATGAAGAACAAATTCTAGATCCTCACATGGACAAGAACCAAACAATCAACGAAGAAAGATGATGCTATGTATCCAAAGGTTTGAGCTCTCTTTGAAAGATACGAACGAGTCACCCACTTGAGAGCCTCTCTTGATAGTACGGCTATCTATCCTAAATCCGGTCTCCCAACACTACAAGAACACTACAAGAGACCGGTAAAATAGAAATCCTATCAAGATCATACCTTTGCCTTGAGCATCCCACTTGAGCTTGATGTAGACTGTCTTGTCCTTCTCAAGATGGAACACCTTTCTTGATTGCTATTGCATGCTCTTGTTTTATGAAGACTTGCGAATGGTCCTTCATACTCCATGAGGAAACCTCTTCTTTGACCTTGTCTTCATCACTCCATGAACGCCAAGGATGGCAAGCTCCAAGCATGATATCTTCTAGAGATGGCGCACCGTGAGCTCATCAAATCTTGATGATGATGTCTTAAAGAAAGCCATGAGGAACTCCATCTTCTTCTTCTTCAAGGCATACTTGATCTTCTTCTTCTACTACTTGATTCCAATAGGCACAAAGCCTTTGGACGATGCTTCTTATTTTTCATACTTGAAACCAACACATGGTCCAAACGATGCCAATGGACAAACCTACATGGTCCATAGGGATTGTCATTAATTACCAAAACCACACATGGGGGCATCATGCCCTTTCACCTCTCCTTCATCAGTATCTTCATCTGCGTGAGTCCCTTGAATCGGATCCAAGTACATAGTTGGAGCAGACCCGTATACATCTAAAAAACAAGCTCTAAAGGAGTTTGAAAATACTAGTGGAACTAATTAAGATATGGAAAATGATACTACTCTCCCGGGGATCGATAGATTTGATCCCCCAGGTCGCAGCTCACGTCCACGCATAGTTAGGCCAGAAAAAAAAAGTATAGTACCTTATCTCTTCACCCATCACCAACCGCAAAAAAGATCCCACGCGTGGCCGTCGCCTCCTCCAGAGCTCCGTGCCTTGGAGCGCCGCCATGCCGGGCTTCTGCTGGACCGCCGTCGAGCCGCTACGCTGGAGCAACGCCGTGCTGGGAGCGCTGCCGCACAAAAGCCCCTTTCGCTAGAGCGTCGTCGCGCCGTCGTGCTAGAGAGCCGCCGCGCCGGCCGCCCCTTCCGCTAGACCGCACTGGAGCGCCGCCGCGCCGGGCTGCGTCGAGCTCCGCCATGGCTACGTCGCTCCACTCCAGCTCCGCCGTTCCTTGTCCTGCTACGGTGCTGCCATAGGAACAAGGCCACGGTGATAGTGCTATGATGGTGGACATCGGCTGCTACACGCGGCGATGACAGCGGCGACTGCTACACGCGGTTTTGTGACGGCGGTTGCTACACGTGGCCGCCGCCGTTGCGCTAATGTTGTCTTTATCCTTGCTACATGCGGCAAACGTCCTTGCTACAAGCTGGCGTTGGGTCTGCTACATGCGGTCGGAGGTGGCGCTACGAGCGGCTGCGCTAGGTGCTACCTTGGGCGAAGCGGGCACTTCTATTTTTGCTACATGATTGTTTTTTTTGCTATGTTTTTGTTTCGCTTTTGCTACATTGATGTTATCTATATGCTACACTATTTTCGGTATAAATTTTGGGCTATGAATTCTGACGATGTCTCCGGCGAAGTCATCTTTGCTACAATAGGACAATTTTTTTCTACAACCGATTTGTGTTATTGCTACAATTGTGTAATTTTTTTTTGCTTCAACGTCTTAGGCGAGGTTTTTCCCGACGAGGCTCCGGTGATGTTTCTCCGGCGAGGTCACCGACGAAGTTGGATTTGCTACAATAGGATTTTTTTTGCTACATACGTTTTCTAGTTTTGCTACAATAGCATAAAGTTTTTGCTACAAGGTCTTCGGCGAAAGTCTCCGGCGAGGTCTCTGGCGAAAGTCTCCGGCAAGGTATGTTTTCCTACATTAGCATTACTTTTTTGCTACACGATCGCCGGTGAGGTATCCGGCGAGATCTCCGGCAAGATCCAGTCTATTTTTGTATTTTCTAGACCGAACCATTTTTGCTACATGTAGCAAAAGCGGGATTTGTTGTAGCAAATATGTGTGATTTTGTAGCAAAAGCAGGATTATGGCGTTTTCTGGGAACACATGGCGGCCTGTCGACCCGGGGGATCAGGGGGAGTTATCCCACAGGAGACGCCTAGAACGCCCCTTAAGATATGGTAATTGATGGCGCCTTATGACATGCATCACAAACTAACTCATGATGATGTTTGTTTGAATCAAAAAGATTGTTCTCCTTAAACTTGATGGTCAATAGTAAACGAAGGATGGCCAAAATGCCTACGCCAGTGGTCGGCTGGAACCGATCGAGGACTTCCATGGGTAAACGGCTTGGAGCAAACGAATAGAGGAACGATCATGGGTATGAATGTGCTAACCAATATGCACTATTTTCATACCTGACACACTCGCCGTGTGCACCAGATAGCGGTCATGAATGGAGAGAGTTTCTCCAGCTCCACTGTGATGTGATCGGTCTCCCCGGTGTCCATATACCAATAGGTATCGATGTCGTAGGACGTTGTTGTAGAATTGTTGTCTTCTCCTAGGTCACGGGCATTGGTGTCTTGAATTTCTTCTCAAAGCGTTACCAGCACCGGAACACAATATTACTTTGACACAAATCTGGCACACCGTATTTGGGCCAGCCTTGTATTTGTTGGAGCCACCCCCCATTGCTACGATACCTATGCGGCTGGTTCTCAATGAAGATCGCACTGGCATGGCCATCTCAATCACAGGCGGAGCCCGGTTTTTTTCCTCCCTATTTGAGTCGGGTCGTTCAACCCTCCTCGACCCCTCTGCCACACACTGCCAGGGCCTCCAACGCCAGCCGCGAGGGCGCCAGCAGCCGGCAGAGCCATTCCCAGCCGCCCAGGTAGCGCACAAGCGCACGTCACAAGCACATCACAATCGGCAGAAGCAGCGCTAGCTCAGCTCAAGCTCTTTGTTCTGACTTCTGAGGTCACATATGGACTCTGACGAGGAGGCTGAGTGGATTCAGGCTCAAGCATAGGAAGAAGCTGAAGAAGTGGTAGAAGGCTTGAGAAGTGTCAAGAGGCAAAGCCAAACTGTCCAACAGCAGGTTCATTTCCTTTTGGACTCTAGATTTTAGTTGTATTTTTATGTATACTTGTTTAGCGACTAGAAGTGTTTAGGAGATTGTTGAAAGAATTATTTTGATTTCAATGTTGTAGAACAATGAACAAGCAAATGTTCCATAAATCTTTGATTTAGCCAATGTCATTACTGATCCCAGAGTTCGGAGACCAATTGAGTTATATGTTACCCCTGAAATGATAGATAAAATGAGATGGGCATATTTGTCGAGAGGCCGTAATTGGTTAATTGGTGATAATTTTCCCAAATGTCAATTTGGTCCGGATTGGTCGTCATTTCTAGATGCATGGTATGACAAGTATGATTGGTTAGAGTATAGTATCTATAACATTGGTCCATAACGTATCTTTAATTTTTGATGGTTTCATGCTAATAATATGCTTTTGACACTCTTTTTGTATAAAGTTTATGATTTATTTGGAGTAACCTACTAATAGTTGCAAAAGTGTACAATGTTCTTGTTTTATACTTTGATGTGTAGGAATTACTAAGAATACAAGTGAAAACCTTGTTGGAGTCAAACTGGGATTTTTCCAGAAATCTGTCTCAGAACTCTTTTTAAAGATGGTCACGTTTCGGGTCGAAGACGGCATCAAACGGAAAACTCTTCAACTACAAATTTGTTGGAAATTTCACGAAAAACGTTTTTGACATAAAATTTAGTTGATTCCGAGTCCGAACAGGCTCTTAGGCCCGATTTACTGCAGCCCAAGGTGGGTTGACGGAAATTCGAGAAGCTATATAAAGAGAGGAAACCTAATTCGCCCAGGGCATCTCCACCCACGAATTTACAGGCACCAAAGCCACGTTTTTGCCTCCCCTATGGATCCCATCTCCATGGGGGAGGGATCCCAAGAAGCCATGAAGGAAGGGGGCTAAGGGGCGGTGCTCCCCCATGATACCAGCGGCAGGGATGGAGTCCCCCGCGCCGCCGCTGGCGCCGTCGCCGCCCTATTCACCATCTTCACCGCCATCTCTGTCACCTAATCCTTCTAGTATGCACTGGTTCAGCCTTCCAGACACCTCTGTACCGTCCTATGTAAACATGGTAATTGATGTTATAAGTTATAATCCTATGATCTATGTCATGTTTGTGTAGTTTCTTTGTTCTTAGATTGAATGGTTTAACGTCTTTGGTTCATTAGAGTTGTATGTTGATATGGTACAGTCCTTTGGTGTCCATTATATTTGTGCGCGCATGGATTAAACATCATAAGGTTTGTAGTATGTGTAAAAGGAAGGGAGAGTTCTGTCGGAGTGACAGAAACCTGAGGACATGAACCGGAACGTTGCATGTATGGAGTAAGAGGACCATTAAAATTAAGGCTATGGTTGGAGAAACTTTAATGCATTGATTAGTACTTACGGATGTTTGCTAACAATCCAATCATACAGTACATGTAATTCCAAGTAGTGAAGCGCATGTATATTTAGCCTCTCCCACATAGACAACTGCATCGAAGACAATGAACCCGATCTATTCGCTATTTAAACTTGGACAAAGCCATCATAATTACCACCACTATTCCACACTCATGGTTCTGTTAGTTTAGTGTATTTTATTGCTGCAGCAACTAGTTTTACTTTCTTGTTATTTATTATTATGCAAAGCTATCTCTTTTACTTGTATTGTTGCTTTAGTTTTATTTCCTAGATAATGCAAATGTTTAGTGTGCGTAGATTTGTATCAGTGGTTGATAGAACGTGAGAGAACATTTATCCTACCTTTAGCTCCTCGTTGGGTTTGACACTCTTACTTATCGAAAAGGCTACACACGAACCCTTATACTTGTGGGTTATCAAGATCTTTTCTGGCGCCATTGCCGGGGAGCAATAGCATGTGGGTGAATATTATTGTGTGCACTTGTTTGTTTTATCTCTAAGTAGTTTTTACTTTTAGTTTTAAGTTGTTCTTTATCATAGTATGGATAGGCAATGCGAATTACAAAAAAAATTAGTTGTACTTATTACCTAAAAATGTTTTCAAAAAGGAAAGTGATTGGAAAGATGAGTAATGGTTAAGTGGGGGTCGACCTTGAACACTTGTGTTCATGCCTATGAAACCAAAACAAATCTTCCCATGGAAGCTTTTCAGTTAAAAACCGCAGGAAAGAATGGGAAAGTTTTTGTGTTGAAGTTTTTTCACAAAGAATAAGGAACACCAAACAGAGACATTGAAGAATGGCCAAAAGTTTCTTCAATAACCCCTCGGTTTGCAAACCTTTAAACTTTGTTTTTTGAGCAGCATAGAAACTTGAATAAATTTGGAGCGTCTGTATCTTTTTATTTATTTGTCTTAGCATCAAACACATGTTACATTTGTTTTCTTTGAGTCTTGGAAGTTGTTACCTTTGTAGCAACCGCTCCTTATCCTTTTTATTTGCTTTTTGTGCCAAGAGTAACCTCTAATAAGAGAAATAATGATTGGGAAAGTTGTTGTCCTCAAACAGATTTTTGTGCTTCACCATAAAAATTGGTGTAAAATCTCTGTACGTCGTTTTGAGGCGTGAATTCTTGTGCTTCTGCCTCATGTTGTTATCCAACTTTAGTTAGTTCAATACTTTTCGATTTGAGCAACATAAGGTCTTCGAAAAAAATGGTTTTTACCTACTAGTCTGTTATGACAGATTTCTGCCATTATTTGTATTTGCTTCTTGTTGGTTCCTTTTTGGATGCTCTTTGAGGAATTGATCTTTTTGAGGAAAGTGCTTCAGTAGCTTGTGTTTTAATGGAAGTTTTATTGGTGTTGAAACTTAACCTAAATACTTATTATCTTGAGTGAACTAATGTTGCTAATAAAAATTGTGTGAAGTTTTGTATGAAGGAAAAATTTTAGGTGTTAAGGAAAGAATAATGTAATGAGATGAAGAATGGACTAAATCTCAAGCTTGGGGATGCCACCCCGTGTCACCCCAATAAATATCCAAGAAGTACAAGCATCAAAGCTTGGGGATGCATTCATCAATAAAATCGCAGGTTCTTCCAAACACTTCATTTTATTGTTTCATGCACAGTTGTGTTGTTCTTGGAGCGTCTTCATTTTTGTTTCTGGTTTTCATTTGCTTGGTTTACTTAGTTTTCTTGAATAAATTGGTTGGACCCCCTCTTTCATATATTAGTTTTCAAATAAGTGTGGTTTGGATTGAAAATAGTAGGAAAAGTTCATGCTTAAGTGGTAAAAGGAGCTCGTTTTTTACGGTGGCCCGTGCTTTGTCATGTCATGCTTGATATTGTTTTGGCTTTATGCTTAGTGATTTTTGTTGTAGCATGACATGTTATAAACAATTGAGATTGCTTAATGTGCCTTGAAAGAGTCATGCGTTGTTTTAGCATATTAAAGCATAGTATTGTGGTATTCTCCTTTGATGCTTTATTTGGCTTGACTTACAAACGCTTCATTTTTATTGTTTCATGCACAATTGTGTTTTTCTTGGAGCGTCTTCTTTTTAGTTTTCGTTTTGGTTTTTCGTTTGCTTGGTTTGTTTAGTTTTCTGAATAAATTGGTTGGACCCCCTCTTTCATACTTTGGTTTGCAAATAGTTTGGTTTGGTTTGGAAAAGAGTAGGAAAGTTCATACTTATGTGGTAAAAAGAGCTTGTTTTTGACTGTGGACTATGCTTTGGCATGCCATGCTTGGTATTGTTTTGGCTTTATGCTTAGTATTGTTTGTTGCAGCATGACTTGTTATAAACAATTGAGATTGCTTAATGTGCCTTGGATGAATCATGTGTTGTTTTAGCACATTAAAGCATAGTATAGTGTTAGTCTACTTTGATGCTTTATTTGGGTTGACTTAGGGCATGCTCACACCATGTTATGACTATCCAAAGTCACCATAGCCTTTATGATCCTTTAGTTTTCAACTTGTAGTATCACTTTATGCTTTGATCAATGATGTTTTGTCGTTCTGCATGATTATGGCCATTATTGCTCTCTTAGTTTGTCGCTCCCAGTTATTTGCTAGCCTCCACAACAAAGTATGAGTTCCACTCATGCATCCAACTCCCTAAACCAAGTTATTCCAAAGAGTCCACCATACCTACCTACTAGCTTATGCTATTCCAAGTATATTCATGCTTTTGTTTACCTTCCACTTGTTATGAGAAAACTAGTGATTAAAGCTCTCACGAACTTGATGGCACACTTTAATTTACTTGCCCTTAATAATCTTGAACCATTGTGTCTTCTATGTTGTATATGCTTGCACTTATTCGTCGGGAATTAGCAGAACCATGCTTTCATGGGGAACGCTTTCAACATTGCACTTGGTACTTGTACCTAGTTGATATCATGCTCTTTTGTATATGGATGTCGTCGGTGTGAAATGAAAGGGGAGCTTGTAAGTCCATGGAGTTATGTATATGTGTTAGAGAAACGCCTAGGCCGTTGGTCTAATCCATGCTGACATGGTGGAAACCTGCAGTGTAACCATAATGAGCTGTCTATGAAGCATTCTTCTTATTAAAAAAAGAGTCCTATATTGAGAAAAAAGAGAAAAAGAAAAAAAAAGATACTATGAAAAGAGGAAAGAGAGAAAAAAGCACCATATTCCCATGGTAAACAAGAAGAATGATGAGATGCTCGTTGTCTGCTTGCCTTGTCATTTTGATATGGGGATTCTTCCGTATCATCGGGCAAGGGGTACCCCGTTGGCGGTTCTCAATGATACACATGTACTTATGATGACAAGAACTTACCGGTGACTAAACTTGAGTAGCATGAGGAGCGGCCCTCGTATACAAGGGACATGAGATTTCTGACTTATACTTCGTCAAGCATGTACACCATAGTTTGTTCACTTTAACCTTAATCACTTCAAGATGCTTATGATAGGGGCAATGAGAGCTGAAAGCTATAAGTACCATAATTTTTGGAAGCTCTTTATGAGACTTGAATCCCTACTTCTTTTTACAAAAGGCTTTTCTTCCACCATTACATTGAGTCTCCACCGTCTATCTTTATGCACTTACTTTGAGAGCATAGTGGCCATTCTTAGTTCTATGTGCATTGTCCCAAGACTAGTTGATTGATGCATAACTTGTTATTGCTTGTTTGAAACTATTGTATCTAGTCACTCTTATGAACTTTGAAGGTGTCCTATGCATTTATATTTGCTACTCTATTGAGGGACAAGCTGAATACTATTATGCTATGTTTTCTTTATGTGAAACAAACAAACGTCTTGCAAAGCATTGTTATTCATGAATCTTTTGTTTGTGCCTTTTCATGTTGCATCATAGTTTCTTTGCTTATTGCTAGAACTTTGTCTTTCATGTTATGATTGAAGTACTATGATCCCAGCTTTGAATGTTTTGCAAATACTTTGATCAAGTCTTTGATGGTACTACTGGTCGTGCGCGTATCTGTGAGTAACAGGCAGATCGAGGAGCCCTTTAAAAGGTGCTCCCTTTTCCCCTTCAGGCCTAACTTGCTCTTTCTTGGTTTTTGGATTTCTCTCTCCTCCATTGTTGACCTTGAAGAGCTTGCCCTCTCCCCTTCTCCCTCCTATGATTCTTGTATCTTTTTGAGGGATTTGAGAGAGATCTAGATCTACAACCCCACCAAACCAAATCCCTTCTTTGTGAAGGAATCCTTGGGATCTAGATCTTGGAGAGTTTTGTGTTCTCCTCTTGTGTTCTTCCTTTGTTATTCCCCCAATAGCTTTTGTATCTTTGGTGGAATTTGAGAGAGAAGGACTTGCCTCTTGCATTTTGTGCATAGGTTTGAGTTCTCCTCGGAGATTCGGCGAGTTCAAGCCCTTGGGCCTCTTTCTATTGGGTTCTTGGAACCCTCGACGGTTGTGTGGAGTGGTGGTGTGTTCTTGGGGCCTCCAATTGAGTTGTAGAGATTCCCCAAGCTTGGCCCATTGTGGCATTGTGGAGCCTTTGTGGCATTTCTTGGGAGTCCTCCAATTGAGTTATGGAGTTTGTCCCAAGCCTTGTATGGGTTTGGTGACCGCCCTCAAGTGTTCCATAGTGAAACGTGAGTAGGCCTTTGTGGCGAGCTCACGGGAGAATAGGGTGAGCCTTTTGTGGCGTCTGTAGGTTGCGTGCCTTTGCATCTTGGGGTGAGGCCTTGTGTGGCGCTAGGTGAGAATCGAGCCACCACACCTCAAGGTGAGCCACTTGTGGCGTTCGAAGTACATTGTGCCCCCACACCTACTTCGGGAAACAAATCATCGTCTCCGTGTCCATCGATTATGTCTCAACCGAGCCCTTTACTTATGCAATCTACATTGTGATAGCCATCGTGCTTGAAGTATTTTATCTTGCTATCACCTTGGTGCTTGTCTTGCTTAGCATAGGTTGTCGGTGCACTTATTGAACCTAGTGAATATAGGTTTTGGCTTGATAAATTAAATGTTAAGTTTTATTCCGCATTTATTAGAGCATAAACCATATTTTTTTAAACGCATATTCACCCCCCTCTAGGCGACGTCCATTTCCCTTTCAGCGGTCATCTTCCTCGTCACTTTCGTCTTCCCAACATGTATTCAACATAATGCTATGATACTATCTTATCAAAATGTAGCACTTTTGTATCTTGTTCTTGTTCTTTACAATCAGTTTGTGGTTCTACTTGATGAAATATTAAATTTGAATCTGTTTGGACCATTTTTTGTTGATTACACTTGATTTTCTACTGAAAAAATGAAGAGATTATTTGTTTGACCTGGCTCAGTTCAATTCCTGGCTCCGCCACTGATCTCAATGACCATGCCCACCGCCACCGAAGAAGTTGCCGCCACCGCGCATGTTGCCGATGAAGAGGTTGCCTCCACCGCGCCCTACCTTGGACGTGAGGTTATTAGCCAAGACCCCTCCAAACTAGGAGTCGGGTTTTGTGCATCTAGCCTCCCCCAGCGACCAAAAGATCACAACAGAGTTCGTTGTGCGAGAGCGGGACAATAGGTATTGTCATTGCAGAAGAGATGGTGGAAACAAATGGATTATACTCCGCGTTCAAGCCATTGAGGATGGCTAATATGCGGTCTTCAACCTTTTCCCCGTTACAACCATCTCATCCGTGATTGCTTTCATCTGAATGAGTAGACGGTCACATTCATCTCACCCTTCTTGGTGTTGGCGAGAAGCGCCTGTAGTTGCATTACCCGTGCCCTCGATTGCAAGGAGTATTCCACAGCATAGACAAACAAGTGATCTCTGATACCTGCGCAAGTACCTCACGAGACAGTGAAGACATACATCAAGTATCCTAGAATATGTTGATCATGGGAAATCCACAAACCATAGGTGGGGTTGGCCACCTTGGTGGTTTTCCCTTGGTTGTTACCTATGGCGCCCCACTAAAACCACTACGAGAAAATCGCTCGTTGTTTCTACTTTGTGCATCATCATGGCATCATCATGCATGTTTGTTCATAAAAGTACTTTGCAAAAACCCTATTTTGTTTTCTAATTAGCCCTCCTTTAATTTCAAATCATAAAACCAGTCTTCCTGGATATTTTTATTTGTCTAAAAACTATTTATAAAGTATTTTAAAAAGTTAAATTAAAAAAAATTCAGTGGGGGAGGCAGCAACCGGCCAGGCCCAAAAGGCCCAACCGGCAGCCACCTACCACCCCACTGCCCTAATCCTAACCCTAGCCTCCACTCCACTCCCAGCTGCCGCCGCCAGCCTCACTTGCACGCGCGCGCGCCTCACCCCGTCCACTCCCGCACGCCACCCCAACCCAGCAACCACCCTCCCGCCGCCACCTGACCCTAACCACACCTACCGCAGCGGCCCCCACCCCGTAGGCGCGCAGCCCACCACGCAAGCACACACGCACGCACTAGTACGCACACATTCCCACCTACCGCCCCGACCGCGTCGCCCCTGGCCCCAATCCCCATCCACATCCACCAACCGCCCCGCACCCCATCTCCCACACCCCACCTGGACATGCACGCTCCCCACGCCACCTGCCTCGACACGCCAACGCCATCCCTCTTCTCAACCGGCCCCACCAACCACCGTCGGTCCCACCACGTCCGCCTCTCCCGTTCGATCCCTATCACGCGACGCGACCCCCACCTCCATCGCCCCTCTCGCTCCCTGCGCGAGCGCCTCTCCTTCCTATGAGCCACCGCCGCTGCACCGAACTCGCCCGCCGCCGCGACCCTGGTTCCCCGCAAGCCTCCGCCACAGCGCCACCTCGTCCGGCGGAACCTCGCTGCCTCCCCATCGAGCAAACGCCACAGCTCACTCCTCTATTGGCCGCCGCTGCCAGGCCGCCGCCAAGAGCCCTCCGCGTCCGGCCGCCGCCCCAGGGCTCCTCCTCGCCGAGACTCCTCCTGCGTGCCCCGCCGCCAGGGATTCTGCCCCGAGCAGGGCCCCGGGTCCCCTGTCACCGCGTCGCCTCTCTATGCGCCTCCTCCACGCCTCTGGAAGCCGGCGTCGACCGCGTGGGCTCGACCTCGCCGGCCCGCAGGTGCCTCCACCCCGTCCCCGTTGTGGCCTCCTCGTCTGCACCGCCGTCAACATCCGCGTGACGCCGCCATCCCCAAGCCCCCTGCAGCACTCCGTTCCCGAGATCCTCCTTCCCGCGAGCAGCGAGGCCGCGCCCTCCCTCTGCACGCTGCCTTCCCGCCAGCCGGCTCGTCGCCCGCCACCCGCCTGCCTAGTACCCGAGCGCCGCCCGAGCAGTACCTTGTCGCTCCGCCAGCGGGACCCGATGCCGCTGCCTAAGACGTCCCACCTCTGCCTCTGATCCTTGCCACGTTGCTCCTGCATACCATGTATCCTTGTCGTGAAGTATGAGCCGTCTACCCTTTGCTTCGTGTGGCAGTGTTTGTCTCAGTACCCATCTTCGTGTATTTTTTTTGTTGAGGTGTCGTTCGTTCCAAGACCATGTTCGAGACCCTGCAGTGCACCGTCATCGATATTCGAGCCACCACCGATCATGGAGTTGCAAGCGGAAGATGAACCGAGGGACCGTGCCGAGAACGGTACCACCAGAAGACCAACGGTGCCGTAACCCATGTCTGGCACCGACAAATGAAGTCGGAACCACCAAGACCTTCGTCACGGTACGCCAAGTTCTCCACCTCGGACGCCAAGATCTACCTCCCGGACCCGAAGACCGCGATGATGTTGAACCAAGATCGCCATCGTCAATGAAACCGGTACACCAAGACCTTCGTACATGGATGGCCACCGACAAATCCGGCTCAACGCCGATGGGTTTGAAGGATGTACATGGTGCCACTAGAAGACCCCGTCACGCCAAGATCTCCGTCTCGGAACGACAAGGCCTCCTCGTTGGCAAGCGACCCGAGTCCGACACCAACAATCGAAGCCTGGAACCGACAAGTTCGCCTACCCGGACACCGTGCGACAAGATCTACTTCCCAGATCCGAAGACCACCGGTACCCGATCCAGTCAAGTTCGCCATCGACGGCAAGATCGACCGCTTGGTACCTAAGTTCTCCGTCGCGACACGACAAGTTCTCCATCTTGTATCCGAACCTCGCCGTCCCCGTCGAACCCTGAGACCGGACCCCGAACCCCCAGAATCCAAGATCTTCCGAACCCAGATGTGTGCCCCTAAGCCTCTATTTTTATAATATGACATATACCTGTCGCATCATTAAATCATCATGCTTGCACACATGTCATCTGGTGGGTTGGGTTAAATAGTCGATTCACCTAAATTAAATATGGAGTCTATATGCGGGCTATTCTAGTCTTATTCCGGACTCCATTTAAATTTGTGTAGCGAACCGATGCCCAATTCGCCTTGTTAATTCAACATTTAATTTGCGGGGTAGATAAATAACTGGAACCTACTAATTAATGGTCGGGACCCCGGTTCCGCTTAATACTGCCTAATTGCACCGCATCTGCATCATATCATAATCATGCCAGATCTTCTGCCGTAGTATTAAATATTGCATCCGGTGTTTCTTCTAGTGTTTGCTTCTTCGCGGATTAGGTCGATCAGCTGATGCGAGTATCGACAAGTTCTCCGGATATGAACTTTCGGCAGTGTTTCCTAGGCGAGCATCCCTCCCCCTTCTACCTATTTTGCATTTATAGTCTTTATTTCTTCCTGTTGATCTATGCCTATCCGTGTCACGATGCTTTAGTCTCCGTGCACCAGTTATATCCTGTGCAGCCTCTATATTGCCATGGACACCTCCTAATACCTGTTGTTTGGTAGATAGCTGGCCTTGCGAGTCGTAGTTGCTTGCTCAGGTGCGATCTCATGTTGTCGAGTATCACAGTTGTTGGTATGCTGGCAGATGTTTATGGTGGCGATGATCATGACTTTAAATACAACTTTTAAATTGCTAGATATAACTAATGCAGAGGCATCGGTGGGCAATAGATGTTATTTGGTTCTTCCACGCTCACTTGTGTCCCGTAGGACCCCGAGTACTTGATACATGTTCCTTGACTATTCGCATTATTCACATACGGGAGAGTCTATGAATTCCCCTTAGCCAGAGCTTGATTCATATCTTATTTCTTGGGGCCACAAACTAGTTTGGGGTTTTATTACTATCCTATACCTATGCCATGCTTACTGCTTTATTTACGATTGTGCGTGGAGCACCTGTACTGTTTAGGATCGTGACACGTTTTCGCTGTATCGACAAGCCCAGTCACACTTTCGGGTTCCCAGTCGTTTACAGCCGTCCACAAGAACCCTGGGTCCGTTCCGGAGCCGGCCAACTTCGTTGCGGGTAGCTTAGTGGGGTGGCCCCCCTGAAATATTTTATGAATCCTGTGATCGCTTTGTCGTGAAAGCCTCGTTGGGTTTTGAGTTGGTTTTTCCGAGGTTGATCGTGTGTGTGTTGCTATTTGTGCACCCCTGCAGGGTAAATCTTTCTGAAAGTTGTGTCCGCGGTTATGGACGACTTGGAGCACAGTATATCGATCATAGACAAGCATAACTAAAGTAGTGCTATAAATTTGACTTAATATGTGACTAGTAATCAGCTTTACTATAACGGAATGGATAATAAAAGTGCCAACAACTGGTGGAACTGGGGTGTATCGTGTCCTGTTATACCTGCCTAGTAAGTATCGCAACTCCAATGGAATGTGATAAAAGTGCCAACAATTGCTAGGTTTTGGGATTCCTCAGGACAATTATATCTGACTAGTAAATGTTCCAAGTACAACGGAATGGTTAACTAAAACTGGCCACTACTTATGCTATCAGGATGACTCGTGCTATCTATATCTGACTAGTAAGTGCTTCAACTATAATTGAATGAATAAAACTGCCAACTGTGTGAGTTCCTCGGTTTGACTTCCTCGTTTGGTCTCGAGGGGGGGATACCAGGATGGGTATGTTTGGTGTTAGCACCAGGTTGGATCCGAATAGGTCTTTATTACCCCTCTCTCATAGCCGCCAATGATACCGAGTCTCTATAGGTTGTATAGTGCCGATGCGCTGCTGCTTCAGTCCACCATACCTATGTAGGCGAGAGCCGCCGAATTCTAGCCTTGCCGTGTACTGGCCTCAGTACTGACGCTCCTATTTTTCCTTTGCCCTTTGTTGGAACCCCTTTTGATTTAGCAGGTTTGAGATCGACGTCGTTCGCAAGGTTACCCTTCCAGCTTGGCCTGGGCAGGGTTATGCACGCCATTGGTTATTCTTCAGGGCTCTTAGCCCCATTTGTCTCTTGTCCGTAGTCGGACGCTCTATCATTTTCAAGGTGATTTGGATCTTTGTATAATATATTTGTATTCTTGACTCATGGAGTCGTTTTTGTATATATATATGTTTTGTGGGTTCCATCGTGGACTAATGTGTAATGGTATTACTTCGTTTTCCACCCGCATGAAAGTGCCTGGTGGGCGTCCTTGAATCGTTTCTATGCGGGTTTGGCGGAAAGGGCTAAAACTTGCATAGGGCCGATTCGAGGGTGTTACAGAGTGGTATCAGAGCTCAGCAGTTATGATACCCACTGGTCCAGCCTGTAGGATAACCTAGCTAACGGCCGAAGTAGAGTGTCAAAACTATTTTGCAAAATCGGTTGGATAGATCTGATTAGGTCTGCTTTTACTCCTTACCCCTCTGCTATTCTCCTCTTACCTCTGCGTGTTTTGAATCTGCTCTCTTCCTATTCTTCGAGTCCAGGAATTCTCTTGGTTGGGTTTCCATCGTACCTTCAGGGTTTCGCTTCCTCTTTTGGTAACGGTGTTTCTACATCCGGTCTTCGTGCTATCTGAGGAATCCTTCATCTGTTGGACTTCTCTTTGTTTCTTCTCGTGCCTTCCGGTGTTTTCCGACGCGAAGACATCTGCTACACCAGATCCGATGCCGATTCTGGATCACTCCTTTCGTTCCAAACCTCGATTGTCGAGATCTTCAGTCTAATTCCGTGGGTTGGTTGCATGATTCTCTGATTCGTGTGCAGAGTAATGGTTTGGGTGCGCGATGGACTGATCACCATCCGACTACTCTTATCATTCGCTCTTGTGCATCGAATCGGTGAATCCAGCAATTTTACTCCGTCCACGGAAGCTAGAGGTGGCTTTATTTGTCGATACCTCTACCTTCGCCTTTGTTACCGGCGTGTTCTCTCGACGATCACGGACAATAACCTCTTGTTAGTGGTGTCGCGAGGATCTACATGAAACGAGAAGATTCAGGTCATCGGCCTTCTTCTCGGTACCATGAGGCGGATCTCGAGAGCGAGATCCCTTGTTAGTGGTGTCGAATTGTGGCGCCCCCGCTAAAACCACTACCAGAAAATCGCTCGTTGGTTCTACTTTGTACATCATCATGGCATCATCATGCATGTTTGTTCATAAAAGTACTTTGCAAAAACCCTATTTTGTTTTCTAATTAGCCCTCCTTTAATTTCAAATCATAAAACCAGTCTTCCTGGATATTTTTATTTGTCTAAAAACTATTTATAAAATATTTTAAAAATTTAATAAAAAAATATTTTCAGTGGGGGAGGCAGCCACCGACCAGGCCCAAAAGGCCCAACTGGCAGCCACCTACCACCCCACTGCCCTAATCCTAACCCTAGCCTCCACTCCACTCCCAGCCACCGCCGCCAGCCTCACTTGCACGCGCGCGCGCCTCACCCCGTCCATTCCCGCACGCCACCCCAACCCAACAACCACCCCCCCCCCCCGCCGCCACCTGACCCTAACCACGCCTACCATAGCGGCCCCACCCCGCAGGCGCACAGCCCACCACGCAAGCACACACGCACGCACTAGTATGCACACATTCCCACCTGCCGCCCCGACCGCGTCGCCCCTGGTCCCAATCCCCATCCACCAACCGCCCCGCACCCCACCTGGACATGAACGCTCCCCACGCCACCTGCCTTGACATGCCAATGCCAGCCCTCTTCTCAACCGGCCCCACCAACCACCATCGGTCCCACCATGTCCGCCTCCCACGATCGATCCCCATCACGCGACGCGACCCCCACCTCCATCGCCCCTCTCGTTCCCTGCGCGAGCACCTCCCTTTCCTATGAGCCACCGCCGCTGCACTGATCTCACCCACCGCCGCGACCCTGGTTCCCCGCAAGCCTCCGCCACAACGCCGCATCGTCCCGCGGAACCTCGCTGCCTCCCCATCGAGCAAACGCCGCGGCTCTCTCCTCTGTTGGCCGCCGCTGCTAGGCTGCCGCCAGGAGCCCTCCGCGTCCGGCCGCCGCCCTAGGGCTCCTCCTCGTCGGGCCTCCTCCTGCGTGCCCTGCCGCCAGGGATTCTGCCCCGAGCAGGGCCCCGGGTCCCCCGTCACCGCGTCGCCTCTCCATGCGCCTCCTCCGCACATCTGGAAGCCGGTGTCGACCGCGCGGGCTCGACCTCGCCGGCCCGCAGGTGCCTTGATGACCCACAAGTATAGGGGTGTATCGCAGTATTTTCGAGGGAAGTGAAATCCAATTTATTGATTCGACACAAGGGGAGCCAAAGAATACTTATCAGTCTTAACAACTGAGTTGTCAATTCAGCTGCACCTGAAAACAATCTTGCTCACAGCACTTTATCAGTAGCAACAGTTTTGTAGTAGGAATAGCAAAGTAACAGCAGTAGTAAAACAAAGACAGTAGTAACAAAAGCAGTAAACAGTGGGATTCGAGTGCGGTAGGCATAGGGATGGATGGACGGGCGTTGCATGGACAAGACAATTCACATAGCAATCAGAACATAGGGCAATTGCAGATAAATAAGATAAAGCACCCAAGTACTAGACAATCCTAGGCATGCGTTCCATATATAGTCATACGTGCTCGCAATGAGAACTTGCACAACATCTTTTGTCCTGCCAGCCCGTTTGCAGCGGGGCCTCTAGGGAACTACTGGCAATTAAGGTGCTCCTTTTAATAGAGCACCGGAGCAATGCATTAACATTCCATGAACACATGTGATCCTCACATCAAAGTCTTTCCCTTCCGGCTACCCCGATTTCTGTCACTTCGGGACCATAGGTTCCGGACAACGACGTGTGTACACAACTTGTAGATAAGACCAGAAACAATAATATCATAATGAATCAATAATAAGTTTAGATCTGAAATCATGGCACTCGGGCCCTAGTGACAAGCATTAAGCACAACAAGTCGCAACAAAGTCACAAAGCACTAATAAAAGATACTAGGCACTATGCCCTAACAATCTGATGCCATTACATGAACGATCTCATCCAATCCCTACCATCCCCATAGCCTACAGCGGGGGATTACTCACTCATAGATGGGGGAAACATGGATGGTCGATGGAGAAGCGATGGTGATGATGATGGCGATGATCTCCTCCAATTCCCCGTCCGGGCAGGGTGCCAGAACGGAGTTTCTGGTGCTGTTTCGTGGAATCTGATGGTGGCGGCGGAGCGGAACTCCTTCTAGAAAAATGTCGAACCCCCGCGAAGTTTTTAGGTCAGAAGGCTCCTTATAGGCGAAGAGAGAGACCGAGGGGGTGCCTGGGGGGCCCACACCACCCCCTGGCGCGGCCTGGCCTGGCCCGTGCCACCAGGTGATGTGGCCACCCTAGGGCTCTTCTCCGTCTCGTATTCTAGCTCCTGGAGTCTTCGGGTGAAATAGGAGTTTTGGCATATTTTCCGGGATTTTTCCTGTTGATTTTCTGCACAAAAAGTAGACACCAAGGCAATTCTGCTGAAAACAGCGTCAGTTCGCATTAGTTGCATCCAAATCACACAAGTATAGAGGAGAAACAATAGCAAAAGTGTTCGGGAAAGTAGATACGTTTTGGACGTATCAACTCCCCCCAAGCTTAGCTTATTGCTTGTCCTCAAGCAATTCAGTTGAAAACTGAGTGCGATAAAAGAACTTTCATGAACACATTTGCTCATAAGATGTAAATATTCTCAGCAATGTGATCAACTACTTGGACAATTCATAATAAAGAGTATGCAACCAAGTCTATTTAATAGTCATTGCAAGCTATGAAGAGATTCCAATTCAAGAATAATAAGTAGCACGAAACACAAACATAAGCAACATTGCAATGCTCATAGAAAGGTATGATAGAGTGGTATCTCGCTTGCCTTGGATTATGAATGTCAAGGCACCTCTGAAGTTCAAGTGATGACTAGAAGTAAAGATATCAAAGATACAAGCATCAAAGTCATAACACAAATAATCAAGTAATGAAACAAACACAAATGATGACAACTATGCTCTCAAGAAGGTGCTCAAAGAATAAGTGGAGACTCAACAGGTAGAGGAAAAGGTTTTGAATAATTTGAAGGGCTTCCAAATGCTGAAAGTATGGTACTCGTTAGCTTTGAGATCTCATTGCCCCTATCATAAGCATCTTTAATGTGGTTACGGTGAAAGTGACACAACTAAGAGGATATGCTTGACAAGTTATAAATTGAAGTCTCATGCCCCTTACTTACGAAGACCAATCCTCATGCTACTCAACTTCAGTCACAAGTAAGCTCTTGTCATTGTAAGTATATACGTATCATAGAGAACCGTCAACTAGGTACCCCTTGCACATTACACGGGAGCTATCCCATGATCAAAATGACAAGGCAAGCAGACAATGAGCATCTCAGCGATCTTTTTATTTACTATGTGCATAGATTTTTATTGAGGATGCTTCATAGAATGCTCATTATGGTTATGCTGCAAGTTTCCACCATGATTAGGCATGGCTTAGGCTAGCGGCCCAGGCGTTTCTCTAACATACATACAAACTCCATGATCTTACAAGTTCCACTTTTATTTCACACCGTCGGGATCCATAAGCAAAATAACATGATATCAACTAAGTACAAAGTACCTATGAAGCGTTGAAGGCGGTCCCCATGATACATGGTTCTGCTAACTTCAACTCATAAAGTGCAAGCATATGCGCAACAAAGAAGGACACAATGGTTCAGGTTTATTAAGAGCAAGAAAATAAAGTGTGCCATCAAGTTCGTGAGAGCTTTACTAACTAACTTTCTCATAACAAGCAAACATTTTATTCGGAAGAAAACAAGGCATATTGAATATGCATGAAAGTAGCAAATGATGCTAATGGGTAGGTATGGTGGACACTTTGGAAATATTTGGTTTAGGGAGTTGGAAACATGAGTAAAACACTCAGTGGAAATGAAGGCTAGCAATAGTAAGGGAGTGACAAACGAGAGAGCAATAGTTGTCATTATCATGCTTGCAACAAAACAAGACTACTCATGGCACGAAAATGATTCAAGATCCTCAAGGCAAAATAATTCATCAAGGCTTAACTGATTATCACAGTCATGTGCATGCATGAGCATGTGCCAAGTCGATCAAATGAAACATTCAGAGGAGGATACCACGGTGTCATACCAATTTATGAATAGAGTAATGCAAGCAAACATTCATGAAACATGCTACAAACTATTAGCGAGCTGGAGCTGATCACAAGAAAGCAAGAACTACTAAGCATCCAAAGAAAAATACACTCTACATGAATGGACTAAGCATGCTCACAATGATGAGTATATGTACAAAAATGAAAACAAATAGAGTTCATTACCAGCCTCTTACCACGCCTCAAGTTGTCATTAATCCTCATTATTGCTCTTCACTTGTGTGGCTTGAATAATAATATGAAACCAATAGTCCACTGAGAACTGCCGAACCCTGTAGCAAACTCGCAAAAACCAAAGAAGAACGACAAATATTTTTGGTGTTTTCGATTTTTAAACAAGAACCAAAAGAGAAAAGCAAGAAAAGCAAAATCTTTTTGGGTTTTTCGAATAGTTCAAACAAAGCAAAAAGGGAAAAGCAAACCAAGGCAAAAAGAAGAAGCAAACCAAAGAGAAACAACAAAAATATTTTTGGTCTTTTTCTGTTTTTAGAAAGCAAAAGCGAAGAAGAACGAAAACTAAAAAGAGAACGAAAACATGAATATACAAAGTACCGACGCAACATGATATGGAGATGAGTACAGTGTCGGCGTACCTCCCCCCAAGCTTAGGCTTTTGGCCTAAGTGGGTATCAATCCCAGGCTGGCCAAGATGAAGTGTCACCGGGGTACGAGGAGGAGGTACCCTCGTCCTGGTGTGAACCCGAGTACGTCCCTCCGTAATGTGCGGAGTAATCATAGGAGGGCACATCCTCCTGGTGCTGCTCGTGGAAACCCAACAAGCGAAGCTGCTCGTCCACCTCCTCCTTGGAGCGCGACCACGGTCTCCTGTCATACGCACACCTACAATACTGCAAAATCTCTCCAAAGGCATGGTGAAGGGCATATCATAGATTTTGAAAGAGACAGTGGAATGATAGGATGTGTTAGTAAATGAGAAGCTCTCAACAAAAGTTTTGGTGAGCATAGCGTATTGTGCACTCTCATCTTGCATATAAGAGGTCAAGCCAACCCTCTCAATCAGTAGCAAGAAATCATCAAGAATACCTGCAGCTTGCAAGAAAGTAAAACAAGGAAAAGAAGATGGGCGAGCATCCCATCATCCCTTTCACTGCCAATGCGTGTTGCAATGAGGTCTTCATTGTATGATGGCCTAGCTTGAGAGGCTATTCTTGAGGGCCTCGACCTCCTAGGTGCATCACTCTCAAATATCTCACCAAAAGTGTGGTTGTTCATGCTTGGTATTCTGAAATTTAAACACCTATTAAACAAGTGATTGGAAAGTAAATATAATGAAGGATTCTACTCATAGGGACTTGCAAGAGGCCTAAACATGCATCAAAACTATATCTCTAAGCATCAAACAAGCTTACAAGCTCTCATAACCAGTCACCTATAGCAGCAAAATACTCAACATACAATCTACCAAACACAAATATACTTGGATAAGGGGAGGAGTCACATACTAAGGAACAATTGCTCCAAATTTCAGCAAGAAAGATGGGCTGATCAAAGAGATCGAAGAAATCGAGAGCAGGCACAGAGAGAACGCGATTTTGAGCTATGAACTGGAGCTTACTCGGGAGAGAGAAGAAAGTGGCGGGAGAGAGAGGTGGTGGGGGGCCAGGGGTGGCCCACACCAGGGCATGGCGCCACCTAGGGCTGGCCGCGCCACCACATGGTGTGCCTTCCTGGTGGGCCCCCCTGGTACCTACCAGGCACTCCTCTGCCCCTTTTTCACGAAAAAATTTAATATGAATTTTCCGGAATTTTTCGAGACACTTTATTTTTGGGCACTTTTCAGAAATAGAAAAATGATTTTCTGACAGACAGATTTTTTTTCTTTTTGAAACATGATTCAAGGACAAAACAAGGCTAGAACTACAGAAGTTCTAACATGCAAGCAACTAACAACACAAAGAAAACTAAACGAAAGCAAAAACTAAAATGCAAATGATAGAAATAAACGGAGATAATCATAGTGAAAACATTGTTTTGTTCAATGAAATCCTTTTGTTAGCAAGGTTGATCAAGTCTTGCTACCAAAATAATTGCATATGAGACAAAACTTTGTACTCCACTAATGATTACGTTACCTCAACCTTGATAGCAATGGTCCCAATCATAATAGTTTCAAATTTTTCTCTTGGTATGGGACAATATATTTCTCCAACTTGAATGCCTTCAACATGTTCAATTGAATTCAAGCCATAAGTCCTTTCAATCTTCTTGGGGAAATAGACAGTATGTTCCTTGTCATTAACATTGAAGGTCACCTTTCCTTGATTACAATTAATAACAGCTCCTGCAGTATTAAGAAAAGGTCTCCCAAGAATAATAGACATATTATCATCTTCAGGCATTTCAAGCACAACAAAATCAGTTAATATCAAGCAATTGTGAGCCACCTGAATAGGTACATCCTCACATATACCCACAGGAATAGTGGTAGATTTATCATCCATTTGCAAAGATATATCAGTTGGTATCAACTTTTCAACCTGAAGCCTCTTATAGAGAGAGAAAGGCATAACACTAACTCCAGCTCCCAAATCACACAAAGCAGTTCTAACATAACTGTTCTTAATAGAGCAAGGGATAGTTGGAATCCCTGGGTCTCCAAGTTTCTTAGGAACCTTACCATTGAAGGAATAATTAGCAAGCAAAGTAGAAATTTCTTCATTAGGGATCTTCCTTTTATTCGAGACAATGTCCTTCATATACTTTGAGTAAGGAGGCAATTTAATAGCATCAGTGAAAGGAATTTGCAAGAATAAAGGCTTCATCCACTCACAAAACTTATTATAGTATTCATCTTCTTTTGACTTGTGTTTCTTATCAGGGAAAGGCATAGGGTTTTGGACCCAAGGTTCTCTTTCACTACCATGTTTCTTAGCAATAAAATCTTCTCTAGTGTATTTAGTAGTCTTAGTGCGGTTTTCAGGTTCTTCTTCGACTTTTTCTTCACTAGGAACTTCATTTTCTTCATTACCACTTTCAGTTTCAGCATTAGAGATAGATATACTATTAGGATCTATAGCAGGTTCAGAGGGTTCTACGACAGTTTTATGTTTCTTCTTCCTTTTCTTACGAGTAGAACCACTATTTTCAGCTTGTTGAGAATCCTGCTCAATTCTTTTGGGATGCCCCTCGGGATATAGAGGATCCTGGGTAGCAGCTCCACTTCTAGTTCTAATTTCATAAGCATGTTTTTCTTTAGCAACATTAACTAGCAAGTCGTTTTGCACTTTAACGAGTTGATCTATTTGAGTTTGAACCATTTGAAAATGTTTAACAATCATTTTAACATCATTAGAGGTTCTTTCCACAATATCTTTCAACTCAACAATAGCTCTAGTGTTTTCCATTAGATGATTTTGCACCCTTTTATTAAAGTTACCTTGCTTAACAATAAAGATATCAAATTCTTCTAAGCATTGATCAGGAGGTTTCAAGTAAGGGATATCACCTTCATCAAAGTGTTGGAGGGAGTGTACCTCAATAGTGGATGAGTAGGGAATAGGCTTACATAATTCTTCTATAAGAGGTAAATTCTTGACATCTGCAGCTTTAATTCCCTTCTCCTTAAGACATTTCTTAGCTTCCTTCATCACTTCATCATTTAATTCAATAACTTCCCTCTTCTTTGATGATGGAATAGGCACAGGAATAGATGGTTGAGGTACAATTACTTCAGGTATAGCTTGTTTAGGAGGAGTCCTATCTTCATAATTCTTGCTTATTTTAGCCATTAATTCCTCAGCTTTCTTAGGAGCCCTATTCCTGAAAACACAATCAGCACAACTATCTAGGTATGTCCTAGATTCCTCGGTTAGTCCATTATAAAATATATCAAGAAGCTCATTCTTAGGTAATGGACTTCCAGCCTGTGCATGAATCAAAGCACAAAACCTTGCCCAAGATTCGGGCAATACCTCTTTTTCTCCCTGTTTAAAATCAAAAATTTCCTGCAAAATAGCATGTCTAGCACTGGGAGGAAAATATTTCTGCAGGAAAGTACTAATCAAGCACTCAGGGCTATCAATAGATCCAGGAGGTAAATTACTAAACCAAGTTTTAGCTTCTCCTTTCAATGAAAAGGGGAAAATCTTAGCAACAAAGTAAGTATGTATCTTAATATCATCAGAAAACAAGCCACTCATAGTAGAAAGTTCATTCATATGTGCTACCGCACTTTCATTCTTAGTCCCACAAAAAGGTTTTTTCTCGACAATAGCTATGTAAGATAGATCGAGAGAGAAATCATAATCTTCATCTATAATGTTTATGGGAGAAGCAGCAAAGTTAGCATCAGGAGATAATTTGGGTCTAATAGTACGCCTCTCAAGGAGACTCTTAGCAGCGCTCCTATCACGGGTGTTCCTACATTCTTCAATAAACTCATCGGTCATCTCAACATAATCTTCTTCAGTATCATAACTCTCACTAGACTCAGGTGAGCTAACGGGTATGGTAGTGTCTTCATTAGGAGTTTTGGTATTTCCAGCTATAGTTCTAGCAATCGTAGCATCTAGGAAAGGACCTAATGAACCACTCTTATCAAGCATAGTAGAAGCAGCATCATAAGTATCAGAAGTTTCAGATTCAGCAGTAGTAGCAGTGTGTGTAGCATGTGTATGTGGTGGTGTAAGGAGCTTACTCAAAATAGACGGTGAATCAAGAGCACTAGAGGTGTTCAGAACTGTACCTCTTCTTGTAGTGGATGGTAAAATAGGAACCTTGCCATCACGAGACTTACCCATGATGGATGGATAGCAGCGAACAATAGAGAATCCAAGTGAGCTTGATAAATAAAGCTATGCTCCCCGGCAACGGCGCCAGAAAATAGTCTTGATGACCCACAAGTATAGGGGGTGTATCGCAGTATTTTCGAGGAAAGTGAAACCCAATTTATTGATTCGACACAAGGGGAGCCAAAGAATACTTATCAGGCTTAACAACTGAGTTGTCAATTCAGCTGCACCTGGAAACAATCTTGCTCACAGCAGTTTATCAGTAGCAACAGTTTTGTAGTAGGAATAGCAAAGTAACAGCAGTAGTAAAACAAAGACAGTAGTAACAAAAGCAGTAAACAGTGGGATTCGAGTGCGGTAGGCATAGGGATGGATAGACGGGCGTTGCATGGACAAGACAATTCACATAGCTATCAGAACATAGGGCAATTACAGATAAATAAGATAAAGCACTCAAGTACTAGACAATCCTAGGCATGCGTTCCATATATAGTCATACGTGCTCGTAATGAGAACTTGCACAACATCTTTTGTCCTACCAACCCGTTTGCAGCGGGGCCTCTAGGGAACTACTGGCAATTAAGGTGCTCCTTTTAATAGAGCACCGGAGCAAAGCATTAACACTCCGTGAACACATGTGATCCTCACATAAAAGCCTTTCCCTTCCGGCTACCCCGATTTCTGTCACTTCGGGACCATAGGTTCCGGACAACGACGTGTGTACACAACTTGTAGATAAGACCAGAAACAATACTATCATAATGAATCAATAATAAGTTCAGATCTGAAATCATGGCACTCGGGCCCTAGTGACAAGCATTAAGCACAACAAGTCGCAACAAAGTCATAAAGCACTAATAAAAGATACTAGGCACTATGCCCTAACAATCTGATGCCATTACATGAACGATCTCATCCAGTCCCTACCACCCCCATAGCCTACAGCGGGGGATTACTCACTCATAGATGGGGGAAACATGGATGGTCGATGGAGAAGTGATGGTGATGATGATGGCGATGATCTCCTCCAATTCCTCGTCCCGGCAGGGTGCCAGAACGGAGTTTCTGGTGTTGTTTCGTGGAATTTGATGGTGGCGGCGGAGCAGAACTCCTTCTAGAAAAACGTCGAACCCCCGCGAAGTTTTTAGGTCAGATGGCTCCTTATAGGCGAAGAGAGAGTCCGAGGGGGTGCCTGGGGGGCCGACACCACCCCCTGGCGTGGCCTGGCCTGGCCCGCACCACCAGGTGGTGTGGCCACCCCAGGGCTCTTCTCCATCTCGTATTCTGGCTCCTGGAGTCTTCGGGTGAAATAGGAGTTTTGGCATATTTCCCGGGATTTTTCCTGATAGTTGATTTTCTGCACAAAAAGTAGACACCAAGGCAATTATGCTGAAAACAGCGTCAGTTCGTATTAGTTGCATCCAAATCACACAAGTATAGAGGAGAAACAATAGCAATTGTTATCCGGAAAGTAGATACGTTTTGGACGTATCATGCCTCCACCCCGTCCCTGTTGTGGCCTCCTCGTCTGCACCTCCGTCACCATCCGCGCGACGCCGTCATCCCCAAGCCCCCTGCAGCGCTCCGTCCCCGAGCTCCTCCTTCCCGCGAGCAGCGAGGCCGCGCCCTCCCTCTGCGCGCTGCCTTCCCGCCAGCCGGCTCGTCGCCCGCCACCCGCCTGCCTGGTACCCGAGCACCGCCCGAGCAGTACCTTGTCACGCCGCCAGCGGGACCCGGCGCCGCTGCCTAAGATGTCCCGCCTCTGCCTCTGATCCTTGCCACGTTGCTCATGCATACCATGTATCCTTGTTGTGAAGTATGAGCCGTCTACCCTTTGCTTCGTGTGGCAGTAATTGTCTCAGTACCCATCTTCGTGTATGTTTTTGTTGAGGTGTCGTTCGTTCCAAGACCATGTTCGAGACCCCCGCAGTGCATCGTCATCGATATTGAAGCCACCACCGATCATGGAGTTGCAAGCGGAAGATGAACTAAGGGACCATGTCGAGAACGGTACCACCAGAAGACCAACGGTGCCGTAACCCATGTCCAGCACCGACAAATGAAGTCGGAACCACCAAGACCTTCGTCACAGTACGCCAAGTTCTTCACCTCGGATGCCAAGATCTACCTCCCAGACCCGAAGACCGCGATGATGTTGAACCAAGATCGCCATCATCAATGAAACCGGTACACCAAGAACTTCGTACATGGATGGCCACCGACAAGACCGGCTCAACGCCGATGGGTTCGAGGGATGTACATGGTGCCACTAGAAGACCCCATCACGCCAATATCTCCGTCTCGGAACGACAAGGCCTCCTCGTTGGCAAGCGACCCGAGTCCGACACCGACAATCGAAGCCCGGAACCGACAAGTTCGCCTACCCGGACACCGTGCGACAAGATCTACTTCCCGGATCCGAAGACTCACCGGTACCCGATCCATTCAAGTTCGCCATCGACGGCAAGATCGACCGCTTGGTACCCAAGTTCTCCGTCATGACACGACAAGTTCTCCATCTTGTATCCGAATCTCGCTATCCCCGTCGAACCCTGAGACCGGACCCCAGACCCCTAGAATCCAAGATCTTCCGAACCCAGATGTGTGCCCCTAAGCCTCTATTTTTATAGTATGACATATACATGTCGCATCATTAAATCATCATGCTTGCACACATGTCATCTGGTGGGTTGGGTTAAATAGTCGATTCACCTAAATTAAATATGGAGTCTATATGCGGGCTATTCTAGTCTTATTCCGGACTCCATTTAAATTTGTGTAGCGAACCGATGCCCAATTCGCCTTGTTAATTCAACATTTAATTTGCGGGGTAGATAAATAACTGGAACCTATTAATTAATGGTCGGGACCCTGGTTCCGCTTAATACTTCCTAATTGCACCGCATCTGCATCATATCATAATCATGCCGGATCTTCTGCCGTAGTATTAAATATTGTATCCGGTGTTTCTTCTAGTGTTTGCTTCTTCACGGATTAGGCCGATGAGCTGATGCGAGTATCGACAAGTTCTCCGGATATGAACTTTCAGCAGTGTTTCCCAAGCGAGCATCTCTCCTCCTTCTACCTATTTTGCATTTATAGTCTTTATTTCCTCTTGTTGATCTATGGCTATCCGTGTCGCGATGCTTTAATCTCCGTGCACCAGTTATATCCCGTGCAGCCTCTATATTGCCATGGACACCTCCTAATACATGTTGTTTGGTAGATAGCTGGCCTTGCGAGTCGTAGTTGCTTGCCCATGTGCGATCTCGTGTAGTCGAGTATCACAATTGTTGGTATGCTGGCAGATGTTTATGGTGGAGATGATCATGACTTTAAATACAACTATTAAATTGCTAGATATAACTAATGCAGAGACATCGGTGGGCAATAGATGTTATTTGGTTCTTCCACGCTCACTTGTGTCCCGTAGGACCCCGAGTACTTGATACATGTTCCTTGACTATTCGCACTATTCACATACGGGAGAGTCTATGAATTCCCCTTAGCCAGAGCTTGATTCATATCTTATTTCTTGGGGTCACAAACTAGTTTGGGGTTTTATTACTATCCTGTACCTATGCCATGCTTATTGCTTTATTTACGATTGTGCGTGGAGCACCTGTACTGTTTAGGATCGTGACACGTTTTTGCTGTATCGACAAGCCCAGTCACACTTTCGGGTTCCCAGTCGTTTACAGCCGTCCACACAAACCCTGGGTCCGTTCCGGAGCCGGCCAACTTCGTTGCGGGTAGCTTAGTGGGGTGGCCCCCTGAAATATTTTATGAATCCTGTGATCGCTTTGTCGTGAAAGCCTCGTTGGGTTTTGAGTTGGTTTTTCCGAGGTTGATCGTGTGTGTGTTGCTATTTGTGCACCCCTGCAGGGTAAATCTTTCTGAAAGTCGTGTCCGCGGTTATGGACAACTTGGAGCACAGTATCTCGATCATAGACAAGCATAACTAAAGTAGTGCTATAAATTTGACTTAATATGTGACTAGCAATTAGCTTTACTATAACGGAATGGATAATAAAAGTGCCAACAACTGGTGGAACTGGGGTGTATCGTGTCCTATTATACCTGCCTAGTAAGTATCGAAACTCCAATGGAATGCGATAAAAGTGCCAACAATTGATGGGTTTGGGGATTCCTCAGGACAATTATATCTGACTAGTAAATGTTCCAACTACAACGGAATGGTTAACTAAAATTGGCCACTACTTATGCTATCAGGATGACTCTTGCTATCTATATCTGACTAGTAAGTGCTTCAACTATAATTGAATGAATAAAACTGCCAACTGTGTGAGTTCCTCGGTTTGACTTCCTCGTTTGGTCTCGAGGGGGGAATACCAGAATGGGTATGTTTGGTGTTAGCACCAGGTTGGATCCGAATAGGTCTTTCTTACCCCTCTCTAATAGCCGCCAGTGATACCGAGTCTCTATAGGTTGTATAGTGCCGCTGCGCTGCCGCTTTAGGCCACCATACCTATGTAGGCGAGAGCCGCCGAATTCTAGCCTCGCCGTGTACTGGCCTCAGTACTGACGCTCCTCTTTTTTCCTTTGCCCTTTGTCGGCACCCCTTTTGATTTAGCAGGTTTGAGATCGACGTCGTTCGCAAGGTTACCCTTCCGGCTTGGCCTAGGCAGGGTTATGGACGCCATTGGTTATTCTTCAGGGCTCTTAGCCCCATTTGTTCTCTTGTTCGTAGTCGGACGCTCTATCGTTTTCAAGGTGATTTGGATCTTTGTATAGTATAATCTGTATTCTTGACTCATGGAGTCGTTGCTGTATATATATGTTCTGTGGGTTCCATCGTGAACTAATGTGTAATGGTATTACTTCGTTTTCCACCCGCACGAAAGTGCCTGGTGGGCGTCCTTGAATCGTTTCTATGCGGGTTTGGTGGAAAGGGCTAAAACTTGCATATGGCCGATTCGAGAGTGTTACATTACCTCCACGTCATCTTCTAGCGTCGGGTCCTGTCATGAGGTAACCCATCAGCTAAGCACCGCAGATCACCGGCAGGACATGGACCTTCCACATCAGGAAGTTGTCCCAAGTGAGTTTCTCGATGACTAGATGCTCGATAGGCCAGCGGTTGAGGAAGATGAGGATAACAAAGCTAGTGACATGGTGATATGTTTGGAAGAGTTTGGCTCTGATAGAGAAAACCGCACCAGCGGTCCTAATTCTTTTTGGATACCTTCAGTTTGGTTCTAAATCTTTGAAATTGCACATAAGTGATTCATGTGAGGTTCTAAATTGGTTTCACCAACGTTGGCCACTGCCATATCGGCACTAAGGCCTAGTAGGCATACCCACCACCATGTATATTTGCAAACAGCCTCCTAGGTGTTATTTCTTCCAAATGACGATCCATGTGGTTGCAGAACAAAGTGGGCAAAACCAAGTCTGGCCGTGACATCCGCGCTGGTGCGGCTCTCCGTGTGTGCTCTGCCGCTCTAGGTTGGATGCCCTCTACGAGCTCGGGCACTGCCTCGTGCAGGCAAACTCCAAGGAGCATACCCTTGGCACCAACGCAACCGACGACAACAAGTTTCGTCTTTGCTCCCACTCTCCCACATGCGTGACCATGGATAGTCGGCTCCATGACGCCCCATTTCCGTTGTTCTCGGACGCATCGATAGCTTGGCTGCCCAAGCTCATGTACACGACGGACCGCTCCGGCTGGCCATCGAGTCACGCCATAAGGGACTGATCGAGGGTAGGGACGATGTGCGGCAGGGATGGTGTCTCAGGGGAACACGATTAGTGTGTCACATGACGGATTGGGGTAGGGCACCACGTCGTGGAGGTCGTGTGCATTAGGCCATCATGGCCTCGCGCCGAAACCCGAACTTCTCAGCTGCGCGTTGTGCCCCTGCCCCGTCTCTTCCTCATTGCCACTAGGACAGAGCGAAGGAGGTGCTCTGCGGCAGCTGAATAGCCACGCACTAGCATGATACGCATGGCATGGCTTCTTGTACTCATGTGCGCTACCCTAAAATGCCGGTGGATTTCCCTGCTTTGCACGCATGACGAGGTGGATAGACGCACATGCTCGAGCCATAAGCATGCAGCTCACGCGACAGGATGCTCCCCTCCATGTGCGGCGTGCTCTAGCTCCGGCGGTAACCTCAGGTGAGACTGCGCAAACGAGGTGCTCGACACAATGTCCATGAGAAAAAGTCTAATGCGGGGGCTTTTTGCAAATATACATGTTTGGCTGGTGCCAATCCTGGGCCTACAGTCGGCGTGGCAGTGGGTCAAACTTCCACATAGACTGGTTAAAGCGGTCCGAGAAAAATAGAACCTCGGATGAAAAATCATTTACGAAAATTTTAGAAACTAAATATGCAGTTTTAAATATTTAGAACCAAACTGAAAGTAATAAGACTGTCGGCACGATTTTCTCGCTCTAATACCATATAAAATAACTTGTCGGAGTTTTACTCTCTACCTCGGGTGCTTGCGTTAAATCGAGCCCAACGAATTTACATAAGAGATTACAACTAGCCTCACTGCCATCCCATGCACATATGTACTTTCTTAATTTTAAAATATAAGATGTTTTAGCTTTGTGAAAAAAAGTGTATCTAGCTTATTTTTAGTGTGTAGATTTATCTAGTTTTAAAGTAAATCTACACGTTAAAAGGTCTAGATACACACTCCCAAGCTAAAACATCTAACGAAGGGAGTAGTAATATGTTACCCACTGACGAAGCACATGCATGCAATGCTTGCAGCGCTGCTATTCTTTGCCGTGCAATGCCATGATCGCCCTCTCTTGGCGGTTAGCAGGGAGAAGAATTCGGTAGCAGCCACCGGTCCCATTTCCCGAGCTGGTCTCACTCTCAAGCGCGCACAAGAGCCAAAATTCACCAAGGACGTCTGCTACACACTGCACTCACTCGCTCAGCTAACTCGATGGGCAGTGCGATCGATGCATGCGTGATACGTGCAGCTGATACGTGCCATGCACTCAATAGTCCATATCTGATACCTCCCGTACTACGTGGCGTCGTCTTCCATTACCTGGCGCGAGTCACATGCGAGCGGGCACGGATGCAGCTGCCACTGCTGACATACTCTACCAGATCGAGCGGCGCTGCCTGCCAACCTCCTCGATCGGAGGCTAGGACCACGTAAGCCGGACCCAACCATGGCGCCACGGAGTAGCTGACATGTTAATGGAACAGTGTCTCCGGCCGGTACGGGTCGATCGAGTCCCATTCCCTGCAACACTGAAGTACTGTAGTATTCGAACTGGGTATCTACTTCGCCCATGCGAGTGACCTAGAGTGTCTATGTTCGTGTGTAGTCTGGAGAATTTTTTTTCTATTTTTTTTAAATACTTGAAGGGACCGAAAGGTTCCAGATTCTGCATCAAATCAACAGTGGTGGGTACAGATTTACAGAGAAGCCCCTAGAGAAGATAAAAAATTACACATGGGGCTCTGAAAACTTGCACTATGCACCATACAAACTATTGCCCAAAACCAATCAGGACCTTGACCGCCTACGATGAAGCGCCGCGCACCTGGCCACCTCTGCCTGCACCGGGGACTATACCACTTGGGCCTGCAGAGGTGTGGAGTGCCAGGACAACGACCGAGGAGTTCCTCCCTGTGGAGGAAGAAGCTGCTAGGGACTATGCCCAGCCGATCTCGGCCAACCCTATGACCATGGATAGCGGCCTCCGTCTGGAGCCGCTCGGGAAGTTCGAAGACTACAGAATCAAGGCCCGCCGCCGCATGCCTTCCCATCCCCCATCGTAGAGTAGAAGCCCTACCAAGCTCCCCCCGTCCTCCCTCGCCGCCACGGCCGGCCAAGGACAGGAGGAGCAGAGCGCTGACTAGGATGAGGCACAAGCGCTTATTGAAGAAGAAGATCGCAGAGATCCCTGCCGCCGCCATCTTCCACCTCGGAAGCAATGCGCAGAGATCCATGCCACCACCATCTTCCACCTCGGAAGCAACGCGCAGAGATCCCATGGCACCCGACCAGCGTCGCGCCCAGACGCCAGCACGGTAGAGCTCCGCCGCCAGGCCTTATTGGCGGAGATCTCCGTCGCCCATGCCACCGCCCACGACACCTCCTGCCACCAGAGGAACGCGACGGCGATGAGAAGCTTCGGCACACACCAGAGCCGGCCGGCAGGGCCTGGTGCTCTAGCCCCAAACTTACCCATAGGAGGGGAAATCCACCTACCACTACAACTTATATCTAATCCGGCGCATCTCCTTTGTCCTCGCCGGCCGGCAACGCCGCCTCGAGCAGCTCGGGATCTGCCCGGCTCCGCTTCTTCGACTCTCCACGGGAGCTGGGTGGGTGGGAAGGGAAAGGAGAGGTTTGTCCGGCGCATGAGATCTTTTTTCTTAACTCGCACAATTTGGTGGACACAAGTTAGCGGTGTCACGGCTCACCGGTGACACCGATCCAGACAGTTTGATGGACAAATCAACAATAATCATAACTTGTGGAGAAGGTTTTAGGCTATATACATTCATTTCATAAAAGATAAACGTGTTATATTCCGACAGAGAGAGAGAGTATTACAGGCGTCCATTCACCTAGATGTCCGTGGACAATACACACAAACTTGCGCAACGTAGTTGTAACAAGATAAGATTAGGATCGCATGGACAACGGCCACACAAAAAATACTCCCTCGTGTCAAAATAGTATACGAAATTAGAGATAAACTTTTTGTACTCCAAGTCTCCTTTTTTACTCCAAGTCTCCCCCAAGTACTTTTATATATACCTCTCACGTGGGTAAACCAAATGAAAACAACAAAATATATTTCCAGAAATGTAACTTGGGTTTGTCTATATTCGCATGTATCTAAACACCAAAACATGTCTAGATACTCTCTCCGTTTTAAAATATAAGATGTTTTAGTTTTGTGAAAAAAATATATCTAGACCCTTTTAGTGTGTAGGTTTAATTAGATTTAGAGTGAGATTACATACTAAAAGGATCTAGATACACTCTCTTTACAAAGCTAAAACATCTAATATTTTGAAGTGGAGGGGGTACATGCAAATTTAAACAACCCAAGTCACTTATTTCTGCACGGAGAGGGTACTCCTCGGTTCCAAAATAAGTATTTGAATTTATATAGATTCGTATGTATATAGTAATATTTTTTATTAGATACTCCCTCTATTTAGAAATATAAGATGTTTTAGATTGTAAAACAATGTATCTAGACACCTTTTAGTGTATAGATTTATTTGAAAGGGATCTAAATACATTAGCTTTACAAACCTAAAACATCTTATATTTCCAAACGGAGGGAGTACATTTAACTGAGACTTCTCGCGCGTGCGCCGACGCATCGATGTCCGGTTTCTCACGAACTAAGATGTCAACCGGGATCCCACTTTGGTCACACTTTTATTTCATTTTAAATTTTATAGTGTCTGAAAATCTTAAAATGAACTGGAGTGTGACACTTAGGCCTTGTTTATTTCTCTCGTATTTTTATCCATTAGAGTTGTGGGGATATACGGAGATTTGATGTTCACCCAATACTCAACAATTCCCGTAAATACCCTTCCAAAAAATACTCTACTATGTAGGAAAGTTTTCATCTAGATAAAAATAAGAAAGATTTGCGGGGATATCTTGAAATTATCCCGGCAAACCCTGAATAGTAAACGGACTACGGAAATTTTGCGGGAATTGAACCAATCTACTTCATTCCCCGCAAAAACAAGGCCTTAGGTGGAATTTCACTTCACACCTATCGCGAACCATGACAGGAGCTGGCCAACTAACACAATACTCGATCGTCATTAGAGTCGTTGCCGTTTCCATACCTCGTTGCCATGTTACTCTGCAACAAATGTCGGACGTCGATACTCGATACTAAATCATACCGTACAGTTCTCAACAGTCCTAACCCGCGCGTGGGTGGCATGTAAAACCCTTCGTGTCCGCATATCGATCCTGTGCGCAGAGCATAACCGAACAGAAACATATGGCTGATGGAGAATAGCTCCCTAGCAGAACGTACGCCTCCTCTTGGTTAAGTTCTCCGGCGGGCCTTGGTAGTGAGGGGAGAGCTGAGCAGAAGGCGGCGGAGTGGACCACCGTCTCCGGCAATAATCTCGTCGTGTTTGTCCACTCCTTCTGGTGGTGTGGTGATGCTCTGCAGGGTTCTTCGGCCGGCCGTGGCGGCGAGGGGAGCGGCTTCTGCAGGACGCCATCTACTCCTCCTCGACGGTGGGGAGAGTCTTTGCTGCCGATTCGAGCAAATCCACTGGCGACCGTCGTCGTCACAGTGATCCGTGGCCAGAAGGGCGGCCAGTTTCGACGCCATGGAAGCGTCTCTTCAACCTCTAGTGGGGAGCCCCCCCCCCCCCCCCCCGGAATCTTGGGCCGGAGATCCCCGTCTTCTCCTCGCCAAGTGGTGCGTCCCTGGCGGTGTCAAGGTGGCCGGCGGCCAAGATTCATCGTCGGTGAAGAGGGAAAGGGACATGATCGCGTTTTCTTGCGTCCTCCTTGCATATGTGCAGGACTTCAATGTAATTTTCTCTTCTATTTTGTGTCCCATTGTAATTTTCTGTACCCACCGTGTTTAATGAATGGCGGCAACGGGGTCCTTTGTGACCCTCTCCTGTGCAACAACAAAAAAACTTACTCCATCAGGAGATCGATGTCACCTGACTCCACCAGCTAGCGTCATGGGTATTCCCTGGTACATGTGAATACCAATGATTTTTCCAACACAAAACAAAAGAGCTATGATTTTAGCAAAATAAGATAATTTTTATAAAATAAATATCATGATAGCCAAATAAATACCAGGTTGCAAATTTGTGAAGCCGCCACTGGCTAGCCCGCGCACCGGTCGGTCCGACCGACCGTGCGTTTAAGTATGACGCTCAAGCACCTCCTAAATCAAATGCATGGCATTATTCGGGGGGACTAGCTACATAGCCGTGGCCAGTGTTTGTCGCCCTGGATGATCAAACATCATCGCTAAAACTGATCTGTCACCCGATTGATTACTCCAATTGGTTATATTAGCCGCTAGTATATATGAAGGCTAGCTGGCACGAGATCTGGGTTTGACCACGAGTCTCTCTCCGAAACAAAAAAATATTTGCGTACATCTCATCCGTTTCAGGCCAGGTGGCCTTTCCGCTGGCGAGGAGCTACCCTTGCGTATCGAGGCGTTTGTATGAACGCGATCACGCAAAAGCCAGGGTCGTTTTATGGTTCATGATAATCCATCCATGTATCTATCTATCTATCTTTGACGACAGAACTGAACACGGTCGAGTATGCATGCATGTCGATCCTACCTTCTCCGCGGTTTACAAATTAATTAGAAGATCGACATCATGGCATGACATGCTAAAAACATTTGTAATGACGTTGTCTTTTCTGGAACGCGAGAGCGGCAGACAAATTTCACTGAAAGCGGTGTACAAGCAGTCAGTCACACGTCCGCTACAATCCTCAAATCCGTTGGATTAGCTCGTGACGGGGGCACAAGCAGTCACTCACTCACACGTCCGCATTACACGTTGGATTCTTCTCCTTTTGGGCCTCTCGCCGCAGAAGATCAAGGGGTACTGTGGACCGAGACCGTGGCACGGAAAAGGTACGCGTGGCCCACTCGCTCAGGAGTGCTGGACGCAGCCACGTGACGGGGGCCCGTCTCCACGTCTCCTCGTTGTCTCCTGCCCGGCCCGCCTCCAGCAGTCCAGCTCTAGCGGCCGAATCTCGGCTCGGCTCCACAGCTCAAACCAGGCTCGGACGCACCTACGTGAATACGTGATCGTGAACTACTAGCACCAGTAGCAGTACACTTTTTCACCAGTGTCGTTTTGACGTTTGAACTTTGTTGGTTTTCCTAAAGCGCGTCGCCGTCGTCGCGGGAAGATTTGCAGACCGCAGCCACGCCGCCGGTTCTACACCTGAATAAAGAATCAAGGATCACATGCTAGTATTTGTTCAAGTGGTAGTAAGATTTTCAATGTATTCCTACTTGAGACGACGATGAACAAATTGACCGGACAAACTGTTAGGCTTTTCTTGGAGCTGGATGTCGATTTGCTGCGTCGATTCAACAGCCGAGATATTGGAGCAACTACAGATGATCCTTATAACTCAGTTCCCCATAATCACCTACTGAAAGGTTCTCGTAAATTTCTCGAGTCCGTGAAAGAAATGATTTACCAGTGTAATCTATCGAAATAGACGTTCACACTATCATAGTAATAAAACATCCACCTGGTACAACGGTACAACAGCTGGCCTTCAGCATAAGCAAGCCAAAACGAAAAGAGAAAGAAAACAATGGCAACAGCGGCAGATCTACTAAATCGCAGATTGCTCCCAACCAATACGCCCTCCAAATATGACCTGCCAACGTACATAGAACTACGAAACGTCGCGTAACAAGCAACACCTTCAATAAGGTAAGCGACGATGACGACACTGTCGCCCGGTCTGGTCTACGGTTTCCCTCGTATGGTAAGTGGGAAAGAGGTACACCCGATGGCTTTCAAGAAGGAATGGCGACAACCGCATGCGTCACCCTGTCCGTATCGGAAGACCAATAGGGATTTCCCCCAACCCCCAAAAAACCACTATGCTCGGTCTATAGTCTTCCACCCTATCGACGCTGCCCACCAACATGCGCCACCACGGTCTTGACTCCACCTTCATCATCTCAATGTGAACCGAAGCAATACCTAGAGGTCGGGACTTAGAAATAATCCGTTCGGAGATCAACAGTGTTGTAGTTGCGCCGGAGCGATCTTCCTCCACCACTAGCGCGGTAACCGACAAGATGCGGCGGCATGAGCACACCAGGCGACCATTGGCACCGAAGGGCGGCAACTACACAACCACCTGGAGGGCGTCCTCCACCGCCAAAGGAGGGTGCCGACTGGACGCGACATCATGGACAAACTGGCCGTGCAGGCCCGGTCAGACTCATGATGGATCCGTAAAGTCCTCGCCGCCGCCACGCTGCAGCACGTAGGCCATCGCCGCTCCCCTCATCTTCGGCGCCATAGGTCCGGTCCAGCCCAGATCAGGCCAGCAAAGCCTCCGGTGCAACGTTGTAGCACAACAGCTCAATCGCCATCACCTAGTTGAGGTCGCCTCCATTCCATACTCCAGGAAAAATGACCATCTCGCGCCGACCGGTCCGCCCGGAGCCAGATCGGGCCCACATCTGGGCTGGTCGGAGTAAGTATCTGATTTGTGTTTGGTCGTATGTCCAGTTAATGCCAGTGTACCCAACAACCCACTCATTTGTGGTCCATGGTGTTGCCATACTCAAGTGTATGAGAGGTGTCCATTAATGGCGGCCGACGAGCTCCTCACCGCCCAGTAAGGAAAAACACTCAGAGCATCTCCACTCGTTGGCCGTTCCCAGGCCGAAAATCTGGACCTAAATAGTGCCGGATGGAGGAAGGTTTCGGCCTGGGAATGGCCGATTTCCCACTCGTGTTCCCAGGCCGAGTTCCCAGGCGAAGCGAAAAACAACGACATTTTCAAATTTTCTCGTTCCCGTGGCGAAATCTTGGCCATAGGGTGTTCCGCAGAAATACACCAAAAGTAGTCCGGCCATCAAATTATCATAGAACAAGATAAAATGGGTCGGCGATAAGTCATCGATGGGGGTGATCTCCTCCGGCATGTCCGGTAAGACGGGGATGGGTTCGTCGGCGTTCCTGCCGGCCGACTGGTTGGAGGAGGTTGAAGCGGAGCTCGGCGAGGAAACGACGACGGAGGTGTTCAGCGCAGGGCTTGGCACGCTCTCGGTGTTGTCCTCCTGGAGGATGGCGTTGCGGCGCACAATGTACCAGGCCTTGACCGGTGAGCTCATCGTCGAGGTGTCTTCACCGCCCATGAGAAACTGTAGATCCGTGTTCCTCTTCTTGGCGGCGAAGTTCGCTTTGAGGAGATCGAGCTTGCGATCTTGGTTATGTAGCAGCTGCGCCCATCTTTGCTCGGCCTTCTCCTCCCTCTTCTTGGTATGGGCCTTCGTGTCGGCGATGTTGGAAATATGCCCTAGAGACAAATAGTTATAAGGACTATTATCATATTTTATAAAGTTTATGATTAAGTTTTATGTCATGTTATAACTGTATTGAGTGGAAACATCAATACACGTGTGATATATAAATAACCAGGGGTTCCTAGTGAAACTCTAGTCACTGGTTCATTAGTCAACGGATGATCAAGTTTCCTGATCATGTGGCATTTATGCCAGTTGGAAATGGAGTCAACTCATTCCGAGAATGAGATGATGAACCAATACCCAACCTAAATATCGTGACCCGATCATGTCACGAAGTTCAAGTTACGATGATTAGAAATGGATTCTCATAGACTATTCCTTAAACCGTGAGGCTATATCAATCACTGTCTCCCGAGAGTGCTTAGATAGCTAATACAGTGGTTATAAAGGTGTGTCCAGGTACTCGGAGGAAACCGTAGAGGCAATATATGTCAAGAGCGGGATTTGTCCGTCCATGTGACGGAAATATACTCAAGAGCCCACTCGGAGAAGTTATATCCAATAGTTGCGCAGTGTGTGATTTGATCACAGGGATATCACTTGTCGGAACGAGTCAAGTAGCATTGTTCGGTAACGAGATCGAACACGACATGGTGATGTCATTGATCAGATCTCGGGCAATGCAAGTATCAAGAGACAAAGGAAATAAGACACGACTGTCCCGATTCAAACGACGAAAGATCTTCGTGGAACGCACAGGGGTCACATGGCCATCCAGGTCCCTCTATCGATCATTGGTCCGGGAGTGTCCCGACCAGGTCTGGAGTGTTCCCGAACCGTAGCGTATCACGCTTAAGGGTTTGATGATGCTTAGAGAGTGTTTATAGGATCGGTAGAATCGTCGAAGAATAGTAGAGAGAAAACCGGAAGGGTTTCGGTAAGTCAGGAGGATGTCCGGAGTGGAGGTGTAAAGTGTTCCATAGCCACGGAGATTGAATAATATGTGAATGAATGTTAAATATTGATTTAACCATTTATTCATAATTATTTAATAAAAGAGAAAATCAATTTAAAGGTCAAAAGGCTTAATGGGCCAATTCCGGAGGGAAGAGGGTCCATTAGGGAAAGGCAAGAGGGAGAAGGGCCAGAGGGGGTGGCCGGCACCCTAGTGGGCCAGCCCCCCGCTTGGGGCCCATGGGGGTGGCCGGCGGTGCCACCCCTCCCCATCTCCTCTCCTTTAGTCCCACCCGGGACTTTGAGGGAGGTAGTACCTCCCCTCCCCCTATATATAGTGGGGGTATTTGGCTAGATAAATACACACAATATTCAATAAAGGTCTTCTCACTTTTGGGGAGACCTCCAATTGATATTCTCCCTCCCTCTCTCTCTCTCTCTCTCTCTCTCTCTCTCGTGACCGTGGTCCCAAGTTCGGACTGTGCGAACGAGAGACATCTTCACCGCAGAGCGCCGTCGTGCTGCGGGATTCGAATCCATAAGCTCTACTTCCGCAACTGCTGCTGGATCAGGGAAGTGGGAGTCATCGTTAGGCACCGGACGTGTGTAACTCCCCGCAAGGTGTCACACTTGAGGCACTCAAGTTGTTGGAGCCGCAGGAGCGCAAGGACTTCATCACGACCTTGAGGTCGGCTTTGACTCGTCTACATCAACCATGCTCTCATGAGCGTTGACAACACTTTTCGGTCTTCAAGGGTAAGTTCACGAAAAGCCCCTTCCCTTACTGCATTACTAATAGATAGGTCCTGACAACATCAGGGGTTCAGGGCCGTAGGGTAAAAATTTATTATTTTCATACGCGGAACCCCTACACTGGTATCAGAGCTAGATCTATGCGTAGTAATGCTAGTACGGGTAGAACACACGAGATGTAGCGTGTGGGCATTGATCTTTTAGTCGTTACCCTCCCACGTGTACTTGTGTATACCGCAGTAATGCTTGATGAAGCGGCCCCCAACCGATTTTACGCGTTGATTTGTGAGACTGGTCCACGCATGACATACGACTTGTACCGTATAAAGTGGCTTAGGCGGGTGTCTGTCTCTCTCGCATTAGTTGGTATGCCATTTGCAACGGAAGGCCTCGAAAGGGGTGTAGTATAGACAACTACTTGATTAGCGTTGTGGTGACAATTCGTATGTAAGAATGGTTCTTGTGCGAAAGCCCATTCAGCCACGTAAAATATGCAAAGATAAAGTAGAGGCATCTAACTTTGTTTTGCAGGGGGACATTGCTTTGTGATATGGTTGTGGCAAAGGTAAAGTAATTACCTTATGTTACGTAGTAGTAGATAGTCATGGAGGTGACGGACTACCACGCTAGAAAGACACCGGTACCCTGGTGTCTACGGCGCCGAAACCCTGGCGCCGAAATCCGGTGATGACGGATGGAGATCACAACGTGAAGGACCATATCACATCGCATTTACATTCAATGTTATTGTTTGTATATCTTATTGTGTGCTAGTATTAGATACTTGACGGTAGCCTAATAAGATGATCCCTGTTAAAATTACCAATGATTGTGTTCCCCCTTAGTGTGCACCACCAAGAAAGTTCTTCGGTATGAGGCGACCTGTGGTGAGCGGGTGTCAGACATATCTACGTTCGAATATAGTGGGTATAAACCATGTTGCACAGCGAATACACTAAGGTTGAGTTGGCGAGCCTAGCACGTTACAGAGACGTGGCCTCAGAACGCGGATGGTCGAAAGATCGAGCATGAGTCACATGAATGATGTGACCGACATTTTAGCGTCCACCCTTGAACTCACATTGATGGTCGTGATGATCGGGGGAGATGTAGGGAAAAGGGGTCGTGTTATCACTAGGAACCCTTCAAGGGATAGGTGTTTCTGAGTGGAGTTATTGTTAACTCATTTAATTATAAAATTAGTATAAATTCCTTTTGCAATTATAAATGTAGAAAATGGTTCTCCCCGACGCTATCTTTCCTGTTGATGATTGGTTAGGAGAGAAGTTCGGGCTAGACAGATCAAACTTCTCTATATGGGTTGCGTGTCTCCACGTTCTCCTTAGCAAGAATAATGTGGTTGACTACATACTCGACAAGATGGATTTGGAGGAGCCCTATTTCTATGAGACCCCCAAACAGTGGGAAGATCGCTATTACCGTCGTGAGATGTCCACCTTTATATCAGTTATAATGTGCTATGAGATTGTGGATGAGTTGTGGCCAGTCGTGGGTAATCTTGACCCTCGTGCGACTATGGTAAAACTTAGGACACAGTTCATGGAATAAGCACGCATATGGGAGCATGAGCTGATGGGAGACTTCCTCTCCATTAAGATGGAGGAGAACTCATCACTTGACGACCATTTAGAGCGCATGCATGATGCGTACATGAGGCCTGCATACTTCCTGGATAGCTGGATGACAGGCCCTTTTGCAAATGGCGTTGTGCTGCGGTCGCTGCCACCAAGCTACCAAGCACAAGTCAGGACTTGCATTATGAGAGGCAACACAGAAACATTGGATTTCCACAGGTTCGTATCACATCTCAGGAATGTGATGGCTGAACCCGTTGTCGTTGAGGTCATCAGTGACAAAGGTATATATTTGATATACAATTTTATAAATGTTATAATCTTATAAACACATTTGCAGTGTTAAGTATATTCGATACTTGTTCTGTTTTGCTGAAAACAGGTCCTTCTGCATAGAGGTGCTTGCTGGAGAGGAGGTGACATTGCGTGTTGATGGCGAGCATGATGATGATGGCCAATGACACTCTCCCTCGATATTTATCATTTATTTTGTGTTTTGGATAGTTATTGTAATCAATAGATCGTGAACTTGTTTAGTGTGTCTCACACTTTGTGAGACGGTTATTCATATGAGTTTGTAACAAACAGTTGTTCTACTTTTATGAATAATTTCTATTTGTGTTCATATCTTGTTTGATTATATGTGAATTATCCTTGTTGTTTGAAACTAATTGATAATGCATGAACATTTGTAAAATATTGAAATGCCTTAAAATACCCAACTTAATGATATGTTCATTAATGAATGAAACCATTGTTTAAATTCAAAGTTATGTTGATAATATGTGAAAGTCATTCGATTTCTTATCACATATAAATCATGCCTAAGTTTGGCAAAATAACTTAAACACCGGGTATTACTCGAATACAAAGTGTTTGATGAATTGTTAAAGTAAATACATATTCGATTTATTGTGTTTTAACAAAATGGTGATTATCATTATATGATTGTTTAAATGTGTAAAGTTGTTACCAAAGGAAACATGAATATGAGACTATTTGATATGATCAAACTATTTAATATGTTGAGTAAGAGTAGTGACTCATACCCAGATATGTTGGGAACATATTTTGAGTGGGAGCTTATAGAAGTGATTCTTAAGTGTGTATTCGACAAATTAAGAATATAAGCACAAGTACCAATAAATAATGATTTATAAGGTGTAGAAGTTGATAATAAGTGTATTGTGATATTATGTAGTATTCCTAAGGGATTCTGAAAAGGGTTTCGAAATAGAAGTTAATTAAGGAACCGGTCCTTAATAACTCAAGTTAGGAATAGTATTAAGTTTAACATCAATGGTTGAAAGAAAGTGACATGGGTATACCCTACAGGTACTCGAGCTTGGTATATACGGTCTAAATCCGTACAGGCCCACGGTGTCGCCAAGGCCTAGACGAAAGGAGTCGAGTAACCTGCGGACTCTCGATTGCTTGAGAGACAAGAAGAAGCTAAAGATAGAAAGTTTGAAGGGGAAAACCCTAACTTGTAACCAACTCGACCTGCTACCCGAGACCTAGCCTATATAAAGGCTAGGAGGGGGCGGCGAAGAGGACACACGCAACCCTAGTTTCCACAACTTTCGCCAGATTGCATCTGCGCACCATTGTAACTTTCGACTCCTTTGATAATTCCACGAGCAGACAAGCAGGAGTAGGGACCTCTACGAGGCCTGAACCTGGGTAAATCCTTTGTCCCCTGTGTGCTTGTTTGCTAGCCGATAGGGGTTTCCAGCACTCCCTCCTCCAAAACCCAAGTCCATAACAATGGGCATTGATGAGTTAAACCCTCGTCAATTGGCGCCGTCTGTGGGAATTGGGAGTGCTGATGTTGCGGCTTCTTCGGCCCCATCAACTGTGATCTACAACTCCGCAACAGCAGAGATTCGCCAGCTCTTCGGCGCCTTCGACTTCACCGTCCACACGCCGGCCACTCGCCCGGCCTTTGAGTCCGTGGGCGACGGAATCAGCATGGCGATTGGGAGCTTCCGCTTCCAAGTTGGTTAGATGGGCACGCTTCGCATGCCTGATCAACCGACGACACCGGCGATTGCCCCGACATCATGGTTCCCTCCATCAATCGGCACCCTTAGTGAGCTCAATGCTCCGATGGCAGTCGGGAACACGATCTGCGACAGCAGTCGCGACTCCGATCTGAGCGATCTGGCCACAGAAGATGGAACCTACGGTTCTGAATCTGAAAGTTGTGGAAGCAGCAGCTTCCCCAATCACTTCATGTGCGCCGTCATTAACGCAGGCGACACCTCCGCCAATCGCGGCAACGGCGGTAACGGCGCCAACGGGGGAGCAGTCGAACCTCCCAGTATAATCAATGAGCAAACCGGCGAACGCGTCGTAATCAAGCTCAACGAGCAAGAGTGGGAGCGCTGCCGCGAGGCCCTACGAGGTACACCGCTACCCCTCAGGTCCCCGTAAGAACTACTGATGGGCTACCACTGGCTCCTAAAAGAGGAGTTCACGCGCCAAAAACAAGCAATCGCGCAACTTGAGGCGTGTAAGAATGCGGCGGACGAGTCGAGCCTTCGTCGCGCTGGGCTCTCCTCCTACGGAGGATCCTCCTCACGAGGCAATGAGTACATCGCCAAGAAGAGGCAGTCGCGAATGGCTCACCTCACCGAACAAGAGCGCATAGACGCCGCGAAAGTCCTCGACTTCGGATCTATGACAGTCGACACGAGAGGCAACGTGGTCCCCAGGACGCCGCAGGCCGTGGTGACAGCAGCCACCATGTACCTCCTCAACAACCAACCACCGGCTGGAGATCCCCGAACCACCATGCACGATCTACGATCACGGGTCTGGGGCTAATCGAGGCCGCCCTCGACAAGGAGCCGGTACCAGACCCAAAAAAGGGCAAAGCGCTAGCAAAACACTACTCCTCGCCCTCATCCAGCGATGACAGTCACGACCTGTCTCGACGCCGTCGTTCACGGCGACATGATCGCGACTACGATGCGCGCAACGACCTCACACAATGCAAGATCGACAAGTCAAGAGCACGACGTGCTTGGTCGACTGACTCGGAAGAGGAAGACAGGGAACTCTGCGGCGCCAGATGCTTCAGCAGATCCATTAGGCAGAAGCGAATGCCTAAGGGGTTTAAACTTCCGTAGGAAAATCCAAAGTTCGCCGGTCTACAGGACCCTAAAATCTGGCTAGAGGATCACATCTCCTCCGTCAGGCTCCACGGAGGCTGTCGAAGTACTGCCATGCAATGCTTGCAGCTACAGCTGCAGGGCGTCGCCCGAGCATGGCTCAATAGCCTCCCCCGCGGATCCATTCGGAGTTGGGATGAGCTGGTCTACAGCTTCGTGCGCAACTTTAAAGGCACGTACAAACGGCCCGCATCAATCGAAGAACTGAGATGCTGCCAGCAAAGATCTGGCGAATCGCTGCGCTCATACATCCGAAGGTGGTCCATCATCAAGAACTCCGTGGAAAACATCTCGAAAGGCCGCGTGATTGATGCATTCAACGGTGGCGTCTGTCGTCTAGAGCTCAGGGAGGAGCTGGGCCGTTCAAAGCCTCAGACCATCGACCACCTGATGGAGATCGCGAATCGGTGGGCTGATGGAGAAGATTCGGTGAAGAACCGCGCTCACTCCGACGAGGAGGCAGAACTCGAACGCAGACGCGACCGCCGAGGCAAACGCCGCATGCGCATCTACGACGACCGTGACGACGTCAACATGGTCGCAGCCGGCTACGCCTATAGACACGACGACAACCGCAACAGCGGATACCGCAGCGGTGGATACCGCGACTCTGGGAAAACCATGCAAGTGTGGCAACGCCGCACTCACGACGAGGCACCCGCGACCTCCATCGAGGAAAAACTGTCTGGACCATGCACGGTACACTTCTACATCGACAAGCATGACGGCAAGAGAAAGTCCAGCCACCTCCTCAAGGACTACCGCGAGTTCCTCAAACTACACGAGGGATTGGTTCGGATGAACCGCAACACAGTCGAAAGAGGCTACGGGGCCGCTCCAGGCGCCGTGGCACATGGCGCACCGCCACCACCACTGGGGCCACCCTCGAACGGAGCTGCACCGGACCAGCACCACGGAGGAGAATCGTACCCACGGGCCATGGGTACCATGATGATCCAAAAGGGGCGCCCCTCCAATAGGGTGCAGCAAGCCATCACTCGCCAAGTCAACTTGGCCACGCACTCACCACCATCCACCACTGAGTACCTCAGTGGCAGTGAGTCGTGCATCGCCTTCGATAAACGAGACCACCCGCCTCAAGTACCTCGCCCAGGACATTGCCCCCTCGTACTCGAGGCGCAAATTGGAGGCTTCGACATGAGTCGCGTCTTCATGGATGGCGGAAGCGGCATCAACCTCATATTCGCGAGTACCTTGCAAGCAATGAGGATCCCTCTAACTTGCTTAGAGGCATCGGATACAACGTTCCACGGCATCGTCCCAGGGAAAGGCGTATACCCCCCTGGGCAAAATCAACCTCGACGTCATATTCGGCACGCCAAGGAACTTCCGGCGCGAGCGCATTGATTTTGAGGTCGTCGACTGGCCCTCACAATACCACTGCATCCTCGGACGCGTCGCGTTCGCTAGGTTCATGGCGGTACCCCGCTACGCCTACCTGCAGATGAAAATGCCAGGTCCCAACGGCGTCATCACGATCAACGGAAGCTTTGAGCGATCTGACAGTTGCGATAGGGAATTCAACAGAATCTCCTAGTCCTTCGGCATGCAGGAGGAGCTCGTGCGATTGAAGGAAACGATAGACAACAGCCTGCCTCCCCCGGGCAGGCCAAGCTCACCTGATCTCTCCTTCGACTCATCTGTGCACACAAAGAAGGTGCAGGTCCATCCGACAGATCCCACCAAAACGGCCCTCATCGCCAACAACTTGAGTCCCGCATAGGAACTCGCGCTCGTCGAATTCCTCCGTGAGCACTGGGAAATTTTTGCCTGGTGTCCTGCAGACATGCCAGGAGTTCCCAGGGAATTCGCCGAGCATGCACTCAACGTCAACCCCGACGCAAGGCCAGTCAAGCAAACAATCAGGCGACTGTCTGAGCCACGAGCGCAGGCAGTTGGCATGGAGATCAACAGACTCCTCGAGGCCAAATTCATACGCGAGATCAAGGAAAGCACTTGGCTTGCCAATACAGTGCTAGTGCCAAAAAAGGACACGGATATCCTGCGGATGTGCGTGGACTTCACTTCTTTAAACAAGCACTGCCCAAAAGATCACTTCCCGCTACCACGGATCGATCAAATCATCGACTCCACCGCTGGATGGGAGCGCCTCTGCTTCCTCGGTGCCTATTCTGGCTATAACCAAATTCAAATGAAGGAGGAAGACTAGGAGAAGACCGTGTTTACAACGCCCTTCGGTGTGTTCTGCTACAACACAATGCCCTTCGGGCTAAAAAACGCGGGAGCCACCTACCAGCGGTGCATGCAGGCTTGCCTCAAGGAGCAATTAGGGCGCAACATCCAAGTCTATGTCGACGACATAGTAATCAAAACCAAGGAGGAAGCCTCTCTAATCGACGACTTGCGCGAAACATTCGCCAACCTCGATCGTTACCGGATTAAGCTCAATCCGGACAAATGCGCCTTTGGCGTACCATCTGGGCAGCTGCTCGGGTATCTCATCTCCACGAGAGGGATTGAGGCAAACCCGAAAAAGATAAAGGCCATACTAGCAATGGAGAAGCCAAAGAACATAAGAGGCGTCCAGCAACTAGCCGGACGAATCGCGGCCCTCAGTCGATTTATCAGTCGAATGGGGGAAAAGGCACTGCCCTTCTATCAGCTCCTCCGCAAAGCTGACAAATTCGAGTGGACCAAGGAAGCGCAAGAAGCATTCGAAGATCTCAAGCGCATGTTATCCACCTCGCCAGTACTGGTGACTCCACGAGAAAGTTAGCCACTACTGCTATACATCTCCGCTACCAACCAAGTGGTTAGTACAGTGCTCGTCGTCGAGCGGGCCGAGGAAAACAAGGTCCATGGCGTACAACGCCCGGTATACTACCCTAGCGAGGTCCTCACGCCAACAAAACAGCGGTACCCGCACTACCAGAAGCTGGCGTACGGCGTCTTCATGACCGCCCGACGACTGCGCCATTACTTCCAGGAACACCCAATCGTGGTAATCAGTGATGCCCCATTGGGACATATCCTCAATAACCCCGACGCCACGGGACGAGTCGTGCTTTGGGGAATCGAACTGTCTCCACGAGACATCACATACGAAAAGCGCGACGCAATCAAGTCGCAAGTTCTCCCTGACTTTCTCGTGCATTGGATGGAAAACCAACTCCCGGACAAGCCAGATATGTCCTACCTCTGGACAATGCACTTCGATGGATCCAAGCAGAAAGACGGAGCAGGAGCAGGTGTCATACTAACATCACCTCAAGGGGACAAGCTGAAATACATCATGCGAATGCAGTTCACAGCCTCAAACAACGAGGCTGAATACGAGGCCCTGTTGCACGGGATGAGGATGGCAAAAGCCTGCGGCGCAAAGAGGCTCATCATATATGGCGACTCCAAGCTGGTCGTCAACCAAACAATGCATGAGTGCGACGCACTCAATGACAACATGATTGCATACCACGACCTCTACGATACGCTCGAGGGAGACTTCGATGGTTGCGAGTTGCAACACGTAGGTCGTGAAAGCAACGAGGAGGCGGACGCACTCGCCAACATAGGCTCTACCTGCGCCCCCATACCACCTGAGGTATTTCTCGAGCGCATCTGCGAACGCTCCATCAAGCCAAAAGCAGCAGAGAAGAAAACAAGCGCAGCAACAGACTTGGGGGCTATGCCACCCAATGAGCCAATGGCACTCGAAAACTTGGAGCTAGACACAGGACTCGAAGGGCCAATGAGCGTCATGATGATCGAACAATCCTGGACGCAGCCGTACATTACATATCTTCTCAGCAAGCGCCTATCGGACGACTCGACAGACGCACGACACATCGCGCGACGCTCTAAGGCATTCATCGTTATCAACGGCGAACTGTATAAACACAGCATCACAGGCGTGTTACAACGATGCGTCTCCCTGGCCGATGGAAGAGTAGTCCTCCTCGACATACATGAGGGGACTTGCGTACACCATGCCGGCAGTCGCGCCCTCGTTGCCAAAGCTCTACGAGCTAGATTTTACTGGCCCACGGCCATGCGCGATGCCAAGGACATAGTCCAAAAATGCAACGCTTGCCAACGATTCGCCGACAAGCCACACGCACCAGGCGCAGAACTACGGCCTATTCCATTGGCCTGGCCCTTCGCCCAGTGGGGTCTCGACATGGTTGGCAAACTCTCAAGGTCCTCGCAAGGAGGATACGTCTACCTCTTGGTCGCAGTCGACAAATTCACCAAGTGGATCGAGACCATGCCAGTAACCAAGCAATCAGGGCACAGCGCAGTCAAGTTCTTCGAGTCCATCGTCTACCGTTTCGGCGTGCCGCACAGCATCATCACTGACAACGGGACGAACTTCACATCCAAAGAGTTCCAAGAATTCTGCGGAAACCTGGGAATCAACATCAGTTATGCCTCAGTTGCGCATCCATAGACCAACGGTCAGGTGGAAAAAGCGAACAGGCTCGTCTGTAGCGGCATCAAGAAGCGACTCCTTCGACCACTCGAACAAGCTGCGGGTTGCTGGCCAGATGAGCTCCAATCCGTACTTTGGAGCCTACGTACAACTCCAAATAGCTCTACAGGCTACATGCCATTCTTTATGGTGCACGGAGCAGAAGCGGTACTACCTGCCGAAGTAAGGTACAAGGCGTCGTGCATAGTCGCTTACAGCAAACAAGAGTCATCTCTTGCACTCGAAGACTCCGTAGACCTCCTCGACGAGGCAAGAGAAATCGCTGCAGAAAAATCCACGATCTACCAGCAGAACCTGCGCAACTACCACAGTAGAAGGCTTCACCCCAGATCCTTCGTCGAAGGCGACCTAGTCCTGCGACTGAAGCAGCAGGGGCATCTCAAGCTCGAGTCCCCTTGGGAAGGACCATACTTGATTACAGAAGTAATCCCAGGTGGCGCCTATCGCCTTCAATACTTAGAGACAGGAGTCGCATACTCCAACCCTTGGAACGTCGCACAACTGCGACGCTTCTACCCCTAGCTGTTTTTACTTTTACATCGCAAATAAGGCTACCCAGCCAAGCCTACTTAGTCACACATCGTACCTCGTACTGTTCTCCAAATAAATAAAAGCTAAGTGCCCCAAAACTCTGTGTTTTCTTTTCACTCCTGTCAATTTTATACTCGGGGGCTGCGCCACCCTACGTACATCTGTTCTTCGAACATATAAACGCGACATCCTGAGTAGCTGGCACATCAATCAAACCCCTTAATGAAAAACCCAACCCAGCTGCAACGCACCTGGCAAGTTGACAAAGGAATGGCCAAGTTAACGAAAAAGACTCGCATAGTGCAACGCACCTCACGCTACCAAAGTTGTTTATACATGTTTGACAATCAATTATCTACAATATATATATGAATTTTACAGCACAATTACACTTATATGCAGGACACAAATCTGGTTACTGCTGCAACAGAAGAACATTGGTTTGTTCCTCGAAAAAGTCAACAATCTCCTCCGCTGGGCGGTCCACCGCTTGATAGTGCGGCACCATATCCCAAGCAGATCCGGCCAGCGGCGCTGGCAGACAGGAAGCTACGACGGCGACATCCACGTCAGGCCTGTGCAATCGCACCATCGAGAGGGCAGCCTTGGCACCAGCCACCAACTGCTGCCTCACGCACTCGCGAACCATGGACATATCTTGAAATTTGGCCAGGAGAGCCAACAGGCTTGATGGAGTGTCATCCAACGGGAACATCGCCCGGTAGATATTCTTCAAACATGACTGTGACTTCTTTAGGAAGAGCAGCACTCGCGAAGCGCGATCCTGCAGGGTCGCCAATGCAGTCGCACGATCATGATCCACCCAGAAGTATCCACTCTCTTGAAGTTGCTCCTGGGTGAGACCATGAAGGCAGATGGCAATCCTATCCCTCTCCTCATGCGGATGGCGTGCGCTAACAACTACACGAAGCAGCACCAACAGCATGAGTACAATGTACCACTGCGACTAACTGCAAAGGAAAAGATGAGGATGAGCAAACTAACACTTAAACTGGTCGCCCAGCTGCGTCACCTCGCCAAGCAGATATTGCTCGCGGGCGGCGGCCTTTTCCGCCTTTGACTTCCACACATCTACGTTACCGCGGATTAGGGGCAACTCACGCTCCAGCTGCTTCACGCGGTCACGAAGTCGCGACAGCAAGGACATCTCCTCTACCCTAGAGCGCGGTGGTGCCACTGTCTCATCAAAAGATGGTGAGTCCTGGGTTCCCCCTACGGGACCACTCGATGTGCCCTACCACAAGTCAAGATATAAGCAAATAAGGCGACCAAATTAACACAATGACAAGGGGAATAGGTGCATTCAGAATAAGCATAAATATTCACAAGCACACTCGCCAGTAGGCATGTTCTTAGACCAAAAGGACAATTCATCATCTATTACAAAAGCTAACTATGGAGCAGCTGGCTTCTTCGACTTCGACGCCTTCGGGGGCTTCATCAAGTCCGTGGCAGTATCAGACGCCACTGACTTTCCGCCTGCCCCTGAGGCCGAAGCTTTCGCCGCCTTCTTAGCGCGCTGGAGCTCCTCCGAATACTTGGCAACGGTATTAATCAAGGAATGACCATATTTGGCACAGGCAGTCGCAAAGGGAGCGAAGACTACCTGCTGACCATCCGCGCCAACAGGCATTGTCTTCAACACCGCAGAGGGATCTATCTCGACTCCGTGGGCTTGCACCATGGCGAGTGACATCGTTGCACCAGCCGCCCGGAGGGAGTTCTTGTAAGAAGAAGGCACGCCCCCGGCGAGTGACTCCACCAGCTCGTCCATAGTATCGACCTGCTCCGCCTTTGGCATCAACTCCTCCCGGAGGCGACTAAGGGAGACCTTGGCCTTGGATAATGTATCCTGGACGGCGGTGCTTCGGTCTTCGACCGTGGATACCGCGCCGGCCAGAACGTCATCACGACGAAGGGCCTGTGGGTCAAAACTCAAGCCGCCGACATCTACACCAAAAAACATGGATCAAATCTCTAGTGCCATCGGCAAAAATCTAGAAGCAGAAAAGAGCAACAATAAAATATCCACCAGTAAAGGTACCTGATAGGGCCTTGGCGACTGAGAACAGTTGCTCCTCAAACAGCTTTTCCCTGGCCGCAAAAGAGGCGCGCAGATCCTCTTCGCGCTTCTGGGCATCATCACGAGCCATGATTGCCTCATCGCGCCCCTTCACAGCTGCAGCCAATGTCTTCTCCAATGTTGCGACATTGCGCAGTAAAGCATTATGCTCAGCTACGTGGCAGTCAATAATTGGCTATCAGTCGAATATATCAAAACAGAGAGAAGATGAAAAGTACAAGCGTGGAAGCACTCACTTTCGACCACACGGTGACGCGTCTCCAGCATCGCATGCTGACGACCCATTGCCATCACCTGCTCCGCCACTTGCGCAACCTCCTTTACAAGGAGCTGTTGCACCAAACAAGGAATCAGAGAAGACAACAGAAGGCGTTGACTGCAAAATTACAAGAGAAGGAAAAAATATACTCACATGGTCCTCTAGCGACTCTGAAGAAGTCTGTTGAGCCGTCATCCGAGCAACTATTCGATGCTCCCCTCCGTGAGGAGAGCTCGAAGAATTATGCCCGGAGTGGGCTGCCGCCGAAGGAGAAGGAGTGTGCTCAACCTCTACCTTGGCCCTTGAGGTCGCGACTCCCGATTCCTTCAAAAACTCGATGTCGCTAGAAGATGACGACGCCTCCTGACTGCAAGACGAAATTCACATTGAGAAAAAGCAAACTCCAGGGTAAAGCTAGCAAGAAGAAAACAGAAAAGAATGAATAAACTCGCAAACTTACCAGTCAAACTTGTCAAGATCAACGTGGCCTCCGCCGACTCCGATGAAGACTCCTTGGGCAGTTGCATCTTCTTGCGGGTCGACAACGCCACAACCCTCACAGGAACAGCTGGAATTGGCGACTCCGCGCCAACAACCGTGCCTTCTAGAGTCGAAGGAGTCGACGCGTCGGAGTTCTCGTTGTGCGAACGCTTGCGAGTATCCGGGCTCCCAGACTCGGCGGCTTCCTCTTCCACATCAGAAGGGACAGTCGACTCAGACTCATCCTCTTCCAAAGCTTGGCGAGGAATAATACCCTCAGGGAGAGGAGGCATGCAAGGCGACACCGCCCAATCCTGCATACAAACAACAAAGATGAGAAAAAGGAGCAAGTAAGCAACAGAAAAAGCAATTGCGAAAATAAGCTACTGCGTAGCACAACTGTACCTCAGGAGGAGGATTCGAAGCATCGAAAGGAGGAACGACTGGCTCATTCGGAAGCACATCCTTGAAGGTGTACTTCGTAACCAGTCGCACCCTCTTATCTACCTCACTCGCGGACATGCCATCGGCAGACACGCGAGTGGCATCATCAGCACCACCCCATTGAAACATGGGATGGACTCTAGCTTGGAGAGGCTGGACGCGACGACGCAGCCAAGTCCTGACAAGGGTGCAGCCTCCCTCCTTTGCGCCTATGCGACTCTCGAGGTCGTAGACGCGTTGATATAGCACGTCTGTCTCCGCGAGTTCGGAGGGCATGATCACGCTCTTCCAAGAACGCATCTTCTTGCAGGGAGTCGCGGGGTCGAAAGGCGCGAGTCCAAAATGCTCGTCCTTGGCCTTTTGGTCGCGAACATAAAACCATATGTCCCTCCATCCCTGGACGGACTTGGCAAGCTTGATGTCGAAGTAGGTGGCGGATGGGTCGACATGGATTCCACTACCACCTACGTCATAAACTAAAGAGCCAGATGCGGACTGACGCTTTAGCTTGAATAAACGTTTGAAAAGGCCAAAGTGCGGCTCGGTTCCAAGCCAGCACTCGCAAAGGGTGTTAAAACAAGAGATGTGAAGAATCGAGTTTGGAGACAGCTGATGGAGCTGGAGCCCATAGAAACAGAGGAGACCCCTAAGAAAGGGGTGGAGAGGCAAAGAAAGGCCACGAATGATGAAAGCAAGAAACATCACTCGAAAACCAGCGGGAGGCACAGGAATGGTCTCACCGCTGGGGACGCGCGTGTCGGCGACTACTGTAGAAATAACTCCGTCTTGGCGAAGAAGACGGAGATCGGACGCCTTGATGATAGAGGGGCGCCACGCGCCATTGGTCACGCGGGTGCCCGCGACCTTCTTTTTCCCGCCGGCGGCGGCACTGGTGCCCGCAGTAGCGGGGCCACCCTTCTTCTTCGTCGTAGCAGCGGTGGCGGCGGATTCAGTGGCAGCGCCTCCTTTCTTCTTTCCCATTGCGTGGCGGCGATGAGAACGCATGAAATAACTTGGAAACAAGCGGAGATGGTCCAGAGCTGAGGAGGAGATGAACGCAGGAGAAAAGCAGAGGAGCAGCAAGAATGGCAATGGCAGCGAGGAAGAAAAGGGCGCAGATGGAAAATTACCGCCGTAGCATCGCTACTTAACCCATAGGAGATGCAATCCAACGGCTCACAAAAACCCTACTAGACGCGTGGCACGCATCGTGCTCGACACGTGGAGTAGAGGAAGCGCGAACCGTCCCTCCACTGCTCCCATTACGCGCGGAAATCGAGGAGGCACAGTTAATAATAAGATTACGCACGCCCAGTCAAGTCAAAGTCAAAAAGTGGGACCCACCGCTCGTCAAATCCCGTCAAAACCGCTCACGCGGGCAACTGAGGTCACGAAAGCGTCAGCACTGATGTCATCAACAGCTACGTAGCGGAAAACTTCGACTACTTTAGTCCTTGCTGGAGTCTTCGACTCCACCAAGCACTCGGGGGCTACTCCCATAGGGAGCGCTGGTCGCGCACCCTATGATTTTCTTTTCTTATTGCAGGGATACAGGCAATCACAATCAAACCCAACCACTCGAAACACGATTCGACTATGGACGTGGGTTACTCTCATAGGGAGCGCTGGAAACAATTTCGACTGAAACAAACAAACAAACAAAGACGATAGTAGTCGCAAAATTTCTTTAGTCCCTGCCTGAGTCTTTGACTCAACCAGGCACTCGGGGGCTACTCCCATAGGAAGCGCTGGTCGCGCACCCTATGATTATTTGCACGAAAGTTGTGCGTTGATTACATCAGCACTCATAGATCATGGCGACACCGCCTCATAATTTTTCCTACAAAGAGATTACATCTCTTGGGTCGCCCGAATCATCTCCGCGATGATAAAATTCGGATGCCGCACTTATAGCGTGAAGGTAAGACCTGAATAAAGGCCTGACAACGCATTTAAACTGCGCACTACTAGAAATATATCCGTGCCTGCAGGCACGATGAACATGCCTTGATGGACGCGTCAAGTGCTCACACCCATATAACTGGAATTCGACTCCTGTAAGACCTCCGCGGCCTGAGTCGAATTACGCCAGCACTTTTCCGGATTTGAGTCCGGGGACTCGAGTTCGAGTAGATTGCGTTGTTTCACCCTAAGGTGGTTAACTGATACCAATACTTCGGCCACATCAGACACGTATATCAACAATCCCTATGACATAAATGAAAGCAGTCGAAAAATGTACTCATTCAGGCACTTGAAGACTTCAAAAAGTACCCAGTCGAATATGCGATTCCACTGGATACTCGGGGGCTACTGACATGGGTATACCCTACAGGTACTCGATCTTGGTATATACGGTCTAAATACGTATAGGCCCACGGTGTCGCCAAGGCCTAGATGAAAGGAGTCGAGTAACCTGCGGACTCTCGATTGCTTGAGAGACAAGAAGAAGCTAAAGATAGAAAGTTTGAAGGGGAAAACCCTAACTTGTAACCGACTCGACCTGCTACCCGAGACCTAGACTATCTATATAAAGGCTAGGAGGGGGCGGCGAAGAGGACACACACAACCCTAGTTTCCACAACTTTCGCCAGATTGCATCTGTGCACCATTGTAACTTTCGACTCCTTTGATAATTCCACGAGCAGACAAGCAGGAGTAGGGACCTCTACGAGGCCTGAACCTAGGTAAATCCTTTGTCCCCTGTGTGCTTGTTTGCTAGCCGATAGAGGTTTCCAGCACTCCCTCCTTCTCCAAAACCCAAGTCCATAACAATGGGCATTGATGAGTTAAACCCTCGTCAGAAAGAAAGGATGATCATCATCCACTCTGTTGAGACATAGGTTCTATCTTAGAAAACCATGATAGTAACTTAACATAATATATGATCCAAGAAGAAACGTTTGAAAAGTGATTAAGTTAGAATCACTGAACGTTGAGCTAAGTTTGTCCACAGTATCTAAATAGAGAACTACAGACATATTTTCCAAATCCATAAAGGATGGCATATCTTAAAGCATAAAGGGTTATGTTATAAGGGAATATGTTGGAAACAACCATAATACCGATTAGAGTCAAGTAGGAAGCGAGGTGAACAAAAACATCGAAAGTTGCACAGGGTGCACTCGTGTTTTGATGATTACATTTATAATAATAGATAAGGGTATCATCTAAAGTGTTGTATAATGTTATGGTGGGGCTAGTTCGCTTTTAACGTAGAATGATGTGACCCAGGGCACAATGCCCATGAGAAAGCCCTCGAGGTTGATCTAAAGTCACTGTAGGCTCCTTGTTGGGGGATACCCCGGGTAGGGTCATGCCGGGGTATAAAGGCCGAGTTAGCCGAGGTACGACACAGTCAAAGCAAGTGCAGGCCGGGTCACCTCAAGGCAGGCTGACTTACGGAGTAACCCGGCCCGTGGGGCAACTCCCTAGCATTAACCTGGCCGGCACAAAATAGATGCCAGCCACGCTTGTTTGTCTATTGCGCAGGTACCCTTGTAGCCAGGTTAGCCATGTGCTAGCCGGACTACCATTTGGCTTCCAAGAGAAGGAAGGAATCTCCCGCTGGTCAAAAGGTGACCTTTGCTAGCTATGGCGTGAGCAAAGCAAAGAAGAGGGAAGGACCAGCAGGGCAGGGCGACCAAGATGACGCGGGCAGTGTCGGCTGACGTAGCCCGTGTCTGGTGATGCTTAAAGGCAAGGATTACAAAGTGGGTTACGTCCATAGTCCGAACGAACCGTTAAAGAGAATAAATAAGCATCTAGCTTTAACCAACGGGCATATTCGGGAAATATGCTGCCACGTCTGCCCTAACTTTGTAACCCGGGCTCCCCTATATAAGGAGCACCAGGGCCTCCATAGAAGGGGATCGGTCATTTTCTCTGTCTAGGATAGAACTCTAGAGCTAAGTTGCGGGGAGTAAGAGACCTAGTCTCCTTCTCACAAACAGCTCAAGGAGCACTTGTATCCTACATTTATAGAGGAAATACTACAACACTTGTGTGTGGAATCACCACGATATCCCTCCCTGGATTCCCCTAGCGCTCATTGGCCCCATATTTAGCCTATCCATGGCATCTGCCCTTTCACCACCATGACAGTTGGTGCCCACCGTGGGGCTAGCGGTGTTAGCAGGGGTGAAAATCCGGATAGGAAGCATCTCCAGCACCGGCGAGCGCGTCGTCTCCGGCCTGGTTCAACGCTTTGGAGCGCTGGACTACGTCAGCAACAACGCAGGGAGCTTCGGCAGGCGTCCCCCTCCGCGCAACGGCCTCTTCATCAAGCTTGGCACACACAAGGTCTACATCGGCATGGACGAGTCCTGCGTTCCTCCGCGGCACGTCATCGAGGGAGGCGAACTGCCTCTCAGCGCAGCTCGCGGTGTGCGTATCACTCGCCCCGCTAGCAGCGTTGAGGTCATGATGGCCGCGCTAGACACAGGAGCAAGCAAGGACCCGGCGCCAGATCCAGAAGTCACGCCAAAACAGGCAAGGTCGAGGTTCCCACCTCTAGAAAGGCCAGAGAATGTACTCCAGCAAGCAATAGATAGCCTAGCGATGCCAATAGCTCCTGTGGTAGACCTAGCTCAAGCGCAGACTGAGTTGGAGGAAACTAGGCAGAAAATGTTAGCTGGTGCCAAGAAGGTAGCGGAGTTACAGCAATCCTTAAACATCACTTTGAGGGAATATGCAAAGGCAAACCATATAGACGGGGTGAAAATCCGAGGTAGAAAACTGATTACTAAGATTGACAAGGAGTACGAGCCTAGGCTGGGTCAAACAGCCACGATCGTAGCAGGAGGGCAGGAAAGGTACAGTACCCCGGCGAAGAACCTCAGGGTGGCAAACGCAGCTGCATCCGAGTTAGAAGGTCTAACCGGAGAATCCCTGGAAAGGCAACAGGAAAGGGTGAACCACTTGCTGAGAGTAGCTTGCCAGCAAAACGAGGAAATGAACAAGGCAAACCCGACACCCCCCGGAGCATCTCACGTGGTTCATTCATCTAGAAATAACCTGGCCAGGTCCGGCGGAGCCGCGTCATCTTCGGGTCATAACCCCAGGAGAGAAGAGGTGGTAAACTCCGGGAGAAGAGATAGACAGATGGTCCCCTACAACCCGGTGAGAGCTAGGAAAGGCAAAGCAGTGCAAGTGGATGAGGATCACCACAGTACCAGCCGAGGCAACCGTGACCAATGCAATGCCGGTCAAAGGAACGTTGCTAACGGAAATGCCGGACAACATGATCCGGTGAGGGCAGGGCAAAATGCACATTGGCAGCAACATCAGCAATATGCACCTCGGCAGGAGAGAAGTGCTGGCTAGGCGGTACAACAACAAAATGCTCATCCGGATCAGGGAAGATACAATGATGGTTATTCGGCGATGGTCAACAATGGATACCCAAGACCGGAGCACCATGTGATTGGCTCAAGGCTAGGAAGCAGAAATTTGCCGCTAGATGATGCGAGGCTGAAGCTTGACCGGATTTATAGGTCGGAGATGATTGAAGTACACGGACCTCCGGGCCCGACATGTTTTGGGCCCCGGATCATGAAAGAGCCACATGTGTCGAATTCCCAATTGGCAAGAGGAACAAAGACCTATGATGGAAGCACCAAACCAGAGGATTGGCTCACTGATTATGCAACAGCAGTCAAGATAGCAACAAGAAATTTGAGATGGGTAGTGAGGTATGTGCCCCAGATGTTGGAAGGACCCGCGAGAGTTTGGCTGAACAACTTGCCACCAGGGAGTGTCAACTGTTGGTTGGATTTTGAGGAGTTGTTCGTCAGCAACTTCTCAAGCACCTACAGGAGGCCCAATAGGCCACAAACTTTGGCTTTATGCCGGCAGAGGCCGAATGAGCCTGACCGGGATTTCTTAACTCGGTGGTGCAATGTACGTACCTCATGTGAAGGGGTAATTGAATCACAAGCGATCACGTGGTTCACCCAGGGCTATAGATATGGAAGTATGTTGTGGCAAAGGTTACAATGCGATATGCCAACCACTTTGGCTGAGACGATCCGGATCGCAGATTCCTATGCTTTAGGAGACCCAACTCAACCCCGGCTAATGTCAACCGAGGCGAATGAGGAGTATTACAACCGAGATGGCTCCAGGTAATCAAGAAGAAATTACTTCCGAGGAAAAAGAAGGGACGAGCATCCGGATTACAGATATAACTCGCAGCAAGTGGCAGCGGTAGAGCGAGATCAGCCCAATGCCGGAGCCAGCCAATGCCAAAAAACTGGAGGCCAACAATGGCAGCAAAAGGGTTAAGGCAAGAAGCCCTAGACCCCGGAGCATAAGAAACAGTGGTAGGAGCGAAAGTATCATCCGAGATATACGTTCGAGTCTATGTTGGATCAACCTTGCAAATTTCATACACCAAGTCCGAATAGCCTAGCGAATCATACGACCCGACAGTGTGAGTGGATGAGGAAGCTAGAACACGGTAGTTCAGGGAATGCCCATGCACCTCAGAACGAAGCACCCCAGAACGAAGCACCTCGGCAACCATTACTAACAGGGGGGATGGACAACAACTAATGTTGCCTCCACCTCCGCTGAGATATGAAAATCAGGAAGGAGGGATGTTGTGCATCAAGTGCATAATAACCAACATCAAGATCAAGGTTACCACGCAAATGAGGGACGAAACGAGTACATGGAACATCACCAAAGTTACTACGTGTTTACCACGAAAGAAACTGACCGGAAAAGCTTGCAACATCGGCATATGGAGGTAAATGCAGTAATGCCGGCAGTGGTGAGGTATATACCTTGGTCGGATCAGGAAATTACGTGGAGTATCAAGGATCACCCGAAGCTCATGCCCAGTCCAGGGACCTACGTGCTAGTCTTGGATCCGACGTTCATCGGGTCAAGCCTCAACATGAAGTTTTCCAAGGTACTGATAGATAATGGGAGTAGCATTAACATCATGTACAAGGATACCATGCACAAGTTGGGGATATCAGAGAATATGCTGCAAGCTACAAGGACCACATTTCATGGCATAGTGCCAGGTATCTCCTTTGAGCCAATTGGTAAGGTCCGGGTTGATGTGCTGTTTGGAACAATGGACAATTGCCGGACTGAAAATTTGGAGTTCGAGGTAGTAAACTTGGAAAGCGCCTATCACACGTTACTCGGCAGGCTCGCGCTGAACAAGTTCATGGCAAACACTCACATCAGTTACTTAAATATGAAGCTGCATGTACCAAGGGGAGTGATCACCATAGCCAGGGACTTCAGGCGCTCTATTGAATGTGCGTCCTCCGGATCTAATCTGGCCGAGTGACTCGTGATTGCTCAAGAGAAGAGGAAAATAATGGAAGTGGCTGCGCTGGCTTAGTCCGTGCAGCAGCACATGCCGACCCTAACCAATCCGCATGGAAGTGTGCCATTTCAAGCGACCAAGGACACTAAGAAAGTGCCAATTGATGATCAGTTCCTAGAGCGCACCGTAACCATTGGTGCCGGGTTAGGCGACAAATAGGAAAGCAAGCTCGTCAACTTCCTTCGCGAGAATCGGGATATCTTTGCTTGGTCCACATAGGATCTGCAAGGTGTGCCGAGGGAGTTGGCCGAGCACTCTTTGAATGTGAGACCCGATGAAAAGCCGGTGAAGCAACCTCTGCGCCGCTTCGCCGAGGATATGAGAAAAGTCATTGGAGATGAGATAGTGATACATTGCAAATGTATCTATAATTTTTGATGTTCCATGCTTGGTTTTATCTACTTTCTTGTGTTTTGTTCCAACTTTGGAGTACTTTTCATATGATTTCTTGGACTAACCTATTAACAAGAGCCACAGTGCCAGTTGCCTGTTTTCTGCTGTTTTTGGTTCCAGGAATGTCAGAAAATCAATATTCTCGGAATTGGATGGGACAAAAGCCAAAGTTCCTATTTTACCGGAAGACTCACAGAGCCAGAAGCAGAGACGGAGGAGGGCCAGGGCCTGGCCACACCATATGGTGGCGCGGGCTAGCCCTGGCCACGCCACCAGGTGGTGTGGGCCCCCTGGCACTCCACCGACCTTGCTTGTTCACCTATAAGAAGCCTCCCGATGCGAAAACCCTAAATCATCAAGCCTCCAGCCATGAAAAGTTCTGCAGCGCCACCGCCACCGAAGGGGAGATTCGGGGGACAGAAAGTCTCTGTTCCGACACCCTGCCGGGACGGGGAAGTGCCACCGGAGCCATCTCCATCGATCTCCACCACCATCTCCATCACCATTGCTGATTCCCATGATGAGGAGGGAGTAGTTCTCTCTCGAGGCTAAGGGTTCTACCGGTAGCTATATGTTCATCTCTCTCTATGCATGATCTTATTGAGATCATGAGCTTGTAATCTATAGATCTATTCTGCTACTCAAGTGTTTTAATGAATCTCTGCTCTCCCCATGTGTGTGAAAGTGACAGCGTGCTCACCATGGTGGCACTCAGGCTAGAGATTACAAATACTTGTTATGAGTTATATTTGGAGTTGGATGTCTTTATGAAATTGTGGTGTTTGTTGGACTCATCTAGTACTCAAGGTGATAGTGTGGGGTTATCTAGATGGGAAAGGCTTACTTTGAGGTGTGCTGTTATAGCCCTACCATCGATTAGAGTGTCCAACAGGAGAGTAGTTAAGAGTAGTATCATAAAGAAGAATATATTTATGTGAGAGTGTTCACTAGTGAAAGTATGATCCCTAGGCCTTGTTTCTAAGCATTGATACACCGTTTGCAATTAGATATGTTACATGTTTGCTTGCTTCCATCTTTATTTCAGTTTGCCTTTAGTCTTTTCCACGCCATCAAGTTATTTTCTATCAGCGTTACCACTTATAATTATCTATACCACTTGTATTTCACTATCTCTTCGCCGAACTAGTGCACCTATACACCTGAGAAGTGTATTTGGTGTGTTGGGGACACAAGAGACTTCTTGTATCTTGATTGCAGGGTTGCTTGAGAGGGAATACCTTTGACCACTTCCTCCCTGAGTTCGATAAACCTTGGGTGATCCACTTAAGGGAAAACTTGCTGCTGTTCTACAAACCTCTGCACTTGGCGGCCCAACAACTGTCTACAAGAATAGAAGTGTGTAGACATCAAGCTATTTTCTGGCGCCGTTGCCGGGGAGGTAAGGTAAAAGGTACTCACATCCTCTGGTGTGAGTGCTCTAAGTTATTTCCTTTAGATTCTGCAATTTTGTCTTTTTGTTTCTTGTTTTCACTAGTTAGGCTTAATGTAAAACAACAAAACAATTAGAGAGCTTTATAGCATTTATCTTGAGTTAGGACATGAAGTGTTTGAAGAGAAAATTAAAAAACCTATGGAACTTTATTTGCGTGCTAATAGCAATGTTGTTAGTATGAATTCTTTGGACACCATTATTGCTAATGCTATGGAAAAGTCTAAGCTTGGGGAAGCTAGTTTTTATGAAAATGATCTTTTTAGTTCCCAGCTTTGGAAGATAGCTATTCTATTGTTTATGATGATACCAAACCTCCAATATATGATGATTACAATGATGAATATGATATTTTCAGTACACCTACTATTGAGGAGAAAATTAATTATGATTACAATATGCCTCCTATATTTGATGATTATGGTGATGAGAATAATAATGATAGCTATTTTGTTGAATTTGCTCCCACTACAATTAATAAGAATAACTATGCTTATGTGGAGAGTAATAATGATTATATGCATGTGGCTCATGATAAGAATGTTTTATGTGATAGTTATATTGTTACTTTTATTCATGATGCTACTGAAAGTTATTATGAGAGAGGGAAACATGCTTTTATGCATCTTAACAATATTAAGTTTCCCCTCTTTATGTTGAAAATTTTGAAGTTGCACTTGTTTTGCTTTCCTATGCTTGTTGCTTTGTGCTTTCATGACTTGTTTCTTTACAAGATTATTATGCATAGGAAGTGGGTTAGACTTAAATGTGTTTTGAATTTTCTTCTTGATGCTCTCTTTTACTTCAATTCATATTTCCTATGTGAGCATTTTCTGAAACTATCATGCCTAACTTAAAGGCGTTAAAGAAAAGTACTTATTGGGAGATAACCCAAAAGTTTTAGATGAGTCTTGGAAGTTATTACCTCTGTAATAACCGCTCCTTATCCTCTTTATTTGCTTTTTGTGCCAAGATTAACCTCTAATGAGAGAGAAGTAATGATTGGGAAAGTTGCTATCCCGAAACAGATTTATGTGCTTCACCGTAAAAATGCGTGTAAAAGCTCTGTATGTCAGATTGAGCTGTAATTGTTTGTGCTTATGCCCCAGGTTGTTATATAACTTTCCTTAGTTCAACACTTTTTTATTTGAGCAACAGAAGGTCTTCGCAAAAATTCGTCTTTACCTGCTGGTCTGTTTTGACAGATTTCTGCCATTTTCTGCATTTGCTTCCTTATTAGTTCCTTGTTGAGTTCTTTTGGCGAATTGAGCTTTTTGAGGGAAGTTCTTCAGTATCTAGTGTTATAATGGGAGTTTATTTGGTGTTATAACTGAACCTTAAGACTTATTTATCTTGAGTGCACTAATGTTGCTAATGAGATTGTGTGAAGTTTTGTATGAAGGAAAATTTTTAGGTGTATGGAAGGAATGAGTAATGAGATGAAGGATGGACTAAAGCTCAAGCTTGGGGATGCCACGCGTTTCACCCCAAGAATTATCCAAGAAGTACAAGCGTCAAAGCTTGGGGATGCCCAAGGCATCCCCTTCTTCATCAATAAAAATCCCAGGTTTCTTCCAAACGCTGCATTTTTATTGTTTCATGCATAGTTGTGTTGTTCTTGGAGCGTCTTTTTTTTCGTTTTTAGTTTTAGTTTGCTTGGTTTGCTTAGTTTGCTTGAATAAGTTGGTTGGATCCCAACACACTTCTTTTGGAGAGAGACATGCTCCGTTTTCATTGCCTAGAACACTCTAGTTTTCATTCTTATTGTTCTGTGAGTGTTCTCTTTTGCTAGCACCGTGTTTAGCCTTATTTTTCTCGTTCTTTCAGCTTAGAACTTTTTAGTTCTTCGTTGTTGATTTGTGAGACAAGCTCACTGATCTTTATTTATTATCATCTTTGTGAGTGGTTTGCAAATAGTTTGGTTTGGTTTGGAAAAGAGTAGGAAAGTTCATGCTTATGTGGTAAAAAGAGCTTGTTTTTTACTGTGGCCTATGCTTTGTCATGCCATGCTTGATATTGTTTTGTCTTTATGCTTAGTATTCTTTGCTGTAGCATGACTTGTTATAAACAATTGAGATTGCTTAATGTGCCTTGGATGAATCATGCGTTGTTTTAGCATATTAAAGCATAGTATAGTGGTATTCTCCTTTGATGCTTTATTTGGGTTGACTTGGCACATGCTCACACCATGTTATGACTATCTCAAGTCACCATAAGCCTTTATTATCCTTTAGATTTCAACTTGTAGTATCACTTTATGCTTTGATCGATGATGTTTTGTCGCTCTGCATGATTATGGCCATTATTGCTCTCTTAGTTTGTCGCTCCTAGTCTTTTGGTAGCCTCCACAACAAAGTATGAGTTCCACTCATGCATCCAACTCCCTAAACCAAGTTTTTCCAAAGAGTCCACCATACCTACCTACTAGCTTATGCTATTCCAAGTATATTCATGCTTTTGTTTACCTTCCACTTGTTATGAGAAAACTAGTGATTAAAGCTCTCACGAACTTGATGGCACACTTTACTTTTCCTGCCCATAATAAACTTGAACCATTGTCTCGTCTATGTTGTATATGCTTGCACTTATTTGTCGGGAATTAGCAGAACCATGCTTTCATGGGGAACGCTTTCAACATTGCACTTGGTACTTGTACCTAGTTGATATCATGCTCTTTTGTATATGCATGTCGTCGGTGTGAAATGAAAGGGGAGCTTGTAAGTCCATGGAGTTATGTATATGTGTTAGAGAAACGCCTGGGCCGCTAGTCTAATCCATGCTGACATGGTGGAAACCTGCAGCGTAACCATAATGAGCTGTCTATGAAGCATTCTTCTTATAAAAAAAGAGTCCTATATTGAGAAAAAAGAGAAAAGAGAAAAAAAGATACTATGCAAAGAGGAAATAGAGAAAAAGCACCATATTCCCATGGTAAATAAGAGGAATGCTGAGATGCTCGTTGTCTGCTTGCCTTGTCATTTTTATATGGGGATTCTTCTGTATCATCGGGCAAGGGGTACCCCGTTAGCGGTTCTCAATGATACACATATACTTACGATGATAAGAACTTACCAGTAACTAAACTTGAGTAGCATGAGGAGCGGACCTCATATACAAGGGACATGAGATTTCTGACTTATACTTCGTCAAGCATGTACACCATAGTTTCTTCACTTTAACCTTAATCACTTCAAGATGCTTATGATAGGGGCAATGAGAGCTGAAAGCTATAAGTACCATAATTTTTGGAAGCTCTTTATGAGACTTGAATCCCTAACTCCTTTTATAAAGGCCTTTCTTCCACCATTATATTAACTCTCCACCTTTTACCTTTATGCACCTACTTTGAGATCATAGTGGCCATTCTTAGTTCTATGTGCATTGTCCCGAGACTTGTTGATTGATGCATAGCTTTGATATTGCTTGTTTTAAACTATTTGTATCTAGTAACTCTTATGAACTTTGAAGGTGTCCTATGCATTTATGTTTGCTACTCTATGAGGGACAAGCTGAATACTATTATGCTATGTTTTCTTTATGTGAAACAAACAAACGTCTTGCAAAGCATTGTTATTCATGAATCTTTTGTTTGTGCCTTTTCATGTTGCATCATAGTTTCTTTGTCTTATTGCTAGAACTTTGTCTTTCATGTTATGATTGAAGTACTATGATCCCAGCTTTGAATGTTTTACAAATACTTTGATCAAGTTTATGACGGTCCATGTCACCTTAAAAATTATTCCTTCTTTTTATCACTTACCTACTCGAGGACGAGCAGGAGTTAAGCTTGGGGATGTTGATACATTGCAAATGTATCTATAATTTTTGATGTTCCATGCTTGGTTTTATCTACTTTCTTGTGTTTTGTTCCAACTTTGGAGTACTTTTCATATGATTTCTTGGACTAACCTATTAACAAGAGCCACAGTGCTAGTTGCCTGTTTTCTGCTGTTTTTGGTTCCAGGAATGTCAGAAAATCAATATTCTCGGAATTGGATGGGACAAAAGCCAAAGTTCCTATTTTACCGGAAGACTCACAGAGCCAGAAGCAGAGACGGAGGAGGGTCAGGGCCTGGCCACACCATATGGTGGCGCGGGCTAGCCCTGGCCGCGCCACCAGGTGGTGTGGGCCCCCTGGCACTCCACCGACCTTGCCTCTTCGCCTATAAGAAGCCTCCCGATGCGAAAACCCTAAATCATCAAGCCTCCAGCCACAAAAAGTTCCGCAGCGCCGCCGCCACCGAAGGGGAGATTCGGGGGACAGAAAGTCTCTGTTCCAGCACCCTGCCGGGACGGGGAAGTGCCACCGGAGCCATCTCCATCGAGCTCCACAATCTCCATCACCATTGCTGATTCCCATGATGAGGAGGGAGTAGTTCTCTCTCAAGGCTAAGGGTTCTATGTAGCTATGTGTTCATCTCTCTCTCTCTATGCATGATCTTATTGAGATCATGAGCTTGTAATCTATAGATCTATTCTGCTACTCAAGTGCTTTAATGAATCTCTGCTCTCCCTATGTGTGTGGAAGTGACGGCATGCTCACCATGGTGGCACTTAGGCTAGAGATTACAAATACTTGTTATGAGTTATATTTGGAGTTGGATGTCTTTATGAAATTGTGGTGTTTGTTGGACTCATCTAGTACTCAAGGTGACAGTGTGGGGTTATCTAGATGCGAAATACTTACTTTGAGGTGTGCTGTTATAGCCCTACCATCGATTAGGGTGTCCAACAGGAGAGTAGTTAAGAGTAGTATCATAAAGAAGAATATATTTATGTGAGAGTGTTCACTAGTGAAAGTATGATCCCTAGGCCTTGTTTCTAAGCATTGATACACCATTTCCAATTAGATATGTTACATGTTTGCTTGCTTCCATCTTTATTTCAGTTTTCCTTTAGTCTTTTCCACACCATCAAGTTATTTTCTATCACCATTACCACTTATAATTATCTATACCACTTGTATTTCACTATCTCTTCGCCGAACTAGTGCACCTATACACCTGACAAGTGTATTTGGTGTGTTGGGGACACAAGAGACTTCTTGTATCTTGATTGAGAGGTTGCTTGAGAGGGAATACCTTTGACCACTTCCTCCCTGAGTTCGATAAACCTTGGGTGATCCACTTAAGGGAAACTTGCTGCTGTTCTACAAACCTCTGCACTTGGAGGCCCAACAACTGTCTAAAAGAATAGAAGTGCGTAGACATCAGATAGCTAGGCTCTTGGCGGCTGGATTTATCATGGAAGTACTTTACCCGGATTGGCTCTCTAATCTGGTGCTAGTGGAGAAAAAGAAGGATGATCCGAATGTGGTAGTGGTATGGCGTATGTGCATTGATTACATGAACCTGAATAAGGTGTGTCCAAAGGATCCATTTCCATTGCCAAGGATAGATCAGGTCATAGATTCAACTGCGGGGTGTGAGTTATTGTCATTCATAGATGCATATTCTGGTTTCCACCAGATACCCCTGAATCCGGATGATCGAATAAAGACCGCGTTTATTACCCCATATGGGGATTATTACTATCGCACTATGCCGTTTGGGTTACGTAATGCAAGAGCAACGTACCAGCGATGCATGTAAAAATGTTTACATGACCAAATAGGTCGGAATGTACAAGTCTATGTGGATGATGTGGTGATAAAAACTAAGGAAAGCAATACGCTCCTTGATCATATCCGACAGACATTCGCAAACTTAAGACGGTTCCGAATGAAACTTAACCCGGAGAAATACACTTTTGGTGTACCTGCAGGGAAATTACTCAGTTTTCTGGTGTCCAGCCGAGGTATTGAAGCTAACCCAATGAAGATCCGGGCGATCGAAAGAATGGAATTACCAAAATGCCTTAATGATGTGCAGAAGTTCACTGGTTGCCTGGCATCGTTAAGCTGGTTCGTATGCCGGCTGGGAGAGAAGGCCTTTCCCCTCTACCAGTTGATGAAAAAAGCAGACAAATGTACATGGACACCGCAAGCAGATAGCACGTTTTGAGAATTAAAAAAGATGATGTCTACTGCACCAATTTTAGCCGCACCACTACCCAAGGAGCCAATGTTGCTCTATGTAGCCACGACCAACCGAGTCGTAAGTGCAGTAATTGTGGTGGAGCGTGAAGAGGAAGGAAAATCAGTGTAGAGGCATGTATATTACTTGACTGAAGTATTATCGGCTTCAAAATAGAACTACCCTCACTATCAAAAGATGGCGTATGGCGTACATATGTCGGCCAAAAAACTCAAACACTACTTTGAGGAACACCCCATCAAAGTGATATGTGAGGCACCCATATTGGATATTATGAGTAACAAAGACGCTAGTGGCCGAATAGCAAAATGGGCAATTGAGCTGGCCCCATATGCACCACAGTTCGACAGAAGAGATGCAATTAAATCGCAGGCTATGGCGGATTTTTTCGTGGATTGGGCCGAGATGCAATACGAACCACCTTTGCCGGACTCCAACTATTGGCGAATGCACTTTGACGGGTTAAAAATGAAAGAAGGACTGGGAGCCGGAGTAGTACTTACCTCGCCTAAGAAAGATCAGTTGAAGTATGTTCTTCAAATTCATTTTAGAGCCTCGAACAATGTTTTCGAATAAGAAGCACTTGTGCATGGGATCAAAGTGGCCAAAGAAGTAGGGATACGTCGGATACAGTGCTTTGGAGACTCGGATTTGGTGGTGCAGCAAGTTTCTGGCAATTGGGATGCCTTGGATGCCAACGTGGCCCTTTACAGATTCTTGGTTCAATAGATAAGCGGATTTTTTGAGAGGTGCGAATTCCATCACGTACCTCGGATTGAAAATGAAGCGGCCGATACACTGTCCAAATTGGGCTCATCCTGGCAACCGATCTCGCCAAATGTTGCTTTGGAGCACTTGAGAAAACCATCTATTACCCCATCATCGGAGTCCGAGTCAATCTATATCCCGACTCTCTCCGGGTCAGAAGCTACACCTATGGAAATATACTGGGGGAGCACTTCAGTAAACCCGGGGACTGCCTCAGCAAACCCGGGGACTGTTCACAAACCCGACAAGAGTTATGTCGGTAGAGGCAATGGAAATCGATGAGGAAATTTTCCCTATCCGAGCTATACCCGCTTGGGCCAAGCCAACATTTGACTTCCTGAATGAGGGAATCTTGCCGGATGATGAGGTACTCTCAAGGAAAATCTGGAGAAGAGCAAAGGCCTATACCATTATCAATGACTAACTATACAAGAGAAGTGTAACCACTATGTTGCAACAATGCATTGATCCGGAAGAAGGGCTAGATATACTCTAGGATATCCACCAAGGAGAATGTGGTCACCATGCATCTTCAAGAGCATTAGTGGCAAAAGCTTTCCGGCATGGATTTTATTAGCCAAGTGCTTTGGAGCAAGTAGAGGATTTGGTGAGGAAATGCAATGGCTGTCAGAGATATGCCACAAAAACCCACCTACCAATGTCGAAACTCAAAACTATTCCCATCACTTGGCCATTTGTTGTATGGTGCCTAGATATGGTAGGACCATTCAAGTCGGCTAAAGGAGGAATGACCCATATCCTAGTTATGGTGGACAAATTCACAAAGTGGATCGAAGTGAAGCCAATCCGGAAATGTGATGGGCGACAACAGTAAAGTTTCTCAAGGACATAATCCTGAGATATGGCTACCCACATAGTATCATAACTGATAATGGCACAAATTTTGCTGAAGGAGCATTTGCAAGGTTCTGCCGAGAGAAGAAAATCCGGCTAGATGTAGCCTCCGTGGCCCACCCTGCATCGAACGGGCAAGTGGAAAGATCTAATGGACTGGTGTTGTCCAGGAAAAAACCCCGACTCAAAATATCACCATCTATATCCCTATGCTTTTGCATCTCACAAAGTTCAACAAAGTTATTTAGATGGGAAGCAGCTTCTTCATTACCAATACCAGAAAATTGTTCTCTCATAACAAGATTCAGCAAAGCAGGTTTTATCTCAAAGAAAGTATCTTCAGGCACAGGTGGAGCAATAGGTGTGCTCATAAAATCATTGTTGTTGGTGCTAGTGAAGTCACACAACTTAGTGTTTTCAAGAGTAGTCATTTTTGTGTGTTTTCAAATAAGAAAGCAAACTAGTAAAACTAATTTTTTGTGTGTTTTTGATAAAGAAACAAGCAAACAAAACAAAAATAAACTAAGCAAAACAAAAATAACAAAGTAAAGAGATTGGTTATGAGGGACTCCCCTTGTGAAGATGTCCTTGACTCCCTGGCAACGGCGCCAGAAAAATGCTTGATGGCTCTGTGTATGGCGCCAGAAAAATGCTAGAGCAATGATGATGTAGAGCTCGTTGGGAACCCCAAGAGGAAGGTATGATGAGCACAACAGCAAGTTTCCCTCAGTATGAAACCAAGGTTGAATCGAACCAGTAGGAGCAAGGAAACACCCCAAAGGTGTTACTAGCTGAGCTTTGGGAGGGCGCACTACCGGTGCTAGTAGCAACGTGGAGACCTGCACAACACAACCACAGAACTTTGTCCCCAACTTGCGATGAGGTTGTCAATCTCACCGTATTTTGCGGAAAACAAAGGATTAAACGTATCGAATGGAAAGAAGTAATAGTTTGCAGAAAGTAAACACAAAGAAGTAAAATATTGTAGATTGAATATAAAGAAAAAGGACCGGGATCCATAGTTCACTAGAGGTGGCTCTCCTTAAGATAGATAACATGTTGGGTGAACAAATTACAGCGGGGAAATTGACAAACATCGAGAAAGCAATACATGGATATACTAATCATCTTGAATCCTTTGAGACTTGATTGGGCATTACAACATTATACATAGACCGCCATCCAACTGCATCTATGACTAATAATCCACCTTCAGGTTATCATCCGAACCCCCTCCAGTATTAAGTTGCAAGCAACCGATTATTGCTTTACGAACTGCGTGTAAAGTAAACAATACGATTGTTCTATGAACAAAGGATTGTTGTTTTCTCCCTAGTAGCAACAGCACATCTAGTACCTTAGAGATTTCTGTCACTTCCCCAGATTACCAGAGGCATGAACCCACTATCGAGCATAAATACTAACTCTTGGAGTTGCTAGCATCTACTTGGCCAAGATAGCTACTAACAACGGAAAGCATGCAAGATCACAAATAACAAAGACATGATAGAATCAATAATCAATCTGAAATAGCATCTCAATATCCATCGGATCCCCGCAAACACAACATGCAGAATTACAAATAGATGATCTTGATCATGAATGGAGCTCACAAGATCTAGACATGAAAGCACAAAGGAGGAGAACTAGCCATCTAGCTACTACATGGATCCGTAGTCGAAGGATGAACTACTCACGCATCACACCGGGGGATTGCATGGTGAAGAAGAAGGCCTCCAGGGTGAATTCCCCTCTCCGGCAGGGTGCCGGGAAGAGCTTCATATCCCTCCCGATCTAGGGATGGAGATGACGGTGGCTAGAGACTCTTTCATGGATTTTTGATCGGACCCCTTAGGGTTTACGTCCTGAGGGAATCTTATAGTCAGAAGGGGAGGCCGAGGGGGTGCCTGGGCTGGCCACACCACCCCCTGGCGCGGGCCAAGCCTGGCCGCGCGACCAGGTGGTGTGGCCGCCCTCTGGCCCCTCTCCGTCTCGTATTCTAGCATATGATGACTTCCGGAAAAATAGGCACTTTGGATTTTGTCCCGTCCAATTCCGAGAATACTCATTTTATGACTTTCCTGGAAGCAAAAACAGCAGAAAACAGGCAGCTGGCACTGTGGCTCTTGTTAATAGGTTAGTGAAAAGTACTCCAAAGTTGGAACAAAACACAAGAAAGTGGATAAAACCAAGCATGGAACATCAAAAATTATAGATACATTTGCAATGTATCAACATCCCCAAGCTTAACTCCTGCTCGTCCTCGAGTAGGTAAGTGATAAAAAGAAGGAATAATTTTTGAGGTGACATGCACCATCAAAGACTTGACCAAATTATTTTTAAAGCGTTGAAAGCTGGGATCATAGTACTTCAATCATAACATGAAAGACAAAGTTCTAGCAATAAGACAAAGAAAGTATGATGCAACATGAAAAGGCACAAACAAAAGATTCATCAATAACAATGCTTTGCAAGACGTTTGTTGGTTTCACATAAAGAAAACATAGCATAATAGTATTCAGCTTGTCCCTCAATAGAGTAGAAAATATAAATGCATAGGACACCTTCAAAGTTCATAAGAGTGACTAGATACAATAGTTTAAAACAAGCAATATCAAAGTATGCATCAATCAACTAGTCTTGGGACAATGCACATAGAACTGAGAATGGCCACTATGCTCTCAAAGTAGGTGCATAAAGGTAGAAGGTGGAGACTCAATATAATGGTGGAAGAAAGGCCTTTTTATAAAAGGAAGCAGGGATTCAAGTCTCATAAAGAGCTTCCAAAAATTATGGTACTTATAGCTTTCAGCTCTCATTGCCCCTATCATAAGCATCTTGAAGTGATTAAGGTTAAAGTGAAGAAACTATGGTGTACATGCTTGACGAAGTATAAGTCAGAAATCTCATGTCCCTTGTATATGAGGTCCGCTCCTCATGCTACTCAAGTTTAGTCACTGGTAAGTTCTTATCATCGTAACTATATGTGTATCATTGAGAACCGCTAACGGGGTACCCCTTGCCCGATGATACGGAAGAATCCCCATATAAAAATGACAAGGCAAGCAGACAACGAGCATCTCAGCATTCCTCTTATTTACCATGGGAATATGGTGCTTTTTCTCTATTTCCTCTTTGCATAGTATCTTTTTTTCTCTTTTCTCTTTTTTCTCAATATAGGACTCTTTTTTATAAGAAGAATGCTTCATAGACAGCTCATTATGGTTACGCTGCAGGTTTCCACCATGTCAGCATGGATTAGACCAGCGGCCCAGGCGTTTCTCTAACACATATACATAACTCCATGGACTTACAAGCTCCCCTTTCATTTCACACCGACGACATGCATATACAAAAGAGCATGATATCAACTAGGTACAAGTACCAAGTGCAATGTTGAAAGCGTTCCCCATGAAAGCATGGTTCTGCTAACTCCCAACAAATAAGTGCACGCATATACAACATAGATGACACAGTGGTTCAAGTTTATTAAGGGCAAGGAAAGTAAAGTGTGCCATCAAGTTCGTGAGAGCTTTAATCACTAGTTTTCTCATAACAAGTTTAATTTGGAAGGTAAACAAAAGCATGAATATTCTTGGAATAGCATAAGCTAGTACGTAGGTATGGTGGACTCTTTGGAATAACTTGGTTTAGGGAGTTGGATGCATGAGTGGAACTCATACTTGGTTGTGGAGGCTAGCAAAAGACTAGGAGCGACAAGCTAAGAGAGAAATAATGGCCATAATCATGCAGAGCGATAAAACATCATTGATCAAAGCATAAAGTGATACTACAAGTTGAAGACTAAAGAATCATAAAGGCTATGGTGACTTTGGATAGTCATAACATGGTGTGAGCATGTGCCAAGTCAACCCAAATAAAGCATCAAAGGAGAATACCACTATACTATGCTTTAATATGCTAAAACAACGCATGATTCATCCAAGGCACATTAAGCAATCTCAATTGTTTATAACAAGTCATGCTTCAACAAAGAATACTAAGCATAAAGCCAAAACAATATCAAGCATGGCATGACAAAGCATAGGCCACGGTCAAAAACGAGCTCTTTTTACCACTTAAGCATGAACTTTCCTACTCTTTTCCAAACAAAACCAAACTATTTGCAAACCAATGTATGAAAGAGGGGGTCCAACCAATTTATTCAGAAAACTAAGAAAACCAAGCAAATGAAAAACCAAAACGAAAACGAAAAAGAAGACGCTCCAAGAAAAACACAACTGTGCATGAAACAATAAAAATAAAGCGTTTGGAAGAAACCTGGGATTTTTATTGATGAAGAAGGGGATGCATTGGGCATCCCTAAACTTTGACGCTTGTACTTCTTGGATATTTCTTGGGGTGACACGTGTGACATCCCCAAGCTTGAGCTGTAGTCCATCCTTCATCTCATTACTCATTCCTTCCATACACCTGAAATTTTTCCATCATACAAAACTTCACACAATCTTTATTAGCAACATTAGTGCACTTAAGATAAAAGGTCTTAAGGTTCAGTTCTAACACCTAATAAACTCCCATTAGAACACTAGCTACTGTATCACTTCCCTCAAAAATCTCAATTCCCCAAAAAAACTCAAAAAGGAACCAACAAGAAGCAAATGCAGAAAATGGCAGAAATCTGTCAAAACAGACCAGCAGGTAAAGACGAATTTTTTCGAAGACCTTCTGTTGCTCAAATCAAAAAGTGTTGAACTAATGAAAGTTATATAACAACCTGGGTCAGAAGCAAAAAAATTCACGCCTCACAAAGACGTACAGGGATTTTACATGAATTTTTACGGTGAAGCACAGAAATCTGTTTCGGGACAGCAACTTTCCCAATCATTACTTCTCTCTCATTAGAGGTTACTCTTGGCACAAAAAGCAAATAAAAAGGATAAGGAGAAGTTATCACAGAGGTAATAACTTCCAAGACTCATCTAAAACTTTTGGGTTATCTCCCAATAAGTACTTTTCTTTAACGCCTTTAAGTTAGGCATAAGAAGCAAGAAAAAGAATTAAGTGTTCTCAAATGAAGAAGCATTAAAACCAAATTTTGTTTTCATAGGAGAAGCAAAAGAAATATTATCTCTCCTCTTAGGGAAGTGTTCTATACCTTTCTTGAGTGGGAGTTGATATTTAATGGTGCCTTCTTTCATATCAATGATGGCACCAACCGTTTTAAGAAAAGGTCTTCCCAAAGTAATAGGACAAGAAGCATTGCATTCAACATCCAAAACATAGAAATCAATGGGGACATAGGCATTGTTAACCATAATAAGAACATCATTAAGACTCCCCATGAGTTTCTTTTTAGCATTATCATCAAGTGGGACATTCAAATAACATTCTTCAAGTGGAGGCAAATCAAGCATATCATAAATCCTTCTAGGCATAATAGAAACACTACTATCAAGATCACATAAAGCTTTGAAATCAAAGTCATTCACTTTCATATTAATGATGGGTTCCAAACCATCTTCTTGTTTTATAGGAATAGAAGCTTTATGTTTCATATTTTCTTCTTTAATCTTTATGAGAGCATCAGTAATGTGTTCTGTAAAGGCCATGTTCATAGCACTAGCATTAGGACTTTTAGCAAGCTTTTGTAGGAACTTAATAACTTCAGAGATATTACAACCATCAAGATCAAAATCAAATTTATCATCTAAAGTTGTAGAACTATTACTAGCCTCAACACTAGTGGTGGTAATAGTAGAAACACTAATGTTTCTAGCAATTTCATCTTCTCTTTCCCACTTAGCTTGTAATTCAGCTAATAGTCTAACATTTTCATCAATTCTTACTTGTATAGCATTAGTAGCTGCAAAGGGATTGTCATTAGTTTTAGGTTTAGCAGCCATTTTATTAATCAAGGAAGATTGAGCTTCAGACAAAGATGATATATTTCTTTCAGCATTGGAGAGTTTCAATTGTAAACTAGGAATTTCCCTATTTAGACTCTCAAGTTGATGGCTAATGTTCTTCAAGATGATAGATTGTTCCTCCATAGTTTTAGTGAATAGTTTATTTTGCTCATATTGCATTTGCATGAAGTTTTTAGTGGCTCTTTCAACTTCTAAAATTCTTCCTTCATTAGGTAATCCAGGTTAACCATTATAGCCATAAGTATTATTAGGAGGGTAGGGCCTATGTATTGTTGCCAAAATTATTATTTCTTATGAAGTTCACATCAACTTGCTCTTCTTGAGAAACCAAAGAGGCTAAAGGAACATTATTTGGATCAATATGGGCTTTCCCATTAACAAGCATGGACATAATAATATCAATCTGATCACTCAAGGAGGAGGTTTCCTCAACAGAATTTACCTTCCTACCTTGTGGAGCTCTCTGAGTATGCCATTCAGAATAATTAACCATCATATTGTCCAGAAGTTTTGTTGCAGCACCCAAAGTGATGGTCATAAAAGTACCTCCAGCAGCAGAATCCAATAGGTTCCTTGAAGAATAGTTCAATCCTGCATAAAAAGTTTGTATGATCATCCAAGCAGTCAGTCCATGAGTGGGACAATTCTTTACCAAAGATTTCATTCTTTCCTAAGCTTGAGCAACATGCTCATCATCAAGTTGTTTAAACTTCATTATTTCACTTCTCATGGATATAATCTTAGCAGGAGGATAGTATTTTCCAATAAAAGCATCTTTGCATTTAGTCCAAGAATCAATACTATTCCTAGTTAAGGAATTCAACCATTCTTTATCTTTTCCTCTCAAAGAGAAAGGAAACAATTTCATCTTAATAATATCACCATCTATATCCCTATGCTTTTGCATCTCACAAAGTTCAACAAAGTTATTTAGATGGGAAGCAACATCTTCATTACCAATACTAGAAAATTGGTCTCTCATAACAAGATTGAGCAAAGCAGGTTTTATCTCAAAGAAAGTATCTTCAGGCACAGGTGGAGCAATATGTGTGCTCATAAAATCATTGTTGTTGGTGCTAGCGAAGTCACACAACTTAGTGTTTTCAAGACTAGTCATTTTGTGTGTTTTCAAATAAGAAAGCAAACTAGTAAAACTAATTTTGTGTGTGTTTTTGATAAAGAAACAAGCAAACAAAACAAAAAGAAACCAAGCAAAACAAAAATAACAAAGTAAAGAGATTGGTTATGAGGGACTCCCCTTGTGAAGATGTCCTTGACTCCCCGGCAACGGCGCCAGAAAATTCTTGATGGCTCTGTGTATGGCGCTAGAAAAATGTTGGAGCAATGATGATGTAGAGCTTGTTGGGAACCCCAAGAGGAAGGTATGATGAGCACATCAACAAGTTTCCCTCAGTATGAAACCAAGGTTTAATCGAACCAGTAGGAGCAAGGAAACATCCCAAAAGTGTTACTAGCTAAGCTTTGCGAGGGCGCACTATCGGTGCTAGTAGCAACGTGGAGACCTGCACAACACAACCACAGAACTTTGTCCCCAACTTGCGATGAGGTTGTCAATCTCACCGTGTTTTGCGGAAAACAAAGGATTAAACGTATCGAATGGAAAGAAGTAAAAGTTTGTAGAAAGTAAACACAAAGAAGTAAAAGATTGTAGATTGAATATAAAGAAAAAGGACTAGGATCCATAGTTCACTAGAGGTGGCTCTCCTTAAGATAGATAACATGCTGGGTGAACAAATTACAGCGGGGCAATTGACAAACATCGAGAAAGCAATACATGCATATACTAATCATCTTGACTCCTTTGACACTTGATTGGGCATTACAACATTATACATAGACCGCCATCCAACTGCATCTATGACTAATAATCCACCTTCAGGTTATCATCCGAACCCCCTCCAATATTAAGTTGCAAGCAACAGATTATTGCTTTATGAACTGCGTGTAAAGTAATCAATATGATTGTTCTATGAACAAAGGATTGTTGTTTTCTCCCTAGTAGCAACATCACATCTAGTACCTTAGAGATTTCTATCACTTCCCTAGATTAGCAGAGGCATGAACCCACTATCGAGCATAAATACTAACTCTTGGAGTTGCTAGCATCTACTTGGCCAAGATAGCTACTAACAACGGAAAGCATGGAAGATCACAAATAACAAAGACATGATAGAATCAATAATCAATCTGAAATAGCATCTCAATATCCATCAGATCCCCACAAACACAACATGTAGAATTACAAATAGATGATCTTGATCATGAACGGAGCTCACAATATCTAGACATGAAAGCTGAAAGGAGGAGAACTATCCATCTAGCTACTACATGGATCCATAGTATAAGGATGAACTACTCACGCATCACACCGGAGGCTTGCATGGTGATGAAGAAGGCCTCCAGGGTGAATTCCCCTCTCCGGCAGGGTGCCGGGAAGAGCTTCAGATCCCTCCCGATCTAGGGATGGAGATGACGACGGCTACAGACTCTTTCGTAGATTTTTGATCGGGACCTTAGGGTTTACGTCCCGAGGGCATCTTATAGTCAGAAGGGGAGGCCGAGGGGGTGCCTGGGCTAGCCACACCACCCTTGGCGCCCTCTGGCCCCTCTCCGTCTTGTATTCTGGCATATGATGACTTCCGGAAAAATAGGCACTTTGGCTTTTGTCCCGTCCAATTCCAAGAATATTCATTTTCTGACTTTCCTGGAAGCAAAAACAGCAGAAAACAGGCAGCTGGCACTATGGCTCTTATTAATAGGTTAGTCCAAGAAATCATATGAAAAGTACTCCAAAGTTGGAACAAAACACAAGAAAGTGGATAAAACCAAGCATGGAACATCAAAAATTATAGATACATTTGCAATGTATCAATCTGCTGGAACAAGCGAGAGAACTGGCCTTGTCAAGATCCACCATATATCAGCAAAATCTTCGACGCTACCATAGCCGGAAAGTAAACCCTTGAGTTTTTCAGGAAGGTGATTTGGTACTCCGGTTGGTGCAGTGCACTGCTGGCATGCATAAGTTATCCCCTCCATGGGAAGGACCTTTCATGGTAAGCAAAGCTTTGCACAATGATTCCTACTATCTTATTGATGCGCAGCCATAGGAAAGAACAAGGTAGACAAGTCCGGAGAGGAAACTAAGAGACGATGGAATGTAGCACTACTTCGTCCTTTTTACACCTGACAAGGAGGTGAATGTATTCAAGCTACTCATATGTTGGTACGTATGTCGGCAATGAGGTTATTAATAAAACTTCGGCACCCCAAGCCGAAACTCGGGGACTGTCATAATAATTGTTCTTCTTGCTTTCATATTTTTATATGTCGGCTGGGTTAAGTCACTTATATCTTAGTCGGATTAGTAGTGTGTGAGCACCAAAAACCCAACTCTTCGAGTTTGCTGTTGTTCAACAAGAATTGGCTTCCATGGCAAGGAAGAGAACAAGTTTGGAATTTCAAAGCACATGAAAAATGACTACGGGAAAGAACCTAAGCAAGCTGACATTTGTTATTCGGACTAACCCTGTGTTTACTTTATTTGTCTACTGCCAGATTATTTTGAGCTAATCTCAAAGTTTTAAGTATTGTTAAATAAATTTTTTGAACCTCAGACTCGTAAGTCAAAAAACCGAATCAAGGTAGACGCGGGCCGAGTCAAAAATTGGGGGAACAAGAAAAGGAAACTCGGGGACTTCGCCCACGATAATTCGACATTAAAAACTTAGTAGCAAACAACAATAATTGTAGCGAAACCGAACTACAGTACTTAAATACATCTTCACCTAGCATTCCGGGGATCTGACAAATATGGTTAAGTGTTTTATGCTCAATGAGCAGGGTCAGAAGCCGAATCATCGGCCGACGGTGGAGGTACTTTGTAGTTTGTGGGAGGGACGCTAGCCTCGGCCTCATCTTCAGGGTTGGCCTCTCCATCTTTCGGATTTTCAGCTTCATCGTCAAGTTTGGAGGCCTCGCCCTCGCTTCCCTCATCTTCCTCACCCTTAGAAGCACTAGCATCATCAAACATATCAAGGTAGCTCGGCCCCTCATTCCAAGCATGGCAGAAGGAGTACTGGATAAGCTTGTTGGCGCAAGATTTGTGACGAGAAACACACTCCGAATCATCGGACCACTTTGATCCGGTGCGCATGCGGGTGAGCAGCCCCAAGTCTATTCCTTCATACTACGAGAGGACGAACTGTAGTGCTATGTCAGCCCCGGCTCGTGCAGTAGATTCTCGCCACAAGTCCAGCTGAGTATCACACTCCATCAATTTGGCTATAAGAGCTGCATTTCCTTTAGGAGTGGGATCAGTGGGCCAGAGGGAGTTGAGCATCCGCATCACTGCCGACATGATATCTGCGCCGTAATTCTTCACTATCTCCATGCGAGCAACGAGGCTCGCCAGCAGATCCTCTATCTCGTAAGGCGTTGACCCAGCAACAGGACCTATGGGAATACCACGTTGCTCGTGGGACTGGTTTACAGCGGCAGCAGCGAGAGTGTCACCTTCTGGGAACTTGCCTGAGAACAGAACAGAGGAAACACTGAGCAAAAACACTAAATCCAGAGAAATGAAAATTGAGCAAGGGGAACAAACTCACAGGAAATTTGGAAGAGAAGACGTTGGAGCTCGGCATGGACATTGGCACTGTTGGCTTGGAGTTTTTCATATTCGGAGATTACCGATGTAAGTTTTATGTTGGCTTCCTGCAATAAATCCTTGTCCTTGGAAATTTGCATGGTTAGACGCTCTTTTTCCTCGGCAAACTCCTAGTCAGCCTTATCCAGTTCGGATTTATGGAGGTCCTTAAGCCTCTGGATTTTGGCATTCAGCCGAGTAATCTCCGAGTCCTGGAGGCGCAACTGAGCTATCTCGTCATCCTTCTTCTTCAATTCAGCTTGATGCTTTCCTGCTTGTTCGAGAAAATATGTCATCATATCAGGAATAGGTACGCTGTCTTCAAGGGAAACTGCAACAGTGGGTTAATCCGGCGGAGCTGAAGTATAAATATCTACCGAGTCAAGGAAAGAGCGCACAATGATCATGAGAACAAGACAAAATACCTTGGATTTCAGCCAGATTTTTTCACATGATAATGTTCTCAGCCTCAACCTCCACTGCATAGTTCGAGTAACAAGTTAATACGGATCATGGATAGCTCGAATAAATGCGAGCAAAAAAGGAAGAATCTTGAGTAAAGAAAGTTACCCCTCCTCTGGTGATCCTCTAACAGCTTGCCATAATAGGCACGAACATCTTTGTAGGAGTCCAGCAAGCGCTAGAACTCAGCAGTTCGGTGGTTAGTGGTGATCTAAAAAACAAGACAATGTTAGTTCACAGGCAAAGTGAAAACAGTCCGAAGTATTCAAGATCCGGGCCAAGTGGAACTTAACCCGGCTCTAGGTGTGTGGATATTTGAAGTATTCAAGATCCGGGCCAAGTGGAACTTAACCCGGCTCTAGGTGTGTGGATATTCCAAGTGACATGGGTATACCCTGTAGGTACTCCAGTTTGGTATATACGGTCCAGATACGGTGGAAGCCCACGGCGTTGCCACGGCCCAATGAAGACTTCGAGTGGCCCACGGACTCTCGATGACTTGCGAGACAAGAAGAAGTTTAAAGATAGAAAGTTTAAAGGGAAAACCCTAACCTATAACCGACTCGACCTGCTACCCAAGACCTGGCCTATCTATATAAAGGCTAGGAGGGGGCGGCAGGGAGGACACACGCAACCCTAGTTTCCACAACCCTCGCCAGATTGCATCTGCGCGCCCTTGTAATCTTCTATTCCTTTGTTAATTCCAAGAGCAGAGAAGAAGGAGTAGGGACCTCTACGAGGCCTGAACCTGGGTAAACCTTGCGTCCCTGTGTGCTTGTTTGTGAGCCGATGCTTCCGAGTGCCTATCGAAGAGAAGAGGGCCGACGCACAATCAAATGAACTGGATTATGACAAGCGGCTCTCCCTCCTTCTCCAAAACCCAAGTCCATAACAATGGGCATTGATGAGTTAAACCCTCGTCAATTGGCACCGTCTGTGGGAATTGGGAGTGCTAATGTTGCAGCTTCTTCGGCCCCATCAACCGCGATCTACAACTCCGCAACAGCGGAGATTCGCTAGCTCTTCGGCGCATTCGACTTCACCGTCCACACGCCGGCCACTCGCCCGGCTTTCGAGTCTGTGGGCGATGGAATCAGCCTGGCGATCAGGAGCTTCCGCTTCCAAGTTGGTCAGATGGGCACGCTTCGCATGCCTGACCAACCAACAACATCCGCGATTGCTCCAGCATCGTGCTTCCCGCCACCAATCGGCACCTTCAGCAACAGCTAAGAGCACGGATAGCGACAGCAGTCGCGGATCCGATCTGGGTGACCTAGCAACGGAAGATGGAGTCTACGGCTCCAGATCCGAAAGTTGCGGAAGCAACAGCTTCCCCAACCACTTCATGTGTATCGTCATCAACGCTGGCGAAACCAGCACCAATCGCAAAAACGGTGGCAATGGTCCTGATCCACCCAACGGTGGCATACCTAACGGCGGGCCTCCAATGGCGGCCCCACCAACAGTGGCAATGGTGCGCCCGTCAACAATGGAGGGGCAGTCGAACCTCCAACCATGGTAAACGAGCACACTGGCGAACGTGTCGTGATCAAGCTCAACGATCTCGAGTGGGCTCGCTGCCGAGAAGCCCTGCGAGGCAATCCTCTGCCCCTTGGCACACCGCAAGAGCTGCTGATGGGCTATCATTGGCTACTAAAGTAGGAGTACAGACGCCAATTACAAATGATTGCGCAACTCAAAGCGCGTAAAAAGGTGGCGGATGAGTCAAGTCTTCGACGGGCTGGGCTCTCCTCCCACGGAGGATCCTCTTCCAAGGGCAACGAGTACGTGGCCAATAAGAGGCGATCTCGAATGGCCCACCTCACTAAGCAGGAGCGCATAGAAGCTGCGAAAGTCCTCGACTTTAGCTCTATGACAGTTGACACACGGGGCAATGTGGTCCCAAAGACGCCGCAAGCTGCGGTGACAGTGGCCACCATGTACCTCCTCAACAACCAGCCGTCGGCTGGAGATCCTCGAGCCGCCATGCACCGATCTATGATCGCGGGCTTGGGGTTAATCGAGGCCGCTCTCGACAAGGAACCAACACCGGAGCCGAAGAAAAGCAAGGCCCTGGCAAAACGCTATTCCTCACCCTCGTCCAACGATGACAGTCACGATCTGTCTCGATGTCGCCGCTCACGGCGACACGACCACGACTACGATGCGCGTGATGACATCACGCAGCGCCAAAATCGACAAATCAAGGGCACGACGTGCCCGATCGACTGACTCAGCGGACGAAGACATGGAACTCTGTGGCGCCAGATGCTTTAGCAGAGCCATCAGGCAGAAGCGAATGCCCAAGGGGTTCAAGCTCCCATCGGAGAACCCAAAATTTGACGGCCTGCAGGACCCAAAAATTTGGTTGGAGGACCACATCTCCTCCGCCAGGCTCCACGGTAGAAGTCGAAGCACGGCCATGCAATGGCTGCAGCTACAGCTGCAGGGCGCTGCCCGAGCATGGCTCAACAACCTCCCACGCGGATCCATTCACAGCTGGGAAGAGCTGGTTTACAGCTTTGTGCACAACTCCAAGGGCACCTACAAAAGGCCCGCATCAATTGAAGAGCTGAGATGCTGCCAACAAAGGTCGGGCGAATCGCTACGCTTGTACATCTAGAGGTGGTCCATCTCAAGAACTCCGCAGAAAATATCTCGGAGGATCGCGCAATCGACACATTCAACGGCGGCGTTCGCCGCATAGAGCTCAGGGAAGAGCTGGGCCGCTTGAAACCCAAAATAATTGACCACTTGATGGAAATCGTGAATCGGTGGGCAGATAGAGAAGACACCGTGAAAAACCACGTTCACTCTGACGACAAAGCAGAACTCGAGCGCAGACGCGATCGCCAAAGAAAACGTCGAATGCGCATCTACGATGATCGCGACGATGTCAACATGGTCGCAGCCGGCTACGCTGACAGGCGTGAGGACAACCGCAATAGCGGCTATCGCAACGGTGGACACCACGACTCCAGGAAAACCACGCAGGTATTGCAGTGCCGCACTCGCGAAGAGGCACCCGCAACAACAATTGAGGACAAACTATCTGGGCCATGCAACGTGCACTTCTACATCGACAATCACGACGGAAAGAAGAAATCCAGCCACCTTCTCAAGGACTGCCGCGAGTTCCTCAAGGTCCACGAGGGTTTGGCTCGGATGAATCGTGACGCGGTCAACAGGGGATATGGAGCCGCCCTAGGCGCTGTAGCACATGGAGCTTCTCCACCACCACCTGGAGTACCACCACCTGCGGCCGCACCGGTCCATAATAAAGGCGGCGAGCCATACCCACGGGCTATGGGAAACATGATGACCAAAATGGGCGCCCCTCGAATTGAGTGCAGAAGGCCATCACTCGCCAAGTCAACTTGGCGACAAACTCACCACCATCCACCATTGAGTACCTCAGTGGAAGCAACTCTTGCATCACCTTTGAAAGTGCATGTGTGCCCCCATGTGTGGTTTTGGTAATTAATGACAAACTTTATGGACTTATGGTTGCATTGAGTTTTACTTGTAGGATTTGTCCATAGGCAATGCTTGAACCATTTGTTAGCTTCAAGGTTGGGAGAAGAAGAAAGTAGAGAAGATCAAGTGTTGACCAAGGTTTCAATGAGTGATTCGGAGATTGGTCAAGTAAGAGTTGGGCCTATAGCAAGTGTGTCTTGAAGAATAAAGTTGGAGTGATATCTCTTATGTACCTTCAAGACACCAACATAATGAAGAAAGAAGAAATGATGTGCAAGTTCAAGTTGAGTCATCTCGAAGAGATCATTTGCTTGAAGCTTGCCATCCTATGGTGGTCATGGATATGGGAAGATGATATGCCCAAAATAGAAGCTCTACCATAGTGGAGTATGGGGAGCAATTTGCAAGTCTTCCCCAAGCTAACACAACCAATCAAGAAAGGTGTTCCATCTTGAGGTGGAGAAGATCGTCATCATCAAGCTCAAGTGGAATATGCGCAAGGCAAAGGTATGGTCTTGATAGGGTTTCCTTCTTACTAGTCTCGTGGTGCTAGTTGGAGAGACCGGTTTGTAGGATAGATAACCGTTCTATCAAGAGGGGCTCTCGAGTGAGTAACTTGATCATATCCTTCGCAGAGAGAGCTCAAACCTTTGCATTCTTGGCATCATATTTCTTGTTTGTTATTTGGATCTTATCCATGTGAGGTCCTAGAGCTTGTGGTAATTCATAACAAGCTCTAGTTCATCAAAAACGGATTTCCCCATATACCTTATTGCGTTTTTGATCTTGGAGGTTTTTCCGGTTTCTCACCAAGAGAGGTATCTCACATCATAATACATGAAATGTTCTCTCTTGGTGGTATCCAATATTTCGAGGTTGGGTAGCTCTTGTCACCCCCTTTTCAACAAAATTGGTTTTAGGTCAATCGGAGTCCGGATGAAAATGTTATGATCGTTACAGTTTTGTTGTTTCCATCAGTTTTGTCTCTAGCAGGTTCTTCAGACCGGAGTCTCCGGTATGGTCCGGAGTCCCCCCCAAGTCTCCGGAGTGGATCAAAGTTGAAGACCTGGGTTAGCCAGATTGGTGGTCCGGAGCAAGGTTCGGAGACTGACAGGAGTCTCCGGTCCAAGACCCTGACCGGAGTGTCCGGTGTGGTTGGACCGGAGTCTCCGGTCCACTTGGCCCACAGAAGGACTGGGTCATTCTGTTTGGTGGTCCGGAGGCTAGTCCGGAGATGGGCCGGAATCTCCGGTGTGCAGGCCGGAGTCTCCGGTCCGACTCTTCTCCAATGGTCAGAAATCGGTCAGAAATTAGTGGGCCTATAAATAGGGGACCTCTTCTTCAACCTCAAGCTGCTCGTTCCAGAAAAAGAAGAACACTATTTGAGAGCCACCAAAACTCCAAGATCTCCCTCTCCAACCACCCAAAGTCCCTGATCTTTGGGGAATCGCAGGAGGAGGCCTTGATCTATAGATTCACCAAGAGAGATCTTCATTTGCCCCTCATTCACTTGAGGGCCCCTTGCTCTAGGGTTTCATTGGAAACCCTAAGCCTTGTTTTGGTTGATTTGATTCTTACAAGCTTGTCTTTGATTGTTTGACAACTTGCTTGTATTCGGGAGCCTCCAATTAAGTTGTGGATGTGTGCCCCGAACTCGTTGCAAAGGTGCCGGCTTCCACCTCGAAGGTTGTCGTATAGTGGAAGAGGTGAAACGAACCCGTTGGGGTGAGATTCATCGGAGAACAAGGGAGGCCTTTTGTGGCGTTGGTGGTTTGATACCATCCCCTCTCCAAACGAGACGTACTCCATTGTTCGGAGGAACTTGGTAATACATCGTCGTCTCTGCGTGCCTCGGTTATCTCTATACCCGAGCTCTTACTTATGTACTTTACTTTGTGATAGGCTTCGTGCTTGAAGTCTATATCTAGCTATCACATAGTTGGTTGTCTTGCTTAGCATAAGTTGTTGGTGCACATAGGTGAACCCTAGTTGTTCTAGGTTTTGTGCTTGACAAAGTAAACGCTAGTTTAATTCCGGCTTTGTTAAGCCCATCTAGGAAAAGTTTTTAAACCGCCTATTCACCCCCCTCTAGGCGACATCTGTATCCTTTCAACCTTTGACAAGCGCGACCACCCGCGCCAAGTACCTCGCCCAGGCCACTGTCCCCTCGTACTCGAGGCATAGATCAGAGGCTTCGACATGAGTCACGTCTTCATGGATGGTGGAAGCGGCATTAACCTCATGTTCGCAAGTACCTTGCGAGCGATGAGGATCCCTCTGACTTGTCTAGAGGTCTCGGACATGATGTTCCACGACATCGTCCCAGGGAAAGGCATATATCCCCTGGGCAAAATCAACCTCGACATCATCTTCGGCACGCCAAAAAACTTTCGACGCGAACACATCGACTTCGAAGTCATCGACTGGCCCTCACAGTACCACTGCATCCTCGGACGCGTCGCGTTCGCCAGGTTTGTGGAAGTACCACACTACGCCTACCTACAGATGAAAATGCCAGACCGAAACAACGTCATCACAATCAACGGGAGCTTCGAGAGGTCCGACAACTGCGATAGGGAATTCAATAGAATCTCCTAGTCCTTCGGCATGCAGGAGGAACTCACAAGATTGAAGGAGTCGATAGACAATAGTCTGCCTCCCCTGAGCCGGCCAAGTTCACCCGACCTATCCTTCGACTCGTCGGTGCACACGAAGAAAGTCCAGGTCCACCCATCGGATCCAACCAAGACGGCCCTCATCGCCAAAAACTTGAGTCCCGCATAGGAACTCGTGCTCGTCGAATTCCTCCGTGAGCACTGGGAAATCTCCGCCTGGTGTCCAGCGGACATGCCAGGGGTCCCTAGGGAATTCGCCGAGCACGCACTCAATGTTTACCCAGATGCAAGGCCAGTCAAGCAAACAATTCGGCGACTGTCTGAACCAAGAGCAAAAGCGGTCGGAATGGAGATCAACAGACTCCTCGATGCCAAATTCATTCGCAAGATCAAGGAAAGTACCTGGCTCGCCAACACGGTGCTGGTACCCAAAAAGGACATGGAAATCATACGAATGTGCGTGGATTTCACCTCCCTGAATAAGCACTGCCCAAAGGATCACTTCCCGTTGCCACGTATCGACCAAATCATCGACTCCACCGCGGGATGTGAGCGTCTCTGCTTCCTCGATGCCTACTCATGCTATAATAAGATTCGAATGAAGGAGGAAGATCAAGAGAAAATGGCGTTTACAACGCCTTTTGGTGTGTTCTGCTACAACACAATGCCCTTCGGGCTAAAAAACGCAGGAGCCACCTATCAGCGGTGCATGCAGGCTTGCCTCAAGAATCAACTTGGTCGCAACATCCAAGTCTATGTTGACGACATCGTCATAAAAACCAAAGAGGAAGCCTCGCTAATCGACGATTTACGTGAAACTTTTGCCAACCTCGACCGCTACCAGATAAAGCTCAATCCGGACAAATGCGCCTTCGGCGTACCATCTGGGCAACTCTCATCTCCACGAGAGAGATCGAGGCAAACCTGAAGAAAATAAAAGCCATACTGGCCATGGAGAAGCCGAAGAACGTCAGAGGCATCCAGTAGCTGGCTGGGCGAATTCTGGCGCTCAGTCGATTCATCAGTCGAATGGGCAAAAAGGCACTGCCCTTCTACCAACTTCTCCGCAAAACTGACAAGTTTGAGTGGACCAATGAGGCGCAGGAAGCATTCGAAGACCTCAAGCGTCTACTATCTACCTCACCAATACTGGTGACCCCATGCGAAAGAGAACCATTGCTGCTCTATATCTCCGCCACCAACCAGGTGGTCAACACAGTGCTCGTGGTGGAGCGAGCCGAAGAAAATAAAGTCCACGGGGTACAGTGCCTAGTCTACTACCTTAGCGAGGTGCTCACGCCAACAAAGCAGCGATATTCACACTACCAGAAGCTGGCATACGGCATCTTCATGACAGCCAGACGTCTACGCCATTACTTTCAGGAGCACCCAATCGTAGTGGTTAACGATGCCCCACTTGGGAATATTATCAACAACCCCGACGCCACCGGACGAGTTGCGCTCTGGGGAATCGAGCTGTCTCCACGAGACATTACGTATGATAAGCGTGTTGCGATCAAGTCGCAAGTCCTCCCTGATTTTCTCGTACACTGGATGGAGAATCAACTCCCCGAAAAACCAGATATATCTTACCTCTGGATGATGCACTTCGACGGGTCCAAGCGTAAAGACGGGGCTGGCGCAGGTGTCATACTGACATTGCCCCAAGGAGACAAGATGAAATACATTCTGCGAATGCAGTTCACTGCCTCCAACAACGAAGCTGAATACGAGGCCCTGTTGCACGGGATGCGTATGGCAAAAGCCTGCGGCGCCAAGAGACTCATCATCTACGGCGACTCCAAGCTGGTCGTCAGCCAAACAATGCACGAGTGCGATGCGCTGAACGACAACATGATCGCCTACCACGACCTCTACGACACACTCGAAGGGGACTTCGACGGCTGAGAGCTGTGGCACGTAGGCCACGAAAGCAACAAAGAGGCAGATGCACTCGCCAACATTGGCTCCACCTGCGCCCCCATACCACCTGGGGTATTTCTCGAGCGTATCTACGAACGCTCCATCAAGCCAAAGGCCACATCGAAGAAAACAAGCGCCACAATGGACTCGGGGGCTACGCCGCCCAATGAGCCAATGGCACTCGATGACCCGGAGCTCGACATAGGACTCGAAGGACCAATGGCGGTCATGATGATCGAGCCATCTTGGACTCAACCCTACATCACATACCTTCTCAGTAAGAGGCTACCGGACGACCCGACTGACGCACGGCACATCGCACGGCGATCTAAGGCATTCGCCGTCATCAACGGAGAACTATACAAGCGCAACATCACATGAGTACTCCAACGGTGCGTCTCCAACGCAGATGGAAGGGCTGTCCTCCTCGATATCCATGAGGGGACTTGTGGGCATCACGCCGGTAGTCGCGCTCTCGTTGCCAAAGCTCTACGAGCTAGATTCTACTGGCCCACGGCCATGCATGACGCCAAGGATAGAGTCTAGAGATGCAATGCCTGTCAACGATTCGCAGACAAACCGCACGCACCTGGCGCAGAGCTCCGGCCAATACCATTGGCTTGGCCCTTTGCGCAATGGGGACTCAACATGGTCGGCAAGCTCCCAAAGTCCTCACGAGGAGGCTACGTCTACCTCTTGGTCGTAGTTGACAAATTCACCAAGTGGATAGAGGCCATGCCGGTGACAAACCATTCACGAGCCAGTGCAGTCAAATTCTTCGAGTGCATTTTCTATCGCTTTGGAGTGCCCAGCATCATCACGGACAATGGAACAAACTTCACCTCTAAGGAGTTCTAGGGTTTCGGTGAAAACCTGGGAATCAACGTAAGCTATGCCTCTGTAGCTCATCCGCAGACCAACGGTCAAGTCGAAAAGGCCAACGGGCTCGTATGCGCCGAAATCAAGAAGCGACTCCTTCGGCCACTCGAGCAAGCTGCCGGATGTTGGCCAGACGAATTGCAGTCCGTACTTTGGAGCCTACACACAACCCCAAACAGTGCCACGAGATACACCCCGTTCTTCATGGTGCATGGAGCTGAAGCAGTACTACCCACAGAAGTACGCTTTCAAGCCCCACGGGTAGTCGCGTACAGCGAGTAGGAGTCAACACTTGCACTCGAAGACTCCGTCAATCTCCTTGACGAGGCACAGGAAATCGCAGCAGAAAGATCAACGATCTACCAGTAGAACCTGCGCAACTATCACAGCAGAAGGCTACGCCCAAGATCCTTCGTCAAAGGAGACCTGGTCCTGCGACTGAAGCAACAAGGGCACCTCAAGCTCGAGTCCCCTTGGGAAGGACCATACGTGATTACAGAAGTAATCCCAGGTGGCGCCTATCGCCTCAAAGATTTCGAGACAGGAGTCGCATACTCCAACCCCTGGAACGTTGCGCAGCTGCGACGCTTCTACCCTTAGTCATCTTTTCTTTCTTACATTACAAACAAGGCTATTCAGCCAAGGCTACTTAGCCACACATTGTACCTCATACTGATTCTGCGAATAAATAAAACTAAGTGCCCTCAAACTTTGTGCTTTTCTAGCAATTATATAACTCGGGGGCTATGCCACCCTTTGCACAACTGTTCTACGAACCAATCGCGATGTCCCGAGTAGCTGACACAATTGAACCCTTGACAAACACCAACCCAGCTGCAACACACCTGGCAGGTTGGCAAGGTGCTGCGATAAACACACGTCAGGCTAACGAAAAGGAATCGCATGGTGAAACGCACTCGCAAAATATACAAACTAGCAAGCTCTCTACACATCAATGTCAATCAATTATATACAACATATATACGAACTTTACAACACTAGTACATTTATGTGTAGGATACAAGTTAAACTATTGCTGCAGCAGAAGAACGTTTGTCTGTTCCTTGAAGAAGTCGACAATTTCCTCCGCTGGGTGATCCACCGCCTGGTAATGAGGAACCATATTCCAAGTCGAACCTGCCGGCGGAGTCGGCGGACCAGCAGCAACAGCTGCAATATCCACATCAGGCCTATGCAGTCGCACCAGCAAAAAAGTAGCCTTGGCTCCAGCCACCAACTGCTGCCGCACGCAATCGCGAACCGCACTCAAGTCTTGAAATTTAGCAAGAAGAGACAACAGGCTCGAGGGAACGACGTCCAGCAGAAACATCGTCTGGAAGATATTCCTCAGGCATGATTGCGATTTCTTCAAAAAATGGAGCACTCGCAAGGCATGATCTTGCAGGGTCGCAAGTGCGATTGTGCGATCGTGAATCCACCCAGAAGTACCCACTCGCCTGAAGTTGTTCCTGGGTCAGGTCATTCATGCGAATAGCGATCCTGTCTTTCTCATCCTGCGGATGACGCGCGCTGATAACTATACCAAGCAAGAGTAAAATGTATGAAGATAACGAATGACCACGATTGACTACAAGAAAAGATAAGGCGGCAGAAAGCTAACACTTGAAATAGTCACCCAGCTGCGCCACTTCCTCTAGTAGATATTGCTCTCGGGCGGTGGCCTTCTCCGCCCTTGACTTCCATATATCCGTGTTACCACAGAGGACGGGAAGTTCGCGCTCCAGCTGCTTAACGCGATCGTGTAGTCACGAAAGCAAGGACAACTCATCCACCCTCGAGCGTGACTGCACTAAGGTATCACCAGCAGATGGCAGGCCCCGAGGATCACTCGAAGGACCACTTGATGTACCCTATCACAAGCCAAGCAAGAGACAAATAAGGGACCAAGCAACACATGGACAAAAATTCAAGTGCATTCAAACATAGCAAAGTAACAACGGAGACAATCAGTCAGCGACATGTTCTAGACAAAAGGAGTCGAGCTATTGACCATTACAAATATAACTACTAAGGAGCAGCTTGCTTCTTTGACTTTGACTTCGGCTTCGGAGGCTTCATCGAGTCCGTGGTAGTATCAGACGCCACAGACTTCCCACTGGCCCCTGACGCCGTAGCCTTCGTCGCCTTCTTGGCTCGCTACAGCTCCTCAGAATACTTGGCGACTGTGTTGATGAGTTGCGGCCCGTACTTGCCGCAGATAGTTGCAAAGGGAGCAAAAACTACCTGTTGCCCATCCGCGCCGACGGGCATCGCCTTGGAGACTGCAGCTGGATCCATCTCCACTCCATGGGCTTGCACCATGGCGAGTGCCAGGGTGGCGCCGACCGCGCGGTGCGATTTCCTAAAATCCAAGGGGATACCTCCAGCGAGGGATTCCACTAGGTCATCCAAGTTCTCAATCAGCTTAGCCTTGGGCGACAGTTCCTCGCGGATGCGACTAAGAACACCCTTAGCTTTAGTCAGCGTTCCCTGAATGGACGCGCTGCGATCTTCGACTACCACGACAGCGCCTTCCAAGGCATCATCGCGACGAAGCGCTTGGGTGTCAAAGCTCAAACCGCCAGCATCTATACAGAGCAAAGCATCAGCACAATAGCAAGACATTGAAGAAAGCAGCAGTCAAGACACAGAAGGAAAAATACCTGAAAGAGACTTGGCAATCGAGAAGAGCTGTTCTTCGAACAACTTCTCCCTTGCAGCAATGGAGGCGCACAAATCCCCTTCGCGTTTTCGCGATTCATCAAGCGCAGCGACTGCCTCATCGCGACTCTTCACCGCCACGGCGAGCATCTTTTCAAGAGAAGCGGCTTCATGAAGAAGTATGTTATGCTCAGCTGCAAAAAAATACAAGATGGACCATGCTCAGTCAAATATATAAAAATATCACAAGGACGAAGAAGAAGAAGCAAAAAATACTAACTTTCAACCACGCGATGGCGATTGTCTAGCAAGGCGTGCTGTCGACCCATTGCAAGTACTTGCTCCGCCAGGCGAGCAGCTTCCTTAACAATAAGATGCAACAGGAGAAAAGCAAAAGGATCAGGAGATAGAATGGATGACTAATTCAATTGCAAGTAAAAGCAGCATCACACATACGTGCTCCTCCAGAGACTCCGAAGTCGATTGCCGTGCAGTCGTCCGGACAACCATTTGGTGCTCCATAGCGTGTGGAGAACTCGATGAATTGTGCTCGGAGTGGGCCGCCAATGGAGGAGAAGGAGTTTGTTCAGCCACTTCCTTGGCCTTGGAGTCCGCGACTCCAGATTCCTTCAAAAATTAGACGTCGCCAGAAGATGACGACGCCGGTTGACTACGGAACAAAACCAACATCAGGAAATGCAACTCCAAAAAGAACCAAGACGAGAATTGTAAACTTACGAGTCAAATTTATCAAAAGCAAAGGTTTGGTCTTCCGACTCCGACGACTCCTTCAGCAGCTGCACGTTCTTGCAGGCAGATGGCGCCATAGAACTTACAGGAATAGCATGAATTGGCGACTCTGCACCAATAGCTGGACCTTCTGGAGTCAAAGGAGACGACGCATCCGAATCTTTGCTGTGCGAACGCTTGCGAGTGTCCAGACTGCTGGACTCGAGGGCTTCTTCCTCCTCTTCAAGTGGGACGGTCGATTCCGACTCGTCCTCTTCATCTACTTCATGAGGAATAACCCTCTCAGGAAGAGGGGCCAAACTGGGAGACACTTTCTAGTCCTGTATACAGAAAACAAGTCAGCACACGTCAAGAAAATTAGAAGCACTCGACAAATGAAGCTACTTCGTAGCACAATCATACCTTAGGAGGAGGATTAGAAGCATCAAAAGGAGGTACGACTGTTTCACTGGGGAGTACATCTTTGGCAGTGTACTTGATCAGCAGTCGCACCCTCTTATCTACTTCACTCGCAGAAATGCCATCGGCAGATACGCAAGTGACATCATCCGCACCAGCCCATTGGAACATGCGGTGGATTCTTGGCCTGCAGGAGCTGGATGCGACGGTGCAACCATGTGCGAATGAGGGTGCATCCTCCCTCTTCTTTTACCATGCGACTCTCGAGGTCGCAGACGCGCTCGTACAACACTTATGTCTCCTCAGACTTGCCGGACATCACCACGTTCTTCCAAGAACGCCTCCTCCTACACGGTGTCGCGGGATCAAAAGGCCCGAGTCCGTAGTGCTCTCCGTCGGCCTTCTGGTCGCGGATGTAGAACCACTTGTCCCTCCACCCTTGGATGGACGCCATGAGCTTGATATCGAAGTATGTGATGGAGGAGTCGACATGGACCCCGCAGCCTCCTACGTCGTAGACTACGGAACCAGATGCCGACTAACGCTTCAGCTTGAAAAGCCGTTTGAAGAGACCAAAGTGTGGCTCGATTCCGAGCCAGCACTCGCAAAGTGTAATAGAATCAAAGGAGGCCCCTGAAGTAAGGATGCAGGGGCAGAGACAGACCATGGATGATGAACGCTAGGAACATCACCCGAAAACCAGCAGGAGGACAAGGAGTTACCTCGCCGCCTGGCACTCGCGAGTCCCCAACCACGGGAGATAGAACTCCATCTTGACGAAGAAGAGGGAGCTCGGACGATTTGACGATGGACGCGCGCGACGCACCATTGGTGACGCGGGTGCCTGCGCCCTTCGCCTTCCCCGCAGTGGCGGAGCCGCCTTTCTTCTTGGCGGCAGCAATGGCGGCGGTGGACTCAGCAGCAGCGCCTCCTTTCTTCTTCCCCATCTTGCGGTGGCGATGCGAGCGGAGAAAATAACTCAGAAACACACGGAGTTGGTCCAGCGCCGCGAATGGGACGAGCTCTAGGAGGCATAGAGCAGCAGCAATAGCGATGGAGGCACAAAGCAGAGAAAGAGCAGATGGGAAATTACCGCAGCTGCGCTGCTACTTAACACCCTGGCAGATGCAATCCAACAGCCAGTAGAAACCCTACTGGATGTGTGGTGCACATCACGCTCGACACGTGGAGAGGCTAAAACACGAACCGTCCCCCACTACACCCATTACGCGCGGAAATCGAGGAGGCGCGATTAAAACGAAAGATTACGCACGCGCGGTCAAGTTAGGGTCAGAAAATGGGACTCACCGCTCGTCACGTCCCGTCAAAGCCGCTCACGCGGGCAACTGAGGTCATCACATCATCATCACTCATGTCATCAAAAATTGAGCACTAGAAGACTTCAACTACTTTAGTGCTTGCTCGAGTCTTCGACTCCATCAAGCACTCTGGGCTACTCCCATAGGGAGTGTTGGTCGCGTACCCTACGATTTTCTTTTCTGCAGGAATATGGACATTCAAAACATACCCAACCACTCGAATCTACGATTCGACTATGGATCATGGTTTACTCCCATAGGGAGTGCCGTAAATAAATTCGACTAAAACAAGCAAACAAAAGACGATAGCATTCGCAAAAGTTCTTTAGTCCCTGCCTGAGTCTTCGACTCAACCAGGCACTCAGGGGCTACTCCCATAGGGAGCGCTGGTCGTGCACCCTATGATTATTTATACATCGTACTATGTGTTGATAACATCCACACTTGAAGTCTATGGCGACATCGCCTCATATTTTCCCTACAAAGAGACTGCGTCTCCTGGGTCACCCGAATCATCTCCGCGATGACAAAAAATTCGGATGGCGTGCTTGCAGCGTGAAGATAAGACCAGAATAAGGCCTGGGAACGCATTTGCTGCGCACTACCAGAAATATATCCGTTCCTACAGGTACGATGGACATGCCTTGATGGACGCATCGAGTGCTCACACCCATATTTTGGAATTCGACTCCTGTAAGACCTCCGCGGCTTGAGTCAAATTACACCAGCACTTTTCCGAATTCGAGTCCGGGGACTCGAGTTCGAGTAGATTGCGTTGTTTTTCCCTAAGTTAGATAACTGATACCGATACCTCGGTTAAATCAGGCATGCATATCAACAATCCCTATGACATAAACATAACACTCGAAAAATACTCAGTCATTCACTCGAAAGGCTTCGTAAAGTCCCTAGTCGAATCTGCGATTCCACTGGATACTCGGGGGCTACTGACATGGGTATACCCTGTAGGTACTTGAGTTTGGTATATACGTTCCAGATACGGTGGAAGCCCACGGCGTTGCCATGGCACAATGAAGACTTCGAGTGGCCCACGGACTCTTGATGACTTGCGAGACAAGAAGTTTAAAGTTAGAAAGTTTAAAGGGAAAACCCTAATTTGTAACTGACTCGACCTGCTACCCGAGACCTGGCCTATCTATATAAAGGCTAGGAGGGGCGGCAAGGAGGACACACGCAACCCTAGTTTCCACAACCCTCGCCAGATTGCATCTGCGCGCCCTTGTAATCTTCGATTCCTTCGTTAATTCCAAGAGCAGACAAGCAGGAGTAGGGACCTCTACGAGGCCTGAACCTGGGTAAACCTTGCATCCCTGTGTGCTTGTTTGTTAGCCGCTTGATGCTTCTGACGCTCCCTCCTTCTCCAAAACCCAAGTCCATAACAATGGGCATTGATGGGTTAAACCCTCGTCACCAAGTTTCAAGATCTGGACCAACTGGAATTTAACCCGGCTCTAACTTTATCACTATTTGAAATTGCTAAGGACGTAAACTAAATTTCCTAGGAGCATCCGACCGAGTAGCAAGTTACTCCCTCGGAGGCTCGGGGACTAGCGGGTATATCTATAAGCATCCATGCGTGTAAAGCAGCATAGCAGAAGAAAAGGGTTACCTCCATCATGCGGCCAGCCAAAGAGATGGCCTTGGTGGCGGAGTTCATCTGAGTGTTGAACTCCGCTGGGCCGAACTTCTCCGGTAGATCATCTTAGGATCAATGAATTTGGCGTTGTTCCAGTTGTTCACGTACTCTAGGAGCAGTGGGCTGTAACTTTCACCGCTGGCAGAATGACTCATCACCAAGCCTTTGGTATGGGCCTCTCGCCTCGCGGATTGGGCAGCAGCAGGACTGGTATGCAGGACCAGTTGCCTACTACCTTCTGATCTGGCAGCGGGAGACCCGGAAGTGGTGCCCTTGGCTGGCTCGGCAGCTTTCTTGAGCCTGCCAGATGACGTAGGATGCTGAAGAAGATCCGAGGCTGCTGATCCAGATGATGCCTGGGAAGCTGGTTTGAAGATGTTTGCAATGGACACCGTAGATCTGGAGGCAACAGACTGAGTTTTTCCCTTGGGAGGCTTGGTTGCGGCTGTTGCTGTTATTGCTAGCCTTGGCGCCGAGGCTGGTGATAGGGCTGATGGTACTGGTGCTGATGCTGGTGCTGGTGCTGCTAGTGTTGCTGGTACTGGTATTGCTGGTTCAGAAGAAACTAGGGTTGAAGAAGAAATTGGTTGGGGCGGTGCCGATGAAACTAGCACCTCAGAGCTGGGCCGTGGCGTCGAAGCAGAGGACCTAGGATGATCCAACATAGCCATATCCTAGCCTGCCCCACTACCCCACACGCCGACGTTGCCCTCCTCGTGACAAGGTGGGCTCTGATCAGGCGCAGCCGCGGAGTCCTCTTGAATAGGACTGAGCGGGCGAACATCGTCATCGCTGGGGGGGGGGAGGACTGCTCCGGATCGGAGAAGCAATGCCGGAGCCGCTCTGGGGAATGACCCTAGGAGCTCTGGAAAATAAAAGAGCAGCAAGTCAAGAAGAGAACGAAAGAACAAATAAAAGGCAAAGGCAAAGGCAGAAATGGAAAGACCCAATAGCAAACGCAGAAGGACTTAGTCATCCGAGGTTGGAGGTGCCCGAGGTTTGGGTGCCCTCTGGACCGTGATCTTAGCCGCTGGCTTGGCAGAGGCTTTCACCCCGGACTTCTTCTGCCTCTTCTTAGGCGGTGGCACCTCCGAAGCTGCGGTCGAGGTAGCCGCGCGCTGTTGGGAGGGGACATGGACCGGACCACCCGTGGCGAGGGGGGGAACCTCGTGGACCTGACAGACGGGGTTAGCTAAAGATTCAAACATAACCGAGAATGCGTAAGAGATGGGCACTGGGCCAAGTACCTCAAGAACCTCAACATTCGAGTCATCGTCATCCGGCCAAGCCCTTAAAGAAGAGGCCTTACCAGAGGTGCATTTGATGGTGTCCGGAGTGGGAAAAAACTCTCCGGATCAGGATCCGCCTCGTCCGGCTCGACATGATCCGGCACCCACTTGCTCGCCAGGTCCTGGCCATCCTCTAGTGGCTGCTGGAGGAATCGCTGAGAACAAAGCGGTGGTGGGTAAGTTACAGAAGTTGCCCAACATACCATGAAGACCCAGAAAAATAACAAGAGAGATATTTACCTTTGGAGGAGGGTTGTCCCGGGTATAGGGCGCAAGGCCCCATTTCCAAGCCTCAGAGATTGCTTCTCCACGTTGAAGATGGCCTTAACCCGGTGGAATACCGCCGAGTTATCGAGCTCGAAGGAGGAAATCCGGTGGGGATTGAGGGGCCTGCTCAAGTAGCAGATCTTATGGGTGCGTTTTTGCAGGGAGGAGACCCGGCTGCGAATGAAGGTGATCATAATATCCTCCCCCCGCAGCTTATCCTTGAGCAGCTCCTTGATCTGGTGGTCAACCTGATTCGCTAGGGCCGTGGGTCACTTCGGAATGCTCTCCCATAGAGAGGTATCCGGGACTCCAAGTTTGAAGGGGAGGAGCCAGATCAAGTCTTCGTTCGTGGTGTTCCGGGGGAACATAGAATATTTGCTTGGAGATATGGAGGCTCCCCCGCACTGGGTCAGATGCTTCTCCGCCGGAGTGAGATGCTTATCCGGAACGACGTTCTTCCGCAGAACAAAAAACTTGATCCACATCTCCTTGGATGGCCAGAGCCCAACGTACCCCTCTATGCCAGAGGCGAATGGAGAGATATAGGTAATGGCATTGGCTGGGAGATGGTGTAGTTGCAATTGAGAAGTGGAAATAAAATTGAAGAAGAAATCAGAAATGGGAAGGCCGAAGCTGCGCTGGAAGTGGGAGAGAAAAACCACATAGTCCCCTGGATCGGGAGAGGGAGTCATCTCGCCGGCGGCGAGGCGGCAGGCAACACCCACAGGAATGCGGTGCGTCGCATATAGCCAATCTATGTCATCCTGGCAGACGAAGGCGCCAGCCCAGCCGCCACGCTTAGGGACCTCTGATGACCCACAAGTATAGGGGGTGTATCGCAGTATTTTCGAGGGAAGTGAAACCCAATTTATTGATTCGACACAAGGGGAGCCAAAGAATATTGATAAGCCTTAACAACTGAGTTGTCAATTCAGCTGCACCTGGAAACAATCTTGCTCACAACAGTTTATAAGTAGCAACAGTTTTGTAGTAGGAATAGTAAAGTAACAGCAGTAGAAAAACAAAGACAGTAGTAACAAAAGCAGTAAACAGTGGGATTCGAGTGCGGTAGGCATAGGGATGGATGGACGGGCGTTTCATGGACAAGACAATTCATAGAGCAATCAGAACATAGGGCAATTGCAGATAAATAAGATAAAGCACCCAAGTACTAGACAATCCTAGGCATGTGTTCCATATATAGTCATACGTGCTCGCAATGAGAACTTGCACAACATCTTTTGTCCTGACAGCCCGTTTGCAGCGGGGCCTCTAGGGAACTACTGGCAATTAAGGTGCTCCTTTTAATAGAGCACCGGAGCAAAGCATTAACACTCCGTGAACACATGTGATCCTCACATCAAAGCCTTTCCCTTCCAGTTATCCCGATTTCTGTCACTTCGGGACCATAGGTTCCGGACAACAACATGTGTATACAACTTGTAGATAAGACCAAGAACAATACTATCATAATGAATCAATAACATGTTCAGATCTGAAATCATGGCACTCGGGCCCTAGTGACAAGCATTAAGCACAACAAGTCGCAACAAAGTCATAAAGCACTAATAAAAGATACTAGGCACCATGCCCTAACAATCTGATGCCATTACATGAACGATATCATCCAATCCCTACAATCCCCATAGCCTACAGCGGGGGATTACTCACTCATAGATGGGGGAAACATGGATGGTCGATGGAGAAGCGATGGTGATGCTGATGGCAATGATCTCCTCCAATTCCCCGTCCCGGCAGGGTGCCAGAACGGAGTTTATGGTACTATTTCATGGAATCTGGTGGTGGTGGCGAAGCGGAACTCCTTCTGGAAAAACGTCGAACCCCCTGAAGTTTTTAGGTCAGAAGGCTCCTTATAGGCGAAGAGAGAGGCTGCGGGGGTTCCTGGGGGGCCCACACCACCCCCTGGTGCGGCCTAGCCTGGCCCGCGCCACCAGGTGGTGTGGACACCCTAAGGCTCTTCTCCGTCTCGTATTCTGGCTCCTGGAGTCTTTGGGTGAAATAGGATTTTTGGCATATTTTCCGGGATTTTTCCTGATAGTTGATTTTCTGCACAAAAAGTAGACAGCAAGGCAATTCTGCTAAAAACAGCGTCAGTCCGCATTAGTTGCATCCAAATCACACAAGTTTAGAGGAGAAACAATAGCAAAAGTGTTTGGGAAAGTAGATAAGTTTTGGACGTATCAACCTCCTCCCTTTTGTTCTTCTTGGGCGACGACGGTGACCTCCTCTTCAGTCATTGCAAGGTCAATATCCTCGACGATGAAATCAGAAAATAGGTAGCCGGCCGCGGGGAATCTGGAAGCACATGCCCCTGTGGCGAGGAACTTGAGCGGCGGCGGCGGTCGCAAGGAATGGCTGGGCGTGGACGCAGCGGCGCAGCGCAGGCACAGGAGCAGTGGCGGCGGAAACGGCGCAGTAGAGAAGAAGAGTAGTAGAGGGGCGCGAAGTGTGGGGAACTTCCCCAAGATGGCCCCTGCCCCCTATTTAACCGCACGGTGAGAGCGCGTAGTTGGATCCTTTGCGGCAGCCCAACCGCACGGTGTGCCCGTGTCCGTAGCGGATCAGCCAATCAGGTGTGAGCCACAACAAGGGGCACATGGAACAAAAAATCCCATGACGTGATGTGGTGTTACGGTTAACGAGGCACTGCTACGACCGGATGTGTAGAGCAGTTATTCCTAACATTACTATAGTAACCGGTGTAGTAAATGGGCGTGGCTCTTAAAATGAGGCAAAGTGATGATTACCCTCCACGTGGGACATGGGGAAGCGTATGAGAGAAGGAAAGGTAACCTGGATACGTGAGCAAAGACCCGACCATCAAGAAATAATTTGGAACGAGCCAAGGGAACATAGAAGTAAAGAGTCCGGGTTACAGAATAACTCGGCTGAAGAAGAGAAGATTCGGATAGTGAACCTGCTGTGGCCTTAATAACTGAAGTTGTTAAGACTGCACAAACTTCGGGGACTAATGTTGGGGGATACCCCCGGGTAGGGTCACGCCGGGGTATAAAGGCCGAGTTAGCCGAGGTACGGCACGATCAAAGCAAGTGCAAGCCGGGTCACCTCAAGGCAGGCCGACTTACGGCGTGACCCGGCCCGTGGGGCAACTCCCTAGCATTAACCCGGCCGGCATAAAATATATGTCGGCCATGTTTGTCTATCTATTGCGCAGGTACCCTCGTAGTCGGGTTAGCCATGTGCTAGCCGGACTACCATTTGGCTTCCAAGAGAAGGAAGGAATCTCTCGCTGGTCAAAAGGTGACCTTTGCTAGCTATAGCGTGAGCGAAGCAAAGTAGAGGGAAGGACCGGCGGGGCAGAGGCGACCAAGATGCGGGCAGTGTCACCTGACGTAGCCCATGTCTGGTGACGCTTAAAGGCAAGGATTACACAATGGGTTACGTCCATAGTCCGGACGAACCATTAAAGAGAATAAAGAAGCATCTAGCTTTAACCAAGGGGCATATTTGGGGAATATGCTGCCACGTGTGCCCTAACTTTGTAACCCGGGCTCCCCTATATAAGGAGCACCAGGGCCTCCATAGAAGGGGATTGGTCATTTTCTCTATCTAGGATAGAACTCTAGAGCTAAGTTGCGGGGAGTAAGAGACCTAGTCTCCTTCTCACGAATAGCTCAAGGAGCACTTGTATCCACCATTGATAGAGGAAATACTACAATACGTGTGCGTGGAATCTGCCATGCCACCACCACGACACTCCTGGAATCAGGCCTCGTTCTACTGCCATAGCAACGATGCATACACACGGATGTTATCATGTGATGATAAAGTATTAATGTCAATAAAAGTGACATTAGTAAGTTGCAAAGGATTTGGGACTATAAATTACAGGCCCAAGACTCAACCTCTTCCATGAGAAAGCATGTTCAGAGTACCGGATATGGTGCCAATGATTAAGAACAAATGCAGCTAGTTTATTTGTACTCTAGTGCAAGTGGGAGACTGTTGGAAATATGCCCTAGAGACAAATAGTTATAAGGACTATTATCATATTTCATAAAGTTTATGATTAAGTTTCATATCATGCTATAACTGTATTGAGTGGAAACATCAATAGACATATGATATATAAACAACCAGGGGTTCCCAGTGAAACTCTAGTCACTGGTTCATTGGTCAACAGATGATCAAGTTCCTGATCATGTGGCATTTATGCCAGTTGGAAATGGAGTCAACTCATTCTGAGAATAAGATGATGAACCAATACCCAACCTAAACATCATGACCCGATCATGTCACGAAATTCAAGTTACAATGATTAGAAATTGATTCTCGTAGACTATTCCTTAGACCGTGAGGCTATATCAATCACTGTCTCCTGAGAGTGCTTAGATAGCATCAAGCGCCACTTGGTAATACAGTGGTTATAAAGGTATGTTCAAGTACTCGGAGGAAACCATAGAGGCAATATATGTCAAGAGTGGGATTTGTCCGTCCACGTGACGGAAAGATACTCAAGGGCCCACTCGGAAAAGTTATAGCCAATAGCTGCGCAGTGTGTGATTTGATCACATGGATATCACTTGTCCGAACGAGTCAAGTAGCATTGTTCAGTAACGAGATCAAACATGACATGGTGATGGCATTGATCAGATCTCGGGCAATGCAAGTGTTGAGAGACAAAGGGAATAAGACATGACCACCCTGGTTCAAACGACAAAAGATCTTCGTGGAACGCACAGGGGTCACATGGCCATCCAGGTCCCTCTATCGATACTTGGTCCAGGAGTGTCCCGACCATGTCTGGAGTGTTCCCAAACCGTAGGGTATCACACTTAAGGGTTTGGTGATTCTTAGAGAGTGTTTATAGGATCGGTAGAATTGCCGAAGAATAGTAGAGAGAAAACCGGAAGGGTTTCGGTAACTCCGAAGGATGTCCAGAGTGGAGGTGGAAGGTGTTCCATAGCCACGGAGATGGAATAATATGTGAATGAATGTTAAATATTGATTTAATCATTTATTCATAATTATTTAATAAAAGAGAAATCAATTTAAAGGTCAAAAGGATTAATGGGCCAATTCCGGAGAGAAGAGGGCCCATTAGGGAAAGGCAAGAGGGAGAAGGGCCAGAGGGGGTGGCCGGCGCCCTAGTGGACCAACCCCCCACACGGGGCCCATGGGGGTGGCCGGCGGTGCCACCCCTCCCCTCTCCTCTCCTTTACTCCCACCCCGGGACTTTGAGGGAGGTAGCACCTCCCCTCCCCCTATATATAGTGGGGGTATTTGCCCAGATAAATACACACAATATTCAATAAAGGTCTTCTCACTTTTGGAGAGACCTCCACTTGATATTCTCTCTCTCTCTCTCTCGTGACCGTGGTCCCAAGTTCGGACTGTGCGAATGAGAGACATCTTCACCGTGGAGCGCCGTCGTGCTGCGGGATTTAGATCCATGAGCTCTACTTCCGCAACTGCTGCTGGATCGGGGAAGCGGGAGTCATCGTCAGGCACCAGATGTGTGTAACTCCCCCGCGAGGTGTCACACTTGAGGCACTCAAGTCGTTGGAGCCGCAGGAGCGCAAGGACTTCATCACGACCCTGAGGTCGGCTTTGGCTCGTCTACATCAACCACGCTCTCCTGAGCGTTGACAACGCTTTTCGGTCTTCAAGGGTAAGTTCACGAAAAGCCCCTCTCATTACTGCATTACTAATAGATAGGTCCTGGAAACACCAGGGGTTCAGGGGCATAGGGTAAAAAATTATTGTTTTCATACGTGGAACCCCTACAGGCGATGCACCTCTCGATGGATTCCTGGAGGCGCTCGGCGGGAGGTCCTGTGGCTTTGAGCATATTCGCCTTGTTTTGGCCGAGCTCTGGCCTTCCTTCACCGGCAGCAGGTGGAGGGACCGCCGGGTTGTACACGCCGTCCTTCGTCTTGGCGAGGGTGAGCCGAGTATCCGCCCATTTCTGGCATTTCTCAATGCCGCCTTCTTCTTGCCTTTTCCTTTGCTCTTCATCGGAGCCAGACCAACACCTTCCTCTTCCTCATCGGTCTGGGTCTGCTCGGCGAAATCCTGGGACTCGATACCGTGTTCAGCGTCGGCCCGGGACTATTCCTGGGTGAAGAAGCTGGCATCGCCGGCCGCGGCGGCCGCCGAGCCTTCGGCGATCATGCCCTACATGTAGGATTCATTCAACATTCCGCCGAACATGTTCTGGGCATCGGCCTCGCCGTGGGTCACGTGCGACGAGCTTCCGATGAACGGAAGAGGACCGCGGTGCGCCGTCTAAGAGGAGGAGTAGGGGGCGTTGATGTCGATGCTGAACGCCAAAGGAGGGTGGTGTGCGGGGCAGGGGAAGACGATGTTCGGGTTGAATCCGCCATCGAACTCGGGGGAGGAGGAGTACCTCTGCCCTAGGTTTGCCTGGTTCTCCTGGAGCATCGCCGGCGAGATCGGCGAGAACCCGACTGACGAGTATCCGGCCGGCGACGCGACGCTTGGCTGGCTCTCCCAAACGCCGCCGTACTATGCACGAGACGACGCCAATGCCGCTTCCCTCATCGCCTGAGCCTCGGCCGCTGATTCCCTCATCGCCTAGGCCTCGGCCGCCGTTCCCCTCATCGCCTGAACTTCGGCGAGCTCCTACGCCTGCTTGGCCCTTGCCTTCCTAGCGAACTTTCTCGCCGTGGATAGGGCCAACCAGTCGGGGGCGGTCATGCCCTGAGGTTTCGGCGCGGGCGCTCTCGGCTTCCTCACCTTTTTCTCCTTTGGTTCGCCGACGGCGGGTCGGGGTTTGGCGAAAGCCTTGGGCGGCATGGCGGGCGGGAGTTCGGCGAACTGGCGGGAGACGTGGGGGATTGTGGAGGAAAGGCGGGAGAGGAAGAAGAAAAGGGCAGGAACTCGGCCTCCCCTCGCCGACGGGGCTGGCCCACACTCGTTTTCTCTCCATCCGGCGTTCCCAGGCCATTCCCGGCGCCTCGGGTTCGGCCTGGGAACAGCGGACCAATTTTGGGCCATATCCGGATGAAACCGGTGTCCTGGGAACGCGATTGGGCGATTTTTCTCCGTCCGGACGCAAAAATAGGCGCTGGAAACGCCTCCTAGGAACGCGAGTGGATATGCTCTTACTCCCTCCTTTTCAAAATATAAGACGTTTTAGCTTTGTGAAAAGAGTGTACCTAGCCCTTTTTAGTGTGTAGGTTCATTTAGGTTTGGAGTGAATCTATACACTAAAAGGGGTCCAGATACACCCCTTTCACAAAACTAAAACATCTTGTACTCCCTTCATTTTAAAATATAAGTTGTTTTAGCTTTGTGAATGAAGTGTATGTCTAGGTTCATCTAGGTTTGGAATGAACCTAGAGACTAAAAGGAGTCTAGATACACTCCTTTCATAAAGCTAAAACATTTTATATTTTAAAACGGAGGGAGTACGATTTAATGTTCACCGTTGGAGATACCCTATCATATATGAAAGTGATACTTTGAATGTTGAATTGCTTATATAAAACGTGTAACTCAGGAGTGTCAGGTTTTTTCCCAACCATGCATGCGTTAGAAGCGGCTAATTGTGGTGCGGTGGTTGCAAAATACTATTAAGAATTAGTACTATAATATAATTTTTTCGATTCAAATTAATTGACTTTTTAAGTCAATTAAATTTGATCGGAGGGAGTAATACGAAGAGAATGGCCGGTATGAGTTCCTAAAGACCGTGGGTTTGACCACGTCGTTTGTACAAAACTTCTTCGTAAGTAATTAGAAAAAAATGCCAAGCTTTTTGTTTGTTTTCATAAAACTGGTCACACTTGTTTGTGACGGGAAACTGTTTCTTCAATTTTGCCAAGAAACATAAATTAGAAAATGGCATTCGGTGATAATAAAGGGTGAGATATGACGGATCAATTCTAGGTTAGGGATACACGTGGATTGTTGGTTGCTCGATCGATCGAGTGCGAGGTTCCAAGCAACTCCACACTAATAGTTTCTAGAAGAGGAATATTCGAGAGAACATCGCACATTATCTATGTGAGCGTTTTGTGGTCAGGATTGATTTCAAACTAACGGGTCAATTAATGGTGGCCTCGACAATATCTCGCGCGTGTTGATATCGAAGAGGATTTTGAGGGTATGTGCGCTTTTCCTCTCACTCTCGTCTGCTTGCTATGATCAGCTCGTGCGTCACCAATTTTGTCCTCGCGAGGAGAAATTAGATTATGATGATCGACACGTTGTCTATCTCTGTCTCTGGATGGAAAGCAACAGGTAAAAACCAAATACGTACTTAACAAAAACAAAATCAAATGACTCTGCAACTCATGATGCACACCGACGTTGAAAATATTACGCTGCCATGTTGGCATGCACGGTAAACGCCTACCTATCATGGCATCGACGGTAGACTAGATCAAGGAACGGCGAGGTTCCGAAGGATTAAAAAGGAGGAGGTGGGCTTGCCAGACGCCACTGACTCACTGCCAAGCTGGAAGTACTTACAAGCTAACAACATGCTTCTTCGGATCAGGCACATGCTTGATTAAAGAATGGAGCAAAGAGGATTGGCTACTGGAGCTTTGGTCTTGTGTTAGTCAAAAAGTACCGTTCCGATGCCCTGTAGCTGTAGATACAACGGCTGCACGCCATAGTAGAACGAATCTTCGAACCGTACTTACCTCCGGTTTTACTTGATGCGAGAGATGATCCCGCTGATGGCGACATGGTCGGGCGTTAGTCAAAAAAAAAAAAAACCCAACCACGTGATTTTGGACTGAAACATTTTTGATAACGACTTTGCGGTATTCTATTTCCAGAGAGAGTAAGCGTCTAGCAAATTAGCTAGTGTGATTTAATCTATCCGATTCTGGATGATCTGAACGCATTTCCACCGAAATGGCATATACTATATACTACTCCCCCGGTCTAGAAATAACTGACTTAAGTTTGTTTAGATTCAAATATATCTAGACGTATTTCAGGGTATAGATATATTCAAATCTAGACAAGTTATTTCTAGACGGAGAGAGTGCTTCGTACTGTAATATTCATGGAGGATTGGGCAATTGCATCCCAAGTTTTTGACGAATAACAATCTATACTCAACCTGTAACCACGACCTAAAAAAGTAAGCGGTGAAAAAAAGAACTGACAGGACGAAGACATGGTATACGAACGAATTATGTTTAATCTAAAGCTACATGAATCACTAAAAGGGTTTAGATACACTCCTTTTATAAAGTTAAAATATCTTATATTTTAAAACAGAAGGAGTACATGCAGTGGCAAGCGCAAACACACATAAGTCTCGCTATCTTGATTAACAAACTCACTGCTCGGATCTCGCTATCCACGAGATCATATTCCACATTTGTGTTGCACCTGTCTGGCTAGAACAGTTTATGTATCTAAGGGCATCTTTACCCGTCGACCCAACCAGCCCGGACGTGTCCGAACTTGTCCGAGTGGACACGCGTGACGTGCGTGGCGTCGCAGCAGCACGACCCATCCGTCCCGACGCGCCCGGCTCGACCCATCCGTGCACCTAATTTGCGTGACCACTGGGTTGGCCCGGACACCGGCTGGCCTAGGGCGTGTCCCCCCCACCCCACCCCACCCCACCCCGCGCGCTAGTGGCCCACCCGCCAACGAGAGACGCAACAGCGGTGCCGATTCAGACGCAAAGGCTAGCCTGACCGGCGACACCGATTCAGACGCAAAGGCCAGCCTGACCGGCGACACCGATTCAGACGCAAACGCGGCAGCCTTCTCCATCAATGTCGATCGGCGCGTCAGCCTGTGATTGACAGGACGCGGCCTGAGTTCCCGCACTGGCATTGAAGGGCGAATGCGCGAGAACCTCCGCGCGTGCTCTACTTAAACGGGCCCTAGCCCTCGTCGGTGCCGCACTCCCCTCTCATCGCGACCTCCCTACTTGGTGCAGCCATGGCGAGACCCACTCTGAACTACTATGAGGCATCCTTGTTCGCCCACCATGGCATCCTCGCTCCGCCACGAGCGACGATCCCGGAAGGCTTCGAGCTTGGCCACTACGGGGTCCCGGTGGCGCCGGTTCCGCGCGGTGCCGAGTTGGGACGCCGAATCGAGGAGCGTCGTCTCGAACTCCCGGAGTGGAAGAGGGCCATGCCCCGGTACACGGCTTCGAGCTCCTATTGGGCGAGATTATTCAAGCTGGAGCGCCGGGCGGCGCTTGCCATTTTGCATGAACACCTCCGCGAGGTCCACCCCGACGACTGCAACCGCAAAGGGAGGGTGCAATTCCGGGCGGTTTTGGGACGCACCATCTCCTTCTCCATCAATGATGCGCTCCACGTCGGAATCATCGAGATTTCCGACAGCGGCAGCGAGGACGCCGGCGATGGCGTGGCCGAGGAAGACGAGGCAGAGGAGGACAGTGCAGATGCGGAAGATGGTGACGAAGAGGATAGCGGAAGCGAGATCTTCAATTAGGGTTTCATTTAGTATTTCGCTAGGTTTAATTTGTAGCTCTTGTGTCTCAAATTTATGCACCGTTGTTGTTCTTGTTCACACACTGAATTGTGTGCCATCTCAAAATTATGTACCGACGAAGAGGACAACGGACATTTGGGTCGCGACGTTGGACGCGGTCACCCAGACAGGCCGGACCGCGGCCCTAAAGTGACCGCGGCCCGACCCAAATGGACAGAAACGGACCGTTTCGGTCACGTGTTTGGGTTGTCCAGGTTGATGTCTACGCACTTCTATTCTTGTAGACAGTTGTTTGGCCTCCAAGTGCAGAGGTTTGTAGAACAGCAGCAAGTTTCCCTTAAGTGGATTACCCAGGTTTATCAAACTCAGGGAGAAAGTGGTCAAAGGTATCCCCTCTCAAGCAACCCTGCAATCAAGATACAAGAAGTCTCTTGTGTCCCCAACACACCCAATACACTTGTCGGGTGTATAGGTGCACTAGTTCGGCGAAGAGATAGTGAAATACAAGTGGTATGGATATAAGACAACGGTGCAAAGAAAATAGGTTGATGGTGTGGAAGAGACTAAAGGCAAACTGAAATAAAGATGTAAGCAAGCAAACATGTGACATATCTAGTTGCAAACGATGTTCCAATGCTTAGAAACAAGACCTAGGGATCATACTTTCACTAGTGAACACTCTCATATAAATATCTTCTCTTTATGATACTACTCCGAACTACTCTCTGGTTGGACACTCTAATCGATGGTAGGGCTATAACAGCACACCTCAAAGTAAGTCTTTCCCATCTAGAAAACCCCACACTATCACCTTGAGTACTAGATGAGTCCAAAAAACACCACAATTTCATAAAGACATCCAACTCCAAATATAACTCATAACAAGTATTTGTAATCTCTAGCCTAAGTGCCACCATGGTGTGCACGCTGTCACTTTCACACACATGGGGAGAGCAGATATCTATTAAAGCACTTGAGTAGCAAGGTAGATCTACTTGATTACAAAGCTCATGATCACAATATGATCATGCATAGAGAGAGAGATGAACACATAACTACCAGTAGAACCCTTAGCCTCGAGGAAGAACTACTCCCTCCTCATCATGGGAATCAGCAATGGCGATGGAGATGGCGGTGGAGTCGATGGAGATGGCTCCCGGGGCACTTCCCCATCCCAGAAGGGTGCTAGAACAGAGACTTTCTGTCCCCCGAATCTCCCCTTCGGTGGCAGCGGTGCTACGGAACTTTTCGTGGCTGGAGGATTGACGATCTAGGATTTTTGCCTCGGGGCAGATATATAGGTGAAAGAGGCAAGGTCGGTGGCCGGCCAGGGGGCCCACACCATGCCCTGGTGCGGCCAAGGGGGACCCGTGCCTAGGGGTGGTGTGGCCACACTGTGGCCCCTCTCTGACTCTCCTTCTGGCTCCGTGAGTCTCCGGGAAAAATAGGCATATTGGCTTTTGTCCCGTCCAATTCCGAGAATATTCATTTTCTAACTTTCTGGAACCAAAAACAGTAGAAAACAAGCAACTGGCACTGTGGCTCTTGTTAATAGGTTAGTCCAAGAAATCATATGAAAAGTACTCCAAAGTATGGACAAAACACAAGAAAGTAGATAAAACCAAGCATGGAACATCAAAAATTATAGATACATTTGCAATGTATCAACATCCCCAAGCTTAACTCCTGCTCATCCTCGAGTAGGTAAGTGATAAAAAGAAAGAATAATTTTTGAGGTGACATGCACCATCATAAACTTGATCAAAGTATTTGTAAAACATTGATAGCTCGGATCATAGTACTTCAATATTAACATGAAAGACGAAGTTCTAGCAGTAAGACAAAGAAACTATGTTGCAACATGAAAAGACACAAACAAAATATTCATGAATAACAATGCTTTGCAAGACGTTTGTTTGTTTCACATGAAGAAAACATAGCATAGTGGCATTCATCTTGTCCCTCATAGAGTAGCAAATATAGATGCATAGGACACCTTCAAAGTTCATAAGAGTGACTAGATACAAATAGTTTAAAGCAATATCAAAGTTATGCATCAATCAACAAGTCTTGGGACAATGCACATAGAACTAAGAATGGCCACTATGCTCTCAAAGTAGGTGCATAAAGGTAGAAGGTGGAGACTCAATATAATGGTGGAAGAAAGGCCTTCATATAAGGAAGCAGGGATTCAAGTCTCATAAAGAGCTTCCAAAAATTATGGTACTTATAGCTTTCAGCTCTCATTGCCCCTATCATAAGCATCTTGAAGTGATTAAAGTTAAAGTGAACAAACTATGGAGTATATGCTTGACAAAGTATAAGTTGGAAATCGCATGTCCCTTGAATACGAGGGCCGCTCCTCATGCTACTCAAGTTTAGTTACCAGTAAGTTCTTGTCATAGTAAGTACATGTGTATCGTAGAGAACCGCCAACGGGGTACCCCTTGCCCGATGATACGGAAGAATCCCCATATCAAAATGACAAGGCAAGCAGACAACAAGCATCTCAACAATCTTCTTATTTACCACGGGAAAATGGTGCTTTTTTCTCTCTTTTCTCTTTTCTCATATCTCTTTTTTTCTTTTTTCTCAATATCTGACTCTTTTTTATACGAAGAATGCTTCATAGATAGCTCATTATGGTTACGCTACAGGTTTCCACCATGACAACATGGATTAGACCGGTGGCCCAGGCATTTCTCTAACACATACATAACTCCATGGACTTACAAGATCCCTTTCATTTCACACCGACGACATCCATAGACAAAAGAGCATGATATCAACTAGGTACAAAGTACAAGTGCAATATTGAAAGCGTTCCCCATGACAGCATGGTTCTGCTAATCCCTAACAAATAAGTGCAAGCATATACAACATAGACGACACAATGGTTCAAGTTTATTAAGGGAAAGAAAAGTAAAGTGTGCCATCAAGTTCGTGAGAGCTTTAATCACTAGTTTTCTCATAACAAGTTTAATTCAGAAGGTAAACAAAAGCATGAATATACTTGGAATAGCATAAGCTAATAGGTACGTATGGTGGACTCTTTGGAATAACTTGGTTTAAGGAGTTGGATGCATGAGTGGAAGTCATACTTGGTTGTGGAGGCTAGCAAAAGACTGGGAGCGACAAACTAAGAGAGCAATGATGGCTATAATCATGCAAAGCGACAAAACATCATTGATCAAAGCATAAAGTGATACTACAAGTTGAAAACTAAAGGATCATAAAGGCTATGGTGACTTGGGATAGTCATAACATGGTGTGAGCATGTGCCAAGTCAACCCAAATAAAGCATCAAAGGAGAATACCACAATACTATGCTTTTAATATGCGAAAACAACGCATGATTCATCCAAGGCACATTAAGCAATCTCAATTGTTTATAACAAGTCATGATACAACAAAGAATACTAAGCATAAAGCCAAAACAGTATCAAGCATGGCATGACAAAGCATAGGCCACAGTCAAAAACAAGCTCTCTTTACCATTTAAGCATGAACTTTCCTACTCTTTTCCAAACCAAACCAAATTATTTGAAAACCAATGTATGAAAGAGGGGGTCCAACCAATTTATTCAGCAAACTAAGCAAACCAAGCTAACAAAAAAACAAAACGAAAACGAAAAAGAAGACGCTCCAAGAACAACACAACTGTGCATGAAACAATAAAAATGAAGTGTTTGGAAGAAACCTGGGATTTTTATTGATGAAGAAGGGGATGCCTTGGGCATCCCCAAGCTTTGACGCTTGTAACTCTTGAATATTTCTTGGGGTGACACGGGGTGGCATCCCCAAGCTTGAGCTTTAGTCCATCCTTCATCTCATTACTCATTCCTTCCATACACCTGAAATTTTCCCTTCATACAAAACTTCACACAATCTTTATTAGCAACATTAGTGCACCCAACATAATAAGTCTTTGGATTCAATTTCAACATCAATAAAACTTCCAAGAAAACAAAATCTATTGTAGCACTGCCCTCAAAAAGCTCAATTCCCCAAAGAGAACTCAAAAAGGAACCAACAAGAAGCAAATGCAAATAATGGCAGAAATCTGTCAAAACAGACCAGCAGGTAAAGACGAATTTTTTCGAAGACCTTCTGTTGCTCAAATCAAAAAGTGTTGAACTAACTAAAGTTATATAACAACCTGTAGCAGAAGCACAAAAATTAGCGCCTCAAAAGGACGTACAGATATTTTACACAAATTTTTACGATGAAGCACATAAATCTGTTTCGGGACAGCAACTTTCCCAATCATTACTTCTCTCTCATTAGAGGTTACTCTTGGCACAAAAAGCAAATAAAAACGTTATTACTGAAGTAATAACTTCCAAGACTCATCTAAAACTTTTGGGTTGTCTCCCAATAAGTACTTTTCTTTAACGCCTTTAAGTTAGGCATGATAGTTTGAGAGGATGCTCACATAAGAAATACGAATTGAAGTAAACGAGAGCATCAAGAAGCAAATTCAAAACACATTTAAGTCTAACCCACTTCCTATGCATAGGAATCTTGTAAAGAAACAATTTATGAAAACACAAAGCAACAAGCATAGTAATGCAACACAAGTGCAACTTCAAGACTTTCAACATAAAGAGGGGAAACTTAATATTATTGAGATACATAAAACCATATTTACCTCTCTCATAATAACTTTCAGTAGCATCATGAATAAAATTAACAATATAACAATCACATGAAACATTCTTATAATGAGCCACATGCATAAAAGAATTAATACTCCCCACATAAACATAGGCATTCTTATTGATTATAGTGGGAGCAAATTCAACAAAATAGCTATCATTATTATTTTCATCACCATAATCATCAAATATAGGAGGCATATTGTAATCATAATTAATTTCCTCCTCAATAGTAGGTGGACTGAAAATATCATAATCATCATTGCAATTATCATAAATTGGAGGTATAGCATCATCATAAGCAATAGAATAGTTATCTTCCCAAGTGTGTTCATTTGTAAACATATCACCATTGGAAGGATCATGGATAGCACTAATAGTATAGCAAATATTAATATCATCATTTTCAGAATTGGTACCGAAGAGATTTTCAATATCAAAAGTAGTGTTCTTTTCCCAATCATGATCACTACTATAGGTAATAGGCATAGGAACATCATCGAGTTCAGACTCATCAAAAACTATAATAGGAGCAACATGCTTAGGGGAAAATACCATTTCCTCTCTCCTTTTACTCCTCCTTTTCTTCTTTTTCTTCTTATCTTTCGGAGGGAGAGGCTTGAAAGGAAGCTTCTCCATATACCCGGGTTCATTGTTAGAGACAATAAAAGAAACTTTGGAGGATTCCTCCTTTTCATTAATAAGACCAAAACACATATTAGTCATGTCATATTTTGGTAAGATCTCATCTTTTATAATATTTTGTATGTAAGTATTTGTGTGGCAATTATCAACACAATAAAGATGACAACCATGCATGACACTATTCATATCAAAAGCACCCATATCTACCAAAGATGGTTTTCTTGATAACTCTTCACACCCCAAAAATAATGTAAGTTCATCATGCTGATTAGGAGTGATCATCTCATCACAATACAAAATTACAGTACTCATTGGATTAGAAGGGCTATTATTATGGCCTGAGCATTGAAAATTGAAATGACCCACTTCAAAGCAAAGTTCACAAATAAAAGGATAGAGGGCACAAACTTTTTTACCAAGATCATTTAGAGCCCTATACCATGATCTAGTTTTTTCATTCCTGTGGGTGATACAATATTCTTCTTCAATTTGATTCTTCTCACAAGGTCTATGTATTCCACAAAAATTAACATGCTTATAAGAAGTAGTACTTTTAGAGGTTTGAGCATGTTTATTGCTTTCATTAATAATAATTTCATTTTTCCATGCAACTGTATTTATAAGGCTCATGATACATGTCCCATTTTTCTTTAGGAGCATTAATATGAGAAGCAAAGGTTCTATAACAATCAAGAAGAATTTGAGGATCAAGACCATATTTAGCACCAAGCTCTTGAAAATCAGCAGTTTCAGCGAAAGACTTAATGCAATCATACTCATAGTTTATACCTAGTTCTTTACCTTTATTGTTATCCCAATCTTCAGTATTGCTTTGAATTGTTTCAAGAAGATCCCACTTAGCTTTGACCTCCTTACTTGTGAAGGATCCCTCTAAACAAGTATCTAGATAGTCCTTGTAATGTCCTGGAAGCCTTGCATAGAAATTATTAATAACAATATTATTGGGGAGCTCATGAATGGGACATTTGAGCATTAGTGACTTCAATCTCCCCCATGCTTGGGCAATACATTCTCCATCATGTGGATGAAAATTATAAATGTAATTCCTATCTTTATGAATTTCATGAGGATGATAAAATTTAGAGTAAAAGAGAGATTCAAGTTCCTTCCACTCCAAATGATGAGGATCATCTAGTAGCTCATACCACTCCCTTGCTTTGCCCTTAAGTGAAATAGGGAATAGCTTCCTCTTAACTTGGTTCATTGAAATACCTGCACACTTGAACAACTCACATAATTCATGTATAAAGAGTAAATGATCACCAGGATGGACAGTTCCATCTCCAAAATAGCAGATATTCATAACACGTTCAACAATTTTTATAGGTATTTTAAAAGGGATGCTTTCAGTATGTGGATTTAAAATATCACAAGTATCATTAGAATTACCACATATGGGAGATAAAGTATCACCAGAGCAATTTTTCTTCTTTAAAGCTAGGGAATTAAAAAGATCATTTTCATAAAAACCAACTTCCCCAAGCTTAGACGTTTCCATAGCATTAGTAACAAAGGTGTTCAAAAGATTCATACTAATAACATTAATATTAGTATGCAAAGAAAGTTCCATAGGTTTTTTAATTTTCTGTTCAAACACTTCATGTCCTAACTCAAGATAAATACTATAAAGCTCTCTAATTTTGTTGTTGTTTTCCATTAAGCCTAACTAGTGAAAACTAGAAACAAAAAGACAAAATTGCAGAATCTAAAGGAAAAAACTTCGAGCACTCACACCGGAGGATGTGAGTACCTTTTACCTTACCTCCCCGGCAACGGCGCCAGAAAATAGGCGTTTGCCATGAGAGGTTCTTCTTCTTTAATCCTCCGGTGTGAATTCCTTTTACCTTACCTCCCCAGCAACGGCGCCAGAAAATACTTTGCTGGCGCGTGGTTGACGTGGGAGCTTCTTCTTCTTTATTCCCCGGAAACGGCGCCAAAAAATAGCTTGATGTCTACGCACTTTTATTCTTGTAGACAGTTGTTGGGCCTCCAAGTGCAGAGGTTTGTAGAACAGCAGCAAGTTTCCCTTAAGTGGATTACCCAAGGTTTATCGAACTCAGGGAGGAAGTGGTCAAAGGTATCCCCTCTCAAACAACCCTGCAATCAAGATACAAGAAGTCTCTTGTGTTCCCAACACACCCAATACACTTGTCAGGTGTATAGGTGCACTAGTTCGGCGAAGAGATAGTGAAATACAAGTGGTATGGATATAAGACAAGGGTGCCAGAAAATAGGTTGATGGTGTGGAAGAGACAAAAGGCAAACTGAAATAAAGATGTAAGCAAGCAAACATGTAACAAATCTTGTTGCAAACGGTGTTTCAATGCTTAGAAATAAGGCCTAGGGATCATACTTTCACTAGTGAACACTCTCATATAAATATCTTCTCTTTATGATACTACTCCGAACTAGTCTCCGGTTGGACACTCTAATCGATGGTAGGGCTATAACAGCACACCTCAAAGTAAGCCTTTCCCATCTAGAAAACCCCACACTATCACCTTGAGTACTAGATGAGTCCAACAGACACCACAATTTCATAAAGACATCCAACTCCAAATATAACTCATAACAAGTATTTGTAATCTATAGCCTAAGTGCCACCATGGTGTGCACGCTGTCACTTTCACACACATGGGGAGAGCAGAGATCTATTAAAGCACTTGAGTAGCAAGGTAGATCTACTTGATTACAAAGCTCATGATCACAATATGATCATGCATAGAGAGAGAGATGAACACACAGCTACCAGTAGAACCCTTAGCCTCGAGGAAGAACTACTCCCTCCTCATCATGGGAATCAGCAATGGCGATGGAGATGGCGGTGGAGTCGATGGAGATGGCTCCCGGGGCACTTCCCCATCCCAGAAGGGTGCTAGAACAGAGACTTTCTGTCCCCCGAATCTCCCCTTCGGTGGCAGCGGTGCTACGGAACTTTTCGTGGCTGGAGGATTGACGATCTAGGATTTTTGCCTCGGGGCAGATATATAGGTGAAAGAGGCAAGGTCGGTGGCCGGCCAGGGGGCCCACACCATGCCCTGGTGCGGCCAAGGGGGACCCGTGCCTAGGGGTGGTGTGGCCACACTGTGGCCCCTCTCTGACTCTCCTTCTGGCTCCGTGAGTCTCCGGGAAAAATAGGCATATTGGCTTTTGTCCCGTCCAATTCCGAGAATATTCATTTTCTAACTTTCTGGAACCAAAAACAGTAGAAAACAAGCAACTGGCACTGTGGCTCTTGTTAATAGGTTAGTCCAAGAAATCATATGAAAAGTACTCCAAAGTATGGACAAAACACAAGAAAGTAGATAAAACCAAGCATGGAACATCAAAAATTATAGATACATTTGCAATGTATCAACATCCCCAAGCTTAACTCCTGCTCATCCTCGAGTAGGTAAGTGATAAAAAGAAAGAATAATTTTTGAGGTGACATGCACCATCATAAACTTGATCAAAGTATTTGTAAAACATTGATAGCTCGGATCATAGTACTTCAATATTAACATGAAAGACGAAGTTCTAGCAGTAAGACAAAGAAACTATGTTGCAACATGAAAAGACACAAACAAAATATTCATGAATAACAATGCTTTGCAAGACGTTTGTTTGTTTCACATGAAGAAAACATAGCATAGTGGAATTCATCTTGTCCCTCATAGAGTAGCAAATATAGATGCATAGGACACCTTCAAAGTTCATAAGAGTGACTAGATACAAATAGTTTAAAGCAATATCAAAGTTATGCATCAATCAACAAGTCTTGGGACAATGCACATAGAACTAAGAATGGCCACTATGCTCTCAAAGTAGGTGCATAAAGGTAGAAGGTGGAGACTCAATATAATGGTGGAAGAAAGGCCTTCATATAAGGAAGCAGGGATTCAAGTCTCATAAAGAGCTTCCAAAAATTATGGTACTTATAGCTTTCAGCTCTCATTGCCCCTATCATAAGCATCTTGAAGTGATTAAAGTTAAAGTGAACAAACTATGGAGTATATGCTTGACAAAGTATAAGTTGGAAATCGCATGTCCCTTGAATACGAGGGCCGCTCCTCATGCTACTCAAGTTTAGTTACCAGTAAGTTCTTGTCATAGTAAGTACATGTGTATCGTAGAGAACCGCCAACGGGGTACCCCTTGCCCGATGATACGGAAGAATCCCCATATCAAAATGACAAGGCAAGCAGACAACAAGCATCTCAACAATCTTCTTATTTACCACGGGAAAATGGTGCTTTTTTCTCTCTTTTCTCTTTTCTCATATCTCTTTTTTTCTTTTTTCTCAATATCTGACTCTTTTTTATACGAAGAATGCTTCATAGATAGCTCATTATGGTTACGCTACAGGTTTCCACCATGACAACATGGATTAGACCGGTGGCCCAGGCATTTCTCTAACACATACATAACTCCATGGACTTACAAGATCCCTTTCATTTCACACCGACGACATCCATAGACAAAAGAGCATGATATCAACTAGGTACAAAGTACAAGTGCAATATTGAAAGCGTTCCCCATGACAGCATGGTTCTGCTAATCCCTAACAAATAAGTGCAAGCATATACAACATAGACGACACAATGGTTCAAGTTTATTAAGGGAAAGAAAAGTAAAGTGTGCCATCAAGTTCGTGAGAGCTTTAATCACTAGTTTTCTCATAACAAGTTTAATTCAGAAGGTAAACAAAAGCATGAATATACTTGGAATAGCATAAGCTAATAGGTACGTATGGTGGACTCTTTGGAATAACTTGGTTTAAGGAGTTGGATGCATGAGTGGAAGTCATACTTGGTTGTGGAGGCTAGCAAAAGACTGGGAGCGACAAACTAAGAGAGCAATGATGGCTATAATCATGCAAAGCGACAAAACATCATTGATCAAAGCATAAAGTGATACTACAAGTTGAAAACTAAAGGATCATAAAGGCTATGGTGACTTGGGATAGTCATAACATGGTGTGAGCATGTGCCAAGTCAACCCAAATAAAGCATCAAAGGAGAATACCACAATACTATGCTTTTAATATGCGAAAACAACGCATGATTCATCCAAGGCACATTAAGCAATCTCAATTGTTTATAACAAGTCATGATACAACAAAGAATACTAAGCATAAAGCCAAAACAGTATCAAGCATGGCATGACAAAGCATAGGCCACAGTCAAAAACAAGCTCTCTTTACCATTTAAGCATGAACTTTCCTACTCTTTTCCAAACCAAACCAAATTATTTGAAAACCAATGTATGAAAGAGGGGGTCCAACCAATTTATTCAGCAAACTAAGCAAACCAAGCTAACAAAAAAACAAAACGAAAACGAAAAAGAAGACGCTCCAAGAACAACACAACTGTGCATGAAACAATAAAAATGAAGTGTTTGGAAGAAACCTGGGATTTTTATTGATGAAGAAGGGGATGCCTTGGGCATCCCCAAGCTTTGACGCTTGTAACTCTTGAATATTTCTTGGGGTGACACGGGGTGGCATCCCCAAGCTTGAGCTTTAGTCCATCCTTCATCTCATTACTCATTCCTTCCATACACCTGAAATTTTCCCTTCATACAAAACTTCACACAATCTTTATTAGCAACATTAGTGCACCCAACATAATAAGTCTTTGGATTCAATTTCAACATCAATAAAACTTCCAAGAAAACAAAATCTATTGTAGCACTGCCCTCAAAAAGCTCAATTCCCCAAAGAGAACTCAAAAAGGAACCAACAAGAAGCAAATGCAAATAATGGCAGAAATCTGTCAAAACAGACCAGCAGGTAAAGACGAATTTTTTCGAAGACCTTCTGTTGCTCAAATCAAAAAGTGTTGAACTAACTAAAGTTATATAACAACCTGTAGCAGAAGCACAAAAATTAGCGCCTCAAAAGGACGTACAGATATTTTACACAAATTTTTACGATGAAGCACATAAATCTGTTTCGGGACAGCAACTTTCCCAATCATTACTTCTCTCTCATTAGAGGTTACTCTTGGCACAAAAAGCAAATAAAAACGTTATTACTGAAGTAATAACTTCCAAGACTCATCTAAAACTTTTGGGTTGTCTCCCAATAAGTACTTTTCTTTAACGCCTTTAAGTTAGGCATGATAGTTTGAGAGGATGCTCACATAAGAAATACGAATTGAAGTAAACGAGAGCATCAAGAAGCAAATTCAAAACACATTTAAGTCTAACCCACTTCCTATGCATAGGAATCTTGTAAAGAAACAATTTATGAAAACACAAAGCAACAAGCATAGTAATGCAACACAAGTGCAACTTCAAGACTTTCAACATAAAGAGGGGAAACTTAATATTATTGAGATACATAAAACCATATTTACCTCTCTCATAATAACTTTCAGTAGCATCATGAATAAAATTAACAATATAACAATCACATGAAACATTCTTATAATGAGCCACATGCATAAAAGAATTAATACTCCCCACATAAACATAGGCATTCTTATTGATTATAGTGGGAGCAAATTCAACAAAATAGCTATCATTATTATTTTCATCACCATAATCATCAAATATAGGAGGCATATTGTAATCATAATTAATTTCCTCCTCAATAGTAGGTGGACTGAAAATATCATAATCATCATTGCAATTATCATAAATTGGAGGTATAGCATCATCATAAGCAATAGAATAGTTATCTTCCCAAGTGTGTTCATTTGTAAACATATCACCATTGGAAGGATCATGGATAGCACTAATAGTATAGCAAATATTAATATCATCATTTTCAGAATTGGTACCGAAGAGATTTTCAATATCAAAAGTAGTGTTCTTTTCCCAATCATGATCACTACTATAGGTAATAGGCATAGGAACATCATCGAGTTCAGACTCATCAAAAACTATAATAGGAGCAACATGCTTAGGGGAAAATACCATTTCCTCTCTCCTTTTACTCCTCCTTTTCTTCTTTTTCTTCTTATCTTTCGGAGGGAGAGGCTTGAAAGGAAGCTTCTCCATATACCCGGGTTCATTGTTAGAGACAATAAAAGAAACTTTGGAGGATTCCTCCTTTTCATTAATAAGACCAAAACACATATTAGTCATGTCATATTTTGGTAAGATCTCATCTTTTATAATATTTTGTATGTAAGTATTTGTGTGGCAATTATCAACACAATAAAGATGACAACCATGCATGACACTATTCATATCAAAAGCACCCATATCTACCAAAGATGGTTTTCTTGATAACTCTTCACACCCCAAAAATAATGTAAGTTCATCATGCTGATTAGGAGTGATCATCTCATCACAATACAAAATTACAGTACTCATTGGATTAGAAGGGCTATTATTATGGCCTGAGCATTGAAAATTGAAATGACCCACTTCAAAGCAAAGTTCACAAATAAAAGGATAGAGGGCACAAACTTTTTTACCAAGATCATTTAGAGCCCTATACCATGATCTAGTTTTTTCATTCCTGTGGGTGATACAATATTCTTCTTCAATTTGATTCTTCTCACAAGGTCTATGTATTCCACAAAAATTAACATGCTTATAAGAAGTAGTACTTTTAGAGGTTTGAGCATGTTTATTGCTTTCATTAATAATAATTTCATTTTTCCATGCAACTGTATTTATAAGGCTCATGATACATGTCCCATTTTTCTTTAGGAGCATTAATATGAGAAGCAAAGGTTCTATAACAATCAAGAAGAATTTGAGGATCAAGACCATATTTAGCACCAAGCTCTTGAAAATCAGCAGTTTCAGCGAAAGACTTAATGCAATCATACTCATAGTTTATACCTAGTTCTTTACCTTTATTGTTATCCCAATCTTCAGTATTGCTTTGAATTGTTTCAAGAAGATCCCACTTAGCTTTGACCTCCTTACTTGTGAAGGATCCCTCTAAACAAGTATCTAGATAGTCCTTGTAATGTCCTGGAAGCCTTGCATAGAAATTATTAATAACAATATTATTGGGGAGCTCATGAATGGGACATTTGAGCATTAGTGACTTCAATCTCCCCCATGCTTGGGCAATACATTCTCCATCATGTGGATGAAAATTATAAATGTAATTCCTATCTTTATGAATTTCATGAGGATGATAAAATTTAGAGTAAAAGAGAGATTCAAGTTCCTTCCACTCCAAATGATGAGGATCATCTAGTAGCTCATACCACTCCCTTGCTTTGCCCTTAAGTGAAATAGGGAATAGCTTCCTCTTAACTTGGTTCATTGAAATACCTGCACACTTGAACAACTCACATAATTCATGTATAAAGAGTAAATGATCACCAGGATGGACAGTTCCATCTCCAAAATAGCAGATATTCATAACACGTTCAACAATTTTTATAGGTATTTTAAAAGGGATGCTTTCAGTATGTGGATTTAAAATATCACAAGTATCATTAGAATTACCACATATGGGAGATAAAGTATCACCAGAGCAATTTTTCTTCTTTAAAGCTAGGGAATTAAAAAGATCATTTTCATAAAAACCAACTTCCCCAAGCTTAGACGTTTCCATAGCATTAGTAACAAAGGTGTTCAAAAGATTCATACTAATAACATTAATATTAGTATGCAAAGAAAGTTCCATAGGTTTTTTAATTTTCTGTTCAAACACTTCATGTCCTAACTCAAGATAAATACTATAAAGCTCTCTAATTTTGTTGTTGTTTTCCATTAAGCCTAACTAGTGAAAACTAGAAACAAAAAGACAAAATTGCAGAATCTAAAGGAAAAAACTTCGAGCACTCACACCGGAGGATGTGAGTACCTTTTACCTTACCTCCCCGGCAACGGCGCCAGAAAATAGGCGTTTGCCATGAGAGGTTCTTCTTCTTTAATCCTCCGGTGTGAATTCCTTTTACCTTACCTCCCCAGCAACGGCGCCAGAAAATACTTTGCTGGCGCGTGGTTGACGTGGGAGCTTCTTCTTCTTTATTCCCCGGAAACGGCGCCAAAAAATAGCTTGATGTCTACGCACTTTTATTCTTGTAGACAGTTGTTGGGCCTCCAAGTGCAGAGGTTTGTAGAACAGCAGCAAGTTTCCCTTAAGTGGATTACCCAAGGTTTATCGAACTCAGGGAGGAAGTGGTCAAAGGTATCCCCTCTCAAACAACCCTGCAATCAAGATACAAGAAGTCTCTTGTGTTCCCAACACACCCAATACACTTGTCAGGTGTATAGGTGCACTAGTTCGGCGAAGAGATAGTGAAATACAAGTGGTATGGATATAAGACAAGGGTGCCAGAAAATAGGTTGATGGTGTGGAAGAGACAAAAGGCAAACTGAAATAAAGATGTAAGCAAGCAAACATGTAACAAATCTTGTTGCAAACGGTGTTTCAATGCTTAGAAATAAGGCCTAGGGATCATACTTTCACTAGTGAACACTCTCATATAAATATCTTCTCTTTATGATACTACTCCGAACTAGTCTCCGGTTGGACACTCTAATCGATGGTAGGGCTATAACAGCACACCTCAAAGTAAGCCTTTCCCATCTAGAAAACCCCACACTATCACCTTGAGTACTAGATGAGTCCAACAGACACCACAATTTCATAAAGACATCCAACTCCAAATATAACTCATAACAAGTATTTGTAATCTATAGCCTAAGTGCCACCATGGTGTGCACGCTGTCACTTTCACACACATGGGGAGAGCAGAGATCTATTAAAGCACTTGAGTAGCAAGGTAGATCTACTTGATTACAAAGCTCATGATTAGAATATGATCATGCATAGAGAGAGAGATGAACACACAGCTACCGGTAGAACCCTTAGCCTCGAGGAAGAACTACTCCCTCCTCATCATGGGAATCAGCAATGGCGATGGAGATGGCTCTGGGGGCACTTCCCCGTCCCGGCAGGGTGCCGGAACAGAGACTTTATGTCCCCCGAATCTCTTCTTCGGTGGCGGCGGCGCTGCGGAACTTTTTGTGGCCGGAGGCTTGACGATTTAGAGTTTTTGCCTCGGGGGAGATATAGGTGAAAGAGGCAAGGTCGATGGCCGGCCAGGGGGTCCACACCATGCCCTGGCGTGACCAAGGGGGACCCGCGCCTAGGGGTGGTGTGGCCACCCTGTGTCCCCTCTCCGACTCTCCTTCTGGCTCCGTGAGTCTCCGGGAAAAATAGGCATATTGGCTTTTGTCCCGTCCAATTCCGAGAATATTCATTTTCTGAATTTGTAGAATCAAAAACAGCAGAAAACAGGCAACTGGCACTGTGGCTCTTGTTAATAGGTTAGTCCAAGAAATCATATGAAAAATACTCCAAAGTGTGGACAAAACACAAGAAAGTAGATAAAACCAAGCATGGAACATCAAAAATTATAGATACATTTGCAATGTATCACCGGTGGAGATGCCCTAAGGCGTGTGCACAGTGGCTGTGTCTAAGGGAAAAAGCAGAGTCGTGTCCAAAGGAAGAAATGTCCTCCAATGTTTAGACTCAACTAGTGGGACCACTAGTGGGACCTGCTGAACAGAAGCCCATCTCACTTTTCTACCAAAAGTCAACTTCTCCTCTGGTTGAATAAGAGCAACTCACAGAACAAAACTTGGATGGAATAATATGTTAATCAGCTAGAGGTGTGTCTAGCTCTAGACCAAAGAATTTTTTTTCTTAGCACTTGTTGGATTATTAGGCAGAATTTTCACAATTAAATCCAAAATATAGATCATGACTACATCAGCTACGATCATGTTAACCTCTAACATACTAGATGTATTAATCAAGACGAGCAGCAGTAGTGCATACGCAATAACAACCATAGTATGACAACATATCGGATCATGGTATAGGTACTGCTCGGTTGCCGATGAAGGCACCTTAGTAACGTTGGGGAAGGCTGATCGAAGCAGACGGTGGCGAAGACGACGATAGACAGCACCGTCTGACTTGGATGGAAGACGACCCGTGTTGAAGAACTCGAGTAGTCGCGTAGAGCGGTTCCCAAAAACCTTATTCGCCCTCTCCCATACAGGATCGCAAAGGTGAGTGGTTCCGGAGATCTGCTCTCATGTCCGTCGGTGGATGCCGGCAAGCGTAATGGAGTAGACTACAGTGGCAGCGCAAACAGAGAGGCTGGCAAAACCCTAGATTGGTTTTCAGTGTGTCCGTGGTGGAAGCCGCACATACATTTATATAGAATGGCTCGGGAAACCCGCACAGGGCACTGATGGCTCAGTGTACGGAGCCAGAAAAGTGCTGGTGCGGTGTTGATGTAGAGCTCGTTGGGAACCCCAAGAGGAAGGTATGATGAGCACAGCAGGAAGTTTCCCTCAGTTATGAAACCAAGGTTTAATCGAACCAGTAGGAGCAAGGAAACACCCCAAAGGTGTTGCTAGCTGAGCCTTGGCAGGGCGCACTACTAGTGCTAGTAGCAACGTGGAGACCTGCACAACACAACCACAGAACTTTGTCCCCAACTTGCGATGAGATTGTCAATCTCATCGTGTTTTGTGGAAAACAAAGGATTAAACGTATCGAATGGAAAGAAGTAATAGTTTGTAGAAAGTAAACACAAAGCAGTAAATAGTTTATAGATTGTATGTAAAGAAAAGGACCGGGATCCATAGTTCACTAGAGGTGGCTCTCCTTAAGATAGATAACATGCTGGGTGAACAAATTACAGCAGGGCAATTGACAAACATCGAGAAAGAAATACATGCATATACTAATCATCTTGACTCCTTTGAGATTCGATTGGGAATTACATCATTATACATAGACCGCAATCCAACTGCATCTATGACTAATAATCCACCTTCAGGTTATCATCTGAACCCCCTCCAATATTAAGTTGCAAGCAACAGATTATTGCTTTATGAACTGCGTGTAATGTAAACAATATGATTGTTCTATGAACAAAGGATTGTTGTTTTCTCCCTAGTAGCAACAACACATCTAGTACCTTAGAGATTTCTGTCACTTCCCCAGATTACCAGAGGCATGAACCCACTATTGAGCATAAATACTAACTCTTGGAGTTGCTAGCATCTACTTGGCCAAGATAGCTACTAACAACGGAAAGCATGCAAGATCACAAATTACAAAGACATGATAGAATCAATAATCATTCTGAAATAGCATCTCCATATCCATCGGATCCCCGCAAACACAACATGTAGAATTACAAATAGATGATCTTGATCATGAACGGAGCTCACAAGATCTAAACATGAAAGCACAAAGGAGGAGAACCAGCCATCTAGCTACAACATGGATCCGTAGTCCAAGGATGAACTACTCATGCATCACACCGGAGGCTTGCATGGTGATGAAGAAGGCCTCCAGGGTAAATTCCCCTCTCCGGCAGGGTGCCGGGAAGAGCTTCAGGTCCCTCCCGATCTAGGGATGGAGATGATGGCGGCTATAGACTCTTTCATGGATTTTTGATCGGGCCCTTAGGGTTTTCGTCCCGAGGGCATCTTATAGTCAGAAGGGGAGGCCGAGGGGGTGCCGGAGGCGGCCACACCACCCCCTGGCGCGGGCCAGGCTAGGCCGCGCGGCCAGGTGGTGTGGTGGCCCTTCTCCGTCTCGTATTCTGGCATCTGATGACTTCCGGAAAAATATGCACTTTGGCTTTTGTCCCGTCCAATTCCGAGAATATTCATTTTCTGACTTTCCTGGAATCAAAAACAGCAGAAAACAGGCAGCTGGCACTGTGGCTCTTGTTAATAGGTTAGTCCAAGAAATCATATGAAAAGTACTCCAAAGTGTGGACAAAACACAAGAAAGTGGATAAAACTAAGCATGGAACATCAAAAATTATAGATACATTTGCAATGTATCCGGCACGTCGTGGACCAAGCCCATGTTGCGCATGTTCGGGTACAGATAGCCCACGATCCGGGAGTGACCCAAATCTACTAACTATTGACAGGTTTCTCAAAACCGCACTAGTTTTTTCAAGCAGGAAAAATAAAGCTCGGCTCGGCGCAATTCGGTCGTGTCATGTCGTGACTTGACGGGCGGGCGGTGCGTGCGTGCGAGCGGTGGCGGCATCAGAGGAGGAGCGCGCGTGTAGTTCTCCTCTTCTCACTCACTTTACTAAGTGGTGAACCACTTCACCTTATAAGGTGGTGTAACTCTCCTCCAACTTTCCATGTGGGACTAAAATTTAGCTCCCACTCCACTCACATGTGAGCAGTCACCATCTTGGGCGAATTACACATGGGCTTTGAGATTTAGGGAAAATCTGAAATCACACATGGGCTTATTTAGATTTCCCCATTATTTGTAACAATCCCCCATCAGATCTCAAATGCCCATTTGAAGATTTGCCAATCCTCGCTACTTGTTTATATACCAGTGTTTCAGCAGAGACTGTTAAGTTGAACTTCCGCCTAGAATCTTGAGCTACGTCTATCAGCAACTTGAACAATGGACGAACGTTAAATTGCAAGTTTGGTGCCAATAGATTTCACTCAAAATCATAACTAGTACCTGGCTGCCAGTAGCCTACCCCGCGAGTTGGAGCATATGCGTCATACTCTCTGGTCTCTTCATGAGTTTACTAGAGACCACCCAAGTCTCATAGACCACGACGTTTATAGTCGAGCTCATATAGGTGTGTTCTTTCAAGAATGCCCTGTAGGACCACATATTTGCTAGTTATAGCCAACGGAAACACATTAAGTCATATTGGCCTTATAGATCTTGAGAGTTATGCATCTTCACATAGAGAGGGTTACAAAATACTCTCCTCAGTCAAACCACTAGCTTGTTCTTTCCAGATCCTAATTCATGTGATCTCCGATCACATAGGTTGGGTTACCACTATGGTGTGACATCCATGGGTCTCAACCCCATCTCCATCGATGCATCTTCTGTCACAATTCGTGATAGTCCCTTTGTAAAGGGATCTGCCAGGTTTTTATCTGTTTGAATATATGTAACAGTTATTACTCCGGAGTTTCTCAATTTCCTGATAGATTTCAAACGTCTCTTGACGTGTCTTGATGACTTCGAATTGTTCACTTTGACAATAACAGTTTGGTTGTCACAATTCAAAAGGATTGCCGGCACAGGTTTTTCAACCACGGGCAAGTCCATCAAGAGCTCACGCAGCCATTCTGACTCAACAGTGGCTATGTCTAAAGCAGTAAGTTCTCTTCCATAGTTGACCTCGTCAATATGGCCTGTCTATGATATCTCCATTACACTACGCCACCTCCAAGGGTAAACACATACCCGCTCGTGGCATAGAGTTCATCAACGTCAGAGATCTAGTTCGAATCACTATATCCTTCAAGCACAGCAAGGTGCCCTGAATAGTGAATCCCATAGCTCATTGTACCACATAGATAGAGCATGACCCTTTCAAGTGCATGATAGTGATCAATACCCGGGTTAGACATGAACCTACTCAACTTTCTCACGGCAAAAGAGATACCGGGTCTTGTAGCACTTGCTAAGTACATGAGAGAACCAATAATTTGTGAATATTTCAACTAGTCTATTGGTTCCTTCCTATTCTTTCGCAAAGTCAAACTGGGATCATAAGGTGTTGGAGAAGTATTGCCATCAATAAAGCCAAAATGGCTCAAGACCTTCTCAACATAATGAGATTGTGTTAAACTAATCCCATTCTTGTTCTCAATAAGCTTGATGTTCAGAATCACATTAGCCTCTCCTAGATCTTTCATGTCAAAACTCTTTGACATGAAAGCCTTAACTTCATTTATCACATTCATGTTTGTACCAAAGATCAGAATATCATCCACGTACAAACATAATATAACACTATGTCCCCCACCATGGAGATAATACACATACCTATCAGGCTCATTAATGACAAAGCCAGTAGAATGTAGAGTTATGTCAAACTTCTCATGCCATTGCTTAGGTGCTTGTTTCAAGCCATATAAATATTTTAACAACTTGCACACATTTGTCTCTTCACCTTTTACCACAAACCCATCCGGATGATCCATATAGATCTCCTCTTCCAACTCTCCATTAAGCAAAGCTATCTTCACATCCATTTGATGAACGAGAAGACCATAAGAGGGAGCCAGGGACAGTAGTACTCGAATCGTGGTCAGTCTAGCGATAGGTGAATAGGTCTCAAAGTAATATTCACCTTCTTTCTGTGTGTAGCCCTTTGCTACAAGCCGTGCCTTGTACTTATCAATAGTACCATCAGGCTTTAGCTTCTTCTTGAACACCCACTTACAGCCCACAGGTTTACAACCATAGGGACATTCTGATAATTCCCAAGTTCCATTTGAAACAATCGAGTCCATCTTATTTTGGACAGCTTCTTTCCAATCCTGACTTGGATGGAAGACGACCCGTGATGAAGAACTCGAGCAGTCGTGCATAGCGCTTCCCAAAAACCTTATTCGCCCTCTCCCGTACAGGATCGCAAAGGCGAGTGGTTTTGGAGATCTGCTCTCCCGTCTGCCGGTGCACACCGGCAAGCGGGATGGAGTAGACTACAGTGGGGGCGCAAGTAGAGAGGCTGGCAAAACCCTAGATTGGCTTTCGGTGTGTCCGTGGTGGAAGCCAAACATGCATTTATATAGAGCGGCTCGAGAAACCCGCACTGGACATGTCGTGGACCAAGCCCACGTTGCACATGTTCGGTTTGGTTACAGATAGCCCACGATCCAGGAGCGACCCGAATCTACTAATTGTGGACACGTCTGTTAAAACCACACCAGTTTTCCCAAGCAGCAAAAATAAAGCTCGGCTCGGCGAGATTCCCGCAACCAGTGGCGCGCGCGTCGTGACGGGCGGGCGATTCGTGTGGGCGAGCGGCGGTGTCGGAGGAGGAGCGCGTGTGTAGTTCTCCTCTTCTCACTCACTTTACTAAGTGGTGAACCACTCCACCTTATAAGGTGGTGTAACTCTCCTCCAACTTTCCATGTGGGACTAAAATTTAGCTCCCACTCCACTCACATGTGAGCTACCACCATCTTGGGCCAAATCACACATGGGCTTCCACACACATGGGCTTTGAGATTTAGGGAAAATCTAAAATCACACATGGGCTTATTTAGATTAGCCCATTATTTCTAACAGCACTATCCACTCCACCGTTTAGACATATGTCTAAGCTCTCTTAGACTTAGGAATGTCTCCACGTTGCACACGCTCTAAGAGCATATTGGTTAGCATTCCTAGGAGGGCTATCCCATGCCCATTTTTTCATCCGGACAGTGAAAATTCGCTTAACCACATTCCCAGGCGTCCAGTTTTCATCGGATTTGGCCCATTTTACATCTGGGGTTCCCAGGACGAACCCGGGGCTGGGAACAACTCGGGAACCACATTGGTGGCCCCATCCTATTAGCGTGTGAAACCGAGTCATCATAATCCCGTCGCCTCGGCTACCGCGACGGACCGCCGGGCAGCGACCGCATGTCCCCTCGGCACACGCGTCATCGTAATGGCGCGCCACCATCGGCCCGTCTTCCTACCGTTTCCACTTTTCCCGCCCATGCCGCTACACCCCTCCCGCCTTCGTCGCCCTTTCCTCTTTCGGCAATAAATGCCGGTGTTCGCCGTCACCCATAGCACACATATGTCTACCAGATCACTCTCCATTTCCCAACCAGCAAATTCCCTCCGCCGACCAGAAAAGCAAATTTCCTCCATCGAATATGGCCGAGCGCTACCCCGACAACCCTGCGGCGCTAACCCAGCGACACTACAGCGGCAAACTATTGGAGATATACCCAAGAGGCAATAATAAAGTGGTTATTAATATATCTTTGTGTTTATGATAAATGTTTACATCCCATGCTATAATTGTATTAATAGGAAACACTAACACTTGTGTGTTCTGTAAACATAAAAGAGTCCCTAGTAAGCCTCTTGTTGAACTAGCTTGTTGATTAATAGATGATCATCATTTCCTGATCATGGACATTGGATTTTAGTAATAACGAGATCATATCATTAGGATAATGATGTGATGGGTACACATCCATAGTAAGCATAGCATATAATCAAGTCATTAAGTTTGTTTTGCAACAAGATTTCAAATACATAGTAACCTAATCCTTCGACCATGAGATTATGTTAATCACCATCACTGGATGAGTGCTTTGATGACATCAAACGCCACTTCGTAACTAGGTGGTTATAAAGGTGGCATTAGGTATTCTGAAAGTATGTGTTGAAGCACATGGATCAAGAATGGGATTTTTCCATCCTAATGATGGATAGATATACTCTAGGCCCTCACAGTGGAATGTCATCCAATTGGCTTGCAAGCATGTGACTAGGTCACAAGGGATGTCATATCACGATACGAGTAAAGAGTACTTATCGGTAACGAGGTAGAACTAGGTATGGAGATACCGATGATCGAACCTCGGATAAGTAGAGTGTCGCGCGACAAAGGGAATCGGTGTTGGATGTTAATGGTTCTTTTGATCACGGAGTCATCGTTGAATATGTGGGAGCCATTATGGATCTCTAGGTCCCGTTGTTGGTTATTAATCGGAGAGGTGTCTCGATCATGTCAGCATAGTTCGTGAACCGTAGGGTGACCCACTTAAGGTTCGCTGTTGTTTAAGTAGATATGGAAAATGAGTTGGAGACCGAATGTTGTTCGCAGTCTCAGATTGGATCCACGACATCACGAGGAGATCTGAATGGTCCGAAGAATAATATTCATATAATGGAAGTCATTTTATGGGGTTTGGAAAAGTTCCAGAGTTTCGTTTGGAGCTTCTAGAAGGGTTCGGAAGGTTCTAGAAGGTTCTACAGAGATAAACTTGAATCCCAAGAAAAGAGGGGATAAGACTTGGGGGGAAGAAAACTTCCCCCTCCACATGTTGGGTTTGCAGCATAGAAAACAAAAAAATTCCTATGATGGGAACTACTAAGCACCAAGATCTATCTCTCTAGATACAAGCAACGGGTGGATATACATCCATAGAGAACATACCCTTGAAGAGCGACAAAGCATTGTTAACAAAACTAATTTCATGGTTGATGTAGTCGTACACTTGCCGATCTCAAGATCATGATGAAGTCCAGCGAGTCTAGCAGGTCCAGCACCTGCAAGTCCATCAGGTCCAGCACCAGCAAGTCCAGCACCGCAAAGCAGCGGTACATCTGTGATCGCACACATGTCCAGTACCTCGACAACCTCTGCATCCTCACTCCAGCGATGCAGCGGAAGCAGAAACTCCTTTCCAGATAAAGCCACCGGGGGAACATGTATCTCGCTAATCCTAGACCATGGGGAATAATTTCTAGAGGGGGAGAGAGATGCTTCACGAGGAGGTGTGAGATGAGAGGAGGGACTGGGGGGCCTTTTATAGGGAGAGGGGGCAGCCCCCTCCCATGGCCGGCGGCCATGGAGGTGCCCCTACCTCTTCCACATTCATTGTGGGTGAAGCTCCCACTCACATAATTAGCCTCCCACTCAAAATTCCACTCACCTCCATTAAATTTCCACCAAATTTAATGCAGGCTCTCATTTAATAAAACCCCCTGCAACATTTCAATATCACATGTAGAACCAGTTTCTGCAATTTCACCCGAAATAATTCCGATTTCCATCGAGATGATTCCAGCGCTTTCTTAAATCTTTATCTAAAACATATTTGATCCAAATGGTGTCGGTATCCCTTAAGTGTGTCACCCTATGGTTTGCGAATAATGCAGACATGATCGAGAGCCCTCTCTGATCAATAATCAGCAGCGGGACATGGAGATCCGTACTGACTCCCACATATTCAACGATGACTCTAGTGATCGTGTGAACCTTTAACATTGTAACTAAATCCCTGTGTCTCGCGATATATTACATGTCCGTGATTTGATCATCGGTATCTCAATACCTAGTTTGATCTCATTATTGACATGCACTCTTTTCTCGTTCCCGTGATATAACATTCTAGTGATCACATCACTTGCTTACAAGCTATCTCAATGTGATATCACCAAGAGGGCCCAGAGTATATCTATCTGTCATCGGGATGGACAAATCCTGCTCTTGATCCATGAGCCTCAACATAGCACTTTCAGAGTACCCAAACCCACCTTTATAGTCACCCTGTTACGGTGTGACGTTTGATGTTATCAAAGTACTCTTCTGGTGTTAGAAATTAACATGATCTCATGGTCTAAATACTAAAATTACTTTGTATGATGTTATAGCAATATAAACACAATGGCTTTGATCATAATGCTATACTTCAGATGAATGTTCATCACATCATTCACCATGTCGTGACCTCGTTATTAACAACATCCAATGTCCGTGATCACGAAACCTTGATCATCTTGTTAATCAACGAGCTAGTTTATAAGAGAGGCATAACTAGGAACCATTTATTTGTTTATTAAACACACATGTATTAATGTTTCCAATTAATATAATTATAGCATGCAAAATAAACATTTATCATAAACATGGAATAAGATAATAACCACTTTATTATTGTCTATCGGGAATATTCTCTTCAGTCTCCCACTTGCACTAGAGTCAATACTCTAGTTTGTAAACTTGCACATTCAACACCTATGGCTTTCTAGTGTTGTATATACACGTTTCCTAGTGGTTAACATAATCTCCGGATCTGACACTTTCAGGTCCATGTGTATTTGCATGTCTTTGTGTCTCTACGTATTACCCATTCTCTAATGAGATGGCATTGAATAAATTTAGTCCTTTGGTGACACCTTTAGTTCCTTTGGGTTAAAACATGTTGATATAATTGTTGCACAATATATCTTCATAGTATTAGCCCACTACAAACTACACCTAGTTTGATAACAAACTACTTAACCAAATTCCCTCCTTTGCTAATATTATAGCAGTCATATACTTAGCCTTTTGTTGTAGTATCCGTCACAATGTATCAAATTTGGAACTCATCCAAATCCATCATGGAACCTCCTTTCCATTACATTGCGCCACCCATAGTTTAAATTGAGATAAATTTAATTTGTATCTTGTGACAAACTAGTATCAATATAACACTTTACAATGAACTTCTTTCAACTATTTGTCACTTATACATGATATATTCTTAGTTCTTCCAGAACTCATAGAATATCTTTACTATCATCCAATGATCATCTTATGAATCATTCTGGTATATGCACATAACATTTAAAGCATATGACATATCTGGATATGTACATATCATGGTATTATTGATCAAAATATTCATATGTTTCACACACCAACTGTCAATACACTTGAATCTTGATTCAATCCTTTCCATGCAGCAAGAACCTTTCTTGTCATTTCCATATTGAACTCATTCAATATCTCATATATGTATGTTGGGATATACTTTCCGGGTATCCTCAACGTTCCTCACTGACCAGGGTGGCCCACTTCGGGTTAGAGCTTTGCTTCACGGGCGGCCCAGTTAGAGAGAGAAGACTGAGTCCCATCCGGCTACGGGAAGGCCCAGAAGACTTACCGACTTAGGCCCATAATGTTACTTGTAGTTCATGATGTACTCTGTAACCAACTCTTAGTCGTAGCCGGATTGATCTCTCCTGTAAACCCTAGGCCGGATATCTATATAAGCCGTCCTAGGGAGAGCCTTTAGGGCAACACTAGACGACCAATAGTCTACAATCTCAACTCGCACAGGCGAAACCCTTGTAACCCATATTCCGGCTTTGCCGTATTACTGGATTGATAGCAGAAGTAGGGTCCGTCCAAAGCCGGCGGATTCGAACCTGGGTAAACTTGTGTGCTCACCGTCTCGGAACACCGTACGCCTCACACCCCTCTCTTCCGCACGCCTCGAGGACCCCCTCATGGCGTACTTGTCATCAATCCGACGACAGTTGGTGCCCACCGTGGGGCAAGTGAGCTTCGGATCTACGTTCCAAGCGGAATCTGCAAGAATCGGAATCGGCGAGACCATCGACATCGGTCGCTTCCTCTACGCCAGTGACGTCCCTCTCATCGTTCTCGACGAGACTTGGATTCCGGCTAGGGAGGCTGTGACTGCTTATACAATCATGTCTTTTGGCGAGATCGATGTTTACATCGGTTTCGCTGAACCTGCCCAACGCACCCCAGCGGTGATGATAGAGGCAGAAGAAACTTCTGGGTCCCCTTTGTCCACGGAGGCGGCAGAATTCTGGATCTCAGAAAACCCTAATCCCACCCAGCCCGCACCAGTTGCGGAGATAGTGGAGAAATCCGAGCCTGAAGAAAACCTCGCGGACCAAGTCGAATCTGGAGTGGATCTCTATGGAGAAGCCCGATCCCAGATCGACCCACCCTTGGAAGTCGAAATCCAGGAGGAGCATATCAACGACACTGATTCCGGCTCTGACGATGCCGGGACAGACAGGCCTTTCCTCAGGTACCTCAGGAAGCACGCATCGCACTTCATCGGATACGTTGGATCTGGATCCGGCTCCGCCGATGCTGGAGAAAACACCGACTCGGTGCTGGAGGCAATTGGAACAAACGCCGACGTTCCCGCATCCTTGGATGAGTCCATGACGTCGGCAGATTTCCGAAAGTTCTCCGCGGAATATGACGAGGAGTACAACTCCAAAGCTGCAGAAGACGGAGAAGCCATGGACGAAGGATCCGGGGAACACTCTCCCAAAGCGCAGGATGATATGGAGGTCGGAGACAATCCCGAACTCTAGATGTCCGAAAGTACCGCTCAGAGCTTGACTCCGGGAAACGGACCCAAAGCCGTCTTTGCTACCGGCGCTGCTAAGAGGGCAAAAAGAAGAACAAGAAGAACAAGACCCCGGCAAAAGACCCCCTGACAGAAGAGGTGATTGCCGAGGAATACGAGGAAGACTCGGATGGAGCACTTATCCCAGACGAGCCGAAAAAAGAAGCATCGGTGGATGGGCACGTGATTACTGAAGCTGCGCGTAAACTCATCGATGCCACATTAACCACACCTATCCCTACAGCTGCAGAACTTACCGCATATGAGCTGGACGAAAGGGCCCAAGCCCTAGAAGCGCGTCGTCAACAACTCCTCGATGAAGCCAAAAACATCGAGGTGGAGAAGAAGCGCATGTCAAACAAGGAGTACATGTCCCGTCTGCATCAGAAGACACGGAAGAGTCACGTGGATGACAACCAATTCCCACGTGTCCGTGCCGTCCTTTTTGGAGATGAAATGGGAAAGCCACGAAAGGACAGCAATGGAGATTGGGTTTACCCAACACCAGTGCAAAATACTGTGGAAGCTCGCGAAATTTTATCAGCTAATCTAGGACCAGAAGAGATACGTTTGGGTATCAAGCTACTCAACAAAGGACTGGAGCAGCAAAAGGTCGCCCTGTCGGGAAGATAAAAGCTGGTCTCGGATTCCGACCAATGTCGCACAGATCCGGCATGGGCTGGCGTAAGATCCCACTATGTTCGGGCGCAGTATCATAACCCCGAACACAAGGAAGACAATTATTCAAGAACCAGATCGACGGGGCAGCACCGCAGGGCTACACATAACTGGAGCAACGTCGCGCCAGTAGCCGAGAAAGACGCAATCGCTGCACTCAATCCGAGGAATCCTTCCCGAAAGGGAGAAGATAAAGAAAAACGTCAGGAGGAGGATCGTCAGAAAATGCCACCTCCTAGACATGAAAACCGTCCGGCTGAACCTTACCATGGTGGGAACGACGGACGAAGGAATGACGGAAACCATGCTGGTACAAGCCGGCAGGGGGCTCTACACAGTCAAGAACCTCCCCGGAACCGGAATAATGACGCTCCGGACGGAGGCCGACGATCAGCCGGAAACAACCCAGCTGCACCACCCTCTCCACTGCATAGTTATCACAACGGCCCCCAAGGAGTTCAAGGAGGACGACATGACGGAGGAGCTGGTAGCAGAAGCCGAAGTCCGGCTCCAAGGCACCGCAGCCACAACCGATATTCGGGACGATCCCTATCCCCGAACGACGCAAGGCACATGATCAACTCCAACATAGAGGCTCCGCGCTACGAAAATGATGACGTGTACGTGGGCCCAAAGTGCTTTGGACCACGCATCAGAGCTACAAAATTGCTGGAAGGATTTGCTATCTCAAGACATATTCAAGCCTACGATGGCATTGCTCGGCCAGACACCTGGTTACAGGACTTCTTCCAAGCTTGCTGCATTGCTAAAGGCGGAAACAGCCTAGTCGCAACCCGATATCTCCCACTTATGTTACGGAAGACGGCGCGATCATGGCTCAATGAACTTCCGGCAAACACCATCCACAACTGGTATGACTTACAAAGTGCGTTCTTTCAGAATTTCGAAGGCACATACCGGAGGCCCTGTACGGTTGGAGACCTACAGCGTTGCACCCAGAAAGCCGGAGAAACTTGCCGAGATTATCTCGGATGATGGATTGACACCAAGAATTCTTGCAAGGGAGTAAATGATCAAACTGCGATTGAAGCCTTTATTTCAGGTCTCCCAATTGGATTACTGCGCCATCGCTTGAAGTGTGACAAGGTTACTGATCTGGGAGAGATGATAGAAACAGCGAGCAAGTATGCAGATGCTGACGATGATGCAGAGGGATTACTTAACGTCCTGGCTGTACCACAGTCAGCAAAGACAAAGCAACAGGCTCAGAAACATAAAAACACCTCGGAAGACAAACCCAACATGGAGACAGCAGTAGTCACTACTGTTTCCGGGACTGGAGGACGAGGAGGACGTGGTGGAGGCCATGGACGTGGTCGGGGGACATCAAGGGTCCAAGGTAGAGGAGAGCAACAACTAGGCAAAACCTACACTTGGGCCGACATTGCCAATAACCCATGTGTGCATCACTTAGACACCAATGGGGGCTCGTCCCACACCAACGCTGAATGTCGTTTTAACGATGACATCAAGAGAGATGATACCGCGGGCTACAAAGCTAAGCGGAAGAAGGGAAAGAAAAATCCCAAAAAGAAAAAGAGACCAAGGAAGATTCCGACATGGAGGAAGCCGACGCTTCAAATCCCAAGTCGGAAGGGAAGAAAACATTTCCTACCAAGAAGGACACTTACGTCACCTTCCTCGGATCTCAACCAGCAAAGGTCAAGAAAGTAGTTCTCCACGAGCTCAACGCAATAGTTCCGGCCGTCCCTCAGTATTTGGACTGGTCGGAGGTGGCAATCACATTTTACCGCACTGATCATCCGCCTAAGTTGCATAGGCGAGGAAAATACGCCTTAATTGTCAATCCACTTATTGACGGTTATGGTTTCTCCAAGACCCTCATGGACGGTGGTAGTAGCATCAATATTCTCTATGTAGAAATGCTACGCCGGATGAAGATCTCGGAAACACAGCTTAACCATAGCTCTGTGATTTTTCACGGGGTTGTACCAGGAAGACAAGCCAATTCCCTAGGAGAGATCACTTTGGATGTTACTTTTGGAACACCAAAAAATTATCGAACGGAGGCACTTTCCTTCGAAGTGGTCCCATTCAAGAGCGCATACCACGCTATATTCGGACGTCCGGCTTACTGGGCTTTTATGGCTCGTATGTGTTACATTTACAATATGATGAAAATTCCAAGTCCCAACAGCGTGATCACCATCAGGGGTGACCCGAAGAAAGCGCGAGAGTGCGAGGATGGAAATGCCGCCTTTGCCGAAGCCGTGCTACACGCCCAGGAGTACCAGGAGATCAAGAAAAGCATAGATCCGTCCGAGATGCCCGCGACGAAGGAGGTGACAAAACTAAATCCGGAGTTCAAGGCATCAGAAGAGACGAAGACAACGCCATTGAAGGATGATGACCCCTCCAAGGTGACCCAGATAGGCGCAGGCCTAAGTAGCACATAGGAGGGCGCGCTCGTCAAGTTCCTCCGAGCAAATCAAGATATCTTCGCATGGCAGCCATCTGACATGACCGGAGTACCTAGGGAACTTGCCGAGCACTCTCTAAATGTAAACCCGAACGCTAAACCCGTCAAACAGTCCTTACGACGGTTTGGTGACGAAAAGCGTAAGGCAATAGCTAAGGAACTAGCGCGGCTCGAGTTAGCCGGATTCATAGAAGAGGTCATCCATACTGAATTGTCGGCCAAGCCTGTAATGGTCCCTAAAAAGGACACTACTGATTTAAGGATGTGTGTTGATTATACTGCCTTGAACAAGGCTTGTCCGAAAGATCCGTTCGCTCTACCTAGAATTGATCAAGTTATCGATTCTACGGCAGGCTCGGAACTCCTCTGTTTTCTCGACGCATATTCCGGTTATCACCAAATCCGGATGAAGGAATCTGACAAAATCAAGACTTCATTCATAACCCCTTTCGGAACCTTCTGTTATGTTACGATGCCCTTTGGGCTGAAGAACGCAGGAGCTACGTACCAGCGCACGATGCAGCGTTGCCTCCATGACCAACTCGGGCGCAATGTACATGCATACGTGGATGATATCGCGGTCATGTCCAAAAAGAAGGAAACATTGGTTTCCGACATAGAGGAGACGTTCGCCCATTTACGAAAATACAACATCATGCTTAACCCGAAGAAATGTTTCTTTGGAATACCAGCCGGAAAATTGTTAGGTTTTATTGTGTCTCAACGAGGCATAAAGGTGAACCGTGACAAGATCAAGGCTATTCTCAATATTTCTAGGCCAACTCGCCTGAAAGATGTACAAAGGTTAACTGGTTGCATCGCCGCGGTCAGTCGATTTGTAAGCCGTCTTGGTGAAAGAGCCGCACCATTATACAAACTCCTGAAGAAAACCAAGGATTTTGTCTGGACCGACGAAGCCGAAGCTGCACTACAAGACCTGAAGAAAGTACGCTCATCTGCTCCTATCCTTGCAGCACCGGAACCTCAGGAACCGATGTTGCTTTACATTGCTGCGACAAATAGGGTTGTCAGTATAGTTATGGTGGTGGAGAGACCAGAAGAAAATCAGGAGCACCTGGTGCAGCGTCCGACGTACTTTGTCAGCGAGGTCCTGACAGAATCAAAACAGCGATATCCGCACTATCAAAAGTTGGCTTACGGTGTTTGTCTGGCATCTCGTAAGTTACGACACTATTTTCAGGAGCACCCAATTACCGTGGTGAGCAAAGCTCCCATGAGAGATATAATCAATAACAGCGATGCTACAGGACACGTCGCCAAATGGGGCATAGAGCTTGCAGCTTTCGATATTGAGTACAAACCCCGGACGGCAATCAAATCCCAGATCCTTGCCGACTTTGTCGCTGATTGGACAGAGACCAAGGAGAACATGGTCCTCCCGGAGTCGGAATATTGGACCCTCTTTTTTGACGGATCCAAGGCTAGGGGAGGCTCGGGGGCTGGCGTGGTGCTCAAATCACCCCAAGGAGATAAACTTTTATATGTGCTGCAGATCCACTTCATAGCGACAAACAACATTGCCGAGTATGAAGCACTGCTGCATGGAATCCGGATTGCTAAGGATATTGGCATCCGACGTTTGCTGTGTTATGGAGATTCGGATCTTGTTGCTCAGCAAGTGTCGGATATTTGTAATGCAAATAAGCACATGGCAGCATATAAAGCTGTCGTGGATGATCTATCTAAATCGTTCGAGGGGTTTGAAGTTCAACACATCCCTCGAGCAGAAAACGAGGAAGCAGATGCACTATCTCGAATAGGTTCTGCGCGGAAAGAGGTTCCGGATGGCGCATTTTTAGAGCACCTCAAAGTTCCCTCGATAAAGGGAGTAGATGAGGAGTATCCGACCAAATCCGACTCACCTTTAATAGCAGTTCTGGCTATAATTCCCAGCTGGACTCAACCCTACCTTGATTACTTGGTAGATGGCAAATTACCCGAAGACGAGGTGCTGAGCCGACAGATTATCCGACGAGCAAAAGCCTATACTATTGTTAAAGGTGAGCTCCATAAACGGAGTGTTTCTGGGGTTTTTCAGCGCTGTGTATCTCCGGAAGAAGGAGTGGAAATCTTAAGAGAAATCCACGAAGGCGAGTATGCTCACCACGCTGCAGCCAAATCTTTAGTGGCAAAAGCTTTTCGACATGGTTTTTTCTGGCTCACAGCTCAGGCAGATGCCGAACGATTAGTCAAGACATGCAAGGGCTGCCAAAAGTACGCCAAGCAAGCTCATGTTCCGGCTGATCAGCTACGAACAATACCTATAACATGGCCTTTTGCGGTCTGGGGGCTTGATATGGTAGGACCTTTTAAACGAGCTCCAAGTGGATTTACTCACCTCTTAGTGATGGTGGATAAATTCACGAAATGGATCGAGGCTAAACCTATCACTAGTTGTGATGGAGCAACAACCAAAAGATTTGTCGAGGATGTTATAATCCGGTATGGTTATCCGCATAGCATTATCACGGACAACGGGAGTAATTTTTCCATGGGAGAGTTGGCTGAATTCTGCGATGAGCAAAATATCCGGCTTGACATTGCGTCAGTCGCACATCCACAGGCTAACGGACAAGTCGAAAGAGCAAATGGTTTAATTCTACAAGGCTTGAAACCAAGACTCGAAGCACCACTGAGACGTGCTGCGGGGGCTTGGGCAGAGGAACTACCCTCTGTAATTTGGAGTTTGCGAACAACTCCGAACAGGTCAACGGGATATACACCTTTCTTCTTGGTCTATGGCGCAGAAGCAGTTCTTCCTAGTGATTTGATTCATACTTCTCCTAGAGTGGCCGCGTATATTGAAGAGGATGCTGAGATTTCTCGACAAAATGATCTCGACTTAGTCGAAGAAGTTCGCGTCGTTGCTGAAATGAGATCTACAGCCTATCAATAGAAGTTACACAAGTATCATAGCCAGAGAGTCCGAACTAGATCTTTCAATAAAGGTGATTTGGTTCTTCGGCTTGTGCAACAAAGAAAGAACAAACTTTCCCCAATATGGGAAGGGCCCTTTTTGGTTAGTCGAGTATTGCACAATGGGTCGTACTACTTAACTGACATGAGGCCAGTCAAAGAAAGACCTGCTACTAAGAAGAGAAAGAGAGCTGGAGGCAGTACAAATCCGGAAGAATTAGACAGACCATGGAATATTGCTCAGCTACGTCCCTTTTATTCTTAGTTTTATTTTTCGTTGTAATTATACATATGTACATGCTCTGTGAGAAATAAAAGTTTTGGTTACCTCAAAGTTTTCCTGAGAAGTTTTTACCATCTTATTTCCTAATGATCATGTCATAGTCAAAAATCCTAGAATGCTTGAAAGTACTTTATGCTCATGTTCGTTCTGGTTTAGATTTCCGATTCTAAAACTGCTACCTTCGGGTATAACTCTAAAAAACTCTAGTCTTTACTTGGGTTATTTGTCTGATTGTTGGATGCGGGTATCTTCCGAGTAGTGGATTGTTGGTACTGGAAGCCGGCTTTGTTTCCGAGTTTAAACTGGTTTGGCAATTGAGCTCCGTTGCTCGGCAAAGTTTCTGGCTGAAGGTTTAGCCAGCTCATGAAAGGTACGAAGCAGAAAGCCAGATAAACAATAAGTAGAGGCGGAAAATTCCAAGTGCTTATGCAAACATTTCAGGCACACAAATAATTTAAGACAAAAGTGCTGAATGGATTAAAAAAACTTGGCACTAGCAAAAGTCATAGTACTTTATATTTACAAAACGCATCATGTTTTTTCAGAATAATACATAGTTTTCTGATCTATGATGCAGGAGGAGATGATGGAACTGTCGGATCGCTGGTTACTCCGCCTTGATATCGTGCCGAGATGTCCGGATCCGAGGTGGTCCGTTCATCGTTGGAAACTTCTTCGGCGTCTTTCGGAGGAGGTGGCGGAGTATCCACGCGGGTGAAGAAGGGTGTCTCGTAGCTGGTCAAATCAGCTACGTGACACCCATATCTGGCGCAGGAGTGCATGATAGCTTGAAGGTCTTGCTCCTGGCCGTCTTCGTCTACTTTGCAGTACCCTCTGGTCACCTGCCATATCTCCATGTTTCCATGGTGGCTCATGACCATGGTGAGAGCGTTCTGTGCAGCGGTCCGCGCGTAGGACATGTTCCAGTCCCGAACAAGCTGCGGCATCTCCTTGGCCTTCTCCCGCACTTGGAAGTCTGACATGCTTGGCATGTCCGGAATCCTGAGAGATTCGCCAATGTCCTCAAGGAACTGGCGGTAGTCATGAATAAGATCACCGACTTGGGTAAGCCGGTGAGTGCGGGGTTCGGACGAGGAGGAGTCCGTCAAGTTCAGAGGACCTATACACAAATCAAGTCAATGAAAATCCGACATTGATGAAAGTCGAAGAAATGAAAAGTCAGATAGATGGAACATACCAAGATTGACGTCGTCAATCTTGGCTTTCTCCTCCCGAAGACTCTGGAGTTCAGCCCGGAGCGCCTGGGAGATATCCTTCTCTCTGCCAACCTCATTTTTGAGGTCCGAGATAACCTTGTCCTGAGCGGCAATCTTGAGATCGCGCTCTTCAGTGGCCATGGAGGAGGACTCGAGAACTTGAGCTATGCTCCTTTCATGATCCGCCTTGAGCTTATCCAGCTCTTGGCGAAGTCCCTTGTTCTCCACCACTAAGGTTTTGAGGTTCTCGGCCTCTTCAACCATAGCGATGGATTGTTTCACCAACGCTGTAAGTCAAAAAGAACAACAGTTCAGAAAAATTCGATATTGGAAAAGTAAAAGACAAGGTTTGAATCTCGAAATATTACCTTCGGCTTCATCCTTGGCTAGCTTGAGCTCAGCATTCATAAGCCGGAGAGCTTTGATTTCTCTCCGCTTATCACAGACATTTCTTAACAATTCCTGGTTATAGGAACATACTTTCTGTAATTCAGAATACCCAAAGTCATAAAGCTACTTAAGACTCGGGCTAATATTTTTTGCTAAATATCAGCACGAGCCTTGGGGGCTACACTAGTTCGTTCTTTGGCATCCTAATGAAAGCATAAACTCGGATTTCTATATCCTACTTCATGCTTGGGGGCTAGAGGATATGATATAACATAAGGTCAAAAACAAGAGTTGGAATTCCGACTTACATATTGCTCGCGGGTGAGTTTGTCTAGACCCACGTTCACCTCAACTGCCACCTTCTCGGCGAGAGTAAGAGGAATTACTGGGGCTGTTGGAAGCTCTCCAGTCCTGATCCTCTCGTCGCGAAGGCGGACTTGGGCGAGAAGGTTAGAGAACTTGACGTCATCTGCTTCTTGTGCTTCCTCTCCGGGGGATAGATGACCTTTGTCCAGGACTTGCTTGGCCAGCCGCTGGATCTCCTCTACGGACTTCCGGGATAAGCCAAATTTGGCAAGTCCGGGGTTGCTGAGGAGGTTGTCGGTGAAGACTTCAGCCGAGGAATCACTACCCGAAGAGGGTTCACCCTTATCTTGAGCTGACGCACCCACGGTGACGTCAGTGTGCGATCCAAGGATCACAGGCGCCGTTGGAGGAGCCGGATCTTCTACAACAACCGGAGAAGGAGTAATCGTCGGTGTTGTAGAAGGTTGAGGGGTAGGAGTCGAAGGAGCCGTGACAAGGGAAGCTGTGGTAAGCTTCATCTGTTGCAGGGGCTTTGCAGGAATCCCCTTCCCCTTACCCTTGATGAGAGGCTTTGCTCTGAGAGTGTAATAAAATTTAGAAACATTACATCTCAGAAAGAAATTTGAGAAAGATACAAAGGCGGAAATTGTGAATGAAAGTTACCTCTTCACAACGGGCACTTCCTTTGTGCCTACTGCCACTGTCGGAGCTTTGCGCTTCCTGAGCGCAAGGTCCGGCAATGGGACCACTTCAGCTTCCTGAGAAAACTCAGGAGGATATCCTTCGAGTGGAGCAAGCGCCGACTCGGGGAGTTTGGCAAGCTGAAAATAAGAAAACATATCAGCATTGCAATGTATGACTTAAAAGATTGAAACACGTAAAAGGTGTACTGATGGAAGCTTACCGCTACCACGGGGTTTTCCGCCGTGTGCATGTCCAGAGAGATCTCCGGAATTTTTCTGTCGATCCGCTCTTTAATCAGCCATTTGATCTGGCTTATATAGCCTTGGCTGGTGTAGGCCTTGGGACTGATGCAGAGAGAATATTTTTTGGAAGACGTGATGGAGTGCATCAGTCTATCCCCGTGGTACTAAAGTGGCTGGATCCTACATGCGACCCAGCACTGAACTAAGTCGGATCCCCTCAGACCCTTCTGCTTGATATGATATTCGATCCGCCTCTTAGCGAGGATCAGATCGTCCGTAAGAGCCGGAGCGGCCTCATCCCAGGAAGGCTGGGCTGTGGTGGCTCCGTCAACAAAAGCTGGCAAAGCAGTAGCTTTGCCGGGAGCCGGAATATCCCTATGATAAAAAAAGGTGGCTGGCCATTGTTTGACCGAGTCACTGGTAGCAATTTTGGGATAGGACCGGTCTCGTCTAACAAAAAACTAATAGTACCGGTGATATAAGGAACACCGGCGGTAATAGAGTTTCTCCGGACATGGAAGTAATACCGGAAAAGAAGCAAACTCGGCCTAATGCCGAGAAAGCCCTCGCAAAGCGCAACAAACGCGCTCATCTCTAGAAGGGAGTTGGGAGGAAGATTATGGAGTTGAACTCCATAATGGTCAATCACCTCGGAGAAGAACTCTGAGGGAGGAAAAGACAAACCTCGGTCCAGATGGGTGCCGAAGTGGATGCGCTCGCCCTCGCGCGAATTGGGGATGGTTTTGCCGGAACCGCTCCACCAGTCACCGGTAGCGAGAAGCCCCTCCTTCTCCACGTTCTTGAGCGCCACCTCGTCGAGGGCGCAAGGGATCCAGATTCTCCATAAGTTTTCTTTTTCTGCAGCTGCTTCTGCCGCCGCCAGAGAGGAAGAAGAGGATGAAGCCATTTCTCTCCGGTGGGAAGGGGTGACCCTAAAGTGGCGGCGCTAGGTGCTCTGTGGGGGGAAAACGAAAGGTCTCTGGGCGCGCTGGAGATTTGGGAAGAAAGGAACGGCGAAAGGCAGGTGGAGAGGAGAAGAAAAAATCTAGACCCCTTATATCCACCTACCTGCACCAAGATTCGTGCAAATGCTATAGTGTAACTGCCACGCGTCGTGGAAAGAACTGGGAAGGGCCTGCGCGATGATTGTGTTGCCTCGATCTCCACGCACGCATTGAAACGGCGCCTCGGTTCCGCGAACTGCGGACCCACCAACGGTCGTGCTGACGGAACGTCTGTCAGATGACGTAACTAGACCATGCTTGTGTCAGGTGGTGTTAGAGACCAAGTTTCCGGCTTAGTTTAAAAGCGAGCTGGAAAATCTGACTAAATCATTGAAAGGTCCGACTTACTTTTGAAGACCCGGATCATACTTTTTGTTGTAAAGTTTCAGGAACCCTTCAAGATTCTGCAAGCCGAAGATCAAGCTAGACGATGGTAAAATCCGACTTTGGATCTTGGAGGCCTCCGGGGGCTACTGTTGGGGATATACTTTCCGGGTATCCTCAACATTCCTCACTGACCAGGGTGGCCTACTTCGGGTTAGAGCTTTGCTTCACGGGCGGCCCAGTTAGAGAGAGAAGACTGAGTCCCATCCGGCTACGGGAAGGCCCAGAAGACTTACCGACTTAGGCCCATAATGTTACTTGTAGTTCAAGATGTACTCTATAACCAACTCTTAGTCGTAGCCGGATTGATCTCTCCTGTAAACCCTAGGCCGGATATCTATATAAGCCGTCCTAGGGAGAGCCTTTAGGGCAACACTAGACGACCAATAGTCTACAATCTCAACTCGCACAGGCGAAACCCTTGTAACCCATATTCCGGCTTTGCCGTATTACTGGATTGATAGCAGGAGTAGGGTCCGTCTAAAGCCGGCGGATTCGAACCTGGGTAAACTTGTGTGCTCACCGTCTCGGAACACCGTATGCCTCACACCCCTCTCTTCCACACGGCTCGAGGACCCCCTCATGGCGTACTTGTCATCAATCCGACGACAATGTACGTCTGGCACAACCATATTAACGTTTCAATATATCCATATAGACATTGATATATTTTGGTTTTGCCCAAGTCTTTCATTGAAATCCAATTTTAATGAAATTCTTGATCCGTGTCAATAAAAGATACATCATTTCCAATCAACACCATGCCTTCTACATAATGTATTAGAAATATGTCTGCTCCCACTTAATTTCTTGCAAATGCAAGCATCTTCATCGTCTCCGATGAAATTAAACTCTTTTAACATTTTCATCACGGTGAAGATTCCAACTCCGCTATGCTTATTTCAACCATTGAAGTTTGCACACCCTTTTAGCATCCTTTGAATCAACAAAACCCTTCGGACCGTGTCATGTATATGATGAGTGCATATTTGCATCATGTTTTATATTATTATATTGCATTGCAGTTGTAGGATCTTGGTATTTTATAGCGTTCGTGTGCACATTTTATGTCTATTTTCACCAGAATCAGTATAGATGATGGATACAATGGACACAATCCTTGGAGCAGTTGTACTGGGGAGAAAAGGAGTGAAGAACAACATAAATCTCTTATTTGGGAAATATCAATAACACCAGAAGAAAACCCGAAGCGACCAAGGCATCTAGAGAGTTTAACGACCAACTATACGACTGGAATACTTTTTTCGGCCATATAGTTGCGGTCGTATAGTTGGCGCCGCCACCGCCTCCTCAAATAATTTCACACTGTGCAACCGGATCGGGGAGACGACATACAGAACACCCAGAAATCACCGAAACCTCACCTCCGTAAGGCATCTGGAGGGGGAATTTGCCCAAGGGATCCATCTACGCCCTACGCAAATCTGGGAGGCCAAGGAATCGATCTTCATCTTCATCAACCGCTGCACCACCATCATCTCCATCTATCCCATCTTCACCCATCTATATCTTGTTGTAATTTCTGTACTCGTTGTGGATTTATACAAGAACTATTCATTTACAATTGCCATGATGTTGATTGCCTCCATGTATGAGTAGATCATTAGTTCTTGGGGAGATGGAGAAACCCTAGCATATGATTGAGATAAGATAGAGATTATTATGGTACACATCATTATGTGTATGTGTTAATTGTCTTCATCTTGATGTTAGGAGTTGTGCACCTCCTTAATATTTGCCTCATATGGGGACATGATGAAGGGGATTCCTTGTTGGCAGACAGAGGATGATAGCACTTACTGTGACTATAAAGCTGTTGTCATTCTTTACGTACTAACATGGGGAAACAAGGAGAACTCATAAAGCCATGTCCATGCCACGGGAGAAATCCCTTAATAGCGAGATAATACAATTGATGTCGTTTATCTATCAGCCGTGGTTATGATGGATGATGTGAGCAGTGGTTGCTGCCTATTCGTCCATATATGGAGCTCCTCCCACATACATACAAAACATGAGAATATTTTTTATAATAATCTTGATTACTTAGTCTAAATTGCTAATGATGTATCCACCACTCCCTGAGAATGCCTTTTCCCTATTGCAGTTCCAAGTTCTTTTACATACGCGATTCTTACTTTCTACATTAAGTTTTACTTTACTTTAATTGCTTCATTCAATCAAAAACCCAAAAAACAATTCTACTTTTCTTGTATCTCAAAGTTATTCCTTAAGTACTACGTTTAGTTTTAGTTAAAAGCATTTTAGTCTTTGGCCTACTGCTCCCTATGGGATTGATATCTTTATTTCGAAACTAGCTACAAACAATCTGTGCACTTGCAGTCATCAAGCTATTTCCTGGTGCCGTTGCCGAGGAGATGATGTCTGCAAGTGTACATATCATTTGTAGATAGTTTTGAAGTATAGATATCGATCCCACAGGGAGCCCAAAGGTAAGTGTTTATGAGTGAAGTCTCTATCACACTCATAGTTGTCACAGGTCTTCGAGTGAATTGACTGCAAGTGTGGAAATAAGAATGAAATTTGGATTAAATTGGATGTATTTAAATAAAACTAAAATGTAAACTTCAGAAATAAAAAGCATAAAAGTAAAGAGCGATTTGATTGTTTGTGGTTTTCTACAGATGATGAAAAAGGCGCGGGGAGATATAGTTCATGGTGATAGTGACTGTGCCAGGTGGACGGATGATAAGTGTAACAATTGTACTCATATAAGTATATGTGTAGGCGAGCAACCCATAATTAGCCAGAACTCCTCTTGGTAGATTTCATCCCAACTTCAATAATCCTACTAGCCTGTTACCAAAACCATGGTCAGACACTAGACGATTAAGACCCTTCAGGTTGCTTAGCAATTAAGCTCATTGGATCAGACTAATGCAATAAGCACAGTGGTTCGTCGTTATCCTCAAGTCAACTAGTTTTCCATTGATATCCCCGTGTCACTCGGGGGTCACTGGTCTGCTAGCGAACAAGATCCTATATGTGTAGAACAAAGCATCATGTTGTCTGGGCCCTTAATTGGACAACAAGCATTAGGCATCCCATAGATAGTCAAGCACACAAAATATAGTAATTAAAATCAACCACAAACTAATGGAAAATATATGAAGGCACATCACATCTCACCAATCCCTTACATCTCCCACGCCCAAGGAACTTACTCACACATGAGAGAAGAAAGCATCATCGATATAATAAAATAAAGGGAGTTCTTCACGATATTACCATGGAGATCCACAATAAGAATGGAAAAGTAATCCAATACAATTCAAGATAGCAAGAAACAATCTCAAACCCTAATCTTGCAAGGTGGAGATCTCTCTCTCTCTCCCAAATACAAGTAATGGTTATGAGGGTGTGATGGCTAGGAGGTCGAAGATCGTGGCGCGATATGAAGAACGTCTTCTCCTCCTTCTCCGGATCTCTTATTTCTCCTTTCTAGATGGGATGGCGGCTGTTGTGTTATGATTTCGCATCTGGCGTCGTCATGAAAGTTGTCCCTTTTGACAACATGGAGGCGGCGGCAGCTATATGGCGGGAACTATATGGCCAGAAATTTTTTACCATATAGTTGCTTGTCAAAGCCTCTGTATGCCTCCCTCGATTGCTTCCGAAAAGAGACTTGCTTGTTTTTGCCTAAATATTGTGTTTCTCTTGTTAAAACCTTCCGTTGACATTCAGAACCTGAAACACACATTAAAAACCAAGTTTTCTTTGCTACCAAAGTATTAGCGTTAGGTAAAGCTAGAAAATGATCAAATCCAGGAGAAAACAATCAATAAAAACCATCAAAAATGCGTCGAATCTCATAGCTATCAACTCCCCCAACCTTATATGTTGCCCACCCTCGAGTGACAAGGAAATAAGGAAGAACTTACAAGCTCGAATTGGTGTCAAATTATTTTCTTCACAATTCCTACAATCTTAAACATGATCATACAAGTATTCACAAGATTGCATTGAGTCCACTTCCTAACCACGTATATCTTGCTAGCAAATAAATCATATGCACCAGCAAGTGTCAAAAGTTTAGCTAGGAAAGTGAGACAAATTTGTTTGGTATCTCTCTTTGTTGAGAGATGAAAACTGTTTGCTCTTGTTTCTTTAATCAATTAAGGGTACTCAAGTTGGCACCAAAAACATTCAATTTAAGAACAACTCATCTATTCCCATGTCAAACTTTCAAGACTCTCAAAGCACCTTTTTTCCTTTCCTTGCCTTTCAAAAACTTCAGCTCTTTCATAGAGAAATCATGCCACTGTTTTTAACATGTTAATTGGAACTGTGTTGTGCACTCGTGACCATGCCAATAAATAATTGTTGAGCAATAGTGGGTCAGAGGACTACTACAACTTCACTTGGAACGTGAAACCATGAGGAGACTAAAATTTTACCCATCATAGCATTGCTGCTATAGACGTTTACATAACTCAATAACCGAAATCAAGTGGTTTCCCACATTTAGATTGTTCGTTGGCCAGCAGAGTTAATAGTTTCTCATGGAGCACGACAGTGTTGTAATGACACGTGTAAAGCAATATATTATGGTAATTATTAGAATAGGTAGTGGCATAATCTTTACTACTTCGAAGCATCCATTTTATCAGACAATTTCATTCAAGGGTGTTATCGAGTCTATCTACATTAAGCTCAAATGGATGGAGTATTTCTAAAATCGAATCCTTTGGGCTAAACATGGACTCAAATCATCTTTGGGATGCTTTTTATTGTTGTAAAAATTTAGGAAATATTTTTAACTGAGTTCATTGCTCATTGTTTCAAAGCTAAAAAGGAGACACTAGCAAAGGAATAGAATTTATAGGATAGCAAGCTAATGGGGAGTGACTCTAGTGCAAGCGAGTAAATAATTGTAGGATAAATTTAAGGTTGCATAAAAGGTGATGAAAGGAATGTGATACCTCCTATTGCTTGCTTTGTTCTCGTACTTGAGTCGAACCCCCTCTATATTTCTCTATTGCCAAGTCACCTGAAATTGAGCAATCTCCGAGAAAAACAAAGAAACAAATTTGCAATAAAAGTTACAACTATTTTTTTGTATTTTTGGTTTAGGAATGCAAAATGAAAGTAAACATGCAATTTTGAAAAGTAAAATAAATCAAAAGAAGAAATAAAAATATGAATGCAAGGTTTGGAGGTTTTCAAACATCCCCCAAGCTTAGGCTATTGCCAGGATCAGTTGTTGCCGTCATTTGGCGGCTGATGCGGATACTGCTGGTAGTAGTCGAGGAAGTTGGTCATGAAGTGACTAAAGTTTTGAGTTAAGGCACTCACATCTTCATTCACTCCTTTTAGAGTGTGGTCAATCTCCCCAACACGCTGGTTAAGCTGCTGAAATTCTTGATAGGGGACATAGTTGAACCCCTGCTGCGGCTGATTGGGCCATGGGTCCTAGGACCCCCCCACTACTATTGCTGTCCCTCCCAAGTAGGGTTGTATTCCTGCTCCTGCTCCTACTCATCCTCATCATGCTGCTCTCCTTCTTCATCTTCCTCTTGATCAGGCTGGAGTTCAACCATGATCTCCACCACTTGATCCTTGGTGATGATCCAGGTGCCCTTCTCCACAATCTAGAAGGCTTGGGGACAGGGCAACGGAACCTGCTCAACCTGTGCATCACCTGGATAACCAAAATGATATGCTCAGAGCCTCTTGTTAGCTCGGTAAACACCGAGGAAACCACAATCAGTCAAATATTTGACATCCATAGGTTTGGAGCCATCAACAAGTTGCATCACGGGTAAGATAATGTTTAATGCATGAGCAAGGTGGGTTACCAATCCACCAATGCAAATGTCACCTTTCTTCTTGTTGCTCTGGTGACGAAAGTGCTGGATGAGTAGAGCCCCGGGATTGGGACTTTGTGGTGCATCGGGGAAGAGTGCCTTGGTGATCATTGCCATGTCCGCATTGGCCATGGAAACGGTATCTCCTCTTCCCAGCAGTGTGTTGGCGAGGAACAAGGCGTAGTAGCAAATTGTTGGGTTCTAAATGGTGGACATCTTCTTCTGGTAGAAGTCCCTGCCACCGTTAACAAAAACAACCTCCCAAGTTACTCCACTTGTGACACTGTATAGGTTAGTAACAGTTGACTCCCCATCATGAGGGAAGCCAAAAGCATCACAAAATTGTTCAAAAGTTATTTCATAATGCCGATGTTCATGGTGAAGCTTACCGTGCACGCATTACCTTTCTCCCCGTGGTCATCATAGAAGGACATAAGGAACTCATAGCTGAGCTTGGCGTAGGTATTGTGACTTGCATAGGAGAGTACTGCAAGTCTTGAATTTGCACATGTGAGGTCAAAGTCCGCCCTCAACCCTGCCGCGGCGAGAAAGCTATCATCGGCCCAACGTGTGGCCATCATCCTTCTTGATGAAACTATGGACAGCTTGGGGTTGAGCTCGGCCCGGTGCCCCGAACTCTCGCCACATTGGCGCTTGCCCTTGCAAAAAATGCTACCAATTTTTTTTCATCTTGATGCACTGAAATTCACCATGAAACCTTAGGCATATAGTTTCTATATGATATACGAACGATTCTACGTGGAAAATTTTAATCCTAACGTGAGGAATCATAAAGAAAAACAAAATAAGCTTGAGTCCATCCACTAGATCAATGTGAGAGTTTCAACCATATAAATCTGAAAATAAAGCATGGATAGGGAGAGAAACATACCGATATGTTGATTCCCCCACTCAAATGAACAAAATCCATGAAGAATCAAGGGTTCTAGGTGGTTTTTGAGAGGTTTGGAGAGAGAATATGAGAGAAAAAGCGAGGAGGGAGAAGAAACTTAGCCGCCCCGGCGCGATTAAGAGGTCGATATGTCCGCAACTATACGGGCAGGATATGTAGTGCCCGCCGTATAGTTGTGGCGGCGCCACCAATTAGGGTTCATTTATGCAGAACACAACTATACAAGCGCAGCTATACAGCCGAATCATAATGGTCCCTCCGTATAGTTGGTCGTCAAAACTTCTGTGTCCTCGAGATAAATTTTCTAAAACAGGTATCGATATCTATATGACCAGAACTATATGGCCGGAGTTTTTATTCCCGCCGTATAGTTGGTTGTTAAACCATCAATACCTTTGAGAAGAAATTGTACGAAGGCATCGATATCTATATGACCGGAACTATACAGCTAGAATTTTTATTCCCGCCATATAGTTGGTCGTTAAATCCTCTGTGCCTACGAAAGAAAAATTGTTGATGGCAAAGATATCTATACGGCTAAACTATACGGCCAGAATTTTTATTTCTGCTGTATAGTTGGTCGTTAAACCTTCAGTACTCATCAAAAAATTCTATTTCTTCAAGAATATAATACCTTCTTATCCTGTAACTTGATGAAATACCTTATTTTTTATAGAAAAATGACAGTAAAAATTGTCGATCAAAAACAACATGTATAGAGCAGGATTTCTAGTTCTACCTAACTTCTCCTCAACTGGAGCTTCACTTTTAATCTGGACAAAATGATTAAGCTAGATTTTGTAGATAAAACTCAAGCTTTTATCTTTATACTTATTCTATGCTTGTTCAATCGATATTTCTACTACTTTTTGACAGCTGCATCTTGACGGGCGCGCTTCCGCAAGAATGTTTGTGAAAAAGTTGTAGGAATGCGATGAACATTTTATTCTTTAGTTTATTTTATTAATGCATTGGGTTGACTCCCATTAAGCATTTTATTAAGAATGATTGAATAACTCAACCCCTTCTCTGTTCTTGAATTCTTACCTTGGGTTGCCCCTTATCAAAGGCACTTACCACATGAACTCGTTTTGCCGGTGGAATATATCTTTCTCCTGCTTCTAGCTTCTTTGGAAAATACCAGATGATTTCAGCATCATAAACATTGAAGATTATTTTTCCCTCAACACAATCAACTGATGCTTCTGTAGTACTAAGGAAAGGGCTTGCAAGTATTATGGATAATTTTTCATCCTCTAGCATTTCAAGAATAATAAAATCTGTGGGAATAACATGCTCATCTATTCTAAGTAGAACATCCTCAATCATACCAATAGGTTTTTTAGTGGACTTGTCAGCCATCTATAAAGTGATAGTAGTAGGGGAATACTCCCCTAGTCCTAACCTTTTATAGAGGGAATATGTCATTACACTAACTCTTGCACCTAAATCACACAAAGGCATTGTGAATATCAGTTTTTCCAATTGAGCATGAAATAGTTGGTATTCCGGGATCTCCCGATTTAGACAATAGCTTCCCATTAGCAGGATAACTAGTCACCATGGCAACAGTTTCAGTTATTTCTTTCTTTTTATTCAGAATATCACAGAGGAATTTAGAATAGGTGGGAACTTTTATTGCATCCGCAAATGGAATTTCTAGACGAAGATCACCAAGTGCATTTTTGAAAGAATCATAGATTACCTGATCCGGTGCTTTATTTTTTCAATCTGTATACGGAAGCTTTTGCTCTCTTTCTTATTTTTGTCTTTTACCTTTTGTGGGGGATCAGTCTCTTTTGTTGCTTTGTTTTGTTGTTGCTTGTCGCTTTTCTTCTCCTCTACTATAAAAACTTCATCTTCATTGCTTGTCTCTTTTTATTCTCTTGGATCAACCGTCTCTGCATCAGAGTCATAATGGTTATCTTGTGCATCATTTTGGTCCTCCTTGGTTTGATCTTGTGTTTCTTGAGGAGTTTCATCTTGAGGATCCACCAGTGTATCATCTTCTTGGCTTGCTTTTAGCAAGGCTTTTTCTTTTTGCTCTTTCTCAGCTTCATATTTTGGTGGTCCTAATGGTCCTATAACAACTGCACCTCTTCTTGTAACAACATTAGTAGAAACAGGAATATCTATATCATCTCGAAGAAAAATTTGATAACCAGATGCTATTTGTTCACATTGGGTTTCAATCATACTAAGATACTTGTGAAATAATTTTATTTCTTAGCCAATCTCATCATAATTTTCCATGAGTTCTGCCAAAATCTTTTTAGGTTTTTGAAAATGCTTATGCAGGTCATTATGAGATTTTGCTTGTCGATGTTTTAATTCTTGAAACACTTTTCTTGTTTCATCTTCTTTAGTAAAAACTTGTAACAGGTCTACTTTGTTTTCCTTAACAAGTTCAGAAGGTATACCTTTTTCTTTCATTGTTTTGTGTACTTCAGGCATAAGATCAGGATTTATACGAAGCATCCCTTTTTCTATCTTAGTGTCGAAATCAGGATTGTATATAGAATCATTCTTAGCCCTAGTAGACATTAATTCCAAATATTCTTTAACATTTAAAGTATTAATCGATCCTCCTGCTGATAAGTCAAGCAACTCTCTGCTCTGAGTATTAATACCATGGTAAAATAAATGGCAAATAGTTGATTCAGAATAGCCATGATTAGGAATTCTATGGATCATTCCAAAGAATCTATCCCAGGATCGTGGGTAGTTTTCTCCCATGTTCTGACTAAAGTTGCATATGTTCTTTCTAGTTTTAGTTACCTTTTTAAAAGGATTAAACCTGTTTATGGATTTGACAATACAGTTTTCCCAACATTTAATGTAATGGCAAGGGAGAGAATATAACCAGTCTAGAGATTTACCTTAAGAGAACAACAACAAAAATTAGACGAGAGAAGTCTCTTGGCAAACCTTTTGGTACAAGTGTTGTCATCAAATCGTCAAACTCTCTAATATGTCTTCCTGGGTCTTCATCTTCCCTTCCACTGAAAGCTTTTTCCTGCAAATTTTTAATAATGCTCTAACTCTAGAGTTAGGAAATTCTATTGGTTTTTTAAGGAAAGCAGAGTTTGGAGCATTGTATTCTCTGATAGTTTTATTAGGTTTCTTGGGAGTTTCCTGTAAATAGACATGATTACTATAATATCACTCAGGTTTTCAACTTCAATCTTATTTGAACATAAAAGTTTTTCAATAATTTCCTCGCGCCTTTGAGCAGGCACGCGCTAAAAATAATCTGGTAAATAGGTCCTACCAGAGCGTGTAGACCCTTTGTATCCTAGGGAGACCATTTTGTAGTAGTAACACCTGAAATGTCAAGAGACAAACACTTAGCGCTTAGCTCCCCGGCAACAGCGCCAGAAAATAGCTTGATGTCTACAAGTGCATAGATCGTTTGTAGCTAGTTTCGAAGTATATATATCGATCCCATGGGGAGCCCAAAGGTAAGTGTTTATGAGTGAAGTCTCTATCAACTCAAAGTTTTCATAGGTCTTCGACTGAATTGAATCCAAGTGTGGAAATAAGAATGAAATTTGGATTAAACTGGATGTATTTAAATAAAACTAAAATGTAAACTTCAGGAATAAAAAGCATAAAAGTAAAGAGCGATTCAATTGTTTGTGGTTTTCTGCAGATGACAAAAAAGGCGCGAGGAGATACAGTTCATGGTGATAGTGACTGTGCCAGGTGGACGAATGAAGTGTAACAATTGTAATCTTATAAGTATATGTGTAGGCGAGCAACCCATAATTAGCTGGAACTCTTCTTGGTAAATTTCATCCCAACTTCAATAATCCTACTAGCCTGTTACCAAAACCATGGTTAGACACTAGACGATTAAGACCCTTCAGGTTGCTTAGCAATTAAGCTCATTGGATCAGACTAATGAAATAAGCACAGTGGTTCCTCATTATCCTCAAGTAAACTAGTTTTTCATTGATATCCCCGTGCCACTTGGGATTTGCCGGTCTGCTAGCGAACATGATCCTATCTATGTAGAACAAAGCATCATGTTCTCTGTGCCCTTAATTGGACAACAAGCATTAGGCATCCCATAGATAGTCAAGCACACATAATATAGTAATTAAAGTCAATCAAAGACTAATGGAAAATATATGAAGACACATCACATCTCACCAATCCCTTACATCTCCCACGCCCAAGGAACTTACTCACACATGAGAGAACAAAGCATCATCGATATAATTAAATAAAGGGAGTTCTTCTCGATATTACCATGGAGATCCACAATAAGAATGGAAAAGTAATCCAACAAAATTCAATATATGAAGCTCAAACCCTAATCTTGCAAGGTGAAGATCTCTCCTCTCTCTCTCAAATATAAGTAATGGCTATGAGGGTGTGATGGCTAGGAGGTCGAAGATTGTGGAGCGATATGAAGAACGTCTTCTCCTACTTCTCCGGATCTCTTCTTCTCCTTTCTGGATGGGATGACAACTGATGTGTTATGATTTCGCATCTGGCCTCTTCACGAAAGTTGTCCCTTTTGACAATATGGAGGCGGCGACAGCTATACGGTGGGAACTATATGGCCAAAAAAATATTCTCGCCGTATAGTTGCTTGTTAAAGCCTTTGTATGCCTCCCTTGATTTCTTTCGAAAAGAGACTTGCATGTTTTCGCCTGAATATTGTGTTTCTCTTGTTAAAACCTTCTATTGATGTTCAGATGAAACACACATTAAAAACCAAGATTTCTTTGCTACCGAAATATTAGCGTTAGGTAAAGCTAAAAAACGATCAAATCCAGGAGAAAACCATCAATAAAAACCATCAAAAATGCATCGAATCTCACAGCTATCAGGAGCTTAGTGCTATAAGTCACTTTACTTTTAGTTTTTTACTTTTGTTGTACTAATTTTTAATTTAAGTTGCAGGACCGCGACAATGGATAACACTCAGCATTTAATCCAGCTTGAGGCAGTAAGGAAAATAGGTTCGCCCATGGACGCTTTTATAACTGTTAATAAAAGCATAAATCCGGATGGAATTGAGATCCACCATTTATTATTTGAACTACTGCACTCTAAGAAATTTATAGGAACCAATGAAGAGAGTCCATATGGACACTTACAATTCTTTGAAGATGTTCTCAGTTACTTTATATTCGACGACTATAATTTTGATATGGTTAAAACCCAGTTGTTTAGACAAACTCTCTCTAATAATGTTTGTGACTGGTATAGATCTTTTTGTGCAGAACCACCAAGGACTTGGACGGAATTAACAACCAATTTCCTATCAAAATATTACTCAAAAAGCAAAGCTCACAGGATGGGAGGTATTATTATCAGTTTCAAAAATAATCCTAATGAGGGTTTGTATGAAGGGTATCTAAGGTACAAGAGCTATCTAGATAATTGCCCCATCATCATTTGCCTGATTGGTTAATCACTCACACTTTTTATGGAGGGCTTAATGATGAAAATAGAATGAATTTAGACACCGCTTCTAATGGTAGTTTTCTATCTCATACCTATGATGAAGCTTGGAAATTAATAATAAAAATGAGGGAGGCAACAGAAAATCTTAAAAACAAGGAGAAATTTTTCATTACAAATAGTTTTTATGAATATGTTCATGTTAATGATTTCCTTGCAGATGAAAGGACTTGTGTGATGATTAAACCCCTTGGTATTGATTCTTACTTAGTAAACAAAATTACCTATAGAATGGGAACCCCATAAACCCCTCAAAGAAAAGAAGTGTGCAAGAGCGCTAATGGAAGAGTTCTCTTCTGCGCCTATTCAAGAGATTATCAAGAAAAATAAAAAATAGGAAGAACAAATAAAGAGAAGATTAAAGAAACAAGAAAAGAACCCCGAAGCTACCAATATAAATAATGTTATATTGAAGGATCTTATGGAAGCATGAACAGGATAACGAAGTGGTTATTCTAGACTTTCAAACCTCTGAATTCATCGAAGGTAAGGTACGAGGTAACGGAACTTCTAAACCTATGATTCCTATATATTGTGGAGAAACTTTCTTATATGGAATTTGTGAGCCGATTTCCACTATAAATATTATGCCTTCATCACTTTATGAGGAACTTCAGTACAATTTAAATAATGCAGATGTGGAACCGGTAGACACTACTATTAAATTGTCTAATAGAACTAATATAAAACCAGAGGGGGTTATCAGAAACATCTATATCTTTATTGGATCACTCTTGTACCCCCTTGATTTTCATATTGTTGACATGCCTCGAGATTCTTTTTGTCCTATTCTTTTAGGCGGGCCTTTTGTTTCCATAAGCAAAGCTCGAGTTGATAATAAGGAGACTATTTCACTGATGTTTGGAGAAGAGGAAATGACATTCCACTTCGCCAAACTAAAGAAGAGGCCATATGAAGTGGAAGATATCAAGGAAGAGAAAACGATTCCTGAGCTGGTCGCAATTCATTTCAGTACTCAACAAGATGAATTAGAGAGGAGCCTAATTAATTGGGAGGAAGCACGGATGATGAGGAGAGAGAAGACATGGATGCTTACCTTGATTCAGTTCCAGAAGCACAAAATCCACATGACTATGAAGAACTGGTAAGAAAAGGAGATGAAGAACCTCCACCAATTGAATTGAAACAACTTCGAGACGATATGAGGTATGAGTTTTTAGATAATGAAAATAAATGTCCTGTTATTATTAGCAAAAATCTATTAGAAAATGAAACAAATAAACTCATTTCGGTCTTGGTTAAGCATCGTGAGCCTTTGGATATACTCTAAGTGATAGTAAAGGAATAGATCCATCTATTATAACACATAAAATTACCATGCTTGATGATGCTAAACCTGTAGTTGATACCCAAAGAAGGCTTAATCCGAAAATGAAGGAAGTCATAAGAAAAGAGGTTATATGCTTATTAGATGCTGGCATAATATATCCTATTTCTGACAGTAAGTGCGTTAGCCCAGCTCATTGCATACCAAGACAAGGGGGTCTTGATGCTACTATGAATGAGGATGGTGAGCTAGTTCCTCTAAAACCTATTGTTGGATATTGCATGTGCATTGATTTTAGAAAACTAAACCGTGAGACACGAAAAAATCATAAACCTATACCATTAATGGATAAATTTCTAGAAAGACTTAGTAATAATTCTTATTTCTGTTTTCTTGATGGTTATTCTAGATATTCTCAAATTGATATACAACCAGAAGATCAAGAGAAAACAACTTTCACTTGACCTTATGGCACATATGCTTATAGATTAATTCCTTTTGGCTTATGTAATGCAACAGCGAATTTTCAAGAATGTGTTGTAAAAATCTTTGATGATTTTGTTGAGAAGACTATGGAAGCTCTAACAAATGATTTTGTTGTTTGTGGAACATCCTTTGATAATTGCCTTTACAATCTAACCAAAGTTTTGCAGAGATGCATGCAATCAAATTTGGTTTTGAATTGGGAACAATGTCGTTTCATGGAGAGAGAAGGTAAAGTTTTGGGGCATAAAGTTTCGGAGAATGGAATAGAAATAGATAAAACTAATATAAATGCTATAGAAAATCTTCCAATACCTCAGGACATAAAAAACTTAAAAATGTTTCTGGGACATGCAGGTTTTTATAAGTGTTTTATAAAAGATTTTGCTAAAATAGCTATGCCTCTCACCAACCTTCTTGAGAAAGAAACTCCATTCTACTTAGATCATAACTGCATTGCAGCTTTTGAGAACCTTAAAAACAAATTAGTTTCAGCACCCATCATGCAATCTCCAAAATGGGATGAACCAAAATCATGTGTGATGCTAGTGACTATGCTTTAGGGGTTGTATTAGGACAGCGAGACGGAAATAATTTTAATGTTATTTATTACGCTAGTAGACCTCTTAATAAGATTTAGAAAAATTATGCTACTACAGAAAAAGAGTTCCTAGCTATAATTTTTGCTTGCGACAAATTTAGATCTTACATCATTAATTATAAGGTAATAGTACATATGGATCACCAAGCTTTGCGTCATCTCCTTGTGAAAAAGGATGTGAATCCCAGGTTGATTAGGTGGGTTCTATTACTACAAGAATATGATTTGCAAATAGTAGATAGGAGGGGTAAGGATAATCCGGTAGCAGATCATTTCTCTAGGATGGAGGGAATAATTACTAACCCGTACCTATAAATGAGCCATTTCCGGGAGAATATTTAGCAAATGTTGAAATTGTTGATCCTTGGTATGCAGATTATGCTAACTATCTCGCAGTAAAATTTATACCCCTGGTATGACAAGAAATCAAAGGATGAAATACTTTAGTGATCTTAAATATTACTTTTGGGATGATCCGTATATATATCATCATGGACCTGACAGAATGATTCGGAAGTGTGTTCCTAACCATGAAATTAATGCGATTTTTCAAGCTTGTCATGACGGCCCGTATAGAGGACATCATGCAAGCAAGCGAACTGCAACAAAGGTACTTGAATCCGGATTCTATTGGCCCACCTTGCTCAAGGATGCACACATGTATGTAGAACATTGCAATGCTTGCCAAAAAGAGGTAATATAGCTAGGATACAAGAAATGGAAATGAATTATAGTCTTATAATCGAACCCTTTGATGTATGGGGAATGGATTACATGGGACCTTTTATAGAATCAAATGGTTATACTCATATTCTTGTTCCTGTCGATTATGTTACTAAATGGGTTGAAGCTATTCCAACAAGCCATGCAGATGGAACTGCCTTAGTGAAGATGATTAAGGATGTTATATTCGCCATGTTTGGAGTTCATAGATTCTTAATCACTGACGGTGGTTCTCATTTTATGAAAGGAACTTTTAGGAAAATCCTCAGCAAATATGGAGTAACTCACCGTGTTGCTTCACCATATCATCCTCAAACGACTGGTTAAGCGGAACTCTCCAATAGAGAATTAAATACCATACTCGAGAGGACGATGGACAAATCAAGAAAATATTGGTCATACAAGTTAAATGACACTCTATGGGCACACCATACTGCGTTTAAAAATTCAATGGGTATGACACCTTATAAGATGGTATACGGTAAGGCATGCCATTTACCTTTAGAATTGGAATACAAGGCTTTTTGGGCAATCAAGAACCTAAACTATGATCTTAAAGCAGCAGGAGAAAAACTTTTATTAGATATTCATGCTTTAGATGAGTTTAAAAGTGAGGCTTATGAGAATGTTAGATTGTTTAAAGAAAAAGTGAAAAGATGGCATGATAGAAAAATAGAAAATAAGACCTTTAAAAGTGGAGACAAAGTGTTGCTCTATAATTCTCGTCTTAAGCTGTTTCCAGGGAAGCTCAGATCAAAGTGGGAAGGCCCTTATATAGTTGAAGAATCTTATTCATCGGGACCAGTGAAGCTCCAGGGAAAAACACCCTCTCTTTCATGGGTGGTAAATGGACAATGTTGAAGCATTATAGAGTAAAAGAAGATATAAGTGCAGTCACCATACAAGTGATCACCCTAGAAGAGGTGATTAAGCAAAGATATACAAGGAATGGCAACTACAAGAATAAAGGACTCGAGATGAAATGAGCAACACTACTGTCAATCTATTGACCATAAAAGAGCACTTCATGGGAGGCAACCTGACGAGGGTTTAACTCATCAATGCCCATTATTATGGACTTGGGTTTTGGAGAAGGAGGGATGCGTTGGAAGTCTCGATCGGCTAGCAAACAAGCACACAGGGACACAAGGTTTACCCAGGTTCAGGCCTCATAGAGGACCCTACTCCTGCTTGTCTGCTCTCGATTGATGATGGTCCGAAGGATTACAATGTCGCCGATGGCGGTGTCGCGCAGATTGGATCTGGCGGGTTTTGTCTAGATCTATTGTGATGTATCTATTGCGGGAGATCGTAGATCTATCTATTGGGGGAGTCGCCAATGCCTTCTCGTTGGACCCTCCTAGCCTTTATATATGGGGAGGCTAGGTCTCAAGTACCAATACGAGTTGGTTACAAGTTGTATTCAAACTCTAGTCTTGAGGTTTCCTTGTCTTGTGCGTTTAGGAGTCCGTGTCTATATGGGCTTCATCTCACTCGAACCGTCATAGGCGTCATGAACCTTGGCAATTCGTCGAGTGGACCTTCCGTCGAGCCGCACCAGGTAGGCTGTAGTCGAGTGCCTATTGGGCATACCCATGTCAGTAGCCCCCGGGTGTTCATGTGAATCGTAGATTCGGATTGAGACTCAGAAGTCTTGATCTTTGCATTAGGATGTCGGAGTCGACATTTGTGTTGAGTGCGAAGCACTTCACCCGGAAGTACATCGAGTCAGTCGAATTTGTAGTAGTTCATAGGGATGATGGTAAACATGCCTGGTGCGTTCGATGGATCGGGACCAGTTAATTGCTCTAGGGCAAAAACAACGCTACCTACTCAAACTCGAGTCCCGAGACTCGAATCCGGAAATTCCTAGCGTAATTCGACTCATGCCATGGAGGCCTTACAGAGTTCGAATCCCAATATGTAAATGTGAGCACTCGACGCGTCTGTCAAGGCATATTCATCGTACTTGTAGGCACAGATATATCTCTGGTAGTGCGTAGCATTTGCGTTGACAGGCCTTATGCAGGTCTTATCTTCACGTTGTAAGTGCGGCATCCGAATTTTGTCATCGCGGAGATGATTCGGGTGGCCCAGGAGACGTAATCTCTTTGTAGGGAAAATATGAGGCGGAGTCGCCATAGCATTCGAGTGTGGATGTTATCGACACACAGTACGATGTACAAGGAAAAATAATCATAGGGTGCGCGACCAGCGCTCCCTATGGGAGTAGCCCCAGAGTGCCTGGTTGAGTCGAAGACTCAGGCAGGGACTAAATAACTTTTGCGACTGCTGTCGTCTTTTGTTGCTTGTTTCAGTTGAATATGCTTTCAGCGCTCCCTATGGGAGTAACACGAAGCCCACAATCGAATCGTAGATTCGAGTGAAGGGTTTTCATAATGCTTGGATATCTTCACAAATTTCTTCGGGTGCACGGCCAGCGCTCCCTATGGGAGTAGCCCCCGATTCCTTAGTCGAATCGTGGATTCGAGTGAGGATTCAGAGCGTGTCACTCGAGGATCTTGTATATGCGCGTCTAGCGCTCCAGTTTGGAGTAGCCCCCGAGTGTTTGGCGGATTCGTAGACTCGGGCAGAGACTAGAGACTTGTATCTTGTAGACACAATTGAAAATAATGTGAGGAGAATCCGCTGACCCGGAAGTGCATCGAGTCAGCGTCTCATGCATAAGGAGCCAAAAATCGATAATGTAGTTGGTGTTGATGTAGCAGAGTCATTCGACAATGCGAATAGAGTTGATGAAGTCGCTTCTGTTGGGTGCGCGGTCAACGTCACGTGTGTGTAGCATCGAGTGATGCAACCGTCCGAGGAGGGACTTGACTCAGGTCTTGAGTGTATGTCGTAGCCAGTTGTTTTGTCGACTCCTATTGGAGGACCCAATAGAATAGCTCGACGCAGTCGACATCCTTATAAGCTGCATAAAACATTACGAATTATGAAGTACTTGTATCTTGTAAAGATATTTGCATGTAGGTTTGCAAAGTAAAATTCTGGTGCCAATCGAGTCGACACTTTTGCACTGTATGCTAGGCCTTTTCGTTAGCCTGATTACCCTTAGTCTCAGTACCTTGCCGAGGCACTCGGAGTTCAAGGATTCGCCAGTCAGGTAGAATCAGCTACTCGGGCTGTCGCGTCTAAGGTGCTCGAATGCGTGGAGTCGACGGCACATTAGGTTACTCGAAGAGGGGACAGCCCCGAGTGTTTCGAGTGCGATTAAAATAAGAAAGAAATCAACATTAAGTAGAGAACTTAGCTTTGTTGGTTGCCGACGTGGTGGACGGACTCGACACCAGTGCGCGACTCGCCACCAACCGAAGATTGTACTGGGTAGCCGCAGTCGAAGACTATGGCGGGTCGCTGGCTGATGGCGGTGATGGGTCGCTGGAGTCGATGGTGGTAGCGAGCTCCGCGGTGCAGTCGAAGACCGCACCGGGTCGCCGCATCCGAAGGATGTATCGGGTCACCGCAGATGAAAACCGCATCGGATCGCCGAGGGAGCCCCCGAGTCGCTGGATCCGAAGACCGCACCGGGTCGGTGGATCCGAAGACCGCTGTTGATCACTGGAGCCGAAGATCATAGCAGATCGCCGGAGTCGAAGACTACAGCAGGTCGTGGCAGCTGAAGACCGAAGTGGTTCGCCACAGCCGAAAGAGCCCCAGGGTCGTCGCAGCCGAAGACCGCAACGGGTCGCCGATGCTGAGGGAGCCGAAAATTGTAGCGGGTCGTGCAGCGGAGCCGGCGCAGCCCCCGGGTGTAGAGTCAATGCGACACAGAGCCGACGGTGGACGCGTAGTCGAGGTTGATTGAGTCGTGTGGCAGACGTAGTCGACACGATCATCAGATCGCCGGCGGAAGGAGTCGGCGTGGCCACCGGGTCGCCGGAGCCAATGGCGGTGGTGGTTTGCCGCATCAAAAGACTGTAGTAGGCCGTGCGGTGGACAGAATCGACGTGACGGATGCGTACTCAATCCCGGTGGACAGAGGTTGACGCGCCAGTTTTTGATCGATCGAAAAAGTATGGTCTCCTGGTTGTATGTAGTGTCCTTGAAGCTTCCATTAAATTTTCTTGTTTCAATCCAAGACAAGGAAATAGGAGTACGTTGCAGATCGCACTTTTTTCTAGTCATTGATCTGTCCAGAGCTTCGTCTTGGGACCTGATTCCGTAATACGTAGCTTTTGATTGTCTCACAGCCTAGTTCAGCTGCAGGTCACAGCAAAATTAAACCCAACACATATACAATTTGGATTGTCTTCTCCGATCTTGAAACTTGAGCTGGTGAAGGAAATCCTCATAAGCCTCAAACGTGGCATGTATACTAGTTGTACACTATCCGATGCTTGTGCTTGGTTTCAATTAATCTTTGGCTTTCACGTGAAGTAGCATCAGCAGATATTGAGCCATGTTTTCATCGGGATTTGATCCGGTCACACGTACGATCTGAATTTGATCGACATGCTCACACTGCGGTCACGTAATGCTGCGGAAGGATTCCGAGGAAAATTTGTAAACTCAAGGCCTTCTTGAAATACCTAGATTTGAGGTCAGTCTCCATGCGTAGTAGAAGTATATCTATTTTCGGAAGCTGGCCAATCATAGATTGTCGGTGATGGAGCCGTCGAGATCATAACATCAGCACGTCCAGTTCCCACGGACGGCGCCAATTGACGAGGGTTTAACTCATCAATGCCCATTGTTATGGACTTGGGTTTTGGAGAAGGAGCGATGCGCTGGAAGTCTCGATCGGCTAGCAAACAAGCACACAGGGATGCAAGGTTTACCCAGGTTCAGGCCTCGTAGAGGACCCTACTCCTACTTGTCTGCTCTCGATTGATGATGATCCAAAGGATTACAATGTCGCCGATGGCGGTGTCGCGCAGATTGGATCTGGCGGGTTTTGTCTAGATCTATTGTGGTGTATCTATTGCCGGAGATCGTAGATCTATCTATTGGGGGAGTCGCCAATGCCTTCTCGTTGGACCCTCCTAGCCTTTATATATGGGGAGGCTAGGTCTCAAGTACCAATACGAGTTGGTTACAAGTTGTATTCAAACTCTAGTCTTGAGGTTTCCTTGTCTTGTACGTTTGGGAGTCCGTGTCTATATGGGCTTCATATCACTCGAACCGTCATAGGAGCCATAAACCTTGGCAATTTGTCGAGTGGACCTTCCGTCGAGCCGCACCAGATAGGCTGTAGTCGAGTGCCTATTGGGCATACCCATGTCACAACCCATGCGAAGTAAAGGTTTGAGTAAGTTTTTAAATTTTCAATTAAGTTTTAATTGAGCTTGTGTTAAATAAGGAACATTTGAAGCTCTAGTGAAGAAAAAGGAAGATTGATAATGCCAACATTTGTCAAAAATTTAAGCTGTCATTTTTCTATCAAAACTTGATATTTCGTTAAGTTTCTGATTAATAAAGAATCCTCGGAGAAGTAGGAAATTTTTGGTGGATCTAGAGGGTTTAACGACCAACTATACAGCGGGAATAAAAATTCCGTCCATATAGTTGTCGTCATATAGATATCGATGCCTATGACAAAGCTCTTTTCTGGGTACTGATAGTTTAATGACCAACTACACGGCAGGAATAAAAATTATGCCCGTATAGTTGTGGTCATATAGATATCGACCCATCTCCTAAAATTTTATTCAGAGTACAGAAGGTTTAATGACCAACTATACGGCGGGAATAAAAATTCCCGCCCGTATAGTTCCGGCCGTATAGTTGGTTCCACCATAGAAGAAAATCTATAGTCAGTTCATAACTATACGGCGGGACCTATACGGGCCGCACCCGTATAGTTTCTCGTTATGGATGGCGGCTAGGGTTTTTTGACCTCCCCTTTTAAAGCTGATCGCATCTAACCTTTTTGATTAAGTTTTCACAGAGCTACAGCCTCCAGCCTTGAAAAATCCTCGCCATCCCTATACAAGCTCGTTCTAACAATATTCGTGTAGTAAAGCCATGCAACCCTTCCTTGTCAACAAGATTTGGAGGAAGAAAGAAGAGAAGCCCGTGAAGAGGATCGAAGAAGTATAACCGAAAGGATCATCATCATCGTCCAACCCGGAGATCAAGCCTCTCCCAAACTGGGAGGACATGTTCCCACAAAGGATGGAGATGATGAGGCAAGCTGAGCGGGTAAAGAACAAGGATGAGTATCTCCCTAATCCCTATCGTCACAACATAGGATCCTATTATAAACTTCCTCTTGGTCCATCACCTCTTAAACCTAAGAAGGTACAGCAAGATGAGATTCATGATAAGATCCATGAGTTGGAAAAAGCTTCGAAGACATGTGTTGAAACAATTGGAGAAGGGATTGACTCCTACTGGATGATGAGCAAAGACCTTGAGAAAAAGGTCGATGTCATCGATGGTAGAGTTGGTTTCTTGATTAAAATTGTTTTTGAGTTGACAGATGAGAAGAAATTCCTCCAGAAGAAAATTTTGAAGCTTCAATATGACATGGCCGAGCTCAGCATCTGCTTTGCAAGTATAGCTAAAGATGGCAACACAGGGGAAGAAGGCAATACTCTTCCTGCCCAGGAGGAGGAATAAGTACCAACGAGGAGTTATTTGATCCCGCCTGGCTGGATTGCAAGCTTGGGGAGATCTTTAAGACCTTGTAATCTATCTTATAAGTTTTATATTACTATTCTAGTTTTGCATTAGTTCGAGTTTCGAAATAAAGTTTGCATCATTTGAATTCCCTTAAGGAATAGTCAATCGCATTTGTGAAATTTCGAGTTTATTATCATATATGGAGTGATTTTGTGCTTGTCTTATTGGATATAAGAATGGCTTGAGTATAATTTTACTTGCACTTGATGATAACAATAGGAGTCTTCCACACCATTGGTATTAATGGAACATATAAAGATAATTTAATCGATATGTTGTAAGTTCATGGTTTTATTTACAAAAGTAAAAACAATCTAATTAGTCGAGTTAAAAAAGAAACCTTGAACAAAGCAAAATTAAAAGTGCTACCAAAATAGAGTGAGAACAAGTCGAGGTAGAATCTTCAAGTCATAAAGATGCTTCATATACAATTGGAATATGGTAATTGAGATAGTTAAACTTTGGATTCCTACATGAAGTGGAACGTATGGCTATCTTCTTTGCACAACACTTAAACAAAAGTGTGAGCATATATAAAAAAGGAAGAAGAATAAGAAAAAGAGAAAATGTGCAAAGAGCAAATAGGCATACACCACTATATTGTGGTATGACAAAGAAGCGTTTTGAGATTTTGAATCCCATGTGAATATGTTAATCCTAAAACACTTGGGACTACCTCGCTGACTCATTTGGTCGAACCGAATACTTTTACATCATGTTGAGATTCATCTTTTGTGAACTATTAATCACTAAGGTGTGGAAGCCTTCTAATATTATTCGGATGGTTCGAGTAAGGTACTATTTATAAACTTCTTCCTATGTATCATATATGATAAACACATTCTGCAACTGCCTCATTTATTTTATCGACTCAGCTTCATGAATATGAGGATCACATCCATTAAGCTAAACTTGCTCGAGACGAGCAAGAGTCTAAGCTTGGGGAAGTTGATGAGTGCATATTTGCATCATGTTTTATATTATTATTTTGCATTGTAGTTGTAGGATCTTGGTATTTTAGGACGTTTGCGTACACATTTTATGTCTATTTTCACCAGGGTGAGGACATATGATGGATACAATGAACACAATCCTTGGAGTAGTTGTACTGGGGAGAAAAGGAGTAAAAAACAACGTAAATCGCTTATTTGGGAAATATTAATAACGCCAGAAGAAAACCCGAAGCGACCAAGGCATCCAGAGTGTTTAACGACCAACAATACGACCGTAATACTTTTTCTAGCCGTATAGTTGGCGCCGCCATCGTGTCCTCAAATAGTTTCACCCAGTGAAACTAGATCAGGGAGACGACATATAGAACACTCATAAATCGCCGAAACCTTACCTCCGTAAGGCATCCGGAGGGGGAACTTGCCCAAGGGATCTATCTTCGCCCTACGCAGATCTGGGAGGCCAAGGAATCGATCTTCATCTTCATCAACCGCTGCACCACCATCATCTCCATCCATCCCATCTTCACCCATCTAGATCTTGTTATAATTTCCATACTCGTTGTGGATTTATACAAGAACTATTCATTTACAATTGATTCCATTACCATTGCCATGATTATGGTTGCCTCCCTGTCTTAGTAGATCATTAGTTCTTGGGGATATGGATAAACCCTATCATATGATTGAGATATGATAGAGATTATTATGTTATACATCATTATTTGTATGTGTTAATTGTCTTGATCTTGATGTTGGGAGTTGTGCACCTCCTTAATATTTGCCTCATATGGGGACATGATGAAGGGGATTACTTGTTGGTAGACGGAGGGATGATAGCACTTACTGTGACTATAAAGTTGTTGTCATTCTTTACGTACTAACTTGGGAAAACAAGGAGAACTCATAAAGCCATGTCCATGCCACGGGAGAAATCCCTTAATAGCGAGATAATACGATTGATGTCGTTTATCTGTCAGCTATGGTTATGAAGGATGATGTGAGCAGTGGTTGCTGCCTATTCGTCCATATATGGAGCTCCTCCCACATACATACAAAACATGAGAATATTTTTTATAATAATCTTGATTGTTTAGTCTAAATTGCTAGTGGTGTATCCACCACTCCCTGAGAATGCCTTTTTCCCTATTGCAGTTCCAAATTCTTTTACATACGTGATTCTTACTTTCTGCATTAAGTTTTACTTTACTTTCATTGCTTCATTCAATCAAAAAAACCCAAAAAAATTCTACTTTTCTTGCATTTCAAAGTTATTCCTTAAGTAATATGTTTAGTTTTAGATAAAAGCATTTTAGTCTTTCGCCTACTGCTCCCTGTGGGATTGATATCTTTATTTTGAAACTAGCTACAAACGATATGTGCACTTGCAGTCATCAGTACATGTCCTAGGTAACCATTCTATTATAAGAACATTGTTTTGTTTGTTCAACCACCATATACCAAATTATATGTAGTGGTTGCTATATTAATCCGTCAAGACTAAATATCGCTATGAAAGATCAACTCTTGTCATAGTCAACTCCTTTAACATTGTCGTATTCTCTTTTCCGACATGTCGACTATTTCATAGATGTCAAACATCCATGTCTATTTATTTATAGATCCAAATACGACTGATAGGCTTAACGCCTTTCTGGAGGGTCTTCCAAGTTCAGAAACTTGATTTCTTGTGTATGGATACTATCACGGATTTTATGACTGTCGTCGGATTGATGACAAGTACGCCATGAGGGGGTCCTCGGGGCGTGCGGAAGAGAAGGGTGTGAGACGTACGGTGTTCCACGACGGTGAGCACACAAGTTTACCCAGGTTCGAATCCGTCAGCTTTGGACGGATCCTACTCCTGCTAGCAATCCAGTAATACGGCATAGCCGGAATATGGTTTACAAGGGTTCGCCTATGCGAGTTGAGATTGAAGACTATTGAGGGAGCCCTAAAGGCTCTCCCTAGGACGACTTATATAGATATCCGTCCTAGGGTTTACAGGAGAGACCTATCTGGCTACAACTAAGAGTCGGTTACAGAGTACATCTTGAACTACAAGTAACACTATGAGCCTAAGTCAGTAAGTCTTCTGGGCCTTTCCGTAGCCGGACTGGACTCCGTCTCTTCTCCCTGACTGGGCCGCCCGTGAAGCAAAGCTCTAACACGAAGTGGTCCACCCTAGTCAGTGAGGAACTGTGAAGATACCCGGGAAGTATATCCCCAATAGCAGCCCCCAGAAGTCTCCAAGATCCAAAGTCGGATTCATCATCGTCTATCTTGATCTTCAGCTTGCAGAATCTTGAAGGGTTCCTGAAACTTCACAACAAAAAATATGATCCGGGTCTTAAAAGTAAGTCGGACCTATCAACATGTTACTCGGATTTCCCAGCTTGATTTTCAAACTAAGCCGAAACTTGGTCTCTGACGACATCTGACACTGGTCATGGTCAAGTCACGTCATCTGATAAACATCCTGTCAACACGACCGTTGGTGGGTCCACCGTTCGCGGAACCGAGGCGCCGTTTTAATGCATACGCGGAGATCGAGGCGACGTAATCATCACGTGGGTCCTTCCCAGTTCCTTCCACGACGCGTGGCATTCACACAGTGCCGTTTGCACAAATCTTGGCGCAGGTAGGTGGTTATAAGGGGTGAGGATTTTCCTTCTCCCCTCTTCACCTGTTCCCTTTGCCGTTCCTTCTTATCCACATCTCCCTAGCGCACAGAGCTCTCCCGCCTCCCAGATTTCCTAGCGCCGCCCATCCAAGGTCACCGGGGCACTGGAGAAATGGCTTCCTCCTTCTCATCCGGCTTGGCAGCTGCAGCGGCGGCGGCAGCGGCGATGGCTGCGATAGAGAAGGAGAGCAACCGGGGGTTTGGATCCCGTGCCTGCTCGACAACGAGAAACTCCAAGGCATGGAGAATGATGGTCTCCTCCATGCCGGCGACTGGTGGAGCGGTTTCGGCGAAACCATCCCCCACCCGCACACCGGCGAGCGGGTCCACTTCGGAACCCACCTCAACAGAGGTTTGTCTTTCCCTCCCTCGGAGTTCTTCTCTGAGCTGATTGATCATTACGGTGTTCAACTCCACCATCTCCCTCCGAACTCCATCTTAGAGATGAGTTCTTACGCAGCTTTGTGCGAGGGGTATCTCGGCATTAGGCTGAGTCTCACTTTGTTTCGTTTCTACTTCCATGTTCATAGAAACTCCATCACTGCCGGTAATCCTTACATTACCGGCACTATTAGCCTTTCTGTTAGACGCGAGCGTAGCTATCCTCGTATTTCTTCCAGTGAGTCAGTCAAACAATGGCCGGCCACTTTCTTTTATCATAGGGATATTCCTGCTCCCGACAAAGCTACTGCTTTGCCGGATTTCATCGACGGAGCCGCCACGGCCCAACTGTCTTGGGATGAGGCCCTTTCGGCTCTCAGTGACGATATGATCCTTGCTAAGAGGCGGATCGAATATCTGATAAAACATAAGGGCTTGAAAGGATCCGACCTGGTCCAATGCTGGGTCACACGCCGGATTCAGCCTCTCCAATACCACGGCGACCGTCTGATGCACTCCATCATGGCGTCAAAGAATGATTCCCTCCGCATCAGTCCTAAGGCTTTAAAGCCACAAGATTACATAAGCCAAATCAAATGGCTGATCAAGGAGCGGATTGAAAGAAAGATTCCGGACTTGTCTCTGGATATGCATACAGCGGAAGACCCTGTAGTTCCGGTAAGCTTCAATAATAAACCCTTTTATGTGTTTCACCCTTTAAGTTATTTCACAATGCTGAGATATCTTCTTTCTTTTCATATTGCCGACCTCCCTGAGTCGGAATTCGCTCCACTCGAGGGATATCCTCCAGAGTTTTCTCAGGAGGCGGAGCTGGTCCCATTGCCGGACGTTGTGCCCAGGAAGCGCAAGGCTCCGACAGTGGTCATCGGCATAAAGGAGGTGCCAGTCGTGAAGAGGTAACTTTCAACACAACTTCCGCCTTTGTACCTTACTCGAATTTTGCTTCCGAGATGTAATGTTTTTTATTCTATTACATTCTCAGAGCTAAGTAGCTCATCAAGGGTAAGGGGAAGGGAACTTCTTCAAAGCCCTTGCGGCAGACGAAGCTGACTATAGCTTCTCCTGCTGTGGCTCCTTCGACTCCTGCCCCACAACCCTCTACAATGCCGGTGATTACTCCATCGCCGGTTGTCGCAGAAGATCCGGCTCCTTCAACGGGGCCAGCGATCCTTGAATCGCAAACTGACGCCACCACGGGTGGCTCAGGTTTAGATAAGGGTGAACCCTCTTCGGGTAATGATCCCTCGGTAGAGACCTTTGTTGAAAACCTCCTGAATAATCTGGGACTTGACAAATTTGGCTTGTCTCGGAAATCTGTAGAAGAAATCTAGCTTCTGGCCTGGCAATGCCTAGAGAACCAAAACCTCTCTGTCGAAGAAGAAGGACAAGAGGCGGAGGACATCAAATACTCCGACCTTCTTGAACAAGTTCGCCTTCGCGACGAGGGACTTAGATCTGGTGTGCTTCCACCACCTCCGGTTATTCCGCTCACCCTCACCGAGAAGGTTACCACCGAGGTGAACATGTGTCTGAGCAAGCTCACACATGAACATCATGTAAGTCGGAATTCCAACTCACGATTTTCTTTATTGTACTTTATATCATATCCTCTATCCCCCAAGCATGAAGTAGGATATACAATCCGAGTTTATGCTTCCTTAGGATGCCAAAGAATGAACTAGTGTAGCCCCCAAGGCTCGTGCTAATATTAGTAACAATATTAGCCCGAGTCTTCAGTAGACTTCTGACTCTAGGTATTCTAACTTACAGAAAGTTAATTCATATAACCAGGATTTGTTGAAGAACATATGCAACAAGCGGAGAGAGATGAAAGCTCTCTGACTTGAAAATGCTGAGCTGAAGGTCTCCAAGGATGAGGCCGAAGGTAAACATTCCGAGACTCAAACCTTGTCTTTGTGTTTTCATAGTCAAATATTTTTGTTGAACTGTTGTTCCTTTTGACTTACAGCACTGGTAAAATAGTCCTGTGCTATGATTGAAGAGGTCGAGAACCTCAAAACCTTGGTGGTGGAGAATAAAGAACTTCGCCAAGAGCTGGATAAGCTCAAAGCGGATCATGAGAAGAGCATCGCTCAAGTTCTCGAATCCTCCTCCATGGATACTGATGAGCATGATCGTAAGATTGCGGATCAAGATCAAAGAATCTCGGATCTCAACAACGAGCTTTGCAGAGAGAAGGATCTTTTCGAGGCGCTCCGGGCTAAACTCCGAAGTCTTCGAGAAGAGAAGACCAAAGTTGATGACGTCATCTTCGGTATGTCTCCATATTTCTGACTTGTCTATATTCTTCGACTCTTTCGATGTCGGATTTTATCTTAACCATTTTTGTGTTATATATATAGGTCCTCTTAACTTGACGGACTTACTCTGCTTCCACCAAGCCTCGCACCCACCGACTTACGCAAGTTGGTGATTTACTTCATGACTTCCGCCAGTCTATCGAGGACATTGGCGAAGCTATCAAGGTTTCAGACATGCATAGCATGTCCGACTTTCAGGTGCGAGACCAGGCGAAGGAGATGCCATAGCTCGTCCGGGACTAGAACATGTCCTACACGCGATCCGCGGCACAGAACGCTCTCACCATGGTCATGAGCCACCATGGAAACATGGATATATGGCAAGTTACTAGACGGTACTGCAAGGTGGATGAAGACGGCCAGGAGCAAGATATCAATGCCATCATGGGCTCATGTGCCGGATATGGGTGTCATGTGGCTGACTTAACCAGCTACGACACTCCCTTCTTCACTCGTGTAGATTCACCGCCCCCGCCTTCGGAAGAAGCAGCTGAAGTCTCTGACGATGAACATACCATATCGGATCTGAACATCTCGGAGCATTATCAAACCGAGGCCGATGCATCCAGCGAGCCGGCAGCGCCTACCTCTTTTCCTACACCATAGATTACCAAAAACAAATGTATTATTCCGAGAAACATTATGGGTCTGTAAATATGCAGTACTATAAATTTGCTAGTGCTAAGCTTTTAATCTATTCAGCACTTTTGGCTTGAAATTTTTCTGTGCCTGAAATGTTTACATAAGCACTTAAACTTTTTCGTCTATACTTATCATTTATCTGGCTTTCCGCCTTGTCCCTTTCGTGAGCCGGCTAAACCTTCTGCATGGAAACTTTGCCGAGCAATGGAGCTCAATTGCTAAACCAGTTTAAACTCGAAAACAAAGCCGGCTTCCAGTACCAACAATTCACTACTCGGAAAATACCCGCATCCGGCAATCAAATAAATAACCAAAGTATAGACTACAAACTTTAGAGTTATACCCGAAGGTAGCATTTTTAGAATCGGAAATCTAAACCAGAACAAACCTAAGCATAAAGTAATTTCAAGTATTTTGAGATTTTCGACTATGACATGATCATTTGGAAATAAGATGGTAAAAACTTCTCAGAAAAAACTTGAGGCAACCAAGACTTTTATTTCTCGCAGAACATGTACATATGTATGATTACAAAGAAGGATAAACTAAGAATAAAAGGGACGTAGCTGAGAAATATTCCATGGTTTGTCTAACTCATCCGGATTTGTACTGCCTCCAGCTCTCTTTCTCTTCTTAGTAGCAGGTCTTTCTTTGACTGACCTCATGTTAGTTAAGTAGTACGAACCATTGTGCAATACTCGACTAACTAAAAAGGGATCTTCCCATACTGGGGAAAGTTTGTGATTTCTTTGTTGCACAAGCTGGAGAACCAAATTGCCTTTATTGAAAGATCTGTTTCGGACCCTCTGGCTATGATACTTGCTCTTTCGACTTGTCAGTTAGCCTGTGGATGTGCGACTGACGCAATGTCAAGCGAGATATTTTGTTCATTGCAGAATTCGGCCAATTCTCCCAAAGAGAAATTACTCCCGTTGTCCGCGATAATGCTATGCGGATAACCATACCAGATTATAACATCCTCGACAAATCTTTTGGCTGTTGCTCCATCACAACTAGTGACGGGTTTAGCCTCAATCCATTTTGTGAACTTATCCACCATTACTAAGAGGTGAGTAAATCCACTTGGAAAGCCAAAAAAACCGTGTCTGAAGGCCAACCATGTCAAACCCCTAGACCGCGAAAGGCCATGTTATAGGTATTGTTCGCAGCTGATCAACCAGAACATGAGCTTATTTAGCGTACTTTTGGCAGCCCTTGCACGTCTTGACCAGCCGTTCGGCATCTGCCTTGGCTGTAAGCCAGAAAAAACCGTGTCCGAAGGATTTTGCCACTAAAGATTTGGCTACAGCGTGGTGACCACACTCGCCTTCGTGGATTTCTCTTAGGATTTCCGCTCCTTCTTCCAGAGATACGCAGCGCTGAAAAACCCTAGAAACACTCCGCTTATAGAGCTCACCTTTAACTATAGTATAGGCTTTTGCCCGTCGGACAATCTGCCGGCTCAGAACCTCGTCTTCGGGTAATTTGCCATCTACCAGATAATCAAGTTAGGGTTGGGTCTAGCTGGGAGTTACAGCCAGAACTGCTATTAGAGGTGAGTCGTATTTGGTCGAATATTCCTCATCCACTCCCTTTATTGAGGGAACTTTGAGGTGCTCTAAAAAAGCGCCATCCGGGACCTCTTTCCGTGCAGAGCCTATCTGAGATAGTGCATCTGCTTTCTCGTTTTCTGCTCGAGGGATGTGTTGAACCTCAAATCCTTCGAACGATTTAGATAAATCATCCATGACAGCTTTATATGTTGCCATGTGTTTATTTGCATTACAAATATCCGAAACTTGCTAAGCAACAAGATCCGAATCTCCGTAACACATCAAACGTCGGATGCCAATATCTTTAGCAATCCGGATTCCATGTAGCAGTGCTTCATACTCGGCAATATTATTTGTCGCTGTGAAGTGGATCTACAACACGTATAGAAGTTTATCACCTTGGGGTGATTTGAGCACCACGCCAGCCCCTGAGCCCCCACGAGCCTTAGATCCATCAAAATATAGGGTCCAATATTCCGACTCAGGGAGGGTCATATTTTCCTTCGTCTCTGTCCAATCAGCAACAAAGTTGGCAAGGATTTGGGATTTGATTGTTGTCCGAGGTTTGTACTCAATATCGAAAGCTGAAAGCTCTATGCCCCATTTGGCGACATGTCCTGTGGCATCACTGTTGTTAATTATGTCTCTCATGGGAGCTGTGCTCACCATGGTAATTGGATGCTCCTGGAAATAGTGTCGTAGCTTACGAGATGCTAGGAAAACACCGTAAGCCAGCTTTTGATAATGCAGATACCGCTATTTTGATTCTGTTAGGACCTCGCTGACAAAGTAAGTTGGACGATGCACCAAGTGTTCCTGATTTTCCTCCGGTCTCTCCACTACCATGACGATACTAACGACTTTATTTGTCGCAGCAAGATAAAGCAACATCGGTTCCTGTGGTTCTGGTGTAGCAAGGATAGGAGCAGATGAGAGTACTTTCTTCAAGTCTTGTAACGCAGCTTCAGCTTCGTCGGTCCACACAAAATCCTTGGTCTTTTTCAGGAGTTTGTATAATGGTGCGGCTCTTTCACCGAGCTGGTTTACAAACCGACTGACTTCAGCGATGCAACCGGTTAGTATTTGTACGTCCTTCAGGCGAGTTGTCCTGGAAATATTGAGTATAGCCTTGATTTTGTCTCGGTTCACCTTGGAGGGGCGTAAGTAACAAGCGCGCTTTCCTATGTGCTATCTAGGCCTACGCCTATCTGGGTCACCTTGGAGGGGTCATCATCCTTCAGCGGTGTCTTCTTTGTCTCTTCGGATGCCTTGAACTCCGGATTCGGCTTTGTCACCTCCTTCTTCGTTGCGGGCATCTCGGACAGATCTATGCTCTTCTTGATCTCCTAGTACTCCTAGGCGTGCAGCACGGCTTCAGCAAAGGCGGCATTTCCATCCTCACACTCTCGCGCTTTCTTCGGGTCTCATCATATTGTAAATGTAACACGGACGAGCCATAAAAGCCCAGTAAGCCGGACGTCCGAATATAGTGTGGTACGCGCTCTTGAACAGGACCACTTCGAAGGAAAGTGCCTCCGTCCGATAGTTCTTTGGAGTTCCAAAGGTAACGTCCAAAGTGATTTCTCCCAGGGAATTAGCTTGTCTTCCTGGGACAACTCCGTGAAAGATCACAGAGCTATGGTTCAGCTGGGTCTCCGAGATCTTCATTCAGCGTAGCATTTCGATATACAGAATATTGATACTGCTGCCACCATCCATGAGAGTCTTGGAGAAACCATAACCGTCAATAAGTGGGTTGATGATTAAGGCGTATTTTCCTCGCCTGTGTAGCTTAGGCGGATGATCAGTACGGTCAAATGTGATTGCCACTTCCGACCAGTCCAAGAATTGGGGGACAACCGGAACTGTTGCATTGAGCTCATGTAAAACTGCTTTCTTGACCTTTGCTGGTTGAGATCTGAGGAAGGTGACATAAGTGTCTTGCTTGGTCGGAAATTTTTTCTTCCCTTCCGGCTTGGGATTTGAAGCATCGGCTTCCTCCATGTCGGAATCTTCCTTGGTCTCTTTATCTTTTTCGGGATTCTTCTTTCCCTTCTTCCGCTTAGCTCTGTAGCCAGCGGTATCATCTCTTTTAATGTCATCATTGAAACGACACTCGGCGTTTGTGTGGGACGAGCCCCCATTAGCGGCTAGGTGATGCACACATGGGTTATTGGCAATGTCGGCCCAAGTGTAGGTTTTCCCTGGTTGCTGGTCTCCTCTACCTTGAACTCTCGAAGTCCCACGGCCGCGTCCGCGACCTTCGCCGCGTCATCCAGACCCGAAAGTGGCAGTGACCACTTTCCATATCATCATGCGCTTTGGGAGAGTGTTCCCCAGATCCTTCATCCATGGCTTCTCCTTCCTCTGCAGCTTTGGAGTTATGCTCCTCTTCATATTCCGTGGAGAACTTTCGGAAATCTGCTGACGTCATCGATTCATCCGAGGATGCGGGTACGTCGGCGTTTGTTCCAATTGCTTCTAGCACAGAGTCAGTGTTATCTCCAGCATCGGCAGAGCCAGATACGGATCCCACATATCCGATGAAGTGCGTCGCATGCTTCCTGAGGTACCCGCGGCTCTCGTGATCGGCTTCGTCGAAACTTTTGATGGTCTTGAGAATTGTATCTACGCCTGAGTTTTGCATTATCATACGTCGCAGCGTGTACCTTAGGAAAGGTATGTCTATCTCGGCGTCATCAGAGCCGGAATCAGTGTCGTTGCTATGCGGCGGGTGGGTCGATCTGGGATTCGGTCTCTCCAAGGAGATCCACTCTAGATTCGACTTGGACCGCTAGGTCTGCTTCAAGCTCAGATTTCTCCACTATCTTCGCAACTGGTGCGGGCTGGGTGGGATTAGGGTTTTCTGAGATCCGGAACTCTACCGCCTCCACGGACAAAGGGGATCCAGAAATTTCCTCTGCCTCTATCATCACCGCTGGGGTGGGTGGGACAGGGTCAGCAAAGCCGATGTAAACATCAATCTCACCAAAAGACATGATGGTGTAGGTAGTCACAGCCTCCCTAGCCGAAATCTAGGTCTCGTCGATAACGATGAGAGGGACGTCGCTGGCATAGAGGATGTGACCGATGGCGATAGTCTCGCCGATTCCGGTTCTTGCAGATTCCGCTCGGAACGCAGATCCGAAGCTCACTTGCCCCACGGTGGGCGCCAACTGTCGTCAGATTGATGACAAGTACGCCATGAGGGGTTCCTCGGGGCGTGCAGAAGAGAAGGGTGTGAGACGTACGGTGTTCTGGGATGGTGAGCACACAAGTTTACCCAGGTTCGAATCCATCGGCTTTGGACAGATCCTACTCCTGCTAGCAATCCAGTAATACGGCAGAGCCAGAATATGGTTTACAAGGGTTCGCCTGTGCGAGTTGAGATTGTAGACTATCAAGGGTTCCCTAAAGGATCTCCCTAGGACGACTTAAATAGATATCCGGCCTAGGGTTTACAGGAGATACCTATCCAGCTACGACTAAGAGTCGGTTACAAAGTACATCTTGAACTACAAGTAACACTATGGGCCTAAGTCGGTAAGTCTTCTGGGCCTTCCCATAGCCGGACTGGACTCCGTCTCTTCTCCCTGACTGGGTCGCCTGTGAAGCAAAGCCCTAACCCGAAGTGGGCCACCCTGGTTAGTGAGGAACTGTGAAGATACCCGGAAAGTATAGCCCCAACAATGACTTCTATTCATTTTATGGAGTCAGGGCCCATCATCGCTTCTTTGCATGAAGTCAGTTCATCATTGTCAAAACAATAACGACTTCTATTTCAAATCTTACTATTTGATTCTTACCTACCCACCCGGTTCAGTAAGAACTCTAATCTCAAACATCACAACCTTTGTAATCACGGGAGCCATGAGCATTTTAGCCACCTCCGAGACACTTTCCGGAGCTGCGCTACTTCGCACATGTTGCTTAGGTTCATCAACCTAATCAAAGTTCTATTTTCCTCCCACTTATCTTTTGTGAAAATTCCTTCTTTAAGAAACTTCACGTTCCAAGCGACAAACTCTTTTGTCTTCAGTGTTGTGGAAAAATACCCAACAAATTCTTTGGGATAGCCTACAAAGACGTGCTTATCCAACTTTGGTTGTAAACATTTTACTTATGCATAGCATACCAAAATTTAAGAAAAGACAACTCGGGTTTTATCCCAAACCATAACCCATATGCTGTCATTTCAACGGATCACGATGGTGCTCTTTTTAGTGTCAAAGCGGTAGTCTCTAAAGCTTTAATCTTTAAAATATAATGGCAGTTTTATAAATGATACCTTGATCTTACCATGTTAAACAAGGTTCAATTTGATCTCTCGAACATACCATACTCCTATGGTTTATCGGGTAATGCAAATCCATGGAACAATTCCTCAAATCTTAGGTGTTTTGCTAAACATGTAACTCAAATATCTTCCTTTATGATCGAATCATAAACTCTTTATTTTCTTGTTACAATGATTTTCCACTTCATCTTGAAAGTATTTGAATAATTTTCAAATATTTCATACTTCTTCCTTATTAAGTAAACATACAGATATATTCACTCAAATTTTCGGAGAAAGCATATGAAGTCGAAAGATCCACCGCACATGGATACATATAATGGACTATATACATCAACTTGCACAATTTCCAATAAGTTAGTCACCCGTTCCTCTTTGGCCTATGAACGGAGTTTCAATTATCTCGAGGAAAGTCTTACAAGCATCATTTGATCAAAATCAAAGACTCCAAAAATCCATCAACATGTAGTTTCTTCATGTTTTATTTCCAATTAAATTTAAATGGCGATGTCACTTCGTAAGTGATTTTTTAATCATTTGTCTTGTGACATTTTAGCATTAGTTTTATGGATGTGATTTCTCCAACTAGACTTGTAAAAGTTCATCCATCTTCTATGGAATACGATAGTTATTTGAACAACCATTGTTCTCCTAATACCGGAACAAAAAAACAATTATTTAAAGAAATCTTGAAGGTAAGCTTTGATGTCAATGATAAACCCAGTAACACTTTATTTGTTTTCGATGAACATCATCACATATTCTTTTGCTAGTTACTTAGGCCATTGTAGTTCATGAATTGTGTTGTTTTGTATGACATTTCATACCAACCAATTCGGTATCCAATACCCAAGAACCAAATTGTTTAACAAGCAAAGAATACAACCATAACATGCATATCATCTATATACCTTAGCTAGGCATTTCCAGTCTTTTCTTTTCTGCCAAATATTTTATAGATTCTCTTTCAGAATTTTCTTTTCTTTTAAAAGAATCTATCAACATCAATAGTGGTGCCATACATATGACACATAGTCCAAAGCGTATATATTCAAATACTAATACCTTTGGAGTTGCACTTTGAAGTAGAGCACCATCATCAAATGTTTGGCGTTCTTTCAAAAATCCATTCATTAGTAATCTTTTAGTGTAGTAAACATTTTACCTACATCTTCTATTCGTCCTTATCATGTTAGCTTTCATGATCAAGGTACTATAGACTATAAGGACGAATTGCGAGTATAATGTCAGTTCCCAAAACCTTTTTGGGTGATTAGGATGCCTAGCGTCTCCAATGTTCGCAAATTCTCATACAATGTGAGAACATGTATTTTGCCAAATTATACTCTATCATATTGCAATCATAAACATTGTTTTAGATATCACAATATCTTCCACACATGATGGTTTCTGAAACAATTCTTTCAGCTCCTGGATAACCTCGATATTAAAACAATATTTGAATATCAATAATCATGGAGGAAAACATGATAATTTAGATACTAGTGATTTCTATTTCCATGCCTCTGGTTCATTAGTGTACTCAGTTTTCCCCAGCCGCTTAGTTTTTCCTTACTTTTCCCCTCCCTCCATTCTAAAACCCTCACAGGCGCTCAGACAAGGGGATGCCGTCAGGTCAAAGGCTTGACTGTTACATGCTAACAGGTGGGACCGCATTGGGGCAGGTCCTGCGTTGACCATTACGTTACGTCGCCTCGACCATTATGTGCTGATGGGTGGGGCCGTGTTGGGACGGGTCCTGCATACATGGTGAAGAGTGGGGCCACGTTAGGATGGGTCTTGCATACGTGGTGAAGGATGGGGCCGCATGGAGACACGTCAGACCAACCATTCTTGCTCTGAGCCTGGAACAACTCCCACACCGCCCCTCCACTCCCCCGTCGTTGTGCCCTCCTACTTGAGAGCCCCTCCTACCTTATGTTGTCCTCGGCCCCCTAGCCGCTCCTCCCCTAGCCGAGGAGCCCACTTTGGCTCTGCTTCCTCCCCGCTAGATCTACCCCTTTCGTGGAACAGTATGTGATGTCGACGTGTGTACCGGTCCTCCCTGTCAAGCATAGAGAAGATTGGGTGGAATCGGAGGGATCTAACGTATGAATTCCATCTGGATAAGTATCGTTTCCCTTTGTGGATTGATTATAGGCAATAATTGAGCACGAATCGATGGTGCTTAGCTAACTGCCTTGCTTTTCGAATAGGATTGATCCAACGCTGGCATTGCGGCTGGAGGTTAAATTGGATACTAGCGTAATTCATGGTTGTGAATGGTGTCTCTCTGGATTTTACTTCCTAGTGGTAGTTGCAACCTCCATAACTCTCAGTGATTTGAAAGATAAAATATATTCTAAATTCCCCTGGAGCAATGGTGATTCAGTTGATTTGCAATATTTCAACATTAGCGAGCAAAGATTGCTCCCACTAACTAGCGAAGCTGATCTGGTAATGCTTTTCTCTTTGAATGCTGCTGAACGTTTTGGTCGAATTCGTCTCCATGTGCAACCTAAAGTTGAACACACGAGAAAGAGGGCCAAAGCATCATCTGGTGGTCAGGCATCATCAGGTGGTCGGGCATCATGTGTCTCTGCTGTCTCTGCTAATAGTGTGCACCCCGCGCTCCTTGTAGGTCCACAACAGTACCATCTATTCGCACTGCGAGTGTAAGCCAAATTGCTCATGCGGACGATGTGGAGGACGAAGTAGAGCCTGCCAAGAGAGCGCCTCCACTAGATGACGAGGATGAGTTGATGTTTCCTGAATTGGTAGATAGATTCAGTAAATAGGCACTAGAGGATCAATACACTAAGGAATTAGCCCACGGTGCTAGATCTGATGACACTAATGAAGAAGAGAACAAGGAGAACAATGACAGTCTCATTTTAGCCAAGTACGATGGTGAGGACTTGCCAGTAATTGAGTGGGACATGAACGATCCTAAGATTTCAGAAGGCACCGTATTTGAAACGACGCGGGACTGTCGTAATGCCATAACTACATATTGCATCTACACCAATAATGATTATGTTGTTATTAAGAGTGAGCCAGCAAGGTTCACAGTGAAGTGCCCATACAAGAGGTGTAGGTGGAGGATGCATGCATCCACTATGCTCAGGGGCAGTTTGGTTCAGGTATTACAACTAGTTGTGTATTTTAGATCATTGTGTAGAATTTGGTAATTGTACCTGACATTTTCATTATGTTTTAGATAAAAGGTAACCGGTTCGAACATTCTTATCCACCTCAAGGGGGGCAGCCAAAGGACAAAACAAAACTAGCAAAGACTAGGTGGTTGGCAAATGCAATCATGGATTTGATGAGAGTGAACCCATCACTTGGTGCAATAGCGCTCTTAAAAAAAGTTTCTGAAAAGTTTAATTTTACAGTACCTTACATGAGGATGTTCTATGCAAAGGGAATGGCTCTTGATAGGATTAATGGTCCATGGAATGAAAGTTTTTAGTTGCTTTACAGCTTCAAAGCTGAAGTGGAGATGGCTAGTCTAGGTAGTGTTGTACATATAGACATGCTTATAGTTCAGTACAAAATAAGAGGGAAGACAATGGAGAAGGAGTGCTTTAGAAGGGCTTTTGTTTGTTTCAAAGCTTGCTGGCAAGGGTTTCTGGATGGTTGCGGGCCTTATTTGGTTGTGGATGCAACAACTCTTCATGGAAGATTTAAAGGACATCTAGTAGCTGCAACCACAGTTGATGGTCACAATTGGATGTTCCCTATTGCTTTTGGAGTTTTGAAGATTGACTTAGAGGAAAGTTGGACTTGGTTTTTTGGAGAATTTGTGTGACCTTATAGCTCATCCACCAGGACTTACTATCCACATGGACGCTTGCAAATGTTTGGAGAAAGTTGTAGAAGCAGTATTCCCCAGAGTGGAGCATAGGGAATGTATGTGACACTTAGTGTAGAATTTTACAAAGAATTCAAGGGTAAAGTTTATACTGACAACCTATGGCCAACTTTATACACATGTAGTTTGAGGAAGCATCTGTATCATTTGGAAGTGTTGTATAAACAAAAACTTGCGGTGAAGGAGTACTTGGATGCACATCATGGAATGGTGTGGTCAAGGAGCGAATTCAATGAAATTTGCAAGGTAGACTATGTGACAAGTATCCTTGCAGAGAGTTTCAATGCAAAGGTCAAGTCATTGATAGGGCTTATGCTGCAGCAGATATTTGATAAGATTAGGCAGATGATCATGATAAAGATCGATTTGCATCAATAGTATATGCTGGCCATCTCATCCTCCCATATTTGATTAAGGCATTGCATGCCAGGGCAAAACAATTGAAGATGAAATGCATTAGAAGAGGACTGGAGGCTGAGGTAACGTACACTAACTGTAAAGATAGGCAATGGAGGTATCCAGTGAGTTTAGTTGATAGGACATGCCATTGCAGGCAAGGTCAGCTCCGTGGGAAACCCTGCATACATGCATTGTTTTTCATGGGTGTTCTAGGAGGTGAAGAGGGTGAAGTTGATCAGTACGTGTCGGAGTATTTCTCGGTTGCCAAATTTAGGGCAGCATATTCTCAGAATGTTCCAGCCTTGTTGGGAAAATACCAATGATGGAAGTGAATCCATGCTTCAAGCTATACCCTCTAGTTTTTACTAGACCAGCATGTAGGCCAAGGAAGAATAGGATGAGAGCTAGTGCAGAGGGTGGTGCACCACCTCGACGACGTAAGTGCAAACATTGTGGGATCCTAGGGCACATTGCTAGCTTTTGTAAAAATGTAGGACCCAACTTATGGAATAGATGATTAGGCGGGAGTAGCAAATCCAAATGAGAATGAAGTATTTGCACGAGAGGAGCATGAAGTAATGGATACATTGCAGATTGAACCAACGGATCGAGAGGAGATTGAACCAAATACAAAGAGATTGAACTAGATGCAGGGAGATTGAACCAATGGATCGAGAGGAGATTGAACCAAATGTAGGGGAGATTGAAACAAATGCAGGGAATATTGAACCAATGGATTGGGAGGAGATTGAAGCAAATGCAGGGGAGATTGAAACAAATGCAGGGGATGTTGAACCAATGGATCGAGAGGAGATTGAACCAATGGATCGAGAGGAGATTGCACCAAATGCTTGGAAGATTGAAGAAATTTATTCATTGGAAGCAGAGTTCAAAAGTAAAGCAATTACACAAGAGGATATTGAAGAAATGATGTCAATGAGTTTTGAACCGTATGAACCAATGAAGCAAAACGTGGTTCAACCAATTGTACGACATGCTGAAGCACTTGATTCATTGGATGCAGAGAAAAAGAACAAAGGAAACAAACGGAAGAAGCTGATGGTGGATGATGTCTACGCACTTCTATTCTTGTAGACAGTTGTTGGGCCTCCAAGTGCAGAGGTTTGTAGAACAATAGCAAGTTTTCCCTTAAGTGGATTACCCAAGGTTTATCGAACTCAGGGAGGAAGTGGTCAAAGGTATTCCCTCTCAAGCAACCCCGCAATCAAGATACAAGAAGTCTCTTGTGTCCTCAACACACTCAATACACTTGTCAGGTGTATAGGTGCACTAGTTCGGCGAAGATATAGTGAAATACAAGTGGTATGGATAATTATAAGTGGTAACAATGCTAGAAAATAGCTTGATGGTCTGGAAGAGAATAAAGGCAAACTAAAATAAAGATGGAAGCAAGCAAACATGTAATAGATCTAGTAGCAATGAAGTTTCAGTGCTTAGAAACAAGGCCTGGGGATCATACTTTCACTAGTGAACACTCTCATATAAATATCTTCTCTTTATGATACTACTCTTAACTACTCTCCGGTTGGACACTCTAATCCATGGTAGGGCTATAACATCACACCTCAAAGTAAGCCTTTCCCATCTAGAAAACCCCACACTGTCACCTTGAGTACTAGATGAGTCCAACAAACACCACAATTTCATAAAGACATCCAACTCCAAATATAACTCATAACAAGTATGTGTAATCTCTAGCCCAAGTGCCACCATGGTGTGCACGCTGTCACTTTCACACACATGGGGAGAGCAGAGATCTATTAAAGCACTTGAGTAGCAAGGTAGATCTATAGATTACAAGCTCATGATCACAATATGATCATGCAGAGAGAGAGAGATGAACACATAGCTACCGGTAGAACCCTTAGCCTCGAGAGAGAACTACTCCCTCCTCATCATGGGAATCAGCAACGGTGATGGAGATGGTGGTGGAGATCGATGGAGATGGCTCTGGGGGCAATTCCTCGTCCCGGCAAGGTGCCGGAACAGAGACTTTCTGTCCCCCGAATCTCCCCTTCGGTGGCGGCGGCGCTGCAGAACTTTTCGTGGATTTTTGATTGACTATTTAGGGTTTTGGTATCGGGAGGCTTCTTATAGGCGAAGGAGGCAAGGTCGGTGGAGTGCCAGGGGGCCCACACCACCTTGTAGCGTGGCCAGGGCTAGCCCGCGCCACCATATGGTGTGGCCAGGTCCTGGCCCTCCTCCGTCTCTGCTTCTGGCTCTGTGAGTCTTCTGGTAAAATAGGAACTTTGGCTTTTGTCCCGTCCAATTCCGAGAATATTGATTTTCTGACTTTCCTGGAACCAAAAACAGCAGAAAACAGGCAACTGGCACTGTGGCTCTTGTTAAAAGTATTCCAAAGTGTGGACAAAACTCAAGAAAGTAGGTAAAACCAAGCATGGAACATCAAAAATTACAGATACATTTGCAATGTATCAACATCCCCAAGCTTAACTCCTGCTCGTCCTCGAGTAGGTAAGTGATAAAAAGAAAGAATAATTTTTTAGGTGACATGCACCATCATAAACTTGATCAAAGTATTTGCAAAACATTCAAAATGGGATCATAGTACTTCAATCATAACATGAAAGACAAAGTTCTAGCAATAAGACAAAGAAACTATGATGCAACATGAAAAGGCACAAACAAAAGATTCATGAATAACAATGCTTTGCAAGACGTTTGTTTGTTTCACATAAAGAAAACATAGCATAATAGTATTCAGCTTGTCCCTCATAGAGTAGCAAACATAAATGCATAGGACACCTTCAAAGTTATTAAGAGTGACTAGATACAAATAGTTTAAAACAAGCAATATCAAGGTATGCATCAATCAACTAGTCTTGGGACAATACACATAGAACTAAGAATGGCCACTATGCTCTCAAAGTAGGTGCATAAAGGTAGAAGGTGGAGACTCAATATATTGGTGGAAGAAAGGCCTTTATAAAAGGAAGTAGGGATTCAAGTCTCATAAAGAGCTTCCAAAAATTATGGTACTTATAGCTTTCAGCTCTCATTGCCCCTATCATAAGCATCTTGAAGGTGATTAAGGTTAAAGTGACACAACTAAGAGGATATGCTTGACAAGTTATAAACCGAAATCTCATGCCCCTTACTTACGAAGGCCGGACCTCATGTTACTCAACTTTAGTCATGAGTAAGCTCTTGTCATTGTAAGTACATGTGTATCATAAAGAACCGCCAACGGGGTACCCCTTGCACATGATACAGGAGCTATCCCATAATCAAAATGACAAGGCAAGCAGACAATGAGCATCTCAGCGATCTTTTTATTTGCTATTTGCATAGGTTTTTATTGAGGATGCTTCATAGAGTGCTGATTATGGTGATGCTGCAAGTTTCCACCATGATTAGGCATGGCTTAGGCTAGCGGCCCAGGCGTTTCTCTAACACACATACAAACTCCATGATCTTACAAGTTCCACTTTTATTTCACACCGCCGGGATCCATAAGCAAAAGAACATGATATCAACGGGGTACAAAGTACAAGTGCAATGTTGAAAGCGTTCCCCATGATACATGGTTCTGCTAATTTCAACTTATAAAGCGCAAGCATATACGCAACAAAGAAGGGCCCAGTGGTTCAAGTTTATTAGATGCAAAAAAGTAAAGTGTGCCATCAAGTTCGTGAGAGCTTTAATCACTAGTTTTCTCATAACAAGTTTAATTTGGAAGGTAAACAAAAGCATGAATATACTTGGAATAGCATAAGCTAGTAGGTAGGTATGGTGGACTCTTTGGAATAACTTGGTTTAGGGAGTTGGATGCATGAGTGGAACTCATACTTGGTTGTGGAGGCTAGCAAAAGACTGGGAGCGACAAACTAAGAGAGCAATAATGGCCATAATCATGCAGAGCGACAAAACATCATTGATCAAAGCATAAAGTGATACTACAAGTTGAAAACTAAAGGATCATAAAGGCTATGGTGACTTGAGATAGGCATAACATGGTGTGAGCATGTGCCAAGTCAACCCAAATAAAGCATCAAAGGAGAATACCACTATACTATGCTTTAATATGCTAAAACAACGCATGATTCACCCAAGGCACATTATGCAATCTCAGTTGTTTATAACAAGTCATGCTACAGCAAATAATACTAATCATAAAGCCAAAACAATATCAAGCAGGCATGACAGAGCATAGGCCACAGTCAAAAATAAGCTCTTTTTACCACATAAGCATGAACTTTCCTACTCTTTTCCAAACCAAACCAAACTATTTGCAATCCAATGTATGAAAGAGGGGGTCCAACCAATTTATTCAGAAAACAAAGAACACCAAGCAAACTAAAAACCAAAACGAGAACGAAAAAGAAGACGCTCCAAGAAAAACATAACTGTGCATGAAACAATAAAAATGAAGCGTTTGGAAGAAACCTGGGATTTTTATTGATGAAGAAGGGGATGCCTTGGGCATCCCCAAGCTTTGACGCTTGTACTTCTTGGATATTTTTTTTGGGGTGACACGCGTGGCATCCCCAAGCTTGAGCTTTAGTCCATCCTTCATCTCATTACTCATTCCTTCCATACACCTGAAATTTTTCCTTCATACAAAACTTCACACAATCTTTATTAGCAACATTAGTGCACTCAAGATAAATAAGTCTTAAGTTTCAGTTATAACACCAAATAAACTTCCATTAGAACACTAGCTACTGTAGCACTTCCCTCAAAAATCTCAATTCCCCCAAAAGAACTCAAAAAGGAATCAACAAGAAGCAAATGCAAACAATGGCAGAAATATGTCAAAACAGACCAGCAGGTAAAGACGAATTTTTTCGAAGACCTTCTGTTGCTCAAATCGAAAAGTGTTGAACTAACGAAAGTTAGATAACAACCTCGGGCAGAAGTACAAAACTTCACGCCTCAAAAGGACGTTTAGAGATTTTACACGCATTTTTACGGTGAAGCATATAAATCTGTTTCGGGACAGCAACTTCCCCAATCATTACTTCTCTCTCATTAGAGGTTACTCTTGGCACAAAAAGAAAATAAAAAGGATAAGGAGCGGTTATTACTGAAGTAATAACTTCCAAGACTCATCTAAAACTTTTGGGTTATCTCCCAATAAGTACTTTTCTTTAACGCCTCTAAGTTTGGCATGATAATTTGAGAAGATGCTCACATAAGAAATATGAATTGAAGTAAAAGAGAGCATCAAGAAGCAAATTCAAAACACATTTAAGTCTAACCAACTTCCTATGCATAGGAATCTTGTAAAGAAACAATTCATGAAAGCACAAAGCAACAAGCATAGGAAAGCAAAACAAGTGCAACTTCAAGACTTTCAACATAAAGAAGGGAAACTTAATATTATTGAGATACATAAGACCATGTTTCCCTCTCTCATAATAACTTTCAGTAGCATCATGAATAAAATTAACAATATAACTATCACATAAAACAATCTTATCATGAGCCACATGCATATAATTATTACTCTCCACATAAGCATAGTTATTCTTATTAATTGTAGTGGGAGCAAATTCAACAAAATAGCTATCATTATTATTCTCATCACCATAGTCATCAAATATAGGAGGCATATTGTAATCATAATTAATTTTCTCCTCAATAGTAGGTGCACTGAAAATATCATACTCATCATTGTAATCATCATATATTGGAGGCATAGTATCATCATAAGCAATACAATAGCTATCTTCCAAAGCTGGGGAACTAAAAAGATCATTTTCATAAAAACTAGCTTCCCTAAGCTTAGACTTTTCCATAGCATTAGCAATAATGGTGTCCAAAGAATTCATACTAATAACATTGCTATTAGCATGCAAATAAAGTTCCATAGGTTTTTTAATTTTCTCTTCAAGCACTTCATGTCCTAACTCAAGATAAATACTATAAAGCTCTCTAATTTTTTTGTTGTTTTCCATTAAGCCTAACTAGTGAAAACAAGAAAAAAAAAGACAAAATTGCAGAATATAAAGGAAATAACTTCGAGCACTCACACCGAAGGATGTGAGTACCTTTTACCTTACCTCCCCGGCAACGGCGCCAGAAAATAGGCGTTTGCCGTGGGAGGTTCTTCTTCTTTAATCCTCCGGTGTAAATACCTTTTACCTTACCTCCACGGCAACGGCGCTAGAAAATAGCTTGATGTATATGCACTTCTATTCTTGTAGACAGTTGTTGGGCCTCCAAGTGCAGAGGTTTGTAGAACAGCAGCAAGTTTTCCCTTAAGTGGATCACCCAAGGTTTATCGAACTCAGGGAGGAAGTGGTCAAAGGTATTCCCTCTCAAGCAACCCTGCAATCAAGATACACTCAATACACTTGTCAGGTGTATAGGTGCACTAGTTCGGCGAAGATATAGTGAAATACAAGTGGTATGGATAATTATAACTGGTAACGATGCTAGAAAATAGCTTGATGGTCTGGAAGAGACTAAAGGCAAACTAAAATAAAGATGGAAGCAAGCAAACATGTAACAGATCTAGTAGCAACGAAGTTTCAGTGCTTAGAAACAAGGCCTAGGGATCATACTTTCACTAGTGAACACTCTCATATAAATATCTTCTCTTTATGATACTACTCTTAACTACTCTCCGGTTGGACACTCTAATCCATGGTAGGGCTATAACATCACACCTCAAAGTAAGCCTTTCCCATCTAGAAAACCCCACACTGTCACCTTGAGTACTAGATGAGTCCAACAAACACCACAATTTCATAAAGACATCCAACTCCAAATATAACTCATAACAAGTATTTGTAATCTCTAGCCTAAGTGCCACCATGGTGTGCATGCTGTCACTTTCACACACATGGGGAGAGCAGAGATCTATTAAAGCACTTGAGTAGCAAGGTAGATCTATATATTACAAGCTCATGATCACAATATGATCATGCATAGAGAGAGAGATGAACACATAGCTACTGGTAGAACCCTTAGCCTCGAGAGAGAACTACTCCCTCCTCATCATGGGAATCAACAACGGTGATGGAGATGGTGGTGGTGATCGATGGAGATGGCTCCGGGGGCAATTCCCCATCCCGGCAAGGTGCCGGAACAGGACTTTCTGTCCCCCGAATCTCCCCTTCAGTGGTGGCGGCGCTGCGGAACTTTTCGTGGATTTCTGATTGACTATTTAGGGTTTGGGTATCGGGAGGCTTCTTATAGGCGAAGGTGGCAAGGTCGGTGGAGTGCCAGGGGGCCCACACCACCTTGTGGCGTGGCCAGGGCTAGCCCGCGCCACCATATGGTGTGGCCAGGTCCTGGCCCTCCTCCGTCTCTGCTTCTGGCTCCGTGAGTCTTCCGGTAAAATAGGAACTTTGGCTTTTGTCCCGTCCAATTCTGAGAATATTGATTTTCTGACTTTCCTGGAACCAAAAACAGCAGAAAACAGGCAACTGGCACTGTGGCTCTTGTTAATAGGTGGTCAAGAAATCATATGAAAAGTATTCCAAAGTGTGGACAAAACTCAAGAAAGTAGGTAAAACCAAGCATGGAACATCAAAAATTACAGATACATTTGCAATGTATCAGTGGACTCCGAGAATATTCCAGCTAGGATCACCGAGAGCAAGGTGGTGAACTCCGAGAATATTCCAGCAAAAACACTAGGAGCAAGAAAAAATGAATTTGAATTATTAATTTGAATTTGTATGATGAATTGAATTACTATCAATGTTTGTATTGAATTTGAACTAGTGTGATGCTCCCAAGTTTGTATGTTCGATAACCCCATAATGTATGTGTTATTGCAAGTTTCTATTGTCATCCACCTAGATGCTTAGCACTGCTTAGTTTTGCCCTCGACATATGGTCAACACATGGGGTTTAGCTAGTTCATGGCTTAAACCATAGCAAGCGTTGACCAATTGATTCAAAATTTAGCACACTTGTGTATCCTGGATTGATTTACCATATGAAATTGGAAATTTTGGATTTACTTGTAATCAGCCACATTTTTATTTTTCTAAGTGATTAAATTCAAATAAATGGTTTTAGGGTAAGTTTAATTTAAAAAAGAAGTCAAAACATAGTGCAACCTTCGCATGGAGTCTTGTTATGTTACCTACAACTTAGCATGAATAATAAAGGAAAAGGAAATAAAGAGAAATGGACTTCTCCCCTAAACCACTTCTTAAATCCTTCTTGGAGTGAGCTACTAGCTATGAAGATGCATGACTTTCTACTCAGTCAACCTCCAAAATAACCCATCCCAAAACATACTTTATCAAAATGAGGCCAAATTTGGCACACTTGTGTATCTTTGAGTTGCAAACAATATAATGTTGGCCAAGATGGATTATTTTGTTCAAATAACACATTTTCCATTTGTTATGCAAAAAGCTTGAATTTCCCTTAGTCATTTTTTATCTGAGCGCCCTTGTTTTCCTTAGCTGTACTCAGTTTTCCCCTCCCGCTAAAAATTTCCTCAGTCCCCCCCCTAAAGTTTTCCTCAGTTTTCCCCTCTCGCTAAAGTTTTCCTCACTTTTCCCCTCTCTCATGTCTCAGTTTGGCTACGCTCTGATTGGTCGAGATGTAGGTCACACGGATCTTGGCCAACCACCGTTGGATACATCATGATCCGATGGGCTAGAGGTCTCTCTCTCCCGATGGGCGCACCTAACCTTGTACGGCGAGGAGAGCTTGGCAGACTGGATGTCTCTCCCTCCCTTTCCCTGACACACGTATACCAGCCGCATCAACTAGCGCTCAGTTTGGCTGCGCTCTGATTGATCGAGATGTATGTCACACGAATCTTGGCCAACCACCGTTGGATACATCATGATCCGACGGGTTGGAGGTATCTCTCTCCCATTGGGCTACGGAGAGGAGAGCCCGACGGGCTGGATGTCTCTCCCCTTTCCCTGTCGCACGTATACTAGCCGCATCTTCCTCCCCTCCTATCGACGTACGACGGTGTGGCAGTCTGACGGTGTGCGGCAGCACGGATCTAACCATGGTGGCCCAAACACCGTGCGGTGGTGTGGATCTAAGCGTGGCAGTCTAAACAGCGTGCGGAGGCATGAACCTAAGCGTGGCGGTCGGAACGGCGTGCGGCGGCGCGGACCTACGTGTTGGGGTCGGAACGGCTTGCATCAGTGCGGATCTAAGCGTGGCTGCGAGAACGGTGTCGTCAGTGAGGCTCTAACCATCTGAAATTTCTGTCTCTATCTTTCTCACTTCCGTTCACATCCTAAGATCCATTGCTGATGAAAGACACCGATGGAAGCCATCATCTGCAACATCAGTGCGAGGGCGGTGGTGCTGACAATGGTCATCGATGGAAGACACCGATGGAAGCCATCATCCGCAACATTAGTGCGACAACGGTGGTGCTGACAATGGTCATAAATGCAAACATGATTGAAGCCATCATCCGCAACATCACTGCGATGGCGCAGATCAATCCGTCGTGAACCGAAACTGTGGGAGGCAGGCCGAGGTTGGCACATCGAGGTGCACTTTCACGGTGAAGGCCAAATGGGAGCATGTTTCCCATACTTCTTGGAGTACACATACGGCAGGGAGGGCGGTGATACATTGCAAATGTATCTATAATTTTTGATGTTCCATGCTTGGTTTTATCCACTTTCTTGTGTTTTGTCCACACTTTGGAGTACTTTTCATATGATTTCTTGGACTAACCTATTAACAAGAGCCACAGTGCCAGCTGCCCGTTTTCTGTTGTTTTTGGTTCCAGGAAAGTCAGAAAATGAATATTCTCGGAATTGGACGGGACAAAAGCCAAAGTGCCTATTTTTCCGGAAGACTCATGGAGCCAGAATACGAGACGGAGGAGGGCCAGGGGCTGGCCACACCCCCCCCCCCCAGGCGTGGACTGGGCCTGGCCGCGCCAGGGCATGCTCTGGCCGCCCCAGGCTGCCCCTCGGTCTCCCTCTTCGCCTATAAGAAGCCTTCTGACCTAAAAACTCTGGGAGGTTCGACGTTTTTCCAGAAGGAGTACCGCTCCGCCGCCACCACCAGATTCCACGAAACAGCACCAGAAACTCTGTTCTGACACCCTGCCGGGACAGGGAATGGGAGGAGATCATCGCCATCATCATCACCATCGCTTCTCCATCGACCATCCATGTTTCCCCCATCTATGAGTGAGTAATCCCCCGCTGTAGGCTATTGGGATGGTAGAGATTTGATGAGATTGTTCATGTAATGGCATCAGATTGTTAGGGCATGGTGCCTAGTATCTTATATTAGTGCTTTATGACTTTGTTGCGACTTGTTATGCTTAATGCTTGTCACTAGGGCCCGAGTGCCATGATTTCAGATCTAAACATGTTATTGATTCATTATGATAGTATTGTTTATGGTCTTACCTGCAAGTTGTAAACACACGTTGTTGTCTAGAACCAATGGCCCCGAAGTGACAGAAATCAGGATAACCAGAGGGAATGGCTTTGATGTGAGGATCACATGTGTTCACGGAGTGTTAATGCTTTTCTCCGGTGCTCTATTAAAAGGAGCACCTTAATTGCCAGTAGTTCCCTTGAGGCCCCGCTGCAAACGGGCTGGCGGGACAAAAGATGTTGTGCAAGTTCTCATTGCGAGCACGTATGACTATATATGGAACACATGCCTAGGATTATCTAGTACTTGGATGCTTTATCTTATTTATCTGCAATTTCCCTATGTTCTGATTGCTATGTGAATTGTCTTGTCCACGCAACGCCTGTCTATACATCCCTATGCCTACCGCACTCGAATCCTACTGTTTACTGCTATTGTTACTACTGTCTTTACTTTACTACTGCTGCTACTTTACTATTCCTACTACAAAACTGTTGCTACTGATAAACTGCCGTGAGCAAGATTGTTTCCAGGTGCAGCTGAATTGACAACTCAGTTGTTAAGGCTTATAAATATTCTTTGGCTCCCCTTGTGTCGAATCAATAAATTGGGTTTCACTTCCCTCGAAAATACTGCGATACACCCCCTATACTTGTGGGTCATCAAGACTATTTTCTGGCGCCGTTGTCAGGGAGCATAGCTTTATTTATCAAGTCCACTTGGAATCACTATTGTTCAAACTTAGTTTATTTCCGCCTTGTTTGATTGTTTCTTTATCAAAAATACAAAAAAAATAGTTCCTACTCTAGTCGTTAGTTTCGTTGGTCTGTTATTGTCTTGCTTTATCATGCTCTTTATGAATGGTTGGTTTCTTTGAAACTGAATCTTATTGGCAAGGTGGGTTCACGGAAGATCAAAATGATTATTATAAGGAACACCGCTTGTCACAAAAAGGGAAACACTTATGGGAACAAATTGATAAATTGTATACCATTGCTATAAACGTGTGCTCTACTTATAATGTTACTTATTGCTCTGATAAATCTTGTTGTTGTAGGAGGTACGAACACGTCCCTTTTCAATGTGAGTATAATGATAATGTTACCATATCTTCTTATGTTAAAGGAAATTATGACTTTTATGATGTGGAACAAATTGAGGAATTTATTGCTTGGAAGGATGCATTTGAACTTGCTAGTTTGCTTGAAAATATTGATGATTCACCTTATAAATATGAGGTTTATGGTATACTTAAATTTTGCTTTGATAATTACAAGGAAGAAAATGGCTATATTCTTGAATATATTAATAGATGCTTTCTACAAATGGAAGAGACTAATGCCTTGCAGGATCCTATGGAAGAAGAAATTGATGAACCTGAAATATCATTAGATGAAAAAGAGGAGGAGAGTGATGAACAAAAGGAGAAAGAATGGATTAGCTACCCATGCCTACCTTCTAATGAGAGTAACTCTTTATCCCTTACATTATTTGATTGTCCCCCATTCTTAATAAAGAAGGATGAATGTTATGTTCCTGAGGATTCTTTTGAAAATGTTTATAATAAAGCTCTAGTGCTTGTAGATCATGAAAATCATGCTTTATGTGATAGTTATATTGTTGAGTTTATTCATGAGGCTACTAAAAATTATTATCAAAGAGGAAAATATGGTTGTAGAAGTTTTCAGGGTATTGAAACACCTCTCTATGTGCTGAAAGTTTTGAAGTTACTCTTGTTTTATCTTCCTATGCTTGTCACTTTGTTCTTTGTGAATTTATTTGCATACACGATTCCTATGCATAGGAAGTGGGTTAGACTTAAATGTGTTTTGAATTTGCTTCTTGATACTCTATTTTACTTCAACTCATATTTCTTATGTGAGCATCCCCTCAAACTATCATGCCTGAAGATGATAATATGTCTATTATTCTCGGGAGACCTTTTCTTAAATACTGCAGGAGCTGTTATTAATTGTAATCAAGGGAAGGCGACCTTCAATGTTAACTACAAGGAACATACTGTCTATTTCCCCAAGAAGATTGAAAGGACTCATGGTTTGAATTCAATTGAACATGTTGAGGGCATTCAAGTTGGAGAAATATATTGTTCCATACCAAGAGAAAAATTTGAAACTATTATGATTAGGACCATTGCTATCAAGGTTGAGGTAACATAATCATTAGTGGAATACAAAGTTTTGTCTCATATGAAATTGTTTTGGTAACAAGACCTGATCAACCTTGATAACAAAAGGATTTCATTGAACAAAACAATGTTTTCACCATGATTATCTCCACTTACTTCTATTCTATCCGTTTTAGTTTTTGCTTATGCCTAACTTAAAGGCATTAAAGAAAAGTACTTATTGGGAGATAACCCAATAGTTTTAGATGAGTTTTGGAAGTTATTACTTCAGTAATAACCGCTCCTTATCTTTTTTATTTGCTTTTTGTGCCAAGAGTAACCTCTAATTAGAGAGAAGTAATGATTGGGAAAGTTGCTGTCTTGAAACAGATTTCTATGCTTCATCGTAAACATTCGTGTAAAATCTCTGAACATCTTTGTGAGGCGTGAATTTTTGTGCTTCTGCCCCAGGTTGTTATCTAACTTTTGTTAGTTCAACACTTTTCGATTTAAGCAACAGAAGGTCTTCAAAAAAAATCGTATTTACCTGCTGGTCTGTTTTGACAGATTTCTGCCATTATTTGCATTTGCTTCTTGTTGGTTCCTTTTTGAGTTCTTTTGGGGAATTGAGCTTTTTGAGGGAAGTGCTTCAGTAGCTAGTGTTCTAATGGAAGTTTATTGGTGTTAGAACTGAACCTTAAGACTTATTATCTTGAATGCACTAATGTTGCTAATAAAGATCGTGTGAAGTTTTGTATGAACGAAAATTTTCAGGTGTATGGAACGAATGTGTAATGAGATGAAGGATGGACTAAAGCTCAAGCTTGGGGATGCCACGCGTGTCACCCCAAGGAATATCCAAGAAGTACAAGCGTCAAAGCTTGGGGATGCCCAAGGCAGCCCCTTCTTCATCAATAAACTTCCAAACACTTCATTTTTATTGTTTCATGCACAGTTGTGTTGTTCTTGGAGCGTCTTCTTTTTCGTTTTGGTTTTGGTTTTTCGTTTGCTTTGTTTTCTTAGTTTTCTGAATAAATTGGTTGGACCCCCTCTTTTATGCATTAGTTTTCAAATAGTTTGGTTTGGTTTGGAAAAGAGTAGGAAAGCTCATGCTTAAGTGGTAAAGAGAGCTCGTTTTTTACTGTGGCCTATGCTTTGTCATTCCATGCTTGATATTGTTTTGGCTTTATGCTTAGTATTATTTGTTGTAGCATGACTTGTTATAAACAATTGAGATTGCTTAATGTGCCTTGGATGAATCATGCGTTGTTTTAGCATATTAAAGCATAGTATAGTGGTATTCTCCTTTGATGCTTTATTTGGGTTGACTTGGCGCATGCTCACACCATGTTATGACTATCCCAAGTCACCATAAGCCTTTATGATCCTTTAGTTTTCAACTTTTAGTATCACTTTATGCTTTGATCAATGATGTTTTGTCGCTCTGCATGATTATGGCCATTATTGCTCTCTTAGTTTGTCGCTCCCAGTCTTTCGCTAGCCTCCACAACCAAGTATGAGTTCCACTCATGCATCCAACTCCCTAAACCAAGTTTTTCCAAAGAGTCCACCATACCTACCTACTAGGATATGCTATTCCAAGTATATTCATGTTTTTGTTTACCTTCCAAATTAAACTTGTTATGAGAAAACTAGTGATTAAAGCTCTCACAAACTTGATGGCACACTTTACTTTTCTGCCCTTAATAAACTTGAACCATTGTGTCGTCTATGTTTTATATGCTTGCACTTATTTGTTGGGGATTAGCAGAACCATGCTTTAATGGGGAACACTTTCAACATTACACTGGTACTTTGTACCTAGTTGATATCATGCTCTTTTATCTATGGATGTCGTCGGTGTGAAATGAAAGGGGAGCTTGTAAGTCCATGGAGTTATGTATATGTGTTAGAGAAACGCCTGGGCCGCTGGTCTAATCCATGCTGACATGGTGGAAACTTGTAGCGTAACCATAATGAGCTGTCTTTGAAGCATTCTTCTTATAATAAAAGAGTCCTATATTGAGAAAAAAGAGAAAAAAAGAGATTATGAAAAGAGGAAAGAGAGAAAAAAAAGCACCATATTCCCATGGTAAAGAAGAAGATTGCTGAGATGCTCGTTCTCTGCTTACCTTGTCATTTTGATATGGGGATTCTTCTGTATCATCGGGCAAGAGGTACCCCATTGGCGGTTCTCTATGATACACATGTACTTACGATGACAAGAACTTACCGGTGACTAAACTTGAGTAGCATGAGGAGCGGCCCTCGTATACAAGGGACATGAGATTTCTAACTTATACTTCGTCAAGCATGTACACCATAGTTTGTTCCCTTTAACATTAATCACTTCAAGATGCTTATGATAGGGCAATGAGAGCTGAAAGCTATAAGTACCATAATTTTTGGAAGCTCTTTATGAGACTTGAATCCTTGCTTCCTTCTATGACGGCCTTTCTTCCACCATTATATTGAGTCTCCACCTTATATCTTTATGCACCTACTTTGAGAGCATAGTTGCCATTCTTAGTTCTATGCGCATTGTCCCAAGACTAGTTGATTGATGAAGAACTTCATATTGCTTGTTTTAAACTATTTGTATCTAGTCACTCTTATGAACTTTGAAGGTGTCCTGTGCATTTATATTTGCTACTCTATGGGGGACAAGCTGAATACTATTATGCTATGTTTTCTTTATGTGAAACAAACAATCGTCTTGCAAAGCATTGTTATTCATGAATCTTTTGTTTGTGCCTTTTCATGTTGCATCATAGTTTCTTTGTCTTATTGCTAGAACCTTGTCTTTCATGTTATGATTGAAGTACTATGATCCCATCTTTGAATGTTTTACAAATACTTTGATCAAGTTTATGATGGTGCATGTCACCTCAAAAATTATTCTTTCTTTTTATCACTTACCTAATCGAGGACGAGCAGGAGTTAAGCTTGGGGATGTTGATACATTGCAAATGTATCTATAATTTTTGATGTTCCATGCTTGGTTTTATCCACTTTCTTGTGTTTTGTCCACACTTTGGAGTACTTTTCATATGATTTCTTGGACTAACCTATTAACAAGAGCCACAGTGCCAGCTGCCCGTTTTCTGTTGTTTTTGGTTCCAGGAAAGTCAGAAAATGAATATTCTCGGAATTGGACGGGACAAAAGCCAAAGTGCCTATTTTTTCGGAAGACTCATGGAGCCAGAATACGAGACGGAGGAGGGCCAGGGGCTGGCCACCGCCCCCCCAGGCGTAGGCTGGGCCTGGCCGCGCCAGGGCATGGTCTGGCCGCCCCAGGATGCCCCTCGGTCTCCCTCTTCGCCTATAAGAAGATTTCTGACCTAAAAACTCCGGGGGGTTCGACGTTTTTCTAGAAGGAGTTCCGCTCCGCCGCCACCACCAGATTCCACGAAACAGCACCAGAAACTCGTTATGTCACCCTACCGGGATGGGGAATTGGAGGAGATCATCGCCATCATCATCACCATCGCTTCTCCATCGACCATCCATGTTTCCCCCATCTATGAGTGAGTAATCCCCTGTTGTAGGCTATGGGGATGGTAGGGATTGGATGAGATTGTTCATGTAATGGCATCAGATTGTTAGGCATGGTGCCTAGTATCTTATATTAGTGCTTTATGACTTTGTTGCGACTTGTTATGCTTAATGCTTGTCACTAGGGCCCGAGTGATTTCAGATCTGAACATGTTATTGATTCATTATGATAGTATTGTTTATGGTCCTACCTGCAAGTTGTATACACACATTGTTGTCTGGAACCAATGGCCCCGAAGTGACAGAAATCGGGATAACCGGAGCGAATGGCTTTGATGTGAGGACCACATGTGTTCACGGAGTGTTAATACTTTGCTCCGGTGCTCTATTAAAAGGGGCACCTTAATTGCCAGTAGTTCCCTTGAGGCCTCGCTGCAAACAGGCTGGCAGGACAAAAGATGTTGTGCAAGTTCTCATTGCGAGCACGTATGACTATATATGGAACACATGCCTAGGATTATCTAGTACTTGGATACTTTATCTTATTTACCTGCAATTGCCCTATGTTCTGATTGCTATGTGAATTGTCTTGTCCATGCAACGCCCGTCCATCCATCCCTATGCCTACCGCACTCGAATCCTACTGTTTACTGCTATTGTTACTACTGTCTTTACTTTACTACTGCTGCTACTTTACTATTCCTACTACAAAACTATTGCTACTGATAAACTGCTATGAGCAAGATTGTTTCCAGGTGCAGCTGAATTGACAACTCAGTTGTTAAGGCTTATAAATATTCTTTGGCTCCCCTTGTGTCGAATCAATAAATTGGGTTTCACTTCCCTCGAAAATACTGCGATACACCCCCTATACTTGTGGGTCATCAGGCAGCTAACTCACCATCCACTTAAAATTGGGACAAATTTAAGCCCAATTTGAACCAAAATTCTGTTACTTAAAATATATGTATGATTTGAATAAATTTTACATGTATTTGAGCCGTGAGACCGATGGATATGCTCTAAAGTTGATTCATAAGTAGTAGTACTTGCTTTGACAATCTCTGGTGGGCTTGTATAAATTTGATCAAAATATGTATGATTTGAATCAAAATTGATATGTATTTGAGCAGTGAGGATGGTGGGTATGCTCTAAAGCTGATTCATAAGTAGTACTCCCTCCGACCCAAATTACTTGATTTAGATTTGTCTAGATTCGATTGTATCTTGAAGAATTTGAGTCAACTAACTTGGATTGACAATCTCAGCCACTAATTTGGAATGGGGAATGGATGTTGCCGCTAACGCTGCAACTCTACATGGTAGCCATGATGGCAGCGATAGAATAGTCAAAACTGATAGGCCCCAACTTGACCCTCTAGGTATTTGGCACGCCAACTATGGGCAACTAGATCCAATGGCAAGCAACTTAGGCCCCGCAATGCACTCTCTCAACAACTTTGGGACTGCTAGATCCAATGGCAAGCAACTCGGGCACCGCAATGCATTCTCTCAACCACTTTGGGACCGCTAGATCCAATGGTGAGCAACTCAGGCACCGCAATGCATTCTCTCGACAACTTTGGGACCGCAAAGTGACTAAATTAGGAGGAACTCACAACCATCTATTGAATAAAAATTCTACTCTCTGAATTAGCTATCTATTCAACTAATCATTACACGTGCCACCCTTCACCACAACTGCATACTATAACTGCTAGGACACGCATGCCAACTACTAAAACTGCCCACATGAATCTACTATTCTCCCCCTCTTCACTTGAAGTTCATGTTTTAGATTTTCTACCACTTGATCAGATACGGCAAGATCAGCCTCAGGTGTCAACTTCTCTTTGCGAATAAGCTCTGAATTCTTCCTCGACGGTACGCTTCAGCTCGAATATCAATAAGTTTTTACAGGCCAATTCATCACCTAACTTGGCAACCATCTCCTCCAAATTCATCCTATGGCTAGACCACTAGGTTGATTCATCTTGGTATGCAATGTACCATGGATCATCGACCTGCATAGCACACTATAACAATCCCAAAACAAACCAAATTGGAATCAGTCTGACAGGCCATGTCAGCACTTCAAATTCAACGGTAGTATAAAGAGAAGGAGCTACATGTACTTTCAACATGGTAGGAGAAGGAGAATGTGTCCACGACATGATCGATTCCCCACCCTCACCAGTGTACCCACTATGACCAGACATTGAGGACTAATTTTCACCTACAATATCGAGGAAATTATGGGAACCGAATCGATTAGGGTAGGCGGAGCAGGAGCGGAGGTCTTAGCAAGCACTACTAGCAATTGCTGCGACTGTTCATCAAGCTATGGTGATGGAACCAAATCCCGGTCGTCGTGGGCGGTAGACCTGCCTGCGGTCGGTACTGCCTCAACGTACAATGCATGCAAACGAAACAGGTGCCGAAGCCGTGGTTGAGGTGCAGCGCGGCAGTCCACCCGATACCACTGTAGGACAGATCGGGCGACGCACTAACGCGCTGACGATGGCTGCACTGTCCGCCGGTGGGATACGAGCTGCTCGAGGCTGGCGGCTAGGAGCAGATGAGAGAGAGAGAGAGTCGACGTGTCATACACGACCCCTCCTGTCAATTTTTTCATATTTGCCAAATTTGCATATCTGCCAAACTTTTTCTTTGAAATTTGCATATTTTCCACATAACTACCACATGTCAGTGACACACAAAATGGAAAATATGAAAGTTGCAAAGTAAAATGTGGCAAATATTCAAATCCCCCTCCAGCCCCACATGACCGCCCCACCAGTCATTGGCTACGATGGCCCCAGAGAATGGCTCCACATAGTGGCGATATCGTTTATTGGCTTCGACAGCCCCATAGAACAACCCCATTTGTCATTGGCTGTACCGGGCACACAATCAGGAAAAACAGGGCCCACAAGTCAGTGAGAGATGGATGTATGGTCCGCCGTGTATCCTGGTCCCACCCGTCAGCATGTAACAGTCGAGGTGACATAACGTAACGCTCAACGCACGACCCGCCCCAACACGGTCCCACCGGTCAGCATGTAACTGTCAAGCCTTTAACCTAACGGCATCCCCAGTCCGAGCGCCTGTGAGGGTTTCAGAATAGAGGAAGGGGAAAAGTAAGGAAAAACTAAGCGGCTCGGGAAAACTGAGTACAACAAACGAACCGGGGGCACGAAAATATAAATCCCTAGATACTAACACTAGAATTGTTACTCTTGATTTAATACAACTGATTAAACTTCATGGAGTAAATAGAGTTTACTAAAATTTTGCAGTAGGACTTCTAAACTTTAAATTGACATTCAAAATAATACGATACTAGTTCATAAAGTAAATATCCAGAATTCTATAGTTCTATTATCTCAATTAAAACTAAGCGCAAGGTAGTAAACGGATGCCAATGACTACAACAAATTATGCAAATTCACTTTGATGTTAGTTTATGATAAATTGAGTTCAACTAATCCAAATTATGAATAAACTCCCACTCAAAAACAACATCCCGTGTGTCTTTTTGGTGATTACATATACCAAATCCACTACACCAAGTTTGATCATCAAGTGAGTCGGTGTAGTCTCAAAGGCGCGCATCAATATGGGCATCACATCAACTATATGACTCATGCTTAACATTTCGGTCTATGTTCCGAGGCTATGTATATACATGCTAGGCTCTCCAAGTAAGAACCTTAGTACTTGTGTGTATAAAACTGTCTTACACTCGTTGTATGAAAGCGTAGAGTCAAGTACACTCGATCATCACGTGATGTCTTGAAACACGATCCATAGAACAGTGCATACTTAAGTAAGATCACATTTTTATCTCGATATCTGAATGAGAGATCATCTTATAATGCTACTAAAAACGCCAAACATCACATGTGTAAAGTGAAATGATATGGTTCTTGCACTTGATCACTATCATGTGCATCGTGGTACGATCTTTATCATTCCTTTGTGTGTAAGGCCAAGGTCTATGGAACTTACACATTTAGGTGTGTTGTAAGAGTATCAACTATACATCAACTTACAACATTGCCATATCATGACACCAACCCAGCAACAATCTAACTAGACGCTTCTAATTTATCCATTGCAAGTTTTACATGGCTTAGGGCTTTCGAAGATAGAACCGGTCTTACCTACAAACATGGAACCACTATGATGATAACCAAATTATTAGCAACTCGTTTTAAATAAGATATTAACAATAGTAGGAGAGACTGACACCCGCTAGCCACTTATGCAAAACTAGTTGCATGTCAATTGTGGAACAGGTCTCATGTGCGAGGACATGTAAAGTTAGTCCGGGCCGCTTCATCCCACTATGCCACCAATATCCAAAATACATAGAAGATGCAATAAAATGATCATCAACTCCCACATACTCATATGTGCTCTACCCGTGCAAAGCATCTATATATAGATCCGGCTCTGATACCACTGTTGGGTACGCAGCATAAAAAACAAAAAAATTCCTACGATGGGAACTACTAAGCACCAAGATCTATCTATCTAGATACAAGAAACGGGTGGATATACATCCATAGAGAACATACCCTTGAAGAGCGACAAAGTATTGTTAACAAAACTTATTTCGTGGTTGATGTAGCAATACACTTGCCGATCTCAAGATAGTGATGAAGTCCAGCGAGTCCAGCAGGTCCAGCACCCGTAAGTCCATCAGGTGCAGCACCAACAAGTCCAGCACGCAAAGCAACGGTGCATCCGTGATCACACACACGTCCAGTACCCCGACAACCTCTGCATCCTCGCTCTAGTGACGCAGTGGAAGTAGCAACTCCTTTCCAGATAAAGCCACCGGGAACATGTATCTCGCTAATCCGAGACCATAGGGAATAATTTCTAGAGGGGGAGAGAGATCCTTCACGAGGAGGTGTGAGATGAGAGGAGGGAGTGGGGGGCCTTTTATAGGGATAGGGGAAGCCCCCTCCCATGGACGGCGGCCATGGAGGTTCCCCCACCTCTTCCACATTCATGTGGCTGAAGCTCCCACTCACATAATTAGCCTACCACTCAAAATTCCACTCACCTCCATTAAATTTCCACCAAACTTAATGCAAGCTCTCATTTAATAAAACTCTTTTATTTATTTCATTCAGAAATTTGTTAATTACTTTAATTAACAAACATTCACATAAAACCCCCTGCAACATTTCAATATCACATGAAGAACCAATTTCTGCAATTTCACCTGAAACAATTCTGGTTTCCATCGAAATGATTCCATCGCTTTCTTAAATTTTTATCTAAAACATATTTGCTACAAATGGTGTCGGTATCCCTTAAGTGTGTCACCCTATGGTTCACGAATAATGCAGACATGATCGAGACCCCTCTCCGATCAATAATCAGCAGCGGGACATGGAGATCCGTACTGACTCCCACACATTCAACGATGACTCTAGTGATCGTGTGAACCTTTAATGTTGTAACTAAATCCCTTTGTCTCGTGATATATTACATGTTCGAGATTCGATCATCGATATCTCAATACCTAGTTTATTCTCGTTACCGACATGCACTCTTTTCTTGTTCCCGTGATATAACATTCTAGTGATCACATCACTTGCTTGCAAGCTATCTCAATGTGATATCACCGAGAGGGACCAAAGTATATCTACTCATCATCGGGATGGACAAATCCCACTCTTCATCCATGAGCCTCAACATAACACTTTCAGAGTACCTAAACCCACCTTTATAGTCACCCTGTTATGGTGTGATGTTTGATGTTACCAAAGTACTCTTCCGGTGTTAGCAATTAACATGATCTCATGGTCTAAGGACTAAGATTACTTTGTATGATATTTTAGCAATATAAACACAATGACTTTGTTCGTAATGCTATACTTCGGATGAATGTTCATCACATCATTCACCAATGTTGTGACCTCTTTATTAACAACATCCAATGTCCATGATCAGGAAACCTTGATCATCTTGATAATCAACAAGCTAGTTTATAAGAGAGGCATAACTAGGAACCATTTATTGGTTTACTAAACACACATGTATTAATGTTTCGAATTAATACAATTATAGCATGCAAAATAAACATTTATCATAAACATGGAATAAGAGAATAACCACTTTATTATTGCCTCTTAGGCATATTCCCTTCACCCCATGCGCCGGCCCTAAGGAGAAGTGGGCCAAATGGGGAACCCTAGGCCGCACCCCCTCTATATAAAGAGGGGAGGGGTGGGCGCCTCCCCCTTGCCCCTTCCACTCCAACCCTAGCCGCCACCCTCCTCCTCTTCCTCCTACTCCGGCTTTGGCGAAGCCCTGCAGGATTTCTCCTCCACCAACACAACCATGCTGTCGTGCTGCTGGGATTCTGAGGGGATTGATACGTCCATTTTGCATCACTATTATATATATCATAATTTACTGTTATTCATTGATATATTCCATATTAAGAGATGATACTTATGTTATTTCATCTATTTTTGCATGGTTGATGACTTTGGGAGATGAACCGCTGAAGTCAGGATTCTGATGGAAAAGGCACTGCTTGGAGGCGAAATTCGCAAAGATCAGAAAATCCCAGAAAATATATGGAAAATCCTATTTTTCCAGAAGACGAAGGAAGCAAGAATGGGAAGTGGAGATGGGCCACATGGGGCCCACAGCACACCCTAGCACGGGCCAGTCCTAGCCACGCCACCAGGTGGTGTGGCCACCCTGGCCCACCTATGGCATTGCCCTTTGGCGTATATAATCCCCACGAAACCCTAAGACTCGAGGAGCAACCACAGAAAGATTACATCGCCTCTACGGGGCAAAAAACTACAGAGAAAGAAAGAGCTCTCTGGCAGGCAGAAATCTGCCGGGGAAATTCCTTCCTGGAGAGGGGAGATCGTCGACATCAACACAACCATCAAGCTAGACTTCATCGGGATCATCATCATCATCTCCACCAGCACCATCATCACCACTACGTACCGCTGTAACAATTAGGTTGAATTTGCATAGTTCGTAGGGGAAACTTTACCGGTATTGATTACTTGTTGTAGTTGATGCTATTGAGTGGAACCATTGAATTATTGTTCATGTTCAGATTGTTACTTATCATTATTTCATCCACGATCTTGATCCATATGATGTCTCGTGAGTAGTTCATTTTGTTCTTGAGGACATGGGAGAAGTCATGTTGTTAGTAGTGGAATTGTGTTGAGGAAGATTCAATAGTTTGATATTTAAGTTGTGGTGTTATTCTTCTAGTGGTATCATGTGAGCGTCGACTACATGATACTTCACCTTTATGGGCCTAGGGGAATGCATTGTGTATTTGGCTACTAATCGTAGGGGTTGCCGGAGTGACCTAACCCCCCGTCAGGAAACCTTTGCACAAGGGAGTGTAGGATCTCAAAGTTTAAGTCTATGGTTAGTTTTCTATCTTAATTACTTTCTTGTAGTTGCGGATGCTTGCAAGGGGTATAATCACAAGTATGTATTAGTCCTAGGAAGGTCAGTACATTAGCATAGGTTCACCCACACAACACTTATCCAACTAAAGAAGATTAATCAACTATATGAAGCAAAAGCACTTGGCAATATCCCCATGTGTCCTCAAGAACGTTTGGTAATCATAAGTAATACAACCGGCTTATCCTTTGCTAAAGAAAGGATTGGGCCACTTGCTGCAATTATTATCATTGTCTTCTATTTACTCGTATTTTATTTATCTGCATTATCAAAAAACCCTAAAAATATGTTTGCTAAGTATTTACAGAGAATTCCTACTCCAAGCCACTCGTCAACACCTTCTGCTCCTCGTTGGGTTCGACACTCTTACTTATCGAAAATACTACGATACACCCCCTATACTTGTGGGTCATCAGGGATCTACTACCTCCGTTGCCTACTGGAACAGGGAGAGGAAGGTCTTCATCGACTCCGTATGTGTGACCGAGTGCGGAAGCGCTGCCTGAACACAGCACCGGAAGGATCGTTAACACGATCTTGAGATCGTCAATTGATCGACTACATCAACCACAAGATCCGATCTTATTAAAGGATTTGGATCTTTGAGGGTTAGTTCTCATCTATCTCGTTGCACTTATCTCGTAGATTAGATCTTGGCTTTTCCATAGATTGGATCTTGGTTTTGTTCGTTCTTGCGGTAGAATTTTTTTGTTTTCCCTGCTACAAACCCTACAGTGGTATCAGAGCCATGTCTATGTGTAGATCTGTTGCACGAGTAGAACACAATGTTTTTGTGGGCGTTGATGCTTTTGTTGTCGTTTGCTTTGCATGTACTTTGCATCTTGCGGGATGGTGGGATGAAGCGGCCCGAGCTAACCTTACATGTCATCGCACATGATACTTTCTCCACACTCGACATGCAACTTGCATTACACAAGTGGCTTTGCGGATGTCTATCTCTCTCACCATAGTTAAGATCCAATTTACAATTTGCATCTGACAACAATTGTATCAGCGTTGTGGTTCTTGTTCATAGGTAAGAACGGTTCTTATTCGAAAGCCCCAAGCCACGTAAAATATGCAAAGAAAATTAGAGGCGTCTAACTTGTTTTTGCAGGGGCATGTGATGTGATATGTCCATGATGAGATTGTGATTATATTTGATGTATGAGATGATCTTTATTGTAATATGGCAACTGGCAGGAGCCTAATGGTTGTCTTTACATTTGTTAAGACCTATGTGTTTATTCATCATGTAATAGCTTTATTCCAACTAGTTCAAATAGTTGTTGTTAGTGATGAACAACCATGAAGCGGCGCCATTGACCTTGACGCCATGATACGTTGCAAACGTATCTATAATTTTTGATGTTCCATGCTTTGTTTTATCTACTTTCTTATGTTTTGCCCACACTTTGGAGCACTTTTTAATACACTTTCTTGGACTAACCTATTAACAAGATGCCACAGCACCGGTTGCCTGATTTCTGCTATTTTTGGTTCCAGGAAAGTCAGAAAATGAATATTCTCGGAATTGGATGGGACAAAAGCCAAAGTCAGTTTTTCACCGAGGGGGACACGGAGCCAGAAAACAAGACGGAGAGGGGCCAGAGGGCCACCACACCATCTGGACGTGCGGCCAGGCCTAGCCCGCGCCAAGGGGTGGTGTGGCCGCCTAGGCCACCCCCTCGGCCTCCCCTTTCGCCTATAAGATGCCTCCGATACATAAACCCTAAGTACCCGATCAAAATTCCACGAAAGAGTCTATAGCCGCCGTCATCTCCATCCCTAGATCGGGAGGGATCTGAAGCTCTTCCTGGCACCCTGCCGGAGGGGAGAATTCACCCTAGAGGCCTTCTTCACCACCATGCAAGCGTTCGGTGTGATGCGTGAGTAGTTCATCCTTGGACTACGGGTCCATGTAGTAGCTAGATGGCTGGTTCTTCTCCTTTGTGCTATCATGTTTAGATCTTGAGCTCCGTTCATGATCAAGATCATCTATTTGCAATCCTACATGTTGTGTTTGTGGGGATCCGATGGATATTGAGATGCTATTTCAGATTGATTATTGATTGTATCATGTCTTTGTTATTTGTGATCTTGCATGCTTTCCGTTGTTAGTAGCTATCTTGGCCAAGTAGATGCTAGCAACTCCAAGAATTAGTATTTATGCTTGATAGTGGGTTCATGCCTCTAGTAATCTGGGGAAGTGACAGAAATCTCTAAGTTACTAGATGTGTTGTTGCTACTAGGGAGAAAATAACAATCCTTTGTTCATAGAACAATCATATTGTTTACTTTACACGCAATGCGTAATGCAATTATCTGTTGCTTGCAATTTAATACTGGAGGGGGTTCGGATGATAACCTGAAGGTGGATTATTAGTCATAGATGCAGTTGGATTACGGTCTATGTATAATGTTGTAATGCCCAATCAAATCTCAAAGGAGTCAAGATGATTAGTATATGCATGTATGCTTTCTCGATGTTTGTCAATTGCCCCGCTGTAATTTGTTCACCCAACATGTCATCTATCTTAAGGAGAGCCACCACTAGTGAACTATGGACCCCGGTCCTTTCTTTTACCATCAATCTACAAATGTTTACTGCTTTCTATTTACTTTCTGCAAACTATTACTTTCTTCTACACAATACGTCTAATCCTTTGTTTTCAGCAAAACCGGTGAGATTGGCAACCTCACTGTAAGTTGGGGGCAAAGTTATGTGGTTGTGTTGTGTAGGTTTCCATGTTGCTGTTGGCACCAGTAGTGCGCCCTGCCAAAGTCCAGCTAGCAACACCTTGGAGGTGTTTCCTTGCTCCTACTGGTTCGATAACCTTGGTTTCATAACTGAGGGAAACTTAATGTTGTGCTCATCATACCTTCCTCTTGGGGTTCCCCAACAAGCTCGTTATTACACGAGTCAGCAAGTACTTTTCTGGCGCCGTTCCCGGGGAGTCAAGGACATCTTCAAAAGGGGAGTCCCTCATAACCAATCTCTTTACTTTGTTGTTTTTGTTTTGCTTACTTTATTTTTTCTTTGTTTGCTTGTTCTTTTTATCAAAAATATAAACGATTAGTCCCTACTATAGTTGTTATTTCGTTGGTCTGTTATTGTCTTGCTTTATCATGCTTTCTATCAATGATTGGTTTCTTTGAAACTGAATCTAATTGGCAAGGTGGGTTCACGAAAGAAAGAAAAATATTATTATAAGGAACACCACTTGTCACAAAAAGGGAAACTCTTATGGGAACAAATTGATAAATTGAATACCATTGCTAGAAACGTGTGCTCTACTTATAATGTTACTTATTGCGGTGATAAATCTTGTTGCTTTAGGAGGTATAAACACCTCCCTTTTCAATGCGAGTATAATGATAATGTTACCATATCTTCTTATGTTAAAGGAAATTATGACTTTTATGATGTGGAACAAATTGAAGAATTTATTGCTTGGAAGGGTGCATTTGTACTTACTAGTTTGCTTGAAAATACTGATGATTCACCTTATAAATATGAGGTTTATGATATACTTAAATTTTTCTTTGATAATTACAAGGAAGAAAATGGCTATATTCTTGAATATATTAATAGATGCTTTCCACAAACGGAAGAGACTAATGCCTTACAGGAGCTTATGGAAGAAGAAATTGCTGAAACGGGAAGCTCATTAGATGAAAAATAGGAGGAGAGTGATGAACAAAAGGAGGAAGAATGGATTAACTACCCATGACTACCTTCTAATGAGAGTAACTCTTTATCCCTTACATTATTTGATTGTCCCCCATGCTTACCAAAGGAGGATGAATGTTATGCTCATGTTATCTGTGATAATCCTTTATTTGGGCCTAACTTCGAAATGCATGGTACTAAAGAATTTTTCTTAGAAAATGTTTATGATAAAGCTCTAGACGATGGTCCTATATTGAATGATCAGTCATCTTGTTATAGAATTGTTAAAAGTGGGTTTGAAGGTTTTAATCCCACTATTTTTGAGCTTGATAAAAATTATGTGTTTGTAGATCATGAAAAGCATACTTCATGTGATAGTTATATTGTTGAGTTTATTCATGAGGCTACTGAAAATTATTATGAGAGAGGAAAATATGGTTGTAGAAGTTTCCATGGTACTGAAACACCTCTCTATGTGCTGAAAGTTTTTAAGTTACTCTTGTTTTATCTTCCTATGCATGTCACTTTGTTCTTTGTGAATTTATTTGCATACAAGATTCCTATGCATAGGAAGTGGGTTAGACTTAATTTTTTTTGAATTTGCTTCTTGATGCTCTCTTGTATTTCAATTCATATTTCTTATGTGAGCATCTTCTCAAACTATCATGCCTAACTTAAAGGCGTTAAAGAAAAGTACTTATTGGGAGATAACCCAAAAGTTTTAGATGAGTCTTGGAAGTTATTACCTCTGTAATAACCGCTCCTTATCCTTTTTATTTGCTTTTTGTGCCAAGAGTAACCTCTAATGAGAGAGAAGTAATGATTGGGAAACTTGCTGTCCCAAAACAGATTTTTGTGCTTCATCGTAAAAATTCGTGTAAAATCTCTATACGTCATTTTGAGGCGTCAATTTTGTGCTTCGGCCCCAGGTTGTTATCTAACTTTCATTAGTTCAACACTTTTTGATTTGAGCAACAGAAGGACTTCGAAAAAATTGGTTTTTACCTGCTGGTCTGTTTTGACAGATTTCTGCCATTATTTGTGTTTGCTTCTTGTTGGTTCCTTTTTGAGTTCTTTTCGGGAATTGAGCTTTTTGAGGGAAGTGCTACAGTAGCTTGTGTTTTAATGGAAGTTTTATTGGTGTTGAAACTGAACCTAAAGACTTATTATCTTGAGTGCACTAATGTTGCTAATAAAGATTGTGTGAAGTTTTGTATGAAGGAAAAATTTCAGGTGCATGGAGAGAAAGATGTAATGAGATGAAGAATGGACTAAAGCTCAAGCTTGGGGATGCCACCCCGTGTCACCCCAAGAAATATCCAAGAAGTACACGCGTCAAAGCTTGGGGATGCCCAAGGCATCCCCTTCTTCATCAATAAAAATCCCAGGTTTCTTCCAAACACTTCATTTTTATTGTTTCATGCACAGTTGTGTTGTTCTTGGAGCGTCTTCGTTTTTTGTTTTTGGTTTTCGTTTGCTTGGTTTCTTAGTTTGCTTGAATAAATTGGTTTGACCCCCTCTTTCATACATTGGTTTTCAAATAGTTTGGTTTGGATTGGAAAAAGAGTAGGGAAAGCTCATACTTAAGTGGTAAAGGGAGCTTGTTTTTTACTGTGGCCCATGCTTTGTAATGCCATGCTTGATATTGTTTTGGCTTTATGCTTAGTGATCTTTGCTGTAGCATGACATGTTATAAACAATTGAGATTGCTTAATGTGCCTTGGAAGAATCATGCGTTGTTTTAGCATATTAAAGCATAATATTGTGGTATTCTCCTTTGATGCTTTATTTGGGTTGACTTGGCGCATGTTCACACCATATTATGACTATCCCAAGTCACCATAGACTTTATGATCCTTTAGTTTTCGACTTGTAGTATCACTTTATGCTTTGATGAATGATGTTTTGTCGCTCTGCATGATTATGGCCATTATTGCTCTCTTAGTTGGTTGCTCCCAGTCTTTTGCTAGCCTCCATAACCAAGTATGAGTTCCACTTATGCATCCAACTCCTAAAACCAAGTTATTCCAAAGAGTCCACCATACCTACCTATTAGCATCTGCTATTCCAAGTATATTCATGTTTTTATGTACCTTCCGAATTAAACATGTTATGAGAAAACTAGTGATTAAAGCTCTCACAAACTTGATGGCACACTTTACTTTTATTGCCCTTAATATACTTGAACAATTGTGTCGTCTATGTTGTATATGCTTGCACTTATATGTTGGGGATTAGCAGAACCATGCTGTCATGGGGAACGCTTTCAACATTGCACTTGTACTTTGTACCTAGTTGATATCATGCTCTTTTGTCTATGGATGTCGTCGATGTGAAATGAAAGGGGAGCTTGTAAGTCCATGCAGTTATGTATGTGTGTTAGAGAAACGCCTGGGCTGCCGGTCTAATCCATGTTGTCATGGTGGAAACCTGCAGCGTAACCATAATGAGTTGTCTATGAAGCATTCTTCTTATAAAAAAAGAGTCGGATATTGAGAAAAAAGAGAAAAAGAAAAAAAGAGATATGAGAAAAGAGGAAAGAGAGAAAAAAGCACCATTTTCCCATGGTAAATAAGAAGATTGCTGAGATGCTCGTTGTCTGCTTGCCTTGTCATTTCGATATGGGGATTCTTCCATATCATCGGGCAAGGGGTACCCCGTTGGCGGTTATCTATGATACAGATGTACTTACTATGACAAGAACTTACTGGTAACTAAACTTGAGCAGCATGAGGAGCGGCCCTCGTATTCAAGGGACATGAGATTTCCAACTTATACTTTGTCAAGCATATACTCCATAGTTTGTTCAAGATGCTTATGATAGGGGCAATGAGAGCTGAAAGCTAATAAGTACTAAACTTGAATCCATGCTTCCTTTTATGAAGGGCCTTTCCTCTACTTTTATATTGAGTCTCCACCTTGTATCTTTATGCACCTATTTTGAGAGCATAGTGGCCATTCTTAGTTTTATGTGCATTGTCCCAAGACTTGTTGATTGATGCATAATTTTGATATTACTTGTTATTAAACTATTTGTATCTAGTCACTCTTATGAACTTTGAAGGTGTCCTATGCATTTATGTTTGCTACTCTATGAGGGACAAGCTGAATGCCACTATGCTATGTTTTGTTTATGTGAAACAAACAAACGTCTTGCAAAGTATTGTTATTCATGAATCTTTTGTTTGTGCCTTTTCATGTTACAACATAGTTGCTATGTATTATTGTTAGAACTTTGTCTTTCATGCTATGTTGAAGTACTATGATCCTAGCTATTAATGTTTTACAAATACTTTGATCAAGTTTATGATGGTGCATGTCACCTCAAAAATTATTCTTTCTTTTTATCACTTACCTACTCGAGGACGAGTAGGAGTTAAGCTTGGGGATGTTGATACGTTGCAAATGTATCTATAATTTTTGATGTTCCATGCTTGGTTTTATCTACTTTCTTATGGTTTGCCCACACTTTGGAGTACTTTTTTATACACTTTCTTGGACTAACCTATTAACAAGATGCCATAGTGTCAGTTGCCTGTTTTCTACTTTTTGGGTTCCAAGAAAGTCAGAAAATGAATATTCTCGGAATTGGACGGGACAAAAGCCAAAGTCGATTTTTCACCGAGGGGGACACGGAGCCAGAATACGACACAGAGAGGGGCCAGAGGGCCTCCACACCACCTGGCCGCGCAGCCAGGCCTGACCCACACCAGGGAGTGGGGTGCCCGCCTAGGGCACCCCCCGGCCTCCCCTTTCGCCTATAAGATGCCTTCGATACAGAAACCCTAAGTACCAGATCAAAATTCCACGAAAGAGTCTGTATATGCCGTCATCTCCATCCCTAGATCGAGAGGGATCTGAAGCTCTTCCTGGCACCCTACCGGAGGGGAGAATTCACCCTGGAGGCCTTCTTCATCACCATGCAAGCCTCCGGTGTGATGCGTTAGTAGTTCATCCCTGGACTACGGGTCCATGTAGTAGCTAGATGGCTGGTTCTTCTCCTTTGTGCTATCATGTTTAGATCTTGTGAGCTCCGTTCGTGATCAAGATCATCTATTTGTAATCCTACATGTTGTGTTTGCGGGGATCCGATGGATATTGAGATGCTATTTCAGATTGATTATTGATTCTATCATGTCTTTGTTATTTGTGATCTTGCATGCTTTCCGTTGTTAGTAGATATATTGGCCAAGTAGATGCTAGTAACTCCAAGAGTTAGTATTTATGCTTGATAGTGGGTTCATGCCTCGAGTAATCTGGGGAAGTGACAGAAATCTCTAAGGTACTAGATGTGTTGTTGCTACTAGGGAGAAAACATCAATCCTTTGTTCATAGAACAATCGTATTGTTTACTTTACACGCAATGTGTAATGCAATTATCTGTTGCTTGCAACTTAATACTGGAGGGGGTTCAGATGATAACCTGAAGGTGGATTATTAGTCATAGATGCAGTTGGATTACGGTCTATGTATAATGTTGTAATGCCCAATCAAATCTCAAAGGAGTCAAGATGATTAGTATATGCATGTATGCTTTATCGATGTTTGTCAATTTCCCCGCTGTAATTTGTTCACCCAACATGTCATATATCTTAAGGACAGCCATCACTAGTGAACTATGGACCCCGGTCCTTTCTTTTACCATCAATCTACAATTGTTTACTGCTTTCTATTTACTTTCTGCAAACTATTACTTTCTTCTACACAATACGTCTAATCCTTTGTTTTCAGCAAAAACGGTGAGATTGACAACCTCACTGTAAGTTGGGGGCAAAGTTCTATGGTTGTGTTGTGTAGGTTTCCACGTTGCTGCTGGCACCCGTAGTGCGCCCTACCAAAGTCTAGCTAGCAACACCTTGGAGGTGTTTCCTTGCTCCTACTGGTTCGATAACCTTGGTTTCATAATTGAGGGACACTTACTGTTGTGCTCATCATACCTTCCTCTTGGGGTTCCCCAATGAGATCATTATTACACGAGTCAGCACACCATGCTGGTGATGATGGAGATCATGTCCGTGCTTTGGAGATGGGGATCAAAGGCACAAGAAGAAAGGCCATATCATGTCACATATTATGAATTGCCTCTGATGTTAATCCTTTTTGCATCTTGTATTGCTTAGATCGCGACGGTAGCATTATAAGATGATCCCTCTCACTAAATATCAAGTAATAAAGTGTTCTTATTTAGTAGGCACCATTTCTAAGACTCGTCGTTTCGAAGTATCTCGTGATGATCGGGTGTTATAGATTCTACGTGTGCATACAACGGGTGCAAGCCAGATTTGCACATGCAGATACTAAGGTTAACCTTGACGAGCCTAGCATGTACAGACATGGTCTCGGAATACGGAATACCGAAAGGTATAGCATGAGTCATTTGAATGATATGATGAACATGTTGATTGTCCGCCTTTGAAACTATATCTTCTCTCGTGAAGATCAGACTTGGTGTAGTGGATTTGGTTCGTGCAATCACTAAGGCAACATGAGGGATGTTGTTTTGAGTGGGAGTTCACCTAGTTAATTTAATAATTAAATTTGAACTCAGTTGTCATGAACTTAATCTAAACTCTTTGCAAATATGTTATAGATCATGGCGACCCCTCCATCAAATTTAATGCGTTCCTAGAGAAAGAAAATATGAAAAACATTGGAAGCAACTTCACAGACTGGTTCTGTGGCTTGAGGATTATCCTCAGTGCTGGTCAGTTGACCTATGTGCTCGATGCACCGCTAGGTGACCCACCTGCAGAGGATGCTCCCGATGATGTTAAAAATGTTTTCCTCAATCGGAAGAATCACTACTCCATAGTTCAGTGTGCCATCCTGTACGGTTTAGAATCGGAGCTTCAAAAGCGCTTTGAGCACCATGACCCTTTTGATATTATGAATGATCTCAAAATGATATTTGAAACTCATGCGGCCGTGGAGAGCTATGAGTCCTCTGAGAAGTTCTTTAACTATAAGATGGATGAGGGCAGCTCCGTTAGCGAGCACGTGCTCAAAATTCTGGGCATGTGAACAAACTCCAAGATTTGGGAATAACGATTCCTAATGCGTTGGGGATTCATCGTGTCCTCCAATCACTGCCACCAAGTTACAAGAACTTTGTGATGAACTACAATATGCATTGCATGAACAAGACGTTGCCTGAACTCTTCTCGATGCTGAAAACTGCTGAAGTGGAGATTAAGAAAGAGCACCAAGTTTTGATGGTCAATAAGACCACAAATTTCAAGAAGCAGGGCAAGCCTAAGAACAAGAGCAACTTCAAGAAGGACGGCAAGAAAACTGCCGTGCCTAAGAAGCCCACGGCTGGCCCTCAACCTGAAACTGAGTGCTTTTACTGCAAAGGAAGTGGTCACTAGAAGCGCAATTGCCCCAAGTACCTAGCAGATCTAAAGAACGACAACATCAAGAAGAAAGGTATATTTGATATACATGTTATTGATGTGTATCTTACTAGCAATCGTAGTAGTGCCTGGGTATTTGATACTGGTTCGATTGCTCATATTTGTAACCTGAAATAGGAGCTGCGGAATAAACGAAGACTAGCAAGAGACGAGGTGACGATGCGTGTTGGAAATGGCTCCAAGATTGATGTGATCGCTATCAGCACGCTCCCTCTTCATCTACCTTCGGGATTAGTTTTAAATTTGAATAATTGTTATTTGGTGCGTGAGTTAAGCATGAACATTATATCTGGATCTTGTTTATTGCGAGACGGTTATTCGTTTAAGTCAGAAAATAAAGGTTGTTCAATTTATATGAGTAATATCCTTTATGGTCATGCGCATGAGATGCATGGTTTATTCTTGTTAAATTTGAATCTCGATGGTTTATTCACAACATAGATGCTAAACGAATAAAACTGAATGATAATTCCACATACATGTGGCACTGTCGTCTTGGTCATATTGGAGTGAAACGCATGAAGAAACTCCATGCCGATGGACTTCTTGAATCACTTGAAAGATGCGAAGCATGTCTAATAGGAAAAATGACTAAGACTCCATTCTCCGGGATAATGGAGCGAGCTACAGACTTATTGGAAATAGTACAAACCGATGTGTGCGGTCCAATAAGTGTAGCATCACGCGGTGGATATCATTATGTTCTTACTTTCACACATGATTTGAGTAGATATGAGTATATCTACTTTATGAAACATAAATCTGAAACTTTCGAGAAGTTTAAGGAATTCCAAAGTGAAGTAGAAAATCAGCGTAACAAGTAGATTAAGTTTTTCCGCTCTGATCGTGGAGGTGAATATCTGAGTTACACGCTTGGCATGCATTTAAAGAAATGCAGAATACTTTCACAATTGACACTGCCGAGAACACCACAGCGCAATGGTGTGTCCGAACGTCGTAATCGAACTCTCTTAGATATGGTTCGGTCTATGATGTCTCTTACAGATTTACCGTTATCATTTTGGGGTTATGCATTAGAGACAGCTGCATTCACTTTAAATAGGGCAACATCTAAATCTGTTGAAATGACACCGTACGGATTGTGGTTTGCTAAGACACCTAAGTTGTCGTTCCTTAAAGTTTGGGGCTGCAAAGCTTATGTAAAGAAGTTACAACCCGATAAGATTGAACCCAAAGTGAAAAAATGTGTCTTCATAGGATACCCTAAAGAAACAATTGGGTATATCTTCTATCACAGATCCGAAGGCAAAGTTTTCGTTGCCAAGAATGGATCCTTTCTTGAAAAGGTGTTTCTCTCAAAAGAAGTGACCGGAAGGAAAGTACAACTCGACAAGGTTGTTGAGCCTTCTCTCGGATTTGAGAGTAGCGTAGCACCAGAAGATGTTTTGGTGTCGCCTGCACCAATAAGAGAGGAAGCTAATGATGATGATCATGAAACTTAGAACAAAGTTGCTGTTGAACCTAGCAGGTCGACAAGGGTTCGTACCACTCCTGATTGGTATGACCCTGTCTTGAATGTCATGTTGGTGGACAACAGCGATGACCCTGCGACGTATGGGGAAGCAATGATGAGCCCATATTCCAACAAATGGCAAGAAGCCATGAAATCTGAAATTGGATCCATGTACGAAAACCAAGTATGGACTCTGGTGGGCCTACCTGATGGCCGCAAGGCTGTCGAGAACAAATGGATTTTCAAAAATAAAACAGATGCTAATGGTAATGTTATTGTCTATAAAGCTCGATTTGTCGCGAAAGGGTTTCGACAAATTCAAGGAGTTTACTACAATGAGACTTTCTCACCGGTAGCGAAGCTAAAGTCTGTGAGGATTTTGTTAGCAATCGCTGCATTTTTCGATTATGAAATTTGGGAGATGGATGTCAAAACGGCGTTCCTTAATGGTGACATTGAGGAAGAGTTGTATATGGTACAACCCAAGGGTTTTGTCGATCCTAAAGATGCTGACAAGGTTTGCAAACTTCAGCGGTCCATTTATGGACTGAAGCAAGCATCCCGGAGCTGGAATCAACATTTTGATAAGGTGGATGAGAGCTCTGTAGCACTCCTTGTATTATATGTGGATGATATTTACAAGATTTTGGAGAACCTTGTATTTATACAAACTTTTGGAGAACCTTGTCTTTACACAAACTTTTGGAGAACCTTGTATTTACAAGAAAGTGAGTGAGAGCTCTATCATGTATGCCATGTTGTGTATGAGATCGGATATAGCACATGCTGTTAGTTTGACCAGCAAAAATCAAAGTGATCCTAGAATGGAACACTGGACAGCGGTCAAAAATATCCTAAAGTGCCTGAAAAGGACTAAGGATATGGTTCTTTCTTATGGAGGTGACGAAGAGCTCGTTGTAAATAGTTACACCTATGCTAGTTGGAACACCGATCCGGATGACTCAAAGTCACACTCTGGATATGTATTTATTTTGAATGGTGCAGCACTGAGCTGGAGGAGTGCCAAGCAAAGCGTTGTGGCAAAATCTTCAACTAAATCAGAATACATAGCTGCTTCGGAGGCTGCAAAAGAAGCGATATGGATGAAGGAGTTCATTACTGAGCTTGGTGTGATTCCTAGTGCGTTGGACCTGATGACCATCTATCGTGACAACATGGGTGCCATAGATAATGCACATGAGCCAAGGTCACACAAGAAGCTGAAGCACATCAAGCTATGTTTTCATGCTATTTGCGAGTATGTCCAAGATGATGACATAAAGATTTGCAAAGTGATGCACTCGACGATCGACGTAGAGCTCGTTGGGAACCCCAAGAGGAAGGTATGATGAGCACAGCAGAAAGTTTTCCCTCAATTATGAAACCAAGGTTTAATCGAACCAGTAGGAGCAAGGAAACACCCCAAAGGTGTTACTAGCTGAGCTTTGGCAGGGCGCACTACCGGTGCTAGTAGCAACGTGGAGACCTGCACAACACAACCACAGAACTTTGTCCCCAGCTTGCGATGAGGTTGTCAATCTCACCGTGTTTTGCGGAAAACAAAGGATTAAACGTATCGAATGGAAAGAAATAAAAGTTTGCAGAAAGTAAACACAAAGAAGTAAACAATTGTAGATTGTATGTAAAGTAAAAGGACCAGGATCCATAGTTCACTAGAGGTGGCTCTCCTTAGATAGATAACATGCTAGGTGAACAAATTACAGCGGGGCAATTGACAAACACCGAGAAAGCAATATATGCATATACTAATCATCTTGACTCCTTTGAGACTTGATTGGGCATTACAACATAACATAGACCGCCATCCAACTGCATCTATGACTAATAATCCACCTTCAGGTTATCATCCGAACCCCCTCTAGTATTAAGTTGCAAGCAACAAACTATTGCTTTACGAACTGCGTGTAAAGTAAACAATACAATTGTTCTATGAACAAAGGATCGTTGTTTTCTCCCTAGTAGCAACGACACATCTAGTACCTTAGAGATTTCTGTCACTTCCCCAGATTACCAGAGGCATGAACCCACTATCGAGGATAAATACTAACTCTTGGAGTTGCTAGCATCTACTTGGCCAAGATAGCTACTAACAACGGAAAGCATGCAAGATCTCAAATAACAAAGAAATGATAGAATCAATAATCAATCTGAAATAGCATCTCAATATCCATCGGATCCCTGCAAACACAACATGTATGAATTACAAATAGATGATCTTGATCATGAACGGAGCTCACAAGATCTAAACATGAAAGCACAAAGGAGGAGAAACCAGCCATCTAGCTACTACATGGATCCGTAGTCCAAGGATGAACTACTCACGCATCACACCGAAGGCTTGCATGGTGATGAAGAAAGCCTCCAGGGTGAATTCCCCTCTCCGGCAGGGTGCCGGGAAGAGCTTGAGATCCCCCCGATCTAGGGACAGAGACGACGGCGGCTACAGACTCTTTCGTGAATTTTTGATCGGGTACTTAGGGTTTTCGTCCCGAGGGCAACTTATACGCGGAAGGAGAGGCCGGGGGGGTGCTGGGGTCGGCCAGACCACCCCCTGGCGCGGGCCAAGCCTAGCCACGCGGCCAGGTGCTGTGGCCGGCCCTTGGCCCCTCTCCGTCTCGTATTCTGGCACTTGATCCCTTCCGGAAAAATAGGCACTTTGGCTTTCGTCCCGTCCAATTCCGAGAATATTCATTTTCTGACTTTCCTGGAACCAAAAACAGTAGAAAACAGGCAGCTGGCACTATGGCTCTTGTTAATAGGTTAGTCCAAGAAATCATATGAAAAGTACTCCAAAGTTGGAACAAAACACAAGAAAGTGGATAAAACTAAGCATGGAACATCAAAAATTATAGATACATTTGCAATGTATCAACATCCCCAAGCTTAACTCCTGCTCGTCCTCGAGTAGGTAAGTGATAAAAAGAAAGAATAATTTTTGAGGTGACATGCACCATCAAAGACTTGATCAGAGTATTTGCAAAACATTCAAAGCTGGGACCATAGTACTTCAATCATAACATGAAAGACAAAGTTCTAGAAATAAGCAAAGAGACTATGATGCAACATGAAAAGGTACAAACAAAAGATTCATGAATAACATGCTTTGCATGACGTTTGTTTGTTTCACATAAAGAAAACATAGCATGAAAGTATTCAGCTTGTCCCTCATTAGAGTAGCAAATATAAATGCATAGGACACCTTCAAAGTTCATAAGAGTGACTAGATACAATAGTTTAAAACAAGCAGTAATATGTTATGCATCAATCAACTAGTCTTGGGACAATGCACATAGAACTAAGAATGGCCACTATGCTCTCAAAGTAGTGCATAAAGATAGAAGGTGGAGACTCAATATAATGGTGGAAGAAAGGCCTTTTGTAAAAGGAAGTAGGGATTCAAGTCTCATAAAGAGCTTCCAAAAATTATGGTACTTATAGCTTTCAGCTCTCATTGCCCCTATCATAAGCATCTTTAAGGTGATTAAGGTTAAAGTGACACAACTAAGAGGATATGCTTGACAAGTTATAAACCGAAATCTCATGCCCCTTACTTACGAAGACCGATCCTCATGCTACTCAACTTTAGTCACGAGTAAGCTCTTGCCATTGTAAGTATATGTGTATCATTAAGAACCGCCAACGTGGTACCCCTTGCACATGATACGGGAGCTTTCCCATAATCAAAATGACAAAGCAAGCAGACAATGAGCATCTCAGCGATCTTTTTATTTGCTATTTGCATAGGTTTTTATTGAGGATGCTTCGTAGAGTGCTCATTATGGTGATGCTGCAAGTTTCCACCATGATTAGGCATGGCTTAGGCTAGCGGCCCAGGCGTTTCTCTAACACACATACAAACTCCATGATCTTACAAGTTCCACTTTTATTTCACACCACCGGGATCCATAAGCAAAAGATCATAATATCAACGGGGTACAAAGTACAAGTGCAATGTTGAAAGCGTTCCCCATCAAACATGGTTCTGCTAATTTCAACTTATAAAGCGCAAGCATATACACAACAAAGAAGGACCCAATGGTTCAAGTTTATTAGAGGCAATAAAGTAAAGTGTGCCATCAAGTTCGTGAGAGCTTTAATCACTAGTTTTCTCATAACAAGTGGAAGGTAAACAAAAGCATGAATATACTTGGAATAGCATAAGCTAGTAGGTAGGTATGGTGGACTCTTTGGAATAACTTGGTTTAGGGAGTTGGATGCATGAGTGGAACTCATACTTGGTTGTGGAGCCTAGCAAAAGACTGGGAGCGACAAACTAAGAGAGCAATAATGGCCATAATCATGCAGAGCGACAAAACATCATTGATCAAAGCATAAAGTGATACTACAAGTTGAAAACTAAAGGATCATAAAGGCTATGGTGACTTTGGATAGTCATAACATGGTGTGAGCACGTGCCAAGTCAACCCAAATAAAGCATCAAAAGAGAATACCACTATACTATGTTTTAATATGCTAAAACAACGCATGATTCATCCAAGGCACATTAAGCAATCTCAAATATTTATAACAAGTCATGCTACAGCAAAGAATACTAAGCATAAAGCCAAAACAATATCAAGCATGGCATGACAAAGCATTGTCACAGTCAAAAACGAGCTCTTTTTACCACATAAGCATGAACTTTCCTACTCTTTTCCAAACCAAACCAAACTATTTGCAAACCAAAGTGTGAAAGAGGGGGTCCAACCAATTTATTCAGAAAACTAAGAAAACAAAAGCAAACTAAAACCAAAATGAAAATGAAAAAGAAGACGCTCCAAGAAAAACACAACTGTGCATGAAACAATAAAAATAAAGCGTTTGGAAGAAACCTGGACTTTTATTGATGAAGAAGGGGATGCCTTGGGCATCCCCAAGCTTTGACGCGTGTACTTCTTGGATATTTCTTGGGGTGACACGCGTGGCATCCCCAAGCTTGAGCTTTAGTCCATCCTTCATCTTATTACTCATCCCTTCCATACACCTGAAATTTTTTCCTTCATACAAAACTTCACACAATCTTATTAGCAACATTAGTGCACTTAAGATAAATAAGTATCAAGGTTCAGTTCTAACACCAAATAAACTTCCATTAGAACACTATCTACTGTAGCACTTCCCTCAAAAATCTCAATTTCCCAAAGGAACTCAAGAAGGAACTAACAAGAAGCAAATGCAGAAAATGGCAGAAATCTGTCAAAACAGACCAGCAGGTAAAGACGAATTTTTTCGAAGACCTTCTGTTGCTCAAATCACAAAGTGTTGAACTAACGGAAGTTAGATAACAACCTGGGGCAGAATCACAAAAACTTACAGCTCAATCCGATGTACAGAGCTCTCTCAGGAATTTTTACGGTGAATCACAGAAATCTGTTTCGGGACAGCAACTTTCCCAATCATTACTTCACTCTCATTAGAGGTTACCCTTGGCACAAAAAGCAAATAAAAAGGATAAGGAGAGGTTATTACAGAGGTAATAACTTTCAAGACTCATCTAAAACTCTTGGGTTATCTCCCAACAAGTACTTTTCTTTAATGCCTTTAAGTTAGGCATAAGAACCAACGAAAAAATCAAGTGTTCTCAAATGAAGAAGCATTAAGATCAATACCAAAAATATTTTCAACAAGGCAAGGTATATCATCCAAATAAGTTCGAGAGGATCCTCTCTCAATTCTCTTGGGTTCACTATTCTCATCAAAAGGGTTTGCAGGAACAATCCAATCAAGATTCTTTTCTATGGCATCATGTATTGCTACTAGTTTAAAGGGTATTGGTATCTTAGGTTCCTCCCCATTAGGTTTGGTTTTGTTCATCTTTTCTCGTGTACCATCAACATCTACACATGAGCCTAGCATATTGAAACGTTCAGAAACTTTTCTAGCTTCCTTGGCAACATCATAGAACTCCTTAAACACAGTTTCTAGAATAAAATCCCTCTTTTCAGGATCCTCAATTTCTTTAAGCTTAAGAAACATTACTTGCATTAAGGGGTTGAGGTTAAAAAACCTAGCTTATAACATGTGAACTAAAGAAACTGCAGCAATCTCATAGTTTGGAGTAAGTTCTACGAGGGACCTATCCTCAGTATCCTCATGCTTACTAACATGATTAAAGAATTCTTCAATGTTATCTTTCCCAATTATAGAACCACTACCAATTGGAAGGTCTTTCAGGGTGAATGTAGGGATCAACATGGTGAGCTAAGGGAGAAGTGACAACTAAGGGAGACTTAATTTTTGTGTGTTTTTGATAAAGAAAGCAAACAAGTAAAACTAATTTTTTTGTGTTTTTGAAGAACAAAACAAGCAAACAAAGCAAAAAAGAAAACTAAGCAAAACAAAAACAACAAAGTAAAGAGATTGGTTATGAGGGACTCCCCTTGTGAAGATGTTCTTGACTCCCCGGCAACGGCGCCAGAAAAGATCTGGTGCGTAGTTGACGTGGGAGCTTCTTCTTGTTCTTCGTTCCCCGGCAACGGCGCCAGAAAAGATCTTGATGCACTCGACGATCGACGTAGAGCTCGTTGGGAACCCCAAGAGGAAGGTATGATGAGCACAGCAGAAAGTTTTCCCTCGATTATGAAACCAAGGTTTAATCGAACCAGTAGGAGCAAGGAAACACCCCAAAGGTGTTACTAGCTGAGCTTTGGCAGGGCACACTACCGGTGCTAGTAGCAACGTGGAGACCTGCACAACACAACCACAGAACTTTGTCCCCAACTTGCGATGAGGTTGTCAATCTCACCGTGTTTTGCTAAAAACAAAGGATTAAACGTATCGAATGGAAAGAAGTAAAAGTTTGCAGAAAGTAAACACAAAGAAGTAAACAGTTGTAGATTGTATGTAAAGTAAAAGGACCGGGATCCATAGTTCACTAATGGTGGCTCTCCTTAGATAGATAACATGCTGGGTGAACAAATTATAGCGGGGCAATTGACAAACACCGAGAAAGCAATATATGCATATACTAATCATCTTGACTCCTTTGAGACTTGATTGGGCATTACAACATAATACATAGACCGCCATCCAACTGCATCTATGACTAATAATCCACCTTCAGGTTATCATCCGAACCCCCTCCAGTATTAAGTTGCAAGCAACAGATTATTGCTTTAGGAACTGCGTGTAAAGTAAACAATACAATTGTTCTATGAACAAAGGATCGTTGTTTTCTCCCTAGTAGCAACAGCACATCTAGTACCTTAGAGATTTCTGTCACTTCCCCAGATTACCAGAGGCATGAATCCACTATCGAGCATAAATACTAACTCTTGGAGTTGCTAGCATCTACTTGGCCAAGATAGCTACTAACAACGGAAAGCATGCAAGATATCAAATAACAAAGACATGATAGAATCAATAATCAATCTGAAATAGCATCTCAATATCCATCGGATCCCCGCAAACACAACATGTATGAATTACAAATAGATGATCTTGATCATGAACGGAGCTCACAAGATCTAAACATGAAAGCACAAAGGAGGAGAAACCAGCCATCTAGCTACTACATGGATCCGTAGTCCAAGGATGAACTACTCACGCATCACACCGGAGGCTTGCATGGTGATGAAGAAAGCCTCCAGGGTGAATTCCCCTCTCCGGCAGGGTGCTGGGAAGAGCTTCAGATCCCCCATCTAGGGACAGAGACGACGGCGGCTACAGACTCTTTCGTGGATTTTTGATCGGGTACTTAGGGTTTTCGTCATGAGGGCAACTTATAGGTGGAAGGAGAGGCCGAGGGGGTGCTGGGGTCGGCCAGACCACCCCCTGGCGCGAGCCAAGCCTGGCCGCGCGGCCAGGTGGTGTGGCCGGCCCCTGGCCCCTCTCCGTCTCGTATTCTGGCACTTGATCCCTTCCGGAAAAATAGGCACTTTGGCTTTTGTCCCATCCAATTCTGAGAATATTCATTTTTTGACTTTCCTGGAACCAAAAACAACAGAAAACAGGCAGCTGGCATTGTGGCTCTTGTTAATAGGTTAGTCCAAGAAATCATATGAAAAGTACTCCAAAGTTGGAACAAAACACAAGAAAGTGGATAAAACTAAGCATGGAACATCAAAAATTATAGATACATTTGCAATGTATCACAAAGTACACACAAATCTGAATGTGGCAGATCTGTTGACTAAACCTCTTCCTAGATCAAAACATGACCAACACCAGAACGCCATGGGTGTTAGGTATATTACCATGTAATCTAGATTATTAACTCTAGTGCAAGTGGGAGACTGTTGGAGATATGCCCAAGAGGCAATAATAAAGTGGTTATTATTATATTTGTATTTATGATAAATGTTTACATCCCATGCTATAATTGTATTAATAGGAAACACTATTATTTGTGTGTTTTGTAAACATAAAAGAGTCCCTAGTAAGCCTCTTATTGAACTAGCTTGTTGATTAATAGATGATCATGGTTTCCTGATCATGGACATTGGATGTTATTAATAACAAGATCATATCATGAGGGTAATGATGTGGTGGATACACACTCATAGTAAGAATAGCATAAGATCTAGTCATTAAGTTCGTTTTGCTACAAGCTTTCAAATACATAGTAAGCTAATCCTTCGACCATGAGATTATGTTAATCACCATCACCGGATGAGTGCTTTGATGACATCAAACGCCACTTCGTAACTGGGTGGTTATAAAGGTGGCATTAGGTATTTTGAAAGTATGTGTTGAAGCGCATGGATCAAGAATGAGATTTATCCATCCTAATGACGGATATATATACTCTAGGCCCTCTCGGTGGAATGTCATCCAATTGTCTTGCAAGCATGTGACTAGGTCACAAGGGATGTCATATCATGGTACAAGTAAAGAGTACTTATCAGTAATGAGGTAGAACTAGGTATGGAGATACTGATGATCAAACCTCGGATAAGTAGAGTATCGTGCGACAAAGGGAATCGGTATTGTATGTTAATGGTTCTTTCGATCACGAAGTCATCGTTGAATATGTGGGAGCCATTATGGATCTCTAGGTCCCACTGTTGGTTGTTGATCGGAGAGGTGTCTCGATCATGTTTGCATAGTTCGCGAACCATAGGGTGACACACTTAAGGTATGATGTTGTTTAAGTAGATATGGAATATGAGTTGGAGATCGAATGTTGTTCGGAGTCTCAGATTGGATCCAGGACATCACGAGGAGATCCAGAATGGTACGGAGAATAAGATTCATATAATGGAAGTCATTTTCTAGGGTTCGGAAAGTTCCGAAGTTTTGTTTGGAGCTTCTAGACGGGTTTGGAAGGTTTTCGAAGGTTCTATGGAGATAAACTTCAATCCCAAGAAAAGAGGGGATAAGACTTGGGGGAAGAAAACTTCCCCCCTCCCCATGCGCCGGCCCTAAGGGGAAGTGGTCCAAAGGGGGAACCCTAGGCCGCACCCCCTCTATATAAAGAGGGGAGGGGTGGGAGCCTCCCCCTTGCCCCTTCCACCCCAACGCTAGCCGCCACCCTCCTCCTCCTTCCTCCTACTCCAGCTTAGGTGAAGCCCTGCAGGATTTATCCTCCTCCACCACCATCACATCAGCATGCTGCTGGGATTCCGAGGGGATCTACTACCTCTCCTGCCTGCTGGAACATGGAGAGGAAGGCCTTCATCGACTCCGTACGTGTGACCGAGAGCGGAAGCGCTGCCGGAACACGGCACCGGAAGGATCGCCAACGCGATCTTGAGATCGGCAAGTGATCGACTACATCAACCACGACATCCGATATCGTTAAAAGCTTTGGATCTTCAAGGGTTAGTTCTCATCTATCTCATTGCACTTATCTCGTAGATTAGATATTGACTTTTCCATAGAGTGGATCTTGGTTTTGTTCGTTCTTGCGGTAGAATGTTTTATTTTCCCTACTACGACCCTACACAAACGGCTTCGAACGGTGTTCTCTGCAGCAGCGGGAGGCATGGCTGCTCCACGACGCCGGATACCCGACACCGCCGGACTTCTAGTGTCCACCGACCTAGAAGCTCAGCGCGGGCGGCGTGCTCATGCCGGCCTCCGAAGAGATCGTCGAGGAGATCCAGGCGGTCATCACCAGAATGGATGATCCGGAGCTCGCCGAAGACCCCTGCAAACTTGTCTACTAGGAGAACTTCTTCGTCGAGCGTCGAAACCAAGATTTGGCCACCCACGACGGAGGAGGCCCGCCGCCGAAGTAGCACAACGCCGCAGGACGGTGTCTGTGATTTAGCGCGCCAGGCCGCACACTGGCGGCCGTCCTCGAGCACATCACCGCCGGGGATCGCCCTAAACTAGGCTATCCTCTGCGGTCGCCGCCGACAGCCGCATGGCGTCTGGCGACCACATGGATGCCGAGGAGGATGGGCGGCCTCTCATCGTCGTCCTCGGCCTCGGCATCGCGTTCATCTAGCTCGACACCGGCCTTGTCGTCGCGCCCCACGGTGCTCCTCCCGGTGAAGCGGATGGCAGAGTCGCATGCGCGTTCGCTGGCGCGGACAAGGTCAAGCTGCATCGTCATCAATGAGCTGCGTGCGCCGTAGCCGCCGGTCGGCCACCTTCGGCTGTCGAGGACGAGGCAACACACGTCGAAGACGGAGCCGACGGACTAGGCCATCCCTGTTGACGAGGACGAGTTCGTCCTCAAAATGGCGATTGAACGCTCGCAGAACAACGTGCCGCCGATGCCGTCTCCCAACGCGTACGCCTGGTCCAGGGCAGACTCGGAGCAGGACAAGGCCGAGCGCATCTGGTGCCTGCACGAGCAGGCGGAGTGCCAGGTCGCGCTCGGCACTCGCCGGCATCGCGCCTACCAGGGAGCGCCACTCATTGTCCTCGACGACGACGAAGACGAGGCCGGGCCCTCATCGCAGCCGTGGCACTGCGACGACGCCGGCCAAGGCAGGTCTCGTCCCCCGCAGCCGCCCAGCGACGACGAGAGCGCACAGGACGGTGACTACACGTTGTTCTATCGCCACTTCGGCATGTGAACGGCGCGCCCGACATCATCGGCATCGACATCAACATCGCCTAGTAGTTATTTCTATGTCTTTTTAAGTTCTGATTTTGACATGATATGTACGAACTTGTCTATATTACAATGAAATCACCTATATTCGTTCGAATTTCGTCATGTTTATCTAAATTTTACGCGAGAACTCGACCTGAAAGCGCGAGTGAAAATTGACCGATTTCGGACCGAATGTTATATCGGAATTGTGTCCGGTACGCGGAACACGATTGGAGTTGCTCTAACAATATCTTGTATTCAGGTCCACTTTATTTTTAACGCGTGATTTGTGCGCATGGTCGAGATGTGTATTTTTTTTTGCAGGAAGTGTGTCAGTGTGTGTTGTACGTCACGTATGGTCGGCTCGGCTCAAACTTGATTCCAAACTAAAAAGCCGATGATCCGCAGCGGCTCATGAATACTGTTCACCAACAGTTGGACACCACTGCATAAACCACGGCTGGACTCGAAACTAACCAAGCGCAACACACACCCTTTTCCCTTCCCGGTGGACCCACTAATAACGCGACCCCACACGTCATTGGACGACACCTGCCACAAAACGCGTACCGACGCCTCCCGACCCGCCAAAGCCTATATATACGCGCTCCCTATCTCCAGCCGTAGTTAAAACGAGATCCCCCTCTCGTCTCCTTGGCGAACTCTCTCCTCCCACCTCCCGTCCCCTCTCCTCTCTCCCCGCAGATTCCCCTTCCCTCTCCGGGAACATCTCTTCAGGGTTTCGTCCTCGAAACCTGTCCAGGGTTCGCCCGCGAGTGCATGGCAGTGAGCCTCCTGGCCAATGACGTGTCGGACCTCTGCATCGGCAAGCCGGCCGTGAGGGCCCTCCCGCTCTCCGCGGCCGCCGGCGACCTCGCCGCCACGGTACGCAAGGGGCCCCGCGCCGCCGCAGCCGCCTGCATCGCCGTCGGCCCAGCGCGCGGCGCCGTCGTCGGACGGGCGGGACTCGCCGACGTCCTCTGCCTCCTCTGCTCCTCCCCGGACGCGCTCGCGCGGCCCGCCGCAGCGCTCGCAAGGCCCGTCTCCGCGCTCCTGCCCAAGGACGGCGCCGGAGAGGTGCGACGCGTAGATCCCCGTTCGAGGTATGAACCGTTTCCCCCTCTTGGCCCCCGCCGCTTTACTTTATTGTTAGTAGTATTAATTTCTTCTGTGGAAACGACGCGCTTTTGGTCTTGGCCATGACCTGTTCAAGATTGGAGTTTTGCCGAGCTGGGACAAACAAAGCTGCAAAACGACACGGTTAAAGTCATCAAAATCCTAACGAAAACTGTCTGTTTCGAGGCAAATAATAACCTACTAGTAATTCTCACTAATTTTTTTAAGTATTTTGGTGCTCTAGATATGCCATGTTTCTCTCCCCATTGGAGTAATAAAAAAGAAGAGGAAAGTTGTTTCAGGAGGAGGGTAGTAGTGGGTGGTAATGAAAAAGAAGAGGAAAGTTGTTTCAGTAGGATATAATGTGCCGATTCCGCTCGAATTACGTGGAGAATTTGGTCTCCGATTGGAATATGCGAGGCGATTCGAACGAGTGGCTGGTATCCGGTAAAGAAAAAGGGGACGCTTCGGGTCAAGATCGTCCGACTCATCATGGACGATCCTGTGGCGCCGATCCGCGTGGCTTCATGTGCCGATTGCGACATCCACCCATGTCTCCGTGCGAGATTCACGCTAGGGTCCGTCGCTTCCAAGGAGATTTTTTCTGACCTACATGTGGTTCAGAAATTTTCCCCTTTCCTGAGACAAAAAAGGGCATCTGTTTTTAAGGATGTTTGATTCATGTCTGCCGGAGCGGAACGTGCTTATTAGGCTGCCGTTTGGCGTTAGAGATCTGAAAAAACGACGACCCTTTCTTAATCATCTAGTCTGTGTAGTACATTTATTTAGTTTTGTTCGGTTTTGCTGATCAATGTCACTGACCTGTTGTGCAGTGTCTTGGAAGCGCTTGATGCCATCTTGAGTGGCGCGCAGGTGCTCGCCGTCCCGCTCCGCAATGGCGGCCGCAAGAAGCTGCTCGCCGGCGTCACGAGCGACTTCTGCTGGCTCACACAGGAGGACCTTGTCCGCTACTTCCTCAACTCCATCTCCCTCTTCTACCATGTCGCTGCCCGCTCCGTCTCCTCACTTGGCCTCGTCCGCCCTGACTTCCTGTCGGTGCGCCCGGACGAGGCAGCTCTCTCCGCCGTGCCCCTCATCCGCTGCGCCATTGCTGCGGAGACCGCGGTCGCCGTGGTCAGCGCCGACGGCCACCTTGTTGGTGAGATCTCCACCGCACACCTCGCGGCCTGTGATGAGACGGCGGCCGCTGCCATCGCCACGCTCTCGGCGGCGGACCTCATGGCGTACATCGACTACTTTGGCTCGCCGCCCGAGCACATCCTGCGTGCCATCAAGACCGGGCTCAAGGCCAAGGGCCTGGACGCCATGCTTGAGCTGATGGAGGATGAGACGATGACCTCGTTCTCCCTCTCCTCCTCGTCGTCAGATGAGGACACCGGCCGGGCGCACCTGAGACGTCCTTCGTCAGGTAGCTTTGGGCGCCGGTCGACCGAGGAGCCCGTGGTGTGCAGCCCCGCGAGCTCGCTGGTGGCCGTCATGGTGCAGGCGCTCGCGCACCGGGTGAGCTACTTGTGGGTCCTTGATGAGGAGGACGACTGCCGGCTCGCCGGGATCGTCACGTTTGCTGACATCCTCAGGTTGTTCCGTGAACAGCTTCAGTGAGAAAAAAAGCTTTGGGAGTTTTTGCCCTGAACTCCGGAGAGGATTTGCTGTTGAATTGCGCCTACCCTAGTTCGTTTGTCGTAAATGTGATGAAGATGAACTGCTTTTGATTCGTTCTTTGTTGAGACATGTTTTGGTATGCTGTTGTTTTTGCCAATAATGAACATCAAGACTTTCTTGTGCTTTCATAATAAAGCAGCATTGTGCATTTGATGCTGCAGTATAATACTGTTCCTCAGCTTATGATGACGTAGAAATTACCACTAGTACTCATTCATTTTTTGTGTCCGATTATACATAGGACAACAAGCAGTACCATGTCCTGAACCCATGACTAGCAGGTAGAGCCGGAGCATGAGTGCAAAGGCATCTTGTGTGCAAACTAAAGTAGAATCTGCCGTAGAATCTCATCTCAAAAAATAAGTAGAATCTGCACCAAGACTTTTGCCACTGCAGGTGATGCAGTCTTGCATTCCATTTATCATACCAGTATATAATGTGGAATTCCGTCCGTTCCAAAATACTTGATGTGCCTTTCTGAACTTATGTCATTGAGCCAAGCCTCAGAAGGATTCTTTATTTTTGATTAAAGGGGCGACATGACCCGCAATTTCATTACGAGTTATGATGTTACATCGCCAGCATTCAAGGATCAGTTCTAGAAATAACTTGTACTCTCTACAACCAGAACGCCAAAGCGAAAACTACAGCAAAAAGCTTAAACATCAACTACCAAAAATACTTAAGGAGACTCTTTCTCCAGGAAGAGAACAGCAAGAAGGAAGACACATCTGTAGTTGGACAACAGGGTATAATCCACAAACATCGTAGTTGAACTCTCAAGTGCATTCCCCGGGAATGAACTGTCACAGGCAGCCATCCGTGTCTTCTCCCAAACACATTGCTCGCTATCTTCCTGAGATGTTCAGACACCAGCCGCACGATATCGCTGACCTTTCTTTTGTGAAGAATGTTCCATTCGTCCAGCAGACAACACAAAGAAAAAACAACATCAGTCGGATTATTAGGCATTTTCCTTTGAAAACAAGCGGCATTTCTTGTTTCCCACAGGTTCCAAAGTAAAGCAGCCGAACCCAACATAACTATACTCTATCTCTATCAGAAAATTTAGTAATCCAATTCTAACAAAGATCATACAAATTCTCAGGTTTGGAATCAATACACAGAGCACATCCAACAACACTCCAGTTATACTTTGCTAAAGGACATTAAAAAAATTTGTTAAGATTCTCTATCACCATAGAACTCACAGAAAGTACTACCTTTCAAACCCTTTCTTTGACAGATTGTCTTTTGTCAAAATTTTGTTTTTGCTCAACGGCCAATTAAAAGCTTTGGTTCGTAAAGGCAACTGCAGCCTCCAAATCAACTTGTAAGGAAAAAGAACCCTCCTAGCTACCAAATAAGTATATATTGACTTCACAGAAAAAGTTCCAGACTTAGTTAACAGCCAACTAACTCTATCAGATTTGTCAGTCAAAGTAATTTGAAGGCACATCTGTAGCAGCCTGTTCCACATATCCAGAGTCTCATCCGGCAGATACCTCCTAAACCTCATGCAGTTAAAAATTTGTCGATAAACCTTGGCCACAGTAATATTCTAAGAGAAAGTTAACTTAGTACAACCTGGGGAAAACCACATTCAGGGGTTTGTCTCCAACCCAAACGTCCTCCCAAAATCTAGTCTTGCAACCATCCCTGAAAAACCCTTTTACAACAGCTATACAAGATGTCTTTCACTTCCATCAGGCCAGACCAGAAGTGTGAGCAGCCAAGATACTTTCTATGTTGTGTAAGAGTACCATTTTGAAGATATTCAAACCCTGAAATCCTCTACCAGTTGGCATCCTCCTTTTCTAAACGCCACAACCATTTACAAAGTAAACTAACATTTTTATCCAAGTTAGTGATGCCTAGCCCTCCCTGATCCCTTGGTTGGCAAACGTCAAACAACTTTACAACGCGTGATACTTCCAAACCCCTTCTTTTTCTTGCCACAACACCCTAGCCCTAAAGAAATCAAAACGTTTCAATACACCTTTGGGAACTCTAAAAAAGAAAGCATATATCCCGGCATATTACTCAAACATGCCACGTATGCTGGTTTCCAATCTATTCTACTCAAGCGTTTGTAATTTAACGGCATACCTAGATAATTAAAATGAATATTTCCCACTCTGGAAGCGAATATATGAGCATATTCCTCTTGCTTCTCGATAGCAGTACCAACACAAAAAACTCCGCTCTTCAAGAAATTAGTTTTTAAACCAGTTAAATGCTCAAATGTACACAAGATAATCTTTAAATTCCTAGCATTTTCTAAATTATCTTCAAATGCAAAAATAGTATCATCGGCATATTGTAAAAGGGATACCCCCCCCCCCCCCCCCCACACATACAACTTAGGAATAAGGCCAGTAATAAAACATTGTTCTTGCGCTCTTGCGCTCTTCCAACCAGGGTTGCAAGAACATGAGCAGAAGTGTTAAAAAGAATAGGGGAGTAAGGTTCTCCCTGTCTTAACCCCTTCCTATTCTGAAAGAAAGGACCAATAATGTCATTTATCATGACATTTACTCTACCCCTTGAACAAGCTTCTTAGTCAACTCAACAAACTAACTTGGAAAACCTTTCATTTCCAACACTGAGAACATAAAATTTCAGTTTATTTTATCATATGCTTTTTTGAAATCGACCTTAAAGAGTACTCCAGATTTTCTTTTATTATGAATATAGTGCATAGTCTCATGAAGTACTACGACACTGTCAAGACTGAATCTCCCTTTAATAAAGGAAGATTGCATTTTCGAGACTACTTCACCTGTGACCGCAATAGCTCTATTATTCATAAATTTTGTCAAAATCTTGAAGAGAACATTTAAAAGACATATAGGCCTAAACATCTGAATCTTATCTGCACCCATACTCTTTGGAATTAGGATAATAGTACCATAGTTTAATCTAGATATATCCATCTTATTGTCAAAAAAAATCCCGAAACAAATTGAACAAATAAGAAGAGCCCCCAAAACTTTGGTAAAACTCTGTAGGAAAGCCATCCGGCCAGCAGCTTTGTTTAATTTCATAGAAACACTGATGTTTTGATCTCTTCAAAGGTAACCTAGCAGCTAACTTTTCTTGAGAATCAAGGGATAGTACAGATTGAACTGGTCAGGCCAATGAAACAGGAAACGAAATAGCAGGTCCAAACAAACTTTTATAAAAGTTAGTAGCATACTTGAACAAGTTAACATCTCCTTGGATCAAACCTTCATCTTGGATAAAACGAAAAGTCCTATTCTTTCTTTTTTGACCACTCTCCTTAGACATGAAATACTTAGTATTCATGTTCCTCTCTAATATCTCTCTCCCTAGCTCTATGTCTCCATTTAATCTCTTCTCTCAAAAGAACATTCAGCTGTTTTTGTAAAGAACTCCTAAGTTCATAGTTAGCTGCAGACAAGCCAACAAACTCACTATTTATATCTATTATATCTAACTGATCTGAAATCCCTTCTCTTTCTTTTCTATGTTTTTCTTCAATATTTAAGTTCGACCCTTTCAAATTTCTTCTAAGAAATGTCATCCTTTATCGCCAAATATCAATACGACTACTACCTTTATAAACCCTTCACAAACTTTGTATACAACTCAATTAAGATCTTCTCTATTGAACCAACATAATTCAAAACGTAATTGTTTAAAAGGGACTGGCACTTTGTCCCCAGAATCAACAGTCAAGGTTGCATGGCCAGAAACCCCTCGAACCAGGGTTTGACAGTAACAAGATGGAATTGTTGCTCCCAAGCAGTTTTTTTTCCGAAACAGAGACGTAGCTCCAGCTCCAGCCTCTGCATCGACAGATGCATGCGGCTCTTTATTAATTTTATTCAGCACTCAGTTTTACAAAATATTACATCATGGGTCGCCAGGGTTGAAACATGAATCGACCATCTAAAAAAGAGAGAAAACATGAAGCGACTCTGCACTAACATGTTAACCTATGATCAAAACACCAGCTGCACTGGCTATAAAAATCCCGTGCCACCTGTTCTAGCCGGTTGCACCCAGTAATCATATCTTGACGTTTGTCCATTGATTGGAGGAAAAACCACAAACGGATCCAGTGAGTAGCCAAAGGAATGACCTGCATAAAATAAGAGTGTTTGGCATTGTTAAATATATAACCATTCCGAATGTTCCATATGGCCCATAGCAAAGCACAAACTCCAACTCGGATATGTGCTTTTTCTTGTTTGTTGACCCTCGCTAACCAATTCCCAAACAAACTTGTTATGTTAGACGGAGGAGTAATACTAAAAGCCATATGAACCATGCGCCACATAAGTTTTGCTAGAGGACATGATATGAATACATGTTGTATTGATTCATCTTGGTCATAAAAACAACATTTTTTGCATCCCTGCCAATTCCTTTTTATTAAGTTGTCCTTTGTAAGCAAAGATTTTCGATGCAAGAACCACATAAAAATCCTTATCTTTAGTGGTACTTTTATTTTTCAAATATATTTTCGAAGATATTTAGTGTGGTCATTCATGTAATCTAAATACAATGACTTGACCATGAAAGTGCTAGACGTTGTCAATTTCCAGATAAAAGCATCTGGCTGTGAAGTTAACCGCACATGAATGAGTCGGCTACAAAGTTGAAGGCAACGCTGCCCTCGATGTCCCGTTAGAGTTTGCCTAAAACCTATGTTCAATGGCACTTGAGACATTACACTAGCGACATAAATTTGTTTTATTTGTGCTATGCTATAAAGGGAAGGGTATTGTTGGGATAAAGACTTGTCTCCTAACCATGTATCCTCCTAAAACCGTGTATCGTTACCATTACCAAGATTGAAATAGTCTCTATCAAAAAATTCATATTTTATTTTCATTAATCCTTTCCAAAAAGGGGAGTCTGTGGGCTTTGCCTTTACTTGAGACAAAGATTGGGAGTTAAGATATTTGTTTTGTATTAACTGCTGCCAAACATCTTGTTCGGTTAGGAGTTTAAAAAGCCACTTGGTTAAAAGACTTTTTTTTAATCTCTAGAACCTCCACTCCAAGACCCCCCCCCCCCCCCCCCCCCCGATCGTTGGGTCGACAAATGATGTTCCACCGAGGTAAGTCTATACTTTCTCTTGTGACCATCACTTTGCCAAAAAAATCTCGAATGAAAGAAATCCAACCTTTTCCTTACCCCTATGGGTATTTCAAAGAAGGATAACATAAACATTGGTAAGCTAGTTAAAACTGAATTAGTTAGTACCAATCTGTCTCCATGTGAGAGTAGTTTACCCACCCAACTAGCGAGTTTTCTCTCAAAACGATCCTCAATCGGCTTCCATTCTCCATTTCTCAATTTTCGGAAGTGAATTGGAATCCCCAAGTATCTAAATGGGGATGATCCAGCCTCACATCCGAAAAGATTGATATATTGATCTTCAACTTCTTTGGCTTTACCAAACTAGTAAACTTCACTCTTATGGAAGTTAATTTTCGACCCCAAAAGTTGTTCAAAAATAGACAAGATCAGCCTCATGTTTAGTGCTTTTTTCATGTCATTTTCTAAAAATATGATAGTATCATCGGCATACTGTAGAATGGATACCCCCATAAACTAAATGAGGTACAAGTCCCTCAACCTGGCCATCTTCTTTGCCCCTAGAAATTAAAATTGCTAACATGTCAGCAATTAGATTAAATGGTATGGACGATAGAGGGTCACCTTGTCTTAAACCGTTATGAGCTTGGAAATAATGACCTATGTCATCATTTACCTTAATACTGACCGTTCCCCGACAATCAAAATGTTCTATCCATTGCCACCATTTAGGATCGAATCCCTTCATGCGCATGACTTGTTGCAAGAAATACCACTTAACCTTATCATAAGCTTTTTCGAAATCTAATTTTAGCAACACACCATCCATTTTCTTCCTATGAAGTTCATGTATGGTTTCATGTAAGATAATCACCCCTTCGAGAATATGTCTCCCTGGCATAAACGCCGTCGGAGTTGGTCTAATAACTATATGGACTACCTTAGTAATATGATTAGTACCAACTTTAGTAAGAAAATTGAAGCTTACATTCAGAAGGCATATCGGCCGGTACTGCTGAATTTGAATGGTGTTTTCTTTTTTTGGAAGCAAGATGATAGTGCCATAATTAAGATGAAAGAGCAGTAACTCTCCACTCTGAAATTTTTCGAACATATTCATCAAATCATGTTTGATTATTTCCCAAGAAGTTTGGAAAAAACTCCGCAATAAAACCATCAGGTCTCGGGGCTTTATTTTTTCCATTTGCATAATAGCATCATACACCTCCTTATCTATGAAGTTTTGATGTAAGAATAGAATTCTCCTCATATGTTAACTGCGGTATATCCACGATTTCAGACTCTACCAAAGAGAAGTGATTCTGCCCCGGAGGCCCAAATAATCTCTTGTAGAAATCAGTGATATAATTTTTGATGTTTTCTTGGCCTATTATAGTTCCCTCCTCTTGATCAAGTTGAAAGATCTTCTTCCTCTTATGCTTTCCATTTGAAATAAGATGGAAATATTTGGTGTTATTGCCCCCTTCTTGAATGTGTTTAACCTTAGCATGCTGCGCCCATTTGGACTCCTCGTCCCAGCGCAATTTAGCCACTTGATCATTAGCATCTCTCAATAACTTTCTCTCATGGTCATTAAGAGGACCACTTTCAGCTTTAATGTCTAGACTATCTATCACATCTAGTAGACGATGTTTTTCTTTTTTATAAACATTACTTTGATTTCTTGCCCAAACTTTCAGAAAAATTCGAAGATGGCGAATCTTATTTTTTCATACGTCCATAGGACGGTTTCCATAACATACCGCTGCCCACTCACAAGCCACCATATCTAAAAATCCTTCTTGTCTTAGCCATGACAATTCAAAAGAGAAAGTGTGTTTATTACCCAGGTGAGCTTGTTCACCCGAGTCAATAAGTAAAGGGGTATGATCGGAGTCTGCCCTAGTCAAAGCCCGCACTGTTACTAAAGGGAATTTTTGCTCCCATGATACAGTAGCAAGAATTCTATCAAGTTTTTCGAAAGTGGGTACCTCTTTTCTATTAGCCCATGTGAACTGTCTGCCCGAAAGAACTAATTCTCATAGGTCCAGACTTTCAATAATCACATTAAAATTAAAAGTCCATCTAGCATTAAAGTTGTCGTTATTTTTTCCTCTTGTCTACGAATAATGTTGAAATCTCCACCCACCAGCATGGGTAAAGAATCATCCTCGAATATACGGACCAGCTCCGCTAAGAATTCACCTTTCTGGGCATCTTGAGCTGCTCCATATACTGCTACTAAATTCCATTCAAACTTATCAAATTTAGATGCTAAGTGAAACTTGACACATCTATCTCCAGAAATGACGTTATTTATCTGCAACGTCTTCGAGTTAAAACCCACTAACATACTCCCTGATCTCCCTTGTGGAGGTAAGCAATATCACACGTACTCTAGGCCACCATATAGATTTTTTTTTAAAGGTGCCGAGAAGTTGTCTTTTCCCGTTTCTAGAATGGAAAAAAAATCGAGTCTGTTATCTCATATTGTTTCATGAACAACAACATGCTTAGCCGTGTCCCTAAAACCATCGCTGTTCCAAAAACAACCCTTTATTTAGACTCTTTCTTTGTTTTAATCTGCTGCTCCTATGTGCAACCGGAACTTCTGTAGTTTTCTTTTTGTTGGTTCTTTTTAATTTAAAGATAGGAAGAGACAAATCCTCATGACCTACTGAGCCTTGTTGCTCCTCTTCAATAAGATCAGTACATAATTCATTTGCCTTGTTCAAAGTGGTATTCTCACCCTTCTTAAGTTTCTCCTCATTTTTCTTTAACATGATTAGAGCTTACAAGCACTCGATCCAACTTTTTAAAGAGGGGATCTTGTTGGTTGTTTGACTATGTGAAAGTTCAACCAGAAATTTCCAGATCAACCAACCCCCAATGTTCAATAACAACATTAAAATAAAAGGACCATTTAGTCAGTCTCTTAAATTTATTCCTTTCAGAAGTTTTCCGAAAAATATTAAAATTGCCAGCCAAATAGAAAGGCAAGGAAATCTTTCCTAGAATGTGTACTAAATCCACTAAAAACCCTCCTTTATCCTTATAGTGTACAGCTCCATAAACATTCACCAGATTCCACTTGAACCCAATGTCCTTATTCATGACAAAGAGAAAAGGTGTATGTGCAACGCCAACTTGTGCCTATAAAAGATATTAAACTTACCGGTCCTTGATCCTTATGGCTATGACATCTCTAAAGTTAGGGCGACGCGGGAACAACTGCTGCGAGGCGGCGAGAAAATCTTGAGATTTGGCCTTGAACCACAGAGAGGATTTTCCGTTGAATTGCGCCTACCTTGTTCGCTTTTCATGAAATGTGAAGATATGATGAACTGTTTTTATTCATTCTTTGTTGAGGAATGTTTCAGTATGATGTTATTTGCTGATGACCATAAAGACGCTTGTGCTTTTATAATAAAGAAGCATTGTGCATTTGATGTTGTAGTAGTGTATTATAATACTGTTTTGAAGGAAATATGCCCTAGAGGCAATCATAGAGATGATTGTATTTCATGTGTATCCATGAGTTATTATAATGTTCCTTAAATATCCATATACCAGGCAACTTGTATTGATTGACAATTATGTGAATTGTTTGTGAAACTCTTTACTTGTATGGTTATCTAATAATTGTCCCTAGTCGGAGTTCATGCGAGGACACACGTGAATATTAGACTAGCACATCGATTGGTTGATGACTATGTTTCACAAGTCATTGACATGGAGATGTCAAACCAATGATGTGGACACATGTTATGAACATGGGGTTGGACTGACCCAACATGAGACTAGCAATAATACTTGCAGCTCTCTCTACACATCGTGTACGTTTTGTCCTTAGACCTGAGATTGTCGCATGTACTTGAGATGTGGATCGACCTACTTTGGGGCTATCAAACACTACTCCGTAACTGGGTAGTTATAAAGGTAGCTTTCGGGTTTGTCCTGATACATGCTGCAAGGCATCGGTCAATCAAGATGGGATTTGCCCCTCTCTACTTGAGAGAGATATCTCTGGGCCCCTCGAGTGATCGGATCCAGAAATGCATGGCCGTGCTACATATGGTTAAGAGTTAACCTAGTAAAGGGATTCTGAATCATAGTATCGAGAAAGAGAGGTCAGCTTAGAGCTAGACCAAATATCGTGAGGCAAAGGGAAAGACATGTACTCAACCTTGTGATGGTTCGTCCGAATGATCTTTATATGCGTTTAGGAGTTGGCACGTCTTGCTAGAGGCCGCTACCAACTATTGACGGAGTAAGTGTACTCGCGTCATGTCTATACGTGTATGAACCTATAGGGTCACACACTTTAGGGGCTGGAAGCCTAATGAGGATTGGATCCGAATTAGACCAGGCTTAGGCTGCTAATGGGCTGCTAATGTAGAAGCCCACCAGGGATGCCTATATAAGAGGGAGTGAGGCGAGCTGAAAAGGAGAGAGCATTCCACCCAGCCGCCACTCCTCTTCCGCCTGTGTTGCACGCGCAGACCTAGCAGTCTGGCGGTAACGGCTTCCACTCCGGACGTGTGGATACCTCGGAGGTGCTGCATCTGTAGCACTTGGACGAGCCGCGCAAAGGGGAGCTGCTCGTGGGACGAGGACGAGGAGGAGACGTAGAACATCTACACTGCCGCTCCGCACCTGCGCGTCTAGCGGTAATCCCGTGATCTATGACAATAGTATTCCTGGTTGACGCGGTAGAAAATTTTGATTTTACGCTAGTGTAGCCTACCCGTAACCCTTCATGTTTCTCGGCTTATGATGCCATAGAAGTTAGTCATTCCTTTTTTTCTCTGATTACTAGGAATCAAGCAGTAGAACTTTCTGAACCATGACTAGAAGGATATCTTGAGTGCAAACTACTGTGGGTGCAGAGTCTGGACTAAAACTCATGTCATTTTTTTCAATTAGAGGCTAGGATAATGTTGGCGTCTTGTCGCATGCTGTGACCAAAAACAAAGTCTCCGACAAGGAAGTGTTCATATATGACTCCCATGTTTTTAGCTATGGAGAAAAATATATGCTCCAAAACTGTGCATGTAGAAGATGTTAAACCTATGAATCTCCTTATGCTGCCCATGCTTACTGTTAGGGGTAGATACACAACCCCCGCTGCTTGCAATAAACTTCAAGGATATTTTTAATCAACAAATATGCAGCGAAAATAAAACAATGAGCATATGGACAAGTGACCCAAGGATTTACGTGAAAAAACCTCCTCAAGGTGAGGAGAAAAAAACCACGGGTGTGAACCAACCGGTCCATGCAAGCTTCACTATGAACAACCGTGGTACATAGTATTCTCTATAACATCTAGAGATGTACAACACACTCAGCACGTTGCCAACCGACAACAACAACAACCACTTGAAAAAGGATTGTACTTAAACTCATAGCATATGATAAACCAGGATGAGAACAAACTCATAGGAAACTCATAGCATATGATAAATCAAAATCATAACATATTCTTTATTAGGATTAGCCATGTATCTACTTATCAAACTCATAGCATATGATAAATCAGGACTAGAACAAACCATGGCATACATAAAAAAACCAACAGCAGTAGACTATGACACCTTTAACATGTACTTAAACTCTTCATTAGTAGTAGGACATTGCGAAGCTGACAATTAAAAATGAGGAGCAATAGGAGTACCAACTAACTTGGCACCATCCATTTAAAACTATGAAGAACTTTCTTAATGTAACTTTGCTGACTAAGAAATAACAAACCAACTTTTCTATCTCGGGTAATCTCCATACCTAAGATATTCTTAGAAACACCAAGATCCTTCATCTCAAACTCACTACTTAGGGGTGCCTTCAAAATAGTGATTTATTTCATACTCTTGGTAGCAATTAACATATCATCAACATATAACAGCAAGTATATAGGTGATCCATCAATAAACTTAATGTAAACACAACTATCATATTGAGACCTCCATGTGAGATCATAAACAAATCAAACCTTTTATGACACTTTTTTGGATATTGCTTTAAGCCATAAAGAGACTTCTTTAACTTGCACAGAAAATCCTCGTTACCAGGCACTATGAACCCTTCTAGTTGGTCCATGTATATTTCCTCCTCAAATTATCCATGCAGAAAAGCAGTCTTGACATCTAACTGCTCAAGCTCAAGGTCACGCATAGCCAAATACTAAAGAAAGTGCGAATGGAACTATGCTTTACAACTAGAGAGAACACATCATTGTAATTAATACCTGGAATCTGGCTAAACCCATTTGCTAGTAACCTTGCCTTATACCTTGAAGGCTCTTTAGGAGATAAACCTTCCTTTCTTTTGAAGATCCATTTGCAGCAGACCGATCCATTTGCAGTGGACCGCCTTTTTTGTTTAAGCAAGCGCACAACATCCCATGTGTCATTTTTCTCAAGCGATTGCATCTCTTCTTGCATAGCAGAAACCCACTTCCCGCAGTCAACGGATGCAATGGCTTCATTAGATGTAGTAGGTTCAGAATCGTTCTCCACCTGTTTAGCACAACTCAAAGCATAATGAACAACATTACACTCTTCAATTAAACAAGGATGAGGACCTCTGTCATGCATCGATGTATTAGCAACAATGGACTCGCATGGTTGCTGCAAAAAGTAGGCGAGTGTTGAACAACGAAATCATCAATGTTTTTCTCATGTGAATGTTCAACAACAACATCATTATCAATAGTTTCAACAGTTTTATGTAGGTGATCCACCCGCACACTAACTCCCTCCTCTCCAACAGCAACAGGAGAGGGATCTAAAGGAAGTTGTCATGATACATAATCTCAATAAAACCTTTTGAGTTTTAGGATTCCATAATCTATATGCTTTAACTCCTGAACCATAACCAAGAAATATGCAAACAACTCTAGGCTCTAACTTTCCATTATCAACGTGAGCATATGCAGTGCAACTGTCGTGGTGTGGAACACGACAGTACCATCGGGGATGGCTTGAACGGGACAATCAGGATGCTATCGGTGGCTACTCGCAACGGGTTGGGCACAGATACTGCAAACACAGCGATGTACCCAGGTTTGGAGCCCACTTGGCGAGGTAAAACTCCTACTCCTGCAAGGATCTACTATCGAAGGGGGCGAATGCCCAATACAGGTGCTCCTTGAGCTGTTTCCTTAGCTACTTCTTGCTCGGAATTGTCTAAGTCCTTCTTCTGGTGTCTATTTTCTACTTACCTAGAACCCTAGCGCTACCCCCTTTATATACAGGTTGAGGAGGTAGCTTACAAGGTGGGTTCTAGGGTTTACTGTTTGGATTTGGGCCTTACAAAGTGGGCCGGCTGGACATGGCCAAACAGTAGGCCCGGGTCCAGTCAAGCCTCCAGTACAAGGGAGAACCATGCTGCAGTGTCGAGCGCCCCTGCTTTACTTGTCATCTAGCTCTTTATCCATCAGCCGGTTCTTTATGCGTAAGCCGGGGCTTTCCTCGTCAGCCCTTGCTTTGCTCGTCAGCCTCTAGCTTTGGCGTAATTGTCCAGTAGCGCCGGCCAGGCCAGCCAGCCAGTCCGGTCAAGGGTGCGCTCAGCAAGGAGCATCATCGCCACCGTACCATGACCAGCAGATCTGAGGCGGCCGGCCAGGAGCAGCCTCCCAGCCGGTTCTTCTGGCTACCCGACTAGACGGGCCAGTCGGAGAAACTTGAATGCGAACCGGGTGGGGATTCCACCCGGCTGTGGTTCCTTCATCTGGGTCTAGACGGCATGTGCTCCTTGGAGTCGGCCGGTTGGTCCCGTCTTGGCCTACCTGGGGGTCATCCCCCCCGACACTAGTCCTCAAGCGTGTTAGGACTTGGCCTCGTGGGGAAGTTCTTGCGTGCTCATTTGAAATGGTTGATGATGTAGGTGCTTTGTCATTTTTGTTTGTCCTGTAGCCTTTGTTTTGTAGACTTTGTCCTGTACCGGCTTGAGATTCTGTTTTGTTTTCCTGGCTGGGGTTCACCGGCTATGGAGCCGATGGTCCCACCCACAGGGTGTGAGTGGTGATATTCTTGGCCGGCTGTCGCATCCAGCCGGGAGAGGGATCGCCACTTTGCTATCGTTGGTGCTTGCGTAAGTCGTGCCTGCCGTTTCTGGCGCGTCTCGCGTCAGTTTTACTTCTTGGTCCGCCACTGCAGTTTTTGGTAACCGTGCGCACGCCTTCATCATTGCGTCTCCTTGGAGATTGTGGGCGCGGTTTGTCTCCCGCAGTAACTTCCGGTTGATCTTCTGTGCGTGTGGCGCTGGCGCACGTGATCCTCCCCGAACCGTCGCAGGGTAGTGGGGTGGTTGCTTGCCACATGGTGCGGAGGGAGGGGAACCGACATGGTGGAGTGGGGCCATTGCCTGCCATGTGGCGCAGAGGTAGGGGAACCAGCGTGGCTATTTTTCCCTAATAAATACGTGCGCCAAGGAGTAGTGGTTCCTCACTTCGTCTCCCTACGCCTGTCGTCCTTGTTCTCCCTTGCGCTCTAGTCTCTCATAGCTCCCCTACGCCACCGTTTCTTGGTCGCCGGGGACGCTCCTCTTCCTCGACAACGGGACCCCGCGCCTCCATCATGGCTACCTTTACATGCAACATGCTGCCCGAAGTTGCCGGCGACTGGTGCGGCTCGTATGTTACTGAAGAGCTGGTGAAGAAGTACCGGCGTGGGAAGTTCCTGCCGTCGGAGCGGCTGGTGAAACATCGCCTCACGCCGGAGGGCGAGCAGGTGCCCAACCCCTAGCCTGGCGAGGCTGTCGTCTTCCTCGCCCACTTCGCTCGCGGCCTTGGGCTGCCGCTGAGCCGCTTCGTCTTGGAGCTGCTAGTCACCTTCGACCTGCAGCTCCACCACTTCGGAGCCAACGTCGTGTCAATGTTGTCGCATCACGCGGCTTAATGTGAGGCGTTCCTCGGTGTCTGCCCCGACACCGTGAATTTCTTAAAGTTCTTCTACTTCAAGGTTCAGGTGGTGGGGAAGGGAGGCCCGTTGACGGAGACAGGCTGCTGCGCCATCTACCCGCGGCCATCAACACCCATACCGCGCCTGGAGCTCCCTGACACCGTCAAGCTCTGGCAGCACTCGTATTTTTATGTGCGCAACAACACGGAGGTGGACTTCATCAAGGTCCTCGCCTTCGCCAACGTCCCCTCCAGCCGGAAGGACTAGAGCGTCCAGCACTTGGGTGCCCAGGGCGACATCGACTGGATGGGCGCCCGGCTAGCGGTCTTGGTGGAGAAGGAGTGGCTCACCGCCCGGGACATTCTGCTCCCCTGGATGGCGAACCGCGTTCTCCCGCTACAACACCGGTCGCACAAGATGTGCCACCTCTCTGGCCATCTGGACCCCACCCGGGTGTCCCGGCTAGAGGTGCCGTACGCCGCCCTCCGCGAGTGGCTCGCCACCATCTCGAAGGAGGCGCAGGAGGAGGACTGGGTGTTCTCCTACCGGTTGTACCACCGCGGCCGGCTTTCGCCAAAGGTATGTATTTCTTGCTCTTCTCCAGGTGGATTTTCCTGAGGGACTCCCGTTTCGTGCCTCTTATCTTTCCTTGTTGAGTAGCTTTTCACGGCGCAGCTAGCGGAGGACGGTATGGGGGACACCGAGCTCCCCAAATTTGCCGCGGACTTCAAGCCGGCGAAGGCTCCGCCAGTGGAGACAGAGTGGTTCCCCATGCGGGCCGACGAGGGCTGCGAGTTCCCACCCGGTGAGAGTTTGTTCTCTGCCCTTGTCTGCCTTGCCCTTGTTATGCCTGTAGTCATAATCTTGACGTTTTCCTTGCACTTGGAATAGCCTCTCATGGCGAGGATGTGGACCTGGCCGAGGTCGCCACGCCCAGGGGCAGGGGGAAGCAGGCCACCCCCACCAGCGCCGCTCCAGCCGAAGGTGGCGCCAAGAAGACGCGCCGCCCCGCCCTACGGCCACCATGCTGAGTGTTGCCGGGTAGGTGCCTTTGTCTTCTTGGTGCTTGTATTGACTTACTCGTATTCGCATTGCTCACTCCTTGTGTTTCTGCAGTGAGGCTATGTCCTTGCTCGGCTCCACGACCGTCGCCACCGTGTCCGCCCCTCCGCCTGCTACTGAGGGGAGCGCGCCGGCTTCGGCATCCAAGACCGTGCCGGCTCCAACGTCCGAGGCTGTGACGGCTCCGGCCCCCACGGCTGCGCCGGCTCTGGCTCCCGAGGCGGCAGCGACGGAGGTGGTGCCGTCGGTTGAGCCCACGACGCTTCACAGGAATGGGGCCGTCTCCCGACTTGCTGAGGGTTTGTTGTTCGGGCGTGTCGGTACGGCCGTGCCTCCCTCCGGCTCGATGGTGGGCGTTGACTCCAGCACCTACCAGGTGGAGGAGCCGGTGGAGGTGCCGCCGCCGGAGGCCCCCGTCCAGTCGGAGGCTGGTCCCTCCGCGGCCCCGATGAGCGACGATGACTTCCAGGTCATCGGCTGGACGTCGGCGTGGGCCGCGCTGCTGCTGAATGCTCTCCTAGCGCAGTTATCGGAGGCGGCGCCTCTGGCCAGGCCCGCCAGCTGGTGGGGGCACTGGAGCAGGGGCTCGGCCAAGCCAGGGTGTTGGGGGCTTCCATCGAGGTATGTACTATGTCGCCAATCTTGGTGTTTTTTCGCCGTCTTATGACGCAGTTGGTTCTTTTGGTTCTTATCTCCCTATTCTTGCATAGAGGGCTCTCGTTGATGCCGCCAAGACTTCGCGGGACCTAGGCCGTAAGATTTCTTGCTCTGCCGTATCTTCTCAATTGCGCGATTTCTTGCGCTTCTGGTTGAGTATTGGTTACCCTCGTGCAGCTCTGCTGGCGGACCGGGACCGCGAGGTGGACCGGCTGAAGGAGGAGGTCGCCCGGCTGGAGGAGTCCAACAAGACCCTCCAGGACCAGATCGCCCAACTGATTGCACAACAACAGTAGATGGAGATCAAGGCTGGTAGGGCCAAAAAGACCGCGGAGACCCGGGCCGAGGCGCTGAAGAACCTGGAGGGGCTTTACGCTACCCAGGCAGATGCCCTCAAGGTTTCCCAGGCCAAGAGGCGGCGACACTGTCGGAGCTTTGCCAGATCGTTGAGATCGTTGTCAGTAAGTGCCCTTGGCTTGAGCCAATTTTGCGGTTTTGTCCTTTGTGTCCAGTACTGACTGGTGCTTCTTTTTCCGGCTACAACTCAGTACCTTGAGGCGACAGATCAGGCGCTGGGCCGGATTCCTGAGACGGATCCGGATTGGGATCTCTACCCGGGGGAGCTGGTGACGGTCGTCAGCGAGGAGGCGAACCAGCTTCATGTCGCTGCTCTCGAGGTGTTTGACTATGTCTGGCCTGAAGTCGTCCCGCCTGCCACCATGTATGTCTTGGCCGAGCATCTTTGGGGTGCCCTAGAGCTCATGAATGTGGCCCGGGAGTGGGCGACTCGCGTAGACGCGGAGATGGTGTTGGCGCTGCTGAAGTCCTGTTACCCAGATGTGGATCTGCGGAGCCTTTCCCACGGATTTCGCCAAGGGACCAGTTATGACCAGCTTCGCGCCGAGGTTCCTGATTTCCGCTTCTGTGGCATGAAAATCGGGAGCTTCATTGCACTGGACAGGGACTTCAGTGACCTAGCCGGCACGACGCGGTACTTCCACAGCCCGGATGTGCCACGCACTGACGCTCCGGTTGCGCCACAGACCGCCTCGACGGACGTCGCCTCCAACAGCAGAGCTCCAGCTGATGCCTCCGGCCCTTTTGTCCCCCAATGAATTTGATCCCCGGTATGCCGGGAGTATTTGTGATTTGAAGCACTTATCTTTTCTTTGTGTCATGTGAACAATTTTCCGTCCTCTTGTTATTGAATGTTTGTGGGAGCATCGCCTCCCTCTGTATATTTGCTCGTCCTTTTTTGTTTGCACTTTCTGATTTGCATCTTTTGCATGCCTGTTTCTGTGTGGGGGCACGCGAGCGCACCCAGAGGGTGTAGTCCCCGAGGTTTGGGCTGGTTGGAGAATACAGCCAGGTCGAAGCTCCTTTGCGTTTTTTGTTTGCAGGTTTCTGTGTGGGGGCGCGCGAGCGCACCCATAGGGTGTAGTCCCCGAGGTTCGGGCCGGCTGGAGAATGCAGCCGGGTCAAAGCTTCTTGACCTGCTATGCTTCCGCCTGGAAGCTATCTGCCTCCGGCTTGACGGTGCTCGTCGTTAAACTTTGGCTCATGCAAACATAGAAACAAACAAGTTGTTTGCCTGGTTAAGCATATGCAAGTTCGAACTGTAATTTTAGGTTGGCTAGTTTTTGAAATTTTTGCTATTTCACGCAAATCCAATGTCTTTACCCTTTTCTCAGTGAGCATTGGCCAGTTTTGATGTTGTTCCCTTGCTGGCTTTTAGCCGAAGTCGAAGGGGTAGCTTAGTAGGTGTACTGCACGATACTTCGGGTTTGGGTCATTGCCTTTGAGCGAGCGAGCACAACCGGGTCATCCAAACATTTTTGTTTTCCTCGTGGCTTTTTCGTGTAGGGGCCTTTGAGCGTTCTGCTCTTGCCGGATCTGTCATCCGGCTTGCGGTCTGCAATCGGAACCGAAGAGGAAGCCTTAGGAACCGCGTACAATACTTTGCCACGTGGGTCACGCAGCCGTCTGGGCCAACCGGCGAGTCCCCGAGATGGATCACCGACTCCGGGGTTAGAGTAATGCAGCCAGAAAAACCAATTTGTGCAGCATGACTTGCTTATTTATTGCGGAGTCCCTGAGACTGTGTCGAGGCTCCTATGCTTGTTCATTACATGAAATTAAGGTACATACACTTCTTGCTCAAGTGTAAAAGGGGCGGAGTAGGCTCGCATTCCATGGGCGTTCAGTTTCTTCGCCTGAGCGGTCCATCCTGTTCTTTTCTGGCCTACGGGCATCGATGAGGTAGTATGAGTTATTCTGTAGTGCCCAGCTGATTATGAATGGGCCCTCCCAAGGTGGGGATAGCTTGTGCATCTCCTTGGTGTCTTGAACTAGCCTTAGCACCAGGTCACCCTCGCGGAACGAGACGCTGCGTATCCGGCTGGCGTGGTAGCGGCGCAAGTTCTGCTGGTAGATGGCGGATCTGGACAAGGCTAGTTCACGTGCTTCTTCCAGGAGATTGACGCTGTCTTCCCGTGCTTCTTTGGCTTGCTGTTCTGTGTAGAGCAGTTTGCGGGGTGCGTCGAACTCGATATCAGTGGACAAAACCGCCTCTGCCCCGCAAACGAGGAAGAAGGGAGTGTAGCCGGTGGACCGGTTTGGCGTGGTGCAAAGGCTCCAGAGTATAACCGGCAACTCCTCAATCCAGCATCCGGGGGATCGCATCAGTGGTTCAATCAGCCGAGGCTTGATTCCGGCTAGGACCAGGCCATTTGCTCGCTCACACTGCCCGTTGGACTAGGGGTGTGCCACAGATGCAAGGTCTAGGCGGATGCCCTTATCTCCGCAGAATCGCGCAAAAGCTCCCTTGGCGAAATTTGTGCCGTTGTCGGTTGTGATGCTGTTGGGGTAGCCAAAGCATGTAATTATGTTTGTGAAGAACTTGACCACCGTTGGCCCGTCCAACTTCTTTATTGGCTTTGCCTCTATCCACTTGGTGAATTTGTCCACCGCCACCAACAAGTGGGTCATGCCGGATCTGGCCGTCTTGAAAGGGCCAGCCATGTCCAGCCCCTAGACGGCAAACGGCCAGGTGATGGGAATCGTCTTGAGTGCTGCAGACGGAGTGTGCTTCTGCTGGCTGAACCACTGACACCCGTTGCACGCCTTGACAATCAGCTCAGCGTCTTCTAATGTCGTGGGCTAGTAAAACCCGTGGCGGAATGCCTTTGCCACTATGGCTCATGACGATGCATGGTGTCCGCATTCGCCCTGGTGGATGTCGACCAACAGCCGAATTTCTTCCTCTTGGCTCACACATCGTTGGTAGATACCGCCAACGCTGTGCTTGTAGAGCTTGTTGTTCATGATGGTGTATGGGCTGGCTCTGCACTTCACCTGTCTTGCCTGTACCTCCTCTTCGGGCAGCTCTCCTTTGGCTAGGATGTCCATGAACGGCTTGGCCCATGTTGGGGTTTCCGGGATGGCGCATACCGCCTGCACTAGCAGATTCACTTATGCCCAGATTGTTGGAAATATGCCCTAGAGACAAATAGTAGTAAGGACTATTATCATATTTCATATAGTTTATGATTAAGTTTTATATCATGCTATAACTGTATTGAGTGGAAACATCAATACACGTGTGATATACAAACAACCAGGGGTTCCCAGTGAAACTCTAGTCACTGGTTCATGGGTCAACAGATGATCATGTTTCCTGATCATGTGGCATTTATGCTAGTTGGAAATGAGGTCATCTCATTCGTAGAATGAGATAATGAACCAATACCCAACCTAAACATCGTGACCCGATCATGTCACGAAGTTCAAGTTACAATGATTAGAAATGGATCCTTGTAGACTATTCCTCAGACCATGAGGCTATATCAATCACTGTCTCCCGAGAGTGCTTAGATAGCATCAAACGCCATCTGGTAAAACGGTGGTTATAAAGGTGTGTTCAGGTATTCGGAGGAAACCGTAGAGGCAATATATGTCAAGAGTGGGATTTGTCCGTCCATGTGACGGGAAGATACTCAAGGGCCCACTCGGAGAAGTTATATCCAATAGCTGCGCAGCGTGTGATTAGATCACGGGGATATCACTTGTCAGGACGAGTTAAGTAGCATTGTTCAGTAACGAGATTGAACACGACATGGTGACATCATTGATCGAATCTCGGGCAATGCAAGTATCGAATGACAAAGGGAATAAGACACGACTGTCCCGGTTCAAACGACGAAAGATCTTCGTGGAACACACATGGGTCACATGGCCATCCAGGTCCCTCTGTCGATCATTGGTGCGGGAGTGTCCCGACCATGTCTGGAGTGTTCCCGAACTGTAGGGTATCACGCTTAAGGGCTTGATGATTCTTAGAGAGTGTTTATGGGATCGGTAGAATCGCCGAAGAAAAGAAGGGAGAAAACCGGAAGGGTTTCAGTAAGTCCGGAGGATGTTCGGAGTGGAGGTGGAAGGTGTTCCATGGCCACGGAGATTAGATAATATGTGAATGAATGTTAAATATTGATTTAATCATTTATTCATAATTATTTAATAAAGAGAAAATCAATTAAAAGGTCAAAAGGCTTAATGGGCCAATTTCCGAAGGGAAAGGGCCCATTAAGGGAAAGGAGAGAGGGAGAAGGGGCAAGGGGGAGGCCGGCTGGGCCTTGCCCCCCCGTGGGGCCCACTAGGTGGCTGGCAGCCACCTCCTCCCCCCTCCTCTCCTTTAGTCCCACCCCGGGACTTGAGGGGAGGTAGTACCTCCCCTCCCCCTATATAAAGTGGGGGTATTTGGCCTAGAAAATACACCCAATAATCAAAAAGGTCTCCCCACTTTTGGGAGGACCTCTAATTAATATTTTCTCTCTCTCCCTCTCTCTCGTGACTGTGGTCCCAAGTCTGGACTGCGCGAGCGAGAGACATCTTCACCGTGGAGCGCCGTCGCGCTGCAGGATTCGGATCCGGGAGCTCTACTTTCGCAACTGCTGCTGGATCGGGGAAGCGGGAGTCATCGTCAGGCACCGGACGTGTGTAACTCCCACGAGGTGTCACACTTGAGGCACTCAAGTTGTTGGATCCAGAAGGAGCGCAAGGACTTCATCACGACCTTGAGGTCGGCTTCGGCTCGTCTACATCAACCACGCTCTCCTGAGCGTTGACAAAGCTTTTCGGTCTTCAAGGGTAAGTTCGCGAAAAGCCCCTCACGTTACTGTATTACTAATATATAGCTCCTGGCAGCTTCAGGGGTTCAGGGGCGTAGGGTAAAATTTTATTGTTTTCATGCGCGGAACCCCTACAGTGGTATCAGAGCTAGATCTATGCGTAATAATGCTAGTACGGGTAGAACACACGAGATGTAGCGTGTGGGAATTGATATTTTAGTTGTTACCCTCCCACGTGTAATTGTGTATACCGCAGTAATGCTTGATGAAGCGGCCCCCAACCGACTTTACGCGTTCATTCACGAGACTGGTCAACGCTTGGCATACGGCTTGTACCGTATAAAGTGGCTTAGAGGGGTGTCTGTCTCTCTCGCATTAGTTGGTATACCATTTGCAACGGAGGGCCCCGAAAGGGGTGTAGTATAGACAACTACTTGATCAGCATTGTGCTGAAAGTTCGTAGGTAAGAATGGTTCTTGTGCGAAAGCCCATTCAGCCATGTAAAACATGCAAAGATAAAGTAGAGGCGTCTAACTTTGTTTTGCAGGGGGCGTTGCTTTGTGAAATGGTTGTGGCAAAGGTAAAGTAATTACCTTTTATTGCATAGTAGTAGATAGTCACGAAGGTGACGAACTACCACGCCTGAATGATACTGGTACCCTGGTGTCGACGGCGCCGGAACCCTGGCGCCGGAACCCGGTGACGACGGATGGAGATCATGACGTGAAGGACCATATCACATAGCATTTACATTCAGTGTTATTGTTTGTATGTCTTATTGTGTGCTAGTATTAGATACTCGATGGTAGCCTAATAAGATGATCCCTGTTAAAATAAGCAATGATTGTGTTTCCCCTTAGTGTGCACCACCAAGAAAGTTCTTCGGTATGAGGAAGGCCGTGATGATCGGGTGTCAGACATATCTACGTTCGCATAAAGTGGGTGCAAGCCATGTTGCACAGCGAAAACACTAAGGTTGAGTTGGCGAGCCTAGCATGTACAGACATGGCCACGGAACGCTGATGGTCGAAAGATCGAGCACGAGTCGCATGAATGGTGTGATCGACGTTTAGCGTCCACCCTTGAACCCACATTGATGGTCGTGATGATCGGGGGAGATGTGGCTGATAGGGGTCGTGTTATCAGTAGGAACCCTCTTTGGGTATAGGTGTTTCTGAGTGGAGTTATTATTAACTCATTTAATTATAAACTTAGTCTAAATTCCTTTTGCAATTATAAATGTAGATGGGCTCTTTCGTGTTGACAATTAAATGGTTAGAAGGAGAGAAGCTCAGATTAGATGGATCGAACTTCTCCATTTGGGTTGCCAGTCTCCATGTTCTCCTTAGCGAGAACGACATGGTCGACTACATACTCGACGGGATGGATTTGGATCAGTCCACGGACTTTGAGACCCCAGAGGAGCGGAAAGACCGCTATCTTCGTCGTGAGATTGTCTCCTATATTTCAGTTGTGATGCGTTTCAGAATGGTGGACGAGCTGTGGCCTTTCGTGGGTGATGTCAACCCTCGTACGGTGATGCTACAGCTTAGGACACATTTCGTGGATCAGACACGCATTTGGGAGCATGAGTTGATGGGAGACTTTCTCTCCATTAAGATGGAGGAGAACTCGTCACTGGACAGCCACTTACAGCACATGCATGATGTGTACATGAGGCCAACATACTTCCTAGACGTCTGGGTTTCAGGCTCTTTCGCTAATGCTGCTGTGCTGCGGTCACTGCCACCAAGCTACCAAGCACAAGTCAGGACTTGCGTAATGAGGGGCGACACGGAAATGGAGTTCCACCGGTTCATGACACATCTCAGGAATGTGTTGGTTGAACCAGATGTCGCTCAGGTCATTGATGACAACGGTATATATTGATATACAGTTTTATAAATGGTATAATCTTGCAAACACATTGCAGTGTTAAGTATATCTGATACTTGTTCTGTTTTACTGAAAACAGGTCCTTCTGCATAGAGGTGCTTGCTGGAGAGGAGGTGACATTGCGTGTTGATGGCGAGCATGATGATGATGGCCGACGACACACTCCCTCGACATTTATGACTTAGTTTATGTTTTAGGATGATTAATGTAATCAAGAGATTGTGAACTTCTTTAGTGTGTCTCACATTTCATGAGACGGTTATTCATATGAGTTTGTAACAAACAGTTGTTCTGCTTTTATGAATGATTTCTATTCATGTACATGTCTTGTTTGATTACTGGTGAATTATCCTTATAGTTATGAAACTAATTGATAATGTATGAACATTTATAAAACATTAAAATGCCTTGTTTAAAATACCCAAGTTAATGATATGTTCATTAGTGAATGAAGCCATTGTTTAAATTCAAAGTTATGTGATAATATGTGAAACTCATTCGATTTCTTTTCACATATAAATCATGCCTAAGTTCGGCAAAATAACTTGAACACCGTGTATTACTTGAATACAAAGTGTTTAATGAATTGTTAAAAGTAAATACATATTCGATGTATTGGGTTTTAACGAAAATGGTAATTATCATTAAATGATTGTTTAAACGTGTAAAGTAGTTTACCAAAGGAAACATGAATATGAAACTATTTGATTTGATCAAAGTGTTTCATCAACAAAGGGTATAAATATAAAAGGGAATCTAATTACTATGATTTGATCAATAGTAATGAAATTCGAACTTATAAGAATGGCATGAAAGAAATTGTGGAATGCAAAGTGTTTTGAAACGTCAAAATACAAAGCATCACAATGTGATATTAGATATCAAAAAGGGGTTGAATAGAAGGCACCAAATAAATCGTTTTAGTGTATATGTAGAGACCATTAGCTTAAAAAATAGTTAGCACTCAATTAGAATTGGTAAACCATTTAAATTCGTGAAAGTTTTGGGGTTATTCGATATAACCAAAACAATAGCAAATAAGAAATTGTAGTGTATTCATTGGAAACTTTGAATATGAAATCCATAGCTAAAACCAAAAGGAAAGCAAGATTCGTATTGCTTGGATTTTGGTGCATTCTTGAGAAAGCTCACTTTAGTGATGTTTCTCAATTATGAAGCAAATAGAAATTAGTGTAAAACAAGATGAGGATTCAAAACCCTGCATCAGGGTGTTGAGAAGAGCAACAGACAATGTTCCTGAACGATTCTCTTCGCAGAAGGAAATAATCAATGATTTTGATCATTGTGTTTTTCCTCCACTATTGTTTTTCACTACATGAAGTAGGATTCAAAATGTAAATCCATATCTTGTATGGAAACATTTGTGAATCACTTGTCATAATTTTTGGAATATTACATACCTACGAACTACTAAGGAAATGATGGTAAACTAAATTATGAGAAATCCTAGAAGCAAACTTTCCTTGAGAGTAGAAAGCAATTCGTTGCTGAATTTCACAAGTAAAAGGGGTTACTTGAATTTTCCCAAATGACTGCAAAGCCATAGTAGGAAAAGGGGGTGAATGAAAAAAGCACAATTTGTCAAGTATTGGACAAATTCAAATGAATTTGATTCAAGTGTGCTGAATGTCTAGTGGATTTAAAACTAGTAATTACTAGTATCTCATAGTAAATTTCCAAGTTTGATATTTGATCAAAGGATTTTGAAGTTATTCAAAATAGTAAAGGAGATATGCAATTTGCATAAAATTGAGTGGGAGCTATGAAAGCCTTCCTAAAACAATATGTGATTGACATATTTTTAAGTGGGAGCAATGTAAGGCTCAAATTCAAATATGTAGGAACATATTTTGAGTGGGAGCTTATAGGAGTAATTCTTAAGCGTGTTAAGAATGAAAGGCGCAAATACTTGTAAATAGTGATTTATAAGATGTAGAAGTTGATAATAGGTGTATTATGATATTATGTTGTATTCCTTAAGGGATTCTGAAAAGTGTTTCAGAATAGAAGTTAATTAAGGAACTGGTCCTTAATAACTCAAATTAGGAATAGTATTAAGTTTAACATCAATGGTTGAAAGAAAGAAAAGGATGATCGTCATCCACTATGTTGAGACATAGTTTCTATCTTAGAAACCATGATGGTAACTTAGCATAATGTGTAATCCGATTAAGGAACGTTTGAAAGTGATTAAGTCCGAATCACAGAACATTTGAGCTAAGTTTGTCCGCAGTGTCTAGTAGAGAACTATGGATATATTTTCCAAATCCATAAAGGATAACATATCTTAAAGCATAAAGAGTTATGTTATAAGGGAATATGTTGGAAACTCCCGTAGATACCAATTAAAGTCAAGTAGGAAGCGAGGTGAACAAAACATCGAAAGTTGCAAAGAATGCACTAGTGTTTCGATGAATACATTTATAATAATAGATAAGGGTACCATCTAAAGTGTTGTATAATGTTATGGCGGGGCTAGTTCGCTTTTAACATAGAATGACGTGTCCCAGGGCACAGTTCCCATGAGAAAGCCCTCGAGGTTGATCTAACGTCACTGTAGGCTCCTGGACTCAGGCCTCGTTCTGCTGCCATGGCGACGATGCATACACACAGATGCTATCATGTGATGATAAAGTATTAATGTCAATCCAGGTGACATTAGTAAGTTGCAAAGGATTTGGGACTGTAAAGTACAGACCCAAGACTCAACCTCTTCCATGAGCAAGCATGTTCAGGGTACCGGATACTTGGTGCCAATGATTGAGAACAAATGCAGTTAGTGTATTTGTACTCTAGTGCAAGTGGGAGACTGTTGGAAATATGCCCTAGAGACAAATAGTAGTAAGGACTATTATCATATTTCATATAGTTTATGATTAAGTTTTATATCATGCTATAACTGTATTGAGTGGAAACATCAATACACGTGTGATATACAAACAACCAGGGGTTCCCAGTGAAACTCTAGTCACTGGTTCATTGGTCAACAGATGATCATGTTTCCTAATCATGTGGCATTTATGCCAGTTGGAAATGAGGTCATCTCATTCGGAGAATGAGATGATGAACCAATACCCAACCTAAACATTGTGACCCGATCATGTCACGAAGTTCAAGTTACGATGATTAGAAATGGATCCTTGTAGACTATTCCTTAGACCGTGAGGCTATATCAATCACTGTCTCCCGAGGGTTCTTAGATAGCATCAAACGCCATCTGGTAAAACGGTGGTTATAAAGGTGTGTTCAGGTATTCGGAGGAAACCGTAGAGGCAATATATGTCAAGAGCGGGATTTGTCTGTCCATGTGACGGGAAGATACTCAAGGGCCCACTCGGGGAAGTTATATCCAATAGCTGCGCAGCGTGTGATTAGATCACGGGGATATCACTTGTCAGGACGAATTAAGTAGCATTGTTCAGTAACGAGATTGAACATGACATGGTGATGTCATTGATTGAATCTCGGGCAATGCAAGTATCGAATGACAAAGGGAGTAAGACAAGACTGTCCCGGTTCAAACGACGAAAGATCTTCGTGGAACACACAGGGGTCACATGGCCATCCAGGTCCCTCTGTCGATCATTGGTGTGGGAGTGTCCCGACCATGTCTGGAGTGTTCCCAAACCGTAGGGTATCACGCTTAAGGGCTTGATGATGCTTAGAGAGTGTTTATGGGATCGGCAGAATCGCCGAAGAAAAGAAGGAAGAAAACCGGAAGGGTTTCGGTAAGTCCGGAGGATGTCCGGAGTGGAGGTGGAAGGTGTTCCATGGCCACGGAGATTAGATAATATGTGAATGAATGTTAAATATTGATTTAATCATTTATTCATAATTATTTAATAAAGATAAAATCAATTAAAAGGTCAAAAGGCTTAATGGGCCAATTTCTGGAGGGAAAGGGCCCGTTAGGGGAAAGGAGAGAGGGAGAAGGGGCAAGGGGGAGGCCGGCTGGGCCTAGCCCTCCCGTGGGGCCCACTAGGTGGCCGGCGGCCACCTCCTCCCCCCTCCTCTCCTTTAGTCCCACCCCGGGACTTGAGGGGAGGTAGTACCTCCCCTCCCCCTATATAAAGTGGGGGTATTTGGCCTAGAAAATACACCCAATAATCAAAAAGGTCTCCCCACTTTTGGGAGGACCTCTAATTGATATTTTCTCTCTCCCCCTCTCTCTCGTGACCATGGTCCCAAGTCTGGACTGCGCGAGCGAGAGACATCTTCACCGCGGAGCGCCGTCGCGCTGCGTGATTCGGATCCGGGAGCTCTACTTCCGCAACTGCTGCTGGATCGGGGAAGCGGGAGTCATCATCAGGCACCGAACGTGTGTAACTCCCACGAGGTGTCACACTTGAGGCACTCAAGTGGTTGGAGCTAGAAGGAGTGCAAGGACTTCATCACGACCTTGAGGTCGGCTTCGGCTCGTCTACATCAACCACGCTCTCCTGAGCGTTGACAATGCTTTTCGGTCTTCAAGGGTAAGTTCGCGAAAAGCCCCTCCCATTACTGTATTACTAATAGATAGGTCCTGGTAGCTTCAGGGGTTCAGGGGCGTAGGGTAAAATTTTATTGTTTTCATGCGCGGAACCCCTACAGGGATGGCCGGGTCAGGCTCGTCCAGAGGCCGACCGGGTGGAGCGGTGGAGCCGGCAACCTCTAGGCTGGAGGCGGCAATCCCTGGGTTCGGGGGAGTAGTCCCTGGGTGCACTGCGGTTGTCACGGAGGTCTTGGAGCCGGCAGTCCCCGGGTGCGGTGAAGCAGTCCCCGGGTGCGGTGCAGCTGTCGTGGAGGTCTTGGAGCCGGCAGTCCCCGGGTGCGGCGAAGCAGTCCCTGGGTGTGGTGCAGCCATCGCGGAGGTCTTGGAGCCGGCAGTCCCCGGGTGCGGTGAAGCAGTCCCTGGGTGTGGTGCAGCCGTCGCGGAGGTCTTGGAGCCGGCAGTCCCCGGGTCCGTGTCCAATATTATGGAGTCGGATTCGGGAGATGGCGTGATTGATGGCTTGCGCAGGTGCTCAAGGGAGACTCCAGATGGAATTGGTTGTCTTGTTGACCCGATGCGGGCGAGCGTGTCCACGGCCTCATTGTTTACCCTAGGAACATGGTGAAACTCGCACCCTTCGAAACAGGCGCATAACTGATGTACGAAGAAACGATATAGAGCCATGTTTGCATCTCTGGCATCCCAATCGCCTGACACTTGCTACACCACCAGATCAGAATCGCCGAAGCATAGGATGCGTCAAATGCCTATTTCCTTTGCCATCTTGAGGCCGTGGACGAGCGCCTCATACTCAGCGACGTTGTTGGACGTGCGGAAGTGGATCTGTAGCACGTATTCCAGCCGGTCTCCTTTTGGAGAGGTGATGACCAGTCTAGCTCCGAGTCCTCCATACATCTTGGAGCCGTCGAAATGCAGCTTCCAATGCGTGGAGTCAGGGCAAGGTGGCAGGTAGTGTGTTTCTGCCCAATCGACGAGGAAATCTGCCAAGGCCTGAGACTTGATCGCCATTCTTGGCTCGTACTGTATGTTGTGGGTGGCGAGCTCTATGGCCCATTTCGCCACCTGGCCTATGGCATCTCTGTTGCCGATGATCTCCAAAAGTGGCGCTAGCGCCACCACCTGGATGGAATGTTCTTGGAAGTAGTGCTTCAGTTTCTTGGCGGCCATATACATGCCGTACACCAGCTTCTAGTAATGAGGGTAATTCTGCTTCGAGAGCGAGAGCACCTCACTAAGGTAATACAACGGTCGTTGCACCGGCTGCGCCTTTCCTTCTTTCGGCCTCTCCACCACCAACACCACACTGACAACCCTATTTGTTGCTACGATGTACATCAACATGGGTTCCTTTGCTGCTGGCACTGCCAGCATAGGTGGTGAGGTGAGCATGCGCCTTAGGTCACAGAAGGCTTCATCCGCCTGCGATGTCCAGATGAATTTGTCCGTCTTCTTCATGAGTTGGTACAGTGGGAGTGCTTTCTCGCCCAACCGGCTGATGAATCCGCTGAGGGAGGCCAGGCATCTGGTGTAATTGTGGACATCTCTCAAGTTCTTGGGCGGCTGCATGCGGTCGATTGCGCCGATCTTCTCCGGGTTCACCTCGATTCCTCGCTCGGACACGAGAAAACCGAGTAGTTGGCCGGCTGGGACGCCGAACATGCACTTCTCCGGGTTCAGCTTCATCTGGAACAAGCAGAGGTTGGTGAATGTTTCCTTCAGATCCTCAAGGAGTGTCTGGCGCTCCTTGGTCTTGACTACCACATCATCGACGTAGGCATGTACATTTCTGCCAATCGGAGTCTGTAATCACTTCTGCATGCAGCGCTGGTATGTTGCTCCAGCGTTCTTCAGTCCAAATGGCATTGTGGTGTAGCAGTAGGCTCCGTAAGGAGTGATGAATGATGTCTTTATTTGATCAGCGGGGTTTAGCCGGATCTGGTGGTAGCCGGAATACGCGTCCATAAATGACAACAGCTCGCAGCCGGCCGTGGAATCGATCACTTGGTCTATCCTTGGCAGGGCAAATGGATCTTTGGGGCATGCTTTATTCAGACTGGTGTAGTGAACACACATGCGCCAAGTCTTGTTCTTCTTCAGTACGAGTACAGGGTTTGCCAGCCATTCTGGGTGGAAAACCTCCATGATGAATCCGGTTGCGAGCAGCCGGGTGATCTCTTCCCCAATTGTTCTTATTTTTTCTTTCGCGAAGCGGCGTAGTGATTATTTAATCGGCTTTGTGTCCGGCCTGACATGTAAATAGTGCTCGACGAGCTCCCTCGGAACACCTGGCATGTCCTTGGGGGACCATGCAAAGATATCCCGATTCTCATGGAGGAAGTCGACGAGTGCGCTTTCCTATTTGCTGTCAAGGCCGTCTCTGACCGGGATGAACTTGTACGGCTCAACCTCGTTCAGTAGGATCTTCCTCGTGCCCTTGGATGGCTTGAATTGTGCCTCTCCGGCCGGCTTGGGCTCTCTAGCCGGCATGTCGTTCTGTAGGGCCGCCACGTTCTGCATGATTACGCGTTTTTCTTCCGCGATGATCATGGATTCCGCTATTTTGGACCCGTCTGTGGCACATTCCACAGACCGTCTATAGCAGACAGCCACGGTGATGACGCCCTTGGGCCCTGGTAGCTTCATCTTGAGGTATGCGTAATGTGGTACCGCCATGAACTTGGTGAGTGCTGGGCGTCCCAAGATTGCGTGGTATGCGCTGTAGAGGTTGACCACCTCGAACTAGATGGGCTCATGACGGAAGTTGTCCTCCGTGCTGAAGATGATGTCCAGCCGGATTTTTCCGATGGGGGAGTGCGACGGGCCTGGGATGGCTCCGTGGAAGGAGGTGCTTGATGGCTCCAGCTGTGACTCGCTGATACCGAGCCAGTCGAGCGAGCTGCAGTACAAGAGGTTGATGCTGGTCCCTCCGTCTATGAGGACGCGGGAGAATCTGCAGGAATGCTTCTGGGAGACAATGATAGGATCCAGAACTATCACGTAGGTGCCTGGGTGAGGCAGCTCAGCTGGCTAGTCCTTCCGGCTCCATGCAACTTCTTGTTCCGACCAGTTGAGGTACTGGGGAATGGGAGGAACGATTGCGTTCACTTCTGCCTCGCGAAGCCTTTTTCTGTGCTTGGTATCTGGCTCCGTGGTGAATATGTGGTAGTTTCCCACCTGACGGGGGTAGTTGTTATGATCATCTCCCCTTCGACATTGGTTATTGTGATCGCCTGGCGGCCCACCGGCTGGAGGAGGTGGCGCCTGTCCAGCCGGTGTGCTGGCAATTTCCTCCATCTTCTTCGTCTAGGTGCACTGGCGTGTGGTGTGCGTAGCTGGCTTGTTGCCCCCGCTATGGAACTTGCACAACCCATCAAGCATCGACTCGATGGTGTACTTGGGCCTCAGAGGCGGGTCATTAGGCTTCTGTCTCTAGCTTCTTCCTGCAGCCGGATCCTCCTGCACTGCCGCCACCTGCCTGGAGCCGTATTGGTTATCCGGCTGGTCGTCCTTTCTTTTACCGTGGCGGTTGTCGTGCCGCCTGGAATTGTGGCCATTCCCTTCTGGCTGGCGCCGATCTACGGTGACGTCGACGATTATTTGCCATTGGTCGTTCACCCGGACGGATCTTTTCATTGCCGCGTCGGCCGTGGCATACTTGTCCATGATGGCAATGGTTTGTGCCATGGTTGTGGGTTCCACCTGGCAAAGCTTATGTTTTAGCACAGTGCCATCTCTATAGCCATTGATGAAGAAATCAACCGCCTAATGTTCGTGTACCCCCTCACATGAGTTGTGCATGCTCGTCCATCGGGTGACGTAGGAGTGATCGGATTCATCCGGGCCCTACACATAGAGAGAAAGCTCGCCAGGCTGGCCTGGGCGCTTGTAGGTGTTGGTGAAGTTGCGAACGAAAGCTTGCTCGAAATCGATCCAAGCGTTGATGTTGTTATCGGGGAGACTGTTTAGCCATGTTCTGGCTGAGTCGAGGAGCATGAGAGGGGCGTAGCATACTGCTACCTGGCGGTTGCCGTTGGCAATGCCTACGGCGGTGGTGTAATCCACCAGCCAGTCCTCCGGCTTGAACGAGCCGTTGTACTTTGGCGTATCCCTTGGGAGAAAAAATCCCTTTGGAAACGGTTCGTTCCAGATGCGCGGTCCGAAGCATGTTGGACCGGCTGGACTTTCTTCCTCCAGCGTGTGTGATTGGACCAGCAGGTTGATTCGTGCACGTGCATCTTGTTGTTCATCTAGCTCGAGCGGTCCCAGCCGGCTAGATAGGCGGGACTTGGGGAGCGTTAGCCTTTTCTGGCTTCGTTGGCTGGCTCGCGGTTTTTGCTGGTAATAGCCACCGTGTCGCGGGTGGTGTGCCCACGGCCTGTAGATCCACCACGTGGGTGGTTGCTCTGCCTTGCTCCGTTTGGGGAAGATGCCTTGCTGCCGCCTGCAGCCAGGTCTGCCATCCGGCGAGCCGGTTGGGTCCTGCTGTTGCCAGCCATGCTGAGTTCTGCCTCGGCCTGCTGCTTGTTCGACGTGACCACAAGGAGCTAGACACGTGCCTGCTGACAGAGCAGTTCCTCGCCCTTCAGGTGGCTTTGTTCCGCAACTTCCGCCTCCGTGGCCCTCATATTTTTGGCGGGGGTGCTGTAGACCGGCTGCACCGCGGGCGTACACGGATCAGCGACACGATCCATCTCCGAACCGAGGTTCCGGCCTTGTGGCTAAGCCAGGCGGCTGGTGCCAGGCAAGCGCACGAAGCCGTGCACGATGTTGTACTCCCGCATGGTGGCATTCATCCGCCGTTGGGCGGACGCCACCTTGCCAGCTTCCTCTAGAAGGTTCTGGCAGGTGGTCTCCAGAGCTACCGTAGCTGCAGATGGATCCGCCTCGATGGGGGTGATGGGGTTGCGCAGGTGCTCGATGGACGCGTTGATCAGGTCTTGGTTCGGGAGGCGTGAGTTAGTGGCGCGACCGTACACGTTGCGCTCCAGAGGTGGACGACGGTTTTCCACCGAGCCCGCCATCATGACCTCGACGCTACCGCTGGCGATGCGTGAGGTGGAGAAGCTAGGGGGCACACCGAAGATGGTGACAACCTCATGAGGGAAGGGCTCAGGGACGGTGATGACATAGACGCGGTTCTCGCCGAAGTGCATGATGGAGCCCCCGCTTGCGAAAGTCCCCACAGCAAAGCAGGATGCGTTGTCGAGGATGTAGTTGTAGGAGCCGAGAGTGAGGACGAGGCCAGAGGCTACTCGCTCACCGACGATGAGTGGAAGTCCCGTGTGAAAGATGATCCCAGCCGAAGCGCAGTCCCCCACGGTGGGCACCAACTGTCGTGGTGTGGAACACGGTAGTACCATCGGGGATGGCTTGAACGGGACAATCAGGATGCTATAGGTGGCTACTCGCAATGGTTTGGGCACAAATACTGCAAACACAGCGATGTACCTAGGTTCGGTGCCCTCTTGGCGAGGTAAAACTCCTACTCCTCCAAGGATCTACTATCGAAGGGGGCGAATGCCCAATACATGTGCTCCTTGAGCTATTTCCTTAGCTACTTCTTGCTCGGAATTGTCTAAGTCCTTCTTCTGGTGTCTATTTTCTTCTTACCTAGAACCCTAGCGCTACCCCCTTTATATACAGGTTGAGGAGGTAGCTTACAAGGTGGGTTCTAGGGTTTACTGTTTGGATTTGGGCCTTACAAAGTGGGCCGGCTGCATAGGGCCAAACGGTAGGCCCGAGTCCAGTCAAGCCTCCAGTACAGGGGAGGACCATGCTGTAGTGTCCAGCGCCCCTGCTTTACTTGTCATCTGGCTCTTTATCCGTCAGCTAGTTCTTTATGCGTAAGCTGAGGCTTTCCTCGTCAGCCCTTGTTTTGCTCGTTAGCTTCCAGCTTTGGCGCAGTTGTCCAGTAGCACCGGCCAGGCTAGCCAGCTTGTCCGGTCAAGGGTGCACTCAGCAAGGAGCGTCATCCTCACCGTACCATGACCAGCGGATCCGAGGCGACCGGCCAGGAGTAGCCTCCCAGCCGGTTCTTCTGGCTACCCGGCTAGACGGGCCAGCCGGGGAAACTTGAATGCGGATCGGGTGGGGATTCCACCCGGCTGTGGTTCCTTGATCTGGGTCCAGACGGCATGTGCTCCTTGGAGCCGGCCGGTTGGTCCCGTCTTGGCCTACCCGGGGGTTATCCCCCTAACAGCAACCAAAACTCTCAACTTTGCATAATCAGCATGTGAACTTGGCCATACCTCAATGGGAGTTTTCTTCTCAAGTGGAATAGAAGGTGACCTATTGATGAGGTAGCACACTGTGTTGGCTGCTTCAGCCTAGAAACGCTTGACCACACCTGCATTGGATAGCATACAACGAGCCCTCGAGATGATGGTCCTGTTCATATGCTCAGCCCCGTCGTTCTGCTGAGGAGTATAGGGGATGGTGTGGTGCCTGATCATACCATTGTTACTAGAAAACTCCTCAAACTCATTAGAACAGAATTCCATACCATTATCGGTACATAGTATTTTACCTTCCTTTCAGTTTGCTTTTCCACCATAACTTTCCACTTCTTAAAAGCATCAAAAACATCAGATTTATGTTTCAGAAAATTTGGCCACATTTTTCTTGAGTAGTCATCAATAATAGTAAGCATATAATCAACACCACCAATAGAAGTCTTACGGGAAGGTCCACATACATCAGTATGCACATAATCTAATGTGACTTTGGTGGTATGAATGTAAGCATTGAATTTAACTATTTTATGCTTACCAAAAATGAAGTGCTCACAGAACTCAAACTTACTCAAGTTGCAACCATCGATCAGCTCTCTCTTTACCAATTCTACCATGCCATGTTCACTCATATGCCCAAGACGCATATGCCACAGATTAGTTTTTCCACAATCATCAGAATCATTAGAAGTAACAACAACAATACTAGACAAAGTGCTATCTCTAAGAACATATATTTTAGAAGAATTCATAGCACCTATCATGTGAATAAGAGAACCTTTTGATACCTTGAGATATCTACGCCCACCGACGTACTTGTACCCATCAACATCCATGGTACTCAGTGAGATCAGATTTCTGGCCATGCTTCGTATGTGCTTCACCTCTGTCAACGTGCATGTCACACCATCATATGTCCTAATCTTAATATATCCAACGCCAACAATATGGCATGGGTTGTCATTCCCCACACGGACAAAATTTCCAGTTTGTACACACTCATATGAACTGAACCAATCTTTGTTATAGAAAATATGAAATGAACATGCAGTATCATGTATCCATTCATCATCACGAGAAGCACAAGCAGCAAAAATATCTAAACATTCACCATCAGAACTCTCACTAGAAACAACAACAATAGTCTTACCAGTACCTTCAAACTTATCTTTCAGTTGGTAAGTTCCGTTCCTTTTCTCCTTGTTCCGCAGCTTCCAACAATCATCAATAACATGATTAGTTTTCTTACAATACCTGCAGAACATGTCCTTTCCTTTGGACTTTGAACAACCTCTACCATCCTTGCTCCTATCTCTATTGCCATAGTTGTTATTCCTCTGCTCGATCCTGCCATGAACCTCCAGAGCTTTAGCCTTGGATGACAACCCATATGTTTGCACCATAGTTTTCATCTTCTCCCTCTGTTTGAGGGCCTCATGTACTTCAGAAAGGGTTAGTTCATCACGGCTCAACAATATTGTATCATGGAAATTTGTATAGGAACTAGGCAGCAAGCATAAGAGTAAAATACCTAGATCCTCATCATCATATTTTACTTCCATAGACTGCAAGTCTGAAACAATCTCTTTAAAAACTGGTAAGTGATTCATTACTGATCCACCTTCTTGCAGCCTATGTGAGAACAACTCCATCTTCACATGTATCTTACTGGTTAGATCCTTTGACACGCAGATAGTTTCCAGTTTCTCCCACAGGGTTGCTGCAGATTTCTTCGCCAGCACTTCCTATAAAATATTATTGGATAGATGAAGTTGAATCAAAGACAAAGTCTTACGGTCCTTCTGCTTTTCTTCGTCGGACCACCCCTTTGCATCCTTTCAAATCCTTTCAGCGCTTCATCCAGATCAAAAGTTTGGGCGAGAATCGCCCGCATCTTCACCTGCAACAAGGAGAATCTTGTGGTATAGTCCAGCTGCGGTAGATCGAATTTTAATAGAGACATGTTGCAAACCCTAGATTGGAACCTAGTGCTCTGATACCACTTGTTATAAACATGACAAGCAAATAACAAAGAACGAAAATGAAATCACAGCAAGGAGATACAGATTTAATGTGGAAAACCCTCTACAACAAAAAGAGGATAAAACCACAGGTACTAGCCAGCGAAACTTCACTATAACATGGAGTGTTTACACAATGCTGGAGATTTCTCAGATGCGTCTTATCCTAGCCGGCAGCTTACAAGAGATACATATAACGGTAGAAACCTAGATCTTCAACGATCCGTACATCGGGGGGGGGGGGGGGGGTATTGCCCCTACTGCTAGGCATGGTATAGATTCATACTCTGCTACCCTTCGGCCCAAGCCTCCGGCTACGGGTTTCGCTCCACTCGCCAGAAGTTAGCCTCCTTAATGAATTTGGATCATACTTTAATAACTACAAGTACAATGCCAACTTTCACAACATCTTCACCAACATCACTCTGTGCACTTCAAAGTTTTGGAAAGGATTTATGTTTAAAGCTAGATAACATGTCGGCCGTGAGAAATTCATTGTCCTGAAAAGCTATTGTGAGTAGCGAAACCATTTGGCAATCTAGCTATAAGTTGTCAGTTATCGGTTGTCGAAAGTATGTAATACCACTGGGTGCAAAGTCTGTTTATGTACCGATTTAATTATAATAACCTGACCTAGTCATATTCCACTGACTTTTAGCTTACTGTACACACATATCGACAAATGCCATGTTTTTCTATCGTCAAGTGCAAAATATTTTAGCTATCCGCTCTTTCCACATTGATAGCCTCAGAGTGGCATAGAGAAGTAGAAGACCTAATTAGAGGACAGATAATAGAAACAAATTTTCGATAAAGGACATATAATAGAAATAATGATAGCTAGTTCTTTGAAAGTGTGAAGAAAGCCGAGGATATGGTTGCACGTAGGGTCTTTTGAATCAATCAAGAAAGCTTGAACTGGGGTCATTTAAATCAGTCAAGAAAGCTTGAACCGAGAAGGAACACGATCTACCAAGAAGCTTTTCCAGTAGTTATAAGTAAATCAAGAAAGAATGATAGCTTTTATTTACAAAAGGGGAAATCCCTAGCCTCCGCATCGATAGATGTACAAAGCCTTTTATTGAAACTTAAACATCTAGACTTATTACAAGAAAATAGCTACTTTTTTGAAAGTGGTCAATAGCTCATGTGTGATGTCTTTCTACGGAATTGGAAGTAGAGTGACGTCATTGGCAAAAATCACTCGCAAGTTTTAGAACAAGCAAATCGACCAGGGCTACACGGGCACTAAGACACTCATCAATAGATAGAGGTTATGTTAATATTGGTGTGTCCCACCCAGTTATTTTCCACCGCCCGATCGAGCCAGCCCTACTAACGTAATGTCCACATGCCCGATCATGGCCACCCACTTCTTCTTCTCCAATGGCGGCGGAGCTTTCCTTCTCGATAGCGGCAACCCGTTCATTCTTGGCAGCGATGGAGCCTTCGTTCTGCGGAAAATGTGGTGAGTGGCATTTGAAACCCTATTCATGTTCCCCACTTTGTCGATTTTAGATCCGGACATAGCATTTGAAACCTAGATTATTGGGGGTGGGTGGGTTGAATGAGATGGAGCCACTGGAGACAACTTCGAATCGGTAATTTCCGCATCTCTCCAGCTTACTTTGAAGGCGATTTGGGCCTCGTCCGTTCCGCTACCTCACACTACCCACCATTAATAAACACGAGGGATGTTGCTGCGAGGACCTTTGAATTCACGAGACGATTCTTTCCATGTAAGGCGAAGCTAGTTGATGGCAGCGTGTGAGACATTGAGAGAGTCACAATTGTGAAATGGGAGATTGAGTTTGCAGAGATCGATCACAAGACCTACAGAGCATGGAAGAAAAAGAAGTGAAGGATGTGGTGGAGAAAATTGGGGAGAGTATTTTTTTGGTGTCCAGAGCAGGAAGTAATATTGTTATAGTTTAATGATTGGAAGGGGAGTATCTGAGGATTGAGAATGGCAAAGACATTTTTTTCGAAATGTGGGAAGATCACCCTATCCTCTACATCCAAGGGATGGACATAATATTTTTATTAGATTATTCACAACACCATACAAGATGAATTACAAAGATCATACTGAAGCCACAAAAACTAGCGACAACTCGCTACTCCCACAACACTGATGCAGGGCATGTCCATGAACATGGCCAACACCCTGACATCACACCAACATGCATCATCGAAAAACCTTAGGCCTTGACAAGTTCCTCAATAGCGAGAAAGTGGCACAACCGTTCTAGCAGACCCTCAGCACATACCAGCATACACACTCCAGAAGTCCTCTCCTCAATCATCTTCTGCATACCCATCTCCAGGAGAAATCAATGATATAACCTTGTGAGACCTGCCATCGATACCACCATGACACCACAACTCCACCGCCTTGTGTGCGTACAACATGATGTGATCGACACCGAGAACCAACTGCACCACGCCACCGAGACTCACCGTCTTCACACAGAAGAAAAACACACTCTACCCCGGGATCCCTCCAGCTAACATATTCTCCAATGACGATACCCTTAGGAGGGAGAACGACGTTGCATGCCACCAGCGTCCAATCCTGGAGGCACATATCTAGGGTTTCCCCCCGAGCATTCTATGTTAGGAGACGAGATGCATCCGTTATAAGAAGATCTCCAAGACGATGCCTCCACAGGGGGTATGACATGAGTGCGCCACCATCGACTGATCCGAACGATCTAGGGTTTCCCTTGGAGATTCTTGCCCGCAATCCAATGCGAACCATCACGCAAGCTCGACATCGACAATGACCTACACCACCACATAGCGAGGGCGCTGACAAAGAGGCCGAGAGAGACGACCTGCCACCACAAGGGAGTCACGTCGCCACCGCCAAAACCAGAGCCGCCGCCCTGGGATCGATCTCCTTTCGTAACTGGCCGGAGTTATCGCCGCGCCGCGGATACTACACCCACATGCCACCTTTCTCTAATGAGCCGCCCCATCGAGATGCCCAGCACCTGCACCCCACCCTCACCTACACGAGCCATGGGACAAAGAGATCCCTGCTGCCACCGACAACGACCAAGATTTGCCTGGCCGCACCCTCTAGCGGTGGCGAGTGAGGAGGTAGAGGACGTGGGGGTCGAGTGGTGGGGTCTAGGGTTCCTCCCTAGCAGTGGGAGGAGGCAAATGGGGTTGCATCCTCTTTACCTCATGGTTGATGAAATCGATCGGCAAGACGGTTGGACAAGCAAACGAGCTACCTTTCATGCGGAGCTCGTTGATCTGAAATGTGATTCGAGGGTTGGATATGTGCCCTCAAAGTTGGCTTTGCAAATGGGAGATGATGATTGGACTTCACAAAGCTAGATTATGACCATACCTACTGATTTGACAATATTGGCTCATGGGGCTCTCATGCAGATGCATAAGAGAGCTATAATGGCACTGAAAATGTTGCTCGTGTTGAATGTAATTAAGTACAACTAGATAACCGTACCGAATTGTACATTACACCGATGGTGACATTGAGATGGCAAAAAAAGATTGGTACTCCGGTAGATGATAGAGATAAGGAGAAGGAGAGGAATGAAGCTGCAGATGATGGTAACATGCATTAATACCCTGAAGATGTGGATGGAGAGTTGATGGAAGATGTTGAATATGATGTAGATGGTGCACATAATGATGAGCTGATAAATGTGTATGGCAAAGAAAATCTTGTTACTGAAGTAGGAAAGTTGTATGTCAAATATGCATGTGTTTAAGATGTGTTTCAAGACTTATGCAGTTAAACATGAGTTTGATGCCAAGACTCTGTAGATTGATAGAAAAAACTTTTATACAAGATGTAAAGGTTTCGATGTGGGCGTCAAGCCTGGCAAGTGATACATACAAGTAGTACATATCTGCTAGAGCCAATTTGATGTAAGTATCCTCAGGGTTAATCAAATCCTACATCCACATATTTCTATTACTAGTTCACAAAGAGTAGTTATGAGTTGCAAAAAAGATTACTTATACTTTAGTCAAGAAACCAAACACTACTACAAAGAAACTTAAAGTAGACTTGAACAATTAGTATGGTCATATCCTTCATGTCTTGTTGATATGGTCATATCCTTCTCGTGTCAGTTTCACGGTATGGTCGACAAGACCAGGGCACTATACCCCGCGTCATTTCCTGGCGCTGGCTACACGTCTATCCCTTCCCGTAGTCTGGTTCACGGTTTTCAAGAGATGGATAGGCTCCCCGCACCATGAGCCAGAACATTCAGATGGTCCTGCCGGCTAGGCCACCCGGTGGTGCTCCCACCGAGAACTCAAGTTGGCCTACAGGTATGTGAACCGATCTTAGGTACATTCAGACGTGCGAGAGCTCGAGGACGTCATCGTATTGCGCGTGTGCTCTGCCGTCATGGAGGATTGCACGCTCGGGGGCCAGTCCAGCCTCGGTGGATCACGTTCGTGCGCTGGTGTGGATCGAAAGGGCATGGTTCTAAAAACCTGCCTAAGAGCATCTCTAGCCGTTGGAAGCCCCCTGGCCAAAATCCGGTGCTATTTAGCGCCGGACGGAGGGAACTTTCAGCCTAGGGGTTGTGGAACTCCTAGTCACCCCAAGGCTCGACCCACAGGGAAAGAGAAATTGGTGCAAAGTTTGAAATATGCTCTTCCCTCCACAAAAAGGGCATAGTCTCACCCAAGTACACAGCCTGGCGGACAGTAAAGCCAAAGTCCGGTGAAAAACTTATTACATTGGTGATGGTATCAAATGGCAACGTTGTTGGCCGTGAAGATCGCCGTAGGAGCAGCATCCACAGTTGTGGAGCTCGACCACGCATCGTATGGAGTCGTCATCGAAGGCGAGATGGAGTAAGAAGAAATTGGGGTGGAGTTCGGCGTCACATTCAGCGTACCCGCAGCAAGTGTCGCCATGTCCGGCATGGTTATGCCATTCAAGATCACGGCTTGTTCGCCATGTACCCGCCTTCACCTGGGCATCCATCATCACCGGACCCCCCCATCAGGAACGCTAGGTTGGTGTTGCGCTTCTTCCTCGTGACGTTTGTCTTGAGCAGGTCGAGCTTGAGGCCCTAGTTCTAGAGAAGCACCTTCCACCATTCATCGAACTTCTCGTCCTGTTGTGAGGCATGCACCTTGGAATCGGTGAGGCACTTCTCGATCAATGCCTTCAACCGTTCGCCCGATTTCTGTGACTTGGATTTATTTTATCCAAGTTCTAGCCAGCCTTACCCCACCGGTGGCACCGAAGGTTCTAGGTTATAGGTGATGTCCTTGGACTTGGAGAGAGACACACACACACATCCCTCAATTTCTGGCATTCCGAGATCTTTGTGAAGACATGGAGGAACTTGAAGTCTGTGCCATTGTTGTCCTCCCGGTACATGCCGAAGGCCCTGTTCATCTGCAAGAACAAGGAAAAATCAATCACACGGCAAGGAAAGAAATCCAAAAACCCGGCGAACTATGCCAGCATAACTTCATCTCAAAGCTGGCACCACTCTCGGGTCGGCGTTCGATCTCCTCCTAGCTTGCTGTAGGCTTGCTAAATGAGCCCCCAATGAGTCGCCATCGCCTTGTCGCCGCGCTCCAAGATGATTTTCTTGTACTTTGTGAAATGATAGAGATGTCGCCTAGAGGGGCGTGAATAGGCAATTTCAACACTATTACGATTTTGGCTTGATAGAATGCGGAATTAAACAAACGTTTATTTTACAAGCACAAAACCTAAATACACTAGGCTCAACTAAGTGCACCAACAACAAGTTAAGCTAAGCAAGATAGCACAAGATAAATATACCACAAGAGATAAGCAAGATATAAGTACTTCAAGCTCGATGGCTATCACAAGGAAAGTAAGCTTGGGTATAGATATAACCGAGGCACGTGGAGACGGAGATGTATTCCGGTGTTCCCTTAAAAGTAAGATACGTCACGTTGGAGAGGTGTGGGATTCCACGAAGGATTTCCCAATGCCACAAAGGCTCACCTTCTTCTCCTAGTCTATCCCATGAAGGAATAGGCCCTTTCCTTATGGCTAGCTTTTCCTCCACTCTGGAGATGGCAAGCTCCACAACCACTTCACAAGCTCCACGAAGGAGAAGCCCGGGTCTCTTCCCAATCTTAGGAGGTAAGGGGGAGGAGGCAAGCTCAAGAGGGTCAACAATTGATGTCAATTTCGTGCTCAAGAACACCGAAAAATGTTGGGGGAAGAACCCCCTTTTATAGGGGAAAGCAAATATGGCCATTTGGAGGAAATCTGTGAAAACTCGGTTTCAAAGTCGGTTGGACCAGCCCCAGAACCGGGAAACTCGGTCCCCAGGCCGGAGGACCGGCCTACAAGCCGGAAAACCTCTGGTTGCCAACTCGGAATAGACTCGGTCTGGAAAACCGGAAAACCCGGTCTAAGATCCGGTCTACCGGCACTGGCCCCAGACCGTCCCGTGTGGGACTCGGTTTAACTGGATCCATAACCGGGGTGAAACAGACTTCACGAAAAACACAATAACTTTTGCATCTGGACTCCGATTTTGATGATCTTGGGCTTGTTTTGACAAGGAAAACAAGGTCTACAATATGGTGCATGAAAACATCATAGTCCAGCAAAGGAGGATAGAACCAAATTAGGAAAGGTATGAAGTCTTCCTATAAGAATCGATAAAACCTTCAAACTCGAAAACGCTATAGTAGACGCATACGAATTCCGTTTTCGATGAACTTGGGCTTGTTGGAGAGATAGAAACAAGCTCAAGAACCTCACATGGAGAAACACCAAGAAGCAAAAAAATAGGAAGATGCAAAGTATGCAAAGGATTGAGCTCCCTACGATGATGTGATCAAGTTACCCAACCGAAAGCCCCTGTTGATAATGCGGCTATCTATCCTATAACCCGGTCTCCCAACACCACCTTGAGATCGGTAAAAGGAAAACCTAGCAAGGCCATACCGTTTCCTTGCGCATACCACTTGATCTTGATGACAACGCTTCAAGCTCCATCCAAGCCGGACTGCATCACTTGATCATTGTTGCTTCGTGAAGACTCCTAATTTGCTCCCCCATACACCACTTTCTCAACCTTGACGACGATCACCACTTGATGCCATGCTCTCATGGACTATATGAGATCTTCACTTTTGAAGCATGCCCATGGAAAGATACCTATCCCATATAGAAAATGCAAAGTAACATATATAATGGGTTAGTTCATGATGCATAAATGACAAGGCTTACCACACCACAAGATCCATATGGTACATTCTTTATGCTTCATGTGTTGACCAACTTGAAATCACTCTTCACTCTTTGCATTGGTCAACCGAGTGTCTTCTCATGCTCCATCTCAATATCTTGAGGTACATAAAGAATTCTTCATTTGATTACATGCTCTAAATCTTATTCAACCATAGCTCAACTAATGAGGCTATCATGACACCGACTTAGAGCCATATCTTGAATTCTTCTATTGAGATCACACTCTCAAGATCTTGAACATATCATATTCTTCTCTTCAATTCGATGATCTTGATGCCAAAACTCATGGTATATCTTTATCTTCATGGTATCCATACTTGAATCCAACATATGGACTACAAGCATGACCTATGGAATATTCCTTCATATAAAACTCAGTGAAAACATTAGTCTATAGGGATTGTAATTAATCACCAAAACCACAAACTGGGGCAATTACCCTTTCAATCTCCTCTATTTTGGTAATTGATGACAATCACAACAAGAGGGTTTATATAATGAATATTATAAACAAGTACGCAACTTATCCAAGAATAAGTTGTATACAAGAGGTTGTATTTGACATGGTTAAGAAACACAAAGATACTAGCCCATATCAAAACCGATTCTACTCACACAAACTACAACTAATGCAAGAGATGTGAGCAGAACCAACATATATAGAGCAAACTCCCCCACAATATATGCGCGTGTGATGAACTTGAATTTCATTGCATATATTGTCAAGCATAACCTTTGGGAGAGTTTCCACTGTATATTCAACCATGCAATACATAATAAAGATGAAATGCATGAAAGGCAAACACTTAAAAACAAACCAATCTTAAGTAGAAAACCATTTCCCTTAAAACCCTCTAAACTTCTCCCCCATTGACAATAAGTGCCAAAATGGATGACAAAGTTAGAAGGCCAATATATTTCAAGTTCCTACCAAGGTGTGCATTTCTCATAATATGAGTGAAATCATATGCACATATCCAATGACGAATACTTGGAGGAAATCAACTATATTAAGGATCAAATATTGCTAAAAGGATAACAAGGTGAAGAAACTTCAACAGATGAAGCAAGCAATCAAAAGATACAAATAATAAAATGGACAAATAGTGCTCTAAATGAAATAAGGAAGCTCCCCAAGGTTTGTGCATAAATTATTTGTTTCATTTGAATACGATATGCACAAACATGGAATCCTCACTCCCTATATATCATTTAGAACACAACCAAGATACAAGTAGTATCGATATTAATCAATACACTTGTCAATACAAGCTTAAGTCCAAAATAAACCAAATATGAGATATGAGTGCGCGAAGATGCAATAAAAGTAAATCGAGCACTCATAAATCAAGACCTTACCAATACCTTTAAAAACAAGAGTATAAGAGAGATGGTTGGCAAAGAGCGAGGATATTAACACTCTTGTGTATATAAGTTTCTGAGTGGACAAGACATGAGAATAATCCACAAAGAAACATCCACACATAAGAGGTTAATAAAAATAAGAATACAAGATATCCAAGAGGAAGTCATAACATATACCAAAAAGGATATTTTGCTTAAGTGCATATATAGCCCATGGCTCTATTTTCTCTTATGGTATATCAATGAACTTCACCAAAGAAAAAGAAAAACCTCAAAAACATCACAACTAACACTAAGGGAACTAATGCTAGTTGGGATATTTTGAGAAAGGCAACAAGTATCAAAAGGAAGGATTCAATGCAATTTCAACAATATTGCACATGCGAGTACCTTGAGGAATTGATATGCAATAAATTTCTAGAAGGCATATTTGGGATTGGTGAATCATGAACATGATTTTATATACTACCCATTATATGCATCATCTCAAATTACTCACATAAGCAATAAGGATAGAAAAGTATTTCAAAGATCCTTGCAAGAATCGCAACATTTACAAACAAATAAATTCATGCCAAGATGCAACCTACAAGAGATTGGATGGAAGAATAGTATACATGAATAAGATACTTGTTACTGAGATAGCAGTGGTATGATGTAGTAGATAAGAATTATTCAATCATCCTAGCTTGGCTCCAACTATCATGTGGTGACAACACCTTTCTTATAGATGAGACAAGCATCCATTGCATCTCCAATGTACCTAAATCTACATTCAAGTACATCTTTGTCCCCAAACTTATTGGGTCCAAAGTGGTTAGACTAACCACAACACATAGGACATACTCCATATATGTGCAATTTAGAGATGAAATTTGAATTTCATCCACATCATAGATGTTTAAGGATTTGATGGAGTATACCCTATATATTGGATCAAAGAAAGAAAAACATGATATAAGATATACATTTAGTAAACATGCATGCACGAGACTTTCAAGAACCAACAAAGATATAATTTGGACAAAACACCAAAATATTCAAGAAGGCATACAAGGTGTGACAAAACACATTTTTGTCCAAACTATATCAAAGAATCAAATCAACACAAGATTTTTTCAACAAAGTTCAAGAAATGAACCAAGCAAAAACTATTGAGCATAAAAGATGAGATAAAAACACAAATGCTCAAAGATTTATCTCATTCAAGCAAATAATATAGAGAAGAAAGAATGAGATAACAAACTACCAAAAGAGTAAGGTTTAAACAAATAAACCAAACCCTTACCACTTTTCACAATGGCACAAGGTTCCGAGAAGAAAAGGTTTGTCTTCCACTAAAAACACACTTGATAATAATCAAAAACACCATCAAAGAGATGTTCCAAAGCCAAGGAAGATAATGGGAGCCACAACAATTTTTGGAAAGATAAAAGGCAATAAGAGGTGAAATCCAAGGTGAATATAATCCACAAATGCTACCACACCCAAGTATATCAATTGTCGAAGACAATGAGTGTATTGGAATTTATTTCCTGTGGTATATTGCACGAATATTAAAGATAAATCTTCACAATTAAAAGCATAGGATATGAATAAAAAGATTAAGCACTATGCAAAGATAGAGATTCTTGATAGCTTCAACTAGTCACACAATCATGCAAAGCAATGATTAGAATAACTTGAAGCAAATGGTCTCACAAAAAGATATAGAGATATGAATTTGAGGAAGACTGCACCAAGAATTTCTTACTCAAACAAAGACGGAAAGATGAGCAATAAAAGCTTCTAACAAAAATAGGACCTTGTTTGAGCAAACATGCCACCTAGAAACAAGATAATCAACAATATCAAATCTAAGTGGCACTACCTCATATGTTCACATTTCCTAGGATTGTGATATGCAAAAGAAGCATATTACTCCCCCATAATGTGATATTCGATTTTTCTTAATAAGAGGCAAAGCAACCTCAACTAGAGATAATTACTGGACATTTAGAATTTGAATTTCTCATGAGTATGACACACCACATAGTGACTAGATAATCTTGCAATATCAATACTAAGTGGTAGTACTCATGTACACACATTTTAAGGTATGAGAGATGCGCGAGGCATATCACTCCCCCAAAATGGGATGTTCCATTAACCACTCGAAAAGAGCCAAATAAGATATCATCAAGATGCATTAGAGGCTCAAAACAAAACACACGAGTAAATGATGTGCCAAACACCTAGACATACTTGAATACACAAAATAAGAAAGCATGAGGCACAACAAATACAAACACATACTTGGTACAAAACCAAAACATGTAAAGGGGCAAGTAACTTACAATATAAAGAGTTGAGTTCGAGTTAAGGCAAAGAGGTGCATTGGTTATATGGTAGGGAGATGATAATCCTTATAACTTGGCTTTATAAAATATAATATATGAAGATCCCTTAATTATTCATGAGTTAGCCAAGTCTCCAGTTCCCTCCACAAACACCTATTTATCAAGTTTGAGCTTGTTGGTCCCCAACCAAGTTGGGTCCTAAGAGGTTAGTCACAATAGGCTTGGCAACCCAAATGATTCTTTTCTTAACACCACTTTGAGTTCCAACAAACTTGGCAAACACATTGCCATACTTATCCTTCCCAAGAGAATAATCATCAACAACAATGATAGGGTTAGATAAGGTACCGTTTGAACATGAAGATGCCAAGTGTCCCTTCTCACGACATATGTAGCAACAAGTGCTCCCCTTTATCTTCTTTATTGATTTCTTGTCTCGGGGAGCCTTATCTTGATTCTTCTTGGGAAGTGGCCTAGCTTCAACTTGAGGTTGAGATTGGGCTTGACCTTGAACTTGTGGCCGCTTCCCTTGTTGCTTACCATTCAAGTGCTTTTTCTTCAATGGACAAGATCTTACATGATGTCTTACAACCTTTCACTTGAAGCAAATAATCTTGGACGAATCCTTGACTTGGTCTTGGACCTTCTTCTTGTTTCTCTTGGACTTGTTCTTGTTATTGGAGTTGAATCCAAGTCCACTTTTATCATTGGGGTATTTTTGCACACTCAAAATATTATCGAGTGTGCATTTACCTTCATGACTCTTTTTCAAGTCTTTCTTCAAAGAAGTGACTTGGGCCTTGAGCTCTTTGATTTCCTCTACATGGTTAGTAGAAATAGAGGTACTAGAGGAAGTAGAAGCTTCATTGTTAGAGCAACAAGGCAAAGCAAGTAATCCAACACAAGGTTTATCACTAGTATGACTATAAGGATCACTTGGACTAGCACATGGCAAAATAGCATTTTGATTAGAAATTGTGCTAATGTCCAAAAGAGGCTCACACCTTAGTGATACTTGCCTCACGAGCTAATTTTAGCCCATCATAGGAGATTAGAAGATCATTATGAGAGCCCGAGAGCATTTCATGACTCTCTTCCAATTTCCTATACTTGCTAGTTAGAAACTTAAGTTGAGCCCTTAGCTCAACATTCTCCTTTAACATAGATGCTTCACAAGAATTAGAGTTAGTAGCACTAGCATCATTAATAGATTTTTCATTTTCAAGCTTATAAGATTCAATTTTCTGTGTGAGGAGACAATTAGTGTGCTTCTCCTTGGCAAGATCTTGCTTAAGGAGATGGAATCTATGACTCCCATCATCAAGTTGGAAATCCAACTCCTCTATGGTTTCCGTTTGTTTAGTTATGGTGTCCATAACATATTTGAGACAAGCAATGACCTTATTATTACCACGAAGAGAGGTACACAAAATTTTTAACTCAAGCACAAGAGAACTAGTATCCTCATAAAGGTCATCATCACTATCATCATTATCATTGCTATTGTCTAGAGAACATATGCTGGGATCCAAAGTAGGAGATACCTTTCATCCTCTTGCCATAAGGCACATGTGAGCACGGGAGGATGAAGATGAGGATATTCTTGAATCTTCATTCATGATTGTGTCTTGCTCCATAGGGTATTTGATTTCCTGTACATTGTTAGATACACAACTAGAGGAAATAGAAGCATTTTGTTTATTGGAACAAGACAAATCAAGCATATCATCTACACTAGTACTCAAATAATTTCTAGACAATATGCAAGGACTAGCAACACAAGGGGATATATAATTATCATTGCAAGAAGTGCTTAAGTCCAAACTCTCTACACCATTAACATTTATAGAACATGAATTATTGGTGTAAAGAGAACCACTACCATCATTACATATGATTTATACACTCACCATGCCATTACCTTGTGACTTGTCACATGTAGGTGAAGTGGAGGGAATTGAAATCTCATCGCGTTCGGAGGTGGAAGCCACTTGGAGCTCTTCATGATTTGAAGGAGGAGAGATCTCCTCGGAGATACCACCGACCCTATGAGAAATGGACCCACCAAATATTTCTTTAAGCTTGATCCACATCTCATGAGATGACTCACGCTTCACAATCGTCAAGAACAAATTAACTGTGGGGCCCAAGGAGAAAAATAGCTTCTTAGATACTTGAGCTTCAAGATGTAAATTTTTCTCATCCTCTAAAGATAGATTTTGAGGATCCATCGGAGGAGAAAAACCTACATCTAGAAATCTCTCAATATTTGGACACAAGGTCCGAAGATTACAAAGCAACCAATTTCTCTACAAAATATAATTTGTACCATCAAAGATAATTGTGTCATTGTGCACTATACTACTAGCCGACATCTTTACACTCTAGGCGGTGAAGCCTAAATAAGGAGAAACCTTGCTCTGATACTAATTGAAACATAGAGATGTTGCCTCGAGGGGGTGAATAGGCAATTTCAAAACTATTATAGTTTTGGCTTGATAGAATGCGGAATTAAACTAACATTTATTTTACCAAGAACAAAACCTAAATACACTAGGCTCAACTAAGTGCACCAACAACAAGTTAAGCTAAGCAAGATAGCACAAAATAAATATACCACAAGAGATAAGTAAGATATAAGTACTTCAAGCTTGATGGCTATCACAAGAAAAGTAAGCTTGGGTATAGAGATAACCGAGGCACGTGGAGACAAAGATGTATTCCCGTGTTCCCTTAAAAGTAAGGTACGTCACGTTGGAGAGGTGTGGGATTCCACAAAGGATTTCCCAACGCCACGAAGGCTCACCTTCTTCTCCTAGTCTATTCCATGAAGGAATAGGCCCTTTCCTTATGGCTAGCTTTTCCTCCACTCCGGAGATGGCAAGCTCCACAACCACTTCACAAGCTCCACGAAGGAGAAGCCCGTGTCTCTTCACAATCTTCCACGAAGAGGACACCACGGCACCAACCGCCAAGCCAACTAGGAGGTCACCCTCCAAGAGCAACAAGCTCACGGTCTCTCACTCGAACAAATCGTAATGGAGAGCTCAACACTTATGCAAGAATGCAAAGCAAGAACACCAAGGGCATTCAAGTCCCTCACTCTCAAATCCCACCAAAGCAACAAGTGCTAGGGAGGAATTAGAGAGGAAGAACAATGATGGAAATCAATAAATGACTTCAAGATCTAGATCCAATGGGTTCCCTCACTTAGAGGAGGAATTGATTGGTGGGGATTGTAGATCTAGATATCCTCTTCCAAAGCCCTCAAAACGATGCAAGAATCATAGGAAGGAAGGGGGAGGAGGCAAGCTCAAGAGGGTCAACAATAGAGGTTAATTTCGTGCTCAAGAACACCCAAAAATGTTGGGGGAAGAACCCCCTTTTATAGGGGAAAGCAAATATGGCCGTTGGGAGGAAATCTGTGAAAACTCGGTTGGACCGGCCCCAGAATCGGGAAACTCAGTCCCCAGGCTGGAGGACCGGCCTACAAGCCGGAAAACCTCTATTTGCCAACTCAAAATAGACTCGGTCACGAAAACCGCAAAATCCGGTCTCAGATCCGGTGTACCGGCACCGGCACCGGACCGTCCAGTGTGGGACTTGGTCGAACCGGATCCACAACCGGGACGAAAGAGACTTCCAAAAAACACAATAACTTTTGCATCCGGACTCCGATTTTGATGATCTTGGGCTTGTTTTGACGAGAACAACAAGCTCTACAATATGGTGCATGAAAACATCATAGTCCAACAAAGGAGTATAGAACCAAATTAGGAAAGGTATGAAATCTTCCTATAATAAGAATCGATAAAACCTTCAAACTCGAAAACGCTATAGTAGACGCATACGAATTCCGTTTTCGATGAACTTGGGCTTGTTGGAGAGATAGAAACAAGCTCAAGAACCTCACATGGAGAAACACCAAGAAGCAAAAAAATAGGAAGATGCAAAGTATGCAAAGGATTGAGCTCCCTACGATGATGTGATCAAGTTACCCAACCGAAAGCCCCTGTTGATAATGCGGCTATCTATCCTATAACCCGGTCTCCCAACACCACCTTGAGATCGGTAAAAGGAAAACCTAGCAAGGCCATACCGTTTCCTTGCGCATACCACTTGATCTTGATGACAACGCTTCAAGCTCCATCCAAGCCGGACTGCATCACTTGATCATTGTTGCTTCGTGAAGACTCCTAATTTGCTCCCCCATACACCACTTTCTCAACCTTGACGACGATCACCACTTGATGCCATGCTCTCATGGACTATATGAGATCTTCACTTTTGAAGCATGCCCATGGAAAGATACCTATCCCATATAGAAAATGCAAAGTAACATATATAATGGGTTAGTTCATGATGCATAAATGACAAGGCTTACCACACCACAAGATCCATATGGTACATTCTTTATGCTTCATGTGTTGACCAACTTGAAATCACTCTTCACTCTTTGCATTGGTCAACCGAGTGTCTTCTCATGCTCCATCTCAATATCTTGAGGTACATAAAGAATTCTTCATTTGATTACATGCTCTAAATCTTATTCAACCATAGCTCAACTAATGAGGCTATCATGACACCGACTTAGAGCCATATCTTGAATTCTTCTATTGAGATCACACTCTCAAGATCTTGAACATATCATATTCTTCTCTTCAATTCGATGATCTTGATGCCAAAACTCATGGTATATCTTTATCTTCATGGTATCCATACTTGAATCCAACATATGGACTACAAGCATGACCTATGGAATATTCCTTCATATAAAACTCAGTGAAAACATTAGTCTATAGGGATTGTAATTAATCACCAAAACAACACATAGGGGCAATTACCCTTTCACTTTGGATCACAAAGCTTGAGTTCGTCAAACACAATCTTAATTCTCTTCCAATATGTCTCAGAGTTTTGGTTCGCGCTGCTGATCCCATCGACGCACACAGTTTTCCATGCATCGGTGAGACACTCGTCTTATTTGGATGTCCACTTGATGCGAGGCTCGGCCGACGGCGCCGAATGATCCTTCCTCTTGTTCTTCCCTTGGCCTTGGTTGTGGAGTTTGTCGCAACTTCGGTTTGCGTTGGCTTGGCGTCATATGCTTCCTCGGCTTGATCGCCTTCTAGGTCCACGTCGAGTTCTTGTGAGTCGAAGCCAGCTTCGGCGGCGGCCTGGGCCTCCTCTTGTGTGAAGTATCCCGGGCTGGAGCCAGCCGCCATGGAACCAGACATGATCATCTCGTGTATCGTTGCCTCGCCGGGCATTCCTCCGAGCATGTTGGCTGCACCAGATGGGGGATACAGGAGAGGACCATGACACATTGTCAGAACACACCACCCTAAGACCTGCCACAGAAGGGAACCACAGTTGGGCCGCTGCAGCAGGGGACCGCCGACGGGAAGACAATGTTGGGGTTGAACCCGTCCAGGTGGTCACCGTCGTAATCCGGCGAAGGTGAAAACCTCGTGTGCAGCGTCATGTGCCCGACGTTCTCCTGGAAAAGCGTTGGCGAGGAAGGCGAGAAACCAGATGCCGGCGATGCGATCAGATGGGTCCCCCATGCGATGTTGGGTAAGTACGAGGCGTATGGAGGCAGTAAGACGACATGCGCCTTGGCCTTTGCCTCGGCGACCGCCTGACTCTCATCTTCCGCCACCGCCGCCGCTTTGTCCTTCACCTTTTTGGCCAGCGCCCTCTTTCGCCGGCCTTTCGTCTTGGTGGTCCTCCTCGTCTGATCCATGAGCCATTCATCGTTCGCCATGCCCACTGGCTTATCCTTCGGCGGATGTGGTTTTCTCTGCTTTGGGTTGTCCTCGGTAGAGAGCCTGGGGACATTGGACTTTTTCAGAGGCATGCATGGGAGATCTGGGGCGAAGAACGGTGGGAGTTCGGGGGAGAAGGGGAAAGAGGCGGAGAAATGGAGGGAAAGGGAAAGTAGTTCAGCAGGAAATCGGCTTCTCTCGCTGACAGAGCTGGCCCACCCGCTTTTTCGCTTCATTCGGAGCCCCCAAGCGAACCCCGGCTCACCGATTTGGCCTGTGTTCGCTGGACGGATGTTGGGCCAAATCCGGCAAAAAAAATCTCCTAGGAGCTCAACTGAGGGGATTTCGTCCATTCGGCGCCAAAAAAGAGCCTGAGAGGGGGTTACTAGGTACGAGTGCAGATGCTCTAAGGATGAAGCGACAGGACGCCGCGTACACTGATGCATTTGGCCATCGGTGATGGATCATCGGACTAGGCAATCCGCGTCTGATTTGATTCGTCCGGTGCAATCGTCTCAGTGGGACAGATCATCGAACCATCAGTTCACAAGAGTAACAGACTACCCAAACTCATGATCGGGCACTTGTTGAATCGATTTGGGTCCGACCTTCGAGACTTTCTTGATTCATAGCATTTCTGAGTATATTGTTTTCATGATTAATTATATGAGACACCACCGTTTCCGGGGATCCCGGTCTCCCGTCGTCCTGTTTTCATGCCCACATCCCATTCCCATTTTTGCTACAAAAGTCTCAATTTTATCGAAAAATGTTCCTTTTTCTACATGTAGTAAAAAATAGTTCACTCCAAAAATAGAAAAAAGACTATCCTGCCGAAGATCTCGCCGTAGGACTCGCGGAGACTTCGTAGCAAAAAAATTGTGCTAATGTAGCAAACCTGACTTTGTCGGGGACTCGCCGGAACATCTCGCTAGAGACCTCGTAGAAAAAATAAAAACTTACAGCATAGCAACCCCGACTTCGCCGAGGATCTTGCTAGAGATCTCATAGAAAAACCCAACGCACGCTTGTACCACCGCCGCCGGCCACATGTAGCAAAACCTGACGCCGCTTGTAGCACCACCGTCGGCCGCACGTAGCAGCGCCGCCAGCCCCGTGTAGCAAACCTCGAAGTCGTAGGTAGACTTGGTAGCGGTAGGAAGCAGTGTCGGTGGCCTTCTGTAGCAACATCGGTGGCCCTGGTAGCACCACTCGAGCTGGGTGACCACATCCATGGCGGTGTCCTTGGACACACTTGATCCGTCGGTCGTATGGGCCGAGGACGAAGGACGGCACCTCAAGCACCGCTGCCAGGACAAGAGAGGAGGGAAGGAAGGCTGATGCGCCGAAAGGGGACAGGAGGCGGCAACGGGGATGGGTGGCCATCGTGGTCGTCAACACCGGAGGTAAAGAGGGGAACATCGCGATGGTGTCAACATTGTCCTTGTGGCCATGGAGATCAGCATGCGGAAACCATGTATGGTGGCGCGCTGTTGTGCAAGCCGTGGCTCTAATCGAGAGAAGAATGAGTGGTTTGCAGTAATGCAACGAGAGGATAAGGAAAGTTGTAGCCGTGTGGCCCACACATGATGCTTATATCTACGCAAGCGATGACCCGGATGATGGGATCGTCCCATCGTCCCGGGGACTAGTACCATTTTCCATTATCCCCCTCCTCCTGCCGAATCAAGGACTTCTCCCTAGCCTCTTCTTAGAGATTACTATGCGAGTGATTAAGACCGAAAAAGTTCAGGAGGGGATTGTGAGTGGATGGCTCGCTTCAATTTCGCCCGACCTTAGCGCCACCTTGCTCTCTGAACCCTTTTCCCTGGCACATCAATTTGAGGGGTTCACCCTAACGACAGGGCAAAGCGGCAAGCCGATGTCTTCAGATGGAAATGGAAGGCAAGCCAAGCATACACTACACACTCCTACTATACTATGGGGCTGTTGGGTTGTGCTTATTTATGGCTTTTCGCTTTTGGCTTATAAGCCACAAAAGCACCTAAATAGGTGCTTTTAGTTTTGGCTTTTAGCTTATACCATCATATCACCATGTACAGTTAAAGGACAAAAGGCAAAGCAAAAGGTACCTATTTTGGTGCTTTTGTGACTTATAAGCCAAACTCCAAAAGCTAGATTTAAGCCCAACTAAACAGGCCCTATGTCGCGATGTTCCAAGGAACAATTGGGATATGGATGGTGCACTCCAGTCCTAGGCGTTGACAAACTACAAGGTGTTTATGTGGCTAGCCGCTAGAAACAAATGTCTGATGGTTGAGTAGCTGCGTTGGCGTGGGTTACCTTATCCTACAATGTTTCTTTTGTGACCAACAAAATGAGACCATTGACCATCTTTTTTAGGAAAACCATTGACTAGATGTGTTCCCGCTAGGGATTTGGACCTTCTTCCCTCGGCGGTTGAACAAAGCTAATTGGATACCAGGTCCACAAGAGCATTTGTAGGCGCGTATGAGCTCTCAATGTGGTAGGTTTCACTCTGGACATGATCTTTGGGCGGCAGTCTCACTGATCCGCTGGTGTAACATCCTCGAATCGACCCTATGCAGGTTTCAGCAATTCTCGCCAAACCAGCATAGAAACGATTCAAAGATGTCCACCCGACACTTGCGTGCGGGTGAGAAACAAAGTAATACCATTACACAATCACTACTGGAAACGAGGCCTTTGGTTGAGCCTGGAAATGGGCTTTAACACCAGTTCTTCTACGAACCGGTGTTAAAGAGGGGGCCTGTACCAGCGTGGCCCGTGCAGCAAAAAGGAGCCCCCCTTTAACACCGGTTCGTGCCACGAACCGGTGTTAAAGGCCCCTGCACCAGTGGCCCGTGCAGCCCCCCCCCTTTAACACCGGTTCGTGGCTTGAACCGGTGTTAAAGAGGGGGGCTATATAAGACACCGCAGCCCACACCGCACTCTTCCATTTTTTTACTATCTCATTTTGGAGCCTAGCAAGAGGGTGTGAAGTGTGCTAGTTTGTGTTTTTTTCGTATGCACAAGAGGTGTTCGGTGAAATGCCCGAGAGCTCAAAATAAGTTTTCTCGTTGCTCTTTCCTTCTCGGTCGAGGTCGGCAACTATCCTTTCATGTGTCATTGATGTACTATATATATAAATGGTCATCTCCCTATTATTTTTTGATATACTATATATTAATGCAGATGAACCGGCAATGGATGTACGGTGACCGTCGTACTTCCGAGTACATTACGAGCCTCCAAAATTTCATCGCTGTGGCTAATGCAAACCGTGGTCACAATGGTTTTATGTGTTGTCCGTGTGTTCACTGTCAGAACAAGAAAGACTACTCAAATACCAGAACCATTCACGCCCACCTTCTTCGATCCGGTTTCATGCCCAGCTATAATTGTTGGACCAAGCACGGAGAAAAATGGGTTGTGATGGAAGACAACGAAGAAGAAGAGGATGATGACAACTATCATAATATGTATCCTGAATATGATGATACTGCAACGGGGGTAGATAATGAAGATCAAGAGGCAGCAGATGGGCCCGCTGATGACAATCTTGGTCGGGCCATTACTGATGCAAAGGAAGAATGTGAAACTGAAAAGGAGAAGGAGAAGCTGGAGCAGATGTTAAAGGATCACAAAACATTGTTGTACCCAACTTGCGAAGATGGCCACAAAAAGCTAGGTACCACACTGGATTTGCTGCAATGGAAGGCAGAGAACGGTGTGACTGACAACGCATTTTCAAAGTTGTTGGTAAAAATGAAGAATCTTCTTCCAAGAAATAATGAGTTGCCCGACAGTACATACCAAGCAAAGAAGGTTGTCTGCCCTCTAGGATTAGACGTGCAGAAGATACATGCCTGCATTAATGACTGCATCCTCTACCGCGGTGAGAAGTACGAGAATTTGGATGCATGCCCGATATGCACTGCACTGCGGTATAAGATCACACGAGACGATCCTGGCGATATTGAGGGCGAGGCCCCTAGGAAGAAGGTTCCTGCCAAGGTTATGTGGTATGCTCCTATAATACCACGGTTAAAACGTCTCTTCAGAAATAAAGAGCATGCCAAGTTGTTGCGATGGCACATGGAAGACCGTAAGAAAGACGCGATGTTGAGACACCCCACTGATGGGTCACAGTGGAGAAAAGTCGAGCGAGAGTACCCGGACTTCGCACGTGACACAAGGAACTTAAGGTTTAGTCTAAGTACAGATGGCATGAATCCTTTTGGTGAGCAGAGCTGCAGTCACAGCACCTGGCCTGTGACTCTATGTATCTATAACCTTCCTCCTTGGTTGTGTATGAAGAGGAAGTTCATTATGATGCCAGTGCTCATCCAAGGCCCGAGGCAACCCGGCAACGACATTGATGTGTACCTAAGGCCATTAGTTGAAGAACTTTTACAGCTGTGGGCCAAACCAGGTGTACGTATGTGGGATGAGCACAAAGGGGAGCCATTTGACCTACGAGCATTGCTTTTCGTAACCATCAATGATTGGCCTGCTCTTAGTAATATTTTAGGGCAGACAAACAAGGGATACAATGCATGCACACACTGTTTAGATGAGACTGAAAGTGTATATTTGGATAAATGTAAGAAGGTTGTGTACCTAGGGTATCGTCGATTTCTTCCGAACCTGCATCCAGTAAGAAAGAAAGGCAAGCATTTCAAACATCTGGCAGAACCCCGAAGGAAGCCTGTCCTCCGTACCGGTGAGGAGGTATTTGGTATGGTCAAGGACCTAGAAGTAATCTTTGGAAAAGGTCCTGGCAGTCTATCTGTTCCGAATGACGATGCCGGACACGCGCCCATGTGGAAGAAGCAATCTATATTTTGGGACCTACCCTATTGGAAAGTCTTAGAGGTCCGCTCTTCAATCGACGTGATGCACGTGACGAAGAATGTTTGCGTGAACCTGCTAGGCTTCCTAGGAGTGTATGGGAAGACAAAAGTTACACCGGAAGCACGGCAGGACCAGCAACGTCTGAAAGACCCTGAAGAGCCTATGCATCCTGAGAACGAGAAGGGTAAACGATGCCACTTAACTCCTGCCAGCTACGCTCTTACCAAAGCGGAGAAGGAAATCTTTTTTGAATGCTTGAGCAGTATCAAGGTCCCGTCTGGCTTCTCGTCGAATATAAAGGGAATAATAAATATGGCAGAGAAAAAATTCCAAAACCTGAAGTCTCATGACTGCCACGTGATTATGACACAATTGCTTCCGATTGCATTGAGGGGGCTTCTACCTAAAAATGTTCGAGTACCCATTGTGAAGCTATGTGCATTCCTCAATGCAATATCTCAGAAGGTAATCGATCTAGAAAGCCTACCAGGGTTACAGACAGATGTGGCCCAATGTCTTGTCATCTTTGAGTTGGTATTCCCACCATCCTTCTTCAATATTATGACGCATCTCCTAGTTCACCTAGTAGAAGAGATTGCCATTCTCGGTCCTGTATTTCTACACAATATGTTCCCCTTTGTGAGGTACATGGGAGTCTTAAAGAAATATGTTCATAACCGTGCTAGGCCAGAAGGAAGCATCTCCAAGGGCTATGTAACAGAGGAGGTCATTGAGTTCTGTGTTGATTTTATTCCTGACCTTAAGGCGATTGGTGTTCCAGAATCACGACATGAGGGGAGACTGCATGGAAAAGGCACCCTAGGATGTAAGGCAATGATATGTAGGGACAGGCATTCTCTCAATCAAGCACACTACACGGTTTTACAAAGATCTATCTTGGTTGCCCCGTATATCAATGAACACAAGAATTTAATACGCCTCAAACACCCGGGGCAGTCTGATGAATGGATTATAAGTGAACACATGGCGAGTTTTGGCGGCTGGCTGCAAAGACTTCTCACGAATAACACCACTGTTGGGGATCAGCTGTACTTGTTGGCCAGGACACCATCTTCGACTGTATGTACTTTCCAAGGGTACGAGATAAATGGGAATACATTTTACACGATAGGCCAAGATAAAAAGAGCACCAACCAAAATAGTGGTGTCCGCTTCGATGCAGCAGAAGACAATGGGCAAAAGACCACGTATTATGGGTTCATAGAGGAGATATGGGAACTTGACTATGGACCTAATTTTAAGGTCCCCTTGTTTCGATGCAAATGGGTCAAGCTAACAGGAGGGGAGGTTGAGGTAGACAAGAAGTACGGAATGACAACGGTGGATCTCAACAATCTTATGAAGGTAGACAAGAACTTAGACGAACCATTCGTCTTAGCCAATGATGTGGCTCAGGTTTTCTATGTGAAGGACATGTCTACCAAACCGAAAAAAAGAAAAAATAAGCAAACAGATACATCACACGATGAGCCAAAGCGCCATATAGTTCTTTCAGGGAAAAGAAACATCGTGGGAGTGGAGGACAAGACAGACATGTCAGAAGATTATAATAAGTTTGATGAAATTCTGCCCTTCAGAGTGAAGACTGACCCAACCATCCTGTTAAACGGTGTTGATACTCCATGGTTACGGCCGACGCGATCATAAGATTGACTATATGTATTAATTGAGCCATTTTTGGCACACATATGTATCTCAACATGGAAATCAATGTCATATTTCTTCTGTTAACAGTATATGTATTAAATGAGCCATTTTTCTTCCTTCTATTTCTTCCCTCCATTTTTCTTCCCGCCATTTTTCTTCCCGCCATTTTTCTTCCCGCCATTTTTTCCCGCCAGTTCTTCACTATATATATATATATGTAGGGTTGGCCTCCATTGTCATTGCACATCTCTAGACTCATATCTGCAACCTCATCACTCTTTCCCATGGCTTCCACCGTAGCACAAACCCCAGAGAGGCGGAGGCGCTTTGCGCCTCGAACTACCCCTGCCCGCCGGGCTACTGTGTCCCCGTCGGCTGGATGCTGAGCGCCGGAGGCGTGCCGGTTCCTCCTGTCCCTCTAGGTGTGGCGTGCCGGATGGCCATCACGAACCACTACTACTTCGAGCTCACGCCGGAGCAGCGAAGGAATCCCAGCTGGCATCCCGACTATTTCCCTACTTGGGAAGCCTTCTTCGTGGATCGGCGTGAGAGGGCGCTCGCCAGGCACGAGGAGGACGGCCCACCTCCTCCGAACTTCAACGAGGCCGGCCGTCGGCTATGGTGGCGCGGTCGGACTCTCTAGAGCGTCATGGTCTATGACACTGCCGTCGACTCTAACCCCCGTCTGCGCTACCCTCAAGTCCAGCCCACGCGTACTCAGCCTTCAAGGTTCAATTACGGTGACCCCGACGACGACAGCGATGACGGCGGCGGCGAGTACTACGACTACAGTGGCGAGTATTACAGGTGTAGGCAGGAGCATGACTGAATCACTCCAACATTCCGAAACAAGTTCGGACGATTGTTACTTAATCTGGCCATGTATCTTAATTTTCAGTTCTTTTATGTATCTTAATTTTCAGTCGTGCTTTATGTAACTTACTATTAGTTGCATTCTGTATTTTAATTCCAGTTCTATCTTCTTCACAAAATGACCTATCTCATTCGAGGTTTCTTGGCTTTCGGGTCAAATGACCAATGTTATTGCTAGAATCAAGGCATAGTTTGTGATAATATGGCCATATTGTGCATACATGTGCATCATGGCATGGCAAAAAATGTTGCAAGAGGAAGTTTTCCTTTTTATCGCACCAAAAAGGCATTTTCCATTTTCCGAGCATAAAAAACGGACGGTTTTGTGAAGCAACCACCAAATGGCTAATTCAAAAAAACCACCACCACATTTTACAAAAATACTAGACCACCTTATATGGACAATGTACCAACAGGGGGATCTGGAACCTTTCCGTCCACCTCTGGTGAAAAAGACAAATTCCTGCCGAATCGGTAGGAAGTGGGTCAGATATGAACTACAGGTACATGATACGATGCTCATGATTTTTTACAAAAATCATTTTTAGGTTCACAATATGCTATTTTATCAAAAATCCAATGCAAGTTGAGCGAGGCTTTGTCAGATTCAAGTATATGCAAAAGATGCGACATTTAAATATCCAATCAATTCAAAAATGTTAATACAAAATAAAATATGTTTTGCTCTAATAAAATAGGGTTAGATTCCTTTTTAGATGCTTAATATTTCTTATGTTCAAAGTTTTAGGATTTGACAATTTATTTTTGTTTGAATTGAATAATCAAAATTTATATGTAAGCGTTTTAATCATTTTGAAAATTTTCATCTAAAGTAAATATAAAATGTTTTTACATGAATGGATGGATATTATTTTTCTGAAAATTATGATATATTATTCATATTTTTCTGAGTTGAAATGAATAAGATATGAATTTTCTAAATTCATATCCTATTTTTTGAATTATAAATGCCCCCACCCCTTTAATGCATGAAATAAATGCCCCCGTTTAACACCGGTTCCAGCCACGAACCGGTGTTAAAGGGGGGCGCATTTATTTCGTTTCGCGCGCTCACACCCCCCCCCCCCCTTTAACACCGGTTCGTGGCTGGAACCGGTGTTAAAGGGGTGGTTTGCGGGCGCGAAATGAATCCCCCCCCTTTAACACCGGTTCCAGCCACGAACCGGTGTTAAAGGGGGGGTTATAACGCGCGCCTTCCCCTTCCTTCTTCCCCCCAGCCAGATCGAAAGCGCGCGCGCAGAGAAAAGCAGACGAGAGCCGGCGCCATCCAGCCGTCGCCGTCCAGCCCTCGTCGTCGCAATCCCGCGGGAGCGCCGTCGCCCCCCTCCCGCGCGCGAGCCATCGCTGTCGCAGTCGACGCCCCCCGCCGCGCCAGCACCGTCCGCCACCGCGCGCACCCGCGTTGGCCGCCACCCCTGTCGCCGCCGCTCGGATCCGCCACGCGCCAACACCGAAGCCTCCGCCAACTCGGAGCCGCCGCCGCCAACCCCGCGTCCACGACCGCTGCCGCCGACCCCGTTCGCGAGAGTTGCCACCACCGGCGGTGAGAGCTCTCTGTCTGTGTTTTGGAGATATTGGATATTGGTGATAAATGTTATTTGTGTGTATATTGGATAAATGTTGCATATATGTATATATATTGTTGTGTATGAATAATTTTATTTGTGTGTAATTGCATATATATATTGTTGCATATATGTTGTATATATTGTTGCATATATGTATATAATTAGTTATTAGTATTTTATAAGTGTGTAGTTTAGTGTGTATTATTAGTAGTTTAGTGTTAGTATTAGTTTAGGGTTTATTTAGTTTAGGGTTATTAGTTTAGGGTTTATTTAGTTTAGGGTTATTAGTTTAGGGTTATTTATTTAGTTTAGGGTTATTTAGTTTAGGGTTATTTATTTAGTGTAGTTTAGTGTATTTAGTTTAGGGTTATTTAGTGTATTTTATAGTTAGTATTAGTTTAGGGTCGTCACCTCGCTGCTCTGCAAACGCCGCCGCTGGCCGTCGTCGTTAACGTCGCTCCGGTGACCCCTAGGTAGTGGCGCCGCCCGTTTTAGGTAGGCCGCATCACGCTGAGGCGAACCCGCTACCTCGCGCGCCCTAGGTCGCTCTCCAGCGCCGCCAGCCGCTGCTTTCTGGAGCATCCTCCGGTCAGCCACTGTAGCTAGCCCCTCTCATATGCATCTGGGATTTCTCCGAATTAGGGTTTGGACCCCTCGGAACTCGTTTAAAATGATCAAGCATCCTTAGGGTTTTAATTTCATTTGTGTATTTATTTGTGTATTTTTTTATGAATAATATGTATATTTGTGTATGAATCCAAGTCCACTTGAATGTTTACTCTCTTACTCTAGATAATATTATTGTTTTAGAAACTATGGATCTACTTAGTAGAAACCTTGAAGAAGAAGAAATAATGGAGAACATTATCGATGAGGACACCTCACAATATCTGAACTTGGAGGAACATGATGACAACTCAAGTAGTCATGGAGAAGATGAAGACTCCGGTGAACGCAATTTAGTGATTACAAAGTCCGGCTAGGTATATGCATTGATTAAGCCTCTGCTGACTTCCACCAACAATCTTCTTCTACATGTATTAATTAACGCTTCTTTCTTCTTTTAGCCCTCTGGATCGACCAGCCAGCAACCATCTTCTTCTACGAAAAAGAGCAAGCGAGGCGCGAGCCGTCGATTGAAAGATCGTGCAAAGTTCACGATCGAAGCAGTCCGTGTTGATGGCAGGCCGATGGAGCCCAAAAAGGCCGCAGACAAATTTGTACGTCAGGCTGGAGTTCTTGTTAGGGACCAAATCCCAATCATAATTGAATATTGGAATAAGCCAAAGAAGGGCGATAGTACCTTTGTCGATGAAAGATCCAAAGAAACGCTTTGGAATTCGCTGTTGGTAAATTTCACCCTTCCGCCAGAGGAGGATGAAAACAAACCGGTTATAAAGGAAAAGGTCAAAGAGTGGACTCTAAAGAAGATGGCTGACGCTTTCCGCAACTGGAAGACAAAATTGAACAAATTTTTCAAAGCTCGCGAGACTCGAGATTTCGAAGACGCATATTATGCGAAGATAAGACCTCACTGGCGCAAATTTGTGGCATACAAGGAAGGTGCTATAGCTACAAAGAGGTCAGAAACCAATACGCTAAATGCCCAGAAGAAGGAATATCACGAGAGGACAGGGTCAGGTGGCTACATATCTCAGAGGCCTAAGTGGGAGGAAGCTGAGAAGGCCCTGCGCGACAGAGGGATCACACCCCAGACACATGGGTGGGACCTACGTGCAAAGACTTGGTTCTACGGAATTGGGGCAAGGTTGGACCCAGAAACAAGATTGTGTATCTTCCCAACCCTCCTTGCCAAACCCGTCACTGAACTCATCACGGCATACGAGGAAACAGCCGCCAGGACCTTCCATCCCGACAGAGAGAATGACCAGCTCACACGCGCCATCGGTAAAAAAGAACACCCTGGACATGCACGAGGCACAGGGGGTATGACGTGGAAGGATGGGTTTGCCGAGTGGAGCGACTTACAGATGGCGCGACAGAAAAGAAAAAGAGCGTACAGAGCGGATGACACGGATAGAACATGCACTTGTGGCGCTGCAGGCGCAAGTGAATGCACAACAAAGCCATCAAGCTACCGGCCCATCTCAGTGGCACGAAGAGCCTGCATTGGAAGCTGCCGGTGGCCCAGACTCTGCGCGGAAAAGCAGCATGGCTTCCACGGAGAACGTGCAGCCCACGCTTGAAATTGCGGGTCCTCGATACCCCGTGGATGAGATCACGGAGAGCGAACACGCTGAGCTGCATGTGAGATTAATGGGCTTATCCATTAAGGTGTCTGTCGGCTATGCCTTACCTCCTGTAGCTGGTGGAACTTACCACTACCGACCGATTCCAGATGGCTATGCTATTGTCGGGGTGGATGAGGTTGTGAAGGAATATGAGGAAGCACAGCTTGACCATGCTACAGGTGAAGGGGAAACTCAACTCAAATTTGCAGTGAAAACAACCATTCTTTGGAAGAAGGAACACATCGTGCTTCCAAATTGGAGGCCACTAGCACCCTCGCCGTCTCCGCAGCGTCAGCAGTCTGAGCCGCTTCAGCCATCTCCTGCGCGGCAGCCATCTCCGGCGCTTCAGCCATCTCCTGCGCGGCAGCCATCTCCGGCGCGCCAGCCATCTCTTGCCCGTCAGCCATATCCGGCGCTTCAGCCATCTCCTCAGCGTAAGCGGAAGAGCACTGCCATGAAGAGCATCACTAGCACTGCCACAAAGAAATCCGCAGGAAACCGTACGCCAAAGAGTTCAAAAAACTACGTCCCGCAGCCTTCCGCCAAGCCATTGCCGGTTTTACCGTGGAATCGCAGCGACGAGGAGACCAATAGGATCTCGGAAGAAGAGGTCAAGAAATTCTTTGCACCTAGACGGGCCGAGCCAAAGGAGAAAATAGATCCGGCGGTGGTGGAGAAGTTTTACAAAAATCTTTTGAAACCTGAAACCCCACTTGTGCCGGACTACGAGCGCCAGATTTTGAAGGCGGATGCAAGGCGCCATAGGGAGACTGAAAGTAGCAGTCGTGCGGCACCCCAGAAAACAGTTCCCATGCTCAGAGAGCAGGAAAACCAATCATGCGCCCCGCTCCAAGTGTTCGACACACGGGACACTCCTCCCGTAAATGATTACGAGGCAGAGCTACAAAGAAAGGCCAATGAGATGGGGATGACTTACATTGCATACTTGAACATCATGGGAGACAACATGCCCAAATGCGATGCCAACCCCATACAGCCATGGAAGTATGGGAAGAATCTCGTCAAGAAAGAGGAGCTCAAGAATCTACCAACAAAGATGCAAAGATTGCACAAGTGGTACCTTGATTTCTGCAAGACGAGAAAGGAAGAATGGATCACGGCGCATATAAGAGATGAGATTTTCTTGTGCGGAGACGATGAGATCGACTTCAACATTCAAGACTTGCATTTTCTATTCAATCAGAAGGAACTCGACAAAGCTGCCATCAGCCTTTATTGTGTGTAAGTACTATTTCTGTATTTTCTATCTCATCTCATTCACTTCATTAATTGCATGTATATATATATGCTCACCATATATGTATATACTATTATGCAGGAAAAAGGTTATGGAATGCATGAAAGGAGGACCTTTTGACATTGGGTTTGTTGACCCAAATAGAGTTCATGAAGAAGTGGTAAGAACCAAACCCGGGCAAACAGAAGATTTATTGCTAAGGTCTTTATTGAGACAACAAACCAAAAGGGAAATACTATTGCCTTACAACTTCTCGTGAGTACTGTTACCCTCTCTTGTACACATTCTGTTTCAGCTTACTCGATGTTAAGTGTAACTGATGATGAGTTATGTGTGCGTAGGTTCCACTTTATTCTGCTAGTCATTCAACCTGACTCAGGAAAAGTCCTTGTCATGGACTCATTACGAAAAGAAAAAGAGCTATGGGCAGACTTTAGAGAGATGCTCCAGAGGTAATTTCAATCATATTATCGCACTAGATCAGCAACTTTCGTGACAACAAGTAATTAATTACTCCTTTATCCATTTTCTTTGCCGGACAGGGTTTGGAAAAGGTTCACGGGCAGGGCCGTGGGTGAATGATCAGAAGAACTAAAATATGTAGACCAAAATGTAAGAAATACTAGCTAGCTAGGTCTGCGTATCTCTTTGATTCTGCTTCCAATTCCATTATATCATGCTTTATTGATTATTATTTTGATTGAACTCTCTATTCTCGTAAAGTGCGCGCATCAGGGACACTGCAATAACTTATGTGGGTACTATGTTTGCGAGTTCATTCGCAACACGATATGTGCGTCGGGCCAAGCCGCACTAGAACAACTTAGAGTAAGTAAACAAAGTACACAACATTATTTTATTACCATCAATTGTGTTGAGTTTTATTCTTATATATATATTGACCCCATTCTTCATATATATTCAGATCGAACGGATGCGGGACCAACTCCTACCATTTGACCGCATACGAGCCATTCAAGAGGAATTGGCGGGGTTCATACTTAATGAGGTCGTCACGCCTGGCGGAGAACTCTTTAGATATCCACCAAAATGAACGTTGTATATATGCTTGAACGTGTTTGTCTTGTACTTGATGCTTCAACATTTACGGAGAATACCACACAATGACGATGTTGTGTATAATAATAGTTGCTTAATTATTCATGTACTCGTATGTACCGATGACGATGTATGTGTATACCGCTCCCGATCGATTCCCCCTCCCCCCCTCCCCGTCCCCGTCGCGCCGCAGAAATACGCCCAGAACGGGGCAGGGGCAGAACTCTGCCGCAGCAGAGATTTAGGCCGTTTTCCTGCCGCGGCAGAGATTTATCTCTTTTTCCTGCCGCGGCATAGAACCTTTAACACCGTTTCGTGTTACGAACCGGTGTTAAAGGGGGGATGGGCCCTGAGCCCTGCGGCAGCCCCACGTGCGCCACCCTTTAACACCGGTTCGTATAAGAACCGGTGTGAAAGGGGGGGCCTCTAACACCGAACCCTCAACAGCGGTTCTACAACCGCTGTTAGAGGGCCCTCCAAACCGGTGTTAGAGGAGGAGGGTGTGCACTAGTGAATAGTCCACGATGGAACCCACAGAAATATATATATATAGGAAAAATACTTCTTACTCCCGGGTGTAACTACACCCACGTCTCATATACTATCTTACGAAAGTATTTGTAATACTTTATCTGTTTGAGTATGTTCATATACTATATCTAAGATACTTCCAAGCAAGTTCGGTGAAAAAATTGCAAATGCATCCATAGTTTTCAGTATGTATGTAAAATACCGTCATATTTTTACGTACAAAAGGAGTATGTGAATAAAAATTACATACTACCCAAAAAATAGTATATATACTACCCAAAAAATAGTATATATACTACCCAAATATTCTTATATACTTCATACTACCTATATATAGTCTCCAGTATGATAGATACTGCCTAAATTACGTGAAACACACGTGGGTGTAACTACACCCGGGTGTAGTATGAATATGTCATATATATACATATATATACACACAACAACGACTCCTTGAGTCAAAAATATAGATATACAGTACAAAGATCCAAATCACCTTAAAAATAATACAACATCCGAGTACAGATAAGATGCAAATTAAACTAAGAGTCCTGAAGAATAACCAATGGCGCCCATAACCCTGCGTAGGCCAATCCGGAAGGGTAACCCTGCTAATAACGTCAAACTTATACCTATTAAATAAAAGGGGTGCTGACAAAGAGTAAAGGAAAAAGGGAGCGGTCTGTACTGAGGCTAGTACATAACGAGTCTAGAATTCAGCGGCTCTCGCCTACATATGTATGCTGGACTGAAGCGGCATCGAAGCATGCACTACACAACCTAGACTCGATACAACTATCGGCTATCAAAGAGGGATAAGAAAGACCTATTTGGAATCAAACTGTTACCAACACCAAATATACCCATCCTAGTATTTCCCCCTCGAGACCAAACGAGAAAGTTCTTCCGAGGAAACTCACATGGTTGGCAGTTTTATTCATTCATTCCATGGTGATTATCCAACTTACTAGTCATATTAGATCCAAGTCAAATTATAATAGTAATTCTTTAGTTATAGTTGTCTATGATTGAGAAACTATGCTCCAAGTCGTCCATAACTGCATACACGTTTTTTCGAAAAGATTTAACCCTGCAGGGGTGCACCAAAGTTTCCACACGCACTTTCGCCCTTTTTGCCAGATCAATTAACACACACCCATCGGTATGTCGGTGGGGCTTCGGACACGACGTGTTCCCAGACCCAAAGTAAGTACATAGGGGTAACCCCACTAAGCTACCCGTAAGTCGGCCGGCTCTGAAGATGGACCCAGAGGTTGCAAGATCGGCCGAGAGATTAGATGACATATGTATAATTCTCAACATAACGACCCACGTCTTAAACAGTACAATAGTAAACGCTCATCTAGCAATAGATAATAAACATGGCATAACATGGCATACATGGCACAACATGGCATGTGAACTTTAAATTAGTTTGTGGCCCCCAGTACAGTACTTTGAAATCAGGTAATAAGCCGATAGGGATTCCCATTCATCCCACATGTGGTTAGCGCGCTCGATCTCGGAACAAGTATCAAAAACTCGGGTCCTAGGTGGACACAGGGGGCGGGATAGTAACCAGATCTCAACTATTACCCACCTGTGTCTCTGCATTAATTATATCAACTCCCCACATTTAATTAACAAACTATAATTAAAGCCACGATCATATCCACCATTAAGCATGTGCCAACCCCCAACATCAGTGGAACATCGATGACGCGAAGCAGCACCTGAGCAAGCAACTACGACTCGCAAGGCCGACTATGTACCAAACAAAAGGTAATAGGAGGTGTCCAAAGCAATATAGGCCGCAGGGGATATAACTGGTATGGAAAACTAAAGCATCGATAACACAGATAACAATAGATCAACAAGAGGAAGTAAAGACTATAAAAACAAAATAGGTAGAAAGGGGAGAATGCTCGCCTAACAAACATAGTCGAAGATTCATCCGGAGAATGATTCGAAGCTTGCATCAACTCAATGTTCTAATCCGTGAAGAAGCAAAGCACTAGAAGAAACATTGGATGCACTATTTAATACTACAACAGAAGATCGGGCATGATGTATGTATGATGCATGTCATAGCAAAGATGCGATGCAACTAGACAATATTAAGCGAAATCGGGTCCCGATAATTAATTAATAGGTTCATGTTGTTTAGTTACCCTGCAATTTAAATATTGGCTTAACAAGGCAAAACATGTCATTGGTTCACTACACAAATTTAAATGAATCCAATATAAGACTAGAATTGTCTATATATAGTCTCCATATTTAATTATGAGGTGAATCGACAAAATACCTCCAAACAATGATATAGGTATGCCACATGAATTATTTAATATGCACAAGTATATATCGTATTATAAAAATAGGGCGGGTTTAGATAGGGTCACACTTTGGGGTTCAACGATCTTGGGGTTCCGATGGTTTGGCGATCTTGGTTTCAGAGGGATCGGGTTCGGTCTCCAGGGTAGACGGTCTTAACGTTCCGTGATGGAGGTCTTGGCATGCGATGCCATCACCTTCGGGTTTCGGCACCAAGGTTGATGTTGATGAAGCTTCGGGTACCGACTTCATTGTCGATGGCAGACTTGAATAGACGGCACCAGGTACGATATGGTCCCTCGGGTTTTGGCTCCGCTCATCGGGCATGGAAGATCTTCGCGTCGACAAGGTAACACTCAATATCACCTCAACACCACCACAACATATTCAATTCCACAACATCACCAAGGCCCGAGCAATGTTCAGTCAATAAGAATAAACAGAGCACCGGCCAAAAATAAAGGCATCTATGTAGCAGCGCACAGTAGCACTGCAGACACACCAGGACAACATGATAGACCAAGTCGCTACATAGAGCCTACACGGGCACACCTCACCAGAAACGAGCGGGCAGCCTCGGCGGGGAAGAGGAGAGGGCAGCGACCGTGGTGTTGCAAGGCAGGGCCGGAACTAGGCGGCGCCAGAGAGACGAGGCTAGACGGCGTTGCGTGGCCAGAGAGGTGGCGCTCTCGGCGGTGGTGCTTGGCGAGGTTGGAGAGGAGCACATCCGGCCGGTGGCCGGTGAGCACTACAGAGGGGCGGCCAAAGGCAGGGCGACGCGGCTACCGAGAAGGATCCCGGTGGTGGTGCAGAGATCCCACAGGGGAGGAGGGCTCGGGGCTTCTTGGTGGAGAGGAGGAGTGGAGAGGAGGAGTGGAGCGGCGACGGATCCCACGGTGGCGCCGGTCGTCGTCGGGAGAGACGTGGGCTGAGGCAGAGGCGGGCGGAGGCCATGAGCTTGGTCGCACAGCGGTGAGGGCGGGGCGGGTGGTGAGGAGCACTGGGAATCGAGACAAGGAAGAGAGGCCGTGGGGGTGGGTGGCAACGCGGAGCTGGGTTGGTGGTGCCGGGTACCGTGGGGAGAGGGTTGCTTGCAAGCGTGGCGGGGTGGGTGTGCGTCGCGATGTGGCGAGTGCGTGCGTGCATCGTTGGGTCGGGGTGGGTCGCGCGCGCAAGTGGTGGGGCCGGGTTCGCGCGTGAGCGGGGCGAGCGGGCGCTGGGGCGTGCTTGTGCTTCCAAGCTATGTGTTGCGTGCGTTACCGTGTGACCGAATGGGGTAGTTCGGTGTGTGGTGGGGTAGGTGCTAGGGTGTGCGTGAGTGAGTGTGTGTGTATGTGAGTGGTGTGGCATGTGCGCGTGGGCGAGTGCCGCGGTGGCCAGGGTAGGCGTGTGTGGGCTAGGGTTAGGTAGGGGGATTAGGGTTAGGGTCTGGGCACGGTTGGGCCTGGGGTTGTAGGAGGTTGGCCCTTTTGGCCTGGCCGGCTGCCTCCCCCAGGTTTGACAAAATACTTTTATCTATTAATTTTATTTCTTTTAAAATAAAACATTTTGCAAATATGTTTTTAGACAAAAAAAATATCTAGGTAGACTTGGGGTTTTGATTTGAAATAAAAGGGAGGAGATTAATGTAGAAAACAAAATAGGGCTTTTAGAAAATTGTTTTAGGCAAACATGTGCATGATGTCATGATGATGCTTGAATGCAATGTGGCATGATGACATGAGCATGATATCATGATGATGCACAGACACAACAAGCAATTTTCTAATAGTGGTTTTACTGGGTGGTACAGCTGGTATGTTTGGCGGCATCAGTACAATGTCGTATTTAATGGTGCATCCCCCTGGGTCGAGTCCGTGATCGACAAGGTAGTGGACGAGGACAGTTTGTGCGGGACGAGTTTGCCTCTTTAGAGAGATCCTAGCGCTAGTGGATGGGTTGAACATGCCGCGAGTAGTTCATATAACCAGCTACGCTGACAGCGTGGCTCCTGCGGTTTTAGCGCATGTACTAAACACGGTGTAACACTTGGCCTCTTGGCCATTCTTCTTCTATGAAACCAATATGTCTCCTAGGATGTATCCCTGAAAAAATAATATCCAGAACCTCCACATACTGAATTTGACCATGTCATTTTAAAAGCAAAATCTTCAAAGTTTTGATTTCAGCCATTGTAGTAGGTCCTGTGTGAAATTTGGGGATTATAGGAGTTGGAAGTTTTATTATAACATTGATGCCCTAATCGGTCAACTACAAAGTACTGGATGGCCCATGCTAGACATCCATAGCGCTGAGACGAGCCCTTTAAGTAAAAGTGTACTTTGTTTCCACTAATGAAATTAATCAGACAATTGTTATATATCTTTATTGTTCAACTATCTGATGAAAAGATGAAAAAAGGGCAACAAAAAACTGCCCTTCCAACCTCTTGAATAGATGGAGAGATTAAGCGGAGGCAAGACCCGGCGGGGCTCCTTTGTGATTCGGTGGTTTAACTTAAAATGTTGTTTATAGTATGTCTGGTTGTTGCAATACAAAGAACTCACGTGCAATATTTTCAACAAGGCGAAACTTTGCCACATCAATGCAAGAATTTCCACACAAATCAAAAATCATTGTAATATGTCGTATTTGTGTATGTAGTAAAACATGCATACATAAAACATTTGAAATTATTAACCTTGGGTCAAGAAATTTTAGACAACAACCTCGGTGCCTTGGGTGTGCATGTGAAAAATCTATCTCATCGAAGCCCCGCCCAAGTCAGATCTTGCGAGCCGAGATTCATCCAAATTTTCACACTCATCTTCATCTAACTCAGTTGGGTGGTGGGCTTCCGTATTTTCAGGCCTCACTTGAACTTAGGCCATGGTCAGGAGCTCGATCTATGAGATCCGTTCGAGACGAAAGAGGAGGACCAGTGGGGGAGGAGAGGCGCACTGCACGGACGTATCCTTGTAGAGGAGGAGAGTGGCAAGAAAAAATCCATGCAAGGACAAGAAAAGATGAGACACTCTAGGAGGGAGCAATGTTGCAAATGATCCATGAGCCCACCCCCGCGGAACATGTTGCGGAGGAGATGGCATACTCTTTGAGGACCTGTTTGGTTCCTACGATAGGAAATATATAGGATTACAGTATCATGTCCACTCTAATCCTATAAGAATTTATATGAAGCAAAGTTTGTTTGACTTCACCACAGAAAAAACAAAAGATTTTGAAAAAAAAGTATGAGTGGTGATGGGGACGTTTCGACTATGCCCAGAAGGACGTTTCGACTGGACCAGGCCTATTGCGAGTGAGCCTACAAGACGACGACTGGAAAGCGACTGAAGGAGATTCCTGGCGACTGGAAGCTGGAGGCCCAGAAGCGTAGATAGGCCCAGTTGGATTAGGTCAAATCCTCCGAAGCCTTAACTGATTCTGTTGTAATCCTGTAAACCCTAGCGAGGTACCCCTATATAAACCTCCCTAGGGTACTCTATGTACTCACGTTCCATCATACACCCCATCCAAGCGACTCGCTGCCTAGCCGCCGAGCTCACCACCCTTGTAACTCGCTCGCCATTAATACAATCTAGCAGGAGTAGGTCTTTACCCTACAGGGGGGCGAACCTGGGTAAATCCCTGTTTCTTTGCCCTCAATATTGCACCGCAGATGGCGACTCACTCTTACCCGCAAACCTTCCAATCGCTACCCCTGGCAGCGACCGTCGTGCTCATTCTCACGACAGTGGAGCCCACCGTGGGGCATGACCGGTCTAGCCTGAGTTCTGCGGCGAGAGCCTACTCTCCAATCGATCGGCCGATCGCCAATGGCCGCATGATCGCAAGCGGCAGGATCCTTCAGATCATGCCCATCAGCTACATCCCGGCGTCATCCCCGATCACGCACAACGCGGTGATGCCAGTCGACACCATCAACCTCTTCGTCGGGTTCACAGATGTTGTCGACCCGGCAGAAACGGCGATCATCGGCGGATCGCCGCCACGCCGCGATCTACTCTCGGAAGGCCAGATCCGCTCCGTCACTCGCCTCGCCTCCGAGTACGACTTGGCCGTCAGCAATGCGGCCGCAAGTGATGCGGCCCTCCGCGACGATGCCGATTTGGTGACCCCTGCCTCGGTCGTTGGATCCATCACCGATGCGTCACACGAGGACTCCATCACCGATGCGTCACACGAGGACTCCATCACCGATGCGTCACACGAGAACTCCATCACGCGAGTCTCCAACGATGAGGACTTAGAGGACCCCTCCATCATTGGGATCTTCGACTCTGACTCCGGGTCAGAGTCTCCTGACGACTTCCGCGCCAGATCCAATCGCTTCAACACCATCTACATGACAGGAAGCGCGAGCGCCCCGCCATATCCATTCTCCACACCGATCCCGTCGACTGCAATGACGATGGAGGTCGAGGAGTACCGCCTACAACTGGAGGTGGCAACACGCGCGGAGTAGGCCGAACACGAGAAGTACCGCCTCGAGAGGCAAAAATAGTGCAGGAGCTATCGCTCTACCACAAGTGTCGCATCAGGAGTCGCCTGAACTCCAACGTCCAGGGCCACACCCTAAAATTCGATGACAAGCATGACCCCGCTCGCGTGGCCGAGCACGAAATCTGCGACTGGAGCTCCACCGCTCGGCGGCAGCAATCGCCCACCACCTGGGGCGCCTGCGACTGGAGCTCCACCACCACCCCGCCGCATGCCCCCTCCGGAGCAGCCGCGGATCGTCATCTCACCACAATCCCATGAATCCAATGGACTCCCGCTCTACTCCACCCCGATGGGCAATGTCATCGCGGGGCAAGCTGCAGTCGCCAATCTCAATATCACGGGAGAGGGCGCGCTACAGATCAAGTATGCCTAGGTCCTACTCACCAGGGTCGTCGAGCAGCAAGCCACGGGAGTCGACCCGTGGGGTCGGATGTACTCCCGCTTGTCCGGAAGCCGACAACTGTCGCCAACACCCTCAACTGCCCCCGCCCGAGCCCCTGCAGCTCCAACCACGGGCCACGAATCCTGCACTCTCCACCAACGAGCCATGACCTGCGAACAACACGGTCGCCGTGAACGGGCAGCCATTCGACACACGAACCCACATCATCAACAATCAGGCCTAGCGAGCACGCCAGCCGAACAAACTGAGGCACACCCTCACCAACCGCAGTGAGCTCGAGCCAAGGGCCTCCCTCAGCCGAGTCGGCCTGCAGCGCTTTAGACCAATGATCCGAGGCGAGAAGTACCCCTCCACCTTCAAAGCACCGAAGGACATCGAAAAGTACGATCCCACTTAAGATCCGGCGAGTGTGGATCGACACATACCTCATGGCGATGGGGATCACTAGCCACACCAACCTGCTCGCCGCTCGCTACCTCCTCCTGATGATGGAGGGAGCGACCTAGCAATGGATCAACACCTTCCCCGCGGACAACATCGACTCGTGGGAGGACATGCGAGAGGCCTTCGTTAGGCACTTCCAGGGTTCCTACACCCGCGCCACCACCATCGTGGACTTGGAGTGATGCATCTAGGGACAGTGTGAGTCGACCTGCCACTGGGAGCAACGGTGGTAGGACTTGTGGATTAACGCCTTCGGCATCCACCCATACACGGTGATCCAATGCTTCAAGAACGCGTGCCGGTATGAACCTCTGGTTGACAAGATCAAGAGGGTCTACCGGACGCTCGACAACATCCCTGACCTCCTCGAGATCGCCAAGCGCTACACAGAGGAGGACCCCAACCAACACTTCGACGACGAGTCGGGTCGGGGACGCCGCACTAGCAGCCATGACAACGGCAGACAGTGCGAGATGCGCTACAGTAACACTCGCCTCACCGGCAAGCGCCGCGATGATAGGCGAGTCGACTTCATTGCCAACGCCGGTTCTGGGCAGCGCGACCCAATGAACTTCTGCCGCGACGGAGGCAACTATTGCGACAGTGGAAACTACCACGCCAACAACGTGGCGAGGCCAAAATTCGACCCTGCCGCACTGCTCAACCAACCCTGTGTCTACCACAACAGGGAGGGGAAGCCCGCCACCCACACCACCACTGGCTGCCACTCTCTAAAGGAGATCGAGAAGTCAAGGCAAGCAAGGGAAGGCCCCAACAACGACCTGCCAAGGGACAACAATAATGCTGGCGAGTTCGGCAATAACGTTGGCTCGCTGCACATGTTCACCGGACTCGGCACCAAGCGCGAGAATAAGGTCTCGCCCACGCAGTCGTCGTCAACATTATGACCTAAGTCAATATCCCTCGCTTCCTCAACTGGTCCAAGCAAAGCATCACGCTGAGCCGCGAGGATCACGCGCCCAGGATCTAGTACCCTGGGCAAGTCGCCTTGGTGGTCAAGCCCAAAGTGGATGACTACTATCTCCCCAAGACCTTGATGGACGGTGGAAGATACATGAACATCCTCTACCTGGACACATTCAGGAGGCTGCAGCTCCTGTAGTCGATGGTTGAATCGACCCTCACCACCCACTGCAAGAAATATGCTAATTGGTGACCCCAAATATTGGTCACTAAAAGGTCATAATAATTCATCTATGAACTTTCTATGACCAAAACAAGTAGGTCACATACCGAGCGTCACTATAGATAACTCACGACATTTTTTTTGATTTAGTCATGGACTACTATGACCAAAATAGATGGTCGTAGATTCTATGACCAATTGTTTTGGTCACATGCCATCTATCCCGTCCACGTCAGATCCTACGTGGCCAATCCTACGTGGCAACTCTATGACCAATCAAAAAGGTTGTAGATTGAAATTAGCCCGGTCCAGTTCGATGCGTTACATGGGCCAAGCCAAATAATTCATCCTTTTTTTGGGCTTTTGCATTCCATTTCCTTTTGAGGTTTTTTCCTTCTTTCACCCCTTTTATTTCAATATTCAGATATTATATATTGCTTTTTTCTAAAACAATATCTACTTTGGGACATGGCCTTTATAATCCCACAATGAGCCAAATTCTGTATACCTCCAAAATTAATAATAAAATTGTTTTCCAGCAAGTATACACATGAAAGCACATTACATAGCACATAGGTTCGTATCAAGTAGAGAGCACATAACTTCCCATTACATCATAAGGTTCACAAAACGTACGAACTACATTCCAAAACTTCGACAGCTGCTGATACTCGTTTCAGTGATCTGTTTCATTATATCAGGCATGCACGATACATTTGCAACAAATATCTGGCACACATTCAAAACTTGTACAAGTTCACCGAGGCATAAACCTCGAAGATGTTGTCAAATAAGGTATGGCAGCTACTTGTTGATCTTGATCTTCTCTTTTCTTGAAATACTCCAGCTCCCAGAAAAACCAGTGAACAAAGAGAATTTCCATATAAAAAATAGTAGAGAAACCCTTGTGTTGATTCAAACGATTGATAAGCATAAAAAATTTAACATGACAAAGAGTAGTCAAATAGCTAATCGTTAGATAGCTATCATGCAAGAAACACATAATTTTATTGCACGAAAGGATATATGCAATGAAATAGGATATCGAACAGGGGCAATTATTTCACACTTATCACAGTTATCATCCCTTCTTTTTTGCTACAACCAATGCATACATGGACCTGATATGAAAAAAGTATTAAGTTTTACAAAATTAGACGACCAATAGTGGCATACATAATCAAACAACCATTTTGCAAGCAACATAAGTTTACAGAATTTAACATTACAAAGAGTACTCAAACAGCTTCATGGCACATTGAAAAAACTAAACAACGTATGCCCGCAGAATGGTACCATCAACCAACCCGGATTCAAATATGATCGAGCTATTTTTTCTCTCTGCACCTAGATCCAACCCGTGCTGCTGCTAGCCATAGAACCAATGTCACTGACTCAAAAATGAAGCATACAGTCACTCCAACATACTACAATAGCTAGATTAGGGATGTGAATTTGCATAGCACAACATTAGAATATTATAGCATGGTCTAATTCATTTGACAATGGAAAGTGGCACTTATCATTTATCAAGGTGGGAACATAGGTAAAAGAATATCAGGGTTATCGCAGCTGGTACCTAGTAATACACTAGTTAGAATATCAGGGTTATCGCAACTGGTACCTAGCAATATGCTATCGATAATAATAAACCCTAGCACAAAATTTTCTAAAATATAGTTCTTCAGAGCTTAGCTGAGCCACCTAAGTTTATCCATTACTTAGCTGGTTAATATAAACCAAAACATAGGGGACATATGAGAAGCACTACCTTAAACAAAAGGTTAACATGAATTACGTAAAATTTCATTCCTCCTTGATTCCGTAGACCAAAAAATAGATGAGAAAGTCCATATAACCGTAGACCAAAAAATGATTGATAACAACGAGTTATTACGTGACCAAAATTTCATTCCTCCTTGATTCTAGTAAGTTTAGTTCATCTCATCTTCAACAGTTAAAATATTGATAACAACGAGTTATTACGTGCTCAATTTTAGAAGCTATTATCAAGCAATATAACTAACTAAGCAATAGAAAGGTTGATATACCAAAAGAATTTGCATGTCTCAACTAACCCAGATTGTCCTACTAGTAATTCTAAATATCAACGTAGTGAGAATCGACTAGCATCTTGGAAAGGTAGGATTACACCCACTAATGTTTCCAATAAAAAAACTCTCTTGTAAAAATGTATGCCCTGCACATATCTAGACTAGATGAACAAGTCACATAATGACACATGTTCAATAGACAAACATAGTAACGTTGTTCCAATGGAAACATAAGATGTTACTACGATTTATTGACTGCAAGTAAACTGGTTTACCTAACCGTATCTTTGAAACTGATAGAAAATATTCATGTAAACTTGCATACCTATAGTACTCATATTCATGTAAAATGATTCTTGGAGAATGACTAAAAATATTGATCTTGGGAGTCCAATATTCAAAGTAGAGAATGAGAACACACACTAACTGAATCTTTATACAGTACTGAATGTGAAAACACAAGAATTGGTGATCTAGTGATACACGCTGAAATGAATATAACACTTCATATTTGAAATAAAGAAATTCACTTTAACAAAAATTCCAAGTTACAGTAGCATAGTTTTGTAATGCAAGTAGACTCAGTACTCCCCAATACTAATCAATCCTTAAATATGAATCTAGCTACTGTATGCAAGCAACTTTGTATTCATGAACATGAGTACTAACCAATTTTTCTATTAGTACTGTCCAAAACTAAGATACTTCCATAGTACAACCTTTCCAAAACTAACAGGAGTAACTCAGAACATCCATGAGCATAAGTAAACCGGGACACGATTACTGCATAAACATGAGTAAATCTGTTATTGTTAGTTATATTAACATTCATTAGAATAGGCATGAACATGAGTAGATGCCCTCCTCATCGGCAAATTAGATCACGTTGTTGAGGCGGTGGTCTTGACCACCTCTAGCACAACACCGTTACCGCCTTCAGAGATCACTGGAACATGCTATGTACTGAAAATCCTAAATCAGACAGGCAACAGTAAAGTTAATAAGTTGGATCTTTATGCATCATCTAATTTCATCCAATAAGTTGGAACGTTATGGAGTACTAAATCACTGGTTATGACCTAAATCACTGGTTATGACCTACTGATTCTGCAAGAAGCTAAAATACAATTAATTTGATGTGTGTAATGCTAGTAACGCCTTGGATGAAGTTTTGATCGTCGACACTGTTCAAGCAACCTGATGGTAAACTAGTTTTGCCATCCTAGAAATAATACTAAATCTTATGAGGTATCACTCAATCAATAATTCGAGAGTTTACTGAAATTGTACAATCCTTACACGCATGCGATTGAATCTGAAAGCGAGAATTCGAGCAAATGATGGGCACCTGATTTTGCGTAGGCGGTCGAAGAGGTGCGAGGAGTAGAGACCCTCATCATCGGCGAAGTAGAATACGCCGTCGAGGCAGTGCTTATCGACCACCTCCAGCCCCGTGTTCATCTGATTCGCAACCACCGCCAGCCCCATGTTCCCGTCCTCGACGATGACCCTGGGCATGGGCGGGCGGACGAGGCACACCATCCATTCTGTAGGAGAGCAGATCGAGGGCCCGTCCGCAAGCAGGACCTTCGCATCCTAACCGCCGTTGGTGAAGCTAGCGTACTGGACGAAGGTGGAAGCCATCGGGTCGAGGTAGAGCCCGTCTCGGAGACCATCGGCTGCGGCGGCTCCTCCTACGCTTGCAGCCGCGCTGCCTTGTGAGGGAGAGGAAGGCGCCAATCTCCTCCTCTATGTTGCCATCCGCCTCCGGAGGAGAGGGTGGAGAGGCCCTCCATCGTCACCACGTGCCTCGACTCCTCGTCGATGGAGGAGATGAGGAGATCGCTGCTGCTGCTCGCGATCGTCTGTGCCGGGTGGAGGAGATGTCCTCTGTCACTCGCTCATGTCCGACGTCCTATATGGCGGATCTAGGAAAGGTCTATGGCTTCCAGATCCGAAAAACACGAGGCCAATGGCTAGTTCTGGAGGGGAGGAGTGGCGTCGAGGAGCGGTGGTGGGGTGGGATGATGGAGAGAAGAGAGGGGTGGCGGCGGAGGATAATACATTAGGGTTTGGGAGACGTGATGTAGGGTTAAGATTTCGGTTTGCCCACGGAGACAAAAATGAAATTTTCGTTCCCTCGTTGGTGAGGCATGGACGGGCATCCAATTTTCGATCCCGTGTGGCTTCGTGCACGAATTTATTAGTCAAGACTCAACCAACCACTATGACTACCACCGAGACCCACAGGATGTTTCACGATTTCACTGTTTTTTAGTATTATATAAGTTGGGTGTGTGTTTTTTTATATATTTTCATTTGTTCCGTAGTCTAAAAACTCAACGTAATGTGCGGGTCTACAAGTCAATGTGTGGGTCCTAGTTGTCAGTGCCAGATCCAAATCTAGTATTATCTAGACACACAAGAAAAAATTGACACATAGACATGACATGTAGGCAAAAGCGCCGAGGTGGCCGTCCAGTCATTTCAACACATAAGAAATTAGCAATGATGACCATTAAATTGGTCATAGTTGTTTAAAATTAAGGTTGTAATTAATTGTTGGACATTTTATGACCAATTCATGTATGGAAATTGTGACCTTTTTAACAAACATTGTCGTAACTTTTCAGGGTATGGACCCTCCCAAATGACTTACGAACATTTGGTGCGAGATTGTCATAAATCTATAACTAATTTTTACACGGTCACTATGAAAAGGTCACAAGCTAACACATTTCTTGTAGTGACCTTCCACGACATCGTCCCTGATCGGAGGGCGTACTCGATCGGCAAGGTGACGCTGCCAGTCACCTTCGGCATGCCATCCAACTTCTGTACCAAGCGGATCGTCTTCGAGCTGGTGAACTTCCGTGACCCCTACCACTTCGTCATGGGGCGACAAGCATTCGCGAAATTCATGGCAGCCCCGCATTACGCGTACAACATGATGAAGCTCCCAGAGCCACGCGACATCATCACCATCCACGGTGACCCCGACATGGCCGTGGAATGCGAGGACAATGGCGCTAAGCTCGCCGATGTCGTCATCACCGAGGAAGCCAACCACGCCGACAAGCTCGCCAAATACGCGAGCGGTGTCGACAAGGATGACCCCAAGATCCTGAAGAAACCCAACACAGAGAATGCCGGGTCAACAGCATTCGAGGCCTCCACGCACACTCGCACCGTCGAGCTCGTCCCAAGAGACTCAAGCCAGAAGGTCACCATTGGGACGAACATGAGCCCCGCATAGGAAGGCGCGCTCATCGAGTTCCTACGTGAGAATCATGACATATTCGCATGGAAGACATTTGATATGCCTGGTATCCCGAGGGAACTCGCTGAGCACAAACTCAATGCCGACCCCAAAGCGCGACCTATGAAGCAGTCGTTGCGGCCCTTCAATGAAGAGTTCCGCCGAGCAATCGCTGAAGAAGTACAACGCCTACTCGCTGCAGGCTTCATCAGACGAAGCAAGTACTCCAAGTGGCTAGCAAACCCAGTCCTGGTTCTGAAGAAGAACAACACTTGGAGAATGTGCATCGACTACACCAACCTCAACAGCGCCTACCCGAAGGAGGAGTTCGTCCTCCCACGCATCGACTAGATCATCGACTTGACCGCGGGGTCGGAGTCATTGTGCTTCCTCGATGTGTACTCTGGCTACAACCAGATCTCGTGAGCCAAATTGGCCGCAACATCCACGTATACATCGACGACGTGGTGGTGAAGTCGACTTGCCAGAGTGACCTACTCGCTGACCTTGCCAAAACTTTCGCCAATCTGTGGAAGTACATGATCAAGCTCAACCCAGGGAAATGCACTTTTGGCATGCCCACCGGACAACTCCTGGGGTACGTGGTCTCCAAACGAGGCATCAAAGCAAACCCCACCAAGATCGACACCATCGTGAGACTCAGAAAGCCCGAGTTCCTGCGCGACATCCAGAAGCTGGCTGGGCAAATCATGGCTCTTAGTCACTTCATCCCCCGATTCGATGAGAAGGCAATGCCCCTCTACTAATTGATGTGGAAGAACCCCACATTAACGTGGGACGACGAAGCAGACAACACGCTCAAAGGGCTCAAGGAGGTGCTACTCGCGGCACCAGTACTCGCTGCCCCATGAACAAGGAACCAATGCTCGTCTACGTCGCGGCCTCTAGCCGAGTCGTCAGTGCGGTAATGGTGGTCGAGCAATCAGAAGGGGGCAAGGAGCGCCCCGTGCAGCGCCCTGTCTACTACATCAGTGAGGTCCTCATCGAGTCGAGGCAACACTACCCGTAGTACCAGAAGCTGGTCTACGCGGTCTTCCGAGCCCAAAGAAGGCTCCCACACTACTTCCAGGAGAACTCCATTATGGTCGTCTCCTCTGCCCCACTGTAGGACATCATTCACAACCGCGACGCGACTGGGCGAATCACCAAGTGGGCCGTCGAAATAGGCATCTACAACATCAAATACGAGCCACACAAAGCGATCAAGTCATAGGGCTTGGCTGACTTCCTCGCTGATTGGGAAGAGGCGCAACAACCAGAGAAGTTGCCCTACCTCCACTACTGGTCGCTCCACTTCGACGGATCCAAGAACGCGGACGGCGTCGGGACTAGTATTGTACTCACCTCCACCAAAAGCGACAAGCTCCGATACATGCTACAACTCGACTTCACGCCCTACACCAACAACATGGCCGAGTACGAGGCCCTCCTCCACGGCATGCGAGCTGCCAAGGAGATGAACATCAACCGCTTAAGGTGGTATGGCTACTCCGACCTCATCGCTGGGCAAGTCGCTGGTACCTACGATGCAGTTGCCCCCAACATGATAGCATACCGCCAAGCGGTGGACCAGCTGGGGGGCTACTTCGCTGGCTACTCCGTCGAGTGGATCGACCGACGGAAGAATGAAGAGGCCGACGCACTCTCGTGCATCGGGTTGGCTCACATGACACTGACCCCGGGCGTCTTGCTCGACGTCATCGACAAGCCACCGGTCTCTCCCCCGAAGGAGATCAACATCGGGATACCACTGTAGCCTGAACCCGCCCTGGTTGCCATGATCATGGAGCCAAGCAACTGGACTGCGCCCTATGTCACCTACCTCGAGCACAAGATCCTGCCCAACGACGAGACCGAGGCACATATGATCATGCGCTGTTGCAAGTCATTCATCCTCATCAATGGCGAGCTCCACAAACACAGCATAACAGGAGTATACCAACACTGTGTGCAACCATAAGAGGGTCGCAAGATCAAGACATCCACGCCGGCGACTGCGGCACCACGCCGACACACGGTTTCTAGTCGCCAAAGTATTGCGCCACAGCTTCTACTAATCCACCACACACGCCGACGCCATCGACAACGTCCAATGATACATCGGGTGCCAGCAGTACGCCATCCAGACGCACATCCCTGGTTTGGCCCTCAAGACCATCCCCATCACCTGGCCATTCGCCATATGGGGCATCGACATGGTGGGCCGGTTCAGAAAAGCTCCGTCAGGCTACACCCACCTCCTGGTCACCATCGACAAATTCACCAAGGGGGTCGAGGCGAAGCCGATCAGAAAATGCAACGGCAAGACCACCACAAAATTCCTCCGCGAGTTGATCTACCAGTACGGATACCCGCATAGCATCATCATGGACAACGGCACCAACTTTGCCAAGGGCGCCATGGCTGACTTCTGCGAGGAGCACGACTTCTGACTCGACCTTGCCTCAGTCACCCATCCAGAATGGAACGACCAAGCAGAGTGTGCTAACCAAAGCGTCCTACATGGCCTCAAGCCCAGGCTATAGGTCTCTCTCGAGCAGACCCCCGGATACTGGGTTGAAGAGCTCCCTCCGTACTATGGGGCATTCGCACCTCCGTCAACCGATCGACAGGGTTCACCCCCTTCTTCATGGTGTACGGCGCCAAAGCGGTCATGTCGACCGACCTGGAACACGATCCGCCCCGAGTCGTCCACTATGCGGAAGAAGATAATGAGGTCGCTCGTCAAAACAGGGTCAACCTGCTCAATGAAGCCCGGGACCTAGCTCGCTCCCGCACTACCATCTACCAGCAAGGACTCCACCGCTATCACAGTCGCCAGGTCCAGACTCGCACTTTCCAAGAAGGCAACCTGGTCCTGCGACTCATCCAGGACAAGAAGGGCATGCATAAGCTTTCTCCCCCATGGGAGGGGCCATTCGCCATAGGACAAGTCCTCGGCAACGATATCTACTACCTCATCGACATACGAGGTGACAGCCAGCTCGATGTCGAGCGGCCATGGAATGTAAATCTCTTGCGAAAGTTCTATACATAGAACTAAAACTTGTACTCAGCTGCCACATGATGGGATAAAAATCTGGTTCGCACAAATTGTGTCTACTCGCCTTTCCTTGTGCCAATCGCACTTGTATGTACAGTAACATGCTATTCATGGTAGTCAACCCTTGGTTGAGCGACCGGGTCAAGGATACCAGAAACATTCGGGCCTTGATTCATCCATGAAAATGCTTCCGGAAACATTCGGGCCTTGATTCATCCATGAAAATGCCAACCTGGAGCCACCATCAGAGTTGCCCCGCTCGACTGGCTTTCCGAGCCAAGAACGCCGACTCCGCTTCCCACAGCGGCCCGCCCTCCTCACCCTCGCGCAAGGCGACTCGAACGGTACAGTACCACGCTCGGGGACTCGTCCAAAACGACCGCAACGTGGCTCGGGAACACACCAAGTATGAGAGCTTGCCCTGGCCTCGTCACGTGACTGACTTTTTAAGTCAGGAGGAGAGACACATTACAAACAACGTACTATGTCCTCACCTACCTTGGGCATGTGACTCGAACAGTTAAGTACCATGCTCGGGGACTCGCCTAACCGACCCTGTTCGCGCTCAGGGAAAACACTAAGTACAGAGCACCCCTTGCGGTCACCAAGCGACTGGCTCCATGAGCCACGGCGAGTCGACCTCGGTTAACCTAACAACCTAATACAAACCCACACACATATATGTGAGGTTAACCCCCCAAAAGGGCAGACGCGCTCGGGGACTCACACAATCCAAAATCCAAACAAACAAAATCACAAAGCTAAATGCGAGTCGATTGGCATAGTCACAAACGGACAAATACATCACAAAATATATTACAAAGGGCCAGTTGCCACGCTAACTTATGCCTCAAGGCAATTCTTCATTATGTAGGCTTGGACGAGGAGGCGCCGCCATCACCCTTAACCCGGACAAAAGGCTCCCAGGGATTCGCCGGGTAGGTCGTCAACTGCTTCGTGAGTGACGATCAGAATGGTGGCTTCGACTTCAGATCGTGATGCTTCAACTCGGGGTCGTTCGGCACCACCAACATCTCCTGGTAAGGCTACAAGTTGCCCATCTCCAATACACGCTCAGCGAATAGAGCGGCCTTGGCGATCAGCCTAAGGAGCTCCGCAATCTCTACCATACTAGTCATCTAGGGGTACCCGCTGGTGACGTCGTCGAGATCAAAGTCGTCGGGAAAGTGCGCAAGTCCAAGACTCAACGCTGTCGTGGCTCCGCGGCGGAACGCCGATCACGCCATCCACTCGACAACCGTGGGCGCCTCCTTGAGGTACCGCCACACCTCGGTCAATCCCCCCGGAATTACATCGGTAGGAGAAATGCCCTGGAGGATGGCCTGGACACACATCACCGACGCGATGGCCGCATTCACCACCGCCGTCACACACCACTCGACGTCGAATGTCTGCACCACCGGATCTCCTTGACCTATAATGGCTGCAACGTCAGAAAATCAAAACTCAGGGACTCGGCCGCTCGGGGACTCGTCACTAGCAAAACAAGGATAAGGGAAAAATATAAGACTCACCAAGAAGCTTGCGGAAGTTGTCTGTGACAAACTTTTCCAGCAGCAAGAGCTTCCCCTGCAACCCGATAATGATCGAGTCGGACGCCTTCCGCTCCTCCTTTGCCGCGACGACTGCGGCCTTGGTCCTCTCTTCAGAGGAAATCACCACAGCCTTCGCCGTCTCCAGCTCCTTCACCAGCGAGCCGGCCCGCTCCTCCGTTGTGGTCGCCGCAGCCTTTGCTGTCTCTAGCTCCTTCGCTAGCGAGTTGGCCCGCTCCTCCGCTGCGGACGCCAAAGCCTTGGCAGCATCCAGGTCGGCGATCGGAACATATCCCTCGCAGGCCTTGGCAATCACGGCGACATGCTCATCTATGACAAAGAAAATCACAATAAGCAAATCATAGTCACAAGTGCGTCAAACTTCACAAGAGAAGAACAAGCTAACCTGCAGTCGCCTGGAGTCGCCAATTGGCCTCCTGGGCAACTCGCAGGTCACGCTCTAGTCTCTCCACCGAAGAAGGCCGCTCTTTTGACTCAGCTTGCAAACCTTGAACCCAAAATTCCAGTCAGAACAGGGACAATCAAAGTTTTTTGAGTGTCTACCCGCCGAAATTCAGCGACTAGACCCTCGGGGACTAGACAATCAAAGTTTTTGAGTGCCTAGCCACTGAAATTCAACGACTAGACCCTCGGGGACTAGACATACCTGGAGTGTGGCACCAAGCATGAAGTGAAGTTCGTCGGCATCCACTTAGGACACCAGGAAAAGCGTACACCCGCGACGCTGCCTGACATCACTATCGATGATCTCAGGAACTTGCAGCGACTGAGTTTCAGCTGCCGCGGTGAAGACCCTTGCCGTGAAGCGCGAGAAAGTTGTGGCAGTTGCCCTTGGCGTGCTGGTCACCGGTACTGGCGCCTCCGGAGGGAGCTCCACCTTGCTTGGCTCCATTCCGGTGGTTGCCTCTTCTCCAAGAGGGACCACGGGGTCGCCCTTCCCTGCGCAATCCTCCGCCATGGCAATGGGGTCGCTGTCCTTCTTCTTCGCGCCTTCACCCAGCACCTCGACAGTAACTTCCTTCCTCTTCCTGGAGGGATTGTCGCCCCCTCGGCATCGGCCGATGGGAACTTGGCCACCAACGGATAGTGATCTTTATTTGGACCATCCCTGCGATCTCACCATGATCAGTGATTTGAAACAACACACAAGTGGCAAACTATGGAAAAGAAAACTACACCAAACTTACCGGGCCACTAGGATGACGTGAAGACTATTGTTGATATGCGTAGGGTTATCTAGCTCGGGGCCTAACTTGCGAGTGCAGCCCCTCTCCAATAAGCTCACCTACCACGCTGCCACAGGCTTCTTCGCTGACGAAGCCATGGTCACGGGAACCTCTAGCTCTGACGACACATGCGCCTCCTTTAGCGGCGGAGTCACTGACCCTGCGAACACTTCAACCCTCAGATCCGGTGGCGCCGAGGCCTCCTGTGCAATTGTGACAAGTGGCACCTCCGTCCCTACTACAAAATTCATGACTTCCGGTTCCATCATTGGAGTTGGGTCCTCCGGAATCTTTGCTACATCGACGCCTTCTTCATCATCGGACTTGTCATCCGACTCGAACATTGCTGAGAATTTGGTCGATGACTTAGCCGTCGATTTTTCCTTTGCCGGCAATTTGTGCTTTGCCGCCGGCTTGACCTTTGTCGGTGACTTCAACTTCGGCTTTGGCACGGGCTTAGCTGGCATCGCCATTCTCCATGAGCTATGCTCTTCAATGATGTCGACGTCGCTGTCACGCTCCTCAAGGCTGCGGCTCACCTTGATTTCTCATTGATTCTGCCCGTAGGTCTTTCGAGCCGCGGAGGAGGGAACGTACACTTCTGCAACTCCTTCTTCATCCTCAGAGGACTCCTCCTCTTCCTCAAGCTCTATGGGAACCTCTTCGTCAAGTGGAGGGAGCCAGTTCTCGAGCACTTGGTGAAAGAACATTTCATGTTTTCCTATGTTTTGTGTGTTAGATAACAATACTATGGAGACTTTTCATGTGTGCTAAGTGTGCAGGAAGTTTTGAGGGGGGCTGGATAATCCGCCCCACCAAGGGCCGGATAATCCGGCCTACCTCATCTCTCAAGGAAGCCAAGGCGTGTCGCTCGGTACCCGGTCGGATTTTCTCCTGGAAAATCCGAGGGGCGGTTTTTCCTCCCCAGGCCGGATAATCCGGGTGTCGCATGGGCCGGATAATCCGGCCCCCAGTTTTCGAGCAAAAGGGGCCAAGGTGCATCGCTCGGTATCCGGTCAGATTTTCTTCCGGAAAATCCGAACTGGGGCGGTTTTTCTTCCCCAGGCCGGATAATCCGGCATTCGCATAGGGCCGGATAATCCGGCCCCCAGAAGTTGATCAAGGGCAAGCTCGGCGCGTCGCTCTGTCAGGGGGGGCGGATTATCTACCGGATATTCCGAGTCTGGGGCGGTGTTTCCCCAGACCGGATAATCCGGCCCCCAAAGGTTGCAACAGCTGGTTTCTGAAGGGGGGGTATAAATATCCCTTCTTCCCCAACGTTCAGACTACTTGATTCATTCGAATTTGACCAGACCTTGTGCAAGAGCTCTAAATCTCGATCTCCCACTTCAACCACCCGAAGGTCTTGATCTTTGGTGGAATTGAAGGAGGAGAAGTTCATCATCATCAAGAATCAAGCGCTTCAACTCCTCTCCATTCAATTGGAGAAATCCTTGATCTAGTATTCTTGTCAATACCTAGATCTTGTTTATTGTATTTGATAAGTTTGTTTTTGTGGCATCTTGTTGTCATTTCGAGAGCCTCCAAGTTGTTGTGGAGTTGTTGCCCTGCTAGTTGTGTAAAGGCGTCGGTGCCCGCCTTGAAGGGTACCTATAGTGGAAGGTGCATTAGGCCTGTTGTCGCGAGATCCATCGGAGAACAGGGTGAGGCCTTTTGTGGTGTGGTGGTCTTAGTACCACCCACCCCTCCAACGCAGACGTACTTCCCTTAACAAGGAAGGAACTGCGGTCAAACAAATCTTGTGTCTCCGCGTGCTTCACTTCGGTTTACTCGTTCCTCTTCCACTCGCTCTTTACTCGCTAGTAGATAGGTTTGCATATAGGGAAATTCCACCCAATAGTCTATCTAGAGAATTTACCCTTTGTGCTAAGCCTAAAACTGAAAAAGAACTAAAATTGGTGTAGCACCTATTCACCCCCCTCTAGGTGCACATACGATCCATTTCAATTGGTATCAGAGCCCCGGATCTTAATTCGGGCTTAACCGCCTAAGAGTAGTATGGGTACCAAGGATGATGGAAATGAGGCTGTGGATAAGGTCACAATGGATGATCTCAAGTCGTTGGAAACAACCTTGCTGACATCCTTTGAGGCCAAGATGGAGGAGATGAATCAAATGATTGCTCGCCTTACATCATCCATAGCTCCATCTCCATTCTCCTCTGAGGCTGCTACACCATCATCTAAGGAAAAGGGTAACACCGGATCCAAGGATGATGATGTGGAAGGTGAAAAACTAAATGGCTCCACCTCCAAAAAGGGAAATGGTACGGAGGAATATAGTGAGGTTCGCCACGTATATTCCCCCGACCCACCTATCCCTCATCCTCATATAAACAATAGGGGTGATCCACCCAAGCTCACTGCATCTTCTTTTAACCAATGGCAATTCCTAATGAAATCTCATGTTTGCAGCTCCTCTATTGAATTGTGGAGGATTATTGAAGAAGGTCTTCATATTGGAGATCGAACCAATCTAACGAGAAGGGAAGTTGTGGATAGCCAATTGAATGTCACCGCTCTCCACATGATACAGCTGGGTGTGGGTCCCAAGGACATGCCACACATTGAACATCTCAACACAGATAAAGAGGCATGGGATGCTCTTACGGACCTTTTCATTGGAAACGAAAGCATGAGAAGAAACAGGTATGATGCTCTTAGTAATGAAGCTGAGGGATTCTACATGTTGGATGGTGAAAACCATGAGGACATGTATAGAAGACTCAAGGGCATCGCAACAACATTTCGGAAGCATGGGGCCACTCACATTGATAATGCATGGATAAAGAGAAAATATGTGAGTGCCTTAATGCCTTTCGAGCCAACGGATTTGAAGAGCCTGCAAGGTAGACACAACTATCATCAAATGACATCCAACGAAGTCATGCAAGAAATTGCATCATTCAAAGTGGCGGCAAAGAATGCTGAAGATGCCCATGCTCGGGCCATTGGGATCCAAAAGGGTGTCAATGTGGTTCTCAAAGCCAATGTTGTTGAGCAAGAGGAAGATGAAGGAGTTTTTGAGGGGGTATCCATGGACTGCCCCGATGAGGTCAAACGTGCTCATGGTGAGTACATGGCATTCTATGCAAGGAACTTTTGGAAGGACCCTGCCAAAGCCAAGTCTGATCTTGAGCGCAAGAACGGGTCAAATGGAAGAAGAGAAAGTGGCCCAAGATTGAGAACTTTGTTCAACTGTGGAGATAGAATGCACTTTGTTGCCGAGTGTCCTTATCAAAATAGAGAAGACAATGGTGGCAGGCTCATTCTTAAAGAGAAATCTAAAGCTCCTAAGAAGAAGCTGTTTATTAAGAAGAATGACCCTTTCAAGAAGCAACCCAAGATTGTCCTTGTAGCTCAAGAGGAATACTCCTCCGCAAGTGAAGATGAAGAGGATGATGATAGTTCCCGCGAAGTGGCTGCTATAGCCACCACATCGACTCCCTCCTCTCTCTTCGACTCGCCGAACGAGAACGCCATCAACAACAACGCCACTTGCCTAATGGCAAGAGGATCCGAGGTATCAACTTCTAGCTCTTCATTTCCTAAGACTAACATAATTTTGGATATGGATGATCATGATAGTCTTGTAATGAAAGAAGAAGTTATTGCCTTGGATACTTTTTTCACTAACCTACAAGGTGAGCACAAACTCCATTTTGATGCTCTTATGAGTCAACTTGCTCAAGCCAAAGATCTCCTTGAAGAAAAAGGGCAGAATTGAAAGAGAAGATGCCTTGGAGATAGCTTCCTTGAAGAATGCCTTGGAAGAGGAAGTGGAAGCTCGAGTTTCTTTGGAAGAAAGACTCGAATCCCTTGAGGAGTCACAAGAAGAAGATGTAGCTCAGCTCATTAAAGAACGTGATCATGCTCTTGCCAAGGTAAAGAAACTAAAGAAAGAAAAGATTGATTTTGGGGCTATTCATGCTAGACTTTTGGAGAAGTATGATAATCTTGAAAGTGCTCACAAGGCATTGAAGAGTGATCATTCTACTCTAAATGAGTCTCATGACCAGCTCCAAACTCAATTGAAATGGTATGATGTGCCAAGTACCTCCTCTTCATCCTTTGGAAAAGAAGATCTTGCAAGAAGTTCTCAACACAAAGGTAAAGGGGTTATTGATGAGATACTGAGCAGGCAAAGGACAAACAATAGTAAAGAAGGTCTTGGTTACATACCCAAGACAAAGAGTAAGAAAAACAACAACAAGAAGAAGAACAAGACTGCTCAATCGAAGACTAGCAACATTACCAATAACAAGACTAATCATGATGGTTTTGCAGGGATCAACAATCCTAACTTTGAACTATATTGTGATTGTTATGGTGATGTTTATGCTAGTTACGTAGGGCCTTATGATTGTTACATTCCTTGGTCTATTTGGGTTCCCAAGACCCTTGTTACTAACATGAGAGGACCCATTGAAAAATGTGTACCTAAAACCAAGAAGTAATTTTCTTGTAGGGCTATGCTTCCGGTGGTTCTAAATGGGTACTCGATAGCGGTTGTACGAGTCATATGACCGGAAGCAAGGAGATCATCACGGAGATGCGGCCAAACCTTGATCACATTACCGTCTCCTATGGTGAGAAGTCAAAATCTGAGGTATTAGGTCTCGGCAAAGTTGTGGTGGCTCACGATATCTCTCTCGTGGACGTCATGCTTGTTGAGACCCTCGGGTATAACTACTTTCAGTTTGTGCCCTTGGTAAGATGGGCTTTGCAGTTTACATTGATGCTGATTTTGTGGTACTCTTGTGGAGCAAGTCTCTAAAAGTCGCTTTCTTGGGATATGTCGAAAATGACCTGTACGTGGTGGACTTTTCGGGGAAAACCACTATAGGCCTGATGTGTCTTTTCGGAAAGGCTAACGCGGGTTGGCTATGGCATCACCTACTAGCCCACATCAATATGAGAACTTTGCAAAGTCTCCACAAGGGTGGCCACATTCTTGGACTAAAAGAAAATGTCTCTTTTTCCAAAGATCATGTTTGCAGGGCGTGTGTTGAAGGGAAAATGCATGATTCATCTCATCGAAGGAAAACCATTATCTCTTAAAAAGGATTTTGGAGCTCCTTCATGTGGACGTCTTCGGACCTCCATCACATGCAAGCCTCGGTGGGAAGAAGTATTGTCTAGTGATTGTTGATGATTACTCAAGATACACTTGGGTTTATTTCTTCAAGTTGAAGAGTGAAACTCAACAAACTGTCATCGACTTCGCCAACGAGGTTCAACGTCAACACAACGTCCCCATTCTGGCTATAAGGAGTGATAACGGCTCGGAGTTCAAGAACTACACCTTAAATGAGTTCCTAAGTGAAGAGGGGATAAGACATCAATATTCCACTGCGTACACCCCTCAACAAAATGGTGTAGCCGAGAGGAAGAATCGAACTCTAATGGACATGGCAAGATCAATGTTAGCCGAATTTAAATCTCCATATAACTTCTAGGCTGAAGAAATCTCTACTGCTTGTCATTCATCCAACCGCTTATACCTCCGCAAGATCTTGGACAAGACTCCGTATGAAATACTTACCGGTAACAAGCCAAACATCTCATACTTTTGGGTATTCGGATGTAAGTGTTTCTTTCTTATTAAAGGAGTTCGTTTATCTAAGTTTGAATCTAAGGCTTTAGAAGGTATTTTTGTTGGTTATGGTGCCGAATCCCACACTTATAGAGTCTACAATAAGCTCTCTGAAACTGTTGTAGAATCTGGTAGTGTGGTGTTCGAGGAAAATGACGGTTCCCGTGCGGAGCAAGTTGGTGTTTGTGATGCAGATGTTGAAATACCCCAAGATGCCATAAGAAGAATGGGCGTGGGATTCTTCCGCCCCATTGAGGAACCCCTTGTGGCGGACCGGGAAGGACAATGCTCTACTCATATAGAGCCCTCATCTACACATACTCAACATGCTCCAACCACGGGGGCAACTTCTACACCATCTCCATAAAATGCTAAAGGTCAAGATGTTCCAGAAAGCTCCAGGCCGGATTTTCCGGTTGACACCGGATTATCCGGCCACCCCGCTATAGCTGACCATGTTGCTCCTGCTGGTGAAGATTTCAACGCAAGCTCCAGGACGGATTTTCCGGTTAGCCCCGGATTATCCGGCCCCTCACCAGTTCAAGCAAGTCCCAGGCCTCCTGAAGAAGCTGCGGCAAGTACTCCCAGGCCGGATTATCCGGCCTCTCCATCGGCCGGATTATCTGGTCCTGACTCTCCTGTTCTGCAGCCTCCTGTTACGGCTACAGATTCACCTCAAGGGCATGCGTCTCCACCACCTGCTACTGATGTTCCAGTTACTGTTTAAGATGGAGAAAATGCTTCCAATGAAGACTCAAGTGATGAATCTCCTCCTCCAAGAGACAACAAACTTATTGAACTTCGTCGCAAAGCTCGGGCTGATCGTAACTTGGCCAGTTTTGGTGAGCATCAAGCTCATATCTCCATGGTGGAACCTAAGAAGGTCTTTGAAGCTCTTGAAGACCCAGACTGGGTTGTTGCTATGCATGAAGAATTGAATAATTTCAAGCGCAACAAAGTCTAGAAACTAGTGGAGAAACCCAAAGTGTGCTGCAATGTTATCGGCACCAAGTGGATTTTCAAGAACAAGCAAGATGAGAATGGCATTGTTGTGAGGAACAAGGCAAGACTTGTGGCACAAGGGTACTCCCAAGTTGAGGGCATCGACTTCGGCGAGACCTATGCTCTTGTGGCTCGCCTTGAGTCCATCTGTATCCTTCTTGCTTATGCTGCTCATAACAATTTTAAGCTGCAGCAAATGGACGTCAAGAGTGCCTTCCTTAATGGTCCTCTACATGAGTTGGTGTATGTAAAGCAACCCCCGGGGTTTGAGGATCCTAACTTTCCGAACCATGTCTACAAACTCGATAAGGAACTCTATGGCCTTAAACAAGCCCCACGTGCGTGGTATGAGCACCTTAAAGAGCTTTTGTTAGATCGTGGCTTCAAAGTTGGGCAAATCGACCCCACTCTTTTTACGAAGAAGGTTAAGGGGGAGCTCTTCGCATGCCAACTATATGTAGACGATATCATCTTTGTTTCTACTAACAAAGCTTTTAACGATGAATTTTCAAAGCTTATAAATGACAGGTTTGAGATGTCTATGATGGGGGAATTACGGTTCTTTCTTGGATTCGAGATCAAAAAACTTAGAGAAGGAACCTTTATTAATCAAGCAAAGTACATCCAAGACATGCTCAAGAGATTCAAGATGACGGATCTAAATGGTGTCGCCACTCCGATGCAAACAAAGTGTCATCTTGAACTTAACCCCCATGGTAAAGATGTGGACCAAAAGGTATACCGGTCCATGATCGGCTCTCTTCTTTACCTCTATGCATCTAGACCCGATATTGTGTTGAGTGTGGGAGTGTGTGCAAGGTATCAAGCAGCTCCTAAAGACAGCCACTTAGTGGCGGTTAAGAGGATCTTTCGATATTTGGTTCATTCCCCCAACTTTGGTCTCTGGTATCCCAAGGGCTCCAATTTCTCTTTATGTGGTTATACTGACTCAGATTGGGCTGGTGATAAGGATGATCGAAAATCCACTTCTGGAGCTTGTCAATTCTTGGGAAGATCTCTTGTATGTTGGTCCTCCAAAAAGTAGAATTGTATATCTCTCTCTACTGCCGAAGCTGAATATGTTGCTGCTGCCAGCGCTTGTACTCAATTATTGTGGATGAGGCAAACTTTAAAGGAATACAGTGTCAATTGTGACAAAGTGCCTCTTTTATGTGATAATGAAAGTGCAATCAAAATTGCGTACAATCCCGTTCAACACACAAGGACGAAGCATATTGAGATTCAGAATCATTTTATTCGAGACCATGTTGCTCGCGGCGATATTGATCTATCCTTTGTGAGCACGAAGAACCAACTGGCGGATATCTTTACAAAGCCACTTGATGAAGCAAGATTCTGCTATTTGAGGAATGAGCTAAATATCATTGATTCCGGGAGCTTGTCTTGATTACCCATGCACTCACTCGTACATATCAATCCGTGTTTGGTCTAGGTGTGGGCATGGATATAGGGGGAGTGTGGTCCTAACTCATTGGGATAACCCTCCCCCCATAATGCCAAAAGCAAGATAAATTATTTCTTTTAATATCATTCTGTGATATGTGAGCTTATTGATGAGTATTGGTCGTGAACCCAAGATATATCTTCGCGGTGTCACACCATACACTCCAACAAGGTGGCTTCGGCCACCGCCATCTCCCTTGAGGATAATTGGATCTTTTTGGTTGTTATTTGCTCTCTCATGTTCTTATGGGAATCACACTCAATCTTGGCTTTTATTTGAGTTAGATTTTGCAATTTTGAGTGTCTAGTACCATCTCAGTTTGGCTCTCTTAATCCTAAGCCTTCCCTATCCCTAAGCCATCTATTCTTGCACACAAGTCCCTTGTACACCTTGTGGGGGTGTTGTTTGGGGACGCGCGGGCCTGGTTCTGTGTATAACAGAATTCTAGAATTTAGGCCGGATAATCCGGCCCAAGTGTTGGCCGGATAATCCGGCCCTGGCGGATTTCATCTTAAAGGGCAGGGCTCGGGGGGAAGGGCTCATATCGAGCAGCACTTCTCCCCCAGCCCTCTCCTCCTCCACAGCCGTCGCCTGCCGCCCCTCACCCTCCCCGGAGCCTCTCCGGCCACCGGATTTTCTGGCCTCCCCGGATCTTCTTCTCCACACCTCCGGTTACCTTATCCTACGCATTCTTCCTCCAATGAGTGAGGGTAACTCCCTCTCTCTCTATCTTTGGCTAGATGTGTATCTTGTTGGGTGGAACGTTGTCTAGAAGGATGTGTTTTCGCATAGAAATCGTAGTCTTGTAGTTTCTAGGTCCGATCTACTTTTTTGCATGCAGTCTAGGTGAAATCGAAAATTTCTGCCAGGGCCGGATTATCCGCCCCTGGCCAGGCTGGATAATCCGGCCTGATAGATTCGAATCTGCTCCAGTTTCACTATGTGTATGCATTGAGTAGTTTTGTCCTATGAACTTTTTGATTACTTTTTCCATGCTCTCTCCTGGACTTGTGTGTATGCTTATCCCCTTGCTATCGCCCTTATTCTCCTCACAAGTGGTTCCGGTGTTTCCAAGACCTACAAGCGCCATCCTCGCGCCAAGTACTTTCAGGACGACGGTCAAGGTAACCTAGTGGACGAAGTTGAATTGAGGAGAAGGAAGAATGAAGAGAGGCGAATGGCTGAACAATCCAAGAAGACTAGGAAGGGGGTGTCCAAGAGGAAGGGCAAGGAGCCCAAGATCAATTACAGGGCTTTGGATGCAGTCTCCTTTTCCGCCATCCGTCACTGTGACTTGTTTGCTGAGCTGCCTCGTGATGTTGAGCTGGGGGATACCCGTTTTTGGTGTGAAGAACAGAAGGGGATTTATGAAGACATCTATGCCATGCTGAACATTAGGCCTATGCACCCTCTGGTACTTGTTGATGCTTTGGAGAAGGCGCATCTTGTGGATGCGATGTATGTGACTGAGAGGATGGGGCTGCACCATCTCATGTATCTCCAGTGCTCCTTTGACTCTTAGGTGGTGAAGAAGTTCTTCGGGATGAGCGTCGCACTATGAAGTGGATGACTCATGACAGGCCAATGACTGCTGATTTTCACGTGTTTGCTGAGGTTCTGGGGTACTCCTTCCGCAGCAGGGATAGAGCCAGTGGCCACCGCATCATCACTCAGTTGAAGCCCAACAAGGATGTAGCTCTTTCTCTCCGTGCACTGTGGACAATGGCATTGTCGGTACTGTGGCTGGTCTTGCTCCCATCTATGCTACATTAGTGGGTCTCTTCCGTGACTCTATTATACCGAGTGGGGGCAACAATGACAGCATCCATGGTCACCTTGTTCAGCTACTTCAATTTTCTCATGAGGTTGCCTCCTGCGAGGACGAGTCAGTGTAGTACAGGCTGGATGTCATGGACTTCATCTACCATGAGCTGTGTGATGCTATGTTCAACCGTCTGTCCATTCCCTATGTGCCCTACATTATGATGCTCATCCGCCACCTGCTTCCAGCTGAGGAGTTCCACATTGACTCGTGCACAATGCCAAGAAGATATACAACAAGGTTCGGAAGACCTCTCACCCCTCCTCTGCTCCTGAGGGTCTCATGATGGATGCTCGCAGGCCCCCTGTGCCCCCCATGGCTCGTGAGATCAAGTAGCTGAACTGGTTCCAGCGTCACATTCTCTGCATGGGCGTGGACACGCGCAAGAGTCAGTACGAGGCTTACAGGCAGCGCCATGAGTTGGCTCACTCCCAGCAGCTCATTCTCCACCACGTGTCCGGCGCTTTGGGTGCTCCTCCGGATCCTACACCTCCCACTCCGTATGCTCGGTAGAACTCTTCCTCCGGCTGAACTATGGTGAGCTGGAGTGTCACTTGTTCCCCTCTGCGCCCGCTGCTGATGAAGATGAGGAAGGTGACACTGAGGAACTTGAAGATGAGGATGAGGAAGAGAATGAAGAAGAGGACGAGGACGAGGACTACGATGAGTGATCCCATGGGGCGCTAGCATCGTTCTTCTCCCTTTTTGGTGTCTCTATGCCCAAGGGGGAGAAGTAGTTCTATTAGGTTGTCCGTGGATTTGCATGGGTCGGGCATAAGCACTTGCATTTTTCTATTCGTTATTTCCTGCTTATGCCCATTTAGCGTTGAACTTTAAATTCATGATTTGGTTGTTTGAGACTCTTTGTGGTTGCCTGGATTATGCTATGCCTATGGTCTTCATATCATGGATTATGCTTATTGACCTCTCTATTCATATCCTATTGCTGGAGGTATATCACGGAAGGCGCGCGCGCTCATATTGGTTATCCGGTAATAATTGTGATTTATGTCAAGGATGCCTATTCTCTACTTCGGTGGTATGTGTTTTTGCTCACATGTCTATGGAATAGATTGTCCTACTTGTGTGCATTTGTATTCCAATGCAAAACTCTATTATGCACACATTGAGGGGGAGTCTCTTTCATAAGTTATCTTTGTCCGTCTTGTGTCTTTCTCCTGCAAATCCTGGTATTGTCATCTAACACCAAAAAGGGGGAGATTGAAAGAACATTTCATGTTTTCCTATGTTTTGCGTGTTAGATAACAATACTATGGAGACTTTTCATGTGTGCTAAGTGTGTAGGAAGTTTTGAGGGGGGCCGGATAATCCGCCCCACCAAGGGCCGGATAATCTAGCCTACCTCATCTCTCAAGAAAGCCAAGTCGCGTAGCTCGGTACCCGGTCGGATTTTCTCCTGGAAAATCCGAACAGGGGCGGTTTTTCCTCCCAGGCCGGATAATCCGGGTGTCGCATGGGCCGGATAATCCGGCCCCCAGTTTTCGAGCAAAAGGGGCCAAGGCGCGTCGCTCGGTATCCGGTCGGATTTTCTTCCGGAAAATCCGAACTGGGGCGGTTTTTCTTCCCTAGGCCGGATAATCCGGCCTTTGCATAGGGCCGGATAATCCGGCCCCTAGAAGTTGATCAAGGGCAAGCTCGGCGCGTCGCTTTGTCAGGGGGGCGGATTATCAGCCGGATATTCCGAGTCTGGGGCGGTGTTTCCCCAGACCGGATAATCCGGCCCTCACTTGGGCCGGATAATCCGGCTCCCAAAGGTTGCAACGGCTGGTTTCTAAAGGGGGGGGTATAAATATCCCTTCTTCCCCAACGTTCAGACTACTTGATTCATTCGAATTTGACCAGACCTTGTGCAAGAGCTCTAAATATCGATCTCCCACTTCAACCACCCGAAGGTCTTGATCTTTGGTGGAATTGAAGGAGGAGAAGTTCATCATCATCAAGAATCAAGCGCTTCAACTCCTCTCCATTCAATTGGAGAAATCCTTGATCTAGTATTCTTGTCAATACCTAGATCTTGTTTATTGTATTTGATAAGTTTGTTTTTGTGGCAGCTTGTTGTCATTTCGGGAGCCTCCAAGTTGTTGTGGAGTTGTTGCCCCGCTAGTTGCGTAAAGGCGCCGGTGCCTGCCTCGAAGGGTACCTATAGTGGAAGGTGGATCAGGCATGTTGTGGCGAGATCCATTGGAGAACAGGGTGAGGCCTTTTGTGGCGTGGTGGTCTTAGTACCGTCAACCCCTCCAACGCAGACGTACTTCCCTTAACAAGGAAGGAACTGCGGTCAAACAAATCCTGTGTATCCGCGTGCTTCACTTCGGTTTACTTGTTCCTCTTCCACTCGCTCTTTACTCGCTAGTAGATAGGTTTGCATATAGGGAAATTCCACCCAATAGTCTATCTAGATAATTTACCCTTTGTGCTAAGCCTAAAACTGAAAAAAAAATTAAAAATTGGTGTAGCACCTATTCACCCCCCCTCTAGGTGCCCATACGATCCATTTCACTTGGAACAACTGACAAAGATAAAAGGGACAACGACTCAATTAAAGCAACTACAAGACTGCGACTAGGAATGAGACAACTCATCGGAGGAGCTTTCCGCTTCCCGGTGGTATATGGGGCCAGCCCGACTATGGAGTCGACATACCCTGCCTCTGTGATCTTCTTCAGCGTTGCGGCGTAGTCTTCTGGATCCCAAGGCTCGCTGCATGATTTCATGGGGTCTCCCTTCCCGGTGTATTAGTACATCCAATGGGCTCGGGTAGCTAGCGGAACCAGCCGGCGCCCGAGCTAACAGTTGTACAGGTTTCTGGTCTCGATCCCCTCGTCCTTCAGCTCCTGGATTTGGATCAGCATCTCCTCCACGACCATCTTCTGGTCTTTAGGAAGCTTGGCCGCTGACAGTCGACGCAGCTTGCTTCATTCGGCGGTGTACGTTGGAAGCAATACCTCGTCGGATGGAGTTGACTCCTTCACATAGAACCAGTGCCTCTTCCACTCGCTTGCGGTCTTCTTCGGCAGCAGCAGCTTCACAAACTTGTCCTTGGGCTTCAGCTAGAAGGTAACGCTGCCCGCTGCCAAGATGGGGCCGCCCGTCCACTCGCGACTGAGGCGGCCGTGGAACTACTCTAGCCAAAGGGGGAAATAAGGGTGGCACCCCATGTAACACTCGCAGAAGGCGATGAATATGGCGAGCTTCTCGATGGTATGTGGCCCCAGGTCCGACGGCTTGATTGCGTAATATGCGCAGAACCGCCGGAAGAAGATTAACGTGGGGAACCCCAGTCCTCTCTCCAGGTAGCCCTGGAAGCAGATGAATTCATCGAGGCACGGCTTCGGCTTGGTCTCACCGGCCGTGGGAATCCGCCAGTTCCCCTTGTAGAGAATCCCCGCATCCTGAAAGGACTTCAGGGCGGCGGTGGTGCACTTCGATTTTCCCCACAAATCTTTTGGAGGCGCCATCGAGAGAAGAAAGGGGTCGCTCTGTCCGGAAATTTTGGATCGGGAGTGGATCTGGAGACTAAGGATGCGCGAGGGTGGAGAAATGCGAAGAAGGTCTGCCTCTCCCTCTGCCATTCTCCTTATAAAGGGGCGCTACCCGCCAATTTCAAGATAGCCGTTACCTCGCGGTAAATTCGCCGAAGTTACCATTGGACTTACCCAACGACTAGTTTGATCAGGTTGACGGTCCAACTTCATCCACTCGACTCGCCTGCTTACCTGCCCCTTCCAATCAATTGGGCATGGCGATTCGATAACATTTCCACTCGCCAATGCTGCGACTGAAGATACATTCGAGGAATTTCTCCCTTCATTGGAGGAGTCCACCGCCGATTCGACTGGGCATCCACTCGGACTTGCCTACTCTGACTGCCAAGTTAACACCTGTGCTGGATCATCGTTGGTCTCGGGGACTACTGATGGGGATATGCCGAATGAGGTATGCCTAGAAGGACGTTTTGACTGGACCAAGCCCATTGCAAGTGGGCCTACGGGACGGCGACTGGAAAGCGAATGAAGGAGATTCCTAGCGACTGGAAGCTAGAGGCCCAGAAGCGTAGATAGGCCCAATCGGATTAGGTCAAATCCTCCGAAGTCTTAACTGATTCGGTTGTAATCATGTAAACCCTAGCGACGTACCCCCTATATAAACCTTCCTAGGATACTCTCTGTACTCACGTTCATCATACACACCATCCAAGCGACTCGCTGCCTAGTCGCCGAGCTCAGCACCCTTGTAACTCGCTCGCCGATAATACAATCTAGCAGGAGCAGGTCTTTACCCTAGGGGGGCGAACCTGGGTAAATCCCTGTGTCTTTGCCCTAAATCTCGCACCGCAGATGGCGACTCGCTCTTTCCCCAAATCCTTTCAATCGCTATCCCTGGTAGCAACTCCTGTGGTCATTCCCACGACAAGTGGATTTGGATTTCCTATATAAAATCTAGTGCGAAGGAATCCTTAGAAAAAATCTCTATGGCAATCAATTCTACAAATCAAACAACCATGATAAAAAAATTCTATAGAATTTATAATCCTACAATTTTTTTAGGCAAATCATTTGAATCAAACAAGTACTGGATTGTTGGACCGACGGCTTCCATATTGAATTGCATACATGGAGGAACTCACAAAATAGCGCAAGCTACCGTACATTAAAACGACTAGATTTAGGGGTGCTCCTTGACCCGGTATATTCGAGCAATGTACACGGTTCAAATTCTGAAAAATGAATGGTAACATGTTTATGTTTTATGATATAGATATTTAAACATACACTAAAAAGGCGAGGTGTGAACTAAGCAACAGATAGTGCGGACGGCGGATGCACCTGTCGATCACATAATTGCGTGCATGCGACCCTTCTGTTGTGCCGAAGCAGGTGACTGTCACAGTTCCTGCACATGTGCCTCCACCTACACAGCAAGATCCAGATGAAGAGGGCGAATCACCATCGCCTCCAAGATCCCCCGAAGAGAAGCGAACGCAAGTATACGATCTGATCGTGCATGTGAAAGAGGTGATTGACCGTGGACCTCTCCTGGCAGAGGGTTTGCCAACTGCTTTTTTACGTGACGAAGGAGAGAACCTGAATCGCAAGCACGTTTTCAGAACCTGGCGTGGCAAGATCGATGGTACCAGGGATGGCAACCTTGGCGAAGCATGAATTCAATCTCGAAGCATGTTATGTGTGTTTTCTCTAGCCAGTTTGTTGCCTGTTGCTTAGAAGTATTTGTTGTTTCATCTACCTCGTTGTGAGACATTCAGCTCGTTTTGCTCTCATCCTGTGCTAGGTACCCGAAGCTTCATTTGCATTGTACGCACATGTTGTTCCCAGTTTGTATGTCGCAGCAGTTTGCAACTTGTGCTTATATGTGTGATAAGTTCGACTAAATTTGCACTGTTCAATTTAACAATAGGGTAGGCAAGTATTGAGAAAGCTTCGGACAAGTTTCTGAAAAAACGAGGGCTGAGCTCCTTACTAAACATTTTTTGTCGCATGCTCATGTTATTTAGGTTTGGGAAAATTAGGTTTTTATTGGAAGAATATCAAAGTTTGTTTCCGGACTTAGATATAGTGAGCTATAAAAAAGTCTAGAGAATTTTCGATAGCAAGTTGGAATGAAGGTGTTTGGTTCAGTGAGTGGTAACGGTAATGGTAAGGGAATGAGATCACACTGGGATTAGTGGTGTAAACAACAATTCACCGATTTGTTTGGTTCGTGCTAGTAACGGTATCCAGTTACCTGACGATGCTAATTGTACCTGCAGAATCCAACAATGGTCACACGCCTGAACAAGAAGAAAATCTAATCTAAACAGAGAAGGGGTCAGCTGCGGTGGCTGCTGCTCCTCTCATGGAGCCTATGAGGGGAAGATGGCAGCCTTGTAACGCCACCGACGAAGGGAAGATGGGGCGGCGGGGATGTGTTGTACCGTCGCCGGTGGCTGTACTCGGCGGAGGAGGGGTAGGCTGCAGCACGGAGGAGATCGGGAAGATGGGGGGCTGCCACACCGCCGATTCAGGGAAGATGGGGCGACGGGGGTGTGTTGTAGCACCGCCGGCGGCTGTACTCGACGGAGGAGGGATAGGCCGGAGGAGATCGGGAACATGAAGGGGTCGCTCGACTCGCGAGAACGGGAAGGGGTCGCTCGCGGTATCAGTTTGTTACCGGTGGGGACTGACCGGTAATAAAATTGTACAGCGATGTAATCTGATTACGTGGTACCTGATTACGGCAAACTCCAACCAAACAGAAACTAACGGATTGAGATCCCGCTGTTATCGAGTTACGTTACAAAAACGGGAACCAAACATCTAATTCAGCCCAAGGCCTGCAGTGTTTATACCAGGGGAAAAAATGCAGTACTGCGTTTAGTTATTTTCAGCTAACAATCTCGTCAGATCAGTTACAACATGAAGAAATAAATAAACAATCCTTTATTAACCACCTTCTCTCTTTACTGGTGCAGCAAGAGAAGAAAAACACCTGAGAAAACTGAGAATCTTGGTATCATAACGACAGGACGACACAGCATAGTCTGAATATGGTACGTAGAATAGCCAGTTTAATTTTCACTTTAACCGTAAAGAAATACGAACACGAAGTTCAGTGGGAAGTTTGTATAAAAACTGAAAGCTTACCTTGAATCAAGAGATTCACAACATTCTCTCACAAAAAACCATGTAACAGACAAACTGTCGTAGCTGCTGAAACGATTCTGTGTTCATCACCACTCAGAAACATGATGAAAATCTGAACACGAACAAAAAAAAGAGGAGGCGTCAGCGATATCGCAAGAAAGCAAGCTGCAAAACATTAAGAAACAGAGTAGACATAAACCGTTACTTTAGCTTATTGCAGAGTACGTTGGTCACTGGTTCACATGACATACATACACGGCCACTGATGGTGCGTAGGTATTAGAAGCTACAAAAGCACATCGTACATACTTTAGATAAGTTTCTTAGGATAGCTTGTTTTTTAAGCAGGGTAGCATTACCGGTGACGGTAAGAACCATCATCCAGGTAGGACGCACAGCGGAACCCGCTGCGACATATATCTAGACCATATTTACATGCCAAAGAGCAAAAGGGAGCCACGAGATCCTTAGTTTGTATGGGTTACTGATGATAGATACTAAGCAACTACGGACGATCTATGCAGTAGAAGCACCATTCCTGAAAAGCAAAGCATGGATCAACAAATATGGTCAGTCAGTCAATGGTAAGAATAAGATGCTGGTGTTTCTACCGGGAAGTCAGAATGCATCATACCGGTTGTTGATTCAGTTTTTCTACCTCTTGAGTTTTCCATCTGGAGCAACTTCCTGAGCTTTTGATGATGGCAGCCTCTTCCTGCTAGAGTATCAAAAAGCCTGAATTAGTGAGGTCTTTCTGAAGAATTGCAAGCGTTTAAAGGCTGCTATTGAAAGATATATCGAATTTTGAATATATATGCACATAAAACCAGTAACCAAACAAGTGAATCCTTTTACACGGATTTGCATACGTCTATACTACAATGAAAGGAACCTCCTTGTATAGACCAATCAGATGAGAACCTACTACAAAATAGTGAGGCACATTCTATTTACTCATTTACAATTCTTATAGAGATTAGCTGTGATCAGCAGCTACGGATGACTGGCAAGTCTATGTTGGCACTAATCGCCGGGAAAAGAAGGCGCGGAAAGAAGCATATACTTTTTTCTGTCTTTCAGTATCCAGGCTGGGGGAAATGGACAATACTACCAATAGAATGGCTAGATATTGCTCAAGTTGTTCAACAAACAACTCACTTTTGATTCTATAACCTACGTACGTGAGTGTTTCCAAAATGTCAAGATCCATCCGCCCGTTGGATTTTTGTCAAACCCCTTGCAGATACATATCAAACAACATCCAGATGAGGATTTGTGGGGAATTAAATCAAGACATAGTCAAAAGAGAGATGATGAGGCAAATAAGGAGGAAGAGAGAATCACCTCGTTTCAGCATCATTTATGCCACCATGCACCACGAAGATCGCCACTCGACGAACACCGCCTCTGCTACCTTTCTCTCCACCCGCCGCCACCACTGATGCCTCACGCCATGTCTTGTGGGTCCTCTTAATTTTGGGTTGCCTCCACCTGTTGCCAACGAAGGAAGAGCTGCCAAGAAGAAGTTGTTCTACGCTGAGATCTCCTCGCAGGGTGTCCGCCGGCAGAAGGCAAAACATGACCAAATCCACACCAGTACCGTGCAAGCTCCATGAACAACCCGGCCTCCTTTGCCGAGGACCAGGGGCACGACGCCGTGCTCCTCCTACCTGGTCCAGAGAGGAAAGAGATGGGAGGAAACCTGCAAATCCTACCGTGAAGGTATAAACTCAATAATTTATAGTTCTCAATATTAAACAAATTATCCAAGATATATGTAGACTTAAATACCTCTACACTTGACCATAGGAATCATCGTCGATATAACCTAAAGCGCCTTCAAGCTTTCCCTCTGATTGTTTCCTAGAGGAGATGTTGGAAACCAATAATCATTTGATCTAAAAAAAATGCTGAACAAATCCAAAATCAGTAACCATGTGAGCATAAAGAAAAATAATGCTGACTAAACATAAACCAGATCACAAATTACATCCTCCAATAAACTCAAACATCAAGCAGCAAATACATAATTTTCATTTTGCAGTTTCCGACGAAACAGAAAAGACGTAAGTATGTGACAATACATGCAAAAATAAGAAAGAGTCATCCAAAGATACATATATTGTGTTTCTGTTTGAAAACTACAATACATGCCTCACCTTTCTCCTTGAAAACTAAACACGCATCAATTTTCATCTCTCATTCAAAAATAAAATACATGTAACATTTACCTCATTCTTATTAGTACAGAACCTTGAAACATGAAGGAAAAATGTCGAGATATAGTTAAAAATCCATGAGCTAAAAAATCATTAGCTAATTACCGTTGCAAAATCATGAAAACCTAAGTAACGAATGGATCAAGCAATCAATCGGAAGAAACCATCTTTGCAATAGACTATCCTCCAATCTTCTATATATATTATAGAATATATAATAAATAAGATAATGGAGATGCCAATTCAAAACAGGGTTGTAAATTGGAGTACTATTTACTGCGCGAGGTCAAAAGAATACGTTGGAGAAAATTCAGATTGCCAACCAGACAAGACATTTTTTTGCAGCACTCCACATTATTGTAAGACAACCATGGCCTGAAACGATACTGAAGAGCAAGTATGTGAAGAAGGCATCAGAGACAAAAGCGGCCAAATGCCATCCTATATTCAAATGAAGACCAAGGCATCATAACAAATACAAAAGAAGTACATTTGCACTTTGCATGCTGGCTGTTTGTACAAATTACAACAACAGCATTGCTTCAACTGAAGGAGCTTTTGGTAAATGGACATTGCCAAAATAGACGACAGTAGCAGGAAGATCATTAGAAATCTTAACACTACAAAAGAAAAACATTCGATGGTTAGAATATAGCAATTTTTTTGCTCAAGTTTTATCATAGGTAACGCTCAGACCACAGGCGGAGCTAGTACCGGGTCGAGGAGGGTTGACCGACCCGGCTCAAATCAGGAGGAAAAAAATCGGGGTCTGAAATTGTCGATCAAGTGGATCGTGTGCGTGCGGCCCCGCCCGAGTCCTACCCCGCAGTCCTGCACGAACGAGTGGTTCGCTCGTTCCCCATCCCGCGAGGCCGCAATCCCTAGCTCCCCCGAGGCCGCAATTCCTCTCTCACACGGCCGCCGCCACTGCCGCCCGGCACCTCCTCACCCTCCAGCCGCCGCCACTCTCTGCTACGCGCCCGACGAATCCTCTCCCGCACGGCCGCTGCCACTCTCTGCTCCGCGCCCGGCACCTCCGCTCCCGCCGCCGCCGACCCATCCCCGGCTCCCCACCCTGTCGCCACGCACTGCCAGGGCCTCCAACGCCAGCCGCGAGGGCGCCAGCAGCCGGCAGAGCCATTCCCAGTCGCCCAGGCAGCGCACAAGCGCACGTCACAAGCACATCACAATCGGCAGAGGCAGTGCTAGCTCAACTCAAGCTCTCTGTTCTGACTTCTGAGGTCACATATGGACTCTGACGAGGAGGCTGAGTGAATTCAGGCTCAAGCACAGGAAGAAGCGGAAGAAGTGGTAGAAGGCTTGAGAAGTGTCAAGAGGCAAAGCCAAACTGTCCAACGGCAGGTTCATTTCCTTTTGGACTCTAGATTTCAGTTGTATTTTTGATGTATACTTGTTTAGCGACTAGAAGTGTTTTAGGAGTTTGTGGAAAGAATTATTTTGATTTCAATGTTGTAGGACAATGAACAAGCAAATGTTCTAGAAATCTTTGATTTAGCCTATGTCATTGCCGATCCCGGAGTTCGGAGACCAATTGAGTTATATGTTACCCCTGAAATTAGAGATAAAATGAGATGGGCATATTTATCGAGAGGTCGTAATTGGTTAATTGGTCATAATTTTCCCAAATCTCAATTTGGTCCGGACTGGTCGTCATTTCTAGATGCATGGTATGACAAGTATGATTAGTTAGAGTATAGTGTGGAGAAGGATGCTGCATTTTGTTTCCATTATTTTGTTTTCAAGTCTTCAAGCAATAGTAACCACTTTGGATCGGATGTTTTCACAAAGTCGGGGTTTAAAAATTGGAAGAAAGCATCGGAAAATTTCAGGTCTCATGTAGGTGGACCAAATAGCTTTCACAACAACGCAAGAAATAGTTGTGAAGATTTGAGAAATAAAAAGCAAAGTGTGGCATATGCTCTTGTTTGTCATGAAGAAAAATCACATATTGATTATGAGATTCGTTTGAGGGCTGTTGTGGGTGTTGTCAGATTTCTACTTGAACAAGGTCTAGCTTTTCGTGGGCATGAAGAGAAGCCCTGAATTCATAGCTTGCGACAATCTGAGCGATCTTTCTCTCAAGTTGGTTCAGAAGAGACAATATTTGACCTTTTCATTGGTCTATCGTCTTATTACACTTGCTTTGACATTGCATGTGGCCACAACATCAATTGAGAGGGTTTTCTCCGCCATGAGTATTATAAAGTCAGATCTTCGAAACAAGATAGGGGATGATTGGCTCAATGATTTGATGATTTTCTATGTTAAGAAAGAGATATTTGCCAAAATTGATGACAAAATATTATGCTACATTTTGATTCCTACAAGGACCGTCGTGGTTGAAAGGGCATGTATGCCCCCATGTGTGGTTTTGGTAATTAATGACAATCCCTATGGACTAATGTGTAGATTGAGTTTCACTTGTAGGTTTGTCCATTGGTATCGCTTGGACCATGTGTTGGTTTCAAGGATGAAAAATAAGAAGCATCGCCCAAGGACTTTGTGCCTATTGGAATCAAGTAGAAGAAGAAGAAGAAGATCAAGTATGTCTTGAAGAAGAAGAAGAAGATGGAGTTTCTCATGGCTATCTTCAAGACATCATCAAGAATTGAAGTGCAAGCTCAAGATGCTTTCATCTCTAGAAGATCTCATGCTTGAAGCTTGCCATCCTTGGCAATCATGGAATGATGAAAACAAGTTCGAAGAAGAGTCTTCCCTATCGAGTATGGGGAGCATTTGTCAAGACTTCATCAAGCAAGTGCAATCAAGAAATGTGTTCCATCTTGAAGCTGACAAGATCGTCTACATCAAGCTCAAGTGGGATGCTCAAGGCAAAGGTATGATCTTGATAGGGTTTCTATTTTACCGGTCTCTTGTAGTGTTGAGAGACCGGGTTTAGAATAGATAGCCATACTATCAAGAGGGGCTCTTAAGTGGATGACTCGTTCGTATCTTTAGGAGAGAGCTCAAACCTTTGCATACATAGCATCAACTTTCTTGGTTGTTGTTTGGTTCTTGTCCATGTGAGGATCTAGAGCTTGTGGTTATCTTCATAACAAGCTCTAGTTCATCAAAAACAGATTTCCCTTGCATATCTTATTGCGTTTTTGATCTTGCGGGTTTTTCCTGCTCCACACCTTGGGAGGTATCTCACATATATATTCATTGTATTTTATCCCTTGGTGATACCCAATATTTCGACTTTTTGTTGGATTATACGCGTTGTTATCTTTCCAACAAATTTGGTTTCATCTCATTTGGAGTACAGATGTAAAAGTTGTGACAGTTTTGGTTCTGGAGTTTCTGCCTGACCGGTAGTTCCGGCGGGCCACCGGTAGTACCGCTAGGGCATTTTGCCGCTGGTAGTACTGGTGTTAATTCCGGTAAACCTGTTTTTGGATCAGTACTCTCTCTGTCTTGGTATGCGCTATTTGACGGTACTTCGGTCAGAATCTTGGGCGGTAGTACCGGCCCAGGCGGTAGTACAGGTGACCGACCGGTAGTACCGGCTGGCCTCGTTTTTGTGTTCGTTTGCACCTTGTTTTTGGACCGTTGGCTGAGAGCCACCGCTACCGGCCGTGCGCGTATCAGTGAGTAATGGGCAGATCGGGGAGCCCTTTAAAAGGTGCTCCCCTTTCCCCTTCGGGCCTAACTTGCTCTTTCTTGATTTTTGGCTTTCTCTCTCTCCTCCATTGTTGACATTGAAGAGCTTGCCCTTCCCCCTTCTCCCTCCTATGATTCTTGCATCTTTTTGAGGGATTTGAGAGAGATCTAGATCTACAACTCCACCAAACCAAATCCCTTCTTTGTGAAAGAATCCTTGGGATCTAGATCTTAGAGAGTTTTGTGTTCTCCTTTTGTGTTTTTCCTCTCTTATTCCCCCAATAGCTTTTGTATCTTTGGTGGAATTTGAGAGAGAAGGACTTGCCTCTTTCATTTGGTGCATAAGTTTGAGTTCTCCTCAAAGATTCAGCGAGTTCAAGCCCTTGGGCTTGTTTCTCTTGGGTTCTTGGAACCCTAGAGGTTGTGTGGAGTGGTGGTGTGTTCTTGGGGCCTCCAATTGAGTTGTAGAGATTCCCAAAGCTTGTTGGCCCATTGTGGCATTGTGGAGCCTTTGTGGCGTTTCTTGGAAGCCCTCCAATTGAGTTGTGGAGTTTGTCCTAAGCCTTGTACGGGTTCAGTGACCGCCCTCAAGTGTCCCATAGTGGAACGTGAGTAGGCCTTTGTGGCGAGCTCACGGGAGAATAGGGTAAGCCTTTTGTGGCGTCGGTAGGTTGCGTGCCTTCGCATCTTGGGGTGAGGCCTTATGTGGCGCTGGGTGAGCATCGAGCCACCACACCTCGAGGTGAGCCACTTGTGGCGTTCGAAGTACATTGTGCCCCCACACCTACTCTGGGAAACAAATCATTGTCTCTGTGTCCATCGGTTATCTCTCAACCGAGCCCTTATGCAATTTACATTGTGATAGCCATTGTGCTTAAAGTATTTTATCTTGTTATCACCTTGTTGCTTGTCTTGCTTAGCATAGGTTGTCGGTGCACTTATTGAACCTAGTGAATATAGGTTTTGGCTTGATAAATTAAATGTTAAGTTTATTCCGCATTTATTAGAGCATAAACCATAATATTTTTTTTAAACGCATATTCACCCTCTCTAGGCGACGTCCATTTCTCTTTCAGTGGTCATCTTTCTCGTCACTTTCGTCTTCCCAACATGGGTTCAACTTAATTCTATGATACTATCTTATCAAATGTAGCACTTTTGTATCTTGTTCTTGTTCTTTACAATCAGTTTGTGGTTCTACTTGTTGAAATATGAAATTTGAATCTGTTTGGACCATTTTTTGTTGATTACACTTGATTTTCTACTGAAAAAATTAAGAGCTTATATGTTTGACCCGGCTCAGTTCAATTCCTGGCTCCGCCACTGGCTCAGACTAACACAATGATGGTGAAGAAACACCATATGCAATGAATCAGCAGGTGGGTTGTTCACCTTGGTTCGATGTCAACGGCGGTGGCGGTCCTACACTCCTGTAATCACAAAATATATATATACACACACACCTTGCACAAACATATGTGATTTTTGGGAATTACACGGAGAGAGAATGAGAGAAAATCCAGAGAGGACGAGAGGAGTTTGTGTACCTGCGCTCCATTTAAATTCGGTTGTGGTGGCTGGTGCTTCTCCCCATCCATGTTCTTGAAGAGAAGAGGCCACACGGAACCAAATGGTCAAAGGAAAATAGACCAAATCGACTACCATGATCAAAGAAATCTGAATCGGAACATCCCTTTTAGCATCTAGTGAGTGGTGCACTCCCTTCATAAACGCCATCCGCCCACCACACTGCTACTGCTCGCACGGCAAGGTGGCTGCCTCAGACCCCGCCTGCTCCTGCTGCTCCGCCTCATATGTCGTATGCTCTCTCCGACGTCAGCCGCTGGCCCCGGGCCAAGCACTACTACCGCTCCCACAACGAGGCCGGCTTTGGCAGCGGGAGCACGTGGCTATGACGGCGGCGCGTGAATATGGCGTCCTGATCCTGCTCCTCCACGCGTCGCCTCCTCTCTCCGCTAAGTGAGGTGGATGCTGCTGTGAGGATGACCTTCTACTCTTGCCGGCGAGACAGAGCGGCATGATAGAGGAGAAGGTGGGTGAGCCGGCCACAATGGAGAGAGAGGAGATATAGGAGGAGGGGAGGGGGCACGACAGGGAGGCGGGAGGGGCGAGCGAGGAAGATCATTGGGAAGGATCTCGTGCTGGAGGGAATTGGGGACCGGCGGCTAGGGTTTTCATCGGGTTGGGCTTGTTGACCGCCCACTCATGGGGCTCGCATGAAACTAATGCCCCCACCAGCCCCCACCAGAGGAGCAACCCCCGTGTAGGCCAACGGAAATTGCACCAACGAGGCCGACATGCGGGGCCAGCCGTTTCCTGGCGGGAACCAAAGGATCCTGGGCAGAGAGTAGCACAAGTCCGTGTAGGAAATTGGGTGCACGCAATGGACCAATTTGTTACTGCAGAGGTGGGAAAAACGGTCTTACCAACTTTGAACGGTCTAGATATCCTCCGGAGGCCCGATCAGACGGTCCGTAGCAGCTAACGATCCTAGGAGCTCAATGGGAGGCACCAATTACACTTTTGGATTCCTGTTTTTTCTACATTACTAGTGGTAACATAGAAGAGGACACAATATAGTTGCTACCATGGAATGTAGTCGCAGAGAGGAAAATAAACAGTAGACCAAAGTCACCAAACATATAGTAAAAACTGGTCCGTAGTAATAAATTGTACTTTATCCCAAAAAAAGTAACAGTAGACCTTATGGAATTGTGAAACTGGTGTTTGTGATAAACTACTGTACAAAACTTTTCGATTGTCTGGTATTGTGTTGCGGAATCCTGATCACCTATTGCTCCTCTGCAAATTTTAGCTCTTGGTCGTCTTCGGTCCTAGATCAGTCACCATTTCTTCCACTTTCATCTTCGGTTGCTCCTGATCCCGGGTCCTGGCCCAGCTGGGCCACAGAATCATCGGCGGGGCTGAGACATCGGCGCTTGGCAGGACACATGGCGGCGTCGATGCTGGCTCGTGCAGAGGTGAAGGCGAGCTCGAGCTCCATCCACCACGGGGAGTGCCTCCCGGCGCCGCGGTCGAGCGGGAAGGCGATCCAGAGCTCCTGGTTCGTCTTTCTCTCGGATAGCGCGCCCCGGGCGGCGCCACGGCCGAGGTAGAACCGTTGCCATGGCTCCGGCTTCTTCAACCAGTAGGTCTCGCTCCAAGGCCACGGGGAAGGCACATGGACCTCTCGCCACCGGTCCAACACCACCAGGCTTTCGTGGTCGACAGGGGGAAGGAAACCGATCGAGTTCGGTCCGACCACGTAGCACGCCGTCACCTCGGATTCGTCGTCGCCGTCGTCTTCCTCCTCCTCGTTGTCGTCATCTTTTGAATATTCGTAGATGCAACACTCCAGACTTGGTTCCCCGGGTTCCGGCGTCGACAACCGCCGCTTGCGGGTGTAGTCAGGTCCCACGGCCGCCGCATCGCCGCCCGCGTCACATCGTGCTTTTCTCCTTTTCCTCGGCGAGAGAAAATCTTTGATCCGAATAGTTGGGAAGATATCGTTGGGGTGATACGGCTCAAACAGCCTTGCACCGCGGTGGAGTGGGAACGACGTGGGCCTCGGAAGCAGGGTTACGCCATCGTATCGAAGCTCGCGTAGAGGGGTCACGCTTTGCCGGGCTAGGAGGGAACGATCTGATCTGCTATGTGAACGGCGGCTTGAAAATTTTCGGCTGATTTGGAGTCCGGGTTTGGTACTACTCTATCATATTCAATCGTCTGTTCTTTCGAAACTTCCTTTCCCTACCCGATTACCCGATTCACTTACCGACTCTCATTTTCCCCTAGCGAAAATTAGTGCTACACGCTGTTCAAACTGTTTCTTATTTTCTTCTACTCCACTGGAGTAACATTTTGTTGGGTCAATAGCTCCTATGCGACATCTTTCCTTGGAATTGGACAGAACAAGATATAGCTGAAGGAAATGGCTACCATGCAACGTTTCTTTGGTAGAAAATAGCCCAGGGCCACATGAGCATTAAAACGGTCGTTAAGGACACATTTAACTTAGTTCCAAGATTAGGTTAAGACAGACCGGTCGGTTGGTACATCCAGTCAAACAAACCGCTTCCGACCGAACGCGTGCGTCACACGTACTGTAGCTTCCCCGACGGCGGCGGCGGACCTCACCCATCGTTCTCGTCTTCGACGGCGGCGACAACGCAACATTCTTTGAGGCGGAAGCGATTTAGTTCGATGGCGAAGGTGGTGAGTGCCATTTGCAACCTAATTCCGCTCTCGTTCTTCTCAAATCGAGATCTAAGCGTGCCCATTGATGCTAGATTGTGGAGGTCGGGTGTGCTGAACGAGGGGAACGAGATGGAGCCACGAGAGGGGACTTCTAATCGGTATATCCCGCATCTCTAACACTTGATTTCTGTTTGGTTTGGCTCCTTGTTCGCTTCCGCTAGCTCACAGTGGCCGCCAAAAATAGGGGAGACGATGTTGCACGGCACACCTTCGAATTTTGCATCAAATTCTTTCCCTCTAGGGCTGTGTTAGTTGATGGAAGCATGCAGATAATTGAGAGAGAAACAGTTGTTAAATGGGAGGTGGAATTGGAAGATGTTGATCCCCAAGAGCTACAAAGCATGGAAGAGGAGGCAGTGAGGAATATGGTGGACACAATTGGGGAGAGTGTGGTTTGGGGGCCAGAGCAAGAAGTTTCTTTGTTATGATTTGATGATTGGAAAGGTGAGTATGTTAGGATTGAGACAGGGGAACAGATGGTTGATGAAATCGATGAGCGAGACGGTTGGAGAAGCAAAAGTGCTATGTTTTTAGCAGAGCTCATTGATCTGAAATCTGATTCGAGGGTTGGATATGTGCCCTCGAAGTTTGCTTCTCAGATGGTTGAGGATGATTGGGCTGCATAGAGGCAAATAATGCCTATAGTTACTGAGTTGGCAGTGTTAACAGTGGAGGCTGCAGATGCTAATGCACAAGGGGAGGCTGAAAAGATTGTAACTGTTGATTGGAATTCAGTTCAGATAACTGTCTGGACTGATTTGGTCATTGCACCAATGTCTGACATTGAAATGGCAAAGCTTTTTGGCATTCCTATAGATGACAAAGACAAGGAGAGGGATGAAGCTGCAAATGATGGTGACAACCATTCAAGAGATGAAGAGGCAGATATAGATCTAGAGTTGTTGCAATATGCTGCAGTTCATGTAGATGATGCACATGATGATGAGCTAGTAACAGTTTATGACAAAGAGAACCCAGTTATTGAAGTTGGGAGATTGTTTCCAAGCATGAATGAATTTAGGATGTGTTTCAGGACATATGCAGTCAAACGTGAGTTTGCTACCAAGACTTTGTGGACTGATAAAAAGAAGTTCTATGCAAAATGCATAGGTTATGATGGTGGTGCAAAGCCTTGCAAGTGGTATATATCTGCTAGACGCCAACCTGATGGAAGGACAATAAGAGTGAATCAAATTCCAAAAGCTCATACTTGTATTACAACTTCTCAAAAAGTTACAAAGATGACATCACAATTATGGGTTGCAGAAAAAATCAAGCCTATTTTAGCCACAACACCAAACAACACTGCAAAGAGACTAAAAACAGACTTGGAAAAGCAGTACCCCATTAAGCTGAATTATACTACAGTGTGGAAGGCAAAGCAAAGGGCAATGAAGGAGCTATATGGTGATTGGGCAAATACCTTTCGAATGCTTTATAACTTTAAAGCAGAAGTAGAGAAGAGGTCACCTGGCAGTGTTGTGGAGATAGATACTGAGGTAACAGCTGATGGGAAAGTCTTCTCTAAATTCTTCATGGCTTTAAAGCCTTGCATCGATGGTTCAAAGCAGGGTGCCGTCCATATTTGAGTATAGACTCATCATTCTTGACTAGAAAGTGGAATGGTCAACTAGCAGCATGCAATGCTTTAGATGGACACAATTGGATGTTCCCTATAGCTATTGGCATGTTTCAGTCTGAGTCGGAGGCATCATGGACATGGTTCATGATGTAGTTGAAAAGATGCATAGGGCCAGTCTCTCCTTTGGCAGTGCACACAGATGCATGTAAAGGTTTAGAAAATGCAGTGAAAATTGTTTTCCCTCATGATGAGCAGAGGGAGTGCTTCAGCCATATGTGGATGAATTTGATCAAAAAATTCAGAGGAGATGATTTGGGAGCATGTGGCCAGCAGCAAGATCTTACAACAGACAGACACATTCATATCACCTTGAGAAGATTAAGGCTGCATGCTCTGAGGAGGATAGGGTCAAGTTTTGTACATGGTTGGACACCTACCATTCTCTTTTATGGTATAGGTCAGGTTTTAACACTGCCATCAAATGTGATCATATCAACAATAATTTGGCAGAAAGTTTCAACAACAAAGTGAAGGAGTTAAAAGACTTGCCTGTCCATGACATGGTTGACCAGATCAGGATTATGATCATGAGGTTGTGGGAATTGAGAAGGCTTTGTGATGTTCTTTAAGGAGATAAGCTTCCTGATGTAGTGCAGCAGGTCGTCAACAGGAGCAGAGATCTTGCACATTTGTGTGTTGAGAAATCCTCATTGTGGGGTGCTGAAGTCAGAGATACAAAGACTGGCAGGAGGCATGTTGTTGACACTCAATTGCATGAATGCACATGCCTTGAGTGGCAACACACTGGGAAGCCTTATGAGTATGCCATACTTTTCTTGGCCTCCAAACATAAGCTAAATATGCACCCATATTTGCATGAGTATTATTCTGTAGCAAAATTCAAGGCTGCATATGCAACACCAATTCCAGCACTTACAGACCAGTCTCAGTGGCCTAAAGTGGACATTCAGTTCTCCTTGTGTCCTCCATTGATGAAAAGAAAGGCTGGGAGGCCTAAGCACAGTAGATTCAAGGCTTGGTTTGAGAAAGGTGGGAGCAACAAGAAGGGGAAGAAAGATGAAAAGAAAGATGGCAAGCCAAAAAGGGCCCAAAAAGGTAACAAGAATAGATGTAAACTCTGTGAAGAACTTGGACACCGAGCTGGCTCTACCAAGTGCAGATACACTACTGAAAAGCCAAAGTATGTTCATCAAAAATATCTGTATTTCTTGTTGATGATTTTTCTCCCCCAACTAACTTGCTTGTTTTCAGGAGGAAGCATGGAGAAAAAGCCCCACCTCTTGTTGTTGAAGAATGCTGGCCAGTGAAAAAGGGAAGAATCAATGGCTCAAGAAAGAAGAGAACTAACCAGATCATGTTTGGTGCTGCTGAGGTGCAAATTGAACCTGTTAATGCTGTTGAGGATGAAGTGCAAACTGTTGAGGTGCAATCTGAACCTGTTAATGCTATTGAGGATCAAGTGCAATCTGAAACTGTTGTAGATGATTTGGCTGTTGTCCTGCCATGTGAATCTGCTTTGGCAGCTGTGTTGCCATCTTTGGAGGTTGTGCTGCCAAGTGTTGAGTTGCCATCTTTGGAGGTTGTGCTGTCATCTACTCAATCTGCAGAAGTGCAAACTGAAGAAGTTGGACATGGTCAGGTGGATAAGTTGAGGGGGCCTAGTGGAGTTGGCAGGAAAACCAAGAGCATCAACAAACTGTGCGATGTGGAACCAAGTAGTGGAAAGAAGGTGAAAAAATCGAGTGGTAGAAAGAAGCAAAAGAAATAGAGTCGAAATCATTCAACTATGATGTGATTTGATGTGAAAACTTAAGTTTGTTGTCATTTGATGTGAAAACTTATGTTCTCTGATATAAAACTTGATCGATGTAATGGGTTATGTCATTTCATGTGAAAAGTTATGTGTTATGATGTTGATTTGACTTGATTCAAATTCAAATTTGAGCCTATCTATAATATTTTTGGAGTTCATTTGTTTGTTATGTGATGTTGCACCGTTGTATGTACTACTATGCACTTTAGTTAATAAATCCAAGCCTTTTTGCGAAGTCGAACTCATAGTCACTGAAATGTTGTCCAAACAGGCTCCAAAGCTAGGGAAAACGACCCCATTTCTAAGCAAGTTTTTTTCGACCTTCTCAAAATCACCCAAAAAGATTTTCTTAGCTTATATTCTACCTATATAGCATCAATACGAAGTCTCACATTTTTTTGAATAAGTATTCATATTATTAATTTATTTTTGAAAAAACACCCTTTAATACAAAGTCAGTAATAAAACAAGATTAAAAGTTGAAAATGCAAAAATAACTTCAGATCCTCCTTAGTCAATCCAAAATGAAGCTAAAGTGAGGTTTTTTGATTTTTTGCATTTTCAAAACCTCAAACCCTCTTCTCACTCTTTTGAACTCTATGTAACCTCAGTGGAGATAGTCCAATTTGTGAAGGTTTTTTCGTGCAAAGATTATTAGATCAAGTCTATCATTTTATATCATAAGTATGTAATATAACAGGACTATCTGCGCAAGTTTTACATTTTTTCGTTTTTTTTGAATTAGTTATGCGCATTTGAAGTTCGGTCAAACCTTTCAAAACCCCGTTGACTGCCTCCAAACCCCATCTAACCCTAACGCCAAACGTCGAACGTCGATCTAACCCTAAGGCCAAACGTCAGCCGTCGATCTAACCCTAACGCCAAACGTGGAGCGTCGATCTAACCCTAACGCCTAACTGTGGCCGTAGGATAAGCCTTCTAGAAGGATTCTGCGGGTGTAGCTGTGGGCGATCCGTGGGAGCCCTGATTCTCCAATCTGATTGGCCACCTTTTTTTCTCCAATAAATAGATAACGTTTAGCGGGGGAGGATCTGAGTGACCGTTGGGTCGATCGGACCGGGCCAGGCTGCCATGACGTGCTCTGTTGGCATGCATGCGAGAGGGAGGGCTGCCCACGACGTGTTGGCATGCATGCAATAGCGTCGCAGCCTAGCTATTCTGCTCGTGAACGACGCATGCTGATTTGCATGCACGTAGTGACGCAGTAAAGCAGCAGCAGGCGTGCAGCATATAGGTACGTCGCATCTAAGCTATTTAAACCATTTTAACAATTGCATGCACGCAGACACGGACAGACGCGTTGGTGCAGTGCAGCTCCCTTTCGTAGTGTCACGCGCGGTGGAACGGTTTCTCATGCGGCAGCCTTACCGTCACGCGCCAAAACGAAGCATCTAGCTCATGCGCCCGTGCCGCTTTGGATTCTCTGTCCGCCGATTTAATGCACTTATGCCACCACGAACGGAGGAGAGAAAATGAAGCATCGTGTACATTGACCACGGCGGCAACGCGGCTATATAAGGGGCACCATTTCCTCATCCCTCTCCCCCTCACACTCATCTCTCAAGTCGCCCCCGCTTCTTTCTTTCGAGCCAAATCCACCACTCGAGCAACCACTCCACTTTCCAAGCCACCATGCAGTTCACTGGTCCTACCTACCGCCGCCCTCGCACCGTGCCAGAGTTGCAGTACCCGGCAGGCAGAATCGCCGAGAGCAGCCTCAGGGTGTGGGGATATCGAGGTGGAGGGGCCCTTTCGAGTTGGCTCGCTTCTTCCTCCGTTCTGGCTATCGCCACCTCCCTGCGGGCACTTCGCCCATGTTCCAGCTCCAAGAGCACTACGACGGCGGCCACAGCAACTTTTCCATCGGCCTGTACGTGACTTTCACCAACCCCTACGACGCCTACCACCTTCTCGGTCAAGTGTTCTGGTGTGGATGCGAGTTTATCGCATTCACCACCTACAATATCTTCACAAATTTTCACCATATCTTCCCCGAGCCCAACAGCATGCACACCCTCCCCTACCAGATGCTAGAGGAGGACGAGTGAGAGGCGCCGGCTAAGGAGGGGCCAAGGAGCGCTGGCCGAGTCTTTCTATCTAGCTTGTGTTGTGTTGGTTGGGGCGTGTGTGCCCGTGTCTAGTTTTAAATATTTTCGTTTTATGTTTTATGCACTATATCTTGTAAGAGGATGCCCCTCTATATGTTGTAAGGGGATGCTATTTAGGGTATCCGATGCCCCTCTATCGTGTTATCTATGTTGGTCGTACTAATATATTAATATTTATTCGTGCCTAAAGTTTCTTCATTACATTCTATTTACATGTTAAACTATGTGATCGTGTATAGTAAAAAATGCACTCAAACATGATCCAATAATATATTAATATTGATTCGTGTCTAAAGTTTCTTCATTGCATTCTATTTACATTGTTAAACTATGTGGCCGTGTGTAGTAAAAAATGCACTCAAACATGATCAATCATAAACTTTGTGCCTATATTGGCACACTATGTCTTCTTTCTTTGAGAGGGGCACAACCATTTTAGGTAGAAACGCACGTATAAAAACTTTAAAAACACCATAGCATGCACAAACCAAAAGAAATTTAAATTGTTACTTCGAGTGCACCTTTTGGTAAAAAAAAGTGCTAGTCGGGTTTTGGTTCCCAAAGACCGCTAACTAGAACCAACCTTTTATTTTAGCCAAAACAACACGTGGGTGCACCCTAGCAGCAAGACACGATAAAAAAGCCAAAACAACGTGGGACACCTCAAATAATTTGAAGCTTCCTGTAGTCATATTTGTGAAATAACGATAAGACGAAAAGATATATCTATGTGAATAACCATGTGCACTTTTTTTTTTGCACTAGCTACACTTCTTTTATCAATGGGCCTGGCTATGTCCTATTCGTCCCTGCGTATGTTATAATTGGGCCTGGCCTTTTCTGGCAACTATCAACCAACTTTTTTTTACCTTTTCTCCCTCTACCACTGAACTTTACACTTTGCCCACACCTCACTAACGACGGACTGAAGAAGTGAAGAAGCAAAACAGAGTGAAGAAGACATGCCGAATTTGTGCAGCACAACACTTTTATTCAAACATCTTTTACGATTACAAGTGATGCACAAGCTAACTTCAACAGTGATAGCCTAAACTAACGACTAATTATCATCACATAAACAAATGCGAGAGCAATTACACAAACATAAAAAAGACCGGCCACCAAATTGTCTTGCTTCTTCAATTCGATGATTGTCTTCATCTACTTGTTAAGGTTCTTCAGCTCTGTCGTCACTGTCGTCACTCCTGCATCCCCCACAGTAGCACCAATGGAATTGCTAGATCTAGACAGGCCCGATCCAAACTTCTCCGCCTCCAACGGTAAATCGATCTCCCCTGATGCGCCAGCCAGTTGAATCCGCTCTATGTACTCATCTAGCCACTCAAAATGGGCGCATTGATTCAATTTCTGAAATCAGAAAGATGAACCCTAAATCCCAAATCGGATGAAAAATATGAAATTGGGACACAAAAACCAAAATTGGCAGATTGAGAAGTAAAATCTGACCTTCCCCTGCTCTGGTTTACTCTCGCATTTCATGAATTCCCGTCCAAGGTTGCCATTCTTGTTGGTCAATGTGACCAGCCGCTTCAAGGGCGCAGTACGTGGGCATACAGGGCCGCTTGTCATTGGCACTGCGCCATAGCGCGGCCATGTGCGGCGGGAGGCTGAAGTGGAGCTCGACATGGGAAGGTCGTGGCCCGTTTGCCAGCCGTTGTTGCGCGTCGTCGCCGGAGAAGAAGAAGAACAATAGTCGGGGAGGGAGGATGGGAAGGTCGCGGTAGGGCTCGGGTGCTGCACGGCTCGGGGTCCTCTCTTGTACCAATGCTAAGCTGGATAAGTTAATGGGTCCCACGCTATGGGTCCCACCATCGGGAGACACTCTATGGGTCCAGCACTCAGGTCCTTACGTAGTGGGTCCCGCTCGGCTCACCTGATTCGAGTTGTCAACGTGTGTCTTTGGATTAAGCAGTAGTGTCGCACCTGGGCTATTTTTTACCAAAGAAACGTCGCATGGTAGCCATTTCTTTCAGCTATGTCCTGTTCTGTCCAATTCCAAGAAAAGATGTCGCATAGGAGCTATTGACCCCATTTTGTTGGACTGTTGGCGATCGGTTGGAAACACGGAAATACAAGTCACGAGGGCATCTCCACCCAAACTGTTCTGCCATGTCCGAAACGGTCTGTTCGGACCTGCAGCGGGACGACCCATCCGGACCGATTCGTCCGGCGTGGCACACCAAATTTTGGGCAATGTTAACGTCAGAGCGGACGAGCATCGGCCTGGCCTTGGAAACAGGGTTACGCCATCATATCTATTAGAGTTTGTTTTGTATTCGAGTAGGACTCTAGCCTAAGTCGGTTTAGACTCTCCCTCTCTTCTATACAAACGTTCTAATATTGTCTAAATCAATACAAGTTATTTCTCTCCCAAACTATCATGGTATCAGACGCCTAGGTTTTTCCGCACCTAGATGGCTCCGCCTAATCCATCGCCGCCGCCGAAAGGTCCTCTCTGGACCGCGGTAGAAGCTCGGCCTCCCCCTCCGGGCCCCTCCGTCGGCCCTCCCCACGCCGCCCCGCAGCCCCCACCTGGATGGCGTCCAAGTCCAAATTATCGCGGGAAGAATCCCACGTACAGACCGCCTCAACCTCGACCACCTGCTCCTGCTCCACCTACGGCGCCCCCGACAGCACCACCATCGGCTCCGACATGGCGACCTCCGCATGACCCATGGACTGGACTTGTTCAGGCGTGGTCCATGCCTTGGTCCGCTCCGTCTCCCTACGGGGCCCCTCCCGCCTACACCAGAACCTAGAGTCCCGGGCTCCGTCCTTCAATCGGTTCTCCCGGGCTCCTTGGACGACAGCCTCAGCAAGTCTACACCGCGTAGACGCCACCCCCTCCCTACATGGCCCAGATGGCTCCACCTCAATACGTGGCCTCACCGACGTCGCTGCCCTACAAGTACAATGCTACTCCAGCTCCTCAGTACATGCCTGCGTCTCCCGCTCCATCAACCGCTCCACCAAGCTGGGACCAAGCCGCCTTCATCGCTGCCATGAACAATTTTACACTCAACAATTACGAAGGTACGGATTGGATTTTTGATTCTGGTGCTTCCTCGCATATGTCTTCAAATATGGATTTTCTGTCAGCTTGTTCTTCCTCTCCTTTTTCTTCTATCACCATTGGCGATGGATCTTCTATCCCCATCTCTTGCACCGGCCAATCTTACATCATTAATCCAAACACCAATTTTATTCTACGAAATATCCTAGTTGCTCCATCATTAATTAAAAATCTAATATATGTTCGACAATTTACTATTGATAATAATGTTTCCATAGAATTTGATCCCTTTGGTTTGTCTGTGAAAGATCTGAAAACGGCGGCGGTCCTCGCTCGTTACAATAGTTCGGGCGATCTCTATCCTCTCCATGGCGCACCCACCTCCACACCTCAAGCCATGATTGCCTCCGTCACCCTTTGGCACCGTTGTCTTGGTCACGCCAATAAACATACCATGTCATCCCTGCTTCAAGAGTTTCGCATATCTAGTGATAGTTCTTCGCATGATTCCTCAGTTTGTAATGCCTGTCAATGCGGCAAACATATTAGATTACCTTTCGGCACTTCTTCAACCTATAGTTCTTTTCCGTTTGAATTGTTACATTGTGATATATGGACCTCTCCAATACCAAGTGTTTCTGGTTTCAAATATTATCTCATTATTTTGGATGATTATTCTCATTATGTTTGGACCTTTCCTCTTCGTGCTAAATCTGCTGTTCATCAACTTTTTCTTAATTTTCGACAATATGTTCTAACACACTTTGGCCTCCCTATTCGTTTCATCCAATGTGACAACGGAAAAGAATTTGATAACAACCAAAACAGAACTTTCTTTCTCTCCCAAGGCATCCTATTTCGTTTTTCGTGTCCTTACACTTCTCCTCAAAACGGCAAGGCTGAACGCTCTCTTCATTCTATCAACGACATCTTATGCACTCTCCTCATTCAAGCATCTCTTCCACCGCGTTTTTGGGCTGATGCTCTTTGGACCGCCACCTATCTTCTAAATATACGACCAACCAAAACATGTCCTCTTTATTCCCCCTTTCAATCTCTTTTTCTATCTCACCCCGATTATTCTGATTTACGTGTTTTTGGCTGCCTTTGCTTTCCTAACACTTCATCTACTGCGTCCAATAAACTCGCTCCAAGATCATTGCCATGTATATATTTAGGTCCATCCGATGATCACAAAGGATCACGATGTTTTGATCCTGGTCGTGTTCTTATATCTCGTCACGTCACTTTCGATGAAAATACTTTTCCCTTTTCGACTATTCAGTCACCGACGGTCCCTACCCCTCTATCCACATCTACTGCCCCTATATCGCGTCATGTTTTTGTTCCCGTCGATCCCCCTGCCGTGACAGCCAAAACCCCGAAAACCCTTCCGCGGCAGCCAAAAGCCCCCAAAACCCTGCCGCGACAGCTGAATATGCCCAAACCCCTGCCACGGCAGCCTCACCTCCTGCCGTGTCTCCTTCTCCTGCCGCGGCAGAGTCTCCCGTTAGCACATCATCCAACTCCGTCTCTCCCGCCTCAAACACACCCCCTACTCAATCCTCTCCTTTCCCAACTACTCACATTCCTTCTCATGCCGTTCCAATACCCATTCCTACAAATGATCATATTATGTGTACTCGTGGCAAACGGGGCTTCCATATTCCCCGACGTTTTCTCAATCTTTCGGCTACTCCATCGATCTCTCCTATCCCAAGTTCCTACAAATGAGCCCTTCTCGATCCATTATGGCACTCTGCCATGCGAGATGAGTTCAATGCTCTTATTCCAAATAATACATGGACTCTCATTCCTAAACCATCTGGCGCCAATATTGTCTCGGGAAAGTGGATTTTTCGTCATAAGTATAACTCCGATGGGTCTTTGGCTCGGTACAAGGCTCGTTGGGTTTGTAGAGGTTTTTCTCAACAACAAGGAATTGACTTTGATGAAACTTTCTCCCCTGTTGTTAAGCCCAACACTATTCACATTATTCTCAGTCTTGCAGTCTCCTCTTCCTGGTCTATTCATCAACTTGATGTAAAAAATGCTTTTCTTAATGGTACTCTCAATGAAACTGTATATTGCCAATAACCATCCGGTTTTGAAGATTCCTCTAATCCCAATCTTGTCTGTCTTCTCAAGAAATCTTTGTATGGTCTCAAACAAGCTCCTCGTGCCTAGTTTCAATGTTTTGCTACATTTATTCAAACTATTGGCTTTCTTCCTTCCAAATCTGATACATCTCTTTTTATCTTTCATTCTTCCTCTCACACAACATGTCTTCTTCTATATGTAGACGACTTTGTTCTTATAGCTTCTTCTAATTCTTTTCTTAAACATATCATTACTCTTCTCAACAAAGAATTTTCTATGACTGATTTAGGATCACTTCATCATTTTCTCGGTGTTACCGTCACTAGAACATCTTCTACTCTATTTCTTTCTCAACGTCAATACATTCTTGATCTCTTAAACTGAGCAGGCATGATAGACTGTCAACCTTGTCGTACACCAGCTGATGTTGGCTCAAAACTTTCAGCTGAAGGTGATTCTGTCCCCGATCCAACTCTATATCGTAGTCTTGTTGGTGCTTTGCAATACGCCACTCTCACCAGACCTGACATTTCTTATTCTGTTCAGCAAGCATGTCTCTATATGCATGATCCTCGTTTACCTCATCTAGCTCATGTCAAAAAGATTCTTCGATACTTAAAAGGCACTCTTGATCATGGTCTACTTCTTAATTCATCCTCCCCAACAAGCTTGACAGTTTATTCTGATGCAGACTAGGCAGGATGTCCAGATACTCGACGATCCACATCCGGCTTTTGTGTTTATTTGGGTGATAATCTTGTTTCTTGGTCATCGAAAAGGCAGGTTACGGTCTCCCGGTCTTCAGCTGAAGCAGAATACATGGCGGTTGCGCATGCTGTTGCTGAAGCAGTTTGGATTCGCCAACTACTTGTGGAACTTCAGCGTCCCGTCCAGCACGCCAATATTGTCTACTGTGACAACATATCAGCTGTCTATATGGCCTCCAACCCCGTGCAACATCATCGTACCAAGCACATCGAGATCGACATTCATTTTGTTCGAGAAAAAGTTCCTCTTGGAGAAGTTCGTGTTCTACATGTTCCAACGAGTGGACAGTTTGCAGATATTTTTATCAAAGGACTACATCCTTCGTCCTTCATCGACATTCGCTCTAGTCTCAACATCGTGGCACCCAACGTTGACACTGTGGGGGGGGGGGGGGTATTAGAGTTTGTTTTGTATTGGAGTAGGACTCTAGCCTAAGTCGGTTTAGACTCTCCCTCTCTTCTATATAAACGTTGTAATATTGTCTAAATCAATACAAGTTATTTCTCTCCCAAACTATTAGTATCGAAACTCATGTAGAGGGGTCATGCCATGCCGGGCAAGGAGGGAACAAATGATCTGATTTACTATGCGAACGGCCGCCCTAGAAAATTTCGGCTGATCTGGAATCCGTGTTTGGTAGTATTTGAACCGGAGATTGGAATGTAATTCCTATATTCTATGGGTTTGTCTACGTCTCAGTCGATTGAGATTTTCTTAATTCTCAATCAATAGAGAAAAGTGCAACCATAATTAAAAGAATGTATAACTCGTTCCAGTTATACTTTTCTAACAGAAATATACAATTGTATTTTTCTGCCACTTTTTTTAACAGACGATTGCAAATATTTAAGGTGACTAGGACTTAAGAAAATCTCAGTTTACTAATATTCTATTAGTACAAGCTCTGCCCTGTTCAATCGCTTGTTTTTTGGGAACTTCCTTTCCCTACCCGATTCACCTAACGACTCTAATTTTCCCATAGAAAAAAATAGTGCTACACATTGTTCAAACTACGAGAGATATGAGTCCTCCCGTGTCGCTCCCGCGAGCGACCGAGGGGAAACCCTAGCTTCTCCTCAGGCAGCCGCCACCCCCACCCCTCGCTCCCCTCGCCGTCGTTGGCGCGCGCTGGCGGGCGAAGCCCGGCCGGCGTCGGTGGTGGCGGGGCTTCTTCTCCCTCCCCAAGGCAACAGTTTGCATGGGATGGCCGGGCTGTGCGAGGCGGCACGCTAGTGCAGGGCGCGGTGGCGCAGAGGCGGCGTCGGCGATGGAGGTCACGACGGCTCGGCTCGGCGCGGAGGGCTGTAGGGCGTGGTTCAGGCGGCGCGCCTCAAGCGGCGGCGACGTGGTGGCCTCGAACTGGACCGACGCTTCCGGAGGACAGCTACAACGCTGCTTCGGGCGGCACGGCGACGTACTCCAGCGGTGCGGCAGGAGGGCCATGGCTCGACACCAGAGGGTTGTGGTGGCTGCGCGGGGCGCCGGCAGGAGCCGGCAGGTGGAGCCTCGCGAGCCTGTTGATACGTCATAAACGTATCTATAATTTTTTATGCTCCATATTTGTTTTGTATCAACTTTCTTATGTTTTGTTTACACTTTGAGGTATTTTTATATATTTTTTGGAACTAATCTATTCACAAGATACCGCAGTGTCGGTTGCCTATTTTCTGCTGTTTTTGGTTTCAGAAAAGCTAGTAAGGAAACATTCTCGGAATTGGACGGGACAAAAGCAAAAGTCAATATTTTACCAGAAGAAAAACGAAGTCTGAAGGGTAGCCAAAGTGGGGCCACGAGGTGGCCACACCTAGGGCTGCCGTGGTCAGCCCCTAGGGCACGCCGCCCCATGGTGTGGGCCCCTCGGGCGCCCATCGACCTTGCCTCTACGCCTATAAAAGAAGCTTGATGCAGAAACCCTAAGGGCCTGATCAAAAGTCCACGAAAGAGTTTGTAGCCGCCATCTCCATCCCTAGATCTGGGGGGATCTGAAGCTCTTCCCGGCACCCTGCCGGAGGGGAGAGATCATCCCGGAGGCCTTCTTCATCACCATGCCAGCCTCCGGAGTGATGCGTGAGTAGTTCGTCCTTAGACTATGGGTCCATACAGTAGCTAGATGGTTGGTTCTCCTCCTTTGTGCTATCATGTTTAGATCTTGTGAGCTCCGTTCATGACCAAGATCATCTATTTGTAATCCTATATGTTGTGTTTGCGGGGATCCGATGGATATTGAGATACTATGTCAGATTGATTTTTGATTCTATCATGTCTATGTTATTTGTGATCTTGCATGCTCTCCGTTGCTAGTAGCTATCTTGGCCAAGTAGATGCTTCTAACTCCAAGAGGGAGTATTTATGCTCGATAGTAGGTTCATGCCTCTAGTAATCTGGGGAAGTGACAGAAATCTCTAAGGCTGTGGATGTGCTGTTGCTACTAGGGAGAAAACAACAATCCTTTGTCCATGGGGCAATTGTATTGTTTACTTTACACACTTTGCTTAATGCAATTATCTGTTGCTTGCAACTTAATACTGGAAGGGGTTCGGATGATAATCTGAAGGTGGATTATTAGTCATAGATGCAGTTGGATTACGGTCTATGTATTATGTTGTAGTGCCCAATCAAATCTCGTAGGAGTCAAGATGTCTAGTATATGCATTGTTATGCTTTCTCAATCTGTCAATTGCCCCGCTGTAATTTGTTCACCCAACATGCTATTTATCTTAAGGAGAAACACCTCTAGTGAACCGTGGACCCCAGTCGATTCCATTACCATTAATATACCATCTATTGTTTACCGTTTACTGTTTACTTTCTGCAAGCAATTACTATCTTCCACACTATACATTTAATCCTTTGTTTTCAGCAACATTAGTGAGATTGACAACCTCACTGTAAGTTGGGGCAAAGTTATGTGGTTGTGTTGTGCAGGATTCCAAGTTGCTAGCAACACCTTGGAGTTGTTTCCTTACTCCTACTGGTTCGATAACCTTGGTTTCATAACTTAGGGAAACTTGCTGATGTGCTCATCATACCTTCCTCTTGGGATTCCCAACGAGCTCTACATATCTTGAGCCATCAAGCACTTTTCTGGCGCCGTTGCCGGGGAGTTAAGGACAGCTTCAATCTCTTCCTCCTTGTCAATCACTTTTCAGGGAGAAAGAAGATTCTTGCAAGGGGAGTCTCTCACAACCAATCTCTTTACTTTGTTTTTTCCTTTCCTTTGCTTAGCTTATTTTGCTTTGTTTTGCTTGTTTCTTTATCAAAAACAGACAAAAAATTAGTTGTGCTGGTTTGCTTCTTTTTATCAAAAACACAAAAAATTTAGTTCTTTCTGTTGTTGTCACCTCATTCTTAGCTCACCATGTTGATCCCTAAGCTCACCCCAAAAGACCTTTCAATAGGTAGTGGCTCTATAATTGGGAAAGATAATATTGAAGAATTCTTTAATCATGTTAGCAAGCATGAGGATATTGAGGATAGATCCTTAGTAGAACTTGCTCCAAATTATGAAATTGTTGCAGCTTCTTTAGTTCACATGTTGGAGGCTAGGTTTGTTAATATTAATCCCATGATGCAAGTAATGTTTCTTAAACTTAAAGATACCGAGGATATTGAAAAGAGAGATTTTATTCTAGAAACTTTGCTTAAAGAATTCAATGATGTTGTTAAGGAAACTAGAAATGTCTTTGATCGTTTTAATATGCTAGGCTCGTGTGTAGATGTTATTGGTACACTAGAAAAGTTGGACAAAACCAAACCTAAAAATGGAGAGGAAATTAAAATACTAATACCTTTTAAACTTGTAGGAATGCATGAAGCCTTAGAAAAGAATTTTGACTAGATTGTTCCTGAAAACCAGTTTGATGAAAATAGTGAACCCAAGAGTATTGAGAGAGGATCCTCTAGAACTTATTTGGATGAGATACTGAAAGGACACAGATGTCGCCTAGAGGGGGGGGGTGAATAGGCGGTTTAAAACTTTTACGAGATGAGCTTAACAAAGGCGGAATAAAACTAGCATTTACTTTGTCAAGCACAAAACCTATATATACTATGGTTCGCCTATGTGCACCAACAACTTATGCTAAGAAAGACAAGCAACTATGTGATAGCAAGATATAGACTTCAAGCACGAAGGCTATCACAAAGTAAGGTGCATAAATAAAAGCTCGGGTATAGATATAACCGAGGCACACAAAGACAACGATGTTTTACCGAGTTCCTCCCAATGGAGTATGTCTCGTTTGGAGAGGGGGCAGTTTCAAACCACCAACGCCACAAAAGGCCTCCCTTGTTCTCCTGTGAATCTCACCCCAATGGGATCTATCCACACTTCCACTATCGGTGCACCTATCGGTGGCAATCCGGAACCTCTCACAAGATTGGGGCACTTCTCCACAACTCAATTGGAGGCTCCCAACTAACAAGGTTGGGGAAAACTCCACAACTTAATTGGAGGCCCCAAGTAATCCACAAACCTATAATACAACCAAACCATCTAGGGTTCCAAGAACCCAAGAGTAAAAAGCTTCTTACCTTTCACCCACTCGAATCCTCACCGAGAACTCAAATTGGTGAAGACTTGCAAATTGCTCCCCATACTCCAATATGGTAGAGCTTCTCTTTTGGGCATACCATCTTCCCATATCCATGATCACCGTAGGATGGTAAGCTTCAAGCAAATGATCTCTTCGAGATGGCTCATCTTGAACTTGCACATCATTTCTTATTTCTTCATTATGTTGGTGTCTTGAAGGTACATAAGAGATATCACTCCAACTTTAGTCTTCAAGACACACTTGCTATAGGATCAACTCTCACTTGACCAATCTCCGGATCACTCATTGAAACCTTGGTCAACACTTAATTTTCTTCACTTTCTTCTTCTCCCAACCTTGAAGCCAACATATGGTTAAAGCATTGCCTATGGACAAATCCTACAGGTAAAACTCAATGCAAACATAAGTCCATAAAGATTGTCATTAATTACCAAAACCACACATGGGGGCACACATGCACTTTCAATCTCCCCCATTTTGGTAATTGATGACAATCCCTTTGAGAGGGTTTATATAAGGAATTAATCAAACAAAACATTGTGCTAAAATCAAATACAACACAAGTATGTGATGTTAGTATAACCACAATATAGATAAAACACCCCCATAATCTATGCACGTGTGGATGAACTTGAATTTCATTGCATATATTGCCAACCATTACCGGTGGTGGAGTTTTCTCTATATATTTAAGATGCCATGCAACACACTAAGATGTAAAGCACACGAGGCAAGTGGTTAAGTACAAAACTCACAACTCACAACCAAATTCCCTAAAACCCTCTAAAACCTCTCCCCCATTGGCATCGATTGCCGAAATGGGTGAAAAACTTTAGAAGGCCAATTTAGTGAGAGTTCCTCCATATGGTGTGCATTTCTCATAATATGAGTGGAGTCAAATGCATGTATCCAATGACAAATACCAAGAGGAAATCAAACAAAACTGAGGATCCAAAGATTGCAAAGAAATAAAATGGTGAAGAAGCATCAACGAATGAAGCAAGCAATCAAAAGATCAAAAGAAGCACTTCACAAAACGAAGATACCAAAAGAAAGATAGATATTATGATAAGGTTGAAAATAGAGTGATCTAAATAATATGAGGAGACTCCCCAAGGTTTGTGCACAAATTATAATTTGCGTTTGAATACTATATGAACAAACATGGCATCCTCATTCCCTCTATATCATTTAAACCAAGAGAATGAGCAAGAGAGAATATATTATGATGAGAGAAAATGAGTGTTTAGATGAAAATAGGAAGCTCCCCAAGGTTCATGCATAACAAAGTGCACAAATATGGAATCCTAACTCCCCATAATCAAACAAAACACCAAACAAGAACAATAAAGAAAATGTGTCTTCTTAGGTAGATTTGGAAAGCTCCCCCAGGTTTATAAACCAAATATAATAATTGCTTTGAATGCAAAGTGCATAAACATGGTATCCTTGTTTCCCCAAACTTACATAACAACTCAAAGGCATGAGAGATCAACTTTCTTAATACCAATGAGTGCCAAAAGATGCAAATTAAAATGTTAAGCACTCAAAGCAAAACTTTTGGATCCACCAAATAATAAATAGGAGCACAAGGTGAACTCCAAAGCAAAAGGATATCAACTAGAGATTCTAGCCATAATCATGTGCATAAGTTTCTAGGTAGACAACAATTACCAAGATATAAATCCACAAAGAAACATGTACATACAAAATGGATACTCAAGAATGAACAAGATATCCAAACGAAAGTCATAGACAATGCCCATAAGATTTTTGCTAGAAAGCATGGCCAAAGGCTCAAATTTATCTTATTGAACATCAATAACCTTCAAACACCAACAAGTACATCACAACTATCACAAGGGAAGAAGAAATAGTTGGAATGCATTGGGAAAGGCAACAAGTATCATAAAGAACAAATAAACCTTGCAAATTCATCCATATAGTACATGCGAGAAACTGAGGAAATGATTGGCAATAGAATTGCTAGATTGGCATATGTGAGATTGGTGAATCATAAACATGATTTTTATATACTCCCCAAAATATGAATTCATCTCAACTTACTCATATAACAATAAGGATGATATAATAAAATCTTGCTAGAACCGCAATAAAAGAAATAGAAGGAAATCATGCCATGATGCAACCTCAAAGGTTGGATGCTAGAAAAGTATGCATGAGAGGGATACTTGTTACCGAGATACCATTGGTAGGATAAAGTAGATATGAGTTTGTTGATCATCCTAGCTTCCTTCCAATTATCATTTAGTCTCCACATCTTATTATTAATGTGACAAGCTGGTACATTGCAAATGTATCTATAATTTTTGATGTTCCATGCTTGGTTTTATCTACTTTCTTGTGTTTTGTCCACCCTTTGGAGTACTTCTCTGATGATTTCTTGGACTAACCTATTAACAAGAGCCACAGTGCCAGCTGCCTGTTTTCTGCTATTTTTGGTTCTAGGAACTCAGTTAATGAATATTCTCGGAATTGGACGGGACAAAAGCCAAAGTTATTATTTTACCGAGGGATATCTGGAGCCAGAATACGAGACGGAGAGGGGCTGGGGCCCGACCACACCACTTGGCCACGCGGCCAGGCCTGGCCCATGCTAGGGGGTGGTCTGGCCGCCCCAGGTACCTCCTCGGCCTCTCCTTCCGCCTATATATTGCCTCTGATACGCAAACCCTAAGTACCCGATCAAAAATCCACGAAAGAGTCTGTAGCCGCCGTCATCTCCATCCCTAGGCCGGGAGGGATCCGAAGCTCTTCCCGGCACCTTGTCGGAGAGGGGAATTCACCCTGGAGGCCTTCTTCATCATCATGCAAGCCTCCTGTGTGATGCGTGAGTAGTTCATCTCTGGACTACGGGTCCATGTAGTAGCTAGATGGTTGGTTCTCCTCCTTTGTGCTTTCATGTTTAGATCTTGTGAGCTCCATTCATGATCAAGATCATCTATTTGTAATTCTGCATGTTGTGTTTGTGGGGATCCGAGGGATATTGAGATGCTATTTCAGATTGATTATTGATTCTATCATGTCTTTGTTATTTGTGATCTTGCATGCTTTCCGTTGTTAGTAGCTATGTTGGCCAAGTAGATGCTAGCAACTCCAAGAGTTAGTATTTATGCTCGATAGTGGGTTCATGCCTTTGGTAATCTGGGGAAGTGACATAAATCTCTAAGGTACTAGATGTGTTGTTGCTACTAGGGAGAAAACAACAATCCTTTGTTCATATAACAATCGTATTGTTTACTTTACACACAATTCATAATGTAATAATCTATTGCTTGTAACTTAATACTGGAGGGGGTTCGGAAGATAACCTGAAGGTGGATTATTAGTCATAGATGTAGTTGGATGGCGGTCTATGTATAATATTGTAATGCCCAATCGAATCTCAAAGGAGTCAAAATGATTAGTATATGCTTGTATGCTTTCTCGATGTTTGTCAATTGCCCTGCTGTAATTTGTTCAGCCAGCATGTTATCTATCTTAAGGAGAGCCACCTCTAGTGAACTATGGACCCCAATCCTTCCTTTTACTTTCAATCTACTATCAAACTGTTACTGCTTTGTGTTTACTTTCTGCAAACTATTACTTCCTTCCATTCGATACGTTTAATCCTTTGTTTTCAGCAAAACCGGTGAGATTGACAACCTCATCGCAAGTTGGGGACAGAGTCTGTGGTTGTGTTGTGCAGGTCTCCACGTTGCTGCTGGCACCGGTAGTGCGCCCTGCCAACGTTCAGCTAGCAACACCTTTGGGGTGTTTCCTTGCTCCTACTGGATTGATAACCTTGGTTTTGTACTGAGGGAAAACTTGCTGCTATGCTCATCATACCTTCCTCTTGGGGTTCCCCAACGAGCTTGATATATTTTGGGCCATCAAGCTCTTTTTCTGGCGACGTTGCCGGGGAGTCAAGGACATCTTCACAAGGGGAGTCCCTCATAACCAATCTCTTTACTTTGTTATTTTTGTTTTGCTTAGTTTCTTTTTGTTTTATTTACTTGTTTCTTTATCAAAAACACACACAAAATTAGTTTTACAAGTTTGCTTTCTTCATTGAAAATACAAAAAAATGACTACTCTGGAAAACACTAAGTTGTGTGACTTCACTAGCACCAACAACAATGATTTTATGAGCACACCTATTGCTCCACATGTTCCTGAAGCTACTTTCTTTGAGATTAAACCTGCTTTACTCAATCTTGTTGTGAGAGAACAATTTTCTGGTATTGGTAATGAAGATGCTGCTGCCCATCTAAATAACTTTGTTGAACTTTGTGAGATGCAAAAGCATAGGGATATAGATGAAGATATTATTAAGCTTAAATTGTTTCCTTTCTCTTTGAGAGGAAAAGCTAAAGAGTGGTTGAATTCCTTAACTAGGAATAGTAAATGCAAAGATGCTTTCATTGGAAAATACTATCCTCCTGCTAAGATTATATCTATGAGAAGTGAAATAATGAAGTTTAAACAATCTGATAATGAACATGTTGCTCAAGCTTGGGAAAGAATGAAATCTATGGTAAAGAATTGTCCCACTCATGGACTGACTGCTTGGATGATCATCTAAACCTTTTATGCAGGATTGAACTATTCTTCAAGGAACCTATTGGATTCTGCTTCTGGAGGTACCTTTATGACCATTACTTTGGGTGTTGCAATAAAGCTTCTGGATAATATGATGGTAACTATTCTGAATGGCATACTGAGAGAGCTCCACAAGGTAAGAAGGTAAATTATGTTGAAGAAACCTCCTCCTTGAGTGATAAGATTGATATTATTATGTCTATGCTTGTTAATGGGAAAGCCCATATTGATCCAAATAATGTTCCCTTAGCCTCTTTGGTTGCTCAAGAAGAGCAAGTTGATGTGAACTTTATAAGAAATAACAATTTTAGCAACAATGCTTACAGGAACAATTTTGGTAACAACAATTATAAGCCATATCCTCCTAACAATGGTAATGCTTATGGAAATTCCTACAATAATGATAGGAGTGCACCCTCTGAACTTGAAGATATGCTTAAGGACTTTATTAGTAAACAAACTGCTTTCAACAAAACTATTGAGGAAAAACTCTCTAATGCTGAAAGAAATATAGCATCACTTGCTGAAGCTCAAACTTCTTTTAATAAAATGGCTGCTAAACCTGAAACTAATGATAATCCCTTTGCAACTACTAATGCCATACAAGTAAGAATTAATGAAAATGTTAGACTATTAGCTGAATTACATGCTAAGTGGGAAAGAGAAGATGAAATTGCTAGAAACATTAGTGTTTCTACTATCACCACCACTAGTGTTGAGGCTAGTAATAGTTCTACTACTTTAGATGATAAATTTGATTTTGATCTTGATGGTTGCAATATCTCTGAAGTTATTAAGTTCCTACAAAATCTTGCTAAAAGTCCTAATGCTAGTGCTATGAACATGGCCTTTATGAAATACATTACTGATGCTCTCATAAATATTAAAGAAGAAAAGATGAAACATAAAGCTTCTATTCCAATAAAGCAAGAAGATGGTTGGGAACCCATCATTAATATGAAAGTGAATGATTTTGATTTCAAAGCTTTATGTGATCTTGATAGTAGTGTTTCTATTATGCCTAGAAGGGTTTATGATATGCTTGATTTGCCTCCACTTGAAGATTGTTATTTGAATGTCCCACTTGATGATAATGCTAAAAAGAAACTCATGGGAGTCTTAATGATGTTCTTATTATGGTTAACAATGCCTATGTCCCCGTTGATTTCTATGTTTTGGATGTTGAATGCAATGCTTCTTGTCCTATTACTTTGGGAAGACCTTTTCTTAGAACTGTTGGTGCCATTATTGATATGAAAGAAGGCACCATTAAATATCAACTCCCACTCAAGAAAGGTATAGAACACTTCCCTAAGAAGAGAGAAAAGATTTCTTTTGACTCTCCTATGAAAACAAAATTTGCTCTTAATGCTTCTTCAGTTGAGAACACTTGATTCTTTTTCTTGCTTCTTATGCCTAACTTAAAGGCGTTAAAGAAAATTACTTATTGGGAGATAACCCAAAAGTTTTAGATGAGTCTTGGAAGTTATTATTTCAGTAATAACCACTCCTTATCCTTTTTATTTTATTTTCGTGCCAATAGTAACCTCTAATGAGAGAGAAGTAATGATTGGGAAAGTTGCTGTCCCGAAACAGATTTCTGTGCTTCACCGTAAAAATTCGTGTAAAATCTCTGTAAGTCCTTTGGAGGCATGAATTTTTCTTCTTCTACCACAGGTTGTTATCTAACTTTAGTTAGTTCAACACTTTTTTATTTGAGCAACTGAAGGTCTTTGAAAAAATTAATCTGTACATGCTGGTCTGTTTTGATAGATTTCTGCCATTTTCTGTATTTGCTTCTTGTTGGTTCCTTTTTGAGTTCTTTTGGGGAATTGAGCTTTTTGAGGGAATTGCTACAGTATCTAGTGTTTTAATGGAAGTTTTATTGGTGTTAGAACTGAACCTAAAGACTTATTATCTTGAGTGCACTAATGTTGCTAATAAAGATTGTGTGAAGTTTTGTATGAAGGAAAAAATTCAGGTGTATGGAAGGAAAGAGTAATGAGATGAAGGATGGACTAAAGCTTAAGCTTGGGGATGCCACGCGTGTCACCCCAAGAAATATCCAAGAAGTACAACCGTCAAAGCTTGGGGATACCCAAGGCATCCCCCTCTTCATTAATAAAAATCCCAGATTTCTTCCAAACGCTTCATTTTTATTGTTTCATGCACAGTTGTGTTGTTCTTGGAGCATCTTTTTTTTCGTTTTCGTTTTGGTTTTTCATTTGCTTTATTTTCTTAGTTTTCTGAATAAATTGGTTGGACCCCCTCTTTCATACATTGGTTTTCAAATAGTTTGGTTTGGTTTGGAAAAGAGTAGGAAAGTTCATGCTTAAGTGTTAAAGAGAGCTTGTTTTTGAATGTGGCCTATGCTTTGTCATGCCATGATTGATATTGTTTTGGCTTTATGCTTAGTATTATTTGCTGTAGCATGACTTGTTATAAACAATTGAGATTGCTTAATGTGCCTTGGATGAATCATGCGTTGTTTTAGCATATTAAAGCATAGTATTGTTGTATTCTCCTTTGATGATTTATTTGTGTTGACTTGGCGCATGCTCACACCATGTTATGACTATCTTAAGTCACCATAAGCCTTTATGATCCTTTAGTTTTCAACTTGTAGTATCACTTTATGCTTTGATCAATGATGTTTTGTCGCTCTGCATGATTATGGCCATTATTGCTCTCTTAGTTTGTCGCTCCCAGTCTTTTGCTAGCCTCCGTAACCAAGTATGAGTTCCACTCATGCATCCAACTCCTAAAACCAAGTTATTCCAAAGAGTCCACCATACCTACCTATTAGCTTATGCTATTCCAAGTATATTCATGTTTTTGTTTACCTTCCAAATTATACTTGTTATGAGAAAACTAGTGATTAAAGCTCTCATGATCTTGATGGCATACTTTACTTTTCTTGCCCTTAATAAACTTGAACCATTGTGTCGTCTATGTTGTATATGCTTGCACTTATTTGTTGGGGATTAGCAGAACCATGCTGTCAGGGGGAACGCTTTCAACATTGCACGGGTACTTTGTACCTAGTTGATATCATGCTCTTTTGTCTATGGATGTCGTCGGTGTGAAATGAAAGGGGAGCTTGTAACTCCATGGAGCTATGTGTATGTGTTAGAGAAAGCCTGGGCCGCTGGTCTAATCCATGCTGACATTGTAGCATCCCATCTGTCTAACATCTGTAATGCTACATGGTCTAATAATAAAATGCTACCTTCCTACATATAATTGTTGCGTCATCATTATATCATGCTCATGTAACCCATGCCACATTGCATTTGAGCATCATATAAAACCCCTTTCATTTGGTTCTTCTGTCATATGCATTTTTATCACTTGTATTTGCATCTTGATATATTGTATTTGCTTCTTGCTAAATTGGTTGATGCCCAAGTTGAGTTGGGGGCATATCTTTTACCACTCCACCACCTTTCTTTGTCATAACCTTATAATTCCACCATCTATGGCATAAGTGGATCCTTATTTGGATTTTGTGGAGTTAAATCAAGTCCACATGCTATATGATGGGTCCATAGCTTGTACTTTGGTATTATGGATTTTCACAACTAGTTTGATCCAAGCCTAAATCTTTCATGCCATGTACCATGACCTCCTCGATCCTTGCCTTGTGCAACTCTTTTTGCCTCTATATCTCACATGCATGCACACCATTTTTGTTTTCACAAAAATGTCACACATGCATGTAGGGTGCAATTGCATGCTCCATAGAAACGAAACCCTCCACCTTCTCTTCTTCATTTCTTGCCTTTTATTTTTGGTTGTTGGTTTCAAAGATGTTTGAGCTTGTTTTTAAAAAAAGGAATCAATTCAAGCTAACCATGATCTTGTCTTCCTTTGTTTACCCTAAACCCTAGTTTTAATCTCTTGTGGTCTTCCCTCTCACATCCTTAATTCTATTCCACATGAGGTATAAGCATGCCCCATGAAATAATTATACAACTTTCCTCTCTCTTTTGTTTCCTTACTCTTTTTAGATCTTCTAAAAATCTCTAAATTCCACCCTGTTCCATCTGAGCCACCTAGCTAAGCCTCAAACCTAGCTACCTATTTAAACCTGACCATCTACACCAACCGCCTCAGCCTTGTTGACCTTGATCAGCATCCTCAAACCCCTACCAGTTGGCCCAACTCGCAGCACCAGCAGCAGCCCAGCCTTCCGGTCTTCTATATTCTTGCGGCCCACCGGAGATATGACCATCCCCTGTTTCTCTCTTCGGCAGGAAAGCGACGGGCACGAGCAGCGCGTGCTCTCCCTCTACCGCATCAGCCTCGCCCTCCCCCACACGTACCACAACCTTCTTCTTATCCTCCAAGGCATACTGAGATCCCATCTCGTCCTCCCGTTCTTCCCATCTCCAAGCAGCGTCAAACCACCACCAAGGTCGCTGCTGCTGTAGCTCGCTGCGGCCTTGCTGTCGAACCACGGGTCCTCGAGCCGCACTGCTGTTTCTTGGAGCTGAGCAAGTAACTCCTGGAGCTCGACACCGTGGCCGCGCACCTGCTGGAGCCCGAAGTCGGTCGCCTCACGGCATCACCTCTCCGCTGCCTGCTCCGGCCAGCACGGCTGTCCGACGAGTGCGAGGTGAGCTTAACCTTCCCTAGTGCTCTTCCTTCCTCCCTGGCCTTTCTTCATGCGGTGCTCGTTGTCGTTACTGACTTTCCACTACCGTCCATCCGATGTCGTTTGTCGTCGCGGCAGCAGCCGCACGCCGCGCCCCGCAGCAGCGCGCCTCTCGCCACGCACAGCCGCCGCGTGCCACGCCAGCGCGCGCCCCGCGCACAAGCTTGGCAGTGTCGATCCGCCCAGCGCACACTCGGATCGCTCGCCGCGCCGCCCCACGTGTGCACTATGTCGCAGCAGACAACCGCATCACCCAGTCCCTCTCTCTTCCTAGAAGGTTTCCAACCACCACAGCCATCCCCTAGAAAAACTTCCTAAACGAAAGTCGAAGATCTATAATCTCCCTCCATCTTTCGTTTTTACATTGTCGCCAATTACGCATCGCATCCATCGCCATCTTCCTCGGAAGATCAGGAAAATCTCGGAACTGTTGTCGACAAAATTCAGTTTGATCTACACTTGATCAAGCTCTGAATCTAGCTATTTTTTTCCGGCGCGTACAGGCATCTGTTGGAGAAACTTTGTGCACGAATAATGTAGATCTAAGTTAGTTCTTCAACTTTTTTGTTTACGGATATGTCAAATTCGACTTAGTTTGATTTCTAGCTTCCTCACAAGATGGACTCAGCTAGCCAGTTTTCCGCAATCTTCAGTCCGTCAGTACACAAAACCATCCTCTGTAAATTTTTCTAAAAAGGCCCTCGGGTGTTCCTCCTCTCAAACCGCAATCCCTAGCGAAGGTCCACCTATCACACCCTCAGCCTCAACCGGTCAACCGCACTCAGTCAACACCGTGGCCCCACCCATCATCGTCTATGGCTATGTTTGGTTGTGTAGCAAAACTCCCAGCGATTTTCTGAAAAGTAAAAATAAAATGAGAATATAGACATATATCTAATTCAAATCATATCATTTTATATAATTCGAATTTGACAAAATTTCCAAAATGAAAAATGGTTCAAATTTAAATATGTTTCAAGTATAAATTCTATTTGACCAGAGCCAACCCTAACTAGTCAACCTGTGACATTTGACCTCGTTTTGAATTTTTCATATTAAATAATATTTTTAAATCCATATTGTCAAATTTGACATATGATACATGTTTTCTGATCAGAAAAATGCCAGGAATTCAATTATGTCATCCAAAATAAATTTTGGTTAAATTAAAATTTTCAAAATTATTTAAAATATCAATAAATGCTTTTTTAATAAATCCATAACTTTAAATCTGTAACTCCAAATTCGACAAATAATATGTCTAAATCGATCAGCGCAACGAGCCTGTTCTGTTTATGCATTCTATGACATGAATTGAAGAATGCATCATATAAATATTAATTATACAGCAATGTTTATGGGAGCAAAACATGATTAAAAACCTAATAAAATGCTTTATTCTTGTACCCCACACCTCACCCATACCATGCTATGCCATGCCATGTAAATTGTGCATCATTCATCATGGCATGCTTGGTTGCTTGTCGCATTTTATTCATATGCTTGCGCACTTTATTTATACTGGCCCTTGTTTGTTTGGTTCTTTTCGAATAGACGCCGAGCAGGGGAATTATCAGGAATCCCAGGAGTACTTCCCAGGTCCATCTCTCGCGTCAACTGAGCTACCAGGCGAGCACTACCACATGCTTGCATACATATAGTACCTATTGCTTCTATCTTATTCTTGCATCATGGAGTCGCGAATGTATTAAATTGAATCCCAAGTACTGCATAGCCTTTACTTTTAAACCCCACCGAGCTTGTTCCTCCATCCCATGAGCCACTACTACAGGAGTTGTTTGAGCCATGCGAGTCGTAGAACAGCATGTGTAGGGTTTGTGAGTGTCTGGTGGAAAACGAGGTATCTAAACAACTTAACCTGAGTAGTAATGGGATAACTAATGAAAGAGGCACCGGTGGGCAATATCGGTTATTTGGCTTTTACGTCCACTTGTGTCCCTTAGGACCCCGAGTACTTGATTCCTGTTCCTTGACTATTCGCACTATCCACATACGGGAGACTCTATGAATCCCCCTTTGCCTGAGCTTGATTCACACTTTATTTCTTGGGGCCACAAACTAGTTTGGGGCTTTATTACTATCCTGTACTTATGCCATGCTTACCGTTTTATTTACGATTGTGCGTGGAGCACATCTACTGTTTAGGATCGCGACACGATTTCGCGGTATCGACAAGCCCAGTCACACTTTCGGGTTCCCAGTCGTTTACAGCCGTTCTCACAAACCCTGGATCCGTCTCGGAGCCGGCCAACTTCGTTGCGGGTAGCTTATTGGGGTGGCCCTCTGAAATGATTTATGAATCCTATGATTGCTTTGTCGTGAAATCCTCGTTGGGTTTTGATTTGGTTTTTCCGAGGTGGATCGTGTGTGTATTGCTATTTGTGCACCCCTGCAGGGTAAATCTTTCTGAAAGCTGCGTCCGCGGTTATGGACGACTTGGAGCACAGTTTCTCGATCATAGACAAGTATAACTAAAGTACCGTCTTTAATTTGACTAAATATCTGACTAGTAATTAGTACAATATTCATGGAATGATTGCTAAAACTTCCAATGGTTGGGTTGTTTGTCCGCTTTCTTGTTGGTAAGCGAGAAGGAGGATGGATCTATTACTTTATACTGTTATAACTGTTGGTTCTAATTAACGGACATCCGTCTATCATTAGTTAGGCGGATGGTTAGCGAGTATATATAGACTTGTTAGTTATTATCTTTTTCTGCAATTGCGTCACCCCAGGTATATGTCCCCTTTAGAGGCATAAAGACTTGCTGAGTACCCCTAGGGTCTCACACGATAAATTGTTTGATTCAGATGAATAGTTGTATTCGCAAGATGGATACCGGGTGGAGGAAACAGACGATGCTGGCAACGATCACTCGGTGTAGAGATTCCGGGGATGGGGATCCGTGAGATCTGTGGGCGTGATGTGCTTATTTATGTGGCATCTTATGCCGATTTGCTTCTTATCCGTACTCGGATCTTGTTTCCCGCTTCCGCTTGCTACTCTGTTGATTGATGTATGAGGAGCTATCCTAAACTATTATCTCTATCTAGGATATTTGGATCTTGCCGTATGGCGTTGCAATATTTCTATTTCTTTTAGATGGTATGGCTCTGAGAACTGTTGTAAGGTAGCTTGCATACATACTCACTTGTGTATGTATTTGATCTCTTCGCCTGTCGCCTACGCCGCTCGCTCTTGTCCCGATGTTCTCGGAAGTGGTTAGGGCGGTCGACGGTCCTACACATGGGTGGCCCTGGGCCCCCGCTGTAAAATCCCGTATCCACTTTTGGTTCATCCAGGCTTGAACTTAGAGCGTAGGGTCCGAGGTTGTTACAGACATGGTGGAAACCTACAGCGTAACCATAATGAGTTGCCTATGAAGCATTCTTCTTATAAAAGAGTCCTATATTGAGAAAAAAAGAGAAAAAGAAAAAAAAGAATATGAAAAGAGGAAAGAGGAAAGAGAGAAAAAAGCACCATATTCCCATGGTAAATAAGAAGATTGCTGAGATGCTCGTTGTTTGCTTGACTTGTCATTTTGATATGGGGATTCTTCCGTATCATCGGGCAAGGGGTACCTCGTTGGCGGTTCTCTATGATACACATGTACTTACGATGACAAGAACTTACCGGTGACTAAACTTGAGTAGCATGAGGAGCGGCCCTCGTATTCAAGGGACATGAGATTTCTAACTTATACTTCGTCAGGCATGTGCACCATAGTTTGTTCACTTTAACCTTAATCACTTCAAGATGCTTATGATAGGGGCAATGAGAGATGAAAGCTATAAGTACCATATTTTTTGGAAGCTCTTTATGAAACTTGAATCTCTGCTTCCTTCTATGAAGGCCTTTCTTCAACTTATATATTGAGTCTCCACCTTCTATCTGTATGCACTTACTTTGAGAGCATAGTGGCCATTCTTAGTTCTATGTGCATTGTCCCAAGACTTGTTGATTGATGCATACCTTGATATTGCTTGTTTTAAACTATTTGTATCTAGTCACTCTTATAAACTTTGAAGGTGTCCTATGCATTTATATTTGCTACTCTATGAAGGACAAGCTGAATGCCATTATGCTATGCTTTCTTTATGTGAAACAAACAAATGTCTTGCAAAGCATTGTTATTCATGAATCTTTTGCTTATGCCTTTTCATGTTGCAACATAGTTTCTTTATCTTATTGCTAGAACTTTGTCTTTCATGCTATAATTGAAATACTATGATCCCAGCTTTGAATGTTTTACAAATACTTTGATCAAGTTTATGATGGTGCATGTCACCTCAAAAATTATTCTTTCTTTTTATCACTTACCTACTCGAGGACGAGTAGGAGTTAAGCTTGGGGATGTTGATACATTGCAAATGTATCTATAATTTTAGATGTTCCATGCTTGGTTTTATCTACTTTCTTGTGTTTTGTCCACCCTTTGGAGTACTTTTCTTATGATTTCTTGGACTAACCTATTAACAAGAGCCACAGTGCCAGCTGCCTGTTTTCTGCTGTTTTTGGTTCCAGGAAGTTAGAAAAAGAATATTCTCAGAATTGGACGGGACAAAAGCCAAAGTTATTATTTTACCGGGGGTCATATGGAGCAAGAATACGAGACGGAGAGGGGCTGGGGCCCGGCCACACCACCTGTCCGCGCGGCTAGGCCTGGCCCACGCCAGGGGGTGGTCTGGCCACCCTAGGCACCCCCTCAGCCTCTCCTTCCGCCTATATATTTCCTTTGATACGGAAACCCTAAGTACCCGATCAAAAATCCACGAAAGAGTCTGTAGCCATCGTCATATCCATCCCTAGATCAGAAGGGATCTGAAGCTCTTCCTGGCACCTTGCCAGAGAGGGGAATTCACCCTAGAGGCCTTCTTCATCATCATGCAAGCCTCCGGTGTGATGCATGAGTAGTTCATCTCTGGAATACGGGTCCATATAGTAGCTAGATGGCTGGTTCTCCCCCTTTGTGGTTTCATGTTTAGATCTTGTGAGCTCCGTTCATGATCAAGATCATCTATTTGTAATTCCACATGTTGTATTTGCGGGGATCCGATGGATATTGAGATGCTATATCAGATTGATTATTGATTCTATCATGTCTTTGTTATTTGTGATCTTGCATGCTTTCCGTTGTTAGTAGCTATGTTGGCCAAGTAGATGCTAGCAACTCCAAGAGTTAGTATTTATGCTCGATAGTGGGTTCATGCCTCTGGTAATCTGGGGAAGTGACAGAAATATCTAAGGTACTAGATGTGTTGTTGCTACTAGGGAGAAAACAACAATCCTTTGTTCATACAACAATCGTATTGTTTACTTTACATGCAATTTGTAATGCAATAATCTGTTGCTTGCAACTTAATACTGGAGGGGATTCGGATGATGACCTGAAGGTGGATTATTAGTCATAGATGCAGTTGGATGGCGGTCTATGTATAATGTTGTAATGCCCAATCGAATCTCAAAGGAGTCAAGATGATTAGTATATGCTTGTATGCTTTCTCGATGTTTGTCAATTGCCCCGTTGTAATTTTTCAGCCAGCATGTTATCTATCTTAAGGAGAGCCACCTCTAGTGAACTATGGACCCTGGTCCTTTCTTTTACTTTCAATCTACTATCAAACTATTTACTGCTTTGTTTTTACTTTCTGCAAACTATTACTTCCTTCCATTCGATACGTTTAATCCATTGTTTTCAGCAAAACCGGTGAGATTGACAACCTCATCGCAAGTTGGGGACAGAGTTCTGTGGTTGTGTTGTGCAGGTCTCCATGTTGCTGCTCGCACCGGTAGTGCGCCCTGCCAACATTCAGCTAGCAACACCTTTGGGGTGTTTCCTTGCTCCTACTGGATTGATAACCTTGGTTTCATACTTAGGGAAACTTGGTGATGGGGTCATCATACCTTCCTCTTGGGGTTCCCCAACGAGCTCGATATATTTTGGGCCATCACAAGCATCCACTGAATCTTCAATGTGCCTACAACACATTCAAGTACACAATGGTCCCAAAACTCATTGGGTCCAAAGTAGTTAGATAAACTATAATACATAGGAGAGTCTCCACATAAATATGTGCATATTGATATGAAACTGAATTTCATGCACAACTTAGGCGGTAGGATTTTGTGGAGTTTACCCTATATATTGGATCAAAGAAAGCATGCATACCATAATATCTACATTTAGTAAATATGCATGCACAAGAATTTCAAGAACCAAAAGGAGATATTGTTTGAACAAAACATCAGTAAAACCAAGAAGGCACACCAAAGTGTGACATGACTAATCGATTGTCCAAATTATATCAAAGACCAAATCAACACATCATAGACCCCAAGTTCAACAAGTGAACAAGGCAAAAGTCAAAGAGTAAAAGATAGATAAAAACACAAATTCTCAAGGATTTATCTCATTCTAAAATGGTCAAAACATGAAACATGGAATGAGACAAAACCAACTCCCAAAAAGAGCAAGGTTCCAACAAGAAACCGAACTCTCCAAACTGTTCATGATGGCACAAAATACCAAAACGAAAAGATTGAACTCCTAACTACATAAGACCCAATATGAATCAAACAAAGAAGCATAAAAAGGATTATTCTAGATAATATAGGAGAGCTCACCCATAAGTAGTACATTATATAGAATTTTTCTTTTGAATGAAAAATGCATACAAATGAGATCATCACTACTACCTACATTAAATAAAACACAAGATAATACCAATAAAATGAGAAGATTCAAGAGAAGCAAGGAATACATTGGAGCAACACAAAACATTTTCTTGGCCAAGGAAGGACAAAATTCAGCAAAGGCCAAAATGAATATGATCAATAAATTCTACCATATATCTAGTACTAATTGTCCAAGGACAAGAAGTATTTGGAATAATCTTCCCGAGGTAGTTAATACGGATATCCAAGATCATATTCATACCAAGAAGCATATAACAAATATAAGAATTAAGCTTGATGCTTCGGAAGAGATTCTTGGTAGCTTCCAATAGTCACACAATCACTAGTCATTAGAGTAACTTGAAGCTAATGATTTCAATGAGGATATATAGATTCAAATCTGAGGAAACATATACCAAGAAACACTCTCACAAACAAGATCCAAAAGAAGAGCAATAAGGCATTCAAGCAAATTGGAACTTGTATGAGCAAATGTGTCACAAAGGAGCTAGATAATTATCAATATCAATTCTAAGTGACACAACCTCGAATTTTCACATTTTATAGGATTGTTATATGCACTAAGCATATGACTCCCCCATAATGTGATACTACCATAGAACTCAACACGAGGCAAAAGGATCCAAATAGAGATAATTAATGGACATTATAGAGCTTAAGTTTCTGATGAGAATCATACCACATAGAGACTAGATAATATTCCAATATAAATACTAGGTGGTATTCCTCATGTACACACATTTTTAGGATTGTGGAATACCCAAACATAACACTCCCCCAAAATGGGATAGTCCATTAATCTTTCACAAGAGCCAAACAAGATATCAAATATAATCAACAAAGGCTCAAACACAAGAACACAAATGTACATGGTGTGCCACCTAATCATACACAAACATACTTGATAACTCAATCTAATTAAAGTGGAGAGCACAACATATACAAGAACATGGAAGATACAAAACCAACACATGCCACTACAAGGAATGTGCTAACTTGTGACCCCAAATATTGGTCATAGAAAGGACATAGTAGTCCATCTATGACCTTTCTATGACAAAAAACAGTAGGTCACATAGCGAGGGTCACTATAGACAGCTCACGACCTTTTTTTGTATTGGTCATGGACTACTGTGATCAAAATAGATGGTTATAGTGTTCATGACCAAAATTTTGGTCATGGCATTCTGGTTTGTCCATGTAAGCCAATCTGACGTGGAATCTAACGTGGCAGCAAATTTAGTCCAGTCCAGTTTAGTGCTTTACATGGGCCAAACCCAACAATTCTTGCCTTTTGGTTTACAAACCAAGCTTTTACTGTCCAGTTTTTCATGGGCCAAGCCCAAAACTTTAGCCCATATATTTTTGGTCCGTGGTATTTTGTTTGGCCCAATATTATATTTATTCCCATTTATATTTACAGTAGGTCCCACATGTCAAATGGGTCCTACGTGACAGTATTAGTTTCCTATTATAGGTCCCACATGTCAGTTGCCATACTCGTCATATTTCAATTACATATAGATAGTGTTCGCACAGACATACTGCTAGGTTATAGCTTCCAACGATTTGATAAACAACAATTATTTACAATAGATAACACTTCCAATTATAGTGCCCCACACATTAAGCACTATCATTTCACAAATAAACACTTCCAATTACAACAATAAATTAAACCCCTCCAGGTCGCCAGGTTCGCTCTTCCTCATCCACTACCTACAGTTCGATTGCCTCCCCTACACTACAGATCGCCATGCTACTGACCGTACCTCAAGGTCGTTGGAAGAGCAGCACCTCTAGGAACACCTCCACAAACTCGTTGCTTCTACTGCTAGCTCCTCCTCCATCCAGAAGCACCTCCAGAACCTCCAGGAACTCGCTCTCCTCGGTGCCTCCGGCCAGCTCCTTCTCCACGCCTCTGTGCCATTGATGGATACATCAAGAGCCACTACACCTTCGTCCTCTGCCTCCGTTTCTTCGTCCTTCTACAGATCATCATCGAATACTCCTGCACAAGAAATTCTACTCCATGAAACTTTCTTATGTCCTATATGAAACTTGCACACGATGCAGAAGCCAATTTGCAGATGGACACATGTATATATGTTAGTTGTTTACAAAGTTTTACCGGAGTATATCGATAGGAGTAATAATATTCGATGCACAAGATGCAAAAGCTAATTTTAAGATGGATATGAGTAATTGCAGTGACCAACATAACTACAATATTAAACCAACAGAAGCATATCTCAACATTTTTCATTTATAAACTACAGAATTTATGTTATCAGAAACAAAGCCTAGTTATGTTAGGTAAGTGGAGAATCCAAACTACAACAAGAAATAACTGGTCCAATATACTCCCAGTACATAATAGATAACAACGGTAATAGATAACAGTACATTAGGAGAGTTTTACAAAAACTCGATGCCATAAAAATTAGTAGTGTTTTAGTATAGAAGTAGTATTGCAGACAAATCAAATAAAAGACAAGTACATAGTCATAGTACTGATTGTAGAAGAGAGACTGAATACTTAATATTTGAGCAGTAGTACTAAATAAACATCTGTTATAACTATATATGATTACTAATAAGATGTGTCCAGATGAGGAAGAAGTGAAGAGCACGCATATGCAATGCTTGGGACATATAAAAGCAAATAGCCCAGAATGGCATCTTGGCTACTAGCTGCCCAGAGAGAGAACAATAAGATGAAAATAAAACTCCAGAGAGAGAGAGAGAAACAGAGAAGGGCATCTTGGATACTAGCAGCATACATCTCTAGTAATTCTAGTAATTCCATCCTAGAATGATAAGTGTGGAGAATGCATATGTGAACAGAACAACAAAGAAGGTCGCGGTAGACAAAAAAGAAGGTCTCCAGATTTTATTTGGTGTTGTTGCGCTCCTTCGGGTCCAAGTAGATCTAAAAGAATAGAACAAATAGATCTGTACATGCATTGAGAGCCTAGCAAGCTGAAAGTGTTCCAGGTGCAATATGTTGCTAAACTAGAGTAAGAAATGGGAGATGATCAGAGTTTGTAATTGTCAACAAAAGCACCATATCAAATCAAGCTACAACAAAAACACCCACCCAATATAGGTCCATTAAGCTAGAACAAAGATGTGCAAGTTATGTTTGACTTTAGGTCATCCACTGAAAACATCCTTTTAACAATGTACACTAGCCATAGTAATCAGTATAGGTCCATTAAGCTACAACAAAGATGTGCAAAATTAAATTGATCTTCTATCCAAAAGATAGGAGTGGCTACAGTTAAATAGTTGATGTTATCTAGTTCGTATACCCGGTCTATCAGTGGGAGGTTGCTAGGCAGCAACTAATCTGTGAGATATTACCATCATGCTCCAGGTCATGATTCTAACATAGCCCTAGAGAAATATTTACCATCCCCTCAGTTGTTTTTTGATTGGAGGGGCATTGACGTTCAAGAACGAGTATGAAATTTCAGTGTACATAGCTACAGTTCAGCAATGTTCAAGAAACTGAATTACTCCAGAATGCATAGCTATAAGTTCAACTTGATATTGAGTAAGGAACTTTTTGGATTAAGCCCCATTTTTATTTTATATACATACAAAGGGAGGTTGGATAGAGAGGGGAATTACTTTGTGGCCGTGGTTGATGGTGATGCTGGCGGCAAGCTGTATGTGGCTGTCTTGGATGCGATGTGCTGAGGAAGGAAGGTCCATAGGAAGACGAGCATCAGCGCGCGAGGACGGCGACCACGTCCTTCTCGGCGATGACCATGAGCTTCTCGAGTCAAACAGATCGACGAGCAGCCAAGAAAGCCATTGACGCACGCGAGGTGATTCCTTGGATGGCGACGATGATCCCTGCACGAGACAAGAGGACATGGTGGTGATGCGGAAAAAGTTCAGATCAAATCTGGACTGATTCAAATTTTTACCTTGCGCAAACGTGACCTGAGCATGAGAGGAAATGGAGATCTTGTCGTTGGGCGCATCTTCATCGGTTGGCAAAGCTGCTTCTAGAGGAGGTAGGAGAGGTTGTCGAGCTTCTTCCAGTGGAGGTTGGCAAAGCCGCGTGGGCTGGTGGAGGGGACCGCCTCCGGGTCCATCACCAGGAACGTCTCGTTCAGGTCCTTGGCCGGTAGCGCCTCCGTAGAACACAAACTCCATCAGATCAGATCATGGAGGAATCGAGCTGCGGGCGCGCGCGTGCGTACCTCGTGGGGCTGGAGGACATAGGGGAGGAACATGTGGGGCGGTGCGTGGGTGTAGGCGAGGCCGAGGGGAGTAGGGGTGGCCGATGATATGGCGTAAGATCCGGGTCGCTGGACGGGGGGTCATTGGGGATCTAGAGAGAGGCGGCGGGGTCGGGGAGACGAGGTCTCATGCCTGAGGGTTAGGGTTTGGGGGTGCTGTTGTGGCGAGGTGGGGTGGAGGATTTTATGCAATTACGCTTGATCATTTTTGTGGTGCAAGTAGGAACTATAGGGCATTTCAAACTTTTGACAAGGGGCGGGGGTGGGGGGCTGTGGAAATTTTGGGCGTTGGACGGAGGCAATGTGGACAACTGGGATCTATTTTAGTGGGGTGATCTATGGGTACTCTTGTTCTCTTTCCTTATTGGCTACCTCTATTTTCTATTTTTCGAGTGGCAAAAATTGGACGTTTTGTGAAGCGACCACCAAATAAAAGTTTCAAAATAGTACCATCCTTTTTTTCAAAAATAATAGACCACCTTACTTGGACAATGTCCCAACTGTGGTATCTAAAAATCTTTCCGTCCACCCCTCGCGAAAAAGACAAATGTGTGCCGAATCGGTAGGAAGTGGGTCCGATTTGAACTATAGGTATAAGATCTAACGCTCCTGATGTTTTGCAAAAATCATTTTTAGGTTCACAATATTCTATTTTATCAGAGATCCACTGAAAGATTAGCGAGGCTCAGCCCCTAGCTAAGAACCTTCATGCTCGTCGTTTTGACCATAGTTTGAAACATGCATAAGAAATTCAAAAACGGTCCAAACAATGTAAATCCTTCGCGTGGTATCATATTGTGTGATATAGTTACAAGGAAAAATAACAAACTTGGTATATCGATTGCATCTCGAAAAAACCTTCACAGAAATGACCTATCATGTCCGAGGTTTCATGGCTTTCAGGTCAAACGACCAATGTTATGGCCAGAATTGTGGCATAGTTTGTAAAAATGTACCCATATTGTGCACGCATGTGCATATTAGAATGGCAAACGATGTTGCAGGAGGAAGTTTTCCTTTTCGTACAACGGAAAATGCATTTTTCATTTTTGGAATGCCAAAATCGGGGCGGTTTGTGAAGCAACCACCAAATGAAAGTATAAAAATGGAACCACCCCATTTTTCGAAAATAATAGACCACCTTACTTGGACAATGTCCCAACTGGGGTATGAAAAAATCTTTTCGTCCACGCCTCGTGAGAAAGACAAATGTGTGCCGAATCAGTAGGAAGTGGGTCCGATTTGAACTATAGGTATAAGATCTAACACTCCTGACTTTTTGCAAAAATCATTTTTAGGTTCAAAATATTTTATTTTATCAGAGAACCACTAAAAGATTAGCAAGGCTCGCCTTTTTTACCATAGCTTAGAACCTTCATGCTCGCCTTTTTTACCATAGTTTGAAACTGGCATAAGAAATTCAAAAACGGTCCAAACAATGTAAATCTTTCGTGTGGTGTCATATTATGTGACATAGTTACACGGAAAAATACCAAACTTGGTATATCAATTGCATCTCGGAAAAACCTTCACAGAAATGACCTATCCTGTCCGAGGTTTCATGGCTTTCAGGTCAAACGACCAATGTCATGGCCAGAATCGTGGCATCGTTTGTAATAATGTATCCATATTGTGCACGCATGTGCATATTAGGATGGAAAATGATGTTACAAGAGGAAGTTTTCCTTTTCGTCTCACGGAAAATGCATTTTTCATTTTCGAAATGCCAAAATTAGGACGGTTTGTGAAGCAACCACCAAATGAAAGTTTAAAAATGGCACCACCCCATTTTTCAAAAATAATAGACCACCTTACTTGGACAATGTCCCAACTGGGGTATCTAAAAATCTTTTCGTCCACCCCTCGCGAAAAAGATAAATGTCTGCCGAATCGGTAGGAAGTGCGTCCGATTTAAACTATAGGTACATGATTTAATGCTCCTGATTTTTTGCAAAAATCATTTTTAGGTTCACAATATGATGTTTCTTCAAAGATCCAATATAAGTTTAGCAAGGCTCAACGAAAAATTGCAATTTCAAACCCTATTGTCAGAACCATGATTCAAAATCTCTATTAACACCTATTAAGGTTTTATATGTGAAATATGTCCTTGTGGTTTTCCCGGAAAGTAAAAGTGTTCCCTAATGTTCTAACAATATTCTCTAGAATTTTACAATTTCTATGCGTTTTATTTGACTCAATTCGGAGTTATGAATAAAAAGATACGAACTAATTCAATCAACAAAGAAAAAAGAGAAAAAAAAGAGGTAGAGGTGGCCGGCTGAGTGAACCCGCCAGGAAAACGGGCCAACCCAGCAGGAAATACATTCCCCTGCGCTGTTGTCGGCCCAAGCCGAGCCCAGCTAGAAGCCCATGCAACCACAAGTCGGAGGCCATATCAGCATTAGGCCCAACCCCGCCAGCGACGTTTCACACATATACATGTCGTGTGCAATAGTTGCAAAGAAAATTGATGTGGTGCGGTGGTATAGTGCATAACTGAGATGGTGGAGGGTGGGGGTTAGAGTCCCCCCGGCACCTTATTTTTCCCTGGTTTAATCCGCGATGGGCAGGGCCTGTCGAGTGGGGCCTGCGCGGGTCCTGCCTTGTAGTTCATGGTGAGGCTTGCATGGGTCCCATCTCCATTTCGTCGTGGGGCCTGCATGTCAGTCTAAGTGTTCTTTCTTGGTTAGCATAAATATGTGGGTCCCATATGTAAGTGGTAGGTTTCAAAATTAGCTAGACATGACACATGGAGGAAAACTGACACTTGGATATGACACATAGTCAAAAATTGACACGTGGACTTGACACGTAGGTGAAACTGGTTACTTGGCAGTCTAGTCATTTCAAATAATCATGTACTAGTGGTAATGACTATTTAAATTGGTCATAGTCACGTAAAACTAAGGTCATAAACCAGTGATGTCTATGTTATGACCAATTGGTGTAATCAAATTATGACCTTTTTAAGAAAAAAGGTCGTTGTTTTTTAAGGTTTGGCCCTCCCAAATGGTCTACAACCATCTGGTTTGAAATGTTCATAGTTCTATGACCAAAAAAAACCATGGTCATTAAGAAAAGGTCATAGTTGACACATTTTTTGTAGTGTGCGCAAGGGGCGAGTAACTTTCAATGTAAAGAGTTTAGCACATGTTACCGCAAGGAGGATCATTGGAAATATGATAGAGGAAATGTAATCCACATGACTTGACTTAACAAATATACTAGATGAAGATCCCTCAATTCTTCATGATGTAGCCAAGTCTCCAATGTCCTCCAACAATACCTATTGATCAAGTTTTGGCTTGTTGGTCCCCAACCAAGTTGGGTCCTAAGAGGTTAGTCACAATAGGCTTGGCAACCCAAATGGTTCTTTTCTTGAACCCACATTAACCACCAACAAATTTGGCAAACATGTTGCCAACCTCATCCTTATAAAGGGAATAAGCATCATCAATAATTATAGGGTTGGATGAGGAGATACTAATAGTACATGAGGAAGAAACATGCCCCTTCTCACGGCATATGTAGAAAGTTCTTCTCTTGCCATCTTTCTTCTTAGGTGAGGCCACAACTCGAGGAAGATCTCGAGTAGTCCTCTTAGGAAGAGGCCTGACAATGACTTGAGGTGGAGCTTGAGGCCGCTGCCCTTGTTGCTTCACACTAAGAGGCTTGTTCTTCAATGAGCAATATCTAACATGATGCCCTTCTTCCTTGCACTTGAAGCAAACAATGTTGGCTGGATTCTTGACTTGATCTTGGCCATTCTTCTTGTTGTCCTTGTGCTTCAAATTTATAGTGGACTTGTTCTTAACATTGGAGTTGAATCCAAGCCCACTCTTGTCATTGGGGGATTTTTGCAGACTCAAGATTTTGTTGAGTGCAGCTTTCCCTTGATGACCCTTTTTCAAGTCATTCTTCAAAGAAGTGACTTGAGCCTTGAGATCTTTGATTTCCTCTACATGGTTAGTTTCAAAAAAAGTATTAGAGGAAGTAAATGCTACATTGTTAGAGGCAACAAGGCACGGAATGTAATTCATCACGAGATATAGCATGGTTATGAGAGGATGAATTACAAGGACTAGCACATGGCAATATAAAATTTGGAGTGATATAGTGCTAATGTCCACATGAGGCCCACTAGATGTTACTTTTGACACGATGGCCTCATGAGCTAACTTTAGCCTACCATGGGATACTAGAAGATCCTCATGCGAGCTTGAGAGCTTGACATGACTTTCTTCTAATTTCCCATAGTTGCTAGTTTGCAAAGCAAGTTGAGCCTTTAGCTCAACATTCTTCTTCAAAATAGATGCTTCAAAAGAAATAGAGTTAGTAGCACAAGCATCATAATTAATTGCAAGAGGTGAGGGCAACTTCGAAGGCTCTTTTGAGTAAGAGGCTTTAAGTTGCTCATGTGACTCGGTGATTTTGATGAGCTCGCCCTTGATGACCCTAGAGCTATTTTTGAGGTGCTCAAAATCCTCAACGAGTTTAGCATAAGCAACTTGAAGCCCATCATTTTTACTTTTGAGATCACTTGCCACCTCAAGATCTCTATCATGAGATTCCTTCACTCTAGACAACTCTAGAGCAAAAGTATCCTTAAGAGATTTCATAGTGGTTTGTTCCTCTTTAAGAGCTTCATTTAGATGTGCAATTTGATTAGCATACTCACGCTCAAAGCTGCTCATTTTATCAATGGTGTTCTCATGCTCCTCAATTTGTTCTTTTAACTTATCAATAGGTTTTTTGCTCTTAATAGCAAAGTCCAAGATTTCAACGAAGTTAGAGCAAGCAATATTATTCTTAACAAGAGCATGATAAACCATCTCACCCTTTTCATATAAATCATCAACATATAACTCTTCTTCCTCATTATCCTCATCCTCATCATCACAAGAGGTATTGGGTTCCAAAGTAGGAGTTACCTTTGAATCCCTAGCCATAAGGCATAGGTGGGTACCATGAGATGATGATGAATTATTTGAAGCTCCATTCAAAACCTTGTCTTGGCCCATAGAATCTTCCTTTTCCTCTACATGGTTAGCAACACAAGCACTAGAGGAAATAGAAGGATTTTTATCATGGCAACAAGACAACACAAGCATATCATCATAATATTTATTCAAGCCATTTCTACATGATATGCAAGGACTACCAACACAAGCATATAAGGAGTTTTGGGTGCTACAAGTGTTAGAGTCCAAATATGAAGTATTGTAATGAGATAGAGAAGAAGGATTAATAAGAGTAAGCTCACTATCAACATTGCAATATTCATCACCACTCACCATATCATTACCTTGTGTCTTGCCACACTTTGGTGAAGTGGAAGAAGATGAGAACTCATCACGACCGGAAGTGGAAGCAATACAATCATCCTCAATAATGATGGACACATCATATTTATCTTGAAGTTTTGTCCATAACTCATGAGTGCTCCAAAAAGGTATGATTGAAGAAGTAACTACATAGCTCAAAGCATTAACAAGCACATTAAAAGCTTGAGCATCGAGATATAAGTTTTCCTCATCCTCACAAGATAGAGTTTTGAAATCCATAGGAGGAGAAAAACCTATATCTACAGTACACCCCAAATTTGGGTCCATTTCCTGAAAATGAATAAGCATATGAGTTTTCCATATATCATAATTTGTGCCATTGAATATGAACATTTCATTGTGCACTAATCCCCTAGTTGACATCTTTACTCTCAAGGCGGTGAAGCCTAAAATGAGAGACCATGCTTTGATACCAATTGAAAGGACACATATGTCGCCTAGAGGGGGGGGGGGTGAATAGGCGGTTTAAAACTTTTACGAGATGATCTTAACAAAGGCGGAACAAAACTAGTGTTTACTTTGTCAAGCACAAAACCTATATATACTATGGTTCGCCTATGTGCACCAACAACTTATGCTAAGCAAGACAAGCAACTATGTGATAGCAAGATATAGACTTCAAGCACGAAGGCTATCACAAAGTAAGGTGCATAAGTAAAAGCTCGGGTATAGAGATAACCGAGGCACATAGAGACGACGATGTTTTACCGAGTTCCTCCCAATGGAGTATGTCTCGTTTGGAGAGGGGGTGGTTTCAAACCACCAACACCACAAAATGCCTCCCTTGTTCTCCTGTGAATCTCACCCCAATGGGATCGATCCACACTTCCACTATCGGTGCACTTGTCGGTGGCAATCCAGAACCTCTCACAAGATTGGTGCACTTCTGCACAACTCAATTGGAGGATCTGAACTAACAAGCTTGGGGAAAGCTCCACAACTTAACTGGAGGCCCCAAGTAATCCACAAACCTGTAATACAACCAAACCGTCTAAGATTCCAAGAACCCAAGAGTAAAAATATTCTTACCTTTCACCCAATAGAATCCTCACCGAGAACTCAAACCGATGCACCAAATGAAATGGAAAGAACACAAGAAGTGCTCAAGTACTTCTCTCCCAAATTCCATCAAAGATACAAAAGCTGTTGGGTCCGCAGCATAGAAAACAAAAAATTTCCTATGATGAGAACTACACGCCAAGATCTATCTACTAGGTACAGAGCAACGGGTGGACATACATCCAACGAGAACTTACCCTCGAAGACGAGTTTTGTTAATGAGTAGGAACTCGTGGTTGATGTAGTCGTACACTTTCCGATCTCAAGATCGTGAGGAAGTCCGAGCGCCGCAACTCAGCAGCGCATCCGTACTCGCACACACGTTCAAGCCACCGGACAACCTCCACCTCCTCGCTCCAGCGATCCAGTAGAAGCAGCAACTCCTTCTAGACGAAATGCCACCGGGAACATGTATCTCGCTGATCCGAGACCATGGGGGAATAATTCTAGAGGAGGAGAGAGATCCTTCACAAGGAGGTGTGAGGAAGGAGGAAGAGGGTGGCCTTTTATAGGAGGAGGGGGTGCCCCTCCTTCATGGCCGGCGCATGGGGGGGTGACTCCTCACCTCCCCCATTCATGTGGTGGTAACCCCTCCACATTAAAATGCCTTTTCACATTCCCCTTTAAAGTCCCTACTTTAAATGCATTAAAATTATCCAAGTTTAATGCTCTCTCATTTAATAAAACTCTTTTATTAAATTTATTCAGAATTTTGTTAATTACTTTAATTAACAAACATTCACATATAACCCCTTGCAATATTTCAATATCACATGCAGAACCACTTTCTGCAATTTCACCCGAAAAAACCGGTTTCTATCAAAACAATTCCTGCGCTTTGCAATTCTTTCATCTGAAACATATGTGCTCCAAAATGGTGTCCGGTAACTCTTAAGTGTGTCACCCTACGGTTCGCGAATAATGCAGACATGATCGAGACCCCTCTCCGATCAATAATCAGAAGCGAGACCTGGAGATTCCTACACATTCAATGATGACTTCTGTGATCGTGAGAACCTTTAATGCTAGTAACTAAATCCCTTTGTCTCGCGATATATTACATGTCCGAGATTTGATCATCGGTATCTCCATACCTAGTTTGATCTCGTTACCGACATGCACTCTTTTCTCGTTCCCGTGATATAACATTCTAGTGATCACATCACTTGCTTGCAAGTTATCTTAATGTGATATCACCAAGAGGGCCCAGAGTATATCTATCTGTCATCAGGATTGACAAATTCCACTCTTGATCCATGAGCCTCAACATAACACCTTCGTAGCACTGAACCCATCTTTATAGTCACCCTGTTACGGTGTGACGTTTGATGTTATCAAGATACTCTTCCGGTGTTAGCAATTAACATGATCTCATGGTCTAAGGATAAAGATTACTTCATATGATGTTATAGCAGTATAACCATAATGACTTGATCGTAATGCTATACTTCGGATGAATGTTCATCACATCATTCAACTAATGTTGTGACCTTGTTATTAACAACATCCAATGTCCATGATTAGGAAACCTTGATCATCTTGTTAATCAACAAGCTAGTCTATAAGAGAGGCATAACTAGGAACCCTTTTTGTTTATTAAACACACATGTATTGACGTTTCCGATCAATACAATTATAGCATGCAAAATAAAAATTTATCATAAACATGGAATAAGATAATAACAAGTTTATTATTGCCTCTCGGGCATATTCCCTTCAGTCTCCCACTTGCACTAGAGTCAATAATCTAGTTTGAAAAACTTTGCGTATTGAACACCTATGGCTTTCTGGTATTGCATATACGCTATTGCTAGTGGTTAACATAATCTCTGGATCTGACAGTTTCAGGTCCGTGTGTATTTGCATGTCTTTGCGTCTCTACGCATCACTCATTCTCAAATGAGATGGCATTGTATAAATTTGGTCCTTCGGTGAGACCTTTAGTTTGTTCCGGTTAAAATATGTTGATATTATTGTCACACAATATATCTTCATAGTATTAGCCCACTATGAACCACACCTAGTTTGATAACAAACTACTTAACACAAATGCCCTCCTTTGCTGCTACTATAGCAGTTATATACTTAGCCTTTTGTTGTAGTATCCGTCACAATGTCTCAACTTTTGAACTCATCCAAATCCATCATGGAACATCCTTTCCATTACATTGTGCCACCCATAGTCTAAATTGAGATAAATTTAATTTGTATCTTGTGACAAAACTAGTATCAATGTAACACTTTACAATGAACTACCTTTAACTATCTGTCACTTATACATGACATATTCTTAGTTCTTCCAAAGCTCATAAGAATATCTTTACTATTGTCCAATGATCATCTCATGAATCATTCTGGTATGTGCTCATAACATTTAAAGAATAGGACATTCTGGATATACATATCATGGTATAATCGATCAAAATCTTCATGTGATTTTACTCACCAAGTGTTGAAACACTTGAATTTTGATACAATTCTTTCCATGCAGCAAGAACCTTTCTTGTTGTTTCCATATTGAACCCTTTCAATATCTCATATATGTATGTCTGGCACAACCATATTAGCGCCTCAATCTATCCATCTAGATATTGATGCCTAATATTCCGGTTTTGCCCAAGTCTTTCATCGAAAACTTATTTTAATGAAATTCTAAACTTGTGTCAATACATGATACATCATTTCCAATCAACAATATGTCCTCTACATAATGTATTAGAAATATGTCTCAGCGCTCCCACTTAATTTCTTGCAAATACAAGCATCTTCATCATCTCCGATGAATTTAAACTCTTTTAACAGTTCCATCATGGTGAAGATTCCAACTCCGCTATGCTTACTTCAACTATTGAAGTTTGCATGCCCTTTTAGCACCCTTTGAATTAAAAAAACCCTTCGGACCATGTCATGTACACGTCCTAGGTAACCGTTCTATTATAAGAACCTTGTTTTGTTTATTCAACTACCACATACCAAATTATATGTAGGGGTTGCTACATTAATCCGTCAAGACTAAATATTGCTATGAAAGATGAAATATTGTCATAGTCAACTCCTTGAAAATTGCCGTAAACTTCTTTCCGGCATGTCGACTATTTCATAGATGTTAAACATGCATGTCTATTTCTTTATAGATCCAGACACAACCGATAGGCTTCATGCCTTTCCGGAGGGTCTTCCAAGTTCAGAAACTTGATTTCTCGTGTATGGATACTATCATGGATTCTATGACTTCTAGTCATTTTATGGAGTCAGGGCCCATCATTGCTTCTTTGCATGTAGTCGGTTCATCATTGTCAAATCAATAACGACTTGCTTATCAAATCTTACTATTTGATTCTTACCAACCCACACGGTTCAATAGAAACTCTAATCTCCGAGATCACACCTTTTGTAATCACGGGAGCCATGAGCATTGTGGCCACCACCGGGACACTTTCCGGCGCTGCGCTACTTAGCACATATAGCTAAGTTAAACAACCTTATCAAAGTTCTATTGTCCTCCCACTTAACTTTTTGCCAAAAATTCCTTCTCAAGAAACTTGACGTTCCAAGTAACAAACTCTTTTGTCCACGGTGTTATGGAGAAATTCCCAACAAATTCTTTGGGATAACCTACAAAGACGTGCTTATCCGACTTTGGTTTTAAACATTTTACTTATGCATAGCATACCAAAATTTAAGAAAAGACAATTTGGGTTTTATCCCAAACCATAACTTATATGGTGTCATTTCAATGGATCACGATTGTGCTCTTTTCAGTGTAAAAGCGGTAGTCTCTAAAGCTTCAATCCTTAAAACATAATGGAAGTTTTATAAATGACACCTTCGATCTTACCATGTCAAACATGGTTTGATTTCATCTCTCGAATATGCCATACTCCTATGGTTTATCGAGAAACACAAATCATGGAACAATTCCTCAAATCTTAGGTGTTTTTGCTAAACATGTAACTCAAATATCTTCCTTTATGATCGAATCATAAACTCTTTTATTTTCTTGTTACAATGTTTTTTTACTTCATCTTGAAAGACTTTGAACAATTTTCAAATGTTTCATACTTCTTCCTTATTAAGTAAATATATAGATATATTCACTCAAATTTTCGGAGAAAACATATGAAGCAAAAAGATCCATCGCATATGGCTACACATAATGGACTATGCACATCAGCATGTACAATTTCCAATTAGCTAGTCATCCGTTCCTCTTTGGCCTATGAACGGAGTTTCAATTATCTCAAGGAAAGTCTCACAAGCGTCAATTGATCAAAATCAAAGACTCCAAAAATCCATCAACATGGAGTTTCTTCATGTTTTCTTTCCAATATAATTTAAAACATAGATGTCACTTCATAAGTGATCTTTTAATCATTTGTCTTGCGACATTTTAGCAATAATGTTTATGGATGTGATTTCTCCCACTAGACTTGTAAAAGTTCATCCATCCTTTATGGAATACGGTAATTATTTGAACAACCATTGTTCTCGTAATACCGGAAGAAAATAACAATTATTAAAACAAATCTTGAAGGCTAGGTTTGACGTCAACGAAAAACACAATAACACTTTATTTGTTTTCGATGAACATCATCACTTATTCTCTTGCTAGTTACTTAGGCCATTGCAGTTCATGAATTGTGTTGTCCTGTATGACACTTCATACCAACCAATTCGGTATCCAATACCGGTATCCAATACCTCAGAACTACAATGTTTAACAAGCAAGGAATACATCCATAACATGTATATCTTCTATATACCTAAGTTGGACATCTCCAACCTTTTCTTTTCTGCCAAATATTTTATAGATTCTCTTTCAACAATTCCTTTTCTTTTAAAAGAATCTATCAACATCAATAGTGGTGTCATTCACATGACACATAGTACAAAGCGTATATAGTCAAACACTAATACCTTTGGACTTACACTTTGAAGTGGATCACCATCATCAAATGTTTGGTATTCTTTCAAAAATCCATTCTTTAGTAATCTATTAGTGTAGTAAACATTTTACTTACATCTTCTATTCATCCTTATCATGACAACTTTCATGATCAAGCTACCATAGCCTATAAGGAAGAATGACGAGTATAATTTTAGTTCCCGAAACCTTTTTGGGAGATTCGGATGCCTAGCATCTCCATCCTTCACAAATTCTCATACAATATGAGAACATGTATTTTGCTAAATTACACTCTATCATAATGCAACCAAAAAACTTTGTTTCAGATATCACAATATCTTTCACACATGATGGTTTCTGAAACACTTTTTAGCTCCTATATAATCTTGATATTAAAACAACTTTTGAATATCAATAATCATGGATGCAAACATGATACTTTAGATACTAACATTGGAATTCTTACTCTTGAGTTAATACTACTTATTAAACTTCATGGAGTAAACAGAGTTTGCTGAAATTTTGCAATAAGACTTTCGTGAGGAAGAGTTGGCGGCCATCTGCGGTGCGATATGGGGGCGGATGCACATGGGTTTACCCAGGTTCGGCCCCCCGGAGGGTAAAGACCTACTCCTGCTAGATTAGATTATGAGAGAGCGAGTTACAGGGGTGGCGAGCTCGGCGGCTAGGCAGCGAGTCGCTTGAGGGGGTGTATGATGGAATGTAAGTCTCTAGGATACCCTAGGAAGGTTTATATATGAAGCACCTCGCTAGGGTTTACAAGCTATCATCGAACAAGATAAGGATCCGGAGAATTTGACCTAGTTCGACTGGGCTTCTGCTACGCTTCTGGGCTTCTAGTCACTAGTCGCTAGGCCTTTCCTTCCTTCGTAGTCTAGTCGCCGTCTTTCAGACGCACTCGCAGGCCTTTCGGCCCAATCGAAACGTCTTGCTGGGCATACCCCCTTCGGCATATCCCCATCAGTAGTCCCCGAGGCCATCGTTGATGCAGGCGCAGGCGTCCTTTTGGCGTTCGGAGTAGGCGAGCCCAATTTGGGCGTCCAGTCGAATCGGCGATGGACTCCATTAGAACCAAGGAGAATTTCCCCATGTTTCCACTCGTCGCTTCAATGAATGTCACTGTCGCCTAGTCGTCGTCTCGGCGAATGGAAAGACTGGCGGGTGGCGGGTGAACTAAAGTTGTTGGACCGTCAAACCTGGTAAAATTATCCGTTGGAATTTCCAACGGTAACTACGGCGCAATTACCGTGAGTAACGGCTACCCCGATTTTGGCGGGTGGCGTTTCCCATATAAGGGAAGTGATGGCTCAGCTCCGCAGTCCTTCTTCGCATTCTTCATTCTTCCTCATTTGTTCTTCCTACCTCCAATCTTCCTGCCTGCGTCCTCCCGACTTGTTCTTCACGCATAGTGTGATTCCACATCCTACCCGATGGCGCCTCCCAAGGGCTCATGGGGGAAATCCAAGTGTACCACGGCCCAACTTAGATCTTTCGAGGACGCCGGAGTGCTCCGCAAGGGGAATTGGCGGGTTCCCTCCTCCTCCGAGACCGAGCCGAAGCCGTGACCCGGCGAGTTCATCTGCTTCCCCAGTCATCTTGAGAGGGGTCTGGGATTCCCCACCTTACTCTTTTTCCGCCGCTTCTGCGCGTATTACGCGATCAAGCCATCGGATCTTGGTCCGCACAGCATCGAGCAGCTGGCGATCTTCGTCGCCTTCTGCGAATGTTACCTTGGCTGCATGCCGTATTTCCCGCTATGGCTGGAGCTCTTCCACGGCCGCATCGGGCGCGAGGCGTCTAGCGGCTTGATGCTGCCCACAGGCGGAGTCACATTTAAACAGAAGCCGAAGGCCAACTTCGTCAAGCTCCTCCTGCCGAAGAAGGCCGCCAGCGAGCGGAAGAAGAGCTGGTTTTCTACGTCAACGGAGCCACTCCCCCTGGCGAGGTGGCTCTTCCCGAGTTGGTCGCCGAGAGGAGCGAGCCCCGTCGGTTGGCACCGAAGAAGCTTCCCGAAGATCCGCGGATGGCCGTCGCGGAAATGATGGATCGGATCTAGAAGCTGAAGGACCAAGGGTTGATTCCGATCAACCTCTACAACTGCTGGCTCGGGCGGCGCCTGGTTCTGCTGGCGGCTCGACCGCACTAGATGTATGAATACAGCGGGAAGCATGACCCATCTCGAACCAGCAAGGAGTCATGGGAGGCCGAGGACTACAAGGCCACCCTAAAGAAGATCACCGACGCAGAGTTCACCAGCGTGGTGGTCGGGGTCGCCCCGTACACTCCTGTGAAGAATGAAGCCCCCATAGTAAGTTCTCTTTCCAATTGCTACGTCCGTGTCTCAATTTCAGTCTCCTCGCTTGGTGTTTTTGACTTGTGGTGGTTCTCAGTTTTTTTAGGTGTTGGAGGGCTGGCTCCCTCCGCTTGATGAGGAGGTTCCCTAGGAACTGGAGGAAGACTCCGAGGGGGACCCTTCCGACAACGACAGGGAGGAGGAAGAGGTCCCTCCCCCAGCGCTCATGGCTCGCAAGACCCGGATGCAGAGACAACGTGAAGTCGAAGCGAGCCATAGCCTGGACGAGCATGACGAAGGCGACGAGGTCGCACAGGAGCAAACGTCCCGGCGCACCGCTACGCCGTCGAAGCCCGCACGCTAGCCTAAGTCGCCAGCGAAAAGGCCCGCGTCACCGGCCAAGTCGGTGGTGGTGTTCGAGTCGGATGACGATTCCGGTGATGAAGGTTCTCCCGAAGTGTCGCACAAGGCCCCAAGGGATGCAGTCCCGACAAAGGGGTTGGAGGGCGAGGACAAGGAGGTGGTGGTAGAGGTTCCCCTGGCGGCGATTGCGCCGATGGCCTTGGGGGTTCCAAGCCAAGAACCGGCTGAGGCGATGGCGTCCAAGTCGCCACAACCGTCAAGGGCGGCCGCGTCGAAGCCTGAGATCCCGGTGACTGCAGCTTCATCGTCAAGGAAGCCCTCAGTTTCGTGGGCTTCAGACGTCTTCGAGAGAGGGCTCAGCCGCAAGATGGGTCCCGAGTTGGACAAGCCCGCCCATATTAGCACCGGGCTTCACGTCCTTCTAGTCTCTAAGTAAGTAGTGCTCCCTCGTCCCAGTTCGCCTTGCTCCTTTTGTATTGTCGTTGTATTGACTGAGGGGGCTCGTGCAAGTCGAGGGCCAAGAAGATTGGCCGTCCTTCGGTGGCTCAGATTCCCACCGGCCACCGACATGGGCGACCTACCTAAGAAGAGAAAGGCCTCCGAAGATGTGGCGACCGCCGAGGTCACGAAGAAGAAGAAGGGGGGCGTCGACGACGCTGTGACCAAGGGAAGCGCTGCGGAGTCAGCTCCTGCGCCAGTCGCCGAAGAGGTGGTGGCGACACGATCAGAGCCAGCCTTGGCTGCGTCCGTGCCGGAAGCGCCAGTCCCGACAACCAGCGCCCCCGCCAGAGCGTTGGCGACGTTCCCGCGTTTTATGGCGAGGGGGTTTCCAGGTGTGGCGGACACGCAGTCTCCACAGAGTCCAGAAATCATGGACGCGGACATTGTGTCCCGCCGCGGGCGCACTTCCTTCACGATCCCGTCGACTGACACCGGGGAACTTCACAAGATGCTCAACGCTGCTATTCAGGTATGTCCAGTCCCCGAGTTCCTGGTCGCTGAATGTCAGCGTCTCGGAACTGAACCTCTTGCTCCTTTCCAGTCCCTGAATTCCTAGTCGCTGAATTTCAGTGGCTAGGAATTGATTTCCTTTTTCCTCCTTCTCTAGTCCCCGAGTTCCTGGTCGCTGAATTTCAGCGGCTGGGAACTGGGTTTTGCTTTGTCAAATGCTTAGGTGAGTTCTTTGTTTGCAGGGATTACAAAGGGAGTCGACCGATCGGCAGGCCGCAAGAGAGCGCTTGGAGCGTGACTTGCATGAAGCGCAGGAGTTGAACCGGCGGCTTCAGGAAACTATTGGTGAGTGTCTATTTGTCTTTATTCTCCTCTTTCAGGTGTGAACTGGTTGTGTATAGTACTCTGATGTCTTCTCTTGCAGATGGTTTCCCGGCTGAGATCTCCAAGGCCCGTGAGGGGTATGTTCCGCTCGCCGAGCTAGAACGCGGCGGATGGACGAATAGCCTCCCTGGTCAAGGATTTGGAGGATGCAAAAGCAACCGCGATTTCTTCAAAGGAGCGAGCGAAGGCTGCCGTCGCCGCGGCTGAGGAAGAACGGAAAGCCACGGATTCCATCATCGTGGGACTGCACAACGAGCAAACTGCCTTGGAGAAGCACGTCAAGGAGAACTGCCGCAAACTCTTTGGTGAGTCTCTGTCTTCGCTTGACCCTTTTGTCGAGTCCCCACTTTGGGGGTTTCATAGTTTCACTAACACCTGACTTTGCAGCTGTGGTAGGCCAAAGCGACCCGGTGGTGCAAACTTACAACGCCTTGCAGTGCGTGACTGCCGTGGTGAATGCGGCCACGACCTCGGCGTTGTGCGTCCAAGCGGCTCTTCAGGGCATGTCTCCCACCGAAGTTATCCCTGGGGGGCTTACGGAGGTGTGGCGCTATCTGGAAGAGGTGCCCGCCGTTGTGGAGTGGATGATGCGCTCAGCGTTCAGGCGCAGGGCCGCCACAGCGTTGAGCTTGGGTCTCGCCCATTTCCCGGAAGACTTCGACCTTGACGATGTGACGAGTGGCTATCCGTCGGCGACTGGCACGGTGGAGATGTCAGAGGTGCTGAAGCTGACCACGAAGGCCACCCCTTACGCCGATCATGTCTTGGCAATGGGGGACCTGCTGCCGTATCAGGAGACGGTGTTGGCGCCTGGCGACCCTGAGCCGAAGCACCACGACATGAAGTCGGAGCAGCCCTTCCGGTCGTCGTTGTCGAAGTCGCTGACAACGTACCCGACGAACCCATGGCAGCCTTTTGTGCGCGTCAAGGGGGGTGGCGCTGCTTCTTCATCAGGGCCTGTGGAGTAAACAATATAATTGTCCAAGTTATAATGTACGCCAAGTGGCGAATGCTGTAAGATATTTTTGCAATATATGCCACAGGGAGTCGATCGACTCGTGTTGTGATTAGGAATGTGTGTTGTGTTTTGTTTATGCATTGTTTTGATTGAGCGAGTCCCTGAGCGCGTCCGCCCTTTAATGGGGTATAACTCGATTGTATACTTTTGTGTATTTGTTTTGTTTATGCATTGTTTTTATCCCTCGCGTCTTCTGAGTGGCGAGTCCCCGAGCGGGAGTAGGACTGACTTATAAGAGAGTCCCCGAGCGTGGTGCCCGACCGTATTGGTCATGCTCCTGTTGTAGGTTGTGAGTGCATTGTTTGTAACGCGTCTCCTCCCCTGGCCCGGAGAGCCAGTCGCTTGGTGAGCCCTAGGCAGCTCTCTTACTTGGTGTGTTCCCGAGACGCGTGGGGTTCCCGTTTTGTGGAGTCCCCGTGCGTGGTACTTAACCATTCAAGTCGCTTTGCACGAGGGTGGGAGGGACAGATTGCTGTGCGAAGCGTGTACCGGATGTCTTGGCCCGGCAGGCCAGTCGGGCTGGGCGACTCCAATGGCAGCTCCAGGTTGGCGTTTTTCGTGGAGGACCCAAGGCCCGAATATTTCCGGTGCCCTTGTGCGGCACTACTTAGCCGTGCCGGTCGCTCGACCAGAGGTTGACTTCCGTAAGTAGCGTATTGCTAGTATGTACAAGTGCGAGTGGCACAAGAATATGGCGAGTGGACACAATTTGTGCGATCCGAATGAATTTTATTATATATTCTGATGGAGTACAGTGTGAGGTTCTAAGTATAGAACTTTCTGAGGAGGTTTACATTCCATGGCCTCCCGACCTCAAATTGGCCATCACCCCGTATGTCGATGAGGTAGTAGGCATCGTTGCCAAGGACTCGGCCTATGGCGAATGGCCCCTCCCATGGGAGGGAGAGCTTGTGCATGCCCTTCTTGTCTTGGGCTAGTCGCAGGACCAGGTCGCCTTCCTGGAAGGTGCGAGTTCTCACTCGGCGACTATGATAGCGGCGGAGTCCTTGCTGGTATATGGTGGTGCGGGAGCGAGCCAGGTCGCGTGCCTTGTCGAGTTGATCGATGCTGTCTTGGCGGGCGACCTCGTTGGCCGCCTCGATGTAGTTGGCGACTCGAGGTGAGTCATGCTCCAGGTCGGTTGGCATTACGGCCTCGGCGCCATACACCATGAAGAAGGGCGTGAACCCGGTTGATCGGTTGACAGAGGTGCGAATCCCCCATATCACAGAGGGGAGCTCGTCGACCCAGCATCCTGGGGTGCGCTCGAGGGGCACCTGCAGTCACGGCTTGAGCCCGTGGAGGACGCTCTGGTTGGCGTGCTCTGCTTGGCCATTCGATTCTGGGTGAGCGACTCATGCGAGGTCGAGTTGGATGCCATGTTCTTCACCAAATTCCGCCATGGCCCCCTTGGCAAAGTTAGTGCCGTTGTCTGTTATAATGTTGTGCGGGTAGCCGTACCGGTAGATGAGTTCGCGTAGGAACTTGGTGTCCGTCTTGCCATCACACTTTTTTATCGGCTTGGCCTCGACCCATTTGGTGAACTTGTCGACTGCCACCAGGAGGTGAGTGAAACCAGACGGGGCCTTCTTGAACGGGCCTACCATGTCCATGCCCCATACGGCGAATGGCCACGTGATGGGGATTGTCTTGAGTGCCGAGTCAGGGAGGTGCGTCTGATTGGCGTACTTCTGGCACCCGATGTATCATTGGACGATGTTGGTGGCGTCGACGTGTGCGGTGAGCCAGTAGAAACCGTGCCGCATGGCCTTGGCGACTAGCGACTTGGCACCGGCGTGATGGCCGTAGTCGCCAGCGTGAATGTATTGGAGGATCTTGCGGCCTTCTTCTGGCTGTATGCAGCGTTGGAACACGCCGGTCATGCTACGCTTGTGGAGCTCGCCGTTGATGATGACGAAGGATTTGCCGTGGCGCACGATCATTCGCGCCTCTGTCTCATTGCTCGGTAGGAGTTTGTGTTCCAGGAATGCGACGTATGGTGTTGTACAGTCGCTAGGTTCCACAACCATGGCGACTAAGGCCGGTTCTGGTTGCAGTGGGATCCTGACATCGATCTCCTTTGGTGGGCTGGCCGAGGGTTTGTGGATGATGTTGAGGAAGACTCCTACTGGTGGCGCTTGTCGGGTCGATCCGATGCGGGAGAGGGCGTCTGCCTCCTCGTTTTTGCGCCTGTCGATCCACTTGACGGAATAGCCGTCAAAGTGTCCCCCCAACTGGTCGACAGCTTGGCGGTACGTGATCATTGTTGGGAAGACAGCGTCGCACGTCCCGGCGACTTGGCCGGCGACTAGGTCGGAGTCGCCATAGCATCGTAGGCGATTGATGTTCATCTCCTTAGCGGCTTTCATGCCGTGAAGGAGGGCCTCATATTTTTCCATGTAGTTGGTGCAGGGCTTGAAGTTGAGGTGGAGCACGTAGCGGAGCTTGTCTCCTTTGGGGGAGGTCAGGATGACCCCAGCCCCTGCGCCGTCGGCATTCTTGGAGCCGTCAAAATGGAGCGACCAGTAGTGGAGGTATGGGAGCTTCTCTGGCTGCTGTGCTTCTTCCCACTCTGCAAGGAAATCAGCCAGGGCTTGTGACTTGATCGCTTTGTGGGGCTCGTACTTGATGTTGTGGATGCCGATTTCGACGGCCCACTTGGCGACTCGCCCGGTCGCCTCGCAATTGTGTATGATGTCCTGCAGGGGCGCGGAGGAGACCATCGTGATTGGGTGCTCCTGGAAGTAGTGTGGGAGTCGCCGTTGTGCTCGGAATACCGCGTACACCAGTTTTTGGTATTGCGGGTAGCGCTGTCGTGAATCCATTAGGACTTCGCTGATGTAGTAGACGGGGCGCTGTATAGGGCGCTCCTTGCCCTCTTCCGGTCATTCGATGACCATCATGGCCCTGACGACTCGAGTGGAGGCCGCGACGTAAACGAGCATTGGCTCTTTGTCTAGTGGCGCGGCGAGTAGTGGTGCCGCGAGTAGCACTTCTTTGAGTGCTTTGAGTGTGTCATCGGCCTCCGCGTCCCATTAGAACATGGGGTTCTTGCGCATCAGGTGGTAGAGGGGCATTTCCTTCTCGCCTAGTCGGGGGATGAAGCGACTGAGGGCCGCGACTCGCCCTGCCAACTTTTGGACGTCGCGCAGGCACTCGGGTTTCTCGAGTCGCGCGATGGTGTCGATCTTGGTGGGGTTGGCTTCGATGACTCCCTTGGAGACTACATATCCCAACAGTTGTCCGGTAGGGACGCCGAAGGTGCATTTTTCGGGATTCAGCTTGATGTTGTACCTTCGCAAGTTTGCGAAGGTTTTAGCTAGGTCGGCGAGCAGATCGTCCTGGCGGGTGGATTTTACCACCACGTCGTCGATGTAGACGTGAATGTTGCGGCCAATTTGGCTCGCTAGACACTCCTGCATGCACCTCTGGTATGTGGCGCCTGCGTTCTTGAGGCCGAACGGCATGGCCGTGTAGCAGAATGCGCCGAATGGCGTAGTGAACGCCGTCTTCGCCTCGTCCTCGACCGCCATCTTGATCTGGTTATAACCAGAGTAAGCATCGAGAAAACACAGCGACTCCGATCGCGCGGTCGAATCGATGATCTGATCGATGCACGGTAGGACGAACTCCTCCTTCGGGTAGGCGTTGTTGAGGTGGGTGTAGTCAATGCACATTCTCCATGTGTTGTTCTTTTTTAGATCCAGGACTGGGTTTTCCAGCCACTTGGAGTACTTGATTGGCCGGATGAAGCCTGCGGCTAGCAGGCGCTGAACTTCCTCGGCGATTGATCGACAGCGCTCTTCATTGAAGGGTCATAGCGACTGCTTTACTGGTCGCACTTTGGGGTCGGTGTTGAATTTGTGCTCAGTGAGTTCCCTCGGGACACCTGGCATGTCAGATGGCTTCCATGCAAAGATGTCGCGGTTCTCACGGAGGAACCCGATGAGCGTGCTTTCCTATGCGGGGCTCATGTGCGCCCCAATGGTGACCGTATGGCTGGAGTCGCCTAGGACGAGCTCGACGGTGCGGGTGTGCGTGGTCGCCTCGAACGTGGAGTTCACGGCGGTTGGTTTCTTCAGGATGGTGGGGTCGTCCTTGTTGATGTTGCCCGCGTATTTCGCGAGCTCCTCCGCGTGGTCGGTCTCCGCGGCGATGACGGCGTGGGTGAGCTCGGCGCCCTTGTCTTCGCATTCCACGGCCATGTCGGGGTCGCCGTGGACGGTGATGATGCCACTTGGCCCGGGGAGCTTCATCATGTTGTAGGCGTAGTGTGGGGTCGCCATGAACTTTGCGAATGCCTGGCGGCCCAAGATGCAGTGGTAGGGGCTGCGGAAGTTCACCAGCTCGAAGACGATCCTCTCCGTTCGGTAGTTTGCTGGAGTGCCGAAGGTGACTGGCAGCGTCACTTTCCCGATCGGGTACGCCTTCCGACCGGGGACGATGCCGTGGAAGGTCGTCAGTGTTGGCTCGATGGCTGCTTCTGGGAGCTGGAGCCTTTTGAACGTGTTGAGGTACAAGATATTGATGGAGCTCCCACCATCCATTAGCATCTTGGGCAGCCAGTAATCGGCCACCTTGGGCCTGACTACCAGGACGACTCGCCATGGGTATTCAATCCTTGGCGCATGGTCCTGGCGACTCTAGGTGATGCTCTGCTAGGACCAGTTTAGGAAGCGAGGGATGTCGACTTGCGTCACCGCATTGACGGTGACCGCGCGGGCGAGCACCTTCTTCTCGCGCTTGGTGCCGAGTCTGGTGAAGGTATGTAGCGAACCGACGACGATGTCGAAGCCGCCGCCATTCCCGTTGTCCCGAGGTGGGTTGTTGTTGGGGTCCTCCCTTGCTCGTCTCGCCTTCTCAATCTCTTTGAAAGAGTGGCAATCGGCGGTGGTGTGGGTGGCAGGTTTTCCCTCCCTGCTATGGTAGATGCAGGGCTGATTGAGAAGGGCAGCATGGTCGAATTTTGGCCTCGTCGTGTTGTTGGCGTGGTAGTTCCCGCTATCGCAGCAGTTTCCTCCGTTGCGGCGGTAGTTCTTGGAGTCGCGCTAGCCGTAGCCGGCGTTGGCGACGAAGTCGACTCGCCCGTCCGTGCGGCGCTTGCCGGTGATGCGGGTGTTGCTATAGCGCATGTCGCGTAGGCGCCCGCTGTCGTGGATGCTAGTGTGGCGTCTTCCTCCCGACTCGTCGTCGGAGTCTTGGTTGGGGTCCTCCTCCGCATAGCGCTTAGCGATCTCGAGGAGGTTGGGGATGTTGTCGAGCGTCCAGTTGACCCTCTTGATCTTGGCGACCAGGGGTTTGTACCGGCACGCGTTCTTGAAGCAGTGTATCGTCGTGTCTGGGTGGATGCCCGGAGGCGTTTATCCATCGTTCTTGCCATCTTTGGATCCACCGGCGAGTCGACTTGTGTTGTCCCTGGATGCATCGCTCCGGGTCTTCTATGGTGGTGGCGCAGGTGTAGGAGCCCTCGAAGTGCCTGACGAAGGCGTCCCGCATTTCTTCCCAGGAGTCAATGATGTTGGCGGGGAGCGTGTTGATCCACTGCCGGGTCACACCCTCCCTCATCAGGGGGAGGTAGCGAGCGGCGAGCAGGTCGGTGTGGCCTACAATCAGCATTGCCATGAGGTATGTGTCCAACCAGACAGCGGGGTCATACGTTGGGTCGTACTTCTCGATCTCCTTGGGGGCCTTGAAGTTGGCGGGCTATTTTTCCCCGCGAATCATTGGTCCAAAGCATTGCAGCCCGACTCGGCTGAGCGAGCCTCTTGGCTCCGGGTCGCCGCGGTTGGTGAGGGTGTGCCGCAGGTCGTAGGGCTGGCGCGACCGCCATGCCTGATTGTTAATGATGTTTGTTTGGGCATCAAGGGGCTGCCCGTTGGCAGCGACCGTATTGTTTGTCGGTCGCGGCTCGTTGGTGGACAACGCAGGATTGGCGGCCCGTGGTTGGTTCGCTAGGGGCTGGGGTGGTGGGAAAACTAATGCGTTAGCCACGGTGGGGTGGCCGCTTGATGCCGCCCTGCTTGCTGATGAGCGGGAGTACATCCGCCCCCCATGGGTCGACTCCCGCGGCTTGTTGCTCGACGGCCCTGACGAGTAGGGCCTTGGCGTACTAGATCTATAACGCGCCGTCGCCTTGGACGTTGAGGTTGGCGATCGCGGCGTCGGCCGCGACAACGTTGTCCATCGGGGTGGAGTATAGTGGTAGCCCGTTGGTGTCATGGGCTTGAGGCAAGATGATAATCCACGGTTGGTCTGGCGGGGGCGCGCGACCCATGGGTGGTGGATGGGCCCCAGTCGGCGGCGCACCAGGTGGTGGTCTTGCGGGGTTGCTCCCGCCTGGTGGCGTGTTCTCACAGTATTCGCACTCGGTGGCGCGTGTGGGGTCGCCTTCGTCGTTGAAATTCAGGACGCGACCCTGAACGTTGGGGTTCAGGCGGGTCCTGATGCGGCGCTGGTGATAGAGTGACAGCTCCTGCGCCGTCTCTCGTTCGAGGCGGTATTTCTCGCGCTCGGCGAGTTCATTGCGTTGCGCATCCACAAGCCGCAGGCGAGCTTGCTCCACCTCTGTGGCCGTCGCGGTCGGCAGGATCAGCGTGGAGAACGGATCTGGCGGGGCGGCCGTGCTACCCGCCATGTAGATCGCGTTGAAGGGATTGGATCTGGCGCGAAAATCCTCAGGGGATTCCGAGTCGGAATCGGAGTCGAAGATCCCCAGGATGGAGGGGTCCTTGAAGTCCTCACGGTTGGAGACTCGTGTGATGGAGTCCTCCCGTGACGCGGCGGTGATGGACCCGTCGACCGATGTAGGGTCTCGCCGCAGAACTCAGGCCAGTCTCGCTATGCCCCACGGTGGGCGCCACTGTCGTGGAAATGGCCATGGCAGTGGCAGCGATTGAGTGTTTCGTGAGGAAGACTTGGCGGCCATCTGCGGTGCGAGATGGGGGCGGATGCACATGGGTTTACCCAGGTCGGCCCCCCGGAGGGTAAATACCTACTCCTGCTAGATTAGATTATGAGAGAGCGAGTTACAGGGGTGGCGAGCTCGGCGGCTAGGCAACGAGTCGCTTGAGGGGGTGTATGATGGAACGTAAGTCTCTAGGATACCCTAGGGAGGTTTATATATAAAGCACCTTGCTAGGGTTTACAAGCTATCATCGAACAAGATAAGGATCCAGAGACTTTGACCTAGTCCGATTGGGCTTCTGCTATGCTTCTGGGCTTCTAGTCGCCAGTCGCTGGGCCTTTCCTTCCTTCGTAGTCTAGTCGCCGTCTTTCAGACGCACTCGCAGGCCTTTCGGCCCAATCGGAACGTCCTTGTGGGCATACCCCCTTCGGCATATCCCCATCAGGACTTATAAACTTTAAATTGACATTCAAAACAATACGATACCAGTTCGTAAAGTAAATATCCAGAATTCTGTAGTTCTATTATCTCAATTAAAAGTAAGCATAAGGTAGTGAACAGACGCCAATGACTATAACAAATTATGCAAATTCACTTCGATTTAGTTTATGGAAAATTGAGTTCGACTAATCCAAATTAGAAATGAACTCCCACTCAAAAACGACATCCCTCATGCCTTTTTGGTGATTACATGAACCATATCCACTATACCAAGTCCGGTCATCACGTGAGTCGGTGTAGCTTCAAAGGCGAGCATCAATATGGGCATCATATCAACTATATGACTCATGCTTAACCTTTTGGTCCCTGTTCCGAGGCCATGTCTGTACATGCTAGGCTCACCAAGTAAGAACCTTAGTACTCGCGTGTGTAAAACTGTCTTACACCCGTTGTATGAAAGCGTAGAGTCGAGTACACCCGATCATCACGTGATGTCTCGAAACACGATCCATAGAACGGTGCATACTCAAGGAAGAACACATTTTATCTTGATATCTAAATGAGGGATCAGATTACAATGCTACCAAAAGCGCCAAACGAGCAGTATAAGATGCTAACATCTAATGTGTAAAGTGAGATGATATGGTCCATGCATTTGATCTCTATCATTTGCATCGTGGTATGATCTCTATCATTCCTTTGTGTGTAAGGCCAAGGTCTATGGAACTTACACATTGAATGTGTTGTAAGAGTATCTATCATACATCTACTTACAACAATACCATATCAATACACTAGCCCAAAAACGATCTAAACTAGACGCCTCTAATTTATCAATTGCAAGTTTTACGTGGCTTAGGGCTTTCGGAGATAGAACTGTTCTTACCTACGAACATAAACCACAACGAGGATAACCAAGTTATTAGCAACTCATTGTAAATCAGATATTGACTATAGTAGGAGAGACAGACACCCGCCAGCCACTTATGCAAAACTAGTTGCATGTCAGTCGTGGAACCGGTCTCATGTACGATGACATGTAAGGTTGGTCCGGGCCGCTTCATCCCACTATGCCACCAATATCCAAAATACATAGAAGATGCAATAACATGATCATCATCGCCCACATATAAACATATGTGTACTACCCGTGCAAAACACCTATGCATAGATCAGGCTCTGATACCACTGTTGGGTCCGCAGCATAGAAAACAAATATTTTCCTATGATGAGAACTACATGCCAAGATCTATCTACTAGGTATAGAGCAACGGGTGGACATACATCCAACGAGAACTTACCCTCGAAGACAACGAGTTTTGTTAATGAGTAGGAACTCGTGAATGATGTAGTCGTACACTTGCCGATCTCAAGATCGTGAGGAAGTCCGAGCGCCGCAACTCAACAGCACATCCGTACTCGCTCACACGTTCAAGCCACCGGACAACCTCCACCTCCTCACTCCAGTGATCCAGCGGAAGCAGCAACTCCTTCCCGACAAAATGCCACCGGGAACATGTATCTCTCTAATCCGAGACCATGGGGGAATAATTCTAGAGGGGGAGAGAGATCCTTCACAAGGAGGTGTGAGGAAGAAGGAGGAAGAGGGTGGCCTTTTATAGGAGGAGGGGGGTGCCCCTCCTTCATGGCCGGCGCATGGGGGAGTGACTCCTCACCTCCCCCATTCATGTGGTGGTAACCCCTCCACATTAAAATGCCTCTTCACATTCCCCTTTAAAGTCCCTACTTTAAATGCATTAAAATTCTCCAAGTTTAATGCTCTCTCATTTAATAAAACTCTTTTATTAAATTTATTCAGAATTTTTTTAATTACTTTAATTAACAAACATTCACATATAACCCCTTGCAATATTTCAATATCACATGTAGAACTACTTTCTGCAATTTCACCCGAAACAATTTCCGGTTTCTATCGAAACAATTCCATCGCTTTGCAATTGTTTCGTCTGAAACATATGTGCTCCAAAATGGTGTCCGGTAACTCTTAAGTGTGTCACCCTACGGTTCGCGAATAATGCAGACATGATCGAGACCCCTCTCCGATCAATAATCAGCAGCAGGACCTAGAGATCCATACTGACTCCTACACATTCAACGATGACTTCTGTGGTCGTGAGAACCTTTAACGCTAGTAACTAAATCCCTTTGTCTTGCGACATATTACATGTACGAGATTCGATCATCGGTATCTCCATACCTATTTTGATCTCTTTACCGACATGCACTCTTTTCTCGTTCCCGTGATATAACATTCTAGTGATCACATCACTTGCTTGCAAGCTATCTTAATGTGATATCACCGAGAGGGCCCATAGTATATCTATCTGTCATCGGGATTGACAAATTCCACTCTTGATCCATGAGCCTTAACATAACACCTTCATAGCACTGAACCCATCTTTACAGTCACCCTGTTACGGTGTGACGTTTGATGTTATCAAGATACTCTTCAGTTGTTAGCAATTAACATGATCTCATGGTCTAAGGATAAAGATTACTTCATATGATGTTATAGCAATATAAACATAATGACTTGATCATAATGCTATACTTCGGATGAATGTTCATCACATCATTCAACTAATGTTGTGACCTTGTTATTAACAACATCCAATGTCCATGATCAGGAAACCTTGATCATCTTGTTAATCAACAAGCTAGTCTATAAGAGAGGCATAACTAGGAACCCTTTTTGTTTATTAAACACACATGTATTGACGTTTCCGATCAACACAATTATAGCATGCAAAATAAACATTTATCATAAACATGGAATAAGATAATAACCACTTTATTATTTCCTCTCGGGCATATTCCCTTCAAAAGCTTATGGGTAATAAGAGAGGAAGAATAATTGAGGAAAGCCACAAAAGACTCCAAGATCTAGATCCCAAGATGTTCCCCTCACTTAGAGGAGAGATTGATTGGTGGGGTTGTAGATCTACATCTCCTCTTTTAAATCCCTCAAGAATATGCAAGATCAATGGAGGGATTGAGGGATAGCAAGCTCAAGAAGGTCCGCAATGGAGGGGAAAACTTGCAAGAAAGGTTATCCAACCGTATATAGGTCCTCCAAAATCCAACCGTTGGAGCTCTAGAGCACGCGGGCCAGATATTCCGGCCAGATTCCGGATGGTTTCCAATATGGCATACTGAATGTCCGCACCAGGCAAAGAAAACTTGGCGAACCCCCAGGGCCGGACACTCCGGCGCTAACCAGCCGGACGTTCCGGCTGGGCCGGACACTCCGGCGGAAAACGGGCGGACATTTCGCCCAAGGCAAAACTGACAGAAACATCAATACAAAAACAACCATAACTTTTGCATCCGGACTCCGATTTTGATGATCTTGAGCTTGTTTTAAAGAGGAAAACAAACTCTACAATATAATGCAGAGAACCATCATAGTACAGAAACGTAGATTAGAACCAAATGACGAAAGGTTTGACCTCTCTCAAAAAGACGAACCGGTAAATTCTCCAACATCGAAAACGCAATAGAGAATGCATATAAAATCCATTTTCGATGAGGGCTTGTCATGAATATTACCATAAGCTCAAGAACCTCACATGGATAGGATCCAAATAACAACCAAGAAAGATGATGCCAAGTATGCAAATGTTTGAGCTCTCCCCGAAGGATATGATCAAGTTACTCACTCGAGATCCCCTCTCGATAGTACGACTATCTATCCTATAAACCGGTCTCACCAACTAACATCATGAGACCGGGAAAGAAAGAAACCCTATCAAAAATATACCTTTGCCTTGAGAATATTCCACTTGAGCTAGACGATAGCGATCTTGTCCACCTCAAGATGGAACACCTTCTTGATTGCGCTAGCTCGGTGAAGACTTGCAAATTGCTCCCCATACTCCACTATGGTAGAGCTTCTCTTTTGGGCATACCATCTTCCCATATCCATGATCACCATAGGATGGCAAGCTTCAAGAAAATGATCGCTTCGAGATGGCTCGTCTTGAACTTGCACATCATTTCTTCTTTCTTCATTTTGTTGGTGTCTTGAAGGTACATAAGAGATATCACTCCAACTTTAGTCTTCAAGACACACTTGCTATAGGATCAACTCTCCCTTGACCAATCTCCGGATCACTCATTCAAACCTTGGTCAACACTTAATTTTCTTCACTTTCTTCTTCTCCCAACCTTGAAGCCAACATATGGTTCAAGCATTGCCTATGGACAAACCCTACAGGTAAAACTCAATGCAAACATAAGTCCATAAAGATTGTCATTAATTACCAAAACCACACATGGGGGCACACATGCACTTTTAGATATCTTGCCTCGTTGAAGATATTTCTGGTATTGATCTAAATGCTTCTTCATTCGAAAGTACTTGAATCTTGCTCCTATGCCTAGCTGAAAGGCGTTAAAGAAAAGCACTATTGGGAGATAACCCAAATTATTTTTACTTTTAGTAAGTTTTTATTTTGTTGAGTCTTGGCCTCAGTAATAACCTCTCCTTATCATTTTTGTGTGGTTTTTGTGCCAAGAATAACCTCTAATGAGAGAGAAGTAAGACTTGGGAAAGTTGCTATCCCGAAACAGTTTTTGTGCTTCACTGTAAAAAAACATGAAAACTCCCTGTATGTTGGATTGAGCTGTAATTTTCTGTGATTATGCCCCAGGTTAGTATCTAACTTTCGTTTGTTTAGTACTTTTCTATTTGAGCAACAGAAGCTCTTCGAAAAAATCGGTTTTTACCTGCTGGTCTGCTTTGACAGATTTCTGCCATTATTTGCATTTGCCTCTTAATCTTTTTATCTTTGAGTTCCCTTTGATCACTTGATATTTTAGAAGGAATTTCTACAGTATATTGTGTTTTAATGGAAGTTTTACTTGTGTTGAAACTAAACCCAAAGACTTATTATCTTGAATACACTAATGTTGCTAATGAAGATTGTGTGAAGTTTTGTATGAAGGAAATTTTCAAGTGTAGGGAAGAATAATATGATGAGATGAAGCATGGACAAAAGCTCAAGCTTGGGGATGCCACCCGTGTCACCCCAAGAAATATTCAAGAGGTACAAGCATCAAAGCTTGGGGATTCCCAAGGCATCCCCTTCTTCATCAATAAAAATCTCATGTTTTCTTCCAAAACACTTCATTTTTATTGTTTCATGCACAATTGTGTTGTTCTTGGAGTGTCTTTGTTTTTGTTTTTAGTTTTATTTTGTTTGGTTTGCTTAAATAAATTGGTTGGACCCTCGGATTCATATGTTGTTTTAAATAAGTTGATTGGTGTTGGAAAAGAGTAGGAAGCTTCATGCTTATAAGTGGTACAAAAGGAGCTTGTTTTGACTGTGGCCTAGACTTTATCATGTCATGTTTGATGTTGCTTTTACCTTATGCTTAGTGATTATTGTTGTACCATGACTTGTTCCAAACATTGGATTGCAAATAGTTTGGTTTTGTTTGTAAAAGAGTAGGAAAGTTCATGCTTATGTGGTAAAAAGAGCTTATTTTTGACTGTGGCCTATGCTCTGTCATGCCTGCTTGATATTGTTTTGGCTTTATGATTAGTATTCTTTGCTGTAGCATGACTTGTTATAAACAACTGAGATTGCATAATGTGCCTTGGGTGAATCATGCGTTGTTTTAGCATACAAAAGCATAATATTGTGGTATTCTCCTTTGATGCTTTCTTTGGGTTGACTTGGAACATGCTTACACCATGTTAAGACTATGAACCAGTCACCTTAGCCTCTATGATCATTTAGTTTTTGACTTGTAATATCACTTTATGCTTTAATTAATAATGTTTTGTCGCTTTGCATGATTATGGCCATTATTGCTCTCTTAGTTGGTCGCTCCCAGTCTTTTGCTAGCCTCCACCTGTACCACATATGAGTTCCACTCATGCATCCAACCTCCAACAAAACCAAGTTATTCCAAAGAGTCCACTATAAATTCCTATGCATGGTGTGTTACACCATTCCAAGTATGTTCATGTTTTTTTATCTACCTTCAAAATTAAACTTTTGTTATATAAAAATTAGTGATTAAAGCTCTCACAAACTTGATGGCACACTTTATTTTCTTGCACTAAATAAACTTGAACCATTGTGTCCATATATGTTGCTTATATGCTTGCACTTTATAAGTTGTGAATTAGCAGAACCATGATACCATGGGGACCGCTTTCAACATTGTACTTATTATTCAGTTGATATTATGTTCTTTTGTTTATGGATCCTGGCGGTGTGAAATAAAAGGGAGATTTTAAGCTCATGGAGTTTGTATGCGTGTTAGAGAAACTCCTGGGCGGCTAGCCTAAGCCATGCCTAATCATGGTGGAAACTTGCAGCATCACCATAATGAGCACTCTATGAAGCATCCTCAATAAAAACCTATGGGAATAGCAAATAAAAAGATCGCTGAGATGCTCATTGTCTGTTGCCTTCTCATTTTGATATGGGCAAGCTCCTGTGTCATGGGGCAAGGGGTACCCCGTTGGTGGTTCTCCATGATACATATGTACTTACAATGACAAGAACTTACTTGTGACTAAAGTTGAGTAGAATGAGGTTCAGTACTCGTAAGTAAGGGGCATGAGATTTTCAACTTATAACTTGTCAATCATATCCTCATATTTGTGTCACTTTAGCCTTAATCACCTCAAGATGCTTATGATAGGGGCAATGAGAGCTCAAAGCTAATAAGTACCATAATTTTTGGAAAATCTTTATGAAACTTGCAATCCCTGCTTCCCTCTATGAAGGGCCTTTCTGTTTTACTTTTATATTGAGTCTCCATCTTCTATCTTTATGCACCAATTGAGAGAGCATAGTGGTCATTCTTAGTTTAATGTGCATTGTCCCAAAACTTGTTGATTGATTCATAACTTTGATATTGCTTGTTCTTAAATTATTTTGTATCTGGTCACCTATATGAACTTTGAAAGTGTCCTATGCATTTATGTTTTGCTATACCATGAGGGACACGCTGAATACCACTCTTATTATGATTTCTATATGTGAAACAAACTAACGTCTTTCAATGCATTGTTATTAATGATCTTTTGTTTGAACCTTTTCATGTTACAACATAGTTGCTATGTCTTATTGTTAGAGCTCTATCTTTAATGCTCATGTTTAGAGTACTTTGATCCTAGCTATCAATGCTTTACAAATACCTTTATCAAGATTGTGATGGTGCATGTCACCTCAAAAATTATTCTTTTTATCACTTACCTACTCGAGGACGAGCAGGAGTTAAGCTTGGGGATGCTTGATACATCATAAACGTATCTATAATTTTTGATGCTCCATGCTTATTTTGTATCAACTTTCCTATGTTTTGTTTACACTTTGAGGTATTTTTTATACATTTTCTAGAACTAACCTATTAACTAGATGCCGCAGTGCTAGTTGCATGTTTTCTGCTGTTTTTGGTTTCAGAAAAGCTAGTAAGGAAATATTCTCGGAATTGGACAAGGCCAAAGCCAAATTCAATATTTTACCAGAAGGAACACGGAGTGCGAAGGGCAATCGAAGGGGGCCACGAGGTGGCCACACCTAGGGCTGGTGCGGCCACCCCCTAGGGCACGCCACTCCATGGTGTGGGTCCCTAGGGAACCCACCAACCTTGCCCCTTCGCCTATAAAAGTACCTCGATGCAGAAAGCCTAAGGGCCCGATCAAAAATCCATGAAAGAGTCTGTAGCTGCCGCCATCTCCATCCCTAGATTGGGTGGGACCGAAGCTCTTCCTGGCACCCTGCCGGAGGGGAGAGATCATTTCGGAGGCCTTCATCACCATGCCAGCCTCCGGAGTGATGCGTGAGTAGTTCGTCCTTGGACTATGGGTCCATACAGTAGCTAGATGGTTGGTTCTCCTCCTTTGTGCTATCATGTGAGGTTCCTTCATGATCAAGATCATCTATTTGTAATCCTATATGTTGTGTTTGCGGGGATCCGATGGATATTGAGATACTATGTCAGATTGATTATTGATTCTATCATGTCTATGTTATTTGTGATCTTGCATGCTCTCCGTTGCTAGTAGCTATCTTGGCCAAGTAGATGCTTGTAACTCCAAGAGGGAGTATTTATGCTTGATAGTAGGTTCATGCCTCTAGTAATCTAGGGAAGTGATATAAATCTCTAAGGTTGTAGATGTGTTGTTTCTACTAGGGAGAAAACAGCAATCCTTTGTCTATGGGGCAATTGTATTGTTTACTTTACACACTTTGCTTAATGCAATTATATGTTGCTTGCAACTTCATACTGGAAGGGGTTGGGATGATAACCTAAGGGTGGATTATTAGTCATAGATGCAGTTGGATTACAGTCTATGTATTATGTTGTAATGCCCAATCAAATCTTGTAGGAGCCAAGATGTCTAGTATATGCATTATTATGCTTTCTCAATCTATCAATTGCCCCGCTGTAATTTGTTCACCCAACATGCTATTTGTCTTAAGGAGAAACACCTCTAGTGAACTGTGGACCCCAGTCCATTCCTTTATCATTAATATATCATCTACTATTTACTCTTTACTGTTTACTTTCTGCAAGAAATTACTATCTTCCACACTATACGTTTAATCCTTTATTTTTAGCAAAACCAATGAGATTGACAACCTCACTGTAAGTTGGGGCAAAGTTCTTTGGTTGTGTTGTGCAGGATTCCAAGTTGCTAGCAACACCTTGGAGTTGTTTCCTTACTCCTACTGGTTCGATAACCTTGGTTTCATAACTGAGGGAAACTTGCTGTTGTGCTCATCATACCTTCCTCTTGGGGTTCCCAACGAGCTCTACATATATTGAGCCATCACCCGCTCCTCGAGAAGCTTCGGCTTGCCCAGATCTGGGCCCACTTGGGCCCGATCTGGGCCTGGGGCGAGCCTTTCGTGAGGCTGGCACCTTATGGAGGAGGGGCGGCGGTGTGGGGTGTGTAGGACGGTGGCAGTAGATGCGGCTGCGCTGTAGCAGCGTGGCGGCAGAGACTTAAAGGGTCCTCTTTTGGGCCTGGCCAGGCCCGAAACCTGGTGTGTCTCTGCTGCCGCGTCCGGAAGACAACCGCCATTGGTGGTGGAGGTTGATCTCTTCCACGCAGCTATGCCGCGGCCGCCATCCTACTTCAACCAGACCTACCCCCACCTCGCAGGTCATGCAATGAACCTGACTCTGTGGGTGCAAGTCCGGCTCGGTGGACACTAGGGTCGTGGCATCGGAAGGTGGACGTCTTCGACATCCCTCCGTCGAAGGAGGCTCCGGGAGGTGATGTGAGATCCCTAGACCGGTGGCGGACCGGCAAGCCTGGGGGAGCTCGGTGGCGATGGTGCTGCTGCTTGGCGGCCGGGATTTGCCTGGTGGCGGATCCCATGGTGGATGGAGGAGTAGGGCCTGGGGTGGCGGTTGGCCTGTTCGGTGGCATCCTTGCTGCAGTGCGGTAGTGGGACTTCACGAGCCTCCGCAGGCTCGGCCAAGCCAGAGAGCCTGCTTTGTCTTGCTGCTACATCCGGTCGGCTACCACTTGCGGATGGTGGAGGTAGTTCCCTCCCGCATGTTGTTGACAGGTCGACTCTCGCCGAAGTCTCCACTTTCTCGGCCTTCCGGCTTCGATCCGGGGTGCTCGGTGTGACGGCGGTGGCGATTTCAAGACCGGGATGACGCGTGCTCGTGGGTGACGTGATTGGTGGAGCTTTACAAAGTGCTCGGGAGGGTGGTTCTGTGGGATCGGGAGAAATCCTTGTCTATTGACACTGGCACGGTGACGCCCAAGTAGGGTTGAAAAAGGAACGGAAATGGACGGAAACACACATTATCGTTTTTGTTTCCTCTTGTGTTACCGGAATCGGAAATGAAACGGAAAACTCCGGAAATGAACACGAAATCGGAAATCATCGGAAATGAATATGGTACGAATACGGGACGGATCCGATACGAAAACGGACATTCGTCAGAATATAATAGTGGTGTAATATCATGGTGTGTAAACTAAAAGTAACGTGTAAAAGACAAAGAATATCTCCCAACTTTGAAAAGCGACAATTGAATATAGAGTAACACACATAATTCAACACTTCAACAAGCACACAAGTTCACATAATTAGTTTCACATCAACGATAAGACACTCACTTGGTTAGTATGTCGCATGGGCTAGTTGTATGTCTTACATAGATCCTTCATATATTCTATGGCTCAACAAGCGCAAGAGAAATCAATGATGCAAAGTACTATCTCGTATATGGGCTTGGCTGGTTATATTTTTGGAAAGTTTCCATATTTGTTTATCCGGAATTTCCTTACCGTTTCCGTTTCCTCCGGAAATTGCTCCATATTTCCTTTTCCGTTTCCGTTTAAAATATTCCGTTTATGTTCCTTTTCCGCAAAATGTCATTTTCGTTTCCTTTTTAGCTCTCCATTTCCTTTTTCTCGGGAAACGGGCAGAAAGTTTCCTTACCATTTTCAACCCTACGCCCGAGGGTGTCACCTTCCTTCTTGAAGGGTGTCGGGGGCATCCCTCCCCACCCTCCCACTGCGTACCGGGGGAAACCCTAGGTCCCGGCCGGACAACAGTGTCGTAGTCGTCACTCCCCTTCTTGGAGGTGCTGTTTTGGTACGCAGGCACTTTGGACTGCGGGATGTGTGGTGGAATTTCTCTGCAGGGTGCACCGGTTGCGAGCTGCTTCCGTTTTCGGCACACCGCGTTATCGGCTTTGTTCTTCTTTTATTTCTTTTTGCTTTTCATGTTGGGCTCGGGTTCTTCCCAGCGCCTTGTATCAAGTGGTGTACATTCCTTTGGGCGATGTGTTGTCTAGCCCAACAGCGGTCTCACCTGTTTGGTTTATTTATAAAGCGGGGCGAAAGGCTGTTTCGAGGATTGTTCAAACTACTTATTTTCTTCTAACATTGTGTTGGACTGTTGGCGATCGGTTGGAAAAATGGTAATACCCGAGAGCACTAGATGTATAGGATGGAGTGCAGCGTTTTTGGAGCTCGGGCTTAAATTTTTAGAAAATGTTACTCCATTAGATCCAAATTAATGAACTCAAACTTTGTCTAGATTCAGATGTATCAAGTAATATTTTAGTGCTAGATATCCAAATCTATACAAATCCAAGTCCATTAATTTGAATCGAAGGGACTATTTTAAAGTTTTAAAATATTCTAAAAGAATATTGCATACAGTATTCAACCATTGCAAAATTGTAATATTAAGTACTTTATTTCATAGGCTAAACGAACAAGATAAATATATAGGTATAATCGCCTAAGAAAGATGAATATTACAGATCGTGAGCCTACAAATTATACTCTCTCCGTCCTAAAAAGGATGTCGCAAATTTGTTAAATTTGAATGAAGCTACACACGCTTCAAGTGTATATCACATCTAAATTTTAACAAATCTGAAACATCCTTTTTAGGATGAAGGGAGTACTAAGAATTTGTTCTTTTTGTATAACCTAGAGTATATCGTTCATATTGAAATTCTACACTAGTACGATACATATATATGTGCATGTAGATATTTTCTTCATGTTTGTCGACGTTGTTGCGGGTATGACTCTTCTCGTCATTGGCGATGGCCTTGCTCTCGTCCTTTAATATATTACCACAATAACTTCTAGTCTATCTAATACGACAAAATTTGCAACGATAATGTTTGCCTGACTCCACTTAGGGATGGGCGAGGACTGTAGGAAATTTAGGGTTCTAGAGCTATTCAGCCTACCCTCTATTTCTCTCTCTCTCATCGGTGGTGTCGCTCACAATGAATATTGAGTCTAGAGGATGGGACCTTTATATAGACTCCAAGTTTCATTTTTATTTGTTTCCAGTCAGGACTCATGACTTACTAAACCAACCACAATCATTAATAATCAGTTACCAAGTCTAATACTATTAATTAATTAGGTCCCAAGCACGCATGTGTGAGTCATGCGTCGAGTTTGAACTCAAATTTAAACTTGCAGTCTTTAACAATCCATAGAGCCAATCCTATAGACAACCTGACATTCCACTGTATACTGTTCCCGGGTATAATTCCAATGTATCCGTATACACTGTGTTCCAGTATAGTCATACCGGCTTCCTTAAGTACATTTCCTTAAGTACAATTTCAAATCAATTATTCCCTGTTAATTCAGTGAATACTTCCACATCAAGGTTTTATTTTAGGAGTATAACAATGTAGTGGACATATAAAATATTGCAAGCCACAAATTTCTACATCTTCCACTTGGGTAAAAATATTTTATCCAACAAAGTGAATTCTCATGCTATTAACTGGTCAAAAGATAATTTATGTCCTCGATGAATTCATGTTGCATATAAGTCTTGTGACCTTTGGAGTCATATTATCACAAACTAACAGGTTATGGTGCTTCTTCCACGACCATAGTTTCTTTAGCTACATGCCTTCCTCTAATTCTTCAAACGCATCAAAGTATTCATCTATCATAACCAAAGAATATTTAAATCGTGTTTCTTTTCAACACCTGAAGGACCTACAAACTATAAATATCAAAACATAGCATGAAATTACTAGTAGATCAAATTGTTTTATTTTTGATCTGGAAAAGGAATCATGGGTGAAAGTAGGAATACAATATATTTGATCAAGGTTGGAATTACTAGCACTCATACCGCACCATAGTATCATGTGAAATACTATCATACACAAGTAAAAATCAGAACACTAACATGCTTAGGTAAAGTGGGAGTAATCAACATGAACTATCATATCTATGTTATTGTTTTATTTTGTGGAAGTAACTCTATATTTTAGAGGAACACTAAGCTCAAGCGAATCACTTAAAATTATTACTAATGTCAACTATGGGCAGAAGCATTACAGGAAGAGATACACTCAATGAGGAAGAATAAAAGTTTGGGAACTTGTTAATTTACCAAGCAGCCTCAAGCCTATATGTAGTAAGTGAATTTATTTATTGTGAAGTTTAATGCAACATGCTTAGTGGAAACTACAATTCTAGGCTTGTTGCTAATGCTTCACACAAAGGAAATATTTATACTTTCTAGAAACTGTTTCTCCTATGGGAGTGTTTACTTCTCTGGAATTTAGAGAAAGTGGGAATAAAGATAGGTGAAAGATCGGTATAAGCGACTAGAGGGCGGGGGGGGGGGGAGAGAATAGGCGCTACTAAATCTTTAGCTTCTATTCAAATTAAGGCTTGACACAAAGTAAGTTATCTAGATATGCAATTAGGTGATAGAACCTATATGACAAGCAAGCATGCAAACAATAATAGTAGAGAGTAAGGACAGAAATAACCGAGAGTAGACACGGAGATGTTTTCTCGAAGTTCCTTCCTTTTAAGGGGAAGTACGTCTCTATTGGAGGAGTGGATGGTACTAGGACCACCAGCCCCACAAAAGGCCTCGCCTTATTCTTCCGTGCACCCGCCTCATGACAAGCACACGACCCACTATACGGTGGCCTTGAAGGTGGCGACCGAAATGAATCCTTGGGGCACTGCTCGACAACTGAATTGGAGGCTCCTAAGATGACCACGAAGCTCTTACACAAGAGGATGAGCTATGGAGGATGACTTCTTCAAGTTAGGGTTTCCTCAAATCCTAGAGCAACAACTTCTTACACAAATGGTGGGGAGACACAAATTCCTTTGGTGGAAAGCTAGGTCTAGGTCTCCTCCCTTGATTCCCCAAGGGGCATCAATTCTAGTGTCTAGGGAGGGAGAACTAGGAGGTTGGTGCTCAGCAACAATGGAGGAGATAGAGTAGAAGCCGCAGCCTTCACTTGGGGAAGAAGGGGTAATTATTACCCCCCAAAATTAGAGTCGTTGCTATTCACTAACGCCAGAGTCTCCGGTCTCCAAGGCCGGAGTCTTTGAGGGGAGCAAAGGACTCCGGTCTGGACTCTGGCGGTGTACTGAATGCTCTTCTGGGAACCCCGGAGACTCGGCCAGAGACATGGTCGGAGTCTCCGGACAGCTGCACCGGAGTCTTCAGGGGCGGCACTCGACTCCAGGCCACATTCCAGGGTGGCATATAGAGAGATATCCTAGGAGGGCAGAGAGCAGGCTGGAGTGTCCAGCCAAGCACACCAGAGTCTCGGGTGCTCGACGCTAGAATCTCCGGTCCTAGCGAATTTTCTGACCCCAACTTGCATAACAGGCAGCCTTTTCTGGATTATTTTTGAATTCTTCTCCATTGCGAGATAGAATACCGTCTAGTGCATGTTTTTAATAGATAAGACCTACAAGATACTTAGCACACGGTAAAAACACACTTGTGTTGACAACAAACACCAAAACATCATTAAGGCAGGAAATGCCCTTTCAATCTCCCCTTTTTGGTGTTTGATGACAATACAAGGATTTTCACAAATGAAATGACAATAATAGATAAGAACAACAAGGTAGACATACAACTCTACTATTTTGGTGGATAAACTTAAGGGTCTGAGGTATGATATCAAGAATTGGCATACTAGCTTGGCTAAGCTAAAAGCTCTTATTCAAAACTGCAATAATGGTATTGCTTTGATGGATAACCTAGAAAAAATGCATGCACTATTTCGACCTGAATTTAATTTTAGGAAGGTAGTTAAACTACACTTGTCAGAACTATTGAGAGCTGAATGTAATTATTGGAGAAAACGCTATACAATCCAATGGATTAAACAAGGAGAGGAAAACACTAAGTTTTTTCACGCCATGGCAACAGAGAGATTTAAGAGAAACACTATTGCAGTGCTTAAAGATGACATGGGTAATGAGATCACTGGTCATGACACTATGTCTGGAATGCTTTGGAACATTTATAAGGAAAGAATGGGTCGAACATAGGGGATTTCGATGCAGTTTGATTTGTCACGTCTTTTGAAGAAAGTGGACGGCCTTGATGAGCTTACGATCCCTTTCAACAAAGATGAGATGGATAATATTATTAAGTTTATGCCAGGGGATAGAGCTCCTGGGCTGGATGGCTTTAACGACCTTGTTCTGAAAAAATACTGTCCCACGATTCAAAAGGAATTTTACTGCCTTGCTAAGGATTTTCATAGTGGTCAGATTAATTTGCAAAATATAAACGTGTCATATATTACCCTGGTTCCAAAAGTTGTTGTTCCCGTTGGAGTGAATGACTTCTGACCAATTTCATTAATGAATGTTTGTCTAAAATTCCTAACTAAGTTAGCTGCAAACAGACTATAAGGGAAAATTTTAGATTGCATATCTAGAAATCAGTATGGCTTCTTGAGAAAAAGATTAATTCAAGATTGTTTGGCACGGTCATTTGAATATCTGCATATGTGTCATATTTCTTAGAAGCCTATCATCATCTTAAAACTTGATTTTGCTAAAACATTAGGTACGATCGAACATGAAACAATTGTTTAGGTGACACAACGCTTCGGTTTCAATAAGCAATGGATTGGTTGGATCAATTCCATTCTATCCTTTGGTACTTCCTCAATCCTACTAAATAGAATCCTAGGGAAGCCTTTTCTATGCAAGAGGGGGTGCACCAGGGAGACCCTCTCTCTCCACTTCTGTATATGTTTGGCTCCAACCTTCTACAAGTGGTGGTAAATGATCTAATGGAACAAGACGTAATCAATAGACCAATTGATACTCATGACACTAATTTCCTAATCATACAATACGTGGATGATACTATGTTCCTCATGCCAGCAGATTTAGTGCAACTTAAGGCTCTTATGGAAGTGCTATATAAATATTCTTTATCTACGGGGCTAAAGATTAATTATAGTAAATTGCTTTTCATTCCTATCAATGTTCTTGATGATCTGACTTTACAATTGGCTAAATAATTTGGTTGCATAGTCAGATCTATGCCTTTCACCTATCTTGGGTTGCCACTTGGTACAACTAGACCACTGATTAATGACCTGATGCTACTGGTTTGTAGACTTGAACGAAAATTTACGTCCAGTTCTAGCTTCCTCAATCAAGGTGCTCGTTCATAACTGATCAACTCTGCACTTGCCTCCATGCCGCTGCATTTTTTATGCTCTCTACAGCTATCTCATGGTTTGACAAAACATTTTGATTGAATTTAAGACAATGTCTCTGGAGAGATTATTCAGATACACCAAAACAATCTCTGGCGGCTTGGGATTTAGTTTCTCGGCCAAAGAAGAGTGGAGGGCTTGGCGTTGTTAATTTCCAAAAGCAAAACACTGCCTTACTGATCAAATTCTTGGATAAATTTTATAATCATGTTGATGTCTCTTGGGTAAATTTAGTTTCGAATGCCCACTATTCTGGTAAGGTGCCGCATGCTGAAAACCCGTGTCATTCTTGTGGAGGGATGGCATTAAATTGGTGGACAATTTTCGTGGTGTGGCACTTGTCAAATCGGGCAAAGGCGATTCTTTTCAATTTTGGACAGACAAATGGGTTTCTAATCGATCCTCCCGACCACTCATGGATAGATATCCCAGACTATTTTCATTTGCCCTCGATGCAAAACTTTCAGCTGCTAATGTATATGCGGTCAGTGATCTTGCTGATCTATTTTACCTACCATCACTTGTAGAAAACAAGCCTTTCGTTCAAAGCCAAAGTGAGTTTTAGTCCTGGTTGTGTTTGGACCCGAGACTAATGTTAGCATTAGTCTCGGTTTTAACGGTTACGGAGACCATCCATCTTTAGTCGCAGGTCGAATGGGATCTTTAGTCCTGGTTAGAGATACCAACCGGAACTAAAGGGATAGTGACCTTTAGTCTGGGTTGGTGTCTCCAACCGGGATAAATATAGACCTTTAATCCAGGTTGGAGACACTATCTTTATCCCGGTTGGAGACACCAACCCAGACTAGAGGTCCACCTACTTTTTTCTCCTCTCATGCCTACACCCGGCGCAAAAAAAAGTTAAAACAAATAAAAAAATGGTAAAATCTGCAAATTTCAAAATCCTTTGACATGCTTGTACCTCACACAACCAATTTTTACGGAAAATTATAATTTTTTAATTTTTTACAAATAAAGGCTGTTTAGAATTAAAATGACTATAACTTTTGCGTACGAACTCGGGAGAAATTGTGTAATATATGAAAAATTATTTACGCAAAAAGTTACATCTAGGCCATTTGCACAAATTATAGATTTGCAAAATTGCAAAGGAAAATATGAAAGGAGGAAGATTTTAGGTTTTGCGAGAAAACATGAGAAAAAATGATATATTTTTAAAATTTTGAATTTCTTTTGTTGTTTATTTAACTTTTTAATTATTTTGAAGTTTGTATATTATTTTGGAACTTTTGGATTTTTTAGTTTTTTGAGAGTTTTTTATTGTTTTGACAAATTTTGAATTTTTAAATTAATAAATGAATTATTTTAATTTTAAAATTATTTTTTTAGTAAATTTTTTATGTTATATTTGAATTCTTCACATTTTTCTAATAATAATGGATATATTATTTGTCAAATTTTGATTTACAGATTTAAAGATATTATTTTACGCCATATAAATGAATAAAGGGCAATAAATAAATAAAATATAATTTTAATTAGTTATTTTGTTTTCATTTGGATAAAATATTATTATTACTTATTTATTGTTGTTTCTTTAAATAATTGTTTGTAATTTTAAAAAATAGAGACGTGTGACATATTGATAAGAGTTATTAGGATTGATATGGTGGTGTTGACAACAAGGTATAATTTCCCTCGTGCAACGTCATCTTGATGGAACAGAGAAGTTAAGCGTGCTAGGGGTGAAGTAGTGTTAGGATGGGTGACTGACCGGAAAGTTTGACCATAACTGTAATTTGACCTAAGATTAAGTGTACTTGGTGTTAAAAATGTTCCAAGTGTGAGATTAACATGTCAAATAATTCAAAAGTTCGAAAATCCAAAAAAAATTAAAAAAATCTTTAGTCCGGGTTGGTGTTACCAACCGGGACTAAAGGTCACGCGCTCCAGCGAAGTCCCGCAAGGCCTTTAGTTTGGATTTGTGGCACGATCGGGACTAGAGAGGACGGTCTTTAGTCCCAATTCCGTAGTCCTGGTTGGACAACCGGGACTAAAAGCCCTTACGAACCGGTACTAAAGGTCAGTTTTCTACTAGTGCATTGTCCCGACCTGCATATGATAAATTTCTGCAGCTACAAGATTGTATTCAGTCTAATCCTCTATCAGATCAGCCTGATGTATGGACTTATTGTTGGGGTGAACGTTACACTGCAACAAATTTTTATGCCCTCATACATTCCCATATATCCACTCCGGTGGTTTTTAAATGGCTCTGGCAGCCAAGTTGTACAATGAAAGCTAAAGTTTTTGGTTGGTTGTTACTAAAAGATCGCCTAAATACAAGGGACTTGCTGCAAAGACGGCATTGGAAAGCCACTGATGATACACACTGTGTTCTTTGCCTCTTGAGATCATATGAACACCGAATCCACTTATTTTTTGATTGTAACTCCAGTGTCAGGGTTTGGACTTACCTTCAAATATATTGGTCATGAGGACATGGCGAGTTACAAGCAACGGTTAATGCTGTACGTCGGAGCTTCCCACACCCTTTCTTCATGGAGGTTATGATCACAGCATGTTGGAATATTTGGATTCTTCGTAATTCAAATATCTTTAGACATGAGAGGCCCATTTTTGCAAAGTGGAAGTGTAACTTTATACATAATGTGTATCTTCTAAGTCATATGATCAAAGCTAAGCATCTTGACAGCTTCAAGTCCTGGCCAAAGACTTTGCCATAGGTTGTATATAGTTATTTCTAGGTAGGGGCTCTTATCATTTTTGCTCTCCCTTTTGTACAGTACTTTCTCTTTATGGAATAAATTTATGCTGTGGTGTTGTTGCCTCATAGTCTAGGGTAAAAAAAGAAGTAGAGAGGCTCCCCCTTGAAGTGTGCACATTTGAGATTTTGTATTTGAATACAAGTGCACAAGAACAAGGAAGAACACCCCCCCTAAACATTACAATCCTACCCAAGTGCAAGGAAATAAGATTGTGAAATGATATTCATACCTTTGCACCAACTAATGTGGTGAAGGGTTATAGATGGACAACAATTAAGAGAAGTCTTCACCACACACGAGATATGAATCCACAAGATACAATACCACATAGTCTCCACTTACATAAAGGCACATGTAGAGCACATAGGTTCACAACTAATATGAGGTGAAAAGAACAAGTTCACAAGATGTTGTCCGATAAAAGACAAGTACGCCATGAGGGGGTCCTCGGGGCATCGGAAAGTGCGGGGTGTGAAATGTACGGTTGTCCAGGACAGTGAGCACACAAACATACCCAGGTTCGAATCCACCTACAGTTGATGGATCCTACTCCTGCTAGCAATCCAGTAATACGGCGGAGCCGGAAGTACAGATTACAGGAGAGGTTTTGCCTGTGCGAGTTGAAGTTGTGATTGTCAATGCCCTAAAGGCCTATCCCTAGGATGGGGTATATAGTCATCCGGTCCTAGAGTTACAGGAGAGTCCTATCTGGCTATGATACAAAGTGAGTTACATAGTACATTCTAGACTACAAGTATTCCTATAGGCCTAAGTCGATAAGTCTTCTGGGCATTCCCATAGCCGGATGGGATTCAAACTTCTCTCTCTGACTGGGCTACCCGTGAAGCATAGCTCTAATGGGATTCATCGTCTTGCTTTATTCTTGTTCGGCTATAGAATCTTGAAGGATTCCTGAAACTCCAAAACAAAAGTAGGATCCGAGTGTCAAACATGAGTCGAACCTGTCAATATCTCATCATAGTTTTCCCTGCTCGATTTCAAACTGAGCCAGATTTTGGTCTATGACACATCCTGACGTCTGTCAAGGTCTAGTCTTGTCACCGACAAACATTCTATCAGTGTGACCATTGGTGGGTCCGTAGTTCGCGGAACTGAGGTGCCATTTCAATGCATTCGCAGAGATCGAGGCGGCATATCCTTCGTGAGGAAGGCACCCTGCCCGTTCCTTAACGTGTGGCGCAACGATGCTGCGTTTACATTAATCTTGGCACACATGAAGCTTATAAGGGGTAAAAATCTCCTCATTTGTCTCTCACCTGTGCCCTTTCCTTCCTCTTCCCCGAGAAAATCTGTGCTCCCATCTCCCTTCTCTCTGCCCCCAATCCCAACAATGCCGCCCATCTATGGTCATTTCCCCAGAGAGATGGCTAAGGCATCAAGCTCTAGCGGGGCGGAGTCGACGGTGGTGGAGGAGGACAAGGGCCAACGCGGGGTCTGGATCCCCTGTGTTCTAGATGATGAGAAGTTTCGCAATGTTGAGGAGGAGGGCCTTCTCTGCACCGACGAGTGGTGGAGTGGCTTCGGCGAGCCTCTTCCCGCCCCTCCCCGCAACGATGAGAGGGTTCACTTCGGGACTTGTCTAGACCAAGGTTTGAGCTTTCCACCCTCATAGTTCATCTCCGAAGTGATTAATCATTACAGCGTGTAGCTCCATCATCTTCCTCCCAATTCGATCCTTGAGCTGAGCGCCCGCGTCTCTCTTTGTGAGGGTTATCTCAGTATTAAACCGAGTCTTACTTTCTTCCGGTACTACTTTAGTACTAGGAAAAAACTCCATCACCGTCGATGTTCCATACAATACCGGAACCCTCAACTTAGTCTTTAGGAGAGACCGAGTCTATCCCAAGGTCATAGCTAGTGAATCAGTAAAGAGGTGGCCATCCACTTTTTTCTATCACAAGGACAAACCGGCTTCCGGCAAGAAGGAAAGCTTGCTGGCTTTTGTTGACGTTGCCGCTGCCCTCTAGGAGACTTGGGACATGGAGCCGCCAACTCTTTCTAAAGATTTGATCCATGCCAAGAGGGGGATTGAATTTTTGATGAAGCACAGGGGACTGAGGGGTTCTGACTTAGTCCATTGCTGGGTAGCTTGTCGAATTCAACCCCTACAACATCGTGGGGACCGGCTGATGCATACGGTCACCAAATACAAGAAAGACAGCCCGAGAATCAGCCGTAACCCGATTCCTACCAAGGATTACGAGTCCCAGATCAGGTGGTTGATCCCGGAGCAAATAGATCGGAAGATTCCGATGATCTCCTTGGATATGTTCACGTTAGATAAACCCCTAACCCCAGTAAGTTTTTTGAATGATCCATCTTGTACTTGCTTCATCTATATATATTTCATTTGCAATGCTAAGATACTCCGACTTTCAGCTTGCTGACCTCTTCGAGTTAGAGCTAGATCATCTCAAGGGATATCCACCTAATGACCTAGTTCCTTAGGAGGATGAAGAACTTGAAGTGTTGCTAGAAGCGCTTACCCGGAAACACAAGGTTCCGGTTGTATCACCTGGCCCTCAAATGATGCTAGTCATCAAGAAGTAAGTTCTTCCATCAGACCTTGTATTTTTGCTCATATTATTTTTTGGGTTATAATGATCTTAATCTGTTATTGTCGAGAGAAAAATCAATTATCAAGGGAAAAGGAAAGATAACAATGGGAAAAGTTCTGTGCCAGCAGAAGTTAACCATTGTTTCACCCACTGTTGTGCCTCTAACTCCTACTCCTAACCCATCTTTAGTGCCGAAGGATATTCAGTCTGCACACATTGACGATGTTGTGGCTCAATCTAAAGAGCTAGTGAACATTGGTTCATAGCGCGACGTCACCATGGGTGACTTAGAAACTGACAAGGGTGGGTAATTATCCCTTAGCCGAAGTCTTCGCTAAAAACCTTCTGAAGAATCCGGGTGTAGCCAAACTTGGCCTCACCCGTAAGAGCACATAAGAGATCCGGAAGCTAGCCCTGGAGAGATAAGCTCGTGGCTCTTTCCATTGTGCAAGCAAGATTAGTTGGATTAGCTCACTTTTCCGTGGGTTAGCCGAGAAGGTTTTTGCTGAAATAGACAGCAGCCTTAACAATTGCAACACGAGCATTTCATAAGTGATTTTACGACTCCTTTTATTATGTTTATATCATATCCTCTAGTCCCCAAGCATGAAGTTGGATAGAGAAAAGGAATCTGAGTTCATGCTTTTATAGGATGCCAAAGAACAAAGTAGTGTAGCCCCTAAGGCTCGTGTTGAAATTTAACTTTGTTAAAATAGCATCCCGAGTCTTAGTAGCATTTCTGAATCTGGTTATCATTTTGACTTACAAAAAATTTATGGTTACAACCAGGAATTGTTGAAGAACATCTATGACAAGCATAGAAAGATCAAGGCTCTCTGACTTTAAGATGCTAAATTTAACATTAAGAATGATGATACCGAAAGTAAGTTTTCCGACAATCTCTTCTTAGATTTATGGTTTGAGTCAAATTCGAATAACTTGTATGCCTTACTCTAGGTTTGTTGGCTGAGTCCTTCAAACTTGTTGAGGAAGCTGAAAACTTAAAAGATTTAGAATCCAAGAATGCTGTTATGCGCGAGAAACTCAAGAAATTTCAAGAGGACCATGAGCGCAGCGTAAAAAACATCCTTGAATCGAGCAACCATGCCACCGAAGAACGTGGTATGACCATTGCTTGCCAAGATAAAGAAATATCAGATTTAAAAGGAGAGTTCGATAGCCAGAAGGATACCACCCAGGCCCTTCGGTATGAACTCCTCCGGAGTCTGAGAGAGGAGAATACCAAAGTAGATGAATCTATCTTCGATATGTTTACTGCCATTCCAACTCATTGCTTGACCTTTTCTGACCTTTCTAGTCATATCTTTCTAACATTGCTACTTTTCAAGGCCTCTCAACCTCCTAGATTCATCTTCATCTGCGTCACTGTTGAGTCCAAACCTGAGGCATATTTAAGTATATAAATTATTCATGTTGCTAGTCATTACATGCTACATCTATATACAATCATGCCTATTATGTATGATTACTAGTTCTCATTCATTTCCACATGGACTTTGCACATTAGTAGTTTTATTAGGATTTTATTACCTTTTTCTTGTCTTTGATTTGTGTGTAGGTGATATTAAGAATCATGGATAAAAGGAGCCAAGAGAATTCAATATGGAGGAGTCGCAGGCACCAGACTTGATCAAAGGAGTCGAAGAAAATAAGAGGATTTTTCATCAACTCCAAATGAATATCAAAGGCCATTATGTTGTAGTCCTCGTCCATACAAATCCAACAAGCCAAAGAACACCTCAATCAGAGTCCATATGAAGAAATGGCGACCAAAACAGTGCAGAGTTCACAGGGCGTAACGACCAATGGTACGGCCGTACCACCCTCCGACGGCTTTGTTTCCTCAAACAGAACAACATTTGTGAAGGTCCAATGAGCATATTCAGCCCCTAGCTCCGTCGGTTCATAAAACTGACCTCCAGATGCCTATTTAAAGAGGGGAAACCCTATAATAAGGAGGAGAGTCTCACCTCCATAGATGCAACCACAAGATCTACACCACCACACCACTCAAGGGAGAGAGGATACGTGCATCTTGAAGGGATACACATCGATCTTCATCGCCATCTTCATCAACATCGTCTTCAACATCAATCCCCTTTGTTTACTTTGTTGTAGTCCACCTCTATTGTGGATTTGTACTTGTATCAAATTGTACCTTCATATTTCATCCATACAATTGCCATGATGTTGGTCCCCTTCATGTATGAGTAGTTGCCTTGTCCTTGGGGAGAGATGGTGAAACCCTAGCACTATTATAAAGTTTCAATAAAGATGATCTATTCTTGTGTCCATATGACTGGATGGTCTATGACAGATTTATTATTTGTGTTTGATCTCTCTCTTTAGACGGTATGTGTAGTCGGCCACATATCATTTGCCTTCGTGAGTAAATATGAGGGAGAAATCCTTTAGACATGTTTGCAAGTGTGCCTATAGAGCTTCATGACAATTGGCACCGGCTAGCAACCTACACGGCCAAAAGAGGATAAAGAGAGACTCCCTAAGCTAATTACGTAATCCATGGGGAGACACTTAATTACGGAGGTCTGTATGGGTGATTGCTCTCAGACATCATGGTCGTTATTTAGGGGTGACCTCATTCTTGGCTCAACAAAGTGGCTTCCTACGATCCTTCTAGTGGACATCTTATTCTGGAGCTTTCTCCACACATATAATGACACAAGAAGTATGTTATCTTAATTATGAATAATAATATCATGCTAGTGGTGAATCCTACAATCCCTAAGAACCCCTCAACCATATTACACAACACTTCCTAGACACTCTCTTGCTTTAGTTTACTTTTGCTATTTACTTTATTCTTGTTTACTTTAGCACTTATTCAAACACACTCTTTATACACTATTACATAGAATTAGAGATATCCTACAAGAAAACTCTAGTGAATAGTAACGAGGGGCATAAAGATCTTAACAAAATAGCTCCCTGTGGGTTTGATACTTTTACTTTGAAACTAGCTACAATTGATCTGTGCACTTGCAGTCATCAAGCTATTTTCTAGCGCCGTTTCTGGGGAGCTAAGCACTTTTGGTCTTTGTTCTTAGTTGCTAATTTATTATTATTGTACTAAAAGTTGTTTATGAGTTTCAAGTATTTCTATTTATTACTTTTTACCGCTTTTACTTATTTGAAAAGAACATAAAAATTATAAAACCAAAAACCCATAAAAATTTATAAAACAAAAACTACAAAACATTTGCTACTAATCATGTCTTCCGAGATTGCTATTTTTGAACAGATGAAGCTCACAATAAAGGAGAAGAAAGTTGGAACTTATGGATATTAAATTATGAGGGAAAAGGTATTGGAAGAATGGGTGAATTTGTTGAAAGGCTATTCATCCACATTATGTACCTCGTACAATTTTACTTGTGAAGACTACGGATCCAAAGATCATTTTAATTATCAATGTATGAATAATACCATTGATATCAAATTAGCACTTCATAATGGGAATTATGAATTCTCTGCTAATATGGAGGTTTATGAGAGAGTACTTTTTACCGGTTGTTGTGAGTTGCTAGCTCACATGAGTGATATAAAAAGATAAGATGAAGTATTCGATAAGATCTATGGAATAGTATACCTTATATACTCTTATTGTATTGATAACTTTTGTTATGATGCATTAGTGCTTGCTCACAAGCGGATAGCCACGGAAGAGACTAACCTTTTGTAGGACTCACGGAAGAAAGAAGAAGAGGATATACACCGCAATGAAGATACTACTGCTGTTGGTATGGATTTGTTTAACTTGTATGATCTGCTAGATGGTGGTACAAAATCCTTTTGTCATTCATATCATGAGACTTGTAATAAATGTATGGCAGTTGGGAACTTAAGTTTCCAATGTTCCATTACTCTTGAAGAGTCCCTAGTGCTTCACACTAGAGAGGAAGTCATAGAGTATTTGGTTTATAAAGGTGTCCATGATCTACTCTCAAAAGATTCAATCATGAGAAAGAGTAGTGATAGTATGCTTCATATGAAACTTACCAACTTGTTACCAATGTTACAATCTTATTGCCAATAACATCTTAGTGATAATCCACTTATGGTAGAGAATAAGGCACAATCTAAAACCGTAGTGCCCCAAGATAACCATTTGCAGGAACCACGAGATAAAGAGGAGGAACAACAAAAATGTGAGGTTGATAGAGATTGGTACACTACAAATATTACATTTTTTATGATGCCTCTCTCTCTACTAATGATTCTTATAATGCTAAACCGATTGTAATTTATCTGCGGAGGCCTTGTGCCTAGACACTCATGAGGAGAGCATTACTAATGATGAACTAGAGATAGAACCTTGCTATGAATCTTTCGATGCTAATATGTAGGGACCTGATTTACTCCCAATTGCAAAGGAAGAATATTATAAAGTGTTCTGCTACAATGGTAACCAAGGTAAGTTCAATAATTATGTTTCAACCTCTAATCCTCGTGTTGCAGCTATATAAGGAGGCATGCTCACCACACTTGGTGCATCAACACTTGCTTGAGAGCGACAACTTATTTGTCTATATGATGCCGATGCACCGCAAGAGGGTACGACTTTGACCGTACTCTACTATGAGATGCTCCAACCCTTTGCTGGAGGGTAAGTACCATTACTCCCCGAATTGATATCCCCTGGGATCTAGGTGGATAATTTAATGGAGCATCTAAGCCTGGCTATATGGCTTTAAAAAAAGCGCTTCCCGGGAGGCAACCCAGAAGTTTTTAGGTGTCTTTCTTAATTTTATGTCTTGAGTCTAGTTGCATTCATGTTGCATTGGCACTTGTATATATTTGCATGATTTCCTATTGGGATTTCTATTTTTGTGCCCTCGGTTCGTTAGTTGTACTCAGTTTTCCCCAGCCGCTTAGTTTTTCCACACTTTTGCGCATCTCCTTGTACGAAACTCTCACATGGTCTGAAACTCACCGTCCATCAGCCTTGCCATTACATGTTGACAAGTGGGGCCACATTCAGTCGGGTCCCGTAGTGGACCCTTGCCGTTACGTGTTCACGAGTAGGGCTACGTTCTGTCGGGTCCCGTAGTGTACCCTTCTCGTTACATGCTGACAAGTGGGGCCGCATTCAGTTAATACCCGTAGTGGACACATCTGTCAACTTATCCATATGATCATCAGACCCACAGCTTATCCACGTGAGCGCCAGAACCATTGCTTATCCACGTGAGCGCCAGACCCACATCTTACCTAGGTTGGTGTTGCAAGACGGGACCCTGAGCCAGCCCCGCGCCCGCGCCCTTTGTCTAGCTTCATTTTCATATAGTTAAATGTAATGCATATTCAAAAATTATACACCTTTGAACTCTTGTAAATCGCACTTAGGACATGATAATGTTGTGCTAATAAAATCCTGATCATTTATCATTTCCATGGACTGAAATATAATGCATAAACTTGCGTATACAAAAATTATACACCTTTGAACTCTTTGAAATCGTACTTAATAGGTGATAATATCGCGCTAACAACATCTTCAGAGATTATCATTTTCATAGAGGGGAATGTAATGCACAAACTTGCATATGCAAAAATTATAAACCTTTGAACACTTTTAAATCACACTTAATACGTGATAATGATATGCTAACAAAATTTTGAGAGATTATTATTTTCTCCCCCATTTTCATAGAGTGGAATGTAATGCATAAACTTGCATATACGAAGTTTATATACCTTTGAACTCTTTGAAATCGCACTTAATACGTGATAATGCTGTGCTAAGAAAATCTTGAGAGATTATTATTTTCATAGAGTGGAATGTAATACATAAACTTGCATATACGAAGTTTATACACCTTTGAACTCTTTGAAATCGCACTTAATACATGCTAATGTTGTGCTAAGAAAATCTTGAGAGATTATTATTTTCATAGAGTGGAATGTAATGCATAATATTGCATATACGAAAATTATACACCTTTGAATTCTTTGAAATCGCACTTAATACGTGATAATTTTATGCTAAGAAAATCTTGAGAGATTATCATTTTCATATAGTGGAATGTAATGCATAAACTGGCATATACAAAAATTATACACCTTTGGACTCTTTGAAATCGCACTTAGGTCATGATAATGTTTTTTTGAAAGGTCATGATAATGTTGTGCTAATAAAATCTTGATCATTTATCATTTCCATGGAGTGAAATATAATGCATAAACTTGCTTATACGAAAAATTTAAACCTTTGAACACTGTGAAATCACACTTAATAACAAGATAATGATTTTAAACTTGCGTATAGCAAAATTTTGAGAGATTATCATTTTCTCCCCCCATTTTCATAGAGTCGAACGTAATGCATAAATTTGCATATATGAAAATTATACACATTTAAACTCTTTGAAATCGCACTTAATACGTGATAATATTGTGCTAAGAAAATCTTGAGAGATTATCATTTTCATAGAGTGGAATGTAATGCACAAATTATACACCTTCGAACACGTTCCTTTCAAATTATATTCAAGTTCATTTGTTTATGGAGTTAAAGTATCGGTGGCAAACTCGTTATTTTGCATGGATAGTGGGGTTCCCCACGACAGATATAGGGGTTATCCTGTATGCTAGATCATAGAGGATCGATGGTTGGTGGGCACGATCCACGTGACAGCTGTCTCAACCAATCAGAGCGTAGCAGCGAAGATGAGCACATGTGCGATAGAGGGGAAAACTGAGTAGCACTTAAGAACCAAGGGCAAAACTGAGTAGAACTTAAAAACCAAGGGCAAGACTGACAAAGAGATTCAGATAGAAAATAGAAAAGATTTAAAAAATGGAAAATGCATCTTTTATAGAATAAAATACATCTTGGCATATATTAATTCAAATATACACGAGTCTGACAATTATTGCCTCATTCAGACAAACTATGTTTTGGGGAGGGATGTTTTGTGAAGAGGCTTGAGTAGAAAGCCATGAACCTTCATAGATAGTAGGTGATTTGAGAAGTGGTGATTTAAGTTAAAACTTGGTTTATATATATTTCTTATGGTGGCAGGTCACATAATAAGACTCCCTAGGTAGATGCCACTATATTTTGCTCTTTTTGGACTTGTTGTGCATAAAATGACTCAATTAGCTAGCTAAAACCTATTCATTGACTCTCTGTTGACCAGCCACCGGAGGGTAAAACTTAGTATATTGCACACGGCAGTGTTAGTACTGGAGGGTAAAACTGAGTACAACCAAACTGCCAGTATTACACTCGAGGGCAAACCTAAGCACAACTAAGTCGCCAGGGTTAGACACGAGGGAAAAAACGTGACTCATGGTACGCATGTGCGGTGCACGGGGCGGTAGCGGACACGTGTGGCCGTGCACGGTGCAGTAGCATACGTGGTTACATGGTGCACGGTGGTGCAACGAAACATCGCTTCTCTTCTCCTTTAATAAATGCCTCTTCACTCTTACTCATCACTCACTCGCTCAACCGTCTCCACTGTCCCATCACCTTCTACAAACCCCCAAGAAAACCCCAACCATGCCGGTGATGGAGAAGAATAGCACGGTGGCCATCGGCACCTCCTAGGCAGCCAGCGAGGAAGCCCCAGTCCAGCATCAAAGGCAGCCGCTGTCCCCGTCCTCGCATACGCCATAGCCACCGACAAGGAGGCCCCCGCTGGTGTCGGGCAGAACCCGCTCGGCTAGGACTCCTATGAGGAGGTTGATTACATAAGGCCAGAGAACTCCTATGACACCAGCATCGTCGACCCATGGTTGGAGGTAACCAAGGTTTTCTCCTCTTCCATTGTTCTTCCCCGGTTCCCATTGTTGGATGGTAGATTGTATGTTATTAGGGATCAACTATTCGTATTTTTACTGTAGATACTCCTCTTTTGTTAGATCTCGTATTTTGATGAATCCCCCTGTTCGTATTTGAACCCCCTGTTCGTAGTTGGGATCAGTATTCAATTTGGTTTGAGATTTGGGGAATAATCAGGAGATCTCAATCAGTTAATTTATGCAAATAATCAATCCCGATAATCAAAATATCTCAATCATGTCCTTATTGCACTCTACTGTTTTTTCCAACAGGAGGATAGCAGCGACGTCCACAGCGATGACAAGTCCAAGGACACCAAGACTCGTCATGTACTGAGGAGGCTGAAGTCCGGCCAGTACAACAATTCTTCACCAACGACGTGTACAGGTGCCCCTTCTGCCCCACCAAGAGGCTCCGTGCCACGGACTTCAACTCCCTCGTGAAGCATGCCGAGGATGTGAGGACCTGCAGCGAGTCCATGAACATCCACGGCTTCATAGCCAAGCACCAGGCGCTTGGTCTTCACCTCCGCAACCTCCAGAAGGTGGCTATCGAGGAGGGTCGCATGCCCCCGATTAAGCCCAAGGCGCCCAAGGTCAAGGCACTAGGCAGCAAGAAGTGGAGGAGGCGCCAGAGGGAGGAGGCAGAGGCCATGAGGGGCCACAGACTGTAAAGCAGCTTCTTTTGTCTTGTCTGTGTTGAACTTGTCCGCTGCTGCTGAGCAGCCTAATTATCAAACCTGGTTAAGTACTGTACTATATAACCTATATTAGCTGTTTTATCTATATCTGCTCTGTTTACTGAATTTATTTATGGTGCTGGTTAGATTTGCTGCTCTAGATTTGCTACCAGATTGGGGAAAAACAAGGGCAAAAGGAACAATGAATAAAGAGGGAAGCTGCTCTAGATTAGCTACCTTTTTGGGCAAAAAAAACACAACTTTTAGCGATAGAGAGGGGAAAAGGCTCTCTTAAAAAGGGAAATCATAAAAATAACAAAAAATAAAACTTCCAATTTAGGCGATGATGGCGCGTGGTTGACGTGGGAGCTTCTTCTTCTTCAGTTCCCTGGCGACGGCGCCAGAAAATAGCTTGATGTCTACGCACTTCTATTCTTGTAGACAGTTGTTGGGCCTCCAATTGCAGAGGTTTGTAGAACAGCAGCAAGTTTTCCCTTAAGTGGATTACCCAAGGTTTATCGAACTCGGGGAGGAAGTGGTCAAAGGTATCCCCTCTCAAGCAACCCTGCAATCAAGATACAAGAAGTCTCTTGTGTCCCCAACACACCCAATACACTTGTCAGGGGTATAGGTGCACTAGTTTGGCGAAGAGATAGTGAAATACAAGTGGTATGGATATAAGACAACGGTGCTAGAAAATAGCTTGATGCGTGGAAGAGACTAAAGGCAAACTGAAATAAAGATGGAAGCAAGCAAACATGTAACAGATCTAGTTGCAAACGGTGTATCAATGCTTAGAAACAAGGCCTAGTGATCATACTTTCACTAGTGAACACTCTCATATAAATATCTCTCTTTATGATACTACTCTTAACTATTCTCCGGTTGAACACTCTACTCGATGGTAGGTCTATAACAGCACACCTCAGAGTAAGCATTTCCCATCTAGATAACCCCACACTGTCACCTTGAGAACTAGATGGTTCAAACAAACACCACAATTTTATAAAGACATCCAACTCCAAATATAACTCATAACAAGTATTTGAATCTCTAGCCTAAGTGCCACCATTGTGTGCACACTGTCAACTTCACACACATGGGGAGAGCAGAGATCTATTAAAGCACTTGAGTAGCAAGGTAGATCTATAGATTACAAGCTCATGATCTCAATAAGATCATGCATAGAGAGAGAGATGAACACATAGCTACCGGTAGAACCCTTAGCCTTGAGAGAGATCTACTCCCTCCTCATCATGGGAATCAGCAACGGTGATGGAGATGGTGGTGGAGATCGATGGAGATGGCTCCGGGGCACTTTCTCGTCTCGGCAGGGTGCCGGAACAGAGACTTTTTGTCCCCCGAATCTCCCCTTCGGTGCCGGCGGCGCTGCGGAACTTTTCGTGGCTGGAGGCTTGACGGTTTAGGGTTTATGGATCGCGAGGCTCTTATAGGCAAAAGGGGAGACCGAGGTGGTGCCGGAGGGGCCCATACCACCCCCTGGCGCGGCCTGGCCTGGCCCGCGCCACCAGGTGGTGTGGCCACCGTCTGTCCCTTCTCCGTCTCGTATTCTAGCTCCAAGTGTCTCCCGGTAAAATAATAACTTTGGCTTTTGTCCGGTCCAATTCCGAGAATATTCATTTTCTGACTTTCCTGGAACCAAAAACAGCAGAAAATAGACAACTGGAACTATGGCATCTTGTTAATAGGTTAGTCCAAGAAATCATATGAAAAGTACTCCAAAGTTGGAAGAAAACACAAGAAAGTAGATAAAACCAAGCATGGAACATCAAAAATTATAGATACATTTGCAATGTATCAGGTGACAGGGCGCACTTAACCACCAAACGTGCCCCACATGGTCCCACACCACGTCCCCCATAATCAGCGAAAGATGGATGGCTAGTCTACTGTGTATCCTAGCCCCACTTGTCAGCATGTAACGGTCGAGGTGATGTAACATAATACTCAATGCACGATCCGTCCCAACGTGGTCTCATCGGTCAGCATGTAACAGTCAAGCCTTTGACCTGATGGCATCCCCCTGTTCGAGCGCATGTGAGGGTTTCGGATTGGAGGGAGGGCATAAGTGAGGAAAAACTAAGCAGATGGGGAAAATTGAGTACAACTAACAAACCAGGGCCATGAAAATAGAAATCTCTTTCCTATTATAATCGTCTTGGGTCTATTATTGACAGGTAGAATTATTTGTTGCTCTAATAATCTGTTGCATATCTTAGTTAAATATTCTCAACAAAAATATTTTTTTTCTTTGTTTGGATGCTGGACTAACATTTCAGGTTCTTAGTATAATTTTCGGAGAAAAATAACTTGTTCCAAAGCTCACAACGAGCTTAGCAAGCAGTAGTACAGGTGGACCCGTCCGTACCGCGTGCCCGTACCACTCATGTGACAAATTGGAAGAAGGAAAAAAAATTCAGAAAAGTGACTACAAGCTTAACGAGCACCAGTATGGTCGGACGCGTCTGTACCGTCCCACCGTACCGACCTCGTTACCAGGCAAAGGAAACATGGAGATAACCTAAGGGCTATAGCAACCACCAGTACAGGTGCATTCCGCCCGTACCACCCGGTCGTACCAACTTCGACGGAACCCTTAAAAGAAAGAGAAGACGATGTGCAGTACGAGCATAGTCCATCGATACCACGCCCCCGTACCAAAGAGAAGCACCACGTAGTAAGGGCAGGGACGAGTACAAAAAGGCTATAACCCCTCCAATATTTTTGTCTTGACAATCTCAGCTCAGTGGGTTACCTTCTACATGTTCCAATTGCACTTCTTTTTTTTCATCTAACTTGGAAACTCCCTATCCTATAATTCTCTGTAGTGTTTCATGTTTCTTTTATTTTCATTGTTCCGTGAACGAACTCCGTTCGCACACTAAATTGTTTGCTTTTACTTTGTTTGTTATTTTCACAGGGACTTCAACCTTGTGTGATGACGTGCATGGTTTGTGCCAACCGTGCAAATACTTGCATAAGCCACTTGGTTGTTTCAACTCAATGCTTCAACAAGGAAGTATTCGTTGAACCAAAGGTCCATGTCCATCAAAGTGAGGTTATTCGTACCTCAACTATAAAGTGTGTCAACCTTGTTTTATTCAAGCTTGGGGAGGTTACCACTTCTCACACTCTCTTTTGATAACTGCATTTTCTCTTTTCTTATGGTAATCTATTCAAGTTTGGTTCTTGCAAAATTTCTAGCTTGGGGAAGTTATTTCTACATGTGTAGAGTCTTGTGCAATGTTCTTGTTCATTGAAACTTTTTGTGCAATCATGTATCCTGCTGTTTTTGAATGCTTGCTTAGGTAAATTGTTTTTCATGTTTATATAATGGATGCACTTTCTTTCATTGGGATTCATGAGACTTGAGTTAGAGATTTGATTCACTATGTTAAAATATGTATCCATCTTGAGAAGAACTTTGTGATCCTCTAGAATACATTGCCATGATTTCTACACTTAAATCCTATGTCTCCCACTTTTGAAGTTTGAATTGCGTATCTTAGTTGGTTTATTTGTGAAGATGCCATGCCAGTGGGAGTAATTAAAAATAGTTAGAGTAAAGCTTTTTATTTGAATGAATGATTAGTTGTGGAAGCTTTTGCTCTAGTTCTTTTAGCTAACCAAGTCTTGCCTTGGAAATAATATTGCCAAACAAGTACGACAAGAAAAGTTCTAAAATTTATGACTTGTTTGATGAATGATTGTCTTGAGAGTATACCCTTAAAGATACTTAACCTCATAGATGTTTGATAGACTTGACGACACTCTTGAAAGGAGTTTTTTGATTGAAATGAAGTCTAGTAGTAATTGTGATGCATGCCAAAACTAACCTTGTGGATCAAACCATGGTACTTATAAAAAAATAAAGAAAAAGAGAAAAAAGGTTCTATGTTTCTCATGCACACTTTTGGTATGCCAACAACTCCGCTAGCTTTTGAACAATCTATGGTATAACCCCGGATTTCGGCTATGAGTGGATGACATGAGTGGCATACTTGTCAATATATGGGAAAAGTATTGGTACTCTGAAAGTTTGTGCAAGCACTTGTAAAATAAACACCCGATGATCCTTGAAAGAGGAAGAAATATATATATATATATATATATATATATATATATATGAAGATCCACATAACAAATCCTTGGCATGGTCTCATTACTACTCTATGACTTTTCTTGAAAGACAATGATTGGATTAGAAGTTTTTTCATAACCTTGATTTACTAATGTAGGCATCAATAAGGCACTTCACTGTTATACTACTTCGGACATGAACTCTCCTACTAAATTATGCTATTAAAACATCCTAGTGTTTCTTGGCAAGCTGAGAGTTAACTAGAAGAATTGGATTGATTGGTACACTTCTAGTTATTTATACTTATATTAAACTCTATTTTGATTGTCTTGATTTACCAAATCCTGTATAATGTTCTTGTCATCTATGTAACTTTGATGAGCCTTTCAAATGGATGAAGTGTTGGACGCATATGACTGCCAACCGTAAGTGAATTCATATTCTCATTGAAGCCCTTACTTTAGAAAAAGTGAGGATATACAAAACATAAAAGGCGCAATAGGAGGACCACAAGTTTTCTTTCAAAGATAGATTCATTCTTGACATGGAGCATTGCAGTTTTAATTGATATTTTATAGATTGACATAGCTGAGCTTGTGTTGCCTTGTATGAATATGTCCTTTCTTACTTTGAGCTTGCAGGGAAAATAAGGATACAAGGCATCGATCTTCTATATTTGATATTATACTTTTGTTTCAATTTTTGCCTTATTTATGTTATCGACTCGTGCCTCATGCATGGTGACCTTTTCCATAAGCCACCAAAGAACACCTCAATCGGAGTCCGTATCAAGAAATGGTGACCAAAACACTACAAAGTTTAGAGGGCGTAATACCTACTGGTATGGGGGGTGCCCGCCCATACCGTACGGTCATACCACCCTCTGACGGCTTTGTTTTGTCAAACAGAACAACATTTGTGAAGGCCCAATGGGCATATTCGTCCCCTAGCCCCATCGGTTCGAAAAACCGACCTATAGATGCCTATTTAAAGAGGGGAAACCCTAGAACAAGGAGGAGAGTCCACATATGCCAAAGGGGTGGAGCCTTGCCACTCCGCCACCTCCATAGCCACCACCACAAGATCTACACCACCATACCACTCAAGGGATAGCGGATACTTGCATCATGAAGGGATACACATCGATCTTCATCGCCATCTTCATCAACATCGTCTTCAACATCAATCACATTTCTTTACTTTGTTGTAGTAGAATCTCTATTGTGGATTTGCACTTGTTTTCAACTCTACCTTCATATTTCATCCATACAATTTCCATGATGTTGATCCCCTTCAATGAGTAGTTACCTTGTTCTTGGAGAGAGATGGTGAAACCCTAGCACTATTATGAAGTTTCAATAAAGATGATCTATTCTTATGTCCATATGACTAGCCAGTCTATGATAGATTTATGATTTGTGTTTGATCTGTCTCTTTAGTTGGTATGTGTAGTCAGCAACATATAATTTGCCTTTGGGAGTAAAGATGAGGGATAATTCCTTTGGACGTGTTTGGAAGTGTGCCCGAAGAGCTTCGCGACAATTGGCACATGCTAGAATCCTACACGGTCAAAGGGGGATAAACAGAGACTCCCTAAGCTAACTACGATATCCATGCGGAGACACTTAATTGCGGTGGTCTGTATGGGTGATTGCTCTTAGACATCGTGGTGGTTATTTAGAGGTGACCTCATTCTTGGCTCAACAAAGTGGCTTCCTATGAGCCTTGTAGTGAACATCTTATTATGGAGCTCTCTCCACAGATATCATGACACAAGAAGTATGTTATCTTAATTATGAATAATAATATCATGCTAGTGGTGAATCATACAATCCTCGAGAACCCCTCAACCATATTACACAACACTTCCTAGACACTCTCTTGCTTTAGTTTACTTTTGTTATTTACTTTGTTCATGTTTACTTAAGCACTTATTCAAACACACTCTTTCTACACTATTACATGGAATTAGAGATAACCTACAAGTACTCTCTAGTGAATAGTAACAAGGGTCATAAAGACCTTAGCCAAATATCTCTCTGTGGGTTTGATACTTTTACTTCGAAACTAGCTACAATTGATGTGTGCACTTGCATTCATCAGTCATGCACTAGCCGGCTTATCGCAGTTGGAGTTTTGCTTCATGATTCCGCCAATCCTTTGAGGATATTGGCAAGACTGTTAATCTCTTCGACTTACACAAGTTGTCTGCCTTTGAGCTGCGTGACAAAGTGAAGGATATCCCACAGCTGGTCACTAACTAGAAGATGTCCTACGGCCGCACATCAGCACAGAATGCCCTCACCATGGTAATGATCCACCATGGAAACATGGAAATCTAGCAAGTTACCAAAGGATATTCGACTGTTGGTGAAGATGGCAAGCTTCAAAATCTTGGTGAAATCTTGGATTCTTGTGCCAGATATGCTTGCTGCATAGTCGATGCAACCAACTACGAGAAGCCATTTTTCAATCCTGCCAAAGCACCTCCAAGCCCCCCAATCGAATATGATGAACTTCCTGATGACAACGATGACGAATAGGCAGAGTCCAACATCCCCGTCTCAGAAAAATATTAGGGTGGCCGAGGTGATGGCACCAGAGAGCGGGCAAATCCTTCTCCTACAACATAATAATTTGTAAGAAAAACTTTGTATTATTCTAAAATAAGCTTGTGATGTAATGGTTAAACTTCTTCATTTTGTGGTGCTGCTATGTAAGACCTAATACTTGTACTCTTAACACACATGTTTTTTTGTGCTTGAAAAATACTTAAGCACTTTTTGTTCATACTTACTGTTTATCTAGCACTCTTCCTCGTACCTTTCGTGAGCCGGAAAACTTTTAGCACGGAAACTTTGCCGAGCAACGGAGCTTAATTGCTAAACCAGTTTAAACCCGGAATCGAAGTCAGCCTCCAGTACCAACAAATCACTACTCGGAAAATACCCGCGTCTAGCAATCAGACAAAAACCAAAGTACAAACATAAAATGAGACTTTCACCCGAGGGTAGCTTTTATTTAGTATCGGAAATCTAACCAGAACAAACATGGGCATAAAGTACAATCAAGTCATTTGGAAATAAGATGGTACTTTAAAAACTTCTCAGAAAAAACATTGAGGATACCAATACTTTATTTCAATTTGAACATGTACATTGATATGATTACAAAGAAATAAATTTTAACAATAAAAGGGACGTAGCTGAGAAGTATTCTATGGACGGTCTATCTCATCAGGGTCTGTACTGCCTCTAGCTCTCTTCCTCTTCTGAGTAGCATGTCTTTCTTTTTTTGGCCTCATTTCTGTTAGGTAGTATGAACCATTGCGCAATACTCTACTAACCATAAAGGGCCCATCCTAGATCGCCTTTCTTGAAAGACCGAATTTTACTCTCTGACTATGATACTTGCATAACAACTGCTGACAAGCTGTAGATCTCTGTTCAGCAATGCCGCGAACTTCCTCGAGTATATCAAGGTCATCTTGTCGAGAAACTTCGGCATCTTCGACATATGCAGTGACTCGGGGAGAAAGATGGATAAGATCACTCGGAAGAACTGCCTCTACCCCGCAGACAAAGAAGAATGGTGTATATCCAGTTTACTTGTTAGGAGTAGTTCATAAACTCCATAAAATAGACGGTAAGTCATCCGCCCAAGCCCCCATAGCACGATGAAGTGATGCTTCGAGCCTAGGATGGAGGCCTTGAAGAATTAGACCATTAACCCTTTTGACTTGTACATTGCCTTGTGGATGTGCGACTGATGCAATATCAAGTCGGATCCCTTGATCTTCGCAAAACTCGGCAAGTTATCCCATTGAAAAGTTGCTCCCATTGTCTATAATAATACTGTGCGGATAGCCGAATCAGATTTGACATCCTCCACAAATCTTTTGGTTGTTGCTCCATCACAACTTTTGATAGGTTTAGCCTCAATCCATTTCGTAAATGTATCAACCATAACTAGTAGGTGAGTAAATCCACTTGGAGCCCGTTTAAACAATCCTACCATGTCAAGCCCCGGGACTGCAAAGGGCCATGTAATTGGAATTGTTCGCAACTAATCAGCCAGAACATGGGCTTGTTTGGCATATTTTTGGTAGCATTTGCACGTCTTGACCGGGTTTTTGGCATCTGCCTTGGCTGTTTGCTAGAAAAATCCATGTTGAAAAGTTTTTGGCACTAAAGATTTGGCTATGACGTGATGTCCGCCTTCGCCTTCGTGGATTTCCCTTAGGATTTCCACTCCTTCTTCCGGAGAAACACAGCTCTAGAAAACCCTAGAGACACTCCGCCTATAGAGCTCACCACTGATTATTGTGTAGGATTTCACTCGTCGGACGATATATCGGCTCAGTACTTCATCTACGGGTAATTTGCATTCTACCAAGAATTCAAGGTATGATTTTGTCCAGCTAGGAATTATAGCCAGAACTGCTATGAGTGTTGAGTCTGATTTGGTCGAATACTCCTCATCAACTCCTGTGATAGAGGGAACTTTGAGGTGGTCCAAAAAGCACCATCCGAGACCTTTTTCCGTGCAGAGCCTAATCTTGATAGTGCATCAGCTTCCTTGTTTTCTATTCGGAGAATGTGTTGGAATTCAAACCCTTCGAATGATTTTGCTAGTTCATCCACGATAGCTCGATATGCTACCATGTGCTTATTTTCCCTATAGACATCGGATACTTGTTGAGCAACTAAATCTGAATCTCCATAGCACATGAGTCGGTGAATGCAGATGTCTTTTGCAATTCGAATTCCATGTAGCAGGCCTTCATATTCGGCAATGTTATTTGTCGCTGTGAAGTGAATCTGCAAAACATAGAATAGTTTATCTCTTTGGGGTGATTTGAGTACCACACCAGCCCTTGAGCCCCCGAGCGTTTTCGACTCGTCAAAGTGTCGGGTCCAAAATTCTGACTCTAGGACATCTGTATTTTCCGCCGTCTCTGTCCAATCAACGACAAAATCGGCAAGTATTCAGGATTTGATTGTTGTACGAGGTTTATACTCAATGTCAAAAGCTGCTAGCTCAACTCCCCACTTAGCAACGTGTCCTATGGCATCACTGTTGTTGATTATGTCTCTCATGGGAGCTGTGGTCACCACGGTAATTTTGTGCTCTTGAAAATAGTGTCATAGCTTTTTGGCTGCAAAGAACACACCATAAGCTAACTTTTGGTAACGAGGATACCTTTGTTTCGATTCAGCCAAGAACTTGCTGAGGTAGTAAGTCAGACGTTGCACCAATTGTTCATCTTTTCCTCTGATCGTTCCACCATGGTTACGATGCTGACGACTCTGTTTGTCACAACAATGTAGAAAAACATCGGTTCCTGAGGTTCCGGTGCTGCAAGGATAGGGGCAGAAGAAAGTACGTCTTTCAGGTCGAAGAGTGTATCTTCAGCTTTGTCGGTCGAGACAAATTTCTTGGTCTTCTTCAAGAGCTTGTATAGTGGTGCGGCTCTTTCACCGAGCCGGCTTATAAACCGACTTACCGCAGCGATGCAACCAGTGAGCCATTGTACATCCTTCATGCGAGTTGGCCTGGTAATGTTTAGTATAGCCTTTATATTGTCCCGGATCACCTCTATGCCTCTTTGAGACATGATGAAACCTAACAAATTTTCGGCTAGAATTCCAAAGAAACACTTCTTCAGGTTAAGCATTATGTTATATTTTCGTAGATTTGTGAATGTTTCCTCCAAGTCAGAAATTAGTGTTTCCTTCTTTTTGGACATCAGAGCTATGTCGTTTACGTACGCATGTACATTGCGTCCGATTTGATCATGGAGGCAACGCTGTATAGTGCACTGGTACGTAGCTCCTGCATTTTTTGAGCCTGGAAGCGGGTGATGTATGAAGTCTTTAATTTTTCTGACTCCTTCATGCGTATTTGGTGATAACCGAAATATACGTCGAGAAAGCATAGGAGTTTCAAGTGTGCTATCGAGTCGATAACTTGGTCGATTCTAGGCAGAGCGAACGGATCTTTGGGACAAGCCTTGTTGAAGGCAGTATAATCGACACACATTCTTAAATCAATAGTGTCCTTTTTAGGGACCATTACAGGATTGGCCGACCACTCAATGTGGATTATCTCATCAATAAATCCGGCTAACTCTAACCGAGCTAGATCCTTAGCTATTGCTTTGTGCTTTTCATCACTAAAATGTCGTAAGGACTATTTGACGAGTTTAGCATTAGGACACACGTTTAAAGAGTGGTCGACAAGTTCCCTAGGTACTTTGGTCATATCATAAGGTTGCCATGCGAAGATATCTTTATTAGCTTTAAGGAACTCGACAAGCACACTTTCCTATGTGCGGCCTAAGCCTACTCCTATCCGAGTCACCTTGGAGGGGTCGTCATCCATTAGCGGTGTGGTCTTCGTCTCTTCCGATGCCTTGAACTCCGGAGTCAGCTTCAATGCCTCCTTCTTCATTGCGGGCATCTAGGATGGGTCAACATTCTTATTGATCTCCTGGTACTCCTCGGCATGCAGTACAGCTTCAGCAAAGGCGGCAACTCTGTCCTCGCATTATTGTGCTTTCTTCGGGTTTCCCCGGATCGTGATGATGCCATTTGGACCTGGAATTTTCAGCATGTTGTAGATATAACAAGGTCGAGCCATGAAAGCCCAATAAGCCGGATGCCCAAAGATAGTTGGGTATGCTCTCTTGAACGACACCACTGCGAAAGACAGTGGTTCCATCCGATAGTTGCCGAGCATTCCAAAAGTAACGTCCAGAGTAATTTCTCCCAAAGATTTCGCCTGTCTTCCGGGGACAACTCCATGGAAAACCATAGTGTTGTGATTCAGCTGTGTTTCCAATATCTTCATATGGTGTAGTGTTTCGACGTAGAGGATGTTGATGCTAGTGCCACCGTCCATGAGAGTCTTGGAGAAACCATAGTCGTCGATCAGTGGAATGACGACCAGAGCATACTTTCCTCGCCTATGTGGTTTAAGCGGATGGTCGCTTTGCTCAAAGGTAATTGTTACTTCCGACCAGTCTAGAAACTGGAGGACAGCTGGAACAGTTGCGTTGAGCTCATGCATTACTGTCTTTTGACCTTAGCGGGTTGAGATCTGAAGAAGTAGACATAAGTGTCTTTCTTATTTGGGAAGGTATTTTTCCATCCGACTTGGGATATCAGGTATCAGCCTCCTCCATGTCGGAATCTTCCTTGGACTATTTTTCTTTGTCAAAAATTTTCTTTCCTTTTTGTCACTTGGCCCTGTAGCCAGCGGATTCATATTTTGATGTCGTCATTGAAACAACACATAGAATTTGTGTGGGACGAGCCCACGTTGCCATCCGAGTGATGCACACACGGATTATTGGCAATGTCAGCCCAATAGTAGGTTTTACCAGGTTGCTGGTATCCTCTACCTTGGACTCAGGAAGTTCCGCGGCCTCGTCCCTGGCCACCTCCATGGCCTCCTCATCCTCTATACCCGAATGTTGCGCTGATAGTCGCAGTTTTCGGATTGGGTTTCTCTTCTGAGGTGTACTTGCATTTCTAGGCCTACTACCTCTTCAGCTTCTTAGCCGACTATGGTATTGTTGGGAATATGCCCTAGAGGCAATCATGTATGATGTTATTCCTAATTTATTCATAAAGTCATTGTCCTTGTTTGAATTACTGATATGTATCATTGAATATGTGATTCAATTGTCGAACTATATATTCATGTTGCTCATACTAGTTGTCCTTGGTCGATGAGGTTATGCTGGACACACAACTTAGACTAATGTGAAAGTCGGCTTGATGACTCAGTTCCACTTGTCATGGGAATAGAGATGCTATTCCGACTTACACTGATTTGGCTAAAGAGTTTAGCGAATTGGACTGACCCATAGTTGAGATACAACGAGCATGTTCTCAATTGTAGTCTCAAATAATGGAATCCTTTGACCTGTGGTAATTGCATGATCCGAGTTGTGGATCACCAACTTAGGTCCTATCAAATGTTGTTCCATAAATGGGCAGTTATAAAGGTAGGGTTCGGGTTGGTTGTGAAACAAGCTGCGTGGCGTGGATTACCAAGATGGGATTTGCCCCTTCATAATGGAGAGATATTCTCTGGGCCCTCTCGTGTGATATGATTCGGGAGCATGGCCATGCGCGACTTGGTTAAGTGTTAACCAAGGAGTCAGACTAAGTGTTAGTCAGATGAATCGTATATCACGGAACGAGAAGAGAGAGTCGAGCTATTAAAGGGATGGCAACAACTCGCCTATAGCTTGACAGGATATATCGTGAGGCAAAGGGACTTGGACGAAAGTCACATTGAGAAAGGTTTGTCTTCTGACTTTACGGCGCTTGGGAGTTGGCACGTCTTGCTAGAGGCCGCTACCAACTATCGACTCGGAGTGGTGACTCGTGTCGTGTCCAGGTGTACATAAACCTGCAGGGTCACAAACTTAAGGGAAAAGAGCCCATGTGGATTCGATCCATGTGGAGATTGGGGTACAACCTAAATGGGCCTCAAGCATTGAGCCCAGCTAGGAGTGTATATAAGTGGAGTGACAAGGGATTGTCCCTAACCTATCTATCACTTTCTCCACTCCCATTTCAGGCTAGTCAAGATCTAGCAGTCCTCTGCCTGGAGCTCCTTCATGTACATGTGGATACTGGTAGAGGCGTCGTATGCGTGGCGCTGGAGACAAGGAGGTCCGTGGGGATCTGGACGTGTTGTACGGGGATCGTTCGGCACGGCATGAACTGACGTGCTTCATCAATAATCCGCACCTGCGCGTCTAGTGGTAAATGTCATGGCCTATCACCTGAGCTAGATCTTGGGAGTACCGCGTAGGGTAAAAAGAAGTTTTTTTTATCTCTGCGTGGCTCAACAATGGTATCCGAGCGTTAGCTTCTGGTTTTAGGCTCGAGTTCTTGCATATGTGATATGCGATTGGCGTTAGATTGGGTCTAATTGCAGTTTTGGTGGTCGATCTATGAGATAGATCGGTTTTGTACAAAGTTGATTGGATCAACTATACTCAGGGAATGGATGATCTAGTTTCCGTGATCTAACTGCTAAAGGTCGTGGAACGACATACCCCTACCAGTCGGCTTCTGCCATCGGGGTGGACTGTGACAGTAAATCCAGATGCAGTGATTGAAGATCAAAGAGTTTGGTCGAATCAGAGTACGGATCGGATTTGGGTAAAATTGTTTTATCCGATGAAGAAATCCATGTTCGGAATGCAGATGAGATCTGCGTTTTCGGAAAAATCATTGGTCGCTGCCCGCACCCGCGAGGGGCGCTGCCCCTTCGATCCTTGCCCGCTATTGTCAGCACCCGGATTTTTTAATCCCAGATGCCCGTTATGCCATACCTCGCAATCCCAGGATTACCATTTTTGCGAGACATAACAGATTGGATATCACAGTACATCATCCATTACAAACCATACACAAGGTCTTACACAAATAAGGATCTCATGATCCAGTCTTAATACAACAAGCAGCGGAAATAATAGATAAGCGGTGGGGTCCATCTTTAGGGGCACAGGCAATGCTGACGAAGGCAGATGGTCCTAGTTATCATAGCCGTCCTGTTGGCCATCATCTTGATAGTCTCCTTCATAGTCTGGCCATGATAATAGCCAGGGACAAAAGCCATGAGTACTCTTTAAGTACTCGCAAACTACCACTAACAAGTACTATAGTTCAAAGTTAAAGTACTAACTCTAAGTTTAACTATAAAGTTAAGTTTGAAACCTAAGCTGAGTTCAGAAGCAAAGAAAGATAAAGTGAAGTCCTAGAATCACTTAAGTGGGGAAGCTATTGTTATAAACACAACCCTGTTGTGGTCAAGTCAAGATTCATCATTATTTTCATAGTATTTAGAAAACATCTAACAACGAAACAGTATGGCCATTCCAACTATCCATAACCACGGACGCGGCTATTCGAATAGTTTGACACTCTGCAGAGGTGGTACACTTTCACCACAAGATTCGATACATCTGTTAGGGGTAACCCTGAATCATCATACTTAGTATGCAGATAATCAAACATAACCTTCCCTTTACACACCCTAGTATAAGCACCTCTCCTATGAGCATGGCCTCCCAACCATGACCATCAGTCATCTTGGGCACTGCATAGGTGGACATCATGAGAGGTAGCCTCAGCTCAGACCTCTCCCGTGAGGGAACTAATACTAATGCATATAAATTTCCAGCTAAGCCTTACCCAATTCAGGTAGTGTGGTTGTACGGTAAATTTGGAATGGTATCGCATCCGAATCCAACCATCAGTTTTATAAAAGGGTTAAGGATCATGCCTCAACATTTTCATCATCATCGACCATCTGTGTTTTCTCAACACATGTCAAAACATCTCAATAGAATGACTCATCATTCCAAGGTTTTCATAATTCATTTTCACCAAGTGTTCCCATCGAAAGTGACTCAAGTTTTTGATCTACTCTAACTACTAAGTTAAGAGTGTTCACTAAGGTGGAAAAGATGGGTTCAATCTCATGCCATAGAATGACATCTAAATGGTTCTAATTAGGTCAAGTTTTATACTTTTTATGCTACCTTCAAACTAAGTAAAGAACTTGGTGTAAACTAAGGGAGTAAAACTTGCAACTAAGACTTGGGGTACTAATAGTCAAAAGGGAGTGTGATCAAGGCATGCTTAAGGCATCTTTGCTAAACCATCTAGTTTGATTCTAGTTTGCTAAGCACTCAACTTGCAAGTGTTAGCTTGCACTATTAATGGTGGCTTGCAAGTACAACTTGCAATGGTTAATCTTGGATAGTGCTAGCTTGCTAATAGTAGCTTGTCTTGGTTGGTGCAGTGGTTGAAGTTTTCTTCTTCTTGTTGTTGGTAGAACTCCTCCTCCTCGAAAGCTTGGTCGGTACTATCGTCTATAAACACATAGGGAGTGCACAATCACCAAACAAAACTTAACTAGGCTAAATAGCATTCTAAGACACATATTTGATGATCTATTATCATCACAAACATCACAGGTTTAATTCAATAGTTTCCTCCTTTTTATTTTAGAAAAGTAATTTCTACTCATTAAAAAGATTAACTAAGATTTAATATTCACCACTTAAAATATGGGATCATGTTGACACATGTCATCACCACATATCCTAACATGTGGGAATGAGAATTAAGGGTTGGATCAATATTATTTTGGTTTAAGTTCATTATTTAATGATTTAAAGTGACTAGAAATGCCTATATAGCATTATTTGGGTACTAGTCCAAAGTCACTGCATGTAAACCTTAATATTATTACATATTTAGATAGATATGATGAAATGTGATTTTTGAGAGTTGGAATCAACTGAAAAGCTAACTTGGTTGATTTTATAAAAATGTTGCAAGTTGCAAAAGCTTTTGTCTTCTTACTTTTATTAGGAGAGATCTATAACTCTAATTGAATTAAATCCAACGGTCCTGGATAGATCATCTTAATACCTTTCAGGCAAAATTTGTTTCATGCAGTTTGGATTTGTCAAACTCCCAGAATTGAATTTTAAAATAGTGGACAGAAACTAGATTTAACTAAAAAGAAAAATCCAGATTTGAATGGGTGGGATAGCACGGGAAAAGACTTGGGCCGGCCCAGTGGCACTCCGCTGCGCGGGGCTCAGCTGACAGGGGGGTCCCGCTTGTCAGCGGCACTTAACACGCGAAACGGTACGCGCGCTGTGGGCCGTAGGATTAGAAGGGAGATCTACGGCTGAGGGTCGTCGTCAACGACGAACAGGTCGCCGGCGAGCTCGAACCCTAGCGGCTCGGTGGGGGTCTACTGGGGACGTACAGGGCTCCAGGGGGGTCGGCGAGGTGGGCAAACAAAGTGGAAGACGACGGCGAGGCGAGGCGCGGTTGCGGCGGAGCTTGGGGTGGTCGCAATCAGCGACGCCCTTCTCCTCCAGAGGCGGTGGCTCCGGCTCCAATTCCGGCGAGGCAGAGCTCGCCTTGCTCCAGCTAGAGGTGGGTGAGGCTCAGAGAGGTGAGGGGAGTGGAATGGTGTGGAGAGAAGAGGTCGGGGAGGGCTCCTTTTATAGGCCCGACGGTGAGACCAAGTGGGATGGGCAGGCAACGGTGGCGACATGGCTACGGCAGAGTAGAGGCATGCCTGCGGGTGGCGATCGACGTGCGGTTCCCTGGCGGTGCCCTAGGCATTGAATGGGGCCGTAGGCATGGTGGCATGCGGTCTGGGCGAGGTGGCGCTCTGAGCGGCAAAGGCGGCGGTGTCCACGGCGAGCGGTGGCTATGAGGCATTGGGCGGCCAGCTTGGGTGTCTGGGGTGTTCTCCAGGTCGTAGCGGAGCGGCGGGCGTGTGCTGCAGCCAAGGGGCGGTCTGTGCGAGCGGGGACAGAGCGCGCTCTAGGGGTGGCACCGGCGTGGTGCGGTGGCACTGGGCGCGGGCTTTCCTCGGTGGTCCACGGCAGGGCTTGGTTCGGGCAGGGGACTAGGAGGTAGGGGAGAGGTTGGGGTTGGTCTGGTTAGGCTTGAGGTGGACAGAGATGATCAAAGCACTATAGAATTTCTAGACAAAATCAGCCCAAAACAGTATTAGTTAGGCAAAAATGATCTTGCTAGCAAGGTGTTTGACAAAATGGCCGAAAGAGAAAAAGTATTGAATTTTGGTTTCAAATTTTTTGAGTGATCTCCACTAGTGCTAGGTAGTGTATCGTTACAAGGGTTTTGAAAGTGGAGCTCAAATAGAGGGTTTTTGAAATAGGGGTGATCTATGCATATGCATTAGATTCAATTTTCAATTGTCATTTAAAATAAGTGAAAGCATGTTTTTAGCAGATCAAAAGGTGGGCCTTGGTACCTCATTATGTGTACTAGCAAGGGGTACAAAGATCAAGAATTGTTTCTGTTAAGAAATGAGTGCTAGGAACACTCAAAGTAGTGTAGTGGATTAAAATGGCCAAAATGACCATTCCTCCTTTTTAATTCTTTTTTATTTGATTTTCTTCAGGAAAAGTTTGGGAATGATGTAGATGATGTTTAAATCACCTAAGAAACATTTTACAAGCATTGGTTCACTCAATCATGGCAATTCAAACAACTCCTATTCTAAATGCACACATATATGAATGCTTTCATTTTAAATTTGGAAAAGTTTTTGTTAACCCCATTTTTGGTTGATTTGATCTTGATAAGCTTGGATTGAAGTTTTGGGATGTTACAGCTATCCGGCTAGCAGGGCCGCTGGCTTTTCCCTGTCATAGTGCCTTAGATGTCGTTGCAAGTTTATCCATGCCGGTAGATATCATATCTATGCATAACTTGTTTTTGCAGGATGATGTTGTGAATGGTATGGCTTATGTGCATGTGATGTGTGTAATCCATACGTGATCTGCGTATCACGGTTTTGTCAGCTGGCTAGAGCCTAGGTGCTGTCATTATATTGTATAACGACCTGCGTGTCGGATTCTCTATGTAATTTACTTTACTAGCTAGTGTAGCTGTTTGGAGAACCCGGATGGCATGCAAGTCGATGTACAAGTCGGCTACATGGTGTAAGGTGGTACATGACAAGAGTTGACACGAGTCGAATAAGCTTTGTGGAGATGGAGATCGCCATGAAGAGAGCCATACCATTTCACATTATAATTGCTTTATTTTGTGTTACTGTTATGTCTCTGGTTTTACCTCTATTAGATAGTTGGTAGAAAGTAATCCCTCAAAGAAGGTCTAGTCGGTTTCCCCGCCAGTGCTGCACCATCACAAGTCGGACATTTTTGGTAGTGGGCTCATAAAATTGAGGTGCTATCAATTCTTTCCGACTAGGTGGGTTCGAGTTGGATTCTTACAGTGGAAGCACTCGGTAATCTAGACGGGTCTATCACAACGGTTGTGGAACTCGGGGAAAGGTCGGATGGGAGCCAGGGCATGTGATGCCACCCATCCAACAAGAGTCGTATGAGATACGATTGACAAGGAGTTGTGTACCTAGATCACTTGACGACTAGCGGTGACGCTAAAGCTCACTAGTCGGCTTGCTTATTTAGGATCCTGAATCACTAAGTAACCATCGAAGGGGTGTTGGTTCTAGTGGGAGCATAAGTATTAAAATGTTTGATATGCTTGCTCTTTTATGAATACATGTCTTAAGTGTTTTGCATATGTTTATGTTGTAGATCAATGGCACCTAGCAGTCTCTCTCAGATTTCCAGTTTTGCTTTGAGAACCATCTTAGAGAAAGATAAGCTAAATGGAACTAACTTCACCAACTGGTATCGTAATCTGACAATTGTTCTTAAGCAAGAAAAGAGGGACCATGTCCTAGACAACCCACTTCCAGATGAGCCGAATGAGAATGCGAGTGTCGCAGCCACCAATGCCTACCGTAGGACTTGTGATGAGCCTACGGAGATTAGTTGTCTTATGCTTACTCACATGGAACCGGACTTGCAGCAACAGTTCGAGAATGTTGAGGCCTACGATATGATCGAAAGCCTCAAAAGTATGTTCCAGGCTCAGGCAAAGACTGAGAGGTATCTCTCAGGCTTTTATTGAGCTGCAAGCTTAAGGATGGCGATCCACTAAGTCCGCATGTGATCAAGATGGTTGGTTACGTGCAATCTCTGGAAAGGCTTGGCTACTCCATTAGCGAAGAGTTTGCTACGGACATAATTCTGAACTCTCTTCCTAGTGCGTATGGTCAGTTCATATCGAACTACCACATGCATGGTATGGATAAGAAGCTTACTGAATTACATGAGATGCTCAAGCAGGCTGAGGCAGATCTCAAGAAAGGAGTCAGTTAAGTGTTGATGGTGTAGAATAAGGCTAAGTTCAAGAAGAGTACTTGGACTAAGTAGAAGAAGGCAAAGTTAGGAGGTAAGGTTGAGGACCCGGTCCAAAGCGCTTCCTTAGGGACTAAGCCATCTCCTACAGCCGGATCCACTTGCTTCTATTGCAAGGAGGATGGTCACTGGAAGAGAAATTGCAGCAAGTATCTGACTGATAAAGCCAAGAGTGGAGGTGTGACTTCCGGCTCAGGTACGCTTGTTTGCAATGTTATAGACATTTATCTTGCGGATGCACCTAGAAGTTCTTGGGTATATGATACCGGATCAGTTATTCACATCTACAACTCGTTGCAGGGACTGGTAAGAACTAGGAGCGTGGCGAGAGGCGAGGTTGACATTCGAGTCAGCAACAAAGCGAGAGTCGCTGCGTTGGAAGTCGGCACGATGCAACTTCATTTACCTTCTGGATTCTTAATGGAGCTGAATAATTGTTATTATGTTCTAGTGCTTAGTCGAAACATTATTTCTGCCTCATGTTTGATGAGACAAGGCTATGAGTGGATTATTAAGAATAATGGTTGTTCTTTGTATTTGAATGATATGTTTCACGACTTTGCACCTGTCTAGGACGGGTTATTTATTTTGAATCTAGATGGTGAATCTATCTATAATAGAAATGTGAAAAGGTTAAAACCAAATGATGTGATATGACTTACTTTTGGAATTGTTGGCTCGGTCATATAACTTGGAAACGCATGAAGAAGCTCCATGATGATGGACTCCTAACTTCGTTCGACTTGGAGTCATTCGAGACATGCGAATCCTGCCTACTCGGTAAGATGACCAAGACACCTTTTGCAAAGAGTTGTGAAAGGGCGTTCGACTTATTGGGACTAGTACATAGTGGTGTATGTGGCCCAATGAGCACGACAGCCAGAGGTGGTTATGAGTACTTCATTACCTTCATTGATGATTTGAGTAGGTATGGATATATCTACTTGATGAAACATCAGTCGGAAGCCTTTGAAAAGTTCAAGGAATTCCAGAATGAGGTACAGAATCAACTCGGCAAGAAAATAAAGTTTCAACAGTCAGACCGAGGAGGCGATTACATGAGCCATGAGTTTAATGACCATCTGAAAAGTTTTGGAATAGTTCCCCAGCTTACTCCACCGGGAACGCCGCAGAGAAATAGTGTGTCGGAAAGGCAGAATCAGACCTTGTTAGACATGGTACAATCAATGATGAGTCAGACAGATCTACCTTTATCATTTTGGGGTTATTGTCTAGAAACTTTAGCATTCACACTAAACAGAGTACCATCAAAGTCGGTAGAGAAGACACAGCATGAGATGTGGACTGGCAAGAAGCCGAGTTTGTCTTTTCTTAAGATTTGGGGTTGTGAAGCTTTTGTCAAGTGACTTCAATCGGACAAGCTTACAACCAAGTCGGATAAGTGTATTTTTGTGGGGTATCCGAGGGAAACCTTGGGTTACTACTTCGACAACCGAGAAGAGGGCAAAGTGTTTGTCGCTTGGAACAGTGTCTTCCTTGAGAAAGAGTTTCTTAGTCGGGGAGTCAGTGGGAGCACGGTGCAGCTCGAAGAAATTCGAGAGGTACCGGCCAGTAGTGAGTCTGCAGAAGCCTTAGAGGTTGAGCCGATCGTGGTACCTGAGCTGGCAACTGCACCGACACTGCGAGGATCGGCCAGATTGCGAAGTGTTCATGATGTGTTGCTGTTGGACAGTGATGAGCCAGCAACTTATTCAGAAGCGATGGTGGGATCTGATTCTGTGTCATGGCTTGGAGCCATGAGATCTGAGTTAAAGTCCATGGATGAAAATCAAGTTTGGAACTTGGTTGATGTTCCAGATGGTGCAAGACCCATCGAGTGCAAATGGGTCTTTAAGAAGAAAACTAATATGGATGGAAATATTTCTATCTATAAGGCACGACTTGTCACGAATGGGTTCCAACAAGTTCAAGGGGTTGACTACAATGATAGTTTCTCTCCCGTTGCGATGCTTAAGTGATACGTTGCTAACGTATCTATAATTTTTGATGTTCCATGCTTGTTTTATATCTACTTTCTTATGTTTTGTCCACACTTTGGAGTATTTTTATACACTTTCTTGGAATAACCTATTAACAAGATGCCACAGTGTCAGCTGCCTATTTTCTGCTGTTTTTGGTTCCAGGAAATTCAGAAAATGAATATTTTTAGAATTGGACGGGACAAAAGCCAAAGTCAATATTTTACCGGAAGACACATGGAGTCCGAAGGAGAGATGAAGGGGGCCACTGGGCGGCCACACCACCCCTTGGCGCGGGCAGCCCTAAACCACGCCAGGGCATGGTGTGGGCCCCCTGGCCGGCCACCGACCTTTCCCCTTCACCTATAATAAGCCCTTGGGACGAAAACCCTAAATCAAACAACCTCCAGCCACGAAAAGTTCTGCAGCGCCGCCGCCACCGAAGGGGAGTTTCGGGGGACAGAAAGTCTCTGTTCCGGCACCCTGTCAGGACGGGGAAGTGCCCCCGGAGCCATCTCCATCGATCTCCACCACCATCTCCATCGTCGTTGCTAATTCCCATGATGATGAGGGAGTAGTTCTTCCTCGAGGCTAAGGGTTCTACCGGTAGCTATGTTTTCATCTCTCTCTCTATGCATGATCATATTGTGATCATGAGCCTTGTAATCAAGTAGATCTACCTTGCTACTCAAGTGATTTAATAGATCTTTAGCTCTCCCCCCGTGTGTGAAAGTGACAGCATGCACACCATGGTGGCACTTAGGCTAGAGATTACAAATACTTGTTATGAGTTATATTTGGAGAGGGATGTTTCTATGAAATTGTGGTGTTTGTTGGAACCATCTAGGGGTCAAGGTGATAGTGTGGGGTTATCTAGATGGGGAAAGCGAACTTTGAGGAGTGTTGTTATAGCCCTACCATGGATTAGAGTGTCCAACCAGAGAGTAGTTTAGAGTAGTATCATGAAGAGAAGATATTTATATGAGAGTGTTTGATACATTGCAAATGTATCTATAATTTTTGATGTTCCCTGCTTGGTTTTATCCACTTTCTTGTGTTTCGTTCCAACTTTGGAGTACTTTTCATATGATTTCTTGGACTAACCTATTAACAAGAGCCACAGTGCCAGCTGCCTATTTTTTGCTGTTTTTGGTTCCAGGAATGTCAGAAAATGAATATTCTCGATATTGGACGGGACAAAAGCCAAAGTGCCTATTTTTTCGGAAGGGATCCAGTGCCAGAATACGAGACGGAGTAGGGCCAGGGGTCGGCCACACCACCTGGCCACGCGGCCAGGCTGGGCCCGCCCCAGGGGGTGGTGTGGTGGCTCCCGGCACCCCCTCGGCCTCTCCTTCCGCCTATATATTTCCCTCGGGACGAAAACCCTAAGTGCCTGATCAAAAATCCACGAAAGAGTCTGTAGCCACCGTCATCTCCATCCCTAGATCGGGAGGGCTCTGAAGCTCTTCCTGGCACCCTGCCGGAGAGGGGAATTCACCCTGGAGGCCTTCTTCATCACCATGCAAGCCTCCGGTGTGATGCGTGAGTAGTTCATCCTTGGACTATGGATCCATGTAGTAGCTAGATGGCTGGTTCTCCTCCTTTGTGCTTTCATGTTTAGATCTTGTGAGCTCCGTTCATGATCAAGATCATCTATTTGTAATTCATACATGTTGTGTTTGCGGGGATCCGATGGATATTGAGATGCTATTTCAGATTGATTATTGATTCTATCATGTCTTTGTTATTTGTGATCTTGCATGCTTTCCGTTGTTAGTAGCTATCTTGGCCAAGTAGATGCTAGCAACTCCAAGAGTTAGTATTTATGCTCGATAGTGGGTTCATGCCTCTGGTAATCTGGGGAAGTGACAGAAATCTCTAAGGTACTAGATGTGTTGTTGCTACTAGGAAGAAAACAATAATCCTTTGTTCATAAAACAATCGTATTGTTTACTTTACACGCAGTTCGTAAAGCAATAATCTGTTGCTTGTAACTTAATACTGGAGGGGGTTCGGATGATAACCTGAAGGTGGATTATTAGTCATAGATGCAGTTGGATGGCGGTTTATGTATTATGTTGTAATGCCCAATCTAATCTCAAAGGAGTCAATATGATTAGTATATGCATGTATTGTTTTCTCGGTGTTTGTCAATTGCCCCGCTGTAATTTTTTCACCCAGCATGTTATCTATCTAAGGAGAGCCTCCTCTAGTGAACTATGGATCCCGGTCTTTTCTTTACATACAATCTATAAACTGTTTACTACTTTGTGTTTACTTTCTGCAAACTTTTACTTCTTTCTGTTCGATACGTTTAATCCTTTGTTTTCCGCAAAACACGGTGAGATTGACAACCTCATCGCAAGTTGGGGACAAAGTTCTGTGGTTGTGTTGTGCAGGTCTCCACGTTGCTACTAGCACCGGTAGTGCGCCCTGCCAAAGCTCAGTTAGTAACACCTTTGGGGTGTTTCCTTGCTCCTACTGGTTCGATTAAACCTTGGTAACTGAGGGAAAACTTGCGGCTGCGCTCATCATACCTTCCTCTTGGGGTTCCCAACGAGCTCTACGTCGAACGACGAGCACATCAAGATCTTTTCTGGCGCCGTTGCCGGGGAGTCAAGGACATCTTCACAAGGGGAGTCCCTCATAACCAATCTCTTTACTTTGTTGTTTTTGTTTTTCTTAGTGTTATTTTTGCTTTGTTTGCTTGTTTTGTTCTTCAAAAAAAACACAAAAAAATTAGCTTTACTAGTTTGCTTTCTTATTTGAAAAACACAAAAAAATTAGTTCCTATCTTAAGTTGCCTTCATGTCTAGCCTTGCTCCAATCACTATGTCACCCGAGGAAATGATTTTTACATTTAAACAAGGAATTGAGGAAAGTTTTAAGGAAGCTTGGTCTAGAATCTCTAATCTACATGAAAAAACTGAGCCTAAAATGACTCAAAGCTTGTTCCTTAGCAGTTTTTACCTTGTGATTGCTCTTTGCTATAGATATGCTTTAGATGCTGTTGTGGGAGGAGATTTCCTCCAATGTAATGAGGATGATGCTATTAATGCTATAAAGAAATTGATACTCACTTACAACATGCCTAGCCAAACTGATATTTCTTTCGCAAAAATATTTGCTAGGTTGAACACTCTTGATACTAGCACTACTTGCTTAAAAGATTGCTATAATACGCTTAGGGAGCATCACAATTATGTTCCAATAAATTCTGAACCATCAAAGTGGCTCCCTACAGTAAAGATTGAGATAAACACTGAAACTTTTCAAGCCCGTTGTGATATCATGTCTAAATTTTGTCTTATGCCCAAAGATATTTATGAATCTTTGTGTCGTGGTGGTGTCACGGCAGATGCCATGTATAGGCTAAAGGTGGGGACTAATACTCGCTAGGGGAATCCAGGGAGGTATAGTGAAGTGATTCTCCACACAAGAGCTTGTATTGATTTACTTCCAAGGTTACAAGTGCTCCTAGAGCTGTATTGGCGAGAGGAGGAAGAAGGAGCTCTCTTACTCTCACCCACAGATCTCACCTGAAACCCTAGACCAAAACAGAATCGTAGAGACACCCACCCTTCAATAGAAGCCCTAGCCCCTCTTTTATAGGGGAGGCTCGGTTTCTGCCTAGGGCATACGTGGAGGCATATTCCTTAGAATATGCCTCCTCCCAAAGTGGTAAGCCAACCGAGGTGCTTTTTCCCCCGCGTCACACATGCTTTAGCTACGTGAGCCTCTGACGGCGCCCTCGTCAGCCGACACGGGCGTCGTCACGCTTGTCGGCCACGCCCCAGTGGTCCTGTCCTTGCTCGCTTCGCTCAGGCAGTGCGTACCAGGGCTCCTTTTGACCAGCGAGATTCCTTCCTTCTCCTAGAAGCTTGCCGTGACTCGGATGATGGTTCATCCGGCCACACCCTTTCCTGCATACAGGTAAAACATGCACTTCCGACTTACCGCTTAAGTCGGATGAGACCTAGTTAGGCGAACGCCCTCAGGTCTGGATTACCCCGTGATTCGGCCTGCCTTGAGGTGACCCGGCCAACATCTGCTTTGGCCTTGCCGAACCTCGGCTAACTCGGCCTTTATACCTCGGCGTGACCCTACCCGGGGGTATCCCCCCAACATTAGTCCCCGAAGCTGGTGCGGTCTTAGCTGACTTGGCCGCTAAGGCCACACCAGGTTCAATTTTGTGCCCCGGTCGTTATTGCCGAGTTACCTCTGTACCTCGGACTGCTTGGATTTACGTTCCCTTCGCACATTTCAAGTTTTCACTTGCCAGCCGGGTTAACACAGTTCCATCCGGGTCTTGCTTCCTTCTCTCGTACGCTAACCCATGTGAAGGGTAATCATTATGTCATCTTATTTTAAGGGACGGTACAGTAACCGCCACAGTAATTGTCAGTTATCACTGTGCGCGGGTCACATCACGCCTGCCTCCTCGTTTACCGCATCAGCGCGTCACGTCACAGGACTCTCTCCGCCCTGTGGCCCTCTGTGTGGCTCCTCACTGATTGGTCCGGACGGGTGATACACGACCACAGTGTGTGGCCGGTCCACAAGGCGCGATCCCACTCACCCCTTATGGGAGTGGTTAAATAGCGGAGGGGTGCGTCCCTTAGGATTTTTCCCCCTCCGCACCCCTCTGCCCGCTGCTATTCTTCTTCCTCTTCTTCGCGACCGCGCCACCGCCAGCATCACCAATTAGCAGCGTTGCCGCCGCGCTTCTCCATCGCACCTCCGCATCGCCGCCACAGCGACGCAAATTTCTCGCCACGGGTCCGCGCCAGTCCCGGCCACTGTCCCCCGCTGCCTCCAGTGCCAGCGAGGGCCTCGAGGACCAGATGACTGAAGAGGAACTCATTGTTGCTGAGCAGGAGATGGAAGAAGACGCCGCGGCGGCGGACCACGGCGCGTGGGCCAGCTCCTAGGTCTGCCAGGATGACCTGGACTGGCTCTACCGGACCAGACGCATCCCTGCCGGTGTCACCACGCGTCTTCCTTCCAACGAACTGGCCCCCTCACCCAATCCGGGCGAGTTCGTCGTGTTTCTGTCCCATTTCCAACGGGGCTTCGGCTTGCCGGTGAGTGATTTTTTCCAGGACTGGCTTGGTACGTACCAACTCCAGCCACACCACCTTCCAGCCAACGCCATCACCTCTCTTTCTGCCTTTGCTTCTACGATCGAAGGCTACGCCGGACTATGGCCCACGAAAGAGCTATGGATCTGGTTCTTCGGCCTTCGTCGCAACGTCATTCCCAACATCCACGCTGATCCGAAGGACAAGCGGCTCACTCAATTTGGAGCAGCCTCCATTTCACCCCGGCGATTTTCTGTTTTTCCCCGGGTCACCGGGCTAGAGTCCTGCAAAGGATGGGCCCGGACCTTCTTCTATGTCCGGAATGCCAGCACCGAAGACTAGATCCGGTTGCTTCCCTACACTCCGGGTCCACCTAACCCGGACCTGTGGGATGTGATCCCCAAGAAGCCCACAGCCTTGGCCAACCAAGTGAGCAAAAGGTTCACGGAACTGAAGGGGCTCGGGCTATGCAACGAGGATGCCATGATCACCTTTGTGCGTAACCGAATCTCTCCCCTCCAGAAGCGCACCCACAAGGTATGCCACATGAGCTACGGCCGCGATCCAAACCGGACCTCATCCTTTGAGCTGACCAACTCGGAGATTTATCGCCGGGTTAAGGCTCTCTTCATCACTCACAAGGACTTTTCCACTGATTGGTCTTGGGGGATTAAGCATTTCTGCCGTGACCGGCTTCCTCCAACGGTAAGTTTCATGCCGCAAACTTAACCTGGACTAATTATATATCAGTTATTGTTGCAATTTTTGACTCTTTTGTTCGCTCTTTTGCTCAGCAATTCCTTCAACAGACCCTTGAGGACGGCACCGATCCGTCCCTTAAGTGGGCACCGGACCGGGAGACTCCGGATGAGGAAGAGCCGGACCAGGAGATGTTCCTCCCTATGACCGACGCCACGAAACGACCCACGGGTAAATCCTCTTCTATTAGAGATTGGCCCGATGATGAATATGACTCGGAAATCGAGGTGATTGAACCTTTTGAGGCTGTCCCCCTTTCTTTTGTTTTTCCACCATCAGCTCACCCCGGCGGTCATATTCACGAGGATCCCCCTCTCGCTACGGGCGAGCCTGTTCCGGTGGCAACGAAGAAGAAACGTGGGGCTTATTCGAGTTCTTCCTCCGGACCGTCTCAGCCCGTTAAAAGGCGAAAGAAGTCCGGGGACAAGACTTCCCCCAAACCAGCAGGCAAGGCCCCAGCACGAAGGGCTTGGAAACCCAAAGCGGCCGAAACCTCGGATGCGTAAGTCCTTCTTTCTTCTGTAACTCGTTCTTCCTCACTTTGCCGTAATTTTTCTTCTGACGTTATTTGATTTCACAGGGCTCCGGTGGAGGTCCCTCAAAGTGGATCTAGCATCTCTTCCCCTCTCCGACCTAGCCCTTCTCCCTGTCGTGATGACGAGTCACGCCCGCTGAGCCCTGTCCCAGAGGGTTCTGCGGCCGCTCCGGGTTCAGCTCCACCTCGGCAAGAGAAGGGTAACCTTGGAGTGGGGGAGACCGGCCTAGCCGGAGCAACGGCATCCACTGCCTCGACAACACCTCAACTAGCAGCCACTGAGGTTACGTCGGCCCCAGCACCAATTCCAGTACCAACAAGCAGACCAGTACCAACTCCAACCTCGGCATCAGCACCAACTCCGGCAGCGAAAACTTCAGCGCCGACACCAAGCCCAACAACGAGAGTACCAGCACCTAGTTCCTCTGCATCTTCCGAGTCCTCTCAACCTCGGCAAGGAACTACCCCGGCAACTTCTAAGGGAAAACCACTGCTACAGCTTCCTCTACCCAGCAAGCCAAAGGCAAGAAGGCTCCAGACGCTACCAAGCCCACTACCGTCGAGTCTGGGCAACGCACCCTTGTGTCAATGCTCCCTAAGAAGACATCAGCGGCAAAAGACGCGCCTGCCGAGCCAACCGAAGCCCAGCAGTTGGTTCTGCACACCAGCCCCGCCCTTGCCTTGGTGGAGAGGAAGGAAGCACATGCAAAGGGCTTGGTGACGCCCCATATGCCCACGGGTGAACGGTACCCTCCGAGCCTGATGGAATTTGTTATGAATTGGAACAAGGCCGAGGTAGTCCAGGAATCTGATCTCCCGGAAAAGTTCGGTCCTGCCGAGTTTTCCGCTCAGATGAACACGGCCGCAAAAGCTATTAATCTTGCTGGGTGAATGATGGAGGTACGTTACTTCTCCTTGACAAGTTGTAGATGATAACCATTAGTCCCCGAGCCTCCGGGGGAGTGACTTGTTACTCGGCCGGATGCTCTTTTAGAACACTAACGTAGCTCCGTGAGAACTTCGAACATGCACACACCTAGAGCCGGGTTAAGTTCCACTTGGCCCGGATTTTAGTACACTTCGAACATGCACACACCTAGAGCCGGGTTAAGTTCCACTTGGCCTGAATTTTAGTACACTTCGAACATGCACACACCGAGAGCCGGGTTAAGTTCCACTTGGCCCGGATTTTAGTACACTTCGAACATGCACACACCTAGAGCCGGGTTAAGTTCCACTTGGCCTGGATTTTAGTACACTTCGAACATGCACACACCTAGAGCCGGGTTAAGTTCCACTTGGCCCGGATTTTAGTACACTTCGAACATGCACACACCGAGAGCCGGGTTAAGTTCCACTTGGCCCGGATTTTAGTACACTTCAAACATGCACACACCTAGAGCCGGGTTAAGTTCCACTTGGCCCGGATTTTTGTACACTTCGAACATGCACACACCTACAGCTGGGTTAAGTTCCACTTGGCCCGGATTTTAGTACACTTCGAACATGCACACACCGAGAGCCGGGTTAAGTTCCACTTGGCCCGGATTTTTAGTATGCTTCGAATATGCACTAGGCTGACTTAAGTTTCTGTATCTCTTTTAGGTGACCACCAACCGCCGGAGTGCTGAATTCCAACGCTTGCTGGATATGCACAAGAATCTTCGCGCAAAACAGGCTGCACTCATCACGGAGTACGAGAAAAGGGGTAAATTTCTTCCTTATCCTTTCCTCAATTTTCTTCAACTTCGCTTGCCGAACCAATCTGATTGTTCGGTTTCCGCAGCTGGGGTGGAAGCTGAAAACAAGATAATGCAGAAGAACTTGGAGCAGATCAAGGGTACATCCTTCTTGTCTGCCTTTACCGTGGTTTCCATCGGCTTCCCTCCTTGGCTCGGCAAACATTCATTCCTCGGCATTGCCGGGCCAACGCACTATTTCAGCATCGCTTGAAGATAGTGTGCATGTGCCTGACGTGATGCTACATTTTCTCGAACAAGCTGGGCAGCACCAAGCCGAACTAAAGAAGAAAGATGATGAGCTCGCCCTCCTCCGGACCAAAGACGATGAGATAGCCAAGCTCAAGGCTGAAATGGCTAAAATGAAGGCGCAACACCAAACCGAGCTAAAAAGGGCTGGCCAGGACTACACCGAAGAACGTGAGCGCCTCAAGCTCCAAAATGCTAAGGACCGTGAGCTTCTTCAGGAAGCCGAGGTCAAACTTGAGTCGACAAATGCTGAGCTCGAGCAGCTTCGGAAGAGGCGTGATGCTTGCACCAAGGAATTGACCTGGATTCACAGTCACATCTCACGTAATTTTCTTTTCCTTTATCCGCCTTATTTCTCCGGGTTACTTCATATGTCTTGCTTTCTCAGCTTTGTCCTTTGCCTTGTTTCCCAGGCCACTTTCCAGAGGGTACCACTATTGCAAGTGCTGCTGTCGCCAATTTCTGCCGAGAAAGGGGGAATTCGGTCGCTCCTGAGGGTGAGAGCATTCCCTTCGACATGGAGGACCTGTTGGTCATCTTGTCGTCTCGCGTGGAAATCAATAAGAACTACGGCAAGGACCTCCTCGATGTTTCAGTCCGAGTCTTCAACGCCTTCTGGCCCGCCGATGATGCTCCAGAGAGAATCACACAGCTCGCTGAAAAGCTTTCGGAAATCGAGACCCAGCTCGACCTCTGGCGAGAGTCCGCTGGACGTGCTGTAGCCGATACCATCCTTCACCACATTCTGACGTGGTATGAGAAGATAGATCTCAGCCTCCTCACACGCCTGCGCACTGGATCCAAATGGACAGATGACCCGGAGTGGGTAGCTCGGCGCCAGGCTTGCGCCCACAGCCTCATCGAATATGCCCCCATTCACGAATGGACTGAGGGTCCGAGCTTCCTGGAAGTCGCAGGCGAAGAGGAAGTTGAGAATGCTGAAGATGATTCGGGTGAAGACGAAGAGGACACTGCCTCGGATATCGAAGAGGGCGACGATGATGCCGAACTTCCTCCCGCTGCTCCTTAAGTAAAAACACTTGAAAATTTATGAGATCCCCGGTATGCCGGGTGCAATTGTATTCCAAACACATGTGATATTTTGCTACTGAGTACTTATGCTGGATTAACTTGGGCGTAGTCCTCGAGTTTCTTTTTCTTGTTTGTTCAATCTTTTGGCTCGGATCGTGTCTACCTTGATTCGGTTTTACAACTTATGAATCCGAGCTTGAAAAACTTTCTTAACAATACTAGGAAACTTTTAGATTTAGCTCATAAATAAAACTGTATAACAGTTTGAAAATGAATACGGGGTTAGTCCGAAACATAAACGTCAGCTCGAATAAATTCTTTTCCTTAGTCGTCTTTCATGTGTTACGCAATTCCAAACTTGTTCTCTTGCTTGCCATGAAGCCAATTCTTGTTGGACAGCAGCAAGTCAAAGAGTTGGGTTTTTGGTGCTCACACACTACTAATCCGAGTTAAGTAGAATAACTTACTCCAGTTGACGCGTAGAAAGTAACAAATATTATTAAGGCAGTCCCCGAGTTACTACTCGAGGTGCCAACATTTCATTGATAAGCTCACTGCCGACATACATACCGACATATGAGATAACTCGGATACATACACTCTTTAGTTAAGTGTAGAAAGGACGAAGTAGAGCTATATTCCATGGTCGCTTAGATTCCTCTCCGGACCTGTCCGCCTTGTTCTTTTCCTATGGCTTTGCATCTGTAAGATAGTAAGAATCGTTGTGCAATGCTTTGCTCACGATGAATGGCCCTTCCCATGGGGGGATAATTTATGCATTCCAGTAGTACGCTGTACCAACCGGAGCACCAAATCGCCTTCCCAAAAGACTCGGGGGCACACTTTCCGGCTATGATAGCGTCGGAGATTTTGTTGATATATGGCGGATCTAGACAGTGCCAGTTCTCTCGCTTCTTCCAGCAGATCAACATCATTTTGCCGGGCTTCTTGCACTTCGGCTTCTGTGTATTGGGTGACCCTAGGTGAATCATGCTCTATGTCAGCTGGTAATACAGCTTCTGCCCCATATACCAGAAAGAACGGCGTATAGCCTGTTGATCGATTCGGAGTTGTTCTTAAACTCCACAGTACCGCTGGTAGTTCTTCTATCCAGCACCCCGCTGATCTTTGAAGTGGCTCAATGAGCCGGGGTTTTATCCCGGATAATACTAATCCGCTGGATCTTTCCACTTGTCCGTTTGATGCAGGGTGGGCTACCGAAGCTACGTCCAGCCGGATCCTCTTATCCTGTCAGAAACGAGCAAATGCTCCTTCCGCAAAATTTGTGCCATTGTCAGTTATGATACTGTGTGGATAACCGTACCTCAAGATGATATCTTTGAGAAACGTTACGGCTGTAGCTCCATCACATTTTCTTATAGGCTTTACCTCAATCCACTTCGTAAACTTGTCCACCATTACCAGAATGTGAGTCATATTTCCCCTTGCTGGTTTGAACGGGCCAACCATATCCAAGCACCATATGGCAAATGGCCAAGTAATTGGGATGGTCTTGAGTTCCGACATTGGCATATGTGTCTTGGTAGCGTACCTCTGACAACCATTACATTTTCTCACCAGATCTTCTGCTTGATCTAAGGCATTTGGCCAGTAGAATCCGTGTCGGAAAGCTTTTGCTACAAAGGCTCGGGATGAGGCGTGATGCCCGCATTCCCCCTGATGTATATCTCGGATGATTTCAAGCCCTTCTTCCGGGTCAACACACCGCTATAGGACATTGGTCACACTTCTTTTGTATAACTCGGAATTGATGATCGTGTAGGCCTTTGCCCTCCTCTGTGTTTGCCTGGACAGCACCTCCTCAGTGGGCAACGTTCCATCCTTTAGGAATTGAAATATATGCAGTGCCCAAGCCGGTATTGGCCGCACGGGGAACACGTCCTCGTCTATATCCATCTGATCCACCGGCATAACTTCAACCGGACCAAGCTGAGCAGTCCCCGGGTCTTGCGAAGCAGTCCCCGGGTTTGCCGAAGCAGTCCCCGAGTTTTGCGCACCACTTCCCATGTCCACGTCCATGGGCACAACTCCGGATTCTGTGTCCTCCGGGATGTAGATTGACTCGGATTCTGGGGATGGCCTGATGGATGGTTTCCTGAGGTGCTCTAATGCTACACCCAGTGGAATTGCTTGTCTGGTTGACCCGAGATTCGACAGCATGTCGGCAGCCTCATTTTCCACCCGGGGTACGTGATGAAATTTGCATCCCTCAATGTAACTAGAAATCTTCTGCACATGAAATCTGTATAGTGCCATGTTTGGATCAAGGGCATCCCACACTCCGGACACTTGCTGCACCACCAAATCCGAGTCGCCAAAGCATACGATCTGACGTATACCAATTTCTTTTGCTACCTTGAGCCCATGCACAAGTGCTTCATACTCAGCGACATTGTTTGATGCGGTGAAGTGGATCTGCAGCACATATTTCAACTGGTCCTTCTTCGGCGACGTGAGTACCACTCCGGCACCTAGCCCGGTTTTGGTTTTTGATCCGTCAAAGTGCATTCGCCAATAGTTCGGATCAGGAAGCGGTGGTTCGTACTGTACCTCGGCCCAATCCACGAAGAAGTCCGCCACAGCTTGAGACTTAATGGCCTCTCTCCTGTCATATTGCGGAGCATAAGGAGCTAGCTCAATTGCCCATTTTGCAATTCTGCCGCTTGCATCCTTGTTACTCATTATCTCGGATATGGGGGCCTCACATATGACCCGGATGGGATGCTCCTCAAAGTAGTGCTTCAGTTTCTTGGCGGCCATGTACACGCCATATGCCACTTTCTGATAATGTGGGTAGTTCTGCTTTGAGGTTGACAACACTTCGCTCAAATAATACACCGGCCTTTGCACCGACTTACCTTCCTCATCACGCTCCACCACTATCACTGCACTTACAACTCGGTTGGTTGCGGCTATATAGAGTAACATTGGCTCCTTTGATAGTGGTGAAGCTAGCACTGGTACCGTGGCTAACATTTTCTTTAGGTGGCCAAAGGCTTCATCAGCCTGCGGTGTCCAAATGAACTTATCCGACTTTTTCATGAGTTGGTAAAGAGGCAAAGCCTCTTCTCCCAACCGACATACAAACCGACTTAACGAGGCCAGGCAACTTGTGAACTTCTGGACATCGTTAAGACACTTCAGCAGTTCCATTCGCTTGATGCCCCGGATTTTGGTTGGATTAACCTCGATACCTCGGCTGGAGACGAGAAAACCGAGCAATTTTCCATCCGGGACACCAAAAGTGCATTTTTCCGGGTTAAGTTTCATCCGGAACCTTCTTAGGTTTGCAAACATTTGCCTGATATCATCAAGGAGCGTTTTTCTTTCCTTGGTCATGGTAACCACATCATCCACGTACACCTGTACATTTTGACCTATTTGGTCGTGCAAACATTTTTGCATACACCTCTGGTATGTTGACTATGCGTTACGTAAACCAAACGGCATGGTGCGACAGCAATAAGCCCCATACGGGGTAATAAACGCAGTCTTTATTTGATCATCTGGATTCAGAGGTATCTGGTGGAAACCAGAATAAGCATCAATGAATGACAACAATTCACATCCAGCAGTTGAGTCTATGACCTGATCTATTCTTGGCAGCAGAAACGGATCTTTTGGACACGCCTTGTTCAGGTTCGTGTAATCGATACACATACGCCAAACCACTGCCACGTTTGGGTCATCCTTCTTCTTTTCCACCAGCACCGGATTAGACAGCCAATTGGGGTAAAGAACTTCCATGATAAATCCTGCAGCTAGCAACCGAGCTATCTCATCTCCAATGACTTTCCTCCTATCTTCGGCAAAGCGGCGGAGAGGTTGCTTCACCGGCTTGGCTCCGGGTCTCACATTCAAAGAGTGCTCGGCCAACTCCCTCGGAACACCTTGCAAGTCCTGTGTGGACCAAGCAAAAATGTCCCGATTCTCATGGAGGAAGCTGACGAGCTCGCTTTCCTATTTATCACTTAGCCCGGCATCAATTGTTACGGTGCGCTCTGGGAACATGTCATCAACGGGAACCTTCTTGGTATCTTTCGTTGCCTGGAAAGAGACGGTTCCATGCGGGTTACTCAGCGCCGGCATATACTGCTGTGCGAACTGAGCCAATGCCGCCACCTCTTGAATTTTTCTCCTTTCCTGCGCAATCACAAGTGACTCGGCTAAGTTTGATCCGGCTGACGCACACTCCATGGAACGTCGGAAGTCCCCAGCAATGGTAATCACTCCATTTGGTCCGGGCAATTTCATCTTCAAGTAGTTGATATGACAACTTGCCATGAACTTGTTCAGCCCTGGCCTTCCGAGCAACGCATGATACGCGCTTTCTAAGTTCACCACTTCGAACTCCAGATTTTCAGTTTGGCAATTATCCCTCGTGCTGAACAAGACGTCAACCCGGACCTTGCCTATGGGCTCGCAAGAAATGTCGGGCACAATGCCATGGAAAGTTGTCCTCGTGGCCTGGAGCAAGTTCTTCGAGATACCCAACTTGCGCATTGTGTCCGCATACATGATATTTATGCTACTGCCGTTGTCGATCAGTACCTTGGAGAACCTTACGTTAATGCTAGGTCCAATGAATGTAGGATCCATCACCAACGCATACGAAACAGGGCTCGGCATGAGCTTGGGATGATCCCTAATGCTCCAGGTGATTTCTTGATCTGACCAAGGCATGTACCTCCTCACTGCAGGCATTACTGCATTCACCTCCATATGCCTACACTGCAAGCTTTTTCTATCAGTTTCTTCTGTGGTGAATACACAGTAGCTCTGGTGGTGCTCCCTGTACTCGTTTCTCCCCTCATTTCCGGGGTGCCTCTGATCCGGCTGATGCTAATTTTCTACCTGATGCACTGCATCCCTTCTTTCATTGTTATCATACCTCGCCGGAGGGGGAGGCAACATTAGCTGTTGCGTGTTCGCTCCGGAGAGCAATTGCTGCCGGGGTAACTCCTGCTGAGGCTGATCATTCCGGGGTGCCTGAGCATTCCCCAAACCACCTTGCTCGATCTTGCGCATCCACTCGCATTGCCTTGTCGTATGACCCGCTGGGTTGTTCGGATTTGGCGTGTGAAACTTACACGGTTGGTCCAACATCGACTCATAAGTATACCTCGGACGGTCTTTCCTTTCTTGCCACTGCTTCTTTTGTTCCGGTGTCCAAGTTTTCTTCCCATCGTTCCTTGGAGCCCATTGACTTCCAGTTTTCTGGCGCTGGCTACCCCCTGCTCCGGGTTGATCTTGATTCACAGCTGCAACTTGGTGCGATCCGTACCGGTGGTCTGGTCTATCATCTCTCCTTTTTCCTCTGTAATCATTCCTCCGGGATGATCCAGATCCATCCCTCTGATAGTACTCATCGCTTGACTCGTTTGAGGCGAGCCTTGGTTGGGTCGGGTCACCCAACGCATACGAATCTGCAATCCGGATCATTTCTGCCAACGTAGCTGGCATTTTCCGTTGCAACTTCATCCACAGCTTGCTTCCATATCTGCACCCCTGTGCAAACCATGCTATGGCCTGTGATTCTATCACGCCCTCACATGAGTTTCTCAAGGAACACCACCAGGTCAAAAACTCCCGGTCTGCCTCATTGGGTCTTTTCTTGCACATAGCTAGGGTTTGTGGCCTATTTGGCCTTTGATACGTACTCGAAAAATTACTGATGAACATCTCCTCAAAATCTATCCAGCAGTTGATGCTTCCTGGTGGAAAATTGTTCAACCACACCCTTGCCGGGCCTTCCAACATCTGGGGTACATACCATACAGCCCATCTCAGGTTGCCTGTGGCAATTTTTATAGCCGTAGCATAGTTTATCAGCCAATCCTCTGGCTTGGTACTACCGTCATAGGTCTTGGTGCCCCTGGGCAGCTGAAAGTTCGGTACTGGTGGCTCTTTCATGATCCGGGGTCCAAAACACGCTGGACCCGGTGGACCTTGACATTCAATCTGTTCCGACCTATAAAGTCGATCTAGTTTCAACCTTGCATCGTCCGGCATCAAATCCCTACTTCCTAATCTCGACCCTATCACATGATAGTCCGGTCTCGGGTATCCTGCATTTGCCATCTCCGAATCACCGTCGTTGTACCGGTTTTGCTCTTGCGGTGCACCTTTCTGTTGCACACCTCGGCCAGCATCGTGCTCTTGCTTTGGTATGTTCCGCTGCTGCGGTTGTCTTGCTCCAGCTGAGTTTTGCTGCCCGGCAGTGCTGTTGACAACGTTCCCTTGACCGGCATTGCCTTGGTCGCGGTTACCTCGGCCAGCTTCGCCTCAGCTCACACTTCGTCGATCATCATTTTTATGCGCTTCTTTTTCTTTCCCTGCCCGTGTCGGGTCATACGGGACAATCTGTTTGTTCCGTCTGGCCGAGGTTACCACCTCCTCTCTCCTTGGACCACCATGAGGGGACGATGCGGCTCCAGCGGATTTCTCCGGGTTACCCACCACCGAATGGACGATCTTGGAGGCTCCAGCTCTTTCCAGGTTAGCCCTGAGCAGTTCCTCGTTTTGCCTATTTGCAATCCGAACCAGCTCGTTAACCCGATCTTGCTGCCTTTGCCGGGCTTCACCCGTCAGTCCCTCTAACTCGGACGCAGCTGCATCCGCTGCTCTGAGGTTCTTGGCCAGGGTACTATACCTCGGCAGCCCCACGGACAAACAGTTTTCTGATTCCTCGATTCCAGCATCACCTTCTCTATTCATCTCGCTCATGAGATTTCTCCCTTTGACTTTTACATTATCAACCTTGTTCGCCTTAGCGTACTCACGCAGCGTCATGTTCAATGACTGCTAGGCCGCGGCTATTTTCTTTGCGCCCTCTAGTATTTTCTGCCTAGTTTCTTCCATCTCGGCCTGTGCACGAGCCGGATCTACCGCTGCTACTACAGGGTTTGCCAAGCTATTCATTGCCTCTCTCAACACGTTTTCCGGCCTCTCTAGCGGAGGACCTCTACCTTTCCTTGGAGCTTTGGGAGTTACCTCCGGATCTGGCGCCGGATCTTTGCTCGCACCCGCACCTGGCGATGTCATCATTACCTCTGCATGGTCCGGGGAACGAGCGATATGCTCTCCGCGAGCCACAGTGAGGGGCGGTTCGCCTGCTTCGACGATGTGGCATGGATGAACGCTAGACACATCCACTGCAACATAGACCTTGTGCGCGCCGAGCTTGACGAAGATGCCGTTGCGCCGGAGAGGGCGCGTGCCGAAGCAGCCTGCGTTGTCGCTGACGAAGTCCCGTGCTCCAAAGCGCTGAACGAGCCCAGAGACGATGTGTTCGCCGGTGGCGATGAAGTTTCTCGTCCGGATTTTGACCCCTGCTAGCGCCGCTAGCCCCACGGTGGGCGCCAACTGTCGTGGTGGTGTCACGGCAGATGCCATGTATAGGCTAAAAGTGGGGACTAATACTCGCTAGGGGAATCCAGGGAGGGATAGTGAAGTGATTCTCCACACAAGAGCTTGTATTGATTTACTTCCAAGGTTACAAGTGCTCCTAGAGCTGTACTCTCTTACTCTCACCCACAGATCTCACCTGAAACCCTAGACCAAAACAGAATCGTAGAGACACCCATCCTTCAACAGAAGCCCTAGCCCCCCTTTTATAGGGGAGGCTCGGTTTCTGCCTAGGGCATACGTGGAGGCATATTCTAATATGCCTCCTCCCAAAGTGGTAAGCCGACCGGGGTGCTTTTTCCCCACGTCACACATGCTTTAGCTACGCGAGCCTCTGACGGCGCCCTCGTCAGCCGACACGGGCGTCGTCACGCTTGTCGGCCATGCCCCGGTGGTCCTGTCCTTGCTCGCTTCGCTCAGGCAGTGCATACCGGGGCTCCTTTTGACCAGCGAGATTCCTTCCTTCTCCTAGAAGCTTGCCGTGACCCGGATGATGGTTCATCCGGCCACACCCTTTCCTTCATACAGGTAAAACATGCACTTCCGACTTACCGCTTAAGTCGGATGAGACCTAGTTAGGCGAACGCCCCCAGGTCCGGATTACCCCGTGATTCGGCCTGCCTTGAGGTGACCCGGCCAGCATCTGCTTTGGCCTTGCCGAACCTCGGCTAACTCGGCATTTATACCCCGGCGTGACCCTACCCGGGGGTATCCCTCCAACACTTTGAATCTTTGGGGGCTTACTGAAGGAGGAAGAGAAATATCTCTTGCTAATAATGCTACCATATTACCTATTGGAATAGCTGAAGAAAAATGATTTCTACTGATTATCTTGTTATTGAATGTGCAGGAAAAGGACAAATTACACTTGGAAGGTCCCTATTAGAACTCCTTGGAGCAATAATAGATGTGGGAAAGGGGACCATTCACCTTTATTCTCCACCAAACAATCACATTTTCCCAAAGGTTAAGAATAAAAATAAGAGAGGCAAGGGCAAGAAAGTTGGTTTTAATGCTTATTCATTTGAGAACACTTGATTCTTTCTTTGCTTCTTATGCCTAACTTAAAGGCGTTAAAGAAAAGTACTTATTGGGAGATAACCCAAAAGTTTTAGATGAGTCTTGAAAGTTATTACCTCTGTCATAACCTCTCCTTATCCTTTTTATTTGCTTTTTGTGCCAAGAGTAACCTCTAATGAGAGAGAAGTAATGATTGGAAAAGTTGCTGTCCCGAAACAGATTTTTGTGCTTTACCGTAAAAATTCGTGAGCGAGCTCTGTATGTCGGATTGAGCTGTAATTTTTTGTGATTCTGCCCCATGTTGTTATCTAACTTTAGTTAGTTGAACAGTTTTTGACTTGAGCAACAGAAGGTCTTCGAAACAATTCGTCTTTACCTGCTGGTTTGTTTTGACAGATTTCTGCCATTTTCTGCATTTGCTTCTTGTGGGTTCCTTTCTGAGTTCTTTTGGGAAATTGAGATTTTTGTGGGAAGTGCAACAGTATTTAGTGTTCTAATGGAAGTTTATTTGGTGTTAGAACTGAACCTTAAGACTTATTTATCTTGAGTGCACTAATGTTGGTAATAAAGATTGTGTGAAGTTTTGTATGAAGGAAAATTTTCAGGTGTATGGAAGGAATGAGTAATGAGATGAAGAATGGACTAAAGCTCAAGCTTGGGGATGCCACGCGTGTCACCCCAAGAAATATCCAAGAAGTACAAGCGTCAAATCTTGGGGATTCCCAAGGCATCCCCTTCTTCATCAATAAAAATCCCAGGTTTCTTCCAAACGCTTCATTTTTATTGTTTCATACACAGTTGTGTTGTTCTTGGAGCGTCTTCTTTTTCATTTTCGTTTTGGTTTTTATTTTGCTTGGTTTTCTTAGTTTTAAGAATAAATTGGTTGGACCCCCTCTTTCATACATTGGTTTGCAAATAGTTTAGTTTGGTTTGGAATAGAGTAGGAAAGTTCATACTTATGTGGTAAAAAGAGTTTGTTTTTGACTATGGCCTATGCTATGTCATGCCATTCCTGATATTGTTTTGTATTTATGCTTAGTATTCTTTTCTCTAGCATGACTTGTTATAAACAATTGATATTGCTTAATGTGCCTTGGATGAATCATGCGTTGTTTTAGCATATTAAAGCATAGTATAGTGGTATTCTCCTTTGATGCTTTATTTGGGTTGACTTGGCGCATGCTCACACCATGTTATGACTGTCTCAAGTCACCATAGCCTTTATGATCCTTCAGTTTTCAACTTGTAGTATCACTTCATGCTTTGATCAATCATGTTTTGTCGCTCTGCATGATTATGGCCATTATTACTCTCTTAGTTTGTCGCTCCTAGTCTTTTGCAGGCCTCCACAACCAAGTATGAGTTCCACTCATGCATCCAACGCCCTAAACCAAGTCATTCCAAAGAGTTCCACCATACCTACCTACTAGCTTATTCTATTCCAAGTATATTCATGCTTTTGTTTACCTTCCAAATTAAACTTGTTATGAGAAAACTAGTGATTAAAGCTCTCACGAACTTGATGGCACACTTTACTTTTTGCCTCTAATAAACTTGAACCATCGGGTCCTTCTTTGTTGCGTATATGCTTGCGCTTTATAAGTTGAAATTAGCAGAACCATGTTTCATGGGGAACTCTTTCAACATTGCACTTGTACTTTGTACCCCGTTGATATCATGTTCTTTTGCTTACGGATCCCGGCGGTGTGAAATAAAAGGGGAACTTGTAAGATCATGGAGTTTGTATGTGTGTTAGAGAAACACCTAGGCCGCTAGCCTAAGCCATGCCTAATCATGGTGGAGACTTGCAGCATCACCATAATGAGCACTCTATGAAGCATCTTCACTAAAAACCTATGCAAATAGAAAATAAAAAGATCGCTGAGATGCTCATTGTCTTCTTGCCTTGTCATTTTGATTATGGGAAAGCTCCCGTATCATGTGCAAGGGGTACCCCGTTGGCGGTTCTTAATGATACGCATATACTTACAATGACAAGAGCTTACTCGTGACTGAAGTTGAGTAGCATGAGGATCGGTCTTCGTAAGTAAGGGGCATGAGATTTCGGTTTATAACTTGTCAAGCATATCCTCTTAGTTGTGTTAGTTTAACCTTAATCACCTTCAAGATGCTTACGATAGGGGCAATGAGAGCTGAAAGCTATAAGTACCATAATTTTTGGAAGCTCTTTATGAGACTTGAATCCCTACTTCCTTTTACAAAAGGCCTTTCTTCCACCATTATATTGAGTCTCCACCTTCTATCTTTATGCACCTACTATGAGAGCATAGTGGCCATTTTTAGTTCTATGTGCATTGTCCCAAGACTAGTTGATTGATGCATAACTTGATATTGCTTGTTTTAAACTATTGTATGTCGTCACTCTTATGAACTTTGAAGGTGTCCTATACATTTATATTTGCTACTCTATTGAGGGACAAGCTGAATACTATTATGCTATGTTTTCTTTATGTGAAACAAACAAACGTCATGCAAAGCATTGTTATTCATGAATCTTTTGTTTGTGCCTTTTTATGTTGCATCATAGTTTCTTTGCTTATTGCTAGAACTTTGTCTTTCATGTTATGATTGAAGTACTATGATCCCAGCTTTGAATGTTTTGCAAATACTTTGATCAAGTCTTTGATGGTGCATGTCACCTCAAACATTATTCTTTCTTTTTATCACTTACCTACTCGAGGACGAGCAGGAGTTAAGCTTGGGGATGTTGATACATTGCAAATGTATCTATAATTTTTGATGTTCCATGGTTGGTTTTATCCACTTTCTTGTGTTTTGTTCCAACTTTGGAGTACTTTTCATATGATTTCTTGGACTAACCTATTAACAAGAGCCACAGTGCCAGCTGCCTGTTTTCTGCTATTTTGGTTCCAGGAAAGTCAGAAAATGAATATTCTCGGAATTGGACGGGACAAAAGCCAAAGTGCCTATTTTTCCGGAAGGGGTCAAGTGCCAGAATACGAGACGGAGTAGGGCCAGGGGCCGGCCACACCACCTGGCCGCACGGCCAGGCTGGGTCCGCGCCAGGGGGTGGTGTGGTGGCTCCCGGCACCCCCTTGGCCTCTCCTTCCGCCTATATATTACCCTCGGGATGAAAACCCTAAGTGCCCGATGAAAAATCCATGAAAGAGTCTATAGCCGCCGTCATCTCCATCCCTAGATCGGGAGGGATCTGAAGCTCTTCCCGACACCCTGCCGGAGAGGGGAATTCACCCTGGAGGCCTTCTTCATCACCATCCAAGCCTCCGGTGTGATGCGTGAGTAGTTCATCCTTGGACTACGGATCCATGTAGTAGCTAGATGGCTGCTTCTCCTCCTTTGTGCTTTCATGTTTAGATCTTGTGAGCTCCGTTCATGATCAAGATCATCTATTTGTAATTCATACATGTTGTGTTTGCGGGGGCGATGGATATTGAGACTATTTCAGATTGATTATTGATTCTATCATGTCTTTGTTATTTGTGATCTTCCATGCTTTCCGTTGTTAGTAGCTATCTTGGCCAAGTAGATGCTAGCAACTCCAAGAGTTAGTATTTATGCTCGATAGTGGGTTCATGCCTCTAGTAATCTAGGGAAGTGACAGAAATCTCTAAGGTACTAGATGTGTTGTTGCTACTAGGGAGAAAACAACGATCCTTTGTTCATGGAACAATCGTATTGTTTACTTTACACATAGTTCGTAAAGAAATAATCTGTTGCATGCAACTTAATACTGGAGGGGGTTCGGATGATAACCTGAAGGTGGATTATTAGTCATAGATGCAATTGGATGGCAGTCTATGTATTATGTTGTAATGCCCAATCGAATCTCAAAGGAGTCAAGATGATTAGTATATGCATGTATTGCTTTCTCGGTGTTTGTCAATTGCCCCGCTGTAATTTGTTCACCCAGCATGTTATCTATCTAAGGAGAGCCACCTCTAGTGAACTATGGATCCCGGTCTTTTTCTTTACATACAATCTATAAACTATTTACTTCTTTGTGTTTACTTTCTGCAAACTTTTACTTCCTTCCGTTCGATACGTTTAATCCTTTGTTTTCTGCAAAACACGGTGAGATTGATAACCTCATCGCAAGTTGGGGACAAAGTTTTGTGGTTGTGTTGTGCAGGTCTCCACGTTGCTACTAGCACCAGTAGTGCGCCCTGCCAAAGCTCAGCTAGTAACACCTTTGGGGTGTTTCCTTGCTCCTACTGGTTCGATTAAACCTTGGTTTCATAACTGAGGGAAAACTTGCTGCTGTGCTCATCATACCTTCCTCTTGGGGTTCCCAACGAGCTCTACGTCGAACGACGAGCACATCAGTGTTCACTAGTGAAAGTATGATCCCTAGGCCTTATTTCTAAGCATTGAAACACCGTTTGCAACTAGATCTATTACATGTTTGCTTGTTGCCATCTCTTTTCAGTTTGTCTTTATTCTCTTTCACGCCATCAAGCTATTTTCCTGCATCATTGTCTTATATCCATACCACTTGTATTTCACTATCTCTTCGCCGAACTAGTGCACATATACACCTGACAAGTGTATTGGGTGTGTTGGGGACACAAGAAACTTCTTATATCTTGATTGCAGGGTTGCTTGAGAGGGGATACCTTTGACCACTTCCTCCCTGTGTTTGATAAACCTTGGGTGATCCACTTAAGGGAAAACTTGCTGCTGTTCTACAAACCTCTACACTTGGAGGCCCAAGAACTGTCTACAAGAATAGAAGTGCGTAGACATCATTAAGTCAGTTCGGATCATGTTAGCTATAGTAGCCTATTTCGACTATGAGATATGGCAGATGGATGTCAAGACGGCTTTCCTTAATGGAAATTTAACCGAGGACGTGTATATGATACAGCCTGAGGGTTTTGTCGATCCGGCTAATGCTAACATGATATGCAAGCTTCAGAAATCCATTTATGGATTGAATCAAGCATCTTGGAGTTGGAACATTCGCTTTGATGAGGTAGTCAAATCGTTTGGCTTCATCAAGAGTGATCATGATTCTTGTTTATACAAGAAGTTTAGTGGGAGAAAATTAAATTTTCTGATCTTATATATGGATGACATATTGCTGATTGGAAATGATGTCCATATTTTGCAAGAAACCAAAGAATCATTGGAAAGGAGTTTTTCGATGAAAGACTTGAGTGAGGCAACTTACCTACTAGGAATCCGGATCTATAGAGATAGATCAAGGTGGCTCATTGGATTGAGTCAGAGTACATATTTGGATAAAGTGTTGAAGAAGTTCAACATGGAATCTTCTAAGAAGGGGTTCTTACCAATGTCACACGGCGTAAAACTTAGAAAGACTCAGTGTCCTTCGACAACTGATGAGCGAAGTCGGATGAGTGCGATTTCGTATGCTTCTGCAGTCGGATCCATCATGTATGTTATGATTTGTACTAGGACATATGTTTCCAATTCTCTTAGTGTTGTGAGCAGATACCAGGATGACCCTGGAGAGATCCACTAGGTAGCGGCTAAAAATATCCTTAAGTACTTGAGAAGGACTAAGGATATGTTCCTGGTTTATGGAGGTGAGGATGAACTCAGTGTAAGGGGTTAAACGGATGTGAGTTATCTCACTGACTCAGATGATTCTTGTTCGCAATCCGGATATGTGTTTGTGATAAACAGAGGGGCTGTGAGCTGGAAGAGTTCCAAGCAAGAGACGGTGTCTGTGTCTATGACAGAGGCTGAGTATATTGCTACCTCGGAGGCAGCAAAGGAAGACATTTGGATGAGGAATTTCCTCATGGATCTTGGTGTGGTTCAGAGCTTGTCCAATCCGTTAGACGTGTATTGTGACAACAATGGTGCTATCGCACAAGCCAAGGAACCAAGACAACACCAGAAGAACAAACATATACTCATGCGATACCACCTGATTCGCCAGTTCGTGGATCAAGGTGATATCAAGTTATGCAAGGTACACACGGATGCAAATATTGCGGATCCGTTGACAAAGACGCTACCACAGTCGAAGCATGAGGCGCACCTGAGAGCTATGGGCATTAGATGCCTAGACATGTGATGTCAGATGATTGACTCTAGTGCAAGTGGGAGACTGTTGTGAATAGGCCCTAGAGGCAATCATGTATGTTGTTATTCCTAATGTATTGATAAAGTCATTGTCCTTGTATGAACTACTGATATGTATCATTGAATATGTGATTCAATTGTGGAACTATATATTCATGTTGTTCATACTAGTTGTCCTTGGTCGTTGAGGTTGTGCTGGACACACAACTTAGACTAATGTGAAAGTCGGCTTGATGACTCGGTTCCACTTGTCATGACCGTAGAGATGCTATTCTAACTTACACTGATTTGGCTAAAGATTTTAGCGAACCGGACTGACCCACGGTTGAGATACAACGAGCATGTTGTCATTTGTAGTCTCAAACAATGGAATCCTTTGACCTGAGGTAATTGCATGATCCGAGTTGTGGATCGCCAACTTAGGTCCTATCAAATGATGTTCCGTAAATGGGCAGTTATAAAGGTAGGGTTCGGGTTGGTTGTGAAACAAGCTGCGTGACGTGGATTACCAAGATGGGATTTACCCCTCCATAATGGAGAGTTATTCTCTAGGCCATCTCGTGTGATATGATTCGGAAGCATGGCCATGCACGACTTGGTTAAGTGTTAACCAAGGAGTCGGACTAAGTGTTAGTCCAGTTAATTGTATATCACGGAACGAGAAGAGAGAGTCGAGCTATTAAAGGGATGGCAACAACTCGCCTATAGCTTAACAAGATATATCATGAGGCAAAGGGACTTGGACGAAAGTCACATTCAGAAAGGTTTGTCTTTAGACTTTATGGAGCTTGGAAGTTGGCACGTCTTGCTAGAGGCTGCTAGCAACTATCGACTTGGAGTGGTGACTCGTGTCGTGTCCAGGTGTACATAAACCTACAGGGTCACACACTTAAGGTAAAAGAGCCCATGTGGATTCGATCCATGTGGAGATTGGGGTACAACCTAAATGGGCCTCAAGCGTTGAGCCCAACTAGGAGTGTATATAAGTGGAGTGACAAGGGATTGTCCCTAACCTAGCCATCACTTTCTCCACTCCCATTTCGGGCTAGTCAGGATCTAGCAGTCCTCTGCCTGGAGCTCCTTCATGTACGTGTGGATACCGGTAGAGGCGTTTCACGTGTGGCGCTGGAGACAAGGAGGTCCGTGGGGATCTGGCGTGTTGTACGGGGATCGTTCGGCACGACATAAACTGACGCGCTTCATCAATAATCCGCACCTGTGCGTCTAGTGGCAAATCCCGTGGCCTATCACCTGAGCTAGATCTTGGGAGTACCGCGTAGGGTAAACGTTTTTTGTTTATCTCTGCGTGGCTCAACAGGTATGGCCATGGCGTTCAGCATTCCCTCTAAATCATCGTCAGCATCTGCATATTTTCTTGTCGTTTCTATCAAATCTCCCAAATCAGTGAATTTGTCACACTTTAGCCAGTGACGCAGTAATCTGATTGGGAGCCCAGCGATGAAAGCTTTGACCGCGGTCTATTCGTTTACTCCCTCACTGGAGTTCTTCGTGTCGATCCATTATTCGAGGTAGTCCTGACAAGTTTCTCCTAGTTTCTGGGTGCAACGCTACAGATCTCTGACCATGCAGGGCATCCTGTATGTACCTTCGAAATTACGAAAGAACGCGCTTTGCATATCATACCAGCTATGAATCGTGTTTTCGGGAGTTCATTGAGCCATGATCAAACCATCTTTCATAGCATCAACAGGAGATACCGGACTGTGACCAGGTTGTTTCCTCCTTTGGCGATGCAGCAGGCCCGGAAGAAATCCTGGAGCCAGGTGTCTTATCGAGCCATGTCATCGTAGGGTTGAACATGCCTTGAGATAGCAAATCCATCTAGAACTTTTTTATTGGATCCGTGGACCAAATCATTTTGGACCCACATATATGTTGTCCGATGTAGCATTCCATCTGTCTAAAATATGTAATGCTACCTGGTCTAGTAATATAATGGCTACTTCCTACATATAATTGTTGCATCATAATTATATCATGCTCATGTCATCATGCCACCTTGCATTTGAGCATCATATAAAACCCTTTCCATTTGGTTCTTCTCTCATATGCATTAGTAATTGTATTTGGCTCTTGATATATTGTATTTGGTTCTTGATGAATGCTTGATGCCCAAGTTGAGTTGGGGGCATATCTTTTATTCAACTCCATCACCTTTCTTTGTCACCACCTTATAATTCCACCATCCTAATTACCCATGAACTTTTACTTCTTTTGGCATTTAATCTAGCTCATGTGAGTTGGGATGGATCCAATTCTATTTTCCTTTAGCTTGGCTTTACTCCATATTTTGGAATGCATGTGCATAAATGCCATGATCCTTGTTTTGTTGTCACAAGATAAAACATGGCATTTAATGCCCATGCATGGGCCATGCAAATCACCACCATTCTATTCTTTTGGGATTTACTTGGATTTTTGAGTGGAGCATGGTTCTTTGAGAATCAATTCATGTTGGCTCTATTCTTTTGCTCTTACCATAAAACCCTACCCCCCTTGTTTGATCTCTCCTTACCACGTACCCTCAAACTCATCCCCTCACATGTGTATGGGCCATGCATGATCATGTGAGGTCAACCCCAAAACCCCATCTCCCTCTCTCTTTTAAAACTCTCTATGTTGGTTTCTACAAGTTGGGACCCACTTGCTTGGGTCCAATATTTCTCCTAATGATTTTATCAAATTGTAAAACCCAATTCTAAGTCTTGTACAAGTGCCCAAATTGAATTACTTGTGGGCATCCCCTTTTCCCAGGTCTTTTTTTCCCTCTTGTATTTGTGTTGTCAAAACCCCTCTTTTCAAATCAATCTGCAAAGTTTCAAATAGTTAAGAGTTAAACTATTGTTTGAATTAAAACCAAAACTACCCAAAACAAATAATAAAACAGAACAGGAATATAAAAAAACACAGGAAGAGAGAGAGCAGCAGCCCAGCCCCAACTTTTGGCCCACCCGGAGCCCCTTCTCCCTCCCCCTCCTTCTCTTGGGCTGGCCCAAACCAGCTGGCCCATACCCCTTCGATCACGCCGTCTCCCTCTGTTCCTCTTCTCCGTCACCCTGCCTCTCTCCTCTGCTCTGACGGAAGCGAGGCAGGTGGCCGTTCTCCCCCGTCTGCCGCGTCAGCTCACGCCTCCCGTACGCCCCTCTCCCCTCCTTCTTATCCTCGCTCCGAGCTGCGCCTTTTTGAACCCTAGCTTCCCTTCTCTGTTTCCCCTCTCCCTCTTCTCCGCCGTACCATGGCCGCCGCCAGATAGAGCCCCTGCAGCTCGCCGGACACTCCGCAGCCGCCGGAGTCCGAGCTTCCAGTACCTCTTCTTCCATGTCAAGTCGTTCCTCCTCTTGCTCCAGCGACGCCACGGGCAGCATCCTGGTGAGCTCCTCGATCTCCCGGACATCATCTTCCACCCTCCCGTGCCCAGTAGCCACGCGCGCCTGCAGCCTGCAGTAGCAGCAGCACTCCCTCGCCAGCCTCTGTTCCCACCGGAGCCCCGAGTTCTGCAGTCCCCCTTTCGAGAAGCCTCCTAAACGGAAGTTGCAGAACGATGAACCCTCTAGGTTTTCCGCTTTTGCGTCGCCACGTTTCAGCTAGCCGTTTCGCCGGAATCCTCCCCGCCAGTCGCGCCGCTAGCCGGGTTTTTTTCCTCTGTCAGTTCGCCGGCCGACACCGTCCGTTCTTCAGTTTTACAGCAGCAGCAGACACCGCGCGTGCCGTTTTTCGCGTCCAGATCCCGGCTCCCCTGGTCCTCTTTTGGTGTTGCCACAAAAACAGAAGTTGTAGATCTTTCTTCCCTCTACATCTTTCCTTTTTGTGGCTTAGCGAAATTCGATGTGGTCTGCTCGTAATCGTCACTCAAAATCGGGCACACCTAACAGTTTTCGCGTGCCAACGCTGTTCTTCAGTTTTCCCTCTCTAGACGTTTTGCATAAAGGCCCCTAGACTTGTCTCGCCTCAACCCGCATTCCATAGGTTCCCACTCGTCAGCGACCGGCACCTTTTACAAAAAGGTACCTCGGCTTCCACTGTTTCATGCCCGTGCAGACCCGGCCCGCCCACGTGTCACGTCCCTGCTGGGCGACGCGCGCGCGTGGCCCCGCTGAACCCGGCCCCACCCATCGGTGGTTGCGGCTAGGAAAGGCCCTGGTGAGAAACGCCGACCCAGCCGCTGCGTCCCACCTGCTGCTGAGTCAGCACGGACCCCACCCGTCAGCGTCTTGAGCTAACCCCCTCTGAGTATAAAAAGCTTTTCTGTTTTTCTGTTTTAATAAAACGATTTCAGAAATGTTTAAATATGAATTTAAAATCTGTTTTGAATAACTTTTAAATTATAATTCCAAATAATATATGTTTTGGAATCATAAAAATGTGAGGAATTCAAATATGACATTCAAAATTTCTTTTGGGCAAATTAAATTTTCGAAATTGTTTAAATGCAATAAAAATGTTTTTTCTTAAATAATTAATAACTTTAAATCTATAACTCCAAATTTGACAAATAATATGTCTAAATCGATCAGCGCAACGAGCCCGTTCTAACTATGCATTCCTTGTTCTGAATTGCAGCATGCATCATATAAATAATAAGTATACAGCAACTTAATTGGGAATAAAAAGTGACCAAAACTCAATAAAATGCTTTAATCTTGTACCCCACACCTCACCCATGCCATGCTACATTATTGCCATGAAAATTGTGCATCATTCATCATGGCATGCTTGTTTTCTTGTCGCACTTTAATTCATATGCTTGTGCACTTTATTTATGTTGGCCCTTGTTTGTTTAGTTCTTCTTCGAATAGACGCCGAGCAGGGGATTTATCAGGAATCCCAGGAGCACTACCCAGATCCGTCTCTCGCTTCAACTGAGCTGCCAGGCAAGCACTACCACATGCTTGCATACATATAGTACCTATTGCCTCTATCTTATTCTTGCATCATTGAGTCGCGATTGCATTAAATTGAATCCTAAGCACTGCATAGCCTTTACTTTTAAACCCCACCGAGCATGTTCCTCAATCCCATGAGCCATTACTACAGGAGTTATTTGAGCCATGCGAGTCGTAGAAAAGCATGTGTAGGTTATGTGAGTGTTTGATGGATAACGAGGTACCTAAACAACTTAACCTGAGTAGTAATGGAATAACTAATGAAAGAGGCATCGGTGAGCAATATCTGCTATTTGGTTTTTCATGCTCACTTCTATCCCGTAGGACCCCGAGTACTTGATTCCTGTTCCTTGACTATTCGCACTATCCACATCCGGGAGGCCTTATGGACCCCCCCTGAGCCATAGCTTGATTCATTCTTATTTCTTGGGGCCACAAAGTAGTTTGGGGCTTTGTTACCATCCTATACTTATGCCATGCTTTACTGTTTTATTTAAGATTGTGCGTGGAGCACCTGTACTGTTTTGGATGCGGAGTGTTTTCGCGGTATCGATAAGCCCAGTCACATTTTTGGGTTCCCAGTCATTTATAGCCATTGACGCAAACCTTGGGTCCGTCTCGGAGCCGGCCAACTTCGTTGCGGGTAGCTTAATGGGGTGGCCCCCTGAAATATTTCGGAATCCCGTGATCGCTTTGTCGTGAATGCCTCGTTGGGTTTTGAGTTGGTTTTTCCAAGGTGGATCGAGTGTGTGTTGCTATTTGTGCACCCCTGCAGGGTAAATCTTTCTGAAAGCCATGTCCGCGGTTATGGACGACTTGGAGCATAGTTTCTCGATCATAGACAAGTATAACTAAAGTACCGCTTTCAATCTGCCTAAATACCGGACTAGTAAATAGTGCAATACTCATGGAATGGCTAATAAAACTGCCAACGGATGGGTTGTTCATCCGCTTTCTCGTTGGTAAGTGAGAAGGAGGATGGATCTGTAATTATACTGTTATAACTGTTGTTACTAATTAACGGACATCCGTCTATCATTGGTTAGGCGGATGGTTAGCGAGTATCTCTAGGCTTGTTAGTTATTATCTTTTGCTGCAATTGCGTCACCCTAGGTATATGTCCCCTTTAGAGGCATAAAGACTTGCTGAGTACCCCTAGGGTCTCACACGATAAATTGTTGGATTCAGATGAACAGGGGTACTCACAAGATGGATACTAGGTGGAGGAGACGGATGATGGTGGCAACGATCACTCGGTGTAGAGATTCCGGGAACGGTGATCCATGAGATCTGTGGGCGGGATGTGTTTATTTATGTGGCATCTTATGCCGACTTGCTTCTTATCCATACTCGGATCTTGTTTTCCGCTTCCGCCTGATACTCTGATGTTTGATGTATGAGGAGCTATCCTAAACTATTATCTCTATCTAGGATATTTGGATCTTGCCGTATGGCGTTGCAATTTTTCTATTTCTTTTAGATGGAATGGTTCTGTGAACAGTTGTATGGTGGTTTGCATACATACTCACTTGTGTATGTAGTTGATCCCTTTGCCTGCCGATTACGCCGCTCGTTCTTGTCCTGATGTTCTGGAAGTGGTTAGGACGGCCGGAAGGTCTACCTGTGAGTGGCCCCTGGGCCCCACCGTACTATCTTAACCACTTTCGCTCATCCAGGCTTGCAACTAAGAGCGTAATTCACCGAGGTAGTTACAATTGGTATCAGAGCCATCCCGCCCTTCAGGGTCTCAGCCAAATGGTCGTTGTCAGTCTAGCAAATATTTTTGGTAGCTATGTATACTAGGGAAAAACAAAACGTGATAGTAGGACTGCTTCTATTTTTCTTCTTACCCACCCACCCTTTTCTGGTAAGGAAGTGTAACGTTTTCAATCCTCTTCTAAAATTCAAACTAGGATTCACGTGTTCTGGGTTCTGTAGTACCATAGGTTGTGTGTGTGTGTGAATTCCTTGTCTATCTGTTGCATCCAAATGTTATCTCTATCTGTCTTTTTGGTAATCAACTGTTGGTACATTCCATACTGACAGGCCTTTGTAAACCGACACGATCTATCTGATTCGTTGTATACTGGTGTGATCTGTCTTACTCTTTGTTATCCAACGTTATCTTGTTTGGGGTGTTCGTTTCTGTAGTTACTAATCTTTAGGTTCATCTTAAGAAGAAGGTGTTGGGATATGTGTTTTACTGATTCATGTGCGGAGTAATGATTTGAGTGCGGGATGGAGTCGCGACCATACCACTACTCTTATCATTCTCTCTTGTATATTGAATTGGTAGAGTTACTAATCTTGATTCGTTAAGTGGTTTTGCGCATATAGTGGTATTTTAATGCCGAAATTTGCGAAAAAAAATCTTTGTTAGCTTGTGTACCACACTCCTTGTTCAGTCGTGTGCGATATGCTTAATATCTTCTAGATGCTTTGAACTTTGTTGATATTTTAATATCATCTTAGTGAATTGTATCCTTTAATCTTGGTTAATTCCATTTTGGTACTATTTTGGATTATTATTATTCTCCATTATGGTACTGACTTGTGTTTTATATCAATCACAGGATGGCACCACCACGCCGTTCTGAGGAGGACATACCACCTGAACTGGGGGCTGCGTTGGCAAGTATTGCCAATGCCTTGGGAACAATGCAACAGAACTAGCAGCGATTCGAAGAAAGCATGAGGAGGAATGAGTATGTTCCGCTACCTCCACCTCCCAAGCAAGGAGACATCAAGAGTTTTCTGAAGTTCAACCCACGCCAATTTGAGGTGTCTGATCACCCACTTGATGCTGATGATTGGCTGCGTGAAATGTCAAGGTTGCTGATGACTGCAGATGTTCCTAAGCAAGAATGGGTAAAATGTGCCACTCACCTTCTGAAGGAAGATGCAGCTCTGGGGTGGGAAAATTACCTGAAGACAGACCACTCTGGTTTTCAGCCTACTTGGGAGCAATTCTCAGCGGCTTTCAAAGAGCAATATCTGTCAGAAATTGTCATGGAAAGGATGAAGGAAGTGTTTCTCAACCTCAAGCAGGGCAATGACAATGTCAATACCTATATCAGAAACTTCATGAACCTTTCTCGGTATGGTGGCGATGAGATCTCTGATGAAAAGAAGAAGCAAAAGAGGTTCAGGCAAGGGCTCAATGCATCAATCAAATATGCAATCACTCATGCAAGGCCGGGGTCTTTTCTAGAACTCCAACATACAGCTCTGCAGGAAGAAGCAAGTAGGCAAGTGTTTGAGGAGTCAAAGAAACACAGCTGCGATGCAACAAGCTCTTCAGCTATGACAGCTCCTTCTAAGCGCCGCGTGTGGGTTCCTAACACTCCACCGTCGCTCCCGGCTCCACCAAGACCGTCAAGCTACGCGGAAAGGCCACCAAACTCCTTCACTACGGCTCCTAGGGGCTACAATCACAACTACCCTGGAGCGCCTGGCGGAGTCCCTGGCTACGTTGCTCCACGTCCACCTGGTGCTTGCTACACTTGTGGAAACACTGGGCATCAGCACTGGAATTGTCCAATGAACAACAAAGCTCTTCCTCCACCACCTCCAAGACCTGCGGCAAGTTCTTCTATGGTTCGTGCACCTCCACCTCGGGCTCTCAACATCAACGCCAAGCCCGGGTCTACGGTTGCTCGTGCCAACTGTGTCAACATCACTCAAGCTGAAATGCACCTGGAGTTGTGATGGGTACGCTTCCCGTTAACTCAGTCCCTGCACGAGTTTTGTTTGATTCTGGTGCTTCACATTCTTTTGTTTCGCACAAGTTTGCAAATGAGAATGAGTTAGCAATGGATCCTCTCCCTAAGCGTTTAATGGTCCTTTCTCCTGGAGCAACAATGGCATCTTCTAAAATCAGCCATAACAATCAAAATGAGATTGGTGGTTCTTCCTTCCCGGCTTCCTTAATTATTCTGGGTAATTCTGACATTGATGTTATCTTGGGCATGGATTGGTTAACAGAAAATGCAACTCTGATTGATTGTGCTGAACGTTCGGTTTCTCTGAAAATTGCTGAAGGCCATATAGTCTATTCTCCAAGTCCGACTCCTGCAATTCAGCTTTTCTCTTTGGCAGCTCTGAATGATGATGCTATGGAAGCTATTTAGAGTGTTTTGGTGGTCTCTGAGTTCCCAGATGTTTTTCCTGAAGAGTTGCCAGGTATGCCTCCGGATCGTGAGGTCGAGTTTGTGATTGAACTTGAACCTGGTACCGCTCCTATCTCCAAGCGGCCTTATAAAATGGGTCATGCTGAGTTGGCTGAACTCAAACGCCAGCTTGATGAACAAGATAAGTTGGGTTTCATTCAGCACAGTACTTCTTCTTGGGGTAGCCCAACCATCTTTGTGAAGAAGCGAGACAAGGCTGACAGACTTTGTGTTGACTATCGGGCTCTCAATGCTAAAACCATCAAGAATAAATATCCCTTTTCGCGGATTAATGATCTATTCGATCCGCTAGCTGGAGCTGTGGTATTCTCTAAGCTTGACTTGAGAAGTGGATATCATCAAATCAAGATTCGCAAGGAAGATATTCCTAAAACAGCTTTCACCACCCGCTATGGCCTGTATGAGTACACGGTCATGTCTTTCGGTCTCACCAACGCACCTGCCACCTTCTCGAGGCTTATGAACTCGGTTTTCATGGAGTATCTTGATAAGTTCGTTGTGGTCTATCTGGATGACATTCTAGTCTATTCTAAGTCAAAGGAAGAACATGAAGAACATCTTCGATGTGTCCTAAACAAGCTTCGTGAGAATCGCATGTATGCAAAGTTCTCCAAGTGTGAGTTCTGGCTGCCTCAAGTCACCTATCGTGGTCATGTCATCTCTGCCAAGGGCATTGCCGTCAACCCAGAAACTATTAAGACAATTGTTGACTGGCTTCCACCCATAAATGTCAAAGAAGTCCGGAGTCTCCTTGGTTTGGCTAGTTACTGTCGTCGCTTCGTTCAGAACTTCTCGAAGATTGCGAAGCCTCTTACCGATCTCCTCAAGAAAGGTAAGAAATACTTTTGAACTCCTGCATGTCAAGCAAGCTTTGAAACACTCAAAGAGAAGCTCACTTCCACACCAGTCTTGATTCCTCCAGATACATCAAAGCCTTTCCAGATATTTTGTGACGCCTCATTGCAAGGATTGGGTGCGGTCCTTATGCAAGAAAAACAAGTTGTTGCTTATGCCTCTCGACAGTTGAAGACGCATGAGATCAACTATCCTACACATGACCTCGAGCTCGCAGCAGTTGTCTTTGCTTTGAAAGTATGGAGGCATTACTTGCTTGGCAACTGTTGTGAGATATTTTCTGATCACAAGAGTCTGAAGTATATCTTCACACAGCCTGATCTCAACCTTCGTCAGAGGAGGTGGATTGAAGCAATTAATGATTTCGATTTGACCATCAACTACACTCCGGGCAAAGCTAATGTCATGGTCGATGCTCTCAGCCGAAAAGCTTATGTCAACAACCTCATGGTGGAAGAACAACAGCCTCTCTTGTGCGAGGAATTCCGCAAGCTCAACCTTGAAATTGTGGATCAAGGGTATCTTCTGAATCTTCTGGCAACACCTCTCCTGGAGGAAAAAGTTCGCTCCATTCAACTTGGTGATCCTTACACTAAAAAGATCATCTCCAACATTCAGCTTCCGAAGTATGAGTCCTTCCACGTTGACAACCAAGGCACTCTTTTCTTTGAACACCGGATGTTTGTTCCGAACTACCCGGGTTTAAGAGAGCAAGTTCTCAAGGAGGCGCACAATTCTGTTCTTTCTATCCACCCTGGCAGCACTAAGATGTACATGGACTTGAAAACACAATATTGGTGGCCTGGGTTGAAATGATACTGTGCCAAGTATGTCTCGGAGTGTGATGTCTGCCGCAGAGTTAAGGCTGTCCATCAGAAACCTTCCGGTCTTCTCCAGCCATTGAAGCCTCCGGAATGGAAATGGGAGAAAGTAGAGATGGACTTCATAACTGGTTTTCCAAGGTCGCAGAAGGGCAACAATGCAATCTTTGTTGTCATCGACAGGCTTTCTAAAGTGGCTCACTTCTTTCCCGTCAAGGAAACAATTTCTGCAATTCAGTTGGCTGAGCTCTATATCAACAGAATTGTCTCTCTGTATAGGGTTCCTCTTGAGATCAGCTCAGACCGTGGAAGCATCTTCACTTCCAAGTTCTGGGGAAGTTTCCAAAATGCTTTGGGAACAAAATTGAACTTCAGCACAGCTTACCATCCTTAGTCGCAAGGACAAGTTGAAAGGATCAATCAGATTCTAGAAGATATGCTCCGTGCTTGTGTTATCTCTTTCAGCATGAAGTGGGAAGAATGCCTTCCTTATGCTGAATTCTCTTACAATAATAGCTTCCAGAAAAGTCTAAAGATGGCACCATTTGAGGTTCTCTATGGTCGCAAATGCAGAACTCCGATTGGTTGGTCGGGCGCAGGTGAAAGAGCATTGTTTGGCCCCGACATTGTAACTCAAGCGGCGGAGAAGGTTCACATCATTCTTGAAAATCTGAGAGGTTGCTCAAAGTCTCCAGAAGAGCAATTATGACAAAAAGCACACGGACATGGAGTATGTCCCTGGTGATCTCGTTTACCTTCGTGTCACTCCCATGAGAGGCACGCACCGGTTTGGTATCAAAGGAAAGCTGGGGCCTAGATACATCGGTCCTTTCAAAATTCGTGGAAGAAGAGGAGAAGTTGCTTATGCTCTTGAGCTCCCCAAAAAACTCAAGGTCCATGATGTTTTCCATATCTCTCAACTCAAGAAATGCTTCAAGGATCCTGGCAGGACCGTGGACCATGAACTCATCAATCTCCAAGAAGATCTGTCTTATGAAGAACACCCCATAAAAATCCTTGAAGTCGCAGAAAGAAGGACTCGCAACAAGTCCATCAAGTTCTGCAAGGTGCAGTGGTCACACCATTCCGTTGATGAAGCCACTTGGGAACGCGAGGACGAGCTCCGTGCCAAGTATCCTACCCTCTTCGTGTCTTCATCTTCTTCCTAGAATCTCGGGGCAAGATTCCTGTTTAGTGGGGGAGAGTTGTAGCATCCCATCTGTCTAACATATGTAATGCTACCTAGTCTAGTAATATAATGGCTACTTCCTACATATAATTGTTGCATCATAATTATATCATGCTCATGTCATCATGCCACCTTGCATTTGAGCATCATATAAAACCCTTTCCATTTGGTTCTTCTCTCATATGCATTAGTAATTGTATTTGGCTCTTGATATATTGTATTTGGTTCTTGATGAATGCTTGATGCCCAAGTTGAGTTGGGGGCATATCTTTTATTCAAATCCATCACCTTTCTTTGTCACCATCTTATAATTCCACCATCCTAATTACCCATGAGCTTTTACTTCTTTTGGCATTTAATCTAGCTCATGTGAGTTGGGATGGATCCAACTATATTTTCCTTTAGCTTGGCTTTACTCCATATTTTGGAATGCATGTGCATAAATGCCATGATCATTGTTTTGTTGTCACAAGATAAAACATGGCATTTAATGCCCATGTATGGGCCATGCAAATCACCACCATTCTATTCTTTTGGGATTTACTTGGATTTTTGAGTGGATCATGGTTCTTTGAGAATCAATTCGTGTTGGCTCTATTCTTTTGCTCTTACCATAAAACCCTAACCCCCCTTGTTTGATCTCTCCTTACCACGTGCCCTCAAAATCATCCCCTCACATGTCTATGGGCCATGCATGATCATGTGAGGTCAACCCCAAAACCCCATCTCCCTCTCTCTTTTAAAACTCTCTATGTTGGTTTCTACAAGTTGGGACCCACTTGCTTGGGTCCAATATTTTTCCTAATGATTTTATCAAATTGTAAAACCCAATTCTTAGTCTTGTACAAGTGCCCAAATTGAATTACTTGTGGGCATCCCCTTTTCCCAGGTCTTGTTTTCCCTCTTGTCTTTGTGTTGTCAAAACCCCTCTTTTCAAATCAATCTGCAAAGTTTCAAATAGTTAAGAGTTCAACTATTGTTTGAATTGAAACCAAAACTACCCAAAACAAATAATAAAACAGAACTGGAATATTAAAAAAACACAGGAAGAGAGAGAGCAGCAGCCCAGCCCCAACTTTTGGCCTACCCGGAGCCCCTTCTCCCTCCCCCTCCTTCTCTTGGGCTGGCCCAAACCAGCTGGCCCATACCCCTTCGATCACGCCGTCTCCCTATGTTCCTCTTCTCCGTCACCCCGCCTCTCTCCTCTGCTCTGACGGAAGCGAGGCAGGTGGCCGTTCTCCGCCGTCTGCCGCGTCAGCTCATGCCTCCCGTACGCCCCTCTCCCCTCCTTATCCTCGCTCCGAGCCACGCCTTTTTCGAACCCTAGCTTCCCTTCTTCGTTTCCCCTCTCCGTCTTCTCCGCCGTACCATGGCTGCCGCCAGATAGAGCCCCTGCAGCTCGCCGGACACGCCACAGCCGCCGGAGTCCGAGCTTCCAGTACCTCTTCTTCCACGTCGACCCGTTCCTCCTCTCGCTCCAGCGACGCCACAGGCAGCATCCTGGTGAGCTCCTCGATCTCCCGGACATCATCTTCCACCCTCCCGTGCCCAGTAGCCACGCGTGCCTGCAGCCTGCAGTAGCAGCAGCACTCCCTCGCCAACCTCTGTTCCCACCGGAGCCCCGAGCTCTGTAGTCTCCCTTTTGAGAAGCCTCCTAAACGGAAGTTGCAGAATGATGAACCCTCTAGGTTTTCTGCTTTTGCGTCGCCACGTTTCAGCTAGCCATTTCGCCGGAATCCTCCCTGCCAGTCACGCCGCCAGCCGGGTTTATTTTTCATCGGTCAGTTCACCGGCCTACACCGTCCGTTCATCAGTTTTACAGCAGCAGCAGACACCGCGCGTGCCGTTTTTCGCGTCCAGATCCCGGCTCCCCTAGTCCTCTTTTGGTGTTGCCACAAAAACAGAAGTTGTAGATCTTTCTTCCCTCTACATCTTTCCTTTTTGTGGCTTAGCGAAATTCGATGTGGTCTGCTCATAATCGTCACTCAAAATCAGGCACAACTAACAGTTTTCGCGTGCCAACGCTATTCTTCAGTTTTCCCTCTCTGGAAGTTTTGCAAAAAGGCCCTCAGACTTGTCTCGCCTCAACCCGCAGTCCATAGGTTCCCACTCGTCAGCGACCGGCACCTTTTACAAAAAGGTACCTCGGCTTCCGCTGTTTCACGCCCGCGCGGACCCGGCCCGCCCACGTGTCACGTCCGTGCTGGGCGACGCGCGCGCGTGGCCTCGCTGAACCCGGCCCCACCTGTCGGCGGTTGCGGCTAGGAAAAGCCCTGGTGAGAAACACCGACCCAGCCGCTGCGCCCCACCTGCTGCTGAGTCAGCACGGACCCCACCCGTCAGCGTCTTGAGTTAACCCCCTCTGAGTATAAAAATCTTTTCTGTTTTTCTGTTTTAATAAAACGATTTCAGAAATGTTTAAATATGAATTTAAAATCTGTTTTGAATAACTTTTAAATTATAATTCCAAATATTACAAATAATATATGTTTTGGAATCAGAAAAATGTGAGGAATTCAAATATGACATTCAAAATATCTTTTGGGCAAATTAAAATTTCGAAATTGTTTAAATGCAATAAAAATGCTTTTTCTTAATAATTAATAACTTTAAATCTATAACTCCAAATTTGACAAATAATATGTCTAAATCGATCAGCGTGACAAGCCCGTTCTAACTATGCATTCCTTGTTCTGAATTGCAGCATGCATCATATAAATAATAAGTATACATCAACTTAATTGGGAATAAAAAGTGACCAAAACTCAATAAAATGCTTTAATCTTGTACCCCACACCTCACCCATGCCATGCTACATTATTGCCATGCAAATTGTGCATCATTCATCATGGAATTCTTGTTTGCTTGTCGCACTTTAATTCATATGCTTGTGCACTTTATTTATGTTGGCCCTTGTTTGTTTGGTTCTTCTTCGAATAGACGCCGAGCAGGGGATTTATCAGGAATCCTAGGAGCACTACCCAGATCTGTCTCTCGCTTCAACTGAGCTGCCAGGCAAGCACTACCACATGCTTGCATACATATAGTACCTATTGTCTCTATCTTATTCTTGCATCATTGAGTCACGATTGCATTAAATTGAATCCCAAGCACTGTATAGCCTTTACTTTTAAACCCCACCGAGCATGTTCTTCAATCCCATGAGCCATTACTACAGGAGTTGTTTGAGACATGTGAGTCGTAGAAAAGCTTGTGTAGGGTATGTGAGTGTCTGATGGATAACGAGGTACCTAAACAACTTAACCTGAGTAGTAATGGGATAACTAATGAAAGAGGCATCGGTGAGCAATATCTGCTATTTGGTTTTTCATGCTCACTTGTGTCTCGTAGGACCCCGAGTACTTGATTCCTGTTCCTTGACTATTCGCACTATCCACATCAAGGAGGCCTTATGGACCCCCTGAGCCAGAGCTTGATTCATTCTTATTTCTTGGGGCCACAACGTAGTTTGGGGCTTTGTTACCATCCTGTACTTATGCCATGCTTTACTGTTTTATTTAAGATTGTGCGTGGAGCACCTGTACTGTTTTGGATGCGGAGTGTTTCCGCGGTATCGACAAGCCTAGTCACATTTTTGGGTTCCCAGTCGTTTACAGCCATTGACGCAAACCTTGGGTCCGTCTCGGAGCCGGCCAACTTCGTTGCGGGTAGCTTAATGGGGTGGCCCCCTAAAATATTTCTGAATCCTATGATCGCTTTGTCGTGAATGCCTCGTTGGGTATTGAGTTGGTTTTTCCGAGGTGGATCGAGTGTGTGTTGCTATTTGTGCACCCCTGCATGGTAAATCTTTCTGAAAGCCGTGTCCGCGGTTATGGACGACTTGGAGCACAGTTTCTCGATCATAGACAAGTATAACTAAAGTACCGCTTTCAATCTAACTAAATACCGGACTAGTAAATAGTACAATACTCATGGAATGGCTAATAAAACCGCCAACAGATGGGTTGTTCGTCCGCTTTCTCGTTGGTAAGGAGGATGGATCTGTAATTATACTATTATAACTGTTGTTACTAATTAACGGACATCCGTCTATCATTGGTTAGTTGGATGGTTAGCGAGTATCTCTAGGCTTGTTAGTTATTATCTTTTGCTGCAATTGCGTCACCCCAGGTATATGTCCCCTTTAGAGGCATAAAGACTTGCTGAGTACCCCTAGGGTCTCACACGATAAATTGTTGGATTCAGATGAACAGGGGTACTCGCAAGATGGATACTGGGTGGAGGAGACGGATGATGTTGGCAATGATCACTCGGTGTAGAGATTCCGGAAACGGTGATCCGTGAGATCTGTGGGCGGGATGTGTTTATTTATGTGGCATCTTATGCCGACTTGCTTCTTATCCGTACTCGGATCTTGTTTTCCGCTTCCGCCTGATACTATGATGTTTGATGTATGAGGAGCTATCCTAAACTATTATCTCTATCTAGGATATTTGGATCTTGCCGTATGGCGTTGCAATATTTCTATTTCTTTTAGATGGAATGGCTCTGTGAATAGTTGTATGGTGGCTTGCATACATACTCACTTGTGTATGTAGTTGATCCCTTCGCCTACCGATTACGCCGCTCGTTCTTGTCCCGATGTTTTGGAAGTTGGGTTATTTCTGGCTGATCGTCGTCCTCCATCTGGGGTTTCATGGCGACGGCCACCATGCCGGCTTGATCCGGCGTGGTTTTCTTTGTTCCTTCGTCCATCATTGCCATCATTATGGCAAGGCTCAACCTGATGGTTTGTGTGTCTGGGAGGTGGCATTCTTTGTCGGTTCTGTTCCTGACGTCTTGCTTCATCTTCTTCCCTGTGGTGTTCTGGCTACCGCCGGGGAGGTTGATGTGGAACCATTGGTGATATGCCGTCTCACTCTACGGTTGGGGCAACGTTGTTCCAGACACGTGTAGTTCTATGCAGCTGTACTGAAGAGCCAGTTCTTGAGTATGTATCATCTCGAGGCTCGGAGCGGTGGTGCTGATCCGGTCCCTACGGGGCCTTATGTCATGCTGCCGAGCCGTGTCCGTGCGGCATTGGTCGGATTTGCAGACTAGTTTTCGGCTGAAGGATGTGGCGGCCTTTTGTTGCTCTAGGCCCTTGTTGAATAGTGCTACACTTATCCGGACCTGCTCTGGAGTTGGATTATTTGCCAGGATATCTCAGGCCATAGCCGTATTTTCTACTGGCATGTTGTACACCTAGTTTTCCTTGCTATCGATTTGAGGCTATCATATGACTATGTTAGCTTTGTTCCCATCAAAGAGAGTTTGATGAACTTCCGGATTTTTGTTGGCCAGTTTAGGGCTGTTCCGGGTCTTCTGATGTTGTAGGGAGTTGTATTGTCCTGCTTCTACAATACGCCATTTCTCCTCGATGAGATGAGTCGCTTCATCTAAGAGCACCTGTGATGCGCTTCTAGGGCTTGGGCCTTTTCCTCCAACTCGTCCGGCATAAGATGCGAGGTGGTTGGGATCGGTGTTGTGAGTATGTCTCTGAGAATTTCACGAGCACCATGGGTAACCACGTGTCCATCCACCGGAGTCTTTTTCGTTTCTTTCAGGATTAGAGCATTGTCTGAGTCCACCTTGTATTCTTCGGCAACTGTCTCCGAAGCCGGAGGATCTTTGGCTAGAGTCTTCTTCTTCATCTTCTTCTTCTTTTCCTTGTTAGCCTTATTGGCCCCGTAGCAAAGACGGTTTTGGGTCCAATTCCTAGAGTCAAGCTTCTATCAGTACTCTTGGACATTTGGACATCGGGATTTTCTCCGAGATCCATAGCATCTTGTGGTTCAGGAGACTTTTCGTCGTATCTCTCGTCCATACTATTGTAGGGACTCAGATCCATACCTTCTTCTTCTTGTGCAGCCTTGGAGTTGATCTCCTCTTCAATTTCTGCTTCAAATGAACAGAATTCTGCTGACATCATAGAATCTTCTAGGGAGGCTGGTGTGTCAGTGTTTGTTCCAATTGTGTCCAACACCGAGTCGTTGTTGTCTCCAACATCAGCAGAGCCGGATCAAGAGCCAACATATCCAACAAAGTGCGATACATGCACTCTGAAAGTAATTGCGGTATTCTTCGTTAGCTTCCTCGAAACTTTTGATGGTCTTGAGGATTTTATCCATACTAGTGTTGCCACGCAGCAGCATCCGCCTTACTGTATGCCTTAGAAGCGATTGTGTTGTTCCAGCATCAATAGAGCCGAATCCGGATTTGTTGCTGCTTTGATCTTCCTGAGATTCAACCTCCCGAGGGAGATCTTCTGCAGATCTGATCGTCTCCACGTTCTTCGCTTCAGGTGTGGGCTGGGTGGGATTAGGGATTTCTGAGATCCGAAACTCAGCCGCCTCCACAGACAAAGCAGATCCAGAAGTTTCTACAGCCTCTATCATAACCGTTGTGGTGGGTTGGGTAGATTCAGCGAAACCGAGGTAAACATCAATCTCGCCAAAAGACATGGTTGTGTAGATGGTCACGGGCTCCCTAGGAAGAATCCAAGTCTCATCAAGGAGGACGAGAGGGACGTCGCTGGCATAGATAACCCGACTGACGGTGATTGTCTTGCCGATTATGATTAGCGTAGATTCCACCTGGAACGCAGCTTCGGAAGTCAACTGCCCCACGGTGGACGCCAACTGTCATCAGACAAAAGACAAGTACGCCATGAGGGGGTCCTCAGTGTGTCAGGAAGTGTGGGGTGTGAAACATATGGTTGTCCGAGACGGTGAGCACTCAAACGTACCTAGGTTTGAATCTGCCTGCGATGGACGGATCCTATTCCTACTAGCAATCCAGTAATACAGCACAACCAGAAGTACAGATTCCAAGAGAGGTTTTGCCTGTGCGAGTTGAGGCTGTGATTGTTGATACCCTAAAGGCATATCCCTTGGATGGCTTATATAGTCATCAGGTCCTAGGGTTATAGGAGGGTCCTATCCGGCTACGATACAACGTCGATTACATAGTTCATCTTGGACTACAGGTATTCCTACATGCCTAAGTTGGTAAGTTTTCTGGGAATTCCCCTAGTTGGATGGGATTCCAACGTCTCTCTCTGACTGGGCCGCCTGTGAAGCATAGCTCTAACCCGGAAGTGGGCCACCCTAGTGAACGAGTCATAGTTGGTATACCAAGAAAGCATATCCCCAACACAAGAAGTGAAAGATCAAATGAATAACGAGCTTGTGACTTCCCATGCAAATCCCACGCACAACCTAATAGAGTAGGTTCCCTCCCTTTGGCATCGAGACACCAGAAAGGGAGAAGGAGCAAGTCTACACGCCCCAACCAGATCACTCATCATCCTCGTCCTCCTCTACTTCATCGGAGCACTCCTTTTAATCTTAGGCATCATCAGTAGCAGGGCCCTTGCCATGGAGATAAGAGGATGCATAATCCTCAAACACACGCCAATCAACATGATCTTGAGCCCAAGAACCATAGGAGGGAGTGCGAGAGGGTGGTTGCTGAGCTGATCCAGATCCTTCGGCGTCACTATCATCCCACTGGTCCAAAAGGTGGTCTTCTTCACTTGCTACCTAACATACTCATGAGAAAACGGCAGCATCCGAGCATTACTGGCATTCTTCCTCCTAGGAGAACAGGGCTAGCAGAAGGAAGGTTATCCTCCTCATCCTCTCTAATCTCATAATCACTAGCTGGCATGGGAGCAGAATATTGATGAGGATCTGCTATGGTAGAAGGAGCCTTGCGCTGCAACTAGAGACTAACATACTCGACAAGAGGAAGACCGATAAGCGGGGAAGGCAAGTTCATCTTCATGAAGTAGGAGAGCACAAGCCTCATGACATTGGGAGCATAGGTGGGGGTCTTGTTCTCATTCAAATTGATGGCCATCTCCATCATGAAGATAAAGTACATGACATCAAGTGGAGTGGTAGGAGCTTCAGGACCCTCGAGATACATAGAATGAGCAACAGCCATGAGAGGTACCAAACCTGAACGGATAGTGTCAATATTACCTGCTTGAGGATAGATATTCTCATGGAACATGCGAAGCACAATGTGGAATGGTGGCTTGAGGTTTCTTGCTTCACCAATAACGCCAGTTTTGGAGTAGAGAGGTGCAAGAGGCTTCTTATTATACTCAAGGCCGGTAGTCTCATGTATGCGAAGACCAACCAGTGCATCCTTTCCTTCAAATGGATACTCTAAGACCTCGGCAAACTCAATGAAGTTAGACTGACAACAGACCTCGCCAGTCATCCAAGTCATAGGGATCTCGTTCATGAACTGATGCACAATCTGAATGTTGTAGTCCTACTAAAATCCCATGAGATGATGCATCCCAAGCTTCTCAGTGATCCACAGAGCATTAGAGAAATATGACTTTCTTTTCATGAAGGCAAAGTCAAGGGGACGCTGGGGGTACACAGGCTTCTTCACGTACAGGTGAGCATACACCTAAGTCATGATCAAATACTACTCACGCCTCCAAAAACGACTATGTGGACCGTTGTTTGCCATTTTATAGAACTACTGCCTCCTCATGACCTGGTACTCACTAGTGTTAAACTTCTTGAGGGTGGTGAGATTGTCATACTTCCTCTTCTTGGCGAGTTCCTCACAACGAAGATGCTCTTCCTCACTCCTTTGAATTGACATGGATTTATAGCCTATTTGCCTTGTAACATGCTCCTCATGATTGTCATACAAATGACGACCAACATCCTTGCAAGGATTTCCCCCATAATTCGGAGCCCTGGACTTGGTACAATGAGGACGAGAGCTACTAGAACCACCTGCGAACACAAAACAGAGCACGAAAGCAAAGCGAGGGATAAGATTGCGTGTCTTGGAACATGTGGAGGAAGAAGAGAGAGAACAAGACCAATCATAGATAAAAACCCCAAAGTGTCCGCTCTCCAACCCAGGATCATGACAACCGGAGTCTCCGGCCCTGAAACTGTTGGGCTTGCAGCATACAAAACAAAAAATTCCTACGATGTGAATAACTAAGCACCAAGATCTATCTACCTAGATACAATCAACGGGTGGATATAAATCCATAGAGAACTTACCCTTGAAGAGGTACAAAGCATTACGAGATTGAAGTCGTGGATGATGTAGTCATTCACTTGATGATCTCAAGATCGTGAGGAAATTCAGCACCGCAACTCAGTAGTGCATCCACGATTGCACACACGTCCGATCCCCTCACAACCTCCGGGTCCTCACTCCAGCAAGGCATAGGAAGAAGCAACTCCTTCCATACAAAGCCACTAGGAACATGTACTTCGCTAATCCTAAGCCATGGGGAATATTCTAGAGGGGGAGAGAGATCCTTCACGAGGAGGTGTGAAGTGAGAGGAGGAGGAGGAGGAAGCCTTTTATAGGGGGTAGGGGGCAGCCCCTCCCATGTCCGGTGGCCAAGGTGGTGCCCCCACATCTCCCTTAATTCATGTGGGTGGACCTTCTAGTCACATAAACTCCCTCCACTCACACTTCCACTCACTTGCATTAAATTTCCACCAAATTTAATGCATCTCTCATTTAATAAAAATACTTTATTTATTTTATTCAGAATTTTGTTAATTACTTTAATTAACAAACATTCACATAAAACCCCTTGCAACATTTAAATATCACATGCACAACCAATTTCAGCAATTTCACCCGAAACAATTTTAGTGTCCATCGAAATAATTCCAGCGCTTTCATAATCTTTCTCTGGAAAAATATTTGCTCCAAATAGTGTCGGTGTCCCTTAAGTGTGTCACCCTATGGTTCTTGAATAATGCAGACATAATCGAGACCCCTCTCCGATCAATAATCAGCAGCGGGACCTGGAGATCCGTACTGACTCCCACACATTCAACGATGACTTTGGTGATCATGAGAACCTTTAACGTTTGTAACTAAATCCCTTTGTATCGTGGTATATTACATGTCTGATATTCGATCATCGGTATCTCCATACCTAGTTTGATCTCATTACCGACAAGTACTATTTTCTCGTTCCCATGATATAACATTACCGACAAGTACTATTTGCTTGCAAGCTATGTCAATGTGATATCACCAAGAGGACCTTGAGTATATATCTCCATCATCGGGATTGACAAATCCCACTCTTGATCCATGAGAATCTACATAACACTTTCTGAGTATCTGAACCCACCTTTATTGTCTCCCTATTACGGTGTGACGTTTGTTGTTATCAAGTTACTCTTCCGGTGTTAGTGATTGACATGATCTCATGGTCTAAGGAATAAAGTTACTTTGTATGATGTTATAGTAATTTAAACATAATGACTTTGATCGTATTACTATACTTCATATGAATGTTCATCACATCATTCCACCAATGTTGTGACCTCGTTATTAACAACATCTAATGTCCATGATCAGGAAACCTTGATCATCTTGTTAATCGACAAGCTAGTTTTGTATGAGAGGCATAACTAGGAACTCTTTATTTTTTATTAAACACCCATGTATTAACATTTCGAATTAATACAATTATAGCATGCAAAATAAACATCTATCATATACTTGGAATAAGATAATAACAACTTTATTATTGCCTCTCGGGCATATTCCCTTCAGTCTCCCACTTGCACTAGAGACAATAATCTAGTTTACATAGTGATAAATCTAACACCCATGGAGTTCTGGTCTTGATAATATTTTTCCCTAGGGAGAGTTTTAGTCAATGAATCTTCTACATTCAGATCCGTATGAACTTTACAAATATTTATATCTCCATCCTTGACATGCTCGCGGATGGAGTGAAACTGGTGCTTGATATGCTTGGAATTCTTGTGAGACCTTGGTTCTTTGGCATTGGCTATGGCTCCATTGTTGTCACAATAGATCAACATTGAGTCTGACGCACTAGGAATCACGCATAGTTCATTTATGAACTCCTTCATACAAACCGCTTCCTGCGCCGCTTCTAAAGCAGCAACATATTCTACCTCCATTGTTGATCCTGCCACCACAGGTTGTTTGGAGATCCTCCAACTAACTTTTGCTCCATTCATGAGAAACACGAATCCGGATTGAGACTTAGAGTCATCTGGATTGGTGTCAAAGCTAGCATCAACATAACACTTAGTGACGAGCTCTTCTTCACCTTTGTACATGAGAAACATAGTTCTTCTTAAGTAGTTAAGGTTATTCTTGATCGCTATCCAGTGTTCCAAACCTGGATCAGATTGGTACCTACTAGTAAAACTAATAGCATGTGCCACCTCCGGTCTTGTACATAGGATGTCATACATAATAGAGCCTATGGCTGAGGCATAGGGGATCTTATCCATTATCTCTCTTTCTTCCGCCATAGCTAGACTTTGAGTCTTACTCTTTGTCTTGCCTTATAACATAGGTAAGAACCCTGTCTCACTTCCGTCCATTTTTAACTACTTTAAAATATTAGCAAGGTATGTACTTTGTGATAGCCCAATTAGGCGTCTTGATATATCTCTATAGATTTTGATGCCTAGTATGTATGATGCTTCACCAAGGTCCTTCATAAAAAAATTGTTGTTTAGATAAGTTTTAACACTATTTAAAAGATCTATATCATTTCCAATCAATAATATGTCATCCACATATAGTATTAGAAATGACACAGAGCTCCCACTCACTTTCTTGTAAATACAAGCTTCTCAGTAAGTTTGGACAAATCCAAACTCTTTGATCACCTCGTCAAAGTGGAGATTCCAACTCCGGGATGCTCGCTTTAGTCCATAGATGGATTGCTTAAGTTTGCAAACCTTGTTAGCATCCTTAGGATCGAAAAAACCCGTTGGTTGTATCTTATACAACTCTTCTTCAATATTACCATTGAGGAACGCAATTTTGACATCCATCTATCATATTTCATAATCGAAAAATGCAGCAATTGCTAACATAATCCTAACCGACTTTAACATCACTACAGGAGAGAAAGTCTCATCGCAGTCGACTCCTTGAATTTGTTGAAACCCCTTTAGCGAAAAGAAATGCTTTATAGATGGTCACATTACCATCGGCATTAGTTTTCTTCTTGAAATCCATTTATTCTCAACGGCCATTCGGTCATGAGTTAATTCCACCAAGGCCCAAACCTGGTTTTCGTACATGGATTCCATCTCGGATTGCATGGCTTCTAGCCATTTGTTGGAATCCAAGCTCATCATTGCTTCTTCATACGTCACAGGTCATCATTTCCATCTACCATGAAATTCATGACTGGATTTCCGTATAGTTTAGGAACTGCACGTGTCCTACTTGACCTGCGAGGTTCAGTAGTGTCCTCTTTTGGAGTTTTATGATCTTTATCATTAGTTACTTATTCATTCGGTGAATTCAACTCCGAAAAAATTTCCAGCACTGCTCCACTCACCGTTTCATGAACAGAAGGTTCAGTAACCTCTTCGATTTCTACCTTCTGACTACTCACACCTTTCGCGAGAAATACCTTCTCTAGAAAGGATCCATTCTTGGCAACAGAAACCTTGCCCTCGAATCTGTGATAGAAGGAATACCCAATTGTTTCTTTAGAGTATCCTATGAAGATGCATTTTTCCGCTTTGGGTTCGAGTTTATCATGTTGAAGTTTCTTCACACAGACATCGTATCCCCAAACTTTTAGAAATGAAATATTTGGTTTGTTTTCAAACCATAATTCATACGGTGTCATTTCAACGGATTTAGACGGTGCCCTATTTAAAGTGAATGTAGAGGTTTCCAGTGCATAACCCCAAAACAAATGTGGCAAGTCAGTCAGATATATCATAGATCGAACCATATCTAATAAGCTATGATTACGACGCTCAAACACACCATTACGCTATGGTGTTCTGCTAGGCGTGAGTTATGAAACTATTTCACACTCTCTCATGTGTGTGCCAAACTCGTAACTTAGATATTCACTGATGGCTATGAAATATAGCCATCCACGTCCATATTTAAACTAGATATTATTCATATTTTGGATGAAATATCTCTCTAAAACCTGCCACTAATCCCTAATGATAAAAGGGGTATGCAATCCTTTCTTTCTATTTTTCACTACGCAGATAATGACGTTTGATAATGGGAATCACAACATTAAAGTCAAAGATACGAGATTTCGAACGACCCGAAGAAACCAGGAGTTGTGAAGTGGAGACAGACGCTTTAACGACCAACTATACAGCAAGAATAAAATTCTGGCCATACAGTTTTGATCGTATAGTTGCCATCGACACCGCTAGGTGAAACAGAACAAATTTTGTGAAGGGACCCCTATATAAGGAGGCCTTGGGCGACGAGAAACGAGAGCTCTTCTCGATCACCAGCCGCCCCCAGAACTCCGTCCACAACAAAGAAGAGCCGCCGGAGGAATAGACTTAGATCTAATCTCCAAACCCTTCTCCATCACCATAGCCATATTCCACCACTTTTAATAGTAGATCTCATCTTCGATTGGCGACATTGTAAGACTATTTGCTATCAATCTCATGATTCCATTACAATTTGGCTAAGGGCTTCGGCCTAGCCATGTAGCTTTTGTGCATGTTATTTATCATAGATGGGATCATGTATTAGTTTGTATGACATGATGATTATTGTATCCTGTCTTACCTCAATCTAAGGACTTGTTAGGTACCCAAGACCCCGAGGATTGAGCCAGGTATAGGGAGTATGAGTAATGACTAATCTGCAGGTTGGGAACCGCAGTGACAGAAGGGGTCGTACGGCTGTATGTGAGGGATTTACTTGGGATTAACGGTGAAGTCACTATGCATATCATTAGTTATCTTTCTTCTATGGATGAGACTAGTAGGTTATTTCTATAAGCGGTTGCTGAGGCAATAGCAATTATGGATACACTTCCCACATATAATTTATCTTGCTCTAACAATTACATACATACTTTATTATTATCTTTTATTCCCATAAGATGTTTTGCATAGCTACAGGTGAAACCGAACGCCCTAGGCCCTCTCTCCATCATCGACAACAACAAAAGACAGCAAACTCTTGGTCCGGTAAAACACAAAAGGAATTTTAAAACTCCTGAAGATCCGTTAAAGTAACTTTACTATGCTTCTGCTTCCCGAGGATTCGATAAATCTAGGTCTACTAGGGAAAAGGAGCTATACTACATCCGTAATCCGGATCAAAGGTATCAACCCTTATACTGGCGTTGTTGTCGGGGAAGCAATAGCTACCCTGGTGAGGTTAGTAGGAACCTTGCTAGTTTTAATTCTTGTTTTTAATTTTGTTAGTTTGCTTTTAGTCTTCATTTCAAAAACCAAAAAAAATAGTTAGTCTTTAAATTCTTATTTTTACTATCATACGTCTTTGTTTAAGAAAACCCCAAAACATAGGAAATATGGCTAAAAAGAAGCTTGGGGAGTTTGCAACTCCCAACAATGATTATTTGTGTACTCCTATTACTCAGCCAGCAATTGCTGCTGATGACTATGAAATTAAGCCCCATTATTTAAGTTTGGTTCAACAGAATCAATTTGGAGGCTCTGCTGTTGAGGACGCAGGTATGCACTTGAATACTTTCACTGAAATATGTGATATGATGCATATAAAAGATGTTGACCCCGATGCGGTCAAATTGCACTTATTTCCTTTCTCTTTTAGAGGAAGAGCTAAAGAATGGTTGCTATCTTTGCCTAGAAATACTATTACATCATAGGTGGAATGTACCTCTTTCTTTATGACTAAATTTTTCCCACCTGCAAAGAATATGCAACTAAGATCTAATATTACTGGTTTTATATAGGAAGAGCATGAGCCACTAGCGCTTGCATGGGAGAGGATGAAAGAATGCATGAGAAACTGTCCCAGTCATGGAATGGAAGATTGGCTAATTCTCCATTTATTTTGTAATGCTCTTAATCCCGTTTCTAAGTCTATGCTTGATACTGCAGCTAGAGGAACATTTATGGGCAAACATATTACCGAAGCAAAGAAGCTGCTAGACAATATGCAAGACAACCATGCCCAGTGGCATGTGGATAGATCAAACACCAAGAAGGTGAACTCAATTCTAAGCTGGATGAACTCATATTAGCTGTAAAAGGTAAGGAAAACCAGGTAAGAGCTACTACGGGACCATGTAGTAGCTAGATGGTTGGTTCTCCTCCTTTGTGCTACCATGTTTAGATTTTGTGAACTCCGTTCAGGATCAAGATCATCTATTTGTAATCTTACATGTTCTGTTTGCGAGGATCCGATGGATATTGAGATGCTATTTCAGATTGATTATTCATTCTATCATGTCTTTGTTATTGGTGATCTTGCATGCGTTCCGTTGTTAGTAGCTATCTTGGCCAATTAGATGCTAGCAACTCCAAGAGAAAGTATTTATGCTCGATAATGGGTTCATGCCTCTAGTAATCTGGGGAAGACACAGGAATCATTAAGGTACTAGATGTGCTGTTGCTACTAGGGAGAAAATAGCAATCCTTTGTCCATGGGACAATCGTATTGTTTACTTTACACACTTTGCTTAATGCAATTATCTATTGCTTGCAACTTAATACTGGAGGGGGTTCAAATGATAACCTGAAGGTGGATTTGTAGTCATAGATGCAGTTGGATTACGGTCTATGGATAATGTTGTAATGCCCAATCAAATCTCATAGGAGTCAAGATGATTAGTATATGCATGTATGCTTTCTCGGTGTCTGTCAATTGCCCCGCTATAATTTGTTCACCCAACATGTCATCTATCTTAAGGAGAATCATCTCTAGTGAACTATGGACCCCGGTCCATTCTTTTACCATCAATCTACCATCTATTTACTGTTTACTGTTTACTTTCTGCAATCAATTACTATCTTCCACACAATACGTTTAATCCTTTGTTTTCAGCAAAACTGGTGAGATTGAAAACCTCACTGTAAGTTGGGGCAAAGTTCTGTGGTTGTGTTGTGCAGGATTCCAAGTTGGAAACAACACCTTGGAGTTGTTTCCTTTCTCCTACTTGTTCGATAACCTTGGTTTCATAACTGAGGGAAAACTTGCTGTTGTGCTCATCATACCTTCCTCTTGGGGTTACCAACGAGCTCGAATATATTTTGAGCCATCAAGCCTTTTTTCTGGCGCCGTTGCCAGGGAGTCAAGGACATCTTTACAAGGGGAGTCCCTCATAACCAATCTCTTTACTTTGTTTTGTTTGTTTTGCTTAGTTTAGTTCTTCTTTGTTTGCTTGTTTCTTTTTATCAAAAACACACACAAAATTAGTTCCTGCTATTGTTGTTATTTTTGTTGGTATGTTATTGTCTTGCTTTATCATGCTTTCTATGAATGGTTGGTTTCTTTGAAACTAGATCTTATTGGCAAGATGGGTTCATGGAACAACAAAAATATTACGAGGAACACCACTTGTCACAAAAAGGGAAACTCTTATGGGAACAAATTGATAAATTGTGTACCATTGCTAGAAACATGTGCTCTACTTATAATGTTACTTATTGCTTTGATAAATCTTGTTGTTGTAGGAGGTACAAACACCTCCCTTTTCAATGTGAGTATAATGGTAATGTTACCATATGTTCATATGTTAAGGGAAATTATGACTTTTATGATGTGGAACAAATTGAAGAATTTATTGCTTGGAAGGGTGCATTCAAACTTGCTTATTTGCTTGAAAATACCGATGATTCACTTTATAAATATGAGGTTTATGATATACTTAAATTTTGCTATGATAATTACAAGAAAGAAAATGGCTATATTCTTAAATATCTTAATAGATGCTCTCCACCAACAGAAGAGACTAATGCCTTGCAGGAGCCTATGGAAGAAGAAATTGCTGAACCTGAAAGCTCATTAGATGAAAAGAGGAGGAGAGTGATGAACAAAAGGAGGAAGAATGGATCTACTCATACCAACCTTCTAATGAGAGTAACTCTTTACCCCTTACATTATTTGATTGTCCCCATGCTTACCAAAGGAGGATGAATGTTATGTTCCAGTGGATTCTTTTGAAAATGTTTATAATGAAGCTCTAGATGATGGTCCTATATTGGTTGATAATATTAATTGTACTACTATTGGAAATGAGATTGATCATTCATCTTGTTATAAAATTGTTAAAAGTGGGTTTGAAGGTTTTAATGCCACTATTTTTGAGCTTGATAAAAATTATGTGTTTGTAGATCATGAAAACCATGCTTTATGTGATAGTTATATTGTTGAGTTTATTCAAGAGGCTACTGAAAATTATTGTGAGAGAGGAAAATATGGTTGTAAAAGTTTTCATGGTACTGAAACACCTCTCTATGTGCTGAAAGTTTTGAAGTTACTCCCGTTTTATCTTCCTATGCCTGTCACTTTGTTCTTTGTGAATTTATTTGCATATAAGATTACTATGCATAGTAAGTGGGTTAGACTTAAATGTGTTTTGAATTTGCTTCTTGATGCTCTCTTTTACTTCAATTTATATTTCTTATGTGAGCATCATCAAAATTATCATGCCTATCTTAATGGCTATAAAGAAAGAACTATTGGGAGATAACCCAAATTTTTAGTCAATAAATTTTTCTTTTGTTGATTTTTGAAATTTATTGCCTCAGTAATAACCTCTCCTTATCATTTTTGTGTGGTTTTTGTGCCAAGAATAACCTCTAATATGAGAGAAATAATGCTTGGGAAAGTTGATGTCCCGAAACAGATTTTTGTGCTTCGCTGTAAAAATATGTGAAAAAACTCTGTACGTCTGTTTGAGCTGTAATTTTTTGTGCTTCTGTCCCAGGTTGTTATCCAACTTTTGTTACTTTAACACTTTTCTATTTGAGCAACAGAAGTTTTTCGAAAAAATTGGTTTTTACCTGCTAGTCTGTTTTGACAGATTTCTGCCATTATTTGCATTTGCCTCTTAATCTCTTTCTCTTTGAGTTCTCTTTGATCACTTGAACTTTTAAAAGGAATTTCTACAGTAGCTTGTGTTTTAATGGAAGTTTTACTTCTATTGAAACTGAACCTAAAGACTTATTATCTTGAGTACACTAATGTTGCTAATAATGATTATGTGAAGTTTTGTATGAAGAAAATTTTAAAGTGTAGGAAATAAACATGTGACAAGATGGAGTATGGATAAAAGCTCAAGCTTGGGGATGCCACCCGTGTCACCCCAAGAAATGTTCAAGAAGTACAAGTATCAAAGCTTGGGTATGCCCAAGGCATCCCCTTCTTTATCAATAAAAATCTCAGGTTTCTTCCAAACACTTCATTTTTATTATTTCATGCACAATTGTGTTGTTCTTGGAGCATCTTCTTTTTTTAGTTTTCGTTTGCTTGGTTTGCTTAAATAAATTGGTTGGACCCCCGCATTCATACATAGTTTCAAATAAGTAGATTTGGGTTGGAAAAGAGTAGGAAAGTTCATGCTTATAAGTGGTATAAAAGGAGCTTGTTTTTGATTGTGGCTTAGCCTTTATCATGTCATGCTTGATATTGCTTTGACTTTATGTTTAGTGATTATTGTTGTAGCATGAATTGTTACAAACAATTGAGATTGCTTAATGTGCCTTGAAAGAATCATGCGTTGTTTTAGCATATAAAAGCATAATATTATGGTATTCTCCTTTGATGCTTTATTTGGGTTGACTTGGCGCATGCTCACACCATGTTAAGACTATACCAAGTCACCATAGCCTCTATGATCATTTAGTTTTCGACTTGTAATATCACTTTATGCTTTAATTAATATTGTTTTGTCGTTTTGCATGATTATGAGCATTATTGCTCTCTTAGTTGGTCGCTCCCAGTCTTTTGCTAGCCTCCACATGTACCAAGTATGAGTTCCACTCATGCATCCAACTCCAAAGAAAACCAAGTTATTCCAAAGATTCCACCATACCTACCTATTAGCATTATTGCTATTCCAAGTATATTCATGTTTTTATCTACCTTCCAAATTAAACTTGTTATATGAAAATTAGTGATTAAAGTTCTCACAAACTTGATGGCACACTTTACTTTCTTGCACTTAATAAACTTGAACCATTGTGCCCATCTATGTTGCGCATATGCTTGCATTTTGTAAGTTTTGAATTAGAAGAACCATGTTACCATGGGGAACGCTTTTAACATTACATTTTATTTAGTTGGTATCATGTTCTTTTGATTATGGATCCCGACGGTGTGAAATGAAAGGGGAGCTTGTAAGGCTCATGGAGTTTGTATATGTGTTAGAGAAACGCCTGGGCGGCTAGTCTACGCCATGCCTAATCATGGCAGAAACGTGCAGTATAAACATAGTGAGAAATTTGTGAAGCATCCTCAATAAAAAAAACCTATGCAAATAGGAAAGAAAAAACCTATGCAAATAGGAAATAAAAGGATCGCTGAGATGCTCATTGGCTGCTTGCCTTGTCATTTTGATATGGGAAAGCTTACGTATCATCGGGCAAGGGGTACCCCGTTGGCGGTTCTCTATGATACACATGTACTTACAATGACAAGAACTTACCTGTGACTAAAATTGAGTAGCATGAGGAACGGTACTCGTAAGTAAGGGGCATGGGATTTTCAGCTTATAACTTGTCAAGCATATCCTCATATTTGCTCACTTTAACCTTAATCACCTAAAGATACTTATGATATGGGCAATGAGAGCTGAAAGCTAATAAGTACCATAATTTTTGAAAGCTCTTTATGAGACTTGAATCCCTGCTTCCTTCTATGAAAGGCCTTTCTTTTACTTTTATGTTGAGTCTTTATCTTCTATCTTTATGCACATATTGAGAGAGCATAGTGGTCATTCTTAGTTTAACGTGCATTGTCCCAAAACTTGTTGATTGATTCATACATTTGATATTGCTTGTTCTTAAACTATTTGTATCTAGTCACCCTTATAAACTTTGAAGGTGTCCTATGCATTTATGGTTTTGCTACACTGTAGCATCCCATCTGTCTAAAATCTGTATTGCTACATGGTTTATTAATAAAAATGCTACTTCCTACATATCATTAATTGCATCATCATTACATCATGCTCATGTCACCATGCCACCTTGCATTGAGCATCATTTAAAACCTTTTCATTTGGTTCTTATATCATATGCATTACATATAGCTTGTATTTGCCTCTTGATGAATTGTAGTTGGTTCTTGATATATGTGTATAATGCATAAGTTGAGTTGAGGGCATCTCTTTCTAATTCACTCCACCTACTAACTTGTCCATAGCAACTTCCATGTGTTCACATCCTCTTTCCACCATATACATAATTGTGGCACATCCAATTGTTCTTAGGTTTTAATTCATGCCATACATATTCTTATGGTTCCTTTCTTTTTTTTCCTCCTCCACACATGGCATATGGGGTTAATCCAAACTAAGCTAAAGAGGCCTAACATATACTCCTAGCTAGTTGTCTTTAAATCTCTTTCTAGCCAATCCCCAAACACCAGTCGTACCTAGCTTTCTAGTTATTCAAAACCCCCTGGTGCTTACCATCGCTCCATCTAACTCCAGCCACCTAGGCCAGCCGACTCTCCTTGGTGAGGTTCGAACCAGCCAGCTAGCTCAGCCTCTCCCTGGCGCAACCAAGCAGCAGCTGCGCACACCCTATCCTGACTTCTCCCTGGCGCAACTGAGCAGCAGCTGCCCCGCCTCGCCTTTGACCCCACCGTCCAGCGCCTGCTGTTCCCCTTACTCTCGAGCACGTGAGCGCAGCCGTGACCGCCAGCCATGCCCGGCTCGTTCCTTCTCGTTTTTGGCTTTAAGCAAGCGGCGCAACACGCCTCTCTCCAACCACCACTCCACCGATCGCCTCCCCCTCTCTTTCCTCCCCTCTACCAAAACCTAGCCGCCGCCACCATGGCCACGGCCAGGTCCTACCCGACGCTGTCACCTCGCCAGAAGCAGCGCAGGAACACACCGTGACCGAGCCTGTACCTGGAGCGAGGAGAAGGAGGTGGTTGCACGCCCAAGTTCGATGTCGCTCGTCTTGCTGTGCCACACAACCATGACGTCCTCCTGTTCGTCGCCTTGCCACCACCTCTGCCATCACAGTCGACCGCAGGCTCGCCGTCCCGACAACACCCGGTTTGCCTCTGCCGCCCCACCTCTCTCTGGTCCTCTGTTTCCCCCTCGATGCCGGCCTCCTCAGTTCACCGCCGGTAGCGTACCACGCATGTACGTGCAGATGGAACATCCAGCTACACTCAGGTCCAAACGGCGCTACAATCCTACCTCTGAAACTCTCGCTTTCTTCCCCTAAGATCGAACCAAAAATCTGTCTGAGGCGACCCGTTCTCTGTCAGTTTCGACAGTTAAAAATCACCTCTGTTCCCAGCTTGCTCACGTCCCACACAGTGATGTTCCAGAGAATATTTTCATGCGAAGATTCTCTCCGTTATCCCCTATTCACCCTGCTTCAAACGGTGGTCAGATCGGTGCATAAACACGCTCAAAATCTTCATCCAAAGATGGACACATCTCACAGTAAAAAAAACTGTCAGTTTCAACAGTTCCGTCAGTCTCGAAACTTATATCGGCCGCTGTTCATCATATGTTTTCCTGGTGCTACACTCTATACCTGACGCCAAACTTTGAGCATATGTCTTATCATCGTCCCATGGTCGTGCAGTTTCAAACCTCACACGAATTTGCACCATACAACGTTCGCAATCTTCCTCGAAAATCAGGAGGGCTTCGCAGATGTTTTCTCTGTCAAGAAATTCAGTCAACTGTGTTGTCCTTCCTCTGTTTCCCAGCAATGTTTCAACCTCGTCAGCTCTCCTCCGGCGATATTATTTGCGCCTACCTCTTCTCCTTTGTCCCATCTTCGCATATCAACAAACGCCAACTCAATCGGATCCAAGATGAGCTCGCAATCATCCGCCGTTTTTCGCTCAATCTAATGACAGTCAACGTACGTGAGATGCAGTCTATTTCTGGCCCTGTTCTTGAATTTTTACCTTCCATCTCGATTGATCTCCGGCGAACCTATTGTTGCTCAGCTATTCTCCTTTATACTAGCTACGCTCAGGAACAAAAGGAATATCAATCGGATCTAAAACGCGTTCATTTTCGTCTCCAAAGATCAACTGAGCTAGTCGTTTTTGCGCAAACTGAATTCAGCTTCGTCAGTTTAACCCGATCAGCTCTTCCCTTTTTCCAAAAACCTCCTGGCCCTCTTTTACTTTACATCCCCTGGTTTTATTTCAAAATAAGTCAATTCGATTCCAATTCAAACGAAGGCAAAACATTTGGAAATAATCCTAATGTGGACAAATTTCAAAAATCAAAAGTATTTTAAATTTCAAACCTAACTTAGATCTATTTTCATATATTAAAAATAATCAACCTAAATAGTCCAACTATTAACAATTTTGCCTTTTTCATTAATAATGTAATAAATCCATCTTCTTTTTGGGTTATCGAATAAAACAAGTTATATATGTTTTCTAATCATAAAAATAGTAGGAATTCAAATATGCCATTCAAAATAATTTTTGAGCAACTTAAAATTAATTTCTATAAAATGCCTTTATCTTAATAAATCTATAACTTTAATTCCGTAATTACAAATTCGGCAAATAATATGTCTAAATCGATCAGCACGACGAGCCCGTTCTATTTATACATTTCATGATATGAATTGAAGCATATATCATATAAATATTAAAGGGGTAACAAGGTTTATGGGAGCAAAATATGACTAAACAACTAATAAAATGCTTTATTCTTGTACCCCACACCTCACCCATGCCATGCTAAGTTATGCCATGCAATTGTGCATCATTCCATCATAGCATCTTGTTTGCTTGTTGCATATGATTTATATGATTGTGCAATGTATTTATTTCGGCCCTTGTGTGTTTAGTTTTTTTTCGGATATACTCTAAGCAAGGAGAATACCAGGAGCCTCAGGAATATTACCCGGATCCTTCCTATTCGGCAACAGAACTACCAGGCAAGAAATTCCCCATGCTTGCATACATATAGTCCCTATGCTTCTATCTTACTCTTGCATCATTGAGTCACGATTGCATTAAATTGAATCCCAAGTTTTGCACAGCCTTTACTTTTAAACCCCACTGAAGCTTGTACCTCAATCCCATGAGCCATTACTACATGAGTTGTTTGAGCCATGGGAGTCGTATAATTGCATGTGTAGGGTTTGTGTGAGTCCTTGGATAATGAGGTACCTAAACAACTTAATACGAGTAGAGAACTAATGAAAGAGGCATCGGTGAACATTATCTGCTATCTGGTTCTTTAAGCTCACTTGTGTCCTGTAGGACCCCGAGTACTTGATTCCTGTTCCTTGACTATCGGACTATCCGCATGTGGGACCATGAACCCCCTTTGCCTGAGCTCGATTCACACTTTATTTCTTGGGGCCACAAACTAGTTTGGGGCTTTATTACTATCCTGTACCTATGTCATGCTTTACTGCTTTATTTACGATTGTGGGTGGAACACCTATACTGTTTAGGATCGCGGCACGATTTCACGGTATCGACAAGCCCAGTCACACTTTCAGGTTCCTAGTCGTTCACAGCCGTTCTCGTAAACCTTGGGTCCGTCTCGGAGCTAGCCAACTTCATTGCGGGTAGCTTATTGGGGTGGCCCCTGAAATGATTTATGAATCTTGTGCATGCTTTGTCGTGAGGTCTCGTTGCGTTTTATTTGGTTCTTCCCGAGGTTGATCGTGCGTGTGTTGCTATTTGTGCATCCTTGCATGGTAAATCTTTCTGAAAGCTGTGTCCGCGGTTATGGACGACTTGGAGCACAGTTTCTCGACCATAGACAAGCATAACTAAAGTACCGCCTTTAATTTGACTAAGATATGGCTAGTAAATAGAACAATACTCATGGAATGGTTAATAAAATTGTCAACGGATGAGATGTTCTTCCGCCTTCTCGTCGGTAAGCGAGAAGGAGGACGAGCGAGGTTAAATTATGTTGCTTATATAACTGTTGTTTTTAATTAAAGAGCGTTCGTCCATCTTTGGTTGGGCGGATGTGTAGCGTGTCTCTATAGAAATTTGTAGCTATTATCTTTCGCTGCAATTGCGTCACCCCCGGGTTATTCCCTTTAGATGCATTAAGACTTGCTGAGTACCCCTAGGGTCTCACACGATAAATATTTGGTTCGTATGGACAGGTATACTCTCAAGAAGGTTACTGGCTCGAAGAGACCGATGATGGTGGCAATGACCATCAAGTGTAGAGATTCCGGGGATGGGGATCCGTGTGATCTGTGGGCGGATGTGCTTCGTTCTGTGGCATCTTATACCGATTTTTTTCTTATCCGTACTCAGATCTTGTATTCCGCTTCTGCTTGATACTCTGTTGCGTGATGTATGAGGAGATATCCTAAACTATTATATCTATCTAGGATATTTGGATCTTGCCGTATGGCGTTGAATATTTTTGTTTCTATTGTTTCTAGATGGTGTGACTCTGATGTCTATTGTAAGTCGTAGACATACATGCTCATTTGTGTATGTCGTGGTCGCGTTACTGTCGCTTATGCTGCTCGATCTTGTCCCGATGCTCTTGAAAGTGGATAAGGGGTGGGCCGGTACCGTGCCCTGCTCCGCTTCGACGGGGCTACACGTGGGTGGCCTTGGGCCTCTGTTAGAATCCCTTGTCCACTTTTTGTTCGTCCAGGCTTGAACTTAGAGCGTAATGTCCGTGGTATTACAATTGGTAGCAGAGTCATTCCACCCTTCAGTGTCTTAGCCAGATGGTCGTTGTCAGTCTAGAAAATATTTTGGTCGCTATGTATACTAGGGAAAAATTAAACGTGAGAGTAGGACTGCTTCTATTTTTATTCTTACCCACCAACCCATTCTTTTCTAGTAAGGAAGTGTAAAGTTTGTCTATCCTCTTCTAAAAATTCAAATTAGGATTCACGTGTTTGGGGTTTCCGTAGTACCATAGGATGTGTGTGTAATTGTTTGTCTATCTGTTCCATCCAACCTTGTTGTTGCAATCTGCCTTTCATTATCAACTGTTGGTACATTCCATACCGACAGACTTTGTGTAAACCGATGCGATCTATCCGATTCTTTGTAAACCGATGCGATCTATCATACTTTTTGTTACCGACGCGTTATAGTTAGGGGTGTTCGTTCTGTATCTATATCTGTTTCAGTTGTTTGTAAGAAGGATAAGAGTTGGGTTGCACATTTTACCTATTCTTGTGCAAAGTAATGCTTTGAGTGCGGGATGGAGTCATGACCATACCACTACTTTTATCCTTCGCTCTTGTACATTGAATGGGTGAAGCTGCTAAGCTCTAACTGTTAAGTGGTTTTGCGCATCTAGTTGGTATTTTAATGTTGAAATTTGCGGAAATTTTTTCTTTGGTAGATTTGTGTTCCACACTCCTTTTAAGTCGTGTGCGATATGCTAACTATCTTCTAGGTGCTATGAACTTTGTTTGATATTTTAATATCATCTTAGTAAATCATATCCTTTAATCTTGGTTAATTATGTTCTAGTGCTATTTTGGATTATTAATAATTCTCCATTATGGTAATAACGCAAGTTTTCATCAATGACAGGATGCCTCGCCGCAATGATGATGTCCCGGGTTTGCCAGAGCTGGGTGCAGCGCTTGTCAGTTTGGCGAATACTCTGGGAACTATGCAGCAAAACCAGCAGAGGTTCGAGGAGAGCGTCAGGAGGAATGAATTCGCACCAGCTCCACCACCTCCCCACCGTGGCATCTTGAAGGACTTTATGAAGTTCACCCCATGGCACATCGAGGTGATCGCCGAGCCACTGGATGTCGACGATTGGCTCTGGGAGATCACGAGGTTACTGGATGCCACAGATGTTGCTGAGCATGACAAGGTCAAGTGCGCTACTCAGCTTCTGCATGGGGAAGCCGCTCTTTGGTGGGAGAGCTATCTGAGAGCAAGTCCTCCTGGATTTTAGCCAATATGCGGACAATTCTCTAATGCTTTCAAAGAGTAGTATCTGCCTGAAATTGTCATGGAGCGCATGAAGGAGGTGTTTCTCAATCTCAAGCAAGGAAGCGACAATGTCAGCACCTACGTCAAGAACTTTGCAAACTTATCTCGCTATGGGGTGATGAGGTTTCTGATGATAAGAAAAGACAGAAGAGGTTTCGTCAAGGGCTAAATGCTTCAATCAAATATGCTCTCACTCATACCACTCTAGGCTCATTGCTCAAGCTTCAGCAAGCAGCTCTTCAAGGGGAGGCAAGTAAACAGGCATATGATGATTCCAAGAAACATAGCCAGGACACAGCTGGTTCTTCAGCAATGGCAACTCCTTCTAAGCGTCGTGTGTGGGTTCCTAATACCACACCGTCGCTCCCTGCTCCGCCAAGACCCTCAAGCTACTCGACAAGGCCACCAAACTCCTTCAATGCCGCTCCTAGGGGCTACAACCACAACTACCCTAGAGCACCGTATGGTGGAGTACCTGGCTACTCTACTCCTCGTCCGAGTGGCGCTTGTTTCTCGTGTGGGAACACTGGACACCAATAGTGGAACTGTCCTATGTACAACAAGGCTCTTCCTCCTCCACCTCCAAGACCTCTTCGACAATTGCTCCTCGCGCACCTGCACCACGGGCTCTCAACATCAACACTAAGCCCCGGTCCACTGTTGCTCACGCCAACAACATCAACATGGTTCAAGTTGAACATGCACCTGGAGTTGTGCTGGGTATGCTTTCTGTTAACTCAGTTTCTGCATGAGTGTTATTTGGTACTGGTGCATCACATTCTTTTGTGTCTTAGAGGTTCTCTCAGCAACAAGGTCTTCCGATTCAATCCTTGTCCAAGGTTCTTAGGGTGCAATCACCGGGGACAACTATGAAGGCTTCTCAAATAAGTCACTGGAACCAAATTGAAATTGGCAACCAATTTTTTCAGCATCCCTCATTGAATTGGGCAATTCTGATATTGATGTCATATTGGGCATGGATTGGTTGAAAGCCAATGAAGCTGTGATTGATTGTGCTGAACACTCGGTTTCTTTGAAAATTCCTGAAGGCCATATAGTCTATACTCCAAGGCAAACTCCTTCTATTCAGATCTACTCTTTGGGTGTCCAAAACATTGATGTTATGGAAGACTTGCAAAGTGTCCTTGTGGTCTGCAAATTCTCAGATGTTTTTCCAGAAGAGCTACCAGGTATGCCTCCTGACCGAGAGGTCGAGTTTGTGATTGATCTTGAACCTGGAACCGCTCCTATCTCCAAGCGGCCTTATAAGATGGGTCCTGCAGAATTGGCCAAACTAAAATGGTGGCTTGATGAAAAAGAAAAGTTGGGTTTCATTCAGCATAGCACTTCCTCTTGGGGCAGCCCAACAATCTTTGTGAAGAAGTGAGGCCAGACCGATCGACTTTGTGTTGACTACCGAGCTCTCAATGCAAAAACCATCAAGAATAAATATCCCCTTCCGCGGATCAATGACCTCTTTGATCAGCTTGCAGGAGCAGTTGTATTCTCCAAGCTTGACTTGAGAAGTGGATATCATCAGATCAAGATTCGTAAGGAAGATGTTCCTAAAACAGCTTTCACCACTTGTTATGGCATGTACGAGTACACGGTCATGTCCTTCGGCCTCACCAATGCTCCCGCTACATTCTCAAGGCTTATGAACTCAGTTTTCATGGAGTATCTTGATAAGTTCGTGGTGGTCTATCTTGATGATATTCTGGTGTATTCCAAGACAAAAGAAGAGCATGTGGAACATCTCCGTTGTGTACTTACAAAGCTTCGTGAGAACCGTCTGTATGCAAAGTTCTCAAAGTGTGAATTTTGGCTTCCTAAGGTCACCTATCTAGGGCACGTCATTTCTGCTAAGGGCATTGCTGTCAACTCAGAAACTGTTCAGACAATTATTGAGTGGCTTCCACCCAAAAATGTGAAGGAAGTTTGGAGTTTCCTTGGATTGGCTAGCTATTGTCGTCGCTTCGTTCAGAACTTCTCGAAGATTGCGAAGCCTCTTACCGATCTCCTCAAGAAAGGCAAGAGATTTCTTTGGTGACCGGCGTGTCAAGAAAGCTTTGAAACTCTCAAAGAGAAGCTCACCTCCACACCTGTTTTGATTCCTCCTGATACATCAAAACCGTTTCAGATCTTTTGTGATGCCTCTCTCCAAGGACTTGTTGCGGTCCTTTTGCAAGACAAGCCAGTCGTTGCTTATGCTTCCTGCCAAGTGAAAACAGATGAGCTCAACTATCCAACACATGATCTTGAACTTGCAGCGGTTGTCTTTGCTCTGGAAGTATCTGAAATGGATCGTATGGGCACCTAGAGGGGGTGAATAGGTGCTACTTCAAATTTTAATGCTTTTTCTATTTTAGGCTTAACACAAAAGGTAAATTCTCTAGATAACTATTTAGAAGAATTTCCCTATATGCAAACCTATCTACTAGCGAGTAAGAGGCGAGTGGAAAGAGGAACGAGTGAACCATAGTGAAGCACGCCGAGACACATGATATGTTTTACCGCAGTTCCTTCCTTGTTAAGGGAAGTAAATTTGCGTTGGAGGGGTGGGCGGTACTAAGACCACCACGGCACAATAGGCCTCACCCTGTTCTCTGATGGATCCTGCCACCAAAGGCCTGATCCACCTTTCCACTATAGGAACCCTTCGAGGCGGGTACTAACGCCTTTACACAACTAGCGGGGCACAACTCCACAACCAAATTGGAGGCTCCCGTAATGACAACAAGCTGCCACAAGAACAAGTTATCAATAACAAAATACAAGTTCTCGATATTAGCAAGAAAACTAGATCGGGGATTTCTCCAAATGAATGGAGAGGAGTTGATGCGCTTGATTCGTGATGGCGATGAAGATTGTCTCCTCCTTCAATTCCCCCAAAGATCGAAGCCTTCGGGTGGTTGAAGTGGGAGATCTAGAGAGAGAGCTTTTGCAATGTATCTGGCACTATTCGAATGAATCAAGAGATTTGCCTGAAGGGGAAGAAGGGGTTTTTATACCCTCTTCCCCAACTGAGCCGTTGGAGCCTTTGGGGGACGGATTATTCGTCCTAAGTGAGGGCCGGATTATCCGGTCTAGGGAAAAACTCCGCCCCAAACTCGGATTATCCGGCAGATAAACCGCCCCCACTCAGAGCGACGCGCCGAGCCTGCCCTTGAGCGCCTCCTGGGGGGCGGATTATCCGGCCCCATGCGAAGGCCGGATTATCCGACCAAGGAAGGAAAAACCGCCCCTGTTCGGATTTTCCGGGAGAAAATATGACCGCCCTCAGAGCGTCATGCCTTGGCTGCCTTTGATCGATTTCTGGGGGCTGGATTATCCGGCCCCATGCAAAGGCCGGATTATCCGGCCTGGGGAGGAAAAACCGCCCCAGTTCGGATTTTCCGGGAGAAAATACGAACCCATTCCGAGCGTCGCGCCTTGGCTGCCTTGATCAATGAGTTAGGCCGGATTATCCGGCCCTTGGTGGGCGGATAATCCAGCCCCCCAAAACACCAGAACAATCCCTGCACACCTAGCACACATGAGAAAACTCCACAGTGTTGTTATCTAACACTCAAAACACAGGGAAGCATGAAATGTTCTTTCAATCTCCCCCTTTTTGGTGTTAGATGACAATACTAGGATTTGAAGGAAAGTTCTCAAGGCAACAAGATTTAATGAAAGACAAAGACTCCCCCTCAATGTGTGCATACAAACAATTGCAGTTGATTACAAATACACACAAGAGGGTAAAGTCTAAATCATTGGAACAAATGTAAAAAGCTCATACCACCGGTAGGGAGATAGAAGCGTCCTCAATACATTATAAGAATATCCAATAATAGCCATAGAGCGTGCCTCCCTCGATATAGATATCCAATAGCCATAAGAATATCCAATAAGATAGATGACTCCATATGAATAATCCACAAAACCATAAACACGAAGTTTCATACAAACCAAAAGTTAAAGTTCAACGCTAAATGGGCACAAGCGAGAAAACGACGAATAGAAAAAGTGCAAATGCTTGTGCCCGACCCATGCAAATCCTCAGAGACCTAATAGAACTACTTCTCCCCCTTTGGCATCGATATGCCAAAAGGAAGAAGAGCGATGCTAGCGCCCCAAGGTATCACTCGTAGTCCTCATCCTCGTCCTTGTCCCTGGCCTCGTTCCCATCCTCGTCCTCATCCTCAAGATCCTCAGTGTCATCGTCCTCATCATCAGCAATGGCTGCGGAAGGAAACAGGTGACGCTCCAGCTCTCCATAGTTAATTCCACCGAGCATATGGTGTGGGAGGAGTAGGAGCAGGAGGATTGCTAGAAGCACCGGACACATGGTGAAGGATGAGCTGCTGAGAGTGAGCCAACTCATGGCGCTTCTTGTAAGCCTCATACTAGCCCTTGCGTGTGTCCACGCCCATGCAAAGAATGTTCCTCTGGAACCAGTTCAGTTGCTTGATCTCACGAGCAATGCGAGGCATTGGAGGCCTACGAGCACTAGCACGAGCATCCCTTATGAGACCGTCAGGAGCATAGGAGGGGTGAGAGGTCTTCCTAACCTTGGTATAGATCTTCTTGGCCTTGTGCACAACATTAATATTGAACTCTTCAGTGGGGAGTAAGTGCTTGATCAGCATCATGATGTACGGAGCATCTGGGATGGACAGCCAGTTGAACATGGCATCGATCAACTCATGGTAAATGAAGTCCATCACATCCAGCTGATATGACACGGACTCATCCTCACAGGACGCCACGTCATGAGAGAAGTCTAGAAGCTAAACCAAGTGACCACGGATACTGTCATTGTTGCCTCCACTTGGGGTGATGGAATCATGAAAGAGACCCACCAAGCTAGCATAGATGGGAGAAAGACCAGCAAGGGTGCCACAATACCATTATCATCGGTGCACGGAGAGAGGGCAACATCTTTGTTGGGCTTGAGTTGGGTTATGATGCGGTGGCCACTAGCACGGTCCCTGTGGCGGAAAGGATAGCCAAGCACCTCAGCAAAAACACGGAAATCAGCTTGCATAGGCCTGTCACGATTCATCCACTTCATGGTGCGGTGCTCGTCACCGCAAATGACCAAGGTGGAGAAGAACTGCTTCACAATCTCAGAATCATAGGAGCATTGGAGGGCCATGAGATGGTGCAACCCCATCCGCTCAGCCACATACATAGCATCAACAAGGTGAGGCTTCTCCAAGGCCTCAGCAAGAACCAGAGGATGCATATGCCGAATCTTCAGTTGAGAATACATGTCTTCATAGATCCCCTTTTGTTCAGTGCACCAAAAGCGAGAGTCACCCAACTCAGTATCATGTGGCACTTCATCAAACAAATCCCGATGACGAATGGAAGAGAAGGTAACAGGGTCCATCTTCTTATAGTTAATCTTGGGCCCTTTGCCCTTCCTCTTGGACACACCCTTTCTATCCATCTTTGCCTGTTGAGCCATGCGCTTCTCTTCGTTCTTTCTTCTCCTCAGCTCAACCTCGTCCACTAAGTTACCATTTCCATCGTCCCGAAAGTATTTAGCACGAGGACGTCGCTTGTACGTCTTGGGAGCACTAGAACCACCCGTGAGGAGAACAAGGGCGATATCATGGGGATAAGCATACACACAAGTCCAAGAGAGAGCGTATAAAAAGTAGGCAAAAATTTCATAGTCCAATCCTACTCAATGCACACAACAAGTCGAACTGAACCAATTTTTAGTCTGTCAGGCCGGATTATCCGGCCTGGCTAGGGGCGGATAATCCGTCCCTGGCAGAAATTTTCATATTCGCCTAGATTGAATGCAAAGGAGTAGATCGGGCCTAGAAACTGCAAGACCATGATGTCTACACGAAACAACATCCTTCTAGACAACGTTCCACCCAACAAATAACACATCTAGCCAAAGATGGGGAGAGAGGGTGTTACCCTCACTCATTGGATGAAGAACGCGGAGGAGAAGGTACCCGAAGGCGTGCAAAAGAAGATCCAAGGAGGCCCGAAAAATCCGCTGGCCGGAGAGGCTCCTAGGAGGGTGGGGGACGGCAGGTGGCGGCTGGGTAGAGGAAGAGGGTTGCGGGAGAAGTGCTGCTCGTTATGAGCCCTTCCCCCGACCCCTGCCCTTAAGGATGAAATCTGCCAGGGCCGATTATCCGGCCTAAACTCTAAACTTCTATTACACATAGAGTCAGGCCCGCGTGTCCCCAAACAACACCCCCACAAGATGTACAAGGGACTTGTGTGCAAGAATAGATGGCTTAGGGGTAGGGAAAGGCTTAGGATTAAGAGATCCAAACTAAGATGGTACTACCCACTCAAATTTGCAAGAATCAAAGAAACTAAAATCCAAAAGTGAGTGTGCTTCCCATAAAAACATGAGAGGAGCAAAACACAATCAAGGAAGATTCAAATAAATCCAGCTCTTCTCAAGGAAGAGGGCGGTGGCCGAAGCCACCTTGTTGGAGTGTATGGTATGACACCGCGAAGATATATCTTGGGTTCATAACCAATACTCATCAATAAGCTATCACAAAATGATATTAAGAGAAATGATTTGACTTGCTTTCGGTATTATGGGGGGAGGGTTAGCCCAATCAATTAGGACCACACTCCCCCTATATCCATGCCCACATCTAGACCAAATAAGACTGAGATGTACGAGTGAGTGCATGGGTAATCAAGACAAGCTCCTTGAATCAACGATATTTAGCTCATTCCTCAAGTAGCAAAACCTTGCTTCATCAAGTGGCTTCGTGAAAATATCAGCAAGTTGGTTCTTTGTGCTCACAAAAGATAGATCAATATCGCCTCGAGCAACATGGTCCCTAATAAAATGATTTCGAATCTCAATATGCTTTGTCCTTGTGTGCTATACCGGATTGTACGCAATTTTGATTGCACTTTCATTATCGCATAAAAGAGGCACTTTGTCACAATTGACACCGTATTCCTTTAAAGTTTGCCTCATCCATAATAACTGAGTGCAGGCACTAGCAGCAACAACATATTCAGCTTCGATGGTGGAGAGAGAAATACAATTCTGCTTTTTAGATGACCAATAAACTAGAGATCGTCCCAAAAACTGACAAGCACCAGAAGTTGATTTCCGATCATCCTTATCACCGGCCCAATCTGAATCAGTATAACCACATAGAGAGAAACTGCAGCCCATGGGATACCATAGACCAAAGTTAGGGGAATGAACCAAATATCGGAAGATCCTCTTGACCGCCACTAAGTGGCTTTCTTTAGGAGCTGCTTGATACCTTGCACACACCCCCACACTCAACGCAATATCGGGTCTAGATGTGCAGAGGTAAAGAAGAGAGCCGATCATGGACCGATATACCTTTTGGTCCACATCTTTACCATGGGGGTTAAGTTCAAGGTGACATTTTGTTTGCATCGGAGTGGCGATGCCATTAAGATCCGTCATCTTGAATCTCTTGAGAATGTCTTGGATGTATTTAGCTTGATTGATGAAGGTTCCTTCTCTAAGTTGCTTGATCTCGAATCCAAGAAAGAACCGTAACTCCCCCATCATAGACATCTCAAACCTGTCAGTCATAAGCTTTGAAAATTCATCATTAAAAGCTTTATTAGTAGAACCAAAGATGATGTCGTCTACATATAGTTGGCATACGAAGAGATCCCCCTTAACCTTCTTAGTAAAAAGAGTGGGATCGATTTGCCCAACTTCAAAGCCATGGTCTAGCAAAAGCTCTTTAAGGTGCTCATACCACGCACGTGGGGCTTGTTTAAGGCCATAGAGTGCCTTATCGAGTTTGTAGACATGGTTCGGGAAGTTAGGATCCTCAAATCCCGGGGCTTGCTTTACATATACCAGCTCATGTAGAGGACCATTAAGAAAAGCACTCTTAACGTCCATTTGCTGCAATTTAAAATTATTATGGGCAGCATAAGCAAGAAGGATATGGATGGACTCAAGATGAGCCACGAGAGCCTAGGTCTCGCCAAAGTCAATGCCCTCAACTTAGGAATAGCCTTGTGCCACTAGTCTCGCCTTGTTCCTTACTACAATGCCATTCTCATCTTTCTTGTTTTTAAATATCCATTTAGTGCCGATAACATTGCGGCAATCCTTGGGCTTCTCCACTAGTTTCCAGACCTTGTGCTCAAAGTTATTCAACTCTTCATGCATAGCAACAACCCAGTCCGGATCTTTAAGAGCTTCAAACACCTTCTTAGGTTCCACCATAGAGATGTGAGCTTGATGCTCACCAAAACTTGCCATTTCTTTCTTGTGGAAACCCTTCGTCGAAGATCACCTACAACTTTGTCAAGAGTATGACCCCTTAACTCAAGGTTCCGATCAGCACGAGCCTTGCGACGAAGTTCAATAAGCTTGTTGTCTCTTGGTGGAATAGTTTCATCACTTGAGTCTTCGTTGGAATCATTTGCTTGACCTTGATTAGAAGTATGATTATCAGTAGTAGGAGATGACGAAGCATGCCCTTGAGGTGGGTCAGCAGCCGTAATAGGAGGTTGCTGATCATCAGGAGTTTCAGGGCCGGATAATCCGGTCGCGGGTGAGTCCGGATAATCCGGCCTGGGAGAACTTGATGCAATTTCATCGGGTTGCCTAGAACTTGCTTGAATTGGCGAGGGGCCGGATAATCCAGGGTCAGCCGGAAAATCTGGTCTAGAGCTTACAGCTATTTCTTTGATAGGATGCATAGTTTAGTCGTCAGGGGAGTGGTGGCCGAATAATCCGGTGTCGACCGGATAATCCGGCCTGGGACATCCAGGAACATGTTGACCTTTAGCAATTGGTGGAGTTGGTGTAGAAGTTACTCCCGTGGTTGGAGCATTTTGAGTATGTGTAGATGAGGGCTCTTCATAAGTAGAGCATTGTCCTTCCCGATCCGCCACAAGGGGTTTCTCAATGGGGCAGAAAAATCCCACGCCCATTCTTCTTTTGGCATCTTGGGGTATTTCAACATCTGCATCACAAACATCAACTTGCCCCGCACGGGAGCCGTCATTTTCCTCGAACACCACACTACAAGATTCTACAACAGTTCCGGAGAGCTTATTGTAGACTCTATAAGTGTGGGATTCGGCACCATAACCAACAAAAATACCTTCTAAAGCCTTAGACTCAAATTTAGATAAACAAATGTAACACCCTCGAATCAGCCCTATGCAAGTTTTAGCCCTTTCCGCCAAACCCGCATAGAAACTATTCAAGGACGCCCACCAGGCACTTTCGTGCGGGTGGAAAACGAAGTAATACCATTACACAACAGTCCTCGATGGGACCCACAGAACAGATATATATATATATATATATATATAACAACGACTCAACGAGTCAAGAATACAGATATACAATACAAAGATCCAAATCACCTTGAAATTGATACAATGTCCGAGTACGGACAAGAAGCAAATTGGGCTAAGATCCCTGAAGAATAACCAATGGCGTCCATAACCCTGCCCAGGCCAAGCCGGAAGGGTAACCTTGCTAACGACGTTGATCTCGGACCTGCTAAAACAAAAGGGGTGCCGACAAAGGGCAAAGGAAAAAGAGGAGCGTCAGTACTGAGGCCAGTACATGGCGAGGCTATAATTCGGCGGTCCTCGCCTACACAGGTACGGTGGACTGAAGCGGCAGCGCAGCGGCACTAAACAACCTATAGAGACTCGGTATCACTGGCGGCTATTAGAGAGGCGTAAGAAAGACCTATTCGGATCCTACCTGATACTAACACCAAACATACACATCCTGGTATTCCCCTCGAGACCAGACGAGGAAGTCAACCCGAGGAACTCACACAGTTGGCAGTTTTATTCATTCGATTATAGTTGAAGCACTTACTAGTCAGATATATAGCATGAGTCATCCTGATAGCATAAGTAGTGGGCAGTTTTAATCACCATTCCGTTGTAGTTGGAACATTTATTAGTCAGATATAATTGTCCTGAGGAATCCCAAAACCCAGCAATTGTTGGCACTTTTATCACATTCCATTGGAGTTGCATTACTTACTAGGCAGGTACAGCATCTCACAAAACAACCCCAGATCCACCAGTTGTTGGCATTTTAATATCCATTCCGTGATAGTTGAATCTGATTACTAGTCATATATTAAGTCAAGTTTATAGCACTACTTTAGTTATGCTTGTCTATGATCGAGATACTGTGCTCCAAGTCGTCCATAACCGCGGACACGGCTTTCAGAAAGATTTACCCTGCAAGGGTACACAAATAGCAACACACACACAATCAACCTTGGAAAAACCAACTCAAAACCCAACGAGGCTTTCACGACAAAGCAATCACAGGATTCATAAAATATTTCAGGGGGCCACCCCACTAAGCTACCCGCAACGAAGTTGGCCAGCTCCGAGACGGACCCAGGGTTTGTGTCAATGGCTGTAAATGACTGGGAACCTGAAAGTGTGACTGGGCTTGTCGATACCGCAAAAACATTCCACGTTCCAAAATAGTAAAGGTGCTCCACGCACAATCGTAAATAAAGCAGTAAGCATAAGTACAGAATAGTAATAAAGCCCCAAACTACTTGTGGCCCTAAGAAATAAGAAATGAATCAAGCTCTGGCTAAGGGGGATTCATAGACTCTCCCGGATGTGGATAGTGCGAATAGTTAAGGAACAGGTATCAAGTACTCGGGGCCTATGGCACACAAGTGGACATAAAAAACCAAATAGCATATATTGTCCACCGGTGCCTCTTTCATTAGTTATCCCAGCAATTTAATAGTGGTATTTAAAGTCATGATCATCTCCACCATTTATCATGTGCCAACTTGCCGTCAACGGTGGAGCGACAACGTCGCGAAGCAACACAGAAGCAAGCAACTACGACTCGCAAGGACGACTATCTATCAAACAATAGGCAATAGGATGTGTCCATGGCAATATAAAGGCTGCAAGGAGTATAAAAGGTGCACGGAAACTAAAGCATCGCAACACGGATAGCAATAGATCAACAGGAGGAAATAAAGACTATAAAAGCAAAATAGGTAGAAAGAGGGAGATGCTCGCCTGGGAAAACACTGCCGACGGATCATATCCATAGAACTTGTCGATACTCGCATCAACTCATCGGCCTAATCCGCGAAGAAGCAAACACTAGAAGAAACACCGGATGCAATATTTAAAACTACCGCAGAAGATCTGGCATGATTATGATATGATGCAGATGAGGTGCAATTAGGCAGTATTAAGCGGAACTGGTGTCCCGACAATTAATTAATAGGTTCCAGTTATTTAGATACCCCACAATTTAAATGTTGAATTAACAAGGCGAATCATGGCATCGGTTCGCTATGCAAATTTAAATGGAGTCCGGAATAAGAAAACAATATTCCGCATATAGACTCCATATTTAATTTAGGTGAATTGACTATTTAACCGAACCCACCAGATGACATGTATGCAAGCATGATGATTTAATGATGCGACAGGTATATGTCATATTATAAAAATAGAGGCTTAGGGGCACACATCTGGATTCGGAAGATCTTGAGTTCCGGGGGTTCGGATTTGGTCCCAGGGATCAGTCTCAGGGTTTGACGGGAACAGCAAGGTTCGGATACGCGATGGAGAACTTGTCATGTCGTGGCGGAGAACTTGGGTTCCAAGCGGTCGATCTTGCTGTCGATGGCGAACTAGTATGGATCAGGTACCGGTGGTCTTCGGGTCCGTGTAGACAGTCATGGTGTCCGGGATGAAGAACTTGGCATTCCGTGTCGGCGATCTTGGTGTTCGGGTTCTCGGGCATCACATCCAAGAAGGAGGTCTTGTCGGGATCCTCGGGTTCCACTTCAGGTCTCGGCCATCGGACTCGTGCGGACGATATTGTCGTACACGTCGAAGAACTCGGATTCGGGGTCGACAGGTGCGGCTTCGGACTCCGGGAAGGAGGTCTTGTCGATCCGGCATCAGCGCCTCCAGGTCTCATATCGGAGAACTCGATGTTCCGAGCAGGTCTTGGAGTTTGGCGTCGGTCTTGTCGGCGGTCGATCTTGACTTGCCGGTGGAGGTCATGGCAGCTCTTGGAGTCGGCGGGATCGGGCTCCAGGGTCTCGGCCGCCAGATCCACGATGAAGGACTCGGCGTCCTTATCGAAATTCTCGGGTGACGATGTTGGAATTGGGTTCGGCGCCAGAAGATCTTGTCGAGAGGAACTTGATCCACAAGAAGATAAGGTGAAACTTGCACAAAGGCATCAGATAGAACAGAAATTCACGGATGTTGGTGTTCTTCATGTGGCCATGTACCATACTCTTCTGGTTGCCACTATATCCTTACCCACATAAGACACGAGGAACTCATGGCAGACAGAGAAGCAGGGCCTGACATGCAGGGGCTCGGATGGAGACACCAGGACACCTTGGCGACAGGCACAAGGGTCGAGGCCGCGGCGGAGCAGGACGGCACTTCCTTGCGACTGTATGCGCTGGCCCGCGGACATAGGCAGTGGGGCCTGACGCTGCGAGTGGTGGAGGCTGACAGGCCGCGGCCGAGGGGCGTGGTCGGGCGAAGGAGCTCGCTGGTGGTGCAATCGGGATCCCGGGGAGAGGGAGGACGGGTGTGTGGGTGGAGGAGGAAGGCGACAACGGGGTGGCCAGGAGTGCGTGCGGGAGCGGGTCGCAATGGGGTGGGCCAGGAGCAGGCGTCGACCCTGAGGGGGTTGGTCGGCACGGGGACGTGTGTGTGCGCGCGTGGACGGTGGACACGTGTCGGTCTGGTTGGTAGTGTGGGTGCACGAGGGGTAGGTGGTGTAGGAGCGTGTAGATGGCGCTACACGCGCGTGTACGCGTTGGGTCGCTTCGGTGTGGTGTACCACGGGTGGGTTGCGTGCGCTGCGTTGCTTCATGCGCTGTTGCGCGCGCGGGTTGGGGTTAGGTAGGTGTGTGTCTGCTGTGTGCATTAGTCGAAGCTAGGGTCGGTCGGGTGGGTGGCCAGGTGTGGCTGGCGGTGGGGAAGGGTAGGATTATTTTAGGGTTTGCTAGGGTTTGCTCTAGATTTTTATCTGGAGGTGGCCGGCTGGGCTTTTGGGCCTGGCTGGCAGCCTCCCAAAAATAATGTAAATATTTTATCTGTTTAAAACGGGGCTTTTGAAAACTGTTTTTAGACGAAACAAAATATTCCGGAGATCTGGGTTTTGTATTTGAATAAAGACGGGGCTTATTTAGAAAAACAAAATAGGTTTTCGAAAATAGTTTTAGACAAAACCATGCATGATGATGACGATGCTCAAATGCAATGTGGCATGATGACATGAGAATGCGGTCATGATGATGCAATGCACAAAAACACAGCGATTTTCTAGTAGTGGTTTTAGCGGGGTGCTACAATTCGACACCACTAACAATGGATCTCGCCCTCGAGATCCGCTTCATGGTAAGGGGAAGAAGGCCGGCGATCTGAATCTTCTCAGTTCGTGTAGGTCATCGCGACACCACTAACAAGAGGTCGTTGTCCATGATCGTCGAGAGAACACTCCGAGAACAAAGGGCGAAGGTAGAGGTATCAACAAATAAAGCCACCTCTAACTTCGATAGAAAGAGAGAACCGATGCATTCTCATCCACTTCAATGTACACGAGCAAATAGAGTGAGTAGTCGGCATGGGGGCCAATCCATCACGCACCCAAACTATTACTACGCACAATCAGTAGAAAAGCGTGCAACCATTCTCGGAATCAGACTAAAGATCTTGACACACGAGGTTCGGAAACAAGGTGTGATGCAGACTCTGCACCGGATCTGGCGTAGATGATGTCGTCGCGTCAGAAAACACCGGAAGGCACGAGAAGGAACAAAGAGAAGTCCAACAGATGAAGGATTCCTCAGATAGGATGAAGACCGGATGTAGAAGCACCGTTACCAAAGGAGGAAGCAAAACCCTGAAGGTACAACGGAAACCCAACCACGAGAAATCCTGGACTTGAAGAAAGGTAAGAGAGCAGATTTAAAACACGCAGAGGTAAGAGGAGAATAGCAGAGGGGTAAGGAGTAAAAGCAGACCTCATCAGATCTATCCAACCGATTTTGCAAAAATAGTTTTGACACTCTACATCGGCCATTAGCTAGGTTATCCTACAGGCTGGACCAGTGGGGTATCGTAACTGTTGAGCTCTGATACCACTCTGTAACACCCTCGAATCGGCCCTATGCAAGTTTTAGCCCTTTCCGCCAAACCCGCATAGAAACGATTCAAGGACGCCCACCAGGCACTTTCGTGCGGGTGGAAAACGAAGTAATACCATTACACAAAAGTCCTCAATGGGACCCACGGAACAGATATATATATATATATATATATATATACAACAGCGACTCAACGAGTCAAGAATACAGATATACAATACAAAGATCCAAATCACCTTGAAATCGATACAACATCCGAGTACGGACAAGAAGCAAATTGGGCTAAGAGCCCTGAAGAATAACCAATGGCGTCCATAACCCTGCCCATGCCAAGCCGGAAGGGTAACCCTGCTAACGACGTCGATCTCGAACCTGCTAAAACAAAAGGGGTGCCGACAAAGGGCAAAGGAAAAAGAGGAGCGTCAGTACTGAGGCCAGTACATGGCGAGGCTAGAATTCGGCGGTCCTCGCCTACACAGGTATGGTGGACTTAAGCGGTAGCACAGCGTCACTAAATAACCTATAGAGACTCGGTATCACTGGTGGCTATTAGCGAGGGGTAAGAAAGACCTATTCGGATCCTACCTGATACTAACACCAAACATACCTATCCTGGTATTCCCCCTTGAGACCATACGAGGAAGTCAAACCGAGGAACTCACACAGTTGGCAGTTTTATTCATTCGATTATAGTTGAAGCACTTACTAGTCAGATATATAACATGATTCATCCTGATAGCATAAGTAGTGGGCAGTTTTAATCACCATTCCGTTGTAGTTGGAACATTTACTAGTCAGATATAATTGTCCCGAGGAATCCCAAAACCCAGCAATTGTTGGCACTTTTATCACATTCCACTGGCGTTGCATTACTTACTAGGCAGGTACAGCATGTCACAAACCAACCCCAGATCCACCAGTTGTTGGCATTTTAATATCCATTCCGTGATAGTTGAATCTGATTACTAGTCATATATTAAGTCAAGTTTATAGCACTACTTTAGTTATGCTTGTCTATGATCGAGATACTGTGCTCCAAGTCGTCCATAACCGCGGACACGGCTTTCAGAAAGATTTACCCTGCAAGGGTGCACAAATAGCAACACACACACGATCAACCTCGGAAAAACCAACTCAAAACCCAACGAGGCTTTCATGACAAAGCGATCACAGGATTCATAAAATATTTCACGGGGCCACCCCACTAAGCTACCCGCAACAAAGTTGGCCGGCTCCGAGCCAGACCCAGGATTTGTGTCAATGGCTGTATATGACTGGGAACCCAAAAGTGTGACTGGGCTTGTCGATACCGCGGAAACATTCCATGTTCCAAAATAGTACAGGTGCTCCACGCACAATCGTAAATAAAGCAGTAAGCATGGCATAAATACAGAATAGTAATAAAGCCCCAAACTACTTGTGGCCCCAAGAAATAAGAAATGAATCAAGCTCTGGCTAAGAGGGATTCATAGACTCTCCCAGATGTGGATAGTGCGAATAGTCAAGGAACAGGTATCAAGTACTCGGGGCCTACGGGACACAAGTGGACATAAAAAACTAAATAGCATATATTGTCCACCGGTGCCTCTTTCATTAGTTATCCCATCAATTTAATAGTGGTATTTAAAGTCATGATCATCTCCACCATTAAGCATCTCCACCATTTATCATGTGCCAACTTGCCGTCAACGGTGGATCTACAACGTCGCGAAGCAACACAGAAGCAAGCAACTACGACTCGCAAGGCCGACTATCTATCAAACAACAGGCAATAGGATGTGTCCATGGCAATATAAAGGCTGCAAGGAGTATAAAAGGTGCACGGAAACTAAAGCATCGCAACACGGATAGCAATAGATCAACAGGAGGAAATAAAGACTATAAAAGCAAAATAGGTAGAAAGAGAGAGATGCTCGCCTGGGAAAACACTGCCGACGGATCATATCCGGAGAACTTGTCGATACTCGCATCAACTCATCGGCCTAATCCGTGAAGAAGCAAACACTAGAAGAAACACCGGATGCAATATTTAATACTACAACAGAAGATCCGGCATGATTATGATATGATGCAGATGCGGTGCAATTAGGCAGTATTAAGCAGAACCGGGGTCCCGACAATTAATTAATAGGTTCCAGTTATTTAGATACCCCGCAATTTAAATGTTGAATTAACAAGGCGAATCATGGCATCGGTTCGCTATGCAAATTTAAATGGAGTCCGGAATAAGACAACAATATTCCGCATATAGATTCCATATTTATTTTAGGTGAATCGACTATTTAACCCAACCCACCAGATGACATGTATGCAAGCATGATGATTTAATGATGCGACAGGTATATGTCATATTATAAAAATAGAGGCTTAGGGGCACACATCTGGGTTCGGAAGATCTTGAGTTCCAGGGGTTTGGATTTGGTCTCGGGGATCAGTCTCAGGGTTTGATGGGAATGGCGAGGTTCGGATACGCGATGGAGAACTTGTCGTGTCGTGGCGGAGAACTTGGGTTCCAACCGGTCGATCTTGCCATCGATGGAGAACTCGTATGGATCAGGTACCGGTGGTCTTCGGGTCCATGTAGACGGTCATGGCGTCCGGGATGTAGAACTTGGCGTTCCGTGTCGGCGATCTTGGCGTTCAGGTTCTTGGGCATCGCATCCAGGAAGGAGGTCTCGTCGGGATCCTCGGGTTCCACTTCAGGTCTCGGCCATCGGACTCGTGCGGACGATCTTGTCGTACACGTCGAAGAACTCGGGTTCGGGGTCGACAGGTGCGGCTTCGGACTCCGGGAAGGAGGTCTTGTCGATCCGGCATCAGCGCCTCTGGGTCTCATATCGGAGAACTCGATGTTCCGAGCAGGTCTTGGAGTTTGGCATCGGTCTTGTCGGCGGTCGATCTTGACTTGCCGGTGGAGGTCGTGGCAGCTCTTGGAGTCGGCGGGATCGGGCTCCAGGGTCTCAGCCGCCGGATCCGTGATGAAGTACTCGGCGTCCTTGTCGAAATTCTCGGGTGACGATGTCGGAATTGGGTTCGGCGCCGGAAGATCTTGTCGAGAGGAACTTGATCCACGGGAAGATAAGGTGAAACTTGCACAAAGGCATCAGATATAACAGAAATTCACGGATGTTGGTGTTCTTCATGTGGCCCTGTACCGTACTCTTCTGGTTGCTACTGTATCCTTACCCACAGAAGACACGAGGAACTCGTGGCAGACAGAGAAGCAGGGCCTGACATGCAGGGGCTCAGATGGAGACACCAGGACACCTTGGCGACGGGCACAAGGGTCGAGGCCGCGGCGGAGCAGGACGGCGGCACTTCCTTGCGACTAGATGCGCTATCCCGCGGACATAGGCAGCGGTGCCTGACGCTGCGAGTGGTGGAGGCCAACAGGGCGAGGCCGGGGGAGCACATGGCTGCGAGGGAGGGCGCCAGGGCAGGGCTTGCTGCCGACGACAAGGGGCGTGAGGACGCGGCGCTCACGTAGAGGAAGAGGCGGCAGCGGTAGTAGCAGAGGCGGCCGCTCGCGGTTGGTGTAGGACCAGCAGGAGAGGCGAGGACGACGACCACAAGGGAAGGCGGTGCAGCCGGCGGCGATATACTCGAATAGGGGCGACATGGGGCGAGAGGGAGGAAGCCGGAGGGAGGCCGCAGTGGGCCGAGGCAGGCGGCCGCGGAAGCGGGGATGGCGCGAGAGGCGCAGGAAGGCGCGGGGGCGGGAAGAGGAGCCCAGGGACGACGGTGGTAGACGGCGGCGCTCGGCGGTCGGAGCAGGACGGTGGAGGTGAGGCTCGGCCGGCGGTGCACGCGCGGGCAGAGGACGCTAGCGACGGCGGGGGCCCGCGTTCCTGCAGAGCTTGAGGCAGACGGTCGTCGAGGCGGGGAAGGACGGCCGGGGAAGGAGCTCGAGGCCGCGGCCAAGGGGCGGGCTCGGGCGAAGGAGCTCGCTGGCGGTGGAATCGGGATCCTGGGGAGAGGGAGGACGGGTGCACGGGTGGAGGAGGAAGGCGACAACGGGGTGGCCGGGAGTGCGTGCGGGAGCGGGTCGCGATGGGGTGGGCCCGGAGCAGGCGTCGACCCTGAGGGGGTTGGTCGGCACGGGGAAGTGTGTGTGTGTGCGTGGATGGTGGACTCGTGTCGGTCAGGTTGGTAGTGTGGGTGCACGAGGGGTAGGTGGTACAGGAGCATGTAGGTGGCGCTACACGCGCGTGTACGCGTTGTGTCGCTTCGGTGTGGTGTATCGTCGGTGGCTTGTGTGTGCTGCGTTGCTTCATGCGCTGCTGCACGCGCGGGTTGGGGTTAGGTAGGTGTGTGTCTGCTGTGTGCATTAGTCGAAGCTAGGGTCGGTTGGGTGGGTGGCCAGGTGTGGCTGGCGGTGGGGAAGGGTAGGATTATTTTAGGGTTTGCTCTAGATTTTTATCTGGAGGTGGCCGGCTGGGCTTTTGGGCATGGCTGGCTGCCTCCCAAAAATAATGTAAATATTTTATCTGTTTAAAACGGGGCTTTTGAAAACCGTTTTTAGACGAAACAAAATATTCCGGAGATCCAGGTTTTGTATTTGAATAAAGACGGGGCTTATTTAGAAAAACAAAATAGGTTTTCGAAAATAGTTTTATACAAAACTATGCATGATGATGACGATGCTCAAATGCAATGTGGCATGATGACATGAGCATGCGGTCATGATGATGCAATGCACAAAAACACGACATTTTCTAGTAGTGGTTTTAGCGGGGTTCTACAGCAAACTCCCTTGATGAGAAAGAAACACTTACAACCAAATACTCGAAAGTATGAGATGTTTGGCTTGTTACCGGTAAATATTTCATACGGAGTCTTGTCCAAGATTTTGCGGAGGTATAACCGGTGGGATGAATGACAAGCGGTAGAGATTGCTTCAGCCCAGAAGTCACATGGAGAATTGAAATCGGCTAGCATAGACCTTGCCATATCCATTAGAGTCCGGTTCTTCCTCTCGGGAACACCATTTTGTTGAGGGGTGTACGTAGCGGAATATTGATGTCTTATCCCCTCTTCACTTAGGAACTCATTTAAGGTGTAGTTCTTGAACTCGGAGCCGTTATCACTTCTTATTGCCAGAATAGGGACGTTGTGTTGACATTGAACCTCATTGGCGAAGTCGATGACCGTTTGTTGAGTCTCACTCTTCAACTTGAAGAAATAGACCCAAGTGTATCTTGAGTAATCATCAACAATCACAAGACAGTACTTCTTCCCACCGAGGCTTGCATGAGATGGAGGTCTAAAGAGGTCCACATGAAGGAGCTCTAAGATCCTTTTTGACGAAATAATAGTCTTCCTTCGATGAGGAGAGTCATGCATTTTCCCTTCAACACAAGCCATGCAAACACGATCTTTGGCAAAGGAGACATTTTCTTTTAGTCCAAGGATGTGGCCACCCTTGTGGAGACTTTGCAAAGTTCTCATATTAACGTGGGCTAGTCGGTGATGCCATAACCAACCCGCATCAGCCTTTCTGAAAAGACACATCGGGCCTGTAGTGGTTTTCCCTGAAAAGTCCACCACGTACAGGTCATTTTCGACATATCCGACGAAAGCGACTTTTAGAGACTTGCTCCACAAGAGCACCACCAAATCAGCATCAATAAAAACTCCAAAGCCCATCTTACCAAGGGCACGAAATGAAAGTAAATTGTAACCGAGAGTCTCAACAAGCGTGACGTCCACGAGAGAGATATCGTGAGCCACCACAACTTTGCCAAGACCCAATACCTCAGATTTAGACTTGTCACCATAGGAGACGGTTATATGATCATGATTTGGCCGCATCTCCGTGATGATCTCCTTGATTTCGGTCATGTGACTCGTGCATCCGCTATCGAGTACCCATTTAGACCCACCGGAAGCATAGTCCTGCAAGAAAGTTACTCCTTGGTTTTAGGTCCCCATTTTTCAATGGGTCCTCTCATGTTAGTGACAAGGGTCTTGGGGACCCAAATAGACCAAGGAATGTAACAATCATAAGGACCTACATAACTAGCATAAACATCACCATAATGATCGTAATATAACTCAAAGTTAGGATTGTTAGCCCTGCAAAACCATCATAATTAGACTTGTCATTGGTGGTAGTGCTAGTCTTTGGTTGAGCAGTCTTGCTCTTCTTCTTGTTGTTGTTCTTCTTGTTCTTTGTCTTGGGAATATAACCAAGACCCTCTTTTCCATTGTTTGTTCTTTGCTTGCTAAGTATCTCATCTAGAACTTCTTTACCTTTGTGTTGAGATCCTTTTGCAAGTTCTTCTTTTTCATAAGATGATGTGCAGGTGTTGGGCACATCATACTTCCTCAATTGAGTTTGGAGCTGGTCATGAGACTCATTTAGAGTAGAGTGTTCACTCTCCAATGCCTTGTGAGCAATGTCAAGTTTCTCAAACTTCTCCGAGAGTCTGGCATGAGCAGCCCCAAATTCAATATTTTCCTTCTTTAGTTTCTTTACCTTGGCAAGAGCGTTGTCACGTTCTTTGATGAGACGAGCCACAACTTCTTCATGTGACTCCTCAATGGATTCGAGTCTCTCTTCCAAATATACTCGAGCTTCCTCTTCTTCTTCCAAGGCATTCTTCAAAGAAGCTATCTCCAAGGCATCTTCTCTTTCAATTCTGCCCTTTTCTTCAAGGAGATCTTCGGCTTGGGAGAGTTCACTCATAAGAGAATCAAAATGAAGTTTGTCTCACCTTGCAAGTTAGTGGAAAAGTTGTCCAAAGAAATAACTTCTTCTTTCATTTTAAGACTGGTATGATCATCCATATCCATATTTATGTTAGTCTTAGGGAATGAAGAACTAGAAGTTGATACCTCGGACCCTCTTGCTATAAGAAAAGTGACGTTGTTGTTGATGATGTTTTCATTTGGCGAGTCGAAGAGAGATGATGGAGTCGATGTGGTAGCTATAGCAGCCACCTCGCAAAAACTATCTTCATCCTCTTCATCTTCACTTGTAGAGGAGTATTCTTCTTGTGCCACCAAGACAATCTTGGGTTGCTTCTTGTAAGGGCCATTCTTTTTGATAAATGGCTTCTTCTTAGGTGCCTTGGATTTTTCTTTAAGGATGAGCCTGCCACCATTGTCTTCTCTATTTTGATATGGACACTCAGCCACAAAGTGCAGCCTATCTCCACAATTGTAGCATGTTCTCAGTTTTGGACCACTTTCTCTTCTTCCACTTGACCCATTCTTGCGCTCGAGTTCCGACTTGGCCTTGGCAGGATCCTTCCAAAAGTTCCTTGCATAAAACGCCATGTACTCACCATGAGCACGTTTGACTTCATCAGGGCAGTCCATGGAGGCACTCTCGAAAGCTCTTTCATCCTCATCTTGCTCAACAACATTAGCCTTTAGAGCAACATAGACCCCTTTTTGCATTCCAATGGCACGGGCACGGGGATCTTCCGCGTTCTTTGCAGCAACTTTGAATGATGTCATTTCTTGCATGACTTCATTGGACGTCATTTGATGGTAGTTGTGTCTACCTTGCAAGCTCTTCAAGTCCGTTGGCTCAAAAGGCATTAGAGCACTCACATATTTCCTTTTTATCCAAGCATCATCAATGTGAGTAGCTCCATGCTTTCTAAATGTTGTTGCGATGCCCTTGAGTCTTCTATACATGTCTTCATGGTTTTCACCATCCAACATGTAGAATCCTTTAGCTTCATTACTAAGGGTGTCATACCTATTCCTTCTCATGATTTCATTTCCAATAAAGAGATCGGTGAGAGCATCCCAAGCTTCTTTAGCTGTGTTGAGATGTTCAATGTGTGGCATGTCCTTGGGACCCACTCCGAGCTGTATCATGTGGAGAGCCATAGCATTCAATTGGATATCCACAACTTCTCTTCTTGTCAGGTTGGTGTGATCTCCAATATGAAGACCCTCTTCGATAATCCTCCAAAGTTCAATAGAAGAGCTGCAAACATGAGACTTCATTAAGAATTGCCATTGATTAAATGAAGATGTAGTAAGCTTGGGTGAATCACCCCTATTGTTTATATGAGGATGATGGATAGGTGGGTCGGGGGAATATAAGTGATCAACCTCACTATATTCCTCCTTACCACTTCCCTTCTTGGAGGTGGAACCATTATGTTTTTCACCTACCACTTCATCTTCCTTGGATCCGGTGTTAGCCTTATCCTTGGATGAGGGAGTGGCAGTCTCAGAGGAGGATGGAGATGGGGCTAGGGATGATGTGAGGGAGCAATCATTTGATGCATCTCCTCCATCTTGGTCTCAAAGGATTTCAACAAGGTTGTTTCCAACGTCTTGAGGTCATCCATTGTGACCTTATCCACAACCTCATTCCCATTCTCCTTGGCACCCATACTTCTCTTAGGCGGTTAAGCCCGAATAAAGAGTCGGGGCTCTGATACCAATTGAAATGGATCGTATGGGCACCTAGAGGGGGCTGAATAGGTGCCACTTCAAATTTTAATGCTTTTTCAATTTTAGGCTTAACACAAAAGGTAAATTCTCTAGATAACTATTTAAAAGAATTTCCCTATATGCAAACCTATCTACTAGCGAGTAAGAGGCGAGTGGAAAGAGGAACGAGTGAACCGTAGCGCGGAGACACATGATATGTTTTACAGCAGTTCCTTCCTTGTGAAGGGAAGTACATCTGCGTTGGAGGGGTGGGCTGTACTAAGACCACCACGCCACAATAGGCCTCACCCTGTTCTCCGATGGATCCCGCCACCAAAGGACTGATCCACCTTTCCCCTATAGGAACCCTTCGAAGCGGGTACCGGCGCCTTTACACAACTAGCAGGGCACAACTCCACAACCAAATTGGAGGCTCCCCTAATGACAACAAGCTGCCACAAGAACAAGTTATCAATAAAAAATACAAGATCTAGATATTAGCAAGAAAACTAGATCGGGGATTTCTCCAAATGAATGGAGAGGAGTTGATGCGCTTGATTAGTGATGGCGATGAAGATTGTCTCCTCCTTCAATTCCCCCAAAGATCGAAGCCTTCGGGTGGTTGAAGTGGGAGATCTAGAGAGAGAGCTTTTGCAATGTATCTGGCACTATTCGAATGAATCAAGACATTTGCCTGAAGGGGAAGAAGGGGTTTTTATACCCTCTTCCCCAACTGAGCCGTTGGAGCCTTTGGCGGCCGGATTATCCGGCCCAAGTGAGGGCCGGATTATCCGGTCTGGGGAAAAACTCCGCCCCAAACTCGGATTATCCGGCAGATAAACCACCCCCACTCAGAGCGACACGCCGAGCCTGCCCTTGAGCGCCTCCTGGGGGCCGGATTATCTGGCCCCATGCGAAGGCCGGATTATCCGGCCAAGGGAGGAAAAACCACCCCTGTTCGGATTTTCCGGGAGAAAATCTGACCGCCCTCCGAGCGTCGCGCATATGGTAAATGAAGTCCATCACATCCAGCTGATATGACATGGACTCATCCTCATAGGACGCCACCTCATGAGAGAAGGCCAGAAGCTGAACCAAGTGACCATGGACACTATCATTGTTGCCTCCACTTGGGGTGATTGAATCACAAAAGAGACCCACCAAGCTAGCATAGATGGGAGAAAGAACAGCAAGGGTGCCCACAATACCATTATCATCGGTGCACGGAGAGAGGGCAACATCTTTGTTGGGCTTGAGTTGGGTGATGATGCGGTGGCCACTAGCACGGTCCCTGTGGCGGAAAGGATAGCCAAGCACCTCAGCAAAAACACGGAAATCAGCTTGCATAGGCCTATCACGAGTCATCCACTTCATGGTGCGGTGCTCATCACCGCAAATGACCAAGGTGGAGAAGAACTACTTCACAATCTTAGAATCATAGGAGCATTGGAGGGCCATGAGATGGTGCAACCCCATCCGCTCAGCCACATACATGGCATCAACAAGGTGAGGCTTCTCCACGGCCTTAGAAAGAACCAGAGGATGCATAGGCCGAATCTTTAGTTGAGCATACACGTCTTCATAGATCCCCTTTTGTTCAGCGCACCAAAAGCGAGAGTCACCCAGCTCAGTATCATGCGGCACTTCATCAAACAAATCCCGATGACGAATGGAGGAGAAGGTAACAGGGTCCATCTTATTATAGTTAATCTTGGGACCTTTTCCCTTCCTCTTGGACACACCCTTTCTATCTTTCTTTGCCTATTCAGCCATGCGCTTCTCTTCGTTCTTTCTTCTCCTCAGCTCAACCTCGTCCACTAAGTTACCCTTTCCGTCATTGATACGTTGCTAACGTATCTATAATTTTTGATGTTCCATGCTTGTTTTATATCTGTTTTCTTATGTTTTATCTACACTTTGGAGTATTTTTATACACTTTTTTGGACTAACCTACTAATAGTTGCAAAAGTGCACAAAGATGGGGTGACGGGAATCCGAGAAGCTATATAAAGGAGGAAACCTAATTCGTGGGAGACACCTCCACCCAAGAATTTGCAGCCACCAAAACCATGTTTTTGCCTCCCCCATGGATCCCATCTCCATGGGAGAGGGCTCCCAATAAGCCATGAAGGAAGGGGGCTAAGGGGCGGTGCTCCCCTGTGATACCGGCGGCGAGGAAGGAGTCCTCCGCGTCAGCGCCGACGCCGCCGTGTCTTCACCATCTTCACCGCCATCTCCATCGCCGTTGCTGACTCCCATGATGAGGAGGGAGTAGTTCTCTCTCGAGGCTAACGGTTCTACCGGTAGCTATGTGTTCATCTCTCTCTATGCATGATCATATTGTGATCATGAGCTTTGTAATCAAGTAGATCTATCTTGCTACTCAAGTGCTTTAATAGATCTCTGCTCTCCCCATGTGTGTGAAAGTGACAGTGTGCACAGCGTGGTGGCACTTAGGCTAGAGATTACAATTACTTGTTATGAGTTATATTTGGAGCTAGATATTTCTATGAAATTGTGGTGTTTGTTGGAACCATTTAGAGCTCAAGGTGACAGTATGGGGTTATCTAGATGGGAAAAGCGAACTTTGAGGTGTGCTGTTATAGCCCTACCATAGATTAAAGTGTCCAACCGGAGAGTAGTTCAGAGTAGTATCATAAAGAGATGATATTTATATGAGAGTGTTCACTAGCGAAAGTATAATCCCTAGGCCTGATTTCTAAGCATTGAAACACCATTTGCAACTAGATCTGTTACATGTTTGCTTGCTTCCATCTTTATTTCAGTTTGCCTTTAGTCTCTTGCACGCCATCAAGCTATTTTCTAGCACCATTGTCTTATATCTATACCACTTGTATTTCACTATCTCTTCGCCGAACTAGTGCACCTATACACCTGACAAGTGTATTGGGTGTGTTGGGGACACAAGAGACTTCTTGTATGTTGAGTGCAGGGTTGCTTGAGAGGGGATACCTTTGACCACTTCCTCCCTGAGTTCGATAAACCTTGGGTAATCCACTTAAGGGAAAACTTGCTGCTCTTCTACAAACCTCTGCACTTGGAGGCCCAACAACTGTCTACAAGGATAGAATGTGTAGACATCAGTCGTCCCGAAAGTATTTAGCACGAGGATGGTGCTTGTACGTCTTGGGAGCACTGGAACCACCTGTGAGGAGAACAAGGGCGATAGCATGGGGATAAGCATACACACAAGTCCAAGAGAGAGCGTAGAAAAAGTAGGCAAAAATTTCATAGTACAATCCTACTCAATGCACATAACAAGGCGAAACTGAACCCGTTTTTAGTCTGTCAGGCCGGATTATCCGGCCTGGCCAGGGGCGGATAATCCGGCCCTGGTAGAAATTTTCATATTCGCCTAGTTTGAATGCAAAGGAGTAGATCGGGCCTAGAAACTACAAGACCACGATTTCGCGAAACAACATCCTTCTAGACAACGTTCCACCCAACAAATGATCTTGAACTTGCAGCGGTTGTTTTCGCTCTGAAAGTATGTGAAATGGATCGTATGGGCACCTAGAGGGGGGTGAATAGGTGCTACTTCAAATTTTAATGCTTTTTCAATTTTAGGATTAACACAAAAGGAAATTCTTCTAAATAGTTATCTAGAGATGGATCCCGCCACCAAAGGCCTGATCCACCTTTCCACTATAGGAACCCTTCGAGGCGGGTACCGGCGCCTTTACACAACTAGTGGGGCAAAACTCCACAACCAAATTGGAGGCTCCCATAATGACAACAAGCTGCCACAAGAACAAGTTATCAATAAAAAATACAAGATCTAGATATTAGCAAGAAAACTAGATCGAGGATTTCTCCAAATGAATGGAGAGGAGTTGATGCGCTTGATTCGTGATGGCGATGAAGATTGTCTCCTCCTTCAATTACCCCAAAGATCGAAGCCTTTGGGTGGTTGAAGTGGGAGATCTAGAAAGAGAGCTCTTGCAATGTATCTGGCACTGTTCGAATGAATCAAGAGATTTGCTTGAAGGGGAAGAAGGGGTTTTTATACCCTCTTCCCCAACTAAGCCGTTGGAGCCTTTGGGGTCCAGATTATCCGGCCCAAGTGAGGGCTGGATTATCCGGTCTGGGGAAAAACTCCGTCCCAAACTCGGATTATCCGGCAGATAAACCACCCCCACTCAAAGCGACACGCCGAGCCTGCCCTTGAGCGCCTCCTGGGGGCCGGATTATCTGGCCCCATGCGAAGGCCGAATTATCCGGCCAAGGGAGGAAAACCCGCCCCTGTTTGGATTTTCCGGGAGAAAATCTGACCGCCCTCTGAGCGTCACGCCTTGGCTGTCTTTGATTGATTTCTGGGGGCCAGATTATCCGGGCCCATGCGAAGGCCGGATTATCCGGCCTAGGGAGGAAAAACCGCCCCAGTTTGGATTTTCTGGGAGAAAATATGAACCCTCTCCGAGCGTCGCGCCTTGGCTGCCTTTGATTGATGAGTTAGGCCAGATTATCCGGCCCTTGGTGGGGTGGATAATTCGGCCCCCAAAACACCAGAACAATTCCTGCACACTTAGCACACATGAGAAAACTCCACGTTATTGTTATCTAACACTCAAAACACAGGGAACCATGAAATGTTCTTTCAGTATGGAGGCACTACTCGCTTGGAAACCATTGTGAGATATTTTCTGACCATAAAATCCTGAAGTATATCTTCACTCAGCCGAACCTCAACCTTCGCCAGAGGAGATGGATTGAAACCATCAACGACTTTGATCGTTCGATCAACTACACTCCGGGAAAAGCAAATGTGATGGTCGATGCCCTCAGTCGTAAGGCATATGTGAATAACCTCTTGATCAAAGAAGATGAACATCCCTTGTGCAAGGAATTCCGTCAACTCAACCTCGAGTTTGTACCCCGTGGCTATCTTTCCAGCTTGGTAGCTACTCCTTCCTTGGAAGAAAAGATTCGCTCAGCTCAGCTTGATGACCTTTCTGCAAAGAATTCGCCATAAAATCTCAGAATCCTAAGTATGAGTCTTATCACCTGGATGATCATGGCACTCTTTTCTATGATCACCGGATGATTGTTCCAAAACTTCCCGACATAAGAGAGCAAGTCCTCAAGGAAGCTCATGATTCTATTCTTTCTATACATCCTGGCAGCACAAAGATGTACATGGACCTGAAAACATAGTATTGGTGGCCTAGATTGAAACATGACTGTGCCAAGTATGTCTCCGAATGTGATGTTTGCCGTAGAGTGAAAGCCGTCCATCAAAAACCTTTTGGTCTTCTTCAACCTTTGAAGCCTCCAGGATGGGAATGGGAGAAAGTACAGATGGACTTCATAACTTGCTTTCCAAGGTCTCAAAAAGGCAACAATGCAATGTTTGTTATCATTGACAGGCTCTCAAAAGTGGCTCACTTCTTTCTAGTCGAAGAAACAATTTCTGCAGGTCAGCTGGCCGAGCTCTATATCAATAGAATTGTCTCTTTGTATGGGGTTCCTCTTGTAATTAGCTCAGACCGTGGGAGTATCTTTACTCCAAGTACTGCGACAGTTTCTAACAAGGCTTGGGAACAAAGCTAAACTTCAGCACAGCTTACCACCCTCAGTCGCAAGGGCAAGTTGAAATGATGAATCAGATTCTAGAAGATATGCTCCGCGCTTGCGTCATTTCTTTCGGCATGAAGTGGGAAGAGTGCCTTCCATTTTCTGAATTCTCTTACAACAACAACTATCAGAAGAGTCTCCCGATGGCACCCTTTGAGGTCCTCTATGGTCGCAAGTGTCCGACTCTGATTGGTTGGTCGGGGGCAGGTGAAAGAAAATTCTTTGGCCCCAACATTGTCACTCAAGCAGAAGAGAAGGTTCTTATCATTCTTGAGAACTTGAAAGTTGCTCAGAGTCATCAGAAAAGCAACTATGATAGAAAACACACAGACATGGAGTATGTTCCTGGTGATCTTGTTTACCTTCGTGTCACTCCCATGAGAAGCAACTCAAGGTTCATGATGTCTTCCACATCTCTCAACTAAAGAAGTGCTTCAAGGATCCCGGTGGGACCGTGGATCACGAGCTCATCAACCTCCAAGAGGATCTCTCCTATAAAGAACACCCCGTCAAAATTCTTGAAGTCGCAGAACAGAAGACTCGCAACAAGTATATCAAGTTCTGCAAGGTGTAGTGGTCGCATCATTCCGCTGATGAAGCCACTTGGGAGCGTGAGGATGACCTCCGTTCCGAGTATCCTTCCCTCTTTGAGTCTTCTTCTTCCTAGAATCTCGGGGCGAGATTCTTGTTTAGTGGGGGAGAGTTGTAGCGTCCCATCTGTCTAACATCTGTATTGCTACATAGTTTATTAATAAAAAATGCTACTTCCTATATGTCATTAATTGCATCATCATTATATCTGTTACCATGCCACCTTGCATTGAGCATCATTTAAAACCTTTTCATTTGGTTCTTATCTCATATGCATTACATATAGCTTGTATTTGCCTCTTGATGAATTGTAGTTGGTTCTTGATATATGTGTATAATGCCCAAGTTGAGTTGGGGCATCGCTTTCTAATTCACTCCACCTACTAACTTGTACATAGAAACTTCCATGTGATCACATCCTCTTTCCACCATATACACAAATGTGGCACATCCAATTGTTCTTAGGTTTTAATTCATGCCATACATATTCTTATGGTTCCTTTCTTTTTTCCTCCTCTACACATGGCATATGGTGGGTTGATCTAAACTAGCTAAAGAGGCCTAACATATACTCCTAGCTAGTTGTCTTTAAATCTCTTTCTAGCCAATCCCCAATCCCCAAACCGTACCTAGCTTTCCAGCTATTCAAATCCCCCTGGTGCTTACCATCGCTCCATCTAACTCCAGCCACCTGGGCTAGCCGACTCCCCTTGGTGAGGTTCGAACTAGCCAGCTAGCTCGGCCTCTCCCTGGCGTAACTAAGCAGCAGCTGCGCACACCCTGTCATGGCTTCTCCCTGGCACAACCGAGCAGCAGATGCCTCGCCTCGCCTTTGACCCTACCATCCAGCGCCCACTATTCCCCTTACTCTCGAGCACGTGAGCGCAGCCGTGACCGCTAGCCACGCCCGACTCGTGCCTTCTCGCTTTTTGCTTTAAGCAAGCGGCGCTAAAGAGGCCTAACATATACTCCTAGCTAGTTGTGTTTAAATCTCTTTCTAGCCAATCCCCAAACACCAAACCGTACCTAGCTTTCCAGCTATTCAAAACCCCTTGGTGCTTACCATCGCTCCATCTAACTCCAACCACCTGGGCTAGCCGACTCCCCTCGGTGAGGTTCGAACCAGCCAGCTAGCTCGGCCACTCCCTGGCGCAACTAAGCAGCAGCTGCGCACACCCTATCATGGCTTCTCCCTGACGCAACCGAGCAGCAGATGCCTCGCCTCGCCTTTGACCCTACCATACAGCTCCTGATGTTCCCCTTACTCTCGAGCACGTGAGCGCAGCCATGACCGCCAGCCATGGGCATGTTCACCTGTGGTACCAAAGTTCGCAGGCCAGCGCATGGCGGTACCTAAGTTTCCTGAAATTACCGCATTTCGAAATGTTGGGCCGCCAACTACTGAGAGGGGCCATTTCGAGGCAAACTCATCTCACCCCTACCAAATTCAAACATTCTGTTAAACCGCCCCGTGAAGTAGACGGTCGGGACCCTCATGTCGGTCATCTGTCTGTGACGCGGGCGCCAACGCGACAACCTCTTAGGAAAATCAAGCAGCTAAGTGGATTGGATGTGTTGACCAATTTCACAAATCCATTCCCAGCTTCCCCCTAGCACCAGCGGCGTCGGAATCCACCTTCCAGGCAAGACGATCCCTTTGGACATTTGACTTCCGGGGCCAAGTTGCTGTGCCCAGTCCCTGATACCGAGCTCCAATGGCGCATGCCGTAGCCGCCGTTGCAAGGCTCTAGCCCTCCTCCACCGCCGACGAGTCGAGCAGTTCGGAGGATGGCAGATCCTACTATCAAGGAAGAAGAAGTTCTGGCTACAAGCGGGTGAGCTACCCTTCTCTTTGCTATTCGCACTAATTATAACTGCTAGCTGGCTATTGAACCTCAAATTGTTTGTTAGCCCAACGCTGACAAACATATTTTGTCCACAGTTTTCTGTCAAGTGGGATCTGCGCAGACCCCCTTACCTGGTTATGGTAGTCCTCTATAGGTACGACTCTAAGGGAAAGTGGTATGGACACCATTGTTTCACGATGGAAGAAGCGGTTGCGCAGATCTCCACTATATCTGGTATGGTTGCTGCTCTGTGTAATCATGTTGAATTATGGCCGAAGCAGATGGCAAAGTTCAGCTTCATGGATGAACGTGGCATCATGGTTCCTATAACGTGTGACAACCAGCTAATTGGGTTGATGAAAAGGTATGCTTCGGCTGCCATGTTTGAGCTGAAATGTGATGTACTGGATGTGGAAGATGCTGCAACTAGGAGTCGCCCTTCTATTCTTGGACAAGTTGGTTTGCTCAAACCCAATTAGCTCCTGGTAAGCAAAGGTCGCTTGGGGTTCGCATGTTTGTGCTAAATTGTAAATTTTGTTTTATTTACTCTGTAGATATTGGGCAGTTATGCAACAGTCTTGTTTCTTTGACAGGAAGCACCGGAAGGTTAGAAACATCACTGTCGGGTCAGTCATTTTGTTGCCCGAAGAAATTAAAAACGAGTGGAAAGATGATGCTAGACACGATTCTGGTGCCCATTGTCCCGGCAATGCAGAGTACGTGAAGCTAAGAAAATTGGCACCGAGGAAGAGGAAGAAGGCAGGAAATGAAGAAGCTAGTGGACATGAAGGCTTGGCACCCAAGCTGCGGAAGAAGGCTGCTGGCAATGAAGATGCATAGTAATGTGTTGAACTTGAACCTATATATGTAATTCTGTTAAATTCTGGAGCTCTGTGTGTGGCACGTTGCTGGGCGAAACAATCTACCCACGTTCTCTGAGTAAAATGTACCGCGACTTAGGGTTTGGAAACGCCCGAGTCAGTAGTTGAATCCGAAATTGTGATTGTGCCACTTCTATCTGAAAACAAGGATCCACCGGTTCCACGATTGCTGAGGGGCAGGAGGTCTCCAAATACGACGGAATGTAAGTGGCACAGAAATAAATTATTTAAGCTGCCACACTCCACGAAGCAGCAACTTATTTCAGATGCTGCACAACGACGTGGCAACATAAACAGCAATGTTCTCACCGATAATGCCCAGATGAGGAGGAAATCGGTACCACTTTCTGGCCTAATATTGAGCCTGTCTATCTCACCGCCTCTCTGCTCCTACATCCCCTGCATCTGGCGAAGCTCCCGGATCTCCAGTAACCGGTGTACGTGCTTCCACTTTATAAATTGTGGTTGTGCCATTTGCATGTGGCCAAATCCACGTAGATTACATTTAAACAAACCACCAATGTCAGAATACACTAGTAGAAAAGAGGTATTTGGTCCACGGTCACGTTCCCAATCCGAGACAGAGATCTAAATCGAGGCAGAAATTGATCTAAATCACAAATTCTTCCACAAATTAATCGAGACAGAGATCTAAATCGAGGAATTTCATTAATTCAACCACAAATTCTTCTAAACAAAGGTGCGATTTCACATCCTACATTAATTCAACCACTAGTCAACAATTTCACTTCCGCTGTCGCTGTCCTCCGAGCCGTCGGCTTCCTCGTCATTGTCGGACAGAACCTCCACGATTTCCGCATTGTTCGTGAGACGAAGCACCTCTTCGCGGCAAGCGGCGGCGATGACAGTGTACTTAGTCCGTCCAGGGACGGACCAAAACCTCTCCTGCCCTTCTCGGTTGCGGAGATACCGATGCACCACGCGCCCGTAAACGATGCGGTTGCCAATCTTGGCCTTCCGCTCCTTCTTGAATAGCGCCGGCCAGTACGGGCTGGCCGCCGCATACCGGGGTAGCGCTCTCTTCCACGCGGACATCTGGCGGCGGCTCGCCGCGATTTTTCTCTCCATCACAGCTCCGCCGGGGACGAGGAGCAGAGCCACCGGCACCCCCGCATAGCTAATGCACCATCCGTGGGGCACCGTCGCGGCCGACGGCGCGAGGATGTCGAAGTGCACAAACATCACCGCATAGAGTTCAGCGAGGGCATCTCCATGGCGATGCGGTGGAGATTGGAGAGGGTGCGAGGGGGTGGACGACGAAGCGACGACGCGGTGGAGATTGGAGAGGGTGAGGGGATGGGCAACGAAGCGACGCGCTGTGGCGCCTCCTATTTGTACATGAGGACAACGAAGCGATGGGCAGAATATCCAAGGGGTGTTGGTCAGACAAAAGGACGTAATGCAGGGTTAAGACAGATTAACGGGCGACCAATTTTTTTAGTCCTAGGACTCCTGGGCCAATAGTTCAGACCGCTAGGTCAACAAGTACAACTATTACAACTTATAAAAGGCACGGAGCTTAAGCTAAATATAACTAGTTATCACACATCTCCTTGATCTTCCTAATCTTAGCCCGATGCGCATCTTCCTGCGAGAGCAAGGATCGAATCATCTCCTCCTTCCTTTTAGCATCTTACTTGCACAGCTTCATATGTTTCTCTGCATTTTTCCTCATGCACTTGTCAATACTCGTAGTTGTGAACTCCAGGACTTTGGCCTGGTGAAGATCCTTCCTTGCTTGAGTCAGTTCTTGTTCTGCTTTAGCCTTCAGGGCCAATGTCGCGTCCCTCTCCTTCTCGACTTTGCTAACCTTGTCTTCCACCCACCTGAGATCCCGCTTATGCTTGGTTGTGTCAACTGGTTCCCATAGCTTCATCTCAACATTGTCAATAAGTGAGCTGAATGCGGATTCTTTCAACTCAACAGTCATTTCCCATAGTTTGTCCAGTGTTTTCTGCATCGATTTGGGCCACTCTAGATCTACCCATTTCACAACACCACAACTTCCGCCTCGCATCATTGCACGATGTCCTTGACACCGTAGAAACCTCCTACATGTGTTTTGTCCTTTGAACGCTACAAATTTAGCGAGCACATATCCATGTTTACATACCAGAGGACTGTCTTCATCCGCTAAACCATGATAGTCGGCGTCATACATTGTCTGGTTGGCCTAACACATCATACGTGCATGGGTAAACGGAGTAGATCTAGATCAAAATATAGATAACTGGCCATGGATGATAGAGATAGAGATGAGACGACTCACATTGAAATCACCGTCCCTATCTTCACGACGTGTTTCCTCACCGTCTCCCCTTGAACCCATGGCGAGAGGGGAGGGTGGGTGGCTGCCGGAGAGGGGATTGGGATGGAGGCGCTGTCAGCTTGCGGCTACGGCAGGATGGGAGTGAAGTGGGGAAAGTGGCTTCGAGGGGAAGGAAGAGAAGTACGGCGAGGAAGAGAAGTAATGGGGACGTGACACTGGGATATGGCCCACTCAACTCGTGAGTCGTGACACTCGCAACAGGGGAGCCCCGGTGTTGCCAGTTTGTCCAGAGCAAGCGTGGCCAATCATGCCGTAGAACATACTACTCGCGGATCAATATCACGAAAACCATCCCAATCGTCCAAGCGCCCCGATCTAATGGTATATAACAATCGTCAAGCAGAACAACTGTGTTAGGGCGTGCCTTCTAGAAGACTCGGTCTAATGCTAAGGTTAGGGCTCTCCTAAGGTTAACTAGGATCCATATGTGGTTTATGAAAAGAACATGCATCGAATGACACTGGTGGATCCATATGTGGTTTGTGAGAAGAACACACATGCAATGACACTGGTGGATCCATGTGTGGTTTATGAGAGGAACACATATGCAATGACACTGGTGATATGTGGTTTGTGAAAAGAACAGACATGCAATGACACTAGGTGTGGTTCATGGGAAGAACACACATGCAATGACACTAGTGGATCCATGTGTGGTTAATGAGAAGAACACACATGCAATGACACTGGGTCTGGTTCATGATATGGTTTGTGAGAAGAACACACATGCAATGACTCTAGCTGTGGTTCATGAGAAGAACACACATGCAATGACTCTAACTGTGGTTCATGGAAAGAGCAGACATGCAATGACACCGGTGGATCCATATGTGGTTTGTGAAAAGAACAGATATGCAATGACTCTAACTGTGGTTAATGAAAAGAGTAGACATGCAATGACACTGGTGGATCCATGTGTGGTTAATGAGAAGAACACACATGCAATGACACTAGGTGTGGTTCATGATATGGTTTGTGAGAAGAACACACGTGCAAGGACTCTAGTTGTGGTTCAAGAGAATAACACAAATGCAATGACTCTAACGGTGCTTCATGAAAAGAGCAGACATACGATGACATCGGTGGATCCATGTGTGGTCCATGAGAGGAACATACATCCATGACACAGGTGGATCCTTACGTGGTTTGTGAGAAGAACACACATGCAATGGAACTGGTGATATCTGGTCTGTGAAAACAACACACATGCAATGACACTGGTGGATCCATATGTGGGTTGTGAGAAGGACACACATGCAATGACACTGGTGGATCCATGTGTGGTCTATGGGAAGAACACACATGCAATGACACTCGTGATATGTGGTTTTTGAAAAGAACAGACATGCAATGACTCTAACAGTGGTTCATGAAAAGAGCAGACATGCAATAACACTAGTGGATCCATGTGTGGTTAATGAGAAGAACACAGATGCAATGACACTTGGTGTGGTTCATGATATGCTTTGTGAGAAGAACACACATGCAATGACTCTAGTTGTGGTTCATGAGAAGAACACACATGCAATGACTCTAACCGTGGTTCATGAAAAGAGTAGACATGCGATGACACCGGTGGATACATGTGTGGTCTATGAGAGGAACACACATCCAATGACACCGGTGGATCCTTACGTGGTTTGTGAGAAGAACACACATGCAATGACACTAGTGATATGTGGTTTGTGAGAAAGACACACATGCAATGACACTGGTGGATCCATATGTGGTCTATGAGAAGAAGACACATGCAATGACACTAGTGGATCCATGTGTGGTCTGTGAGAAGAACACACATGCAATGACACTGGTGATATGTGGTTTGTGAAAGGAACATACATGCAATGATGCTAACTGTGGTTGATGAAAAGAGCAGACATGGAATGACACTGGTGGTTCCATGTGTGGTTAATGAGAAGAACACACGTGCAATGACACTGGGTGTGGTTCATGATATGGTTTGTGAGAAGAACACACATGCAATGACTCTAGCTGTGGTTCATGAGAAGAACACACATGCAATGACTCTAACTGTGGTTCATGAAAAGAGCAGACATGCGATGACACCAGTGGATCCATGTGTGGTCTATGAGAGGAACACACATGCAATGACACCGGTGGATCCTTACGTGGTTTTTGAGAAGAGCACACATGCAATGACACTGATGATATGTGGTCTGTGAAAAGAACACACATGCAATGACACTGGTGGATCCATATGTGGTTTGTGAGAAGGACACACATGCAATGACACTGGTGGATCCATGTGTGGTCTGTGGGAAGAACACACATGCAATGACACTGGTGATATGTGGTTTCTGAAAAGAACAGACATGCAATGACTATAACTGTGGTTAATGAAAAGAGCAGACATGCAATGACACTGGTGGATCCATGTGTGGTTAATGAGAAGAACACACATGCAACGACACTGGGTGTAGTTCATGATATGGTTTGTGAGAAGAACACACATGCAATGACTCTAGATGTGGTTCATGAGAAGAACACACATACAATGACTCTAACTGTGGTTCATGAAAAGAGTAGACATGCTATGACACCGGTGGATCCATGTGTGGTCTATGAGAGGAACACACATCAAATGACACCGGTGGATCCTTACGTGGTTTGTGAGAAGAACACACATGCAATGACACTGGTGGATCCATATGTGGCTTGTGAGAAGGACACACATGTAATGACACTAGCGGATCCATATGTGGTTTGTGAGAAGGACACACATGCAATGACACTGGTGGATCCATGTGTGGTCCATGGGAAGAACACACATGCAATGTGTAACACCCCGTCCACTCCTGGGCCCCGGGGGTGTCACTCCTGGCAGCTTAATAGGATATCTAGACTGGCCCCACAGACCAACACTAGTCTTTTCTACGCACTTTGTCCTCACTCGTGCGCACCCAGTTACCCACTTCCCGGTCGGTCACCCATCCTAGAATTGCTCTAGGACAAGCACGCTTCACCTTAGAGTTCTTTTCGAATGAACTTCCGGAAAAGAAGTTGCAACTTGTTGATATGGGTATCCTATCAATCCTATTAAGCCATGTGCCTGGATCTCACATACACCCACCATTTAGAAGATCGCTTCCCTCATCGATCAAGCACACCCTAGGAACGTTCCCTCTTGGCACGCGTCTGGCGTCCAGTGCCGGCACATGTGCCATGCCGTGTCCAATCTAGGTGTCAACACCCGGATTTTTAATCCCAGATGCCTGTTATGCCATACCTCGCAATCCCAGGATTACGATTTTTGCGAGACATAACAGATTGGATATCACAGTACATCATCCATTACAAACCATACATAAGGTCTTACACAAATAAGGATCTCATGATCCAGTCTTAATACAACAAGCAGCGGAAATAAAAGATAAGGGTAGCGGTGGGGTCCATCTTCAGGGGCACAGGCAATGCTGACGAAGGCAGATAGTCCTAGTTATCATAGCCGTCCTGCTGGCCATCATCTTGATAGTCTCCTTCATAGTCTGGCCATGATAATAGCCAGGGACAAAATCCATGAGTACTATTTAAGTACTCGCAAACTACCACTAACAAGTAGTATAATTCTAAGTTAAAGTGCTAAATCTAAGTTTAACTATACAGTTAAGTTTGAAACCTAAGCTGAGTTCTGAAGCAAAGAAAGATAAAGTAAAATTCTAGAAAGATTAAGTTGGGAAGCTAGTATCATAAACACAGCCCTGTTGTGTTCAAGTCAAGATTCATCATTCATTTCAAGTTCTTTAGAAAACATCTAACAACGAAACATTATGGCCATTCCAACTGTCCATAACTGCGGACGCGGCTATTCGAATAGTTTGACACTCTGCAGAGGTGGTACACTTTCACCACAAGATTCGATACATCTGTCAGGGATAGCCTTGAATCATCATACTTAGTATGCAGATAATCAAACATAACCTTCCCTTTACACACCCTAGTATAAGCTCCTCTCCTATGAGCACGACCTCCCAACCATGACAATCTGTCATCTTGGGCACTGCATAGGTGGACATCATGAGAGGTAGCCTCAGCTCAAACTTCTCCCGCAAGGGAACTAATACTAATGCATATAAATTTCTAGCTAAGCCTTACCCAATTCAGGTAGTGTGGTTGTACGGTAAATTTGGAATGGTATCGCATCCGAATCCAACCATCAGTTTTATAAAAGGGTTAAGGCTCATGCCTCAATATTTTCATCATCATAAACCATTTGTGTTTCTCAACACATTTCAAAACATCTCAATAGAATGACTCATCATTCCAAGGTTTTATAATTCATTTTCACCAAGTGTTCCCATCTAAAGTGACTCAAGTTTTTATCTACTCTAAACTACTAAGTTAAGAGTGTTCACTAAGATTGAAAAGATGGATTCAATCTCATGCCATAGAATGACATCTAAAGGTTTCTAAATAGGTCAAGTTTTATACTTTTTATGCTACCTTCAAGACAAGTAAAGAACTTTGTGTAAACTAAGGGAGGTAAACCTGTAAATAAGACTTGGGGTACTAATAGTAAAAAGGGGGTGATCAAAGCATGCCTAAAGCATCTTTGCTAAATCATCTGGTTTGATCCTAGCTTGCTAAGCATTATACTTGCAAGTGTTATCTTGCATTGTTAATGGAGGCTTGCACTGGGATAGTGCTAGCTTGCTAATAGTAGCTTGCCTTGGGTAGTGCAGTGGTTGAAGTTTTCCTCTTCTTCTTCTTCTTCTTGGTAGAACTCCTCCTCCTCCTCGAAAGCTTGGTTGGTACTGTCGTCTATAAAGACATATGGAGCACACAATCACCAAACAATACTTAACTAGGCTAAGTAGCATTCTAAGACACACATTTGATGATCTATTATCATCACAAGCATCACAAGTTTAAATCACTAGTTTCATCTTTTTAATTTAGAAAAGTAATTTCTACTCATTGAAAAATTAACTAAGATTTAATATTCACCACTTAAAATATGGGATCATGTTGACACATGTCATCACCACATATTCTAACATGTGGGAATGATATTTAAAGGTTGGATCAATCTTACTTTGGTTTAAGTTTATTATTTAATGATTTGAAGTGACTAGAAATGCCTATATAGCATTATATTGGTACTAGTCCAAAGTCACTGCATGTCAACCTTGATATTATTACATATTCAGATAGATATGATGAAATGTGATTTTTGAGAGTTGGAATCAACTCAAAACCTATCTTGGTTGATTTTATAAAAATGTTGCAAGTGAAAAGCTTTTGTTTTATTATTTTTGCTAGGAGAGATCTATAACTCTAATTGGATTAAATCCAACGGGCTTGGATAGATCATTTCAATACCTTTCAGGCAAAATTGGTTTCATGCAATTTGGATTTATAAAACTCCCAGAATTGAATTTTAAACTAGTGGACAGAAACTAGATTCAACTTAAAAAGAAAAATCCATTTTTGAACGGTTGGGCTGGGGCGGGAAAGAACATGGGCCGGCCTAGTGGCGCTCCGTGGCGCGGGGCTCAGCTGACAGGGGGTCCCGCTTGTCAGCGGCTCTTAACACGCGAAACGATACGCGCGTTGTGGGCCGTAGGATTAGAAGGGGGATCTACGGCTGAGGGTTGTCGTCGACGACGAACAGGTCGCCAGCGAGAGTTTGCCCTAGCGGCTTGGTGAGGGTCTACCGGCGACGTACCAGGGCTCCAGCTATGACGGCGAGGCGGGCAAAAGAACTGGATGACGACGGCGAGGCGAGGCGCGGTTGCGGCGAAGCTTGGGGTGCCCTAAATCGCAGGCGCCCTTCTTCTCTAGAGGCGGCGGCTCCGACTCCAATTCCGGCGAGGCAGAGCTCGATTGGCTCCGGTGAGAGAGGTGAAAGGATTAGTGAGAGGTGGGGAGTGAGTGGGTGTGGAGAAATGGTGCTGGGGAGGCCGGCTTATATAGGCCCGACGATGAGACCGAACGGTGTGGGCAGGCGACTCCGGCGAGGGCGACACAGGGGGCGGTGGCCTGTCTCCTGGAGGTGCGCTGGGGCTTAAAGGCGCGGCAAGGCGAGCTCTGTGCTGGTCGGGCGCGTCACGCGCTCTGGGCGGTAGAGGCGGCGGGTCCGACGACGAGCGGTGGCTGGGGTGCATTGGGCGGCCAGCGGGGGTGTCCGGGGTGTTCCCTAGGTCATGACGGAGCGATAGGCGCGGGCTGCGGCCGAGGGGTGGTCTATGCACGCGGGGACAGAGCGTGCTCTGCGGACGGCGTTGGCATGGTCGACCAGCTCCGGGTGCGGCGGTTCCTGGCCGTTCTGCTCTCTTTCTCTGGGCTGGGGCTGGTTTGACGGTGGCGGTGGACCATAGGCTAGCTTGTAGACATGGCGGGAGAGGGGAAAGCGGTCTGCTGCTGCGAGTGCATGGTTGGCCGGTGAGGAGTGGCTCGGCATGGCAGTGCAGTGCAGCTAGGAGGTAGGGGATGTGCTGGTGTTGGTTTGGTTAGGCTTGAGGGAGACAAGAGTGATCAAAGCACTCCAATTTGCTAGACAAGATCAAGCCCAAAACAGTGATAGTTAGGCCACTTTGATCTTGCCCACAAAGTGTTTGATGGAATGGCCGAAAAAGAAAAACTTTTGAATTTTGAGTTCAAAATTTTTGGGTGTTCTCCACTAGTGCTAGGTAGTCTCTGGTTGCAAGGGTTTTGAAAGTGGAGCTCAAATAGATGGTTTTTGAAATAGGGGTGATCTATGCATATGCATTGGATTCAATTTTCACATGCCAAATAAAATAAGTAAAAGAATGTTTTTAGCAGATCAAAAGGTGGGCCTTGGTACCTAATTATGTGTACTAGCAAGGGGTGTAAAGATCAAGAATTTTTTATGTTAATAAATGAGTGCTAGGGACACTCAAAGTAGTGTAGTGGATTAAAATGGCCAAAATGACCATTCCTCCTTTTTAATTGTTTTTTATTTGATTTTCTTTAGGAAAAGTTTAGGAATGATGTAGAGGATGTTTAAATCACCTAAGAAACATTTTACAACCAAAGAAACCTAGAACCATGGCAATTCAAATCAATTCCTATTTTAAATGCACATACACATGAATGCTTTCATTTTTAATTTGGAAAAGTTTTTGTTAACCCTATTTTTGATGATTTAGATCTTGATAAGCTTGGATTGAAGTTTTGGGATGTTACAAACCTTCCCCCTTAAACAAAATCTCGTCCTGAGATTTACAAAGAAAAGTAGGAACTAAAGAGATCTGGGAATTCTATCCGGATGTAATCTTCTCGCTCCCAAGTGGCTTCCTCCTCGGTATGGTTGCTCCACTGAATCTTGAGAAACTTGATGCTCCTGGTTCTGGTGGTTCTGTATGCTTCCTCCAGGATACGGATGGGTACTTCTCTATAGGTCAAGTCATTGTTGATTTCCATAGCTCTGTGATCGATGTTCTTGAAAACTTCGGTCTTCTCGGGCACTTCCAAACATTTGCGAAGTAACGAGATATGGAACACATTGTGGATGGCTGACATCTCTTCAGGCAGTTCTAGTTGATACGATACTTCTCCTCGACGGTTCAGAATCTTGAAGGGCCCGATATATCTGGGGGATAACTTTCCTTTCAGACTAAAGCGTTGAGTTCCTTTCAATGGTGAAACCTTGAGATATACAAAATCTCTGACATTGAAAGTCAAGTCTCTCCTTCTTTTGTCAGCATAACAATTCTGTCTGGATTGGGCGGTCTTGAGGTGCTCACGGACTTTGTGAACTTTCTCTTCTGCTTCTTGGAGAATGTTGGGTCCAAATATCTGACTCTCTCCTACTTGCGACCAATTTAAAGGGGTACGACACTTTCTTCCGTATAGGAATTTAAATGGTGCCATCTGCAAACTAGCTTGATAACTGTTGTTATATGAGAATTCTACGAAAGGTAGGCAGTCTTCCCATTTGGATCCGTATTCCAACACACAAGCTCTAAGCATATCCTCTACGATCTGGTTGACTCTCTCAGTCTGTCCATCAGTTTGCGGATGATACGCTGTGCTGAAGTTCAACTTGGTTCCTAATCCTTCTTGGACTTTCTGCCAAAATCTTGAGGTAAACTAGGTTCCTCGATCTGATACGATGGTCTTGGGGGTTCCATGCAGACTAACAATCCTAGCAATGTATAGCTCTACTAACTTTGCACTCTGGTAAGTTGTCTCGATAGGTATAAAGTGGGCTACCTTGGACAGTCTATCAACTATGACCCAGATTGAGTCATTTCCCCTACTAGAAGTAGGTGAACCGGTGATAAAGTCCATTCCGACTGAATCCCATTTCCATTCTGGAATCTGCAATGGTTGCAACAATCCTGCAAGTCTCTGATGCTCTGCTTTGACTCTTTGACAGATGTCACATTTGGCGATGTAGCTTCCAATTTCTCTCTTCATTTTGTGCCACCAAAATTTGCTCTTTCAAGTCCTGATACATCTACGTTCCTCCGGGATGGATAGAATAAATAGTATCATGTCTTCCTTCATGATAACTTCCTTCAGCTCTGAATCTGCTGGCACGCAGATATGTCCTTTGTACCACAGTACACCTTCTTCGTCTTCGGTGAATCCAGGTACCTTTCATGTACCAATACGACGTTTGATTCCGTCGATATTTTCATTCCCCTTCTGGGCTTCCTTGATTTGGCTAATCAAAGTGGGTTGAAGTTCAATGCTAGCTAAGAATCCTTTGCTAACTAACTCCATCCTGAACTGCTCCAACTCTTCGTACAAACTTGGTTGCTTCTCCTTGATCATGGTGTTAAGCCTACACGGCAATCTGCTAAGAGCATCCGCTACCACATTGGCTTTCCTAGAGTGATAGTGAATGTCAAGGTCATAATCCTTGATTAACTCTATCCATCTCCTTTGCCTCATATTCAGCTCCTTCTGAGTGAAGATATATTTTAAGCTCTTGTGATCTGAGTAAATCTCACAGCGATTACCCATCAGATAATGACGCCATGTCTTCAATGCTAGAACCACGGCTGCTAACTCAATATCATGGGTCGGATAGTTCTGCTCATGCTGCTTCAGTTGTCGAGACAGATACGCGATAACTTTGCCTTCTTGCATCAATACACATCCTAGACCAATCTTGGATGCATCACAATACACATCAAATGGCTTCTTGATGTCTGGCATGACCAATATTGGGGCTGATATCAATCTCTTCTTCATCTCCTGGAAACTGGCTTCACATTTGTCTGTCCATTCAAACTTCTTGTCCTTCTTCAACAATTGGGTCATGGGTCAGGCGATGCTCGAGAATCCTTCTACGAACTTGCGGTAGTATCCCGCTAATCCGAGAATTGCATGGACTTGGGTTTCAGTGGTTGGGGCTTCCCATTCTTCGACATATTTGATCTTGGCGGGATCAATAGAGACTCCTCCGGCAGACACAATATGTCCTAGGAATCCTACTTCTTTCAGCCAGAACTCACACTTGCTGAACTTGGCATATAACTGATGCTCTCTTAGGGTTTCTAGGATAACTCTCAGATGTTGCTCATGCTCTTCTTCTGACTTGGAGTAGATAAGAATGTCGTCGATGAACACAACTACAAACTTATCTAGGAAATTCATAAAGATCTTATTCATGAGATTCATGAAATAAGCAGGGGCATTGGTTAATCCAAAAGACATAACCGTATACTCGTATAAACCATAGCGAGTAGTAAAGGCGGTCTTCGGAATATCCGTTGCACGAATCTTAAGTTGGTGATAACCAGTCCTAAGATCAATCTTTGAGAATACCTGGGCTCCAGTCAATTGATCAAATAGATCCTCTATCTTTGGCAAGGGGTACTTGTTCTTGATAGTGACATCATTTAACTTTCTGTAATATGTGCACAGACGGTTGCCTCCATCTTTCTTGTCGACGAATAACACTAGTGATCTCTATAGTGATGCGCTTGGTTGAATCAAGCCTTTCTCTAACATAGCATCCAACTGCTTCTTCAGTTCCTCTAACTCTGAGGGGTTCATGCTATAGGGTCTATGTGCTATGGGTCCGGTTCCGGGGATTAGTACGATAATGAACTCAATATCCCTATCTGGGGGCATACCTGGCAATTCATCTGGGAATACGTCGGGGTATTCACAGACTACTATGACTTGGTCTATGGTGGGTAGGGCTAGACTCTTGTTGCACTTAAATTGACGAGGTAAGGTTTCAAATATATGCTCTAGTGTTACTCCAGAGCTACTGGTCATGGTGATGGCTTTCTTAGCACAGTCTATCAGTCCTTTATGCCTGGACATCCAGTCCATACCTAGTACTACTTCCAATCCTTTGGTTTCAAGTATAATTAGGTTGGCATAAAAATCTATCCCATGTATTCTGATAGGTACAGCTTTGCAAATTTTTCTAGCTTTGGTTGTTGAACTGGGGATTTGAACTATCATGACATGCTTCAGGTTGGTTGAACGAATCTTACTAGTGCATGAAAATTCTTCGGTGACAAATGAATGTGAGGCTCCAGAATCAAACAATACTCTTGCTAAAACTGAGTTGACAGAAAACATACCCAGCACTACATCTGGCGCTTCCTGGGCTTCTTCTGCGTTCATGTGGAAGAGACGGCCATTGCGGTTATGAGGGTTCCCTGGGGAAAATCTCCTTCCTGGTTGAACACGACGCTGCTGCTGAGCTGGGGAATTCACATTGGCATTGGCTGCAGTCTTTTTGGGACACTCATTGGAGTAGTGACCCTTCACTCCACACTCGAAACAAGTGATCTGGGACTTGTCCTTGACTGCGACAGGCACATCATTGCTGCCAGTTCTGGGTGCAGTGTTGTTGTCGTTGTTGCTGTTGTTCTTGGAAGGTGCACGGTTGAAATTTTTGGCATTACCGGAGTTGTGATTGTTTCCTTCGGACTTCATATTGTCTCCGCTACGGTTGGGGTAGCTTGGGAGAGAATTTGGGGGTCGGTTCTTCCTTGGTGCATATCCTGCTGAAGGGTTGGGACGGTACTTCTAGTGACTGTTGGATCCAGACTGCTGCATCATACGATGCTTGCGGTTGTCGTTTGCCTGATTAATCTTCCCTTCCATCTGAATGACAGAGTCGACTAGCTCTTCGAGATCCTGGAAATGGATGTTGACGAGGACAGTCTGCATTTCATCATGTAGTCTGTTCAGGAATCTCTCCTTCTTCTTGGCCTCCGTGTTAATCTCATCGGGTGCATACCTCGCAAGTGACAGGAATCTGTCACGGTACTCCACCACAGTCATTCTTCCTTGCTTCAATTCGCGGAACTCATCTCTCATTCGGTTGACTAGACCTTGCGGCACGTGGGTGCGGCTGAACTTGACTTTGAATGCTTCCCATGTCATAACTTGACCATGGTTCATATTGCGGATGCTATTCCGCCAAGCTCTTGCATCTCCTGCCAGATAGTGGGTGGCAAAGAGAACTTTCTCATTTTCATCAACTTCTGCAACTTCGAGGTTGTTTTCCATGGTCTGTAACCAGTCATCAGCATCTAATGGGTTTTCAGAGGTGCTAAATATTGGGGGATTGGTATTCTGGAAGTTCTTCAGCTTGGATCCTTGATGATCCTGATTTCCATGCCCTGCTTGGCGTGATAAGAAACACAGAACCATGGCAATTCAAATCAATTCCTATTTTAAATGCACATACACATGAATGCTTTCATTTTTAATTTGGAAAAGTTTTTGTTAACCCTATTTTTGATTATTTAGATCTTGATAAGCTTGGATTGAAGTTTTGGGATGTTACACTGGGCCACATGCGCCATGCTCCACAAGCGCCATGCTCCACATGTCCCGCCACTGACCCGCACACACCCGTGTAATCGCAAGGGTCGGCTCTGATACCACTTGTAACACCTCGTCCACTCCTGGGCCCGGGGGGTGTCACTCCTGGCAGCTTAATAGGATATCTAGACTGGCCCCACAGACCAACACTAGTCTTTTCTGCGCACTTTTTCCTCACTCGTGCGCACCCAGTTACCCACTTCCCGGTCGGTCACCCATCCTAGAATTGCTCTAGGCCAAGCACGCTTAACCTTAGAGTTCTTTTCGAATGAACTTCCGGAAAAGAAGTTGCAACTTGTTGATATGGGTATCCTATCAATCCTATTAAGCCATGTGCCTGGATCTCACACAATGACAGTGGTGATATGTGGTTTGTGAAAGGAACATACATGCAATGGCTCTAACTATGGTTAATGAAACAGCAGACATGCAATGACACTGGTGGATCCATGTGTGGTTAATGAGAAGAACACACATGGAATGACACTGGGTGTGGTTCATGATATGGTTTGTGAGAAGAACACACATGCAATGACTCTAACTGTGGTTCATGAAAAGAGCAGACATGCGATGCAACCGGTGGATCCATGTGTGGTCTATGAGAGGAACACACATACAATGACACCGGTGGATCCTTACGTGGTTTGTGAGAAGAACACACATGCAATGACACTGGTGATATGTGGTCTGTGAAAAGAACTCACATGCAATGACACTGGTGGATCCATATGTGGTTTGTGAAAAGAACACACATGCAATGACACTGGTGGATCCATATGTGGTTTGTGAGAAGGACACACATGCAATGACACTGGTGGATCCATGTGTGGTCTGTGGGAGGAACAGACATGCAATGACACTGGTGATATGTGGTTTGTTAAAGGAACAAACATGCAATGCCTCTAACTGTGGTTCATGAAAAGAGCAGACATGCAATGACACTGGTGGATCCACGTGCGGTTAATGATAAGAACACACATGCAATGACACTAGGTGTGGTTCATGATATGGTTTGTGAGAAGAATGCACATGCAATGACTCTAGCTGTGGTTCATGAGAAGAACACACATGCAATGACTCTAACTGTGGTTCAAGAAAAGAGCATACATGCGATGACACCAGTGGATCCATGTGTGGTCTATGAGAGGAACACACATGCAATGACACCGGTGGATCCTTACATGGTTTGTGAGAAGAACACACATCCAATGACACTGGTAATATGTGGTCTGTGAAAAGAACACACATGCAATGACACTGGTGGATCCATATGTGGTTTGTGAGAAGGACACACATGCAATGGCACTGGTGGATCCATGTGTGGTCTGTGAGAAGAACACACATGAAATGCCACTGGTGGATCCATGTGTGGTCTTTGAGAAGAACACACATGCAATGACACTGGATCCATATGTGGTTTGTGAAAGGAACAGACATCCAATGACTCTAACTCTGGTTAATGAAAAGAGCAGACATGCAATGACACTGGTGGATCCATGTGTGGTTAATGTGAAGAACACACATGCAATGACACTAGGTGTGGTTCATGATATGGTTTGTGAGAAGAACACACATGCAATGACTAGCTGTGGTTCATGAGAAGAACACACATGCAATGACTCTAACTGTGGTTCATGAAAAGAGCAGGCATGCGATGACACCGGTGGATCCATGTGTGGTCTATGAGAGGAACACACATGCAATGACACTGGTGGATCCTTACATGGTTTGTGAGAACAACACACATGCAATGACACATGTGGATCCATATGTGGTCTGTGAGAAGGACACACATGCAATGACACTGGTGGATCCATGTGTGGTTCATGGGAAGAACACAGATGCAATGACACTGGTGGATCCGTGTGTGGTCTGTGAGAAGAACACACATGCAACGACACTGGTGATATGTGGTTTGTGAAAGGAACAGACATGCAATGACACTGGTGATATGTGGTTTGTGAAAGGAACAGACATGCGATGACTCTAAATGTGGTTCATGAAAAGGGCAGACATGCAATGACACTGGTGGATCCATGTGTGGTTAATGAGAAGAACACACATGCAATGATACTAGCTGTGGTTCATGATATGATTTGTGAGAAGAACACACGTGCAATGACTCTAGCTGTGGTTCATGAGAAGAACACACATGCAATGACTCTAACTGTGGTTCAAGAAAAGAGCATACATGCGACGACACGAGTGGATCCATGTGTGGTCGATGAGAGGAACACACATGCAATGACACTGGTAGATGCTTACGTGGTTTGTGAGAAGAACACACATGCAATGACACTGGTAATATGTTGTCTGTGAAAAGAACACACATGCAATGACACTGGTGGATCCATATGTGGTTTGTGAGAAGGACACACATGCAATGGCACTGGTGGATCCATGTGTGGTCTGTGAGAAGAACACACATGAAATGCCACTGGTGGATCCACGTGTGGTCTGTGAGAAGAACACACATGCAATGACACTGGATCCATATGTGGTTTGTGAAAGGAACAGACATCCAATGACTCTAACTCTTGTTAATGAAAAGAGAAGACATGCAATGACACCGGTGGATCCATGTGTGGTTAATGTGAAGAACACACATGCAATTACACTGGGTGTGGTTCATGATATGGTTTGTGAGAAGAACACACATGCAATGACTCTAGTTGTGGTTCATGAGAAGAGCACACATGCAATGACTCTAATTGTGGTTCATGAAAAGAGCTGACATGCGATGACACCGGTGGATCCATGTGTGGTCTATGAGGGGAACACACATCCAATGACACTGGTGGATCCTTATGTGGTTTGTGAGAATAACACACATGCATTGACACTTGTGATATGTCGTCAGTGAAAAGAACACACATGCAATGACACTGGTGGATCCATATGTTGTTTGTGAGAAGGACACACATGCAATGACACTGGTGGATCCATGTGTGGTCTGTGAGAAGAACACACATGCAATGACACTGGTGATATGTGGTTTGTGAAAAGAACAGACATGCAATGACTCTAACTGTGGTTCATGAAAAGAGCAGACATGCAATGACACTGGTGGATCCATGTGTGATTAATGAGAAGAACACACATGCAATGACACTGGGTGTGGTTCATGATATGGTTTGTGAGAATAACACACATGCAATGACTCTAGCTGTGGTTCATGAGAAGAACACACATGCAATGACTCTAATTGTGGTTCATGAAAAGAGCAGACATGCGATGACACCGGTGGATCCATGTGTGGTCTATGAGAGGATTACACTAGCAATGAGACCGGTGGATCCTTACGTGGTCTGTGAAAAGAACACACATGCGATGACACTGATGGATCCATATGTGGTTTGTGAGAAGGACACACATGCAATGACACTGGTGGATCCATGTGTGGTTAATGAGAAGAACACACATGCAATAACACTGAGTGTGGTTCATGATAAGGTTTGTGAGAAGAACACACATGCAATGACTCTAGATGTGGTTCATGAGAAGAACACACATGCAATGACTCTAACTGTGGTTCATGAAAAGAGCAGACATGCTATGACACCGGTGGATCCATGTGTGGTCTATGAGAGGAACACACATCCAATGATACCGGTGGAACCTTACGTGGTTTGTGAGAAGAACAGACATGCAATGACACTGGTGGATCCATATGTGGTTTGTGAGAAGGACATACATGCAATGACACTGGTGGATCCATATCTGGTTTGTGAGAAGGACACACATGCAATGACACTGGTGGATCCATGTGTGGTCCATGGGAAGAACACACATGCAATGACACTGGTGATATGTGGTTTGTGAAAGGAACAGACATGCAATGACTCTAACTATAGTTAATGAAAAGAGCAGAAATGCAATGACACTGGTGGATCCATGTGTGGTTAATGAGAATAACACACATGCAATGACACTAGGTCTGGTTCATGATATGGTTTGTGAGAAGAACACACATGCAATGACTCTAGCTGTGGTTCATGAGAAGAACACACATGCAATGACTCTAACTGTGGTTCAAAAAAAGAGCATACATGCGATGACACCAGTGGATCCATGTGTGGTCTATGAGAGGAACACACATGCAATGACACCGGTGGATCCTTACATGGTTTGTGAGAAGAACACACATGCAATGACACTGGTAATATGTGGTCTGTGAAAAGAACACACATGCAATGACACTGGTGGATCCATATGTGGTTTTTGAGAAGGACACACATGCAATGGCACTGGTGGATCCATGTGTGGTCTGTGAGAAGAACACACATGAAATGCCACTGGTGGATCCATGTGTGGTTAATGAGAAGAACACACATGCAATGACACTGGATCCATATGTGGTTTGTGAAAGGAACAGACATCCAATGACTCTAACTCTTGTTAATGAAAAGAGAAGACATGCAATGACACCGGTGGATCCATGTGTGGTTAATGTGAAGAACACACATGCAATTACACTGGGTGTGGTTCATGATATGGTTTGTGAGAAGAACACACATGCAATGACTCTAGTTGTGGTTCATGAGAAGAGCACACATGCAATGACTCTAATTGTGGTTCATGAAAAGAGCTGACATGCGATGACACCGGTGGATCCATGTGTGGTCTATGAGGGGAACACACATCCAATGACACTGGTGGATCCTTATGTGGTTTGTGAGAATAACACACATGCATTGACACTTGTGATATGTCGTCAGTGAAAAGAACACACATGCAATGACACTGGTGGATCCATATGTTGTTTGTGAGAAGGACACACATGCAATGACACTGGTGGATCCATGTGTGGTCTGTGAGAAGAACACACATGCAATGACACTGGTGATATGTGGTTTGTGAAAAGAACAGACATGCAATGACTCTAACTGTGGTTCATGAAAAGAGCAGACATGCAATGACACTGGTGGATCCATGTGTGATTAATGAGAAGAACACACATGCAATGACACTGGGTGTGGTTCATGATATGGTTTGTGAGAATAACACACATGCAATGACTCTAGCTGTGGTTCATGAGAAGAACACACATGCAATGACTCTAACTGTGGTTCATGAAAAGAGCAGACATGCGATGACACCGGTGGATCCATGTGTGGTCTATGAGAGGATTACACTAGCAATGACACCGGTGGATCCTTACGTGGTCTGTGAAAAGAACACACATGCGATGACACTGATGGATCCATATGTGGTTTGTGAGAAGGACACACATGCAATGACACTGGTGGATCCATGTGTGGTTAATGAGAAGAACACACATGCAATAACACTGAGTGTGGTTCATGATAAGGTTTGTGAGAAGAACACACATGCAATGACTCTAGATGTGGTTCATGAGAAGAACACACATGCAATGACTCTAACTGTGGTTCATGAAAAGAGCAGACATGCTATGACACCGGTGGATCCATGTGTGGTCTATGAGAGGAACACACATCCAATGATACCGGTGGAACCTTACGTGGTTTGTGAGAAGAACAGACATGCAATGACACTGGTGGATCCATATGTGGTTTGTGAGAAGGACATACATGCAATGACACTGGTGGATCCATATCTGGTTTGTGAGAAGGACACACATGCAATGACACTGGTGGATCCATGTGTGGTCCATGGGAAGAACACACATGCAATGACACTGGTGATATGTGGTTTGTGAAAGGAACAGACATGCAATGACTCTAACTATAGTTAATGAAAAGAGCAGAAATGCAATGACACTGGTGGATCCATGTGTGGTTAATGAGAATAACACACATGCAATGACACTAGGTCTGGTTCATGATATGGTTTGTGAGAAGAACACACATGCAATGACTCTAGCTGTGGTTCATGAGAAGAACACACATGCAATGACTCTAACTGTGGTTCAAAAAAAGAGCATACATGCGATGACACCAGTGGATCCATGTGTGGTCTATGAGAGGAACACACATGCAATGACACCGGTGGATCCTTACATGGTTTGTGAGAAGAACACACATGCAATGACACTGGTAATATGTGGTCTGTGAAAAGAACACACATGCAATGACACTGGTGGATCCATATGTGGTTTTTGAGAAGGACACACATGCAATGGCACTGGTGGATCCATGTGTGGTCTGTGAGAAGAACACACATGAAATGCCACTGGTGGATCCATGTGTGGTCTGTGAGAAGAACACACATGCAATGGCACTGGATCCATATGTGGTTTGTGAAAGGAACAGACATCCAATGACTCTAACTCTGGTTAATGAAAAGAGCAGACATGCAATGACACCGGTGGATCCATGTGTGGTTAATGTGAAGAACACACATGCAATTACACTGGGTGTGGTTCATGATATGGTTTGTGAGAAGAACATACATGCAATGACTCTAGCTGTGGTTCATGAGAAGAACACACATGCAATGACTCTAATTGTGGTTCATGAAAAGAGCAGACATGCGATGACACCGGTGGATCCATGTGTGGTCTATGAGAGGAACACACATCCAATGACACTGGTGGATCCTTACGTGGTTTGTGAGAAGAACACACATGCATTGACACTGGTGATATGTCGTCAGTGAAAACAACACACATGCAATGACACTGGTGGATCCATATGTTGTTTGTGAGAAGGACACACATGCAATGACACTGGTGGATCCATGTGTGGTCTGTGAGAAGAACACACATGCAATGACACTGGTGATATGTGGTTTGTGAAAAGAACAGACATGCAATGACTCTAACTGTGGTTCATGAAAAGAGCAGACATGCAATGACACTGGTGGATTCATGTGTGATTAATGAGAAGAACACACATGCAATGACACTGGGTGTGGTTCATGATATGGTTTGTGAGAATAACACACATGCAATGACTCTAGCTGTGGTTCATGAGAAGAACACACATGCAATGACTCTAACTGTGGTTCATGAAAAGAGTAGACATGCGATGACACCGGTGGATCCATGTGTGGTCTATGAGAGGATTACACTTGCAATGACACCGGTGGATCCTTACGTGGTCTGTGAAAAGAACACTCATGCAATGACACTAATGGAACCATATGTGGTTTGTGAGAAGGACACACATGCAATGACACTGGTGGATCCATGTGTGGTTAATGAGAAGAACACACATGCAATAACCCTGAGTGTGGTTCATGATAAGGTTTGTGAGAATAACACACATGCAATGACTCTAGATGTGGTTCATGAGAAGAACACACATGCAATGACTCTAACGGTGGTTCATGAAAAGAGCAGACATGCTATGACACCGGTGGATCCATGTGTGGTCTATGGGAGGAACACACATCCAATGATACCGGTGGAAGCTTACGTGGTTTGTGAGAAGAACAAACATGCAATGACACTGGTGGATCCATATGTGGTTTGTGAGAAGGACACACATGCAATGACACTTGTGGATCCATATGTGGTTTGTGAGAAGGACACACATGCAATGACACTGGTGGATCCATGTGTGGTCCATGGGAAGAACACACATGCAATCACACTGGTGATATGTGGTTTGTGAAAGGAACAGACATGCAATGACTCTAACTATAGTTAATGAAAAGAGCAGAAATGCAATGACACTGGTGGATCCATGTGTGGTTAATGAGAAGAACACACATGCAATGACACTAGGTGTGGTTCATGATATGGTTTGTGAGAAGAACACACATGCAATGACTCTAGCTGTGGTTCATGAGAAGAACACACATGCAATGACTCTAACTATGGTTCAAGAAAAGAGCATACATGCGATGACACCAGTGGATCCATGTGTGGTCTGTGAGAAGAACACACATGCAATGACACTGGATCCATATGTGGTTTGTGAAAGGAACAGACATCCAATGACTCTAACTCTGGTTCATGAAAAGAGGAGACATGCGATGACACCGGTGGATCCATGTGTGGTCTATGAGAGGAACACACATGCAATGACACCGGTGGATCCTTACGTGGTTTTTGAGAAGAGCACACATGCAATGACACTGATGATATGTGGTCTGTGAAAAGAACACACATGCAATGACACTGGTGGATCCATATGTGGTTTGTGAGAAGGACACACATGCAATGACACTGGTGGATCCATGTGTGGTCTGTGGGAAGAACACACATGCAATGACACTGGTGATATGTGGTTTCTGAAAAGAACAGACATGCAATGACTATAACTGTGGTTAATGAAAAGAGCAGACATGCAATGACACTGGTGGATCCATGTGTGGTTAATGAGAAGAACACACATGCAACGACACTGGGTGTGGTTCATGATATGGTTTGTGAGAAGAACACACATGCAATGACTCTAGATGTGGTTCATGAGAAGAACACACATGCAATGACTCTAACTGTGGTTCATGAAAAGAGCAGACATGCGATGACACCGGTGGATCCATGTGTGGTCTATGAGAGTATTACACTAGCAATGACACCGGTGGATCCTTACGTGGTCTGTGAAAAGAACACACATGCGATGACACTGATGGATCCATATGTGGTTTGTGAGAAGGACACACATGCAATGACACTGGTGGATCCATGTGTGGTTAATGAGAAGAACACACATGCAATAACACTGAGTGTGGTTCATGATAAGGTTTGTGAGAAGAACACACATGCAATGACTCTAGATGTGGTTCATGAGAAGAACACACATGCAATGACTCTAACTGTGGTTCATGAAAAGAGCAGACATGCTATGACACCGGTGGATCCATGTGTGGTCTATGAGAGGAACACACATCCAATGATACCGGTGGAACCTTACGTGGTTTGTGAGAAGAACAGACATGCAATGACACTAGTGGATCCATATGTGGTTTGTGAGAAGGACATACATGCAATGACACTGGTGGATCCATATCTGGTTTGTGAGAAGGACACACATGCAATGACACTGGTGGATCCATGTGTGGTCCATGGGAAGAACACACATGCAATGACACTAGTGATATGTGGTTTGTGAAAAGAACACACATGCAATGACACTGGTGGATCCGTATGTGGTTTTTGAGAAGGACACACATGCAATGGCACTGGTGGATCCATGTGTGGTCTGTGAGAAGAACACACATGAAATGCCACTGGTGGATCCATGTGTGGTCTGTGAGAAGAACACACATGCAATGACACTGGATCCATATGTGGTTTGTGAAAGGAACAGACATCCAATGACTCTATCTCTGGTTAATGAAAAGAGCAGACATGCAATGACACTGGTGGATCCATGTGTGGTTAATGAGAAGAACACACATGCAATGACACTAGGTGTGGTTCATGATATGGTTTGTGAGAAGAACACACATGCAATGACTCTAGATGTGGTTCATGAGAAGAACACACATGCAATGACTCTAACTGCGGTTCAAGAAAAGAGCAGACATGCGATGACACCAGTGGATCCATGTGTGGTCTATGAGAGGAACACACATGCAATGACACCGGTGGATCCTTACATGGTTTGTGAGAAGAACACACATGCAATGACACTGGTGGATCCATATGTGGTTTGTGAGAAGGACACACATGCAATGACACTGGTGGATCCATATGTGGTTTGTGAGAAGGACACACATGCAATGACACTGGTGGATCCATGTGTGGTCCATGGGAAGAACACACATGCAATGACACCGGTGGATCCATGTGTGGTCTATGAGAGGAATACACATGCAATGACACCGGTGGATCCTTACGTGGTTTGTGAGAAGAACACACATGCAATGACACTGGTGATATGTGGTCTGTGAAAAGAACACAGATGCAATAACACTGGTGGATCCATATGTGGTTTGTGAGAAGGACGCACATGCAATGACACTGGTGGATCCGTGTGTGGTCTGTAGGAAGAACACACATGTAATGACACTGGTGATATGTGGTTTGTGAAAGGAATAGACATGCAATGACTCTAACTATGGTTCATGAAAAGAGCAGACATGCAATGACACTGGTGGATCCATGTGTGGTTAATGAGAAGAACACACATGCAATGACACTAGGTGTGGTTCATGATATGGTTTGTGAGAAGAACACACATGCACTGACTCTAGCTGTGGTTCATGAGAAGAACACACATGCAATGACTCTAACTGTGGTTCATGAAAAGAGCAGACATGCGATGACACCAGTGGATCTATGTGTGGTCTATGAGAGGAACACACATGCAATGACACCGGTGGATCCTTACATGGTTTGTGAGAAGAACACACATGCAATGACACTGGTAATATGTGGTCTGTGAAAAGAACACACATGCAATGACACTGGTGGATCCATATGTGGTTTTTGAGAAGGACACACATACAATGGCACTGGTGGATCCATGTGTGGTCTGTGAGAAGAACACACATGAAATGCCACTGGTGGATCCATGTGTGGTCTGTGAGAAGAACACACATGCAATGACACTGGATCCATATGTGGTTTGTGAAAGGAACAGACATCCAATGACTCTAACTCTGGTTAATGAAAAGAGCAGACATGCAATGACACCGGTGGATCCATGTGTGGTTAATGTGAAGAACACACATGCAATTACACTGGGTGTGGTTCATGATATGGTTTGTGAGAAGAACACACATGCAATGACTCTAGCTGTGGTTCATGAGAAGAACACACATGCAATGACTCTAATTGTGGTTCATGAAAAGAGCAGACATGCGATGACACCGGTGGATCCATGTGTGGTCTATGAGAGGAACACACATCCAATGACACTGTTGGATCCTTACGTGGTTTGTGAGAAGAACACACATGCATTGACACTCGTGATATGTCGTCAGTGAAAAGAACACACATGCAATGACACTGGTGGATCCATATGTTGTTTGTGAGAAGGACACATATGCAATGACACTGGTGGATCCATGTGTGGTCTGTGATAAGAACACACATGCAATGACACTGGTGATATGTGGTTTGTGAAAAGAACAGACCTGCAATGACTCTAACTGTGGTTCATGAAAAGAGCAGACATGCAATGACACTAGTGGATCCATGTGTGATTAATGAGAAGAACACACATGCAATGACACTGGGTGTGGTTCATGATATGGTTTGTGAGAATAACACACATGCAATGACTCTAGCTGTGGTTCATGAGAAGAACACACACGCAATGACTCTAACTGTGGTTCATGAAAAGAGCAGACATGCGATGACACCGGTGGATCCATGTGTGGTCTATGAGAGGATTACACTTGCAATGACACCGGTGGATCCTTACGTGGTCTGTGAAAAGAACACACATGCAATGACACTGATGGAACCGTATGTGGTTTGTGAGAAGGACACACATGCAATGACACTGGTGGATCCATGTGTGGTTAATGAGAAGAACACACATGCAATAACCCTGAGTGTGGTTCATGATAAGGTTTGTGAGAATAACACACATGCAATGACTCTAGATGTGGTTCATGAGAAGAACACACATGCAATGACTCTAACCGTGGTTCATGAAAAGAGCAGACATGCTATGACAGCAGTGGATCCATGTGTGGTCTATGGGAGGAACACACATCCAATGATACCGGTGGAACCTTACGTGGTTTGTGAGAAGAACACACATGCAATGACACTGGTGGATCCATATGTGGTTTGTGAGAAGAACACACATGCAATGATTCTTGTGGATCCATATGTGGTTTGTGAGAAGGACACACATGCAATGACACTGGTGGATCCATGTGTGGTCCATGGGAAGAACACACATGCAATGACACTGGTGATATGTGGTTTGTGAAAGGAACAGACATGCAATGACTCTAACTATAGTTAATGAAAAGAGCAGAAATGCAATGACACTGGTGGATCCATGTGTGGTTAATGAGAAGAACACACATGCAATGACACTAGGTGTGGTTCATGATATGGTTTGTGAGAAGAACACACATGCAATGACTCTAGCTGTGGTTCATGAGAAGAACACACATGCAATGACTCTAACTGTGGTTCATAAAAAGAGCATACATGCAATGCCACTGGTGGATCCATGTGTGGTTAATGAGAAGAACACACATGCAATGACCTTGGGTGTAGTTCATGATATGGTTTGTGAGAAGAACACACATGCAATGACTCTAGTTGTGGTTCATGAGAAGAACACACATGCCATGACTCTAACTGTAGTTCATCAAAAGAGCAGACATGCGATGCCACCGGTGGATCCATGTGTGGTCTGTGAGAGGAACACACATCTAATGACACCGGTGGATCCTTACGTGGTTTGTGAGAAGAACACACGTGCAATGACACTGGTAATATGTGGTCTGTGAAAAGAACACACATGCAATGACACTAGTGGATCAATATGTTGTTTGTGAGAAGGACACACATGCAATGGCACTGGTGGATCCATGTGTGGAATGTGAGAATAACACACATCCACCGACACTGGTGGATCCATGTGTGGTCTGTGAGAAGAACACACATGCAATGACACTGGATCCATATGTGGTTTGTGAAAGGAACAAACATGCAATGACTCTAACTGTGGTTAATGAAAAGAGCAGACATGCAATGACACTGGTGGATCCATGTGTGGTTAATGAGAAGAACACACATGCAATGACACTGGTGGATCCATATGTGGTTTGTGAGAAGGACACACATGCAATGACACTGGTGGATCCATGTGTGGTCTGTGAGAAGAACACACATGCAATGCCACTGGTGATATGTGGTTTGTGAAAGGAACAGACATGCAATGACTCTAACTGTGGTTCATGAAAAGAGCAGACATGCAATGGCACTAGTGGATCCATGTGTTGTTAATGAGAAGAACACACATGCAATGACACTGGGTGTGTTTCATGATATGGTTTGTGAGAAGAACACACATGCAATGACTCTAGTTGTGGTTCATGAGAAGAACACACATACAATGACTCTAACTGTGGTTCATGAAAAGAGCAGACATGCGATGACACCGGTGGATCCATGTGTGGTCTATGAGAGGAACATACATTCAATGACACCGGTGGATCCTTACGTGGTTTGTGAGAAGAACACACATGCAATGACACTGATGATATGTGGTCTGTGAAAAGAACACACATGCAATGACACTGATGGATCCATATGTGGTTTGTCAGAAGGACACACATGCAATGACACTTGTGGATCCATGTGTGGTCTGTGGGTAGAACACACATGCAATGACACTTGTGATATGTGGTTTGTGAAAAGAACAGACATGCAATGACTCTAAATGTTGTTAATGAAAAGAGCAGACATGCAATAACACTGGTGGATCCATGTGTGGTTAATGAGAAGAACACACATGCAATGACACTAGGTTTGGTTCATGATATGGTTTGTGAGAAGAACACACATGCAATGACTCTAGATGTGGTTCATGAGAAGAACACACATGCAATGACTCTAACTGTGGTTCATGAAAAGAGGAGACATGCGATGACACCGATGGATCCATGTGTGGTCTAGGAGGGGAACACACATCCAATGACACCGGTGAATCCTTACGTGGTTTGTGAGAAGAACACACATGCAATGACACTAGTGGATATGTGGTCTGTGAAAAGAACACACATGCAATGACAATGGTGGATCCATATGTTGTTTGTGAGAAGGACACCCATGCAATGACACGGGTGGATCCATGTGTGGTGCATGGGAAGAACACACATGCAATGCCACTGGTGATATGTGGTTTGTGAAAGGAACACACATGCAATGACTCTAACTATGGTTAATGAAAAGAGTAGACATGCAATGACACTGGTGGATCCATGTGTGGTTAATGAGAAGACCACACATGCAATGACACTTGGTGTGGTTCATGATATGGTTTGTGAGAAGAACACACAAGCAAGGACTCTAGTTGTGGTTCATGAGAAGAACACACATGCAATGACTCTAACTGTGGTTCATGAAAAGAGGAGACATGCGATGACACCGGTGGATTCATGTGTGGTCTATGAGAGGAACACACATTTAATGACACTGTGGATCCTTACGTGGTTTGTGAGAAGAACACACATGCAATGACACCGGTGATATGTGGTATGTGAAAAGTACACACATGCAATGGCACTGGTGGATCCATATGTGGTTTGTGAGAAGGACACACATGCAATGACACTGGTGGATCCATGTGTGGTCTATGTGAAGAAGACATATGCAATGACACTGGTGATATGTGGTTTGTGAAAAGAACAGACATGCAATGACTCTAACTGTGGTTCATGAAAAGAGCAGACATGCAATGACACTGGTGGATCCATGTGTGGTTAATGAGAAGAACACACATTCAATGACACTGGGTGTGGTTCATGATATGGTTTGTGAGAAGAACACACATGCAATGACTCTAGCTGTGGTTCATGAGAAGAACACACATGCAATGACTCTAACTGTGGTTCATGAAAAGAGCAGACATGCGATGACACCGGTGGATCCATGTGTGGTCTATGAGAGGAACACACATGCAATGACACCGGTGGATACTTACGTGGTCTGTGAAAAGAACACACATGCAATGACATTGGTGGATCAATATGTGGTTTGTGAGAAGGACACACATGCAATGACACTGGTTGATCCATGTGTGGTTCATGGGAATAACACACATGCAATGACTCAGGATGTGGTTCATGAAAAGAGCAGACATGCGATGGCACCAGTGGATCCATGTGTGGTCTATGAGAGGAACACACATCCAATGACACCGGTGGATCCTTACGTGGTTTGTGAGAAGAACACACATACAATGACATTGGTGATATGTGGTCTATGAAAAGAACACACATGCAATGACAGTGGTGGATCCATATGTGGTTTGTGAGAAGGACACACATGCAATGACACTGGTGGATCCATGTGTGGTTCATGGGAATAACACACATGCAATGACACTGGTGATATGTGGTTTGTGAAAAGAACAGACATGCAATGACTCTAATTGTGGTTCATGAAAAGAGAAGACATGCAATGGCACTGGCGGATCCATGTGTGGTTAATGAGAAGAACACACATGCAATGACACTGGGTGTGGTGCATGATATGGTTTGTGAGAAGAACACACATGCAATGACTCTAGATGTGGTTCATGATAAGAACACACATGCAATGACACTGGTGGATCCTTATGTGGTTTGTGAGAAGAACACACATGCAAGGACTCTAGCTGTGGTTCATGGAAAGAACACACATCCAATGACTCTAGCTATGGTTCATGAGAAGAACACACATCCAATAACACTGGTGGATCCATGTGTGGTCTGTGAGAGGATCACACATGCAATGACTCTAACTGTGGTTCATGAAAAGAGCAGACATGCAATGACACTGGTGGATCCATGTGTGGTTAATGAGAAGAACACACATGCAATGACACTGGGTGTGAGTCCATGTGGTTTATGAGAAGAACACACATCCAATGAACTCTAGTGGATCTATCCTGGCATAATTTGATGTATGCCACGATGTATTTCAATTTACAAGACACTCACTTTCCATTTTTATACTACTCAGTTTTGCCCTTGGTTTTATGTGGTACTACTCAGTTTTGCCCCCCTCTCTCTATCTTTCGTAGAAGCACAAACCTATGCTCACCCTGTCTGCTACTCCCTGATTGGTTGTCAAAATTGTCACGCGGATCGTGCGCACCAACCGTTGATTCTGTGCGATCCAACGATGATCATTGCACACGTCGTGCCCTTCACAGTATAGCGTGAGACAGCACGGATGTCTCCCTCAGCGAGACTTCTACAAGAAGGAACACGATGCCGTCCATGGAAAAAGTCATCGAGCGGTCATGTCATGTTTAATAAAGTCTGAAAAGCCTACTACTGGTACCACTACGCCACAACGCATGTGTCATTGAGTGCACGGTCGTCGATGGACAGCTGCAATTTATTGCCACTTGATTTTAATAAGACATATCCCATTTTTACGTAGCGGCTCTCAATCGCCAATTTTAGGGCCGTGTCAAACTTTGTACATAGAAATTGTGTATGCGCCCTTTGCATGCGGCTCAATACAGAACTGCCATGCATGGCCCGGGAAAAAAATGTGACGTACCGTGCACGTGTCGTGGTGCATGGTGCAGTAGACTGCGCGGCGCGTTGCACGGTGGTGCAACGAAACGTGCCTTGCTTCCATCCACCTTAACTATAGAGCCCCTCTCCACGCACCCACTCCTACTCTCGCTCACTGTCCCCACACAACCCTCTCCACTGTCCCACCAGCATCCGCAAACTCCCGAGAATACCCCGTCCCCGCCGGCGATGGTTGAGGAGGATAAGGTGGCCATCATCGCCTCCTTGGCCACTAGCGAGGAGGCCCCCATCTCCTCGTCGGTCCCCCTCGACGCGTTGAAAGCAGCCGCCGTCCCTGTCCAGGCCCCAGTCGAGGCATCGATGGCAGCCGCCGTTCCCGTCCAGGCCCCCGTCCCTGCTACCGACGGAGCCGCCGAAGAGGAGCCTCCCGCCGGCGAGGAGGCCCCCGCCGGTCACAAGCAGATCAAGCACTTCTTGGGAACCTACGATCTAGATAAGTACATCACTCTACTGAACCCCTATGACACTGGCATCGACGACCCATGGTCGGAGGTAACTAGGGTTTGCTCCCCTCCTCTGGTTCTTCTACTGTTCCCATCATTGGATGCTAGATCTTGGTTTATTAGGATTCGCTTGTTCGCATTTCGATTGCTCGATCTTCTTACATCATCTACTCCCCCATTTCATTTTCTTCCAATAGGTTTCCGGCAGTGACGTCTGCAGCGATGACGAGTCCATACACACCAAGACTCGTCAGGTGCTGAGGAGGCTGCGGGCCGGCCAGTACAACGCCTTCTTCAGGGGTGGCCCTTGGCACTGCCCCTTCCGCAAGGGGATCAACTTCTGCTTTGTGACTCTCACCAGTAGCATCGACTTCATCTCCTTAATGAAGCATGCAGAGGCCGCGGGCTCCAGCATCAACAAAGGCGGTGAGTGCGAGACCATGAAAATCCACGCCTACATTGCTGAACACCGGGCTCTCGGCATTCACCTCCGCAACCTCCAGCAGTTGGCCATCAAAGAGGGTCGCATTCCTCCAATCAGGCCCAAGCCCCCCAGGATCAAGGGACTGGGCAGCAAGAAGTGGCGGAGGCACCGGAGGGAGGCGGAGGCGCTGGCGAATGAACGGGTCGGATGTCTCCCTGAATGTACCTGCTGCTGCTAAGTAGCTTCTTTTGATTTTATATATTTTGCTTGCATCCTATTTCTGGCTGAATGCATCGAACCTCGTTAAGGAACCTACTTTCTATCGCTATATCCTATTTAGCCTCGCACAACTATATCTACATTTGTTTTGTTTTCTGAATGAATGTGTTCTGCCTGGTGTGATTTGATGCTCTAGATTTGCTACCTGATCGGAGGCAAAAAGAGGTCCAAAAGGGAACGAATTATCGAAGAGAGAATCTTCTCTAGATTTGCTATCAATTTGGGCAAAATAAAACATATATGTTTAGCAAGAGAGGAAAAAGATACTCTTTCAAACTGCCAGCTAACGAGCTACCATCTTGACGAGGCCCCATCTTGACGTCTCCCTCTACAAGAAGGAACACGATGCCGCCCATGGAAAAAGTCGTCGAGTGGTCATGTCATGTTTAATCAAGTCTAAAAAGCCTACTACTGCTACTACTACGCCACAACACATGCGTCGTCGAGTGCATGGTCGTCGATGGACAACTGCAATTTATTGCCACTTGATTTTAATAAGACACATCCCATTTTTTATGCAGCGACTCTCAATCGCACTTCCAACTAGGGCCCACCGTAAGAAGCTTGCACGTGCTAGCCGGAGGCCGAACAACTGAGCTCGACGAGACCTAACGTCTCCGGCTTCATCGAGTCACTCGCAGCCATAAACACATCCCTTTACCCGATCTATCACAACCCCACAAATCTCGCCGTACAGCTACCTACCTTCCCCTCTACATTTCCACTTTTAACTATCGTCAATTTTAGGGCCGTGTCAAACTTTGTACATAGAAATTGTATGTGCGCCCTTTGCATGCGGCTCAATACAGAACTGCCATGCATGGCCCGGGAAAAAAACGTGACGTACCGTGCGCGTGTCGCGTTGCACGGTGCAGTAGACTGCGCGGCGCGTTGCACGGTGGTGCAACGAAACGTGCCTTGCTTCCATCCACCTTAACTATAGAGCTCCTCTCCGCACACCCACTCTCACTCTCGCTCACTGTCCTCACGCAACCCTCTCCACTGTCCCATCAGCACTCGCAAACTCCCGAGAATACCCCGTCCGTGCCAGCGATGGCCGAGGAGGATAAGGTGGCCATCGTCGCCTCCGTGGTCGCCGGCGGGGAGGCCCCCGTCTCCTCGCCGATCCCCCTCGATGCGTTGAAAGCAGCCACCGTTCCTGTCCAGGCCCTAGTCGAGGCATCGATGGCAGCCACCATTCTCGTCCAGGCCCCCGTCCCCGCTACTGACGGAGCCGCCGAAGAGGAGCCCCCCACCGGCGAGGAGCCCCCTGCCGGTCAGAAGCAGATCAAACACTTCTTGGGCACCCACGATCTAGATAAGTACATCACTCCGCTGAACCCCTACGACACCGACATCGACGACCCATGGTCGGAGGTAACTAGGGTTTGCTCCCCTCCCCTGGTTCTTCTACCGTTCCCATCGTTGGATGCTAGATCTTGGTTTATTAGGATTCGCTTGTTTGCATTTCAATTGCTCGATCTTCTTACCTACTCCCCCATTTTCCTTTTCTTCCAATAGGTTTCCGGCAGCGATGACGAGTCCATTCACACCAAGGCTCGTCAGGTACTGAGGAGGCTGCGGGCCGGCCAGTACGACGCCTTCCTCAGGCGCAACAACTACAACTACCCCTTCCGCAAGGGGATCACCTACTGCTTGACGAGTCACACAGGCGGCACCGACTTGAACACCTTATTGAAGCATGCATAGGCCACGGGCTCCGGCATCCACAAAGGCGGCAAGCGCGAGACCGTGAACATCAACTCCTACATCGCTGAACACCGGGCTCTCAGCATTCACCTCCGAAACCTCCAGCGGGTGGTCATCAAAGAGGGTCGCATGCCTCCAATCAGGCCCAAGGCCCCCAAGATCAAGGGACTGGGTAGCAAGAAGTGGAGGAAGCGCTGGAGGGAGGAGGCGGAGGCGCGGGCGCTTGCAAGATGTGCCTGTAGCTGCGGCGGCTGCTGCTTCTGCTAAGCAGCTTCTTTCTAGCTATATCCTATTTCTGGCTGAATGCATCAAACCTCGTTAAGGAACCTAATTTCTATCGCTATATCCTATTTAGCTGCGCACAGCTATATCTACATTTGTTTTGTTTTCTGAATGAATGTATTCTGCCTGGTGTGATTTGCTGCTCTAGATTTGCTACCTGATCGGAGGCAAAAAGAGGTCCAAAAGGGAACGAATTATCGAAGTGAGAATCTTCTCTAGATTTGCTACCAATTTGGGCAAAATGAAACATATTTGTTTAGCGAGAGAGTTAAAGAGCACTCTTTCAAACTGCCAGTTAACAAGCTATCATCTTGACAAGCTACAAGACACATACATAAACATAACACAATGAGGGTTAAATTTATTTTACTAGTATCACTTGAGGCGCTAGACATCTTGACAAGCTAACTAAGTTCCACAAAACAGAAACATAACACTGACAAGTACAATTTAATTTACTTCTCATCAGACCAGTTGAGGCGCTTGCCATCGTTCCTAGGCAACAAACTGCGACCATTCCAGGTATTCCACAACTCACGAAATGCTTCGTCCCACCTGGGATCTGACTTGGCTTCCCTATCTTCAGCGTCCTGCGGCACAATTAGCGGTGCATCACAGGCCTGATTGTTGCCGCTAGAAGATGCTGCCTCTCTGTTTGCTGCTTCAGCTGCAGCCTCTCTGTCAACTGCTTCTGCTTCAGCTACAAGCTCTCTTTCAGCTGCTTCTGCAGCCTCTCTGTCAGCTGCTTCAGATGCAGCCATTTTCTTTGCATATGCAGCTTCAAACTCAGCTATTCTGCATTTTCTACAAAGGGCTCCCCTAAGCTCGTCTTCCCTCTTACAAATAGGGCAAAACACGAGGTAACGTAGAAAAAAATAGATCTTCTTGTACAACTGGTAGGTCACGTAAGCATCTATAACTGCATACTTCAGGTTTATATCAGACAACGGCCACTCGTCCCAGAAATCGTGCCTATCCGTAGGGAAATCTTCCTTCATTTTATCGTATGACTCATCGATGATTCTAGTTGCGAGTGATGCCATTCCATCCTTCCACGAGCCCCCTAGGATCTTGACAAGACTCTGAATATCGATCCAGTTGTGCGCAGGATTTCTAATTTCCTCTTGATAAAATTTTGAAAAATCAGTTGTTGTGTCGACAGTGCATAAAACAATTCTCTTTTCTACAAGGAACTGACGCAGCGCCGGACATTTCCTGTCAGTCCTGAAAGTATGTAGTTTATTATCACCAAAATTTTGTAACTATAAATATTTTGTCAATGCAAGATCATCATCTCAATATAATTTTGAAAAGTTTAGTAAATGCAAGATCAAGACTCTCAACATTGTCTTGTCATAATTTATTCGGTTTTGCTATTTCTCAATCGACTGAACGAGTTGCACATTTCTTTTAACTACGGTTGCACTTTTCTTAGGTGATTGAGACTAAGAAAATCTCAATCGATTGAGACATAGGCAAACCCTAATTTATTTAGTCCTAAATAAAAGCCAGTAGTTGCAAGATGAGCAAGCGGATAAAGAAAAGAGGAGAAAACCCTAAAAGCGGTTAGCTACAGAGAGCAGATCTACAAACCAGGAGAGGTGGTAGACGAGGACGTGTTTCCGCATGGCCAGTTAAACGACGGCGACTTCACTCCCTTCATATGGGTGCTCCGGGGTGTACACGAGGTCCAATCCCACAAACTTGTCCTCGTCTATCCCAAGCCAACCCTCGTACATCCTCAAGACATGCACCACTGTCTCCTCCTCGTTGGTGTAGACAATGTCCATCTTCTTATTGTCATGGATAGTGAAGCTTGTCTCTAGAGTGCGTAGATCTTCCATGGCGGTAAAGAGAAGACGGGAAGAAGATAGATGACAGGAAGAAGAAGAGTGATTTCTGCGAGACAGGGGAACGGTGGAACCGTCAATGCGCTTTTAAGATAGTGGTTAACGATTGGGACGAAAGTCCAAGAAGAGACGCGTGGCGGTGGCCGTTCCAGCTTCCGAGTAAACAAAAAATAATTATAACGCCGATACATGTGTCATGTTTTTTCACATCAATACACTGGGTAGGGGGTGGGCAGCGGGTGTTGTCCTATCCACTGTGCCAACGCTGCAAGCCTACGTGGCAGCCACCCTGCCTAAGCGACGGGAGCGACATAACGGCGAGAACTGACAGGGAGGCCCAACTTGACGGCCGTTAGCCTGATTTTTTGTATTGAAACGTAAAGTTAAATTCATGCCAAAAAAGACCCTCTGAGTATTTGGCACACCAACTGTTGTCATCTCGGCTGATTTTAGGGAACTTGGGTACCGCGTTGCCTGTACACCTCAATTTTCGGACCGCAAAATGATATTCTCGCCAGCCACGCCCGGCTCGTGCCTTCTCGCCTTTTGCTTTAAGCAAGCGGCGCAACACGCCTCTCTCCAACCACCCCTCCACCCAGATCGCCTCCTCCTCTCCTTCCTCCCCTCTACCAAAACCTAGCCGCCACCACCATGGCCACGGCCAGGTCCTAGCCGACGCTATCACTTCGCCAGAAGCCGCGCAGGAACACACCATGACCGAGCCTGTACCTGGAGCGAGGACAAGGAGGTAGCACGCCCCAGTTCGACGTCGCTCGTCTTGCCGTGCCACGCAACCACGACGTCCTGCTGTTCGTCGCCTTGCCACCGCCTTTGCCATCGCCGTCGACCGCAGGCTCGCCGTCCCGACAACACCCGGTGAGCCTCTACTTCGCCCCACCTCTCTCTGGTCCTCTGTTTCTCCCTCGATGCCGGCCTCCTCAGTTAACCACCGGTGGCGTATGGCGCATGTACGTGCAGATGGAACATCCAGCTACACTCAGGTCCAAACGGCGCTACAATCCTACCTCTGAAACTCTCGCTTTCTTCCCCTAAGATCGAACAAAAATCTGTCTGAGGCGACCCGTTCTCTGTCAGTTTCGACAGTTAAAAATCACCTCTGTTCCCAGCTTGCTCACGTCCCACACAGTGATGTTCCAGAGAATCTTTTCATGCGAAGCTTCTCTCCGTTATCCCCTATTCACCCTGCTTCAAAAGGTGGTCAGATCGGTGCATAAACACGCTCAAAATCTTCATCCAAAGATGGCCACATCTCACAGTAAAAAAAAACTGTCAGTTTCAACAGTTCCGTCAGTCTCGAAACTTATATCGGCCACTGTTCATCATATGTTTCCCTGGTGCTACACTCTATACCTGACGCCAAACTTTGAGAATATGTCTTATCATAGTCCCATGGTTGTGCAGTTTCAAACCTCACACGAATTTTCACTATACAACGTTCGCAATCTTCCTCGAAAATCAGGAGGGCTTCGCAGATGTTTTCTCTGTCAAGAAATTCAGTCAACTGTGTTGTCCTTCCTCTGTTTCCCAGCAATGTTTCAACCTCATAAGCTCTCCCCCGGCGATATTATTTGCGCCTACCTCTTCTCCTTTGTCCCATCTTCGCATATCAACAAACGCCAACTCAATCGGATCCAAGATGAGCACGCAATCATCCGCCGTTTTTCGCTCAATCTACTGACAGTCAACGTACGTGAGATGCAGTCTATTTCTGGCCCTGTTCTTGAATTTTTACCTTCCATCTCGATTGATCTCCGGCGAACCTATTGTTGCTCAGCTATTCTCCTTTATACTAGCTACGCTGAGGAGCAAAAGGAACATCAATCGGATCTAAAACACCAATCAACTGAGCCTGGTTTTATTTCAAAATAAGTCAATTCGATTCCAATTCAAACGAAGGCAAAACATTTGGAAATAATCCTAATTTGGAAATTTTCAAAAATCAAAAGTATTTTAAATTTCAAACCTAACTTAGATCTATTTTCATATATTAAAAAATAATCAACCTAAATAGTCCAACTATTAATAATTTTGCCTTTTTCATTAATAATGTAATAAATCGTATCATCTTTTTGGGTTATCGAATAAAACAAGTTATATATGTTTTCTGATCATAAAAATACTAGGAATTCAAATATGCCATTCAAAATAATTTTTGAGCAACTTAAAATTTCGAAATTATTAATTGCTATAAAATGCCTTTATCTTAATAAATCTATAACTTTAATCCCGTAATTACAAATTCGGCAAATAATATATCTAAATCGATCAGCACGACGAGCCGGTTCTATTTATACATTTCATGATATGAATTGAAGCATGTATCATATAAATATTAAAGGGGCAACAAGGTTTATGGGAGCAAAATATGACTAAACAACTAATAAAATGCTTTATTCTTGTACCCCACACCTCACCCATGCCATGCTAAGTTATGCCATGCAATTGTGCATCATTCCATCATAGCATCTTGTTTGCTTGTTGCATATGATTTATATGATTGTGCAATGCATTTATTTCGGCCCTTGTGTGCTTAGTTTTTATCCGGATAGACTCTAAGCAAGGAGAATACTAGGAGCCTCAGAAGTATTATCCGGATACTTCCTATTCGGCAACAGAACTACCAGGCAAACAATTCCCCATGCTTGCATACATATAGTACCTATGCTTCTATCTTACTCTTGCATCATTGAGTCGCGATTGCATTAAACTGAATCCCAAGTATTGCATAGCCTTTACTTTTAAACCCCACCGAAGCTTGTACCTTAATCCCAGCCATTACTATAGGAGTTGTTTGAGTCATGCGAGTCGTAGAATTGCATGTGTAGGGTTTGTGTGAGTCCTTGGATAATGAGGTACCTAAACAACTTAATACAAGTAGAGAACTAATGAAAGAGGCATCGATGAGCATTATCTGCTATCTAGTTCTTTAAGCTCACTTGTGTCCCGTAGGACCCCGAGTACTTGATTCCTGTTCCTTGAGTATCGCACTATCCACATGTTGGACCATGAATCCTCTTCGCCTGAGCTTGATTCACACTTTATTTCTTGGGGCCACAAACTAGTTTGGGGCTTTATTACTATACTGTACATATGCCATGCTTTACTGCTTTATTTACAATTGTGCGTGGAGCACATGTACTGTTTAGGATCGCTGCACGATTTCGCGGTATCGACAAGTCCAGTCACACTTTCGGGTTCCCAGTCATTTACAGTCGTTCTCGCAAACCATGGGTCTGTCTCGGAGTCGACCAACTTCGTTGTGGGTAGCTTATTGAGGTGGCCCCTGAAATGATTATGAATCATGTGAATGCTTTGTCGTGAGGCCTCATTGCATTTTATTTGGTTCTTCTCGAGATTGATCGTGCGTGTGTTGCTATTTGTGCACCCTTGCAGGGTAAATCTTTCTGAAAGCCATGTCTGCGGTTATGGACGACTTGGAGCATAGTTTCTTGATCATAGACAAGCATAACTAAAGTACTGCCTTTAATTTGACTAAGATATGACTAGTAAATAGAACAATACTCATGGAATGGTTACTAAAATTGCCAACGGATGGGATGTTCTTCCGCCTTCTTGTCGGTAAGCGAGAAGGAGGACGAGCGAGGAAATTATGTTGCTTATATAACTGTTGTTTTTCATTAACGAGCGTCCGTCCATCTTTGGTTGGGCGGATGTGTAGCGTGTCTCTATAGAAATTTGTAGCTATTATCTTTCGCTGCAATTGCATCACCCCCAGGTTGTTCCCTTTAGATGGATTAAGACTTGCTAAGTACCCCTAGGGTCTGACACGATAAATATTTGGTTTAGATGGACAGGTATAGTCTCAAGAAGGTTACTTGGTCGAAGAGACCGATGATGGTGGCAATAACCATCAGGTGTAGAGGTTCCGAGGATGGGGATCCGTGAGATCTGTGGGCGGGATGTGCTTTGTTCTGTGGCATCTTATGCCGATTTGCTTCTTATCCGTACTCGGATCTTGTATTTCGCTTCCGCTTGATACTCTGTTGCGTGATGTATAAGGAGATATCCTAAACTATTATATCTATCTAGGATATTTCGATCTTAGCGTATGGTGTTGAATATTTCTATTTCTATTGTTTCTAGATGGTGTGACTCTGATGTCTATTGTAAGTCGCAGACCTACATGCTCATTTTTGTATGTCATGGTCGTGTTACCTGTCGCTTATGCCGCTCGCTCTTGTCCCGATGCTCTTGAAAGTGGATAAGGAGTAGGCGGGTACCGTGCCCTGCTCCGCTTCGACGGGGCTACACGTGGGTGGCCTTGGGCCTCCATAGTAGAATCCCTTGTCCACTTTTGGTTTGCCCAGGCTTGAACTTAGAGTGTAATGTCCGAGGTATTACATACACTATGAGGGACAAGCTGAATACCATTCTCATTACGTTTTCTATATGTGAACAAACAAACGTCTTTCAAAGCATTGTTATTCATAAATCTTTTGTTTGTACCTTTTCATGTTACAACATAGTTGCTATGTCTTATTGTTAAAACTATATCTTTCATGCTATGTTAAAGTACTATGATCCCAGCTATCAATGTTTTACAAATACCTTGATCAAGATTGTGATGGTGCATGTCACCTCAAAAATTATTTATTTTTATCACTTATCTACTCGAGGACGAGCAGGAGTTAAGCTTGGGGATGTTGATACGTCATAAACTTATCTATAATTTTTGATGTTCCATCTTGTTTTATATCTACTTTCTTATGTTTTGTCCATACTTTGGAGTATTTTTACACATTTTCTGGAACTAACCTATTAACAAGATGTCACAGTGTCAGTTGCCTGTTTTCTGCTGTTTTTGGTTTCAGAAAAGCTAGTAAGGAAATATTCTTGGAATTGAACCAGACAAAAGCCAAAGTTAATATTTTACCCGAAGCAACACGGAGTCTGGACAGGAGATGAAGTGGCGCATTAGGGCGTCCACACCTGGTGGTGGCGCGGCCTGGGGGCCGCCACCAGGGATGTGGGCCCCCTGGTGCTCCACCGACCTTGCCCTTCCGCCTATAAAAGCCTCCCGGGACGAAAACCCTAAACACCTGATAAAAATCCCACGAAAGAGTCTGTATCTGCCATCATCTCCATCCCTAGATCGGGAGGGATCTGAAGCTCTTCCCGGCACCTTACCGGAGGGGAGAGATCACCTTGGAGGCCTTCTTCATCACCATGCCTACTTTCGGTGTGATGCGTGAGTAGTTCATCCCTGGACTACGGGTCCATGTAGTAGCTAGATGGTTGGTTCTCCTCCTTTGTGCTACCATGTTTAGATCTTGTGAGCTCTGTTCATGATCAAGATCATCTATTTGTAATCTTACATGTTGTGTTTGCGGGGATCCGATGGATATTGAGATGCTATTTCAGATTGATTATTGATTCTATCATGTCTATGTTATTTGTGATCTTGTATGCTTTCCGTTGTTAGTAACTATCTTGGCCAAGTAGATGCTAGCAACTCCAAGAGGGAGTATTTATGCTCGATAGTGGGTTCATGCCTCTAGTAATTGGGTAAGTCACAGGAATCTCTAAGGAAGTAGATGTGTTGTTGCTACTAGGGAGAAAACAACAATCCTTTGTCCATGGGACAATTGTATTGTTTACTTTACACACTTTGCTTAATGCAATTATATGTTGCTTGCAACTTAATATTGGAGGGGGTTCGGATGATAACCTGAAGGTGGATTATTAGTCATAGATGCAGTTGGATTATGGTCTATGTATAATGTTGTAATGCCCAAATCTCATAGGAGTCAAGATGATTAGTATATGCATGTATGCTTTCTCGGTGTCTGTCAATTGCCCCGCTGTAATTTGTTCACCCAACATGTCATTTATCTTAAGGAGAATCACCTCTAGTGAACTATGGACCCTGGTCCATTCTTTTACCATCTATTTACTATTTACTTTTTACTTTCTGCAAACAATTACTATCTTCCACACAATACGTTTAATCCTTTGTTTTCAGCAAAACCGGTGAGATTGACAACCTCACTGTAAGTTGGGGCAAAGTTCTGTGGTATGTTGTGCAGGATTCCAAGTTGGAGACAACACCTTGGAGTTGTTTCCTTGATCCTACTTGTTCGATAACCTTGGTTTCATAACTGAGGGAAAACTTGCTGTTGTGCTCATCATACCTTCCTCTTGGGGTTCCCAACGAGCTCGAATATATTTTGAGCCATCAAACCCATAAGCTGAATTCGAGAAAATAAACTGAGACCGTGAACTCTGGCGTACTTACCCTAACCCGATCGCCTTGCGCATCAAGATCCCCTGTCGTTCGCCAGACCGGCATGACTGAATCCGCCGACATTTCTTGAAAAAATAGCGCGCCTTCAAAGCCTAGCGAAAGGATTCGTGGAGAAGGAAGAGGTAGGGGAGTTGGTCCTCACATTCGCTGGCTACTACTTCGTATTAGATTTAACTCGACCACTGATAACTAGGGCCCATGCTGGAGAGCTCGTGGGCCCCCAAACATCACTCACCTAGTTTGACTTACATTACATGGAGTACTTTTGGAAAACAGATCAAAACTCAATAAATAAATAAAGAAACCAAATTCCCCCTCTCTTTTTGCGAAAACCCATTACAAAACGGAGATGCTCACAAATGCGTACAAACACTCACCCCTATGAATGCAGGTACGCACACCCTACACCTATGAGCACTTCAGAAAGACTAGATCTTGAGACTGATCCTGCGGGGCTTGATCTTGACGAAGTCACCATAGGCACCTCTCTATATATTGACCGGAACGTTGCCTCTCACTACCCTCATAACCATCCTTCAAAGTCGAGCGTCGAAGCTTCGTGGCAAAGGAAGTGCTAGGGGGTCAGAGCTCACATTCGCTGGCTGCTATGGGATGTAATTGAACTACTAATAATGTGGCCCCCGGGTAGTGAGCCCATAGACCCTAGACACCAGTGACCATTATAACTACTTTGGTAAAACCGAGCAAAACTTAATATAAACGGAAGGCCCATCTCTCTCATTTTTGCGAAAATCCACTACAAAACGCACACGCTCACAAATGCATACACACACTCACCCCTATGAATGCATGAACGCACATCCTACCCCTATGAGCACCTCCGAAAGATTGTGTCTTCAGACTGTCTGGTGGGGGGCTTGAGCTTGACGAAGTCACCATAGGCACCTCGCTATCGACAGGAACATCGCCTCCTACTGCCCTCGTAACCATCCTTCAAAGCCGAGCGTCGAGTCTTCATAGAGAAGGAAGAGCTAGAGGAGTCAGAGCTAACATTCATTGGCTGCTATAGGATATAACTAGACCACTAATAACAACGGGGCCCCACAGTAGTGATCCCATTGTCCCCAGACATCAGAGAAAGCACGGTGTCAAGTCTTAAACATATATCTTAACGGTGGAGTGGGTAGTGCTAACAAAAATATTCTTTAAGGTGATTCTAGTGCTAGACTTATGTCTAAGAGAATCAATGGGAGGGCCCACTAGTCAGTGGATAATAGTCTGTTTTTCTTTTAAGCATGGTTGTGTGGACCCACTAGTTCTAAACGCTGGACCAAAAGTAGTTTTCATAGCTACTTCTAGACACTGTACACGCCCTTACTATACGTAGCTTAGAAACTTACTAGCCTCGTGTCTAAGAAAATTGTAGGTTGCTTTGAAAGTTCTTTGAAAATGCTTTTGGAGGTACCCATCGGGGGGTCAATTAATATATCACAAAACACCAAGAGTTTTGACAATAGGTTTAACTTCTTGCTAAGATAGATTTTGCATACTTACAATTTAACAAAATTAGGTTAAACTTGAGCTACAAGTAAGCGCGATATAGATTGCTCTTGAATTAAATGTCTTTTCAGAGGTTTATAGGTGCATCTTGTTGTAGTAAACAATTCCATCAGTACGAGTTTCCTACTATCTCAGGAAAGAACATTCTCAATTTTCCGAGCGTGATGACGAGATTGTTCTTTCCCGTAAAGCAAGTCCAAAGAATATGAATCTGAATAACACACGAGGCAAGTTTTCAGACATATATTGTGGACCAACATGTTGTACTTACGATTTCCCATATTTTATGAGTTCTCAAACTTCCTAGATAACTTCGCCCACTTGATTGATTTTATGCTGATTTATCAAAATTATTAGGTAAAAATTGAACTACCACAAGTAAATTGTAAGTTGCTTTGAAAGTTTGACGAAAGATCTCTCTTGGAGGTACCCATATATCAGGGGGGGGGGGGGGGTCAACTAATATATGGGAAACCACCAAGAGTTTTGATGATATATAGGTACACCCGGTTCAATTTCTTGCTAAGATTTTGCATCAATTTAATGAAATTAAGTTAGATTTGAGCTACAAGTAAGCGTGATAGACTTCTCTTGAATTAAATGTCTTTTCAGAGGTAGATGGGTGCATCTTTTTGTAGTAAACAATGTCAAATTTAAACTAGTATAAGTAAATTTTAGGTTATTGTGAAAGTTCTATGAAAAAGCTTTTGGAGGTACCCATTGAGTTGTCACAATTAATATATGAGAAACCATCCAACGAAATTTTTCACGACAAGTTGGATCAAGACTCGCAAATCCAAACATTTTGCTAAATGTTGGATCTTCTTTTCCATTCTTAACATCTAGAAAGATTCTACTAATAGTCTTGATGAGAACGATGAACGCTAGTATGTGCAAACCTCATAACACACACTTCATTGCTCAGTTTTAGGATCCTTGTGCTAAACGCATGGACTTGGATGCAATTTTCATTTTTATGAGGTCCTTGATATATAACTTGTATTTGCACCGACCATGTTCACTCTCAAGCACATCGTGCCTATGAGACCAACCATTAGATCGGCCATTCGTAGTACTTCTTATCTTATCTTTATCTTGTCTTATCTCTTACAATAACGTACCATACCACGCACTACATATAATGTATGGATTAACTTTGAACATTGACAGTTGGATCAAGACTGGCAAATCCAAACATTGCTAACTGTTGGATCTTCTTTTCCATTCTTAGCATCTAGAAAGATTCTACTAATAGTCTTTAGCACGATGCCCGCTAGTATGCGTAAACCTCTAGCTCAAAACACATACTTCATTGCTCAGTTTCAAGGTCGTCCTTGTGCTAAATGCATGGACTTGGATGCAATTTTCATTTTTATGAGGTCCTTGATGTAAATTGTAATTCTACCCACCGTGTTAACTCTCAAAGCACCTCGCTCCTATGAGACCTACCACTAGGTCAGCCATTATTCGCAGTACTTCTTATCTTATCTTTATCTTGTCTTATCTCTTACGTATAATAATACCATACCACTTCATATAATGTACGGATAAACTTTGAAACATTGACCATTGGATCAAGACTAGCAAATCCAAACATTGCTAACCGTTGGATCTTCTTTTCCATTCTTAGCATCTGGAAAGATTGTACTGATAATCTTTAGCACGATGAACACTAGTATGCATAAACCTCAAAACACACAATACTTCATTACTCGGTTTCAGGGTCCTTGTGCCAAATGCATGGACTTGGATGCAATTTTCATTTTTTATGAGGTCCTTGATGTAACTTGTACTTCCACCGACCGCTCGAGCACCTCGCTCTTACGAGACCTACCATTAGATCGGCCATTCGTAGTACTTCTTATCTTATCTTTATCTTGTCTCTTGTCTCTTACAATACCATATATACCACCACTACATAGTGTAGGGATTAACTTATTTTGAACATTGACCATTGGATCTCAAGACTGGCAAATCCAAACATTGCTAACCGTTGGATCTTCTTTTCCATTCTTAGCATCTATAAAGATTCTACTAATAGTCTTTAGCACGATGAACACATACTATGAACAAACCTCAAAACACACAGTACTTCATTACTCGGTTTCAGGGACCTTGTGATAAATGCATGGACTTGGATGCAATTTTCATTTTTCATGAGGTCCTTGAGGTAAATTATAATTCTACCCACCGTATTAACTCTCAGGCACCTCACTCTTACGAGACCTATCATTAGATCACCATTCACAATACTTCTTATCTTATCTTTTATATTGTCTCTTATCTCTTACAATACCATACCACTACATAGTGTAGGGATTGACTTTGAACATATTAACCATTGGAACAAAACTAGCAAATCCAAACATTGCTAACCGTTAGATCTTTTTTCCATTCTTAGCATCTAGAAAGATTCTATTGATAGTCTTTAGCACGATCAATGCTAGTATGCGAAAACCTAAAACGCACAGTACTTCATTGCTTAGTGTTAGGGTCATTCTGCTAAAATGCATGGACTTGGATGCAATTTTCATTTTTATGAGGTTCTTGATGTAACTTGTACTTCCACCGACCATGTTAACTCTCAATCACCTAGCTCCTATGAGACCTACCATTAGATCGGCAATTCGCAATACTTCTTATCTTACCTTTATCTTGTCTCTTATCTCTTACAATACCATGCATACCACCACTACATAGTGTAGGGATTAACTTATTTGAACATTGACCGTTGGAGCAAGACTAGCAAATCCAAACATTGCTAACCGTTCGATCTTATTTTCCATTCTTAGCATCTAGAAAGATTCTACTGATAGTCTTTAGCATGATGAACACTAGTGTGTGCAAACCTCAAAACACATAGTACTTCATTACTCGGTTTAAGGGTCCTTGTGCTAAATGCACGGACTTGTTGGATACAATTTTCATTTTTTATGAGGTCCTTAATCTAACTTGTACTTCTACCGACCGTGTTAACTCTCAAGCACCTCGCTCTTACGAGACCTACCATTACATCAGCCATTCGCAGTACTTCTTATCTTATCTTTATTTTCTCTCTTATCTCTTACAATACCATACCACTACATGTAGTGTAGAGATTAACTTTGAACATTAACAGTTGGATCAAGACTGGCAAATCCAAACATTGCGAACCGTTGGATCTTCTTTTCCATTTTTAGCATCTAGAAAGATTCTACTGATAGTCTTTAGCATAATGAACTCTAGTATGCGCAAACCTCAAAACGCAATACTTCATTTCTTAGTTTCACGGTCCTTTTGCTAAATGCATGGACTTGGATGCAATTTTCATTCTTTCTGACGTCCTTGATGTAACTTGTACTTCCACCGACCATGTTAACTCTCAAGCACCTCGCTCCTACGAGACCTACCAAGGTTAAAAGAAAATGCAACCATCCCAATTATCACAAAAACTGGACCACGGTTTCTTATACGTAATACCCAAGTTTTTAGTACTAGGATTCCTAGCTAACTTCGCGCACTTCTGTGACTTCTTGTCAATTTAACGAAATTAAGTCAAACTTTAGCTACAAGTAAGTGTGATAGATTGCTATTGAATTAATTGTCTTTTCGGAGGTAGATGTGTGCATCTTCTTGTAGTAAACAATGTCATCGCTGTGAGTTTCCAACTATTAGGAAAGAAAATTCTCAGTTTTCTGAGTGATGACGAGATGATTCTTTTCCGTAAACAAAGTCTGAAGAATATGGATCTCAATGCCATAAGCCAAGCTTCTAGACACATTATCTAGGTGGACCAATGTGTTTTACTTACGATTCTCATGTTTTATGAGTTTTCAAGGTTCCTAGCTAACCCCGTCCACTTGTTGAATGACTTTATGTCGATGTATCAAAATGAAAGGTCAAATTTGAACTACAAGAAATAAATTGTAGGTTGGTTTGAAAGTTTTATGTAAAATCTTATGGGGTTACCCATCGAGCGGTCAATTAATATATTAGTTGAGACTGTTCGACTTCTAGCTACTAAGATTTTGCATCTTGAAAATTTTGAACCCCTTTTGAAAATGGTCAAATGAAATAAGGAGAGAGGGGAAATGATTTTTATATTCTCTATGGTCAACACACAAGCTTGAGTTGCACCTTAGGCTTAAAGATACTTTATAGTTTCCACTATGTATACAATGAACCTTAGTAGATGCCACATAGTAGGCCTTATTAAGGTGTGCTTTTTCTCTACTACCATAATGTAGAAGTTTTGAATTGGATCCATAGCATCAATCCTGATCGTTGGGCTGTTGGATCCAATGGTTCAGAGGAGCTGGATTCGTGTTGAATAGTACCTAGAGCAAACTCCACCATGTTCTAGAACCATCATGTCACCAACCCCAAAATTTCAAAGCACAATAGGTTGTTTTTTCAGTATGTGTAGATAGTTATTATTAGTAGACTTAATTTATGCATTTTGGGGGTGGTGACATGATGGTTCTAGAACATGGTGGAGTTTGCTCTAGGTCTGTACTCCCTTCGTCCAAGAATATAAGGCGCCTAAGGATTGGTCAAAAGTCAAACCTTACTAACTTTGACCAAATATTTAGAAAAAAATATCTACATCTACAATATTAAATGGAAATATTAAGAAAATATACTTTATGGTGAATCTAGTGATATTAATTTAGTATTATCATTTTTATATTTTTGTGTATAATCATGGTCAAACTTAAAAAATGTTGAATTTTGACTAATCCTTAGGCACCTTATATTTTGGCGGAGGGAGTACTATTCAACATGAATCCAGTTGCTCCGAACCATTGGATCTAACAGCCCACCGGTCATCATTGGTGCTATGGATCCAATTCAAAACTGCTCCACTCTAGTAGTAGAGAGAATACAACCTATTGTCCTATGAAATTTTTGGGGTGGTGACATGATGGTTCTAGAACATGCATGGTGGAGTTTGCTCTAGGTACTATTCAACACGCATCCAGCTTCTCTGAACCATTGGATCTAACAGCCCAACAATCAGGATTGGTTCTATGGATCCAATTCAAAACTGCTCCACTATAGTAGTAGAGATATCTTACCACTATATAGTGTACGAACAACTTTGAATATTGACCATTGGATCAAGACTCGTGAATCCCAACATTTCCAACTGTTGGATCTTCTTTTCCATTCTAGCATCTAGAAGATTCTATTGATAGTCTTCAGCATAATGAATGCTATGCACAAACCTCAAAACATACTTCTCCATCATACTAGAATCTTCTCCCTCATAGCTAATAATCGTTGACTTCTACATGATCTTATCTTATCTTATCTTACCACTATACAGTGTACGGATAACTTTGAATGTTGACCGTTGGATCAAGATTCATGAATCCCAGCATTTCTAGCCGCTGGATCTTCTTTTCCATTCTAGCATCTAGAAGATTCTATTGATAGTCTTCAGCATAATGAATGATATGCACACACCTCAAAACACACTTATCCATCATACTAGAATCTTCTCCCTTGTTTCTCTAGACCATGTTATCAAAAATTTCATATGTTAGGTATCTAATAATCTTTGACTTCTACACGATGATACAAAGTACAAGGACCAAATATACACCCATACTTTATATATGTTGATCAAATTTATAATTTTTGTGCTTTACCAATTATAATTTTATATAGTGATGATATGTCATATGTCTACTATCCGAGTCTCACGTGCAAGGCACGTGCAACTTACTAGTTTACACAATGCAGAAGTAGTATATTTCTTTGCTTAGACATATGGTCACCTCTGTACACGCACTGTACATGATGAGAGAATAAAACGTTGGCAGGGGAAGAGGGCACCAGCGAAGAGAAGTTGAAGGCGGTTCCATGTCAGAGCAAAGTTATGATGGGTTTCTGACACGAGGTACGCCTGTGGCCTTACAGTGTACACTCTACTAGTAGTAAATTTGAGGACCTATGCACGCAAAACAAATCGTGTGTTTTCTCTCTCCTTTGTTATGCTCCATCTCTCCTCCTTTTTCCCCTCGTGCACCGGTCCGACTGATCTCTCTCCCCTCGTCCACAGCGTGGCGCTGCGCACGTGTGCCTTGGTACGGTGGCTCTGTGTCTCTAGCGTGTTTGGCAGCCGCGCGTTGGTGTGGAGTAGGGATGAGGAGTAGTAGTAGTATATAGGAAGGAAACCACTTTGGTCCTTGGCGGCACAAAAATTCAAACTTTTCCGGTTTTCAAAATTTTCACTTGCTTCCCAAACATCGGGATGGAAGGTTATTCAAAAGATCGACCAAACATCAGGAGGGAAGGAATTTTTAACCCGTTTTGAACATTGACCGTTGGATCAAGAATGGCAAATCCAAACTTTGAACATTGACCGTTGGATCTTCTTTTCCATTCTTAGCATCTAGAAAGATTCTACCGATAGTCTTTAGCACAATGGACGCTAGTATGCACAAACCTCAGAACACACACTTCATTGCTCAGTTTCAGGGTCCTCGTGCTAAATGCATGCACGGACTATGATGCAATTTTCATTTTTATGAGGTCCTTGATGTAACTTGTACTTCCAACGACCGTCTTAACTCTCAAGCACCTCGCTCCTATGAGACCAACCATTAGATCGACCATTCGCGGTACTTCTTATCCTATCTTTATCTTCTCTTATCTCTTACAATACCATACCACCATTGTATAGTGTACGAATTAACTTCGAACATTGACCACTGGATCAAGACTGTCAAATCCAAACATTGCTAACCATTAGATCTTCTATTTTCCCTTAGCATCGAGAAAGATTCTATTGATAGTCTTTAGCACGATGAATGCTAGTATGCGCAAACCTCAAAACACACACACTTCATTTTTCAGTTTTAGGGTCATTGTGTTAAATGGATGGACTTGGATGCAATTTTCATTTTTTATGAGGTCCTTGATGTAAGTTGTACTTCCAACGATCGTGTTAACTCTCAAGCACCTATCTCCTACGAGACCTACCGTAGTTAAAAAAATGCAACCACCCCAATTATCACACAAACTAGACCAATGGTTTCTTGTACATAATGCCCAAGTTTTTAGTACTAGGATTTTTCAAGCTTCCTAGCAAACTTTGCACAATTTAGTGACTTCTTGTCGATTTAACGAAATTAGGTCAAACTTGAGCTACAAGTAACCATGACAGATTGCTCTTGAATTAAATGTATTTTTGTAGGTAGATGGGTGCATCTTCTTGTAGTAAACAATGTTGTTGGTGTGAGTTTCTAACTATGAGGAAAGAAAATCCTCAGTTTTCTGAGTGATGATGAGATGGTTCTTTTCTGTAAAGAAAGTCTGAAGAATATGGATCTCAATGCCATAAGCCAAGCTTTTAGACATATTAAGTGGACCAACATGTTTTACTTACGATTCCCATGTTTTATGAGTTTTCAAACTCCCTATATAGCTAATTAACTTTGCCCCACTTAAATGACTTCATGCCTATATTTATTGAAATTTGGTCAAACTTGAACTACAATAGCTAAATTGTAGGTTGCTTCTAAAGAACTACAAAAAAAATTGGAGGTGTACCCATTTGGGGCTCAATTAATATATCAGAAACCAACCAAGAGTTTTGACAATAGGTTTTTAACTCCTTTCTAATTAAGATTTTGCATATTGGCAATTTAACGAAAAATTAGCTCAAACTTGAGCTACAAGTAAGCGCGATAGCATTTTCTTTAATTAAATGTCTTTTTGGTGGTAGATGGATGCATCTTCTTGTTGTAATCAGTATCGTTGGTGTGAGTTTGCAACTATCAGGAAAGAACATTCTCAATTTTCTGAGTGATGATGAGATTATTGTTCGTTTTCGTAAACAAAGTCCAAAGGATATGGATCTGAATGCCACAAGCCAAGCTTTCAGACATACATAGTGGACCGTCATGTTGTACTTATGATTCCCATGTTTTATGAGTTTTCAAACTTATTCCTATAGCTAACTTTGCCCACTTCAAAGTGATTTTATGTCGATTTATTGAAATTAGGTCAATTTTGAACTACAAGTAAATTGTAGGTTGCATTGAAAGTTTTATGTTTTTTGAGGTAACCATTCGGGGCTGATTTAATATATCACAAATCACCACCGATAGTTTTTACAACAAGTTCAACTTCTTGCTAAGATTTTGCATCTTGAAAATTTAACGAAATTAGGTCAAACTTGAGCTACAAGTAGTCTTTTTGAAGGTAGACGGGTGCATCTTCTTATAGTAAACAATGTCGTCAAAGTGAGTTTCCAAATATCAGGAAATATCATTCTTAATTTTCCGAGTGATGATGAGATTGTTCCTTTCTGTAAAGACAGTCTGAAGAGTATGGATCTGAATGCCACAAGCCATGGTTTTAGACATCTTACCACTATATAGTGTACGAATAACTTTGAATATTGACCGTTGGATCGATACTCGTGAATCCAAACATTTCTAGCTTTGGATCTTCTTTTCCATTCTAGCATCTAGAAGATTCTATTGATAGTCTTGAACACTATGAATGCACTATGCATAAACCTCTCAAAACACACTTCTCCATCATACTAGAATCTTCTCCCTCATTTCTTTAGACCATGTTACCAAAAATTTCAAGTGTTAGGTAGCTAATAATCTTTGACTTCTACACATGATGATACAAAGTAGAAGAACCAAATATACACCCATACTTTATAGATGTTGATAAAATTTATATTTTTTCCACTTTACCTATTATAATTTTATATAGTGATGATATATCAGACGTCTATTATTTGAGCCTCACGTGCAGGGAACATGCAACTTACTAGTATCTTATCTTACCACTATATAGTGTAAGAATAACTTTGAATGTTGACCGTTGGATCGAGACTCGCGAATCCCAGCATTTCTAGCCATTGGATCTTCTTTTCCATTCTAGCATCTAGAAGATTCTATTGAAAGTCTTTGGCATAATGCATGCTATGCACAAACCTAAAAACACACTTCTCCATCATACTAGAAGCTTCTCCCTTGTTTCTCTAGAACATGTTATCAAAAAATTCATGTGTTAGGTAGCTAATAATCTTTGACTTCTATATGATGATACAAAGTACAAGGACCAAATATACACCCATACTTTATAGATGTTGATCAAATTTATAATTTTTTGTGCTTTACTAATTATAATTGTATATAGTGATGATATGTCATACGTCTAATATCCACGTGCAACTTACTAGTAGCTAATAATCGTTGACTTCTACATGATCTTACCATTATATAGTGTACAAATAACTTTGAATATTGACCGTTGGATCAAGACTCCTGAATCCAAACATTTCCAGTCGTTGGATCTGCTTCTCCATTCTAGCATCTTGAAGATTCTATTAATAGTCTTCATTACAAACCACTATATAGTGTACGAATAACTTTGAATGTTGACCGTTGGATCAAGACTCGTGACCTAGATTTTCTAGCCGTTGGATCTTCTTTTCCATTCTAGCATCTAGAAGATTCTATTGATAGTCTTCGGCATAATGAATGCTATGCACAAACCTCAAAACACACTTCTCTATCATACTAGAATCTTCTCCCTTGTTTCTCTAGACGATGTTATCAAAAAATTTATGTGTTAGGTAGCTAATAATCTTTGACTTCTACATGATGATACAAAGTACAAGGACCAAATATACACCCATAATTTATAGATGTTGATGAAATTTATAATTCTTTGTGATTTACCAATTATAATTTTATATAGTGATGATATGTCATACGTCTACTATCTGAGTCTCACGTGCAAGGCACGTGCAACTTACTAGTTTACACAATGCGGGAGTAGTATATTTCTTTGCTTAGACATATAGCACTAGTAGGGAAATTCTTATCCACAGGGTCCTTATCAGTGGAGCACACTAAATATGTGCCCCACCGAACTTACCCATGGCACACGTGGTAGGCCGTGCTCCACTGACCTGCCCATACCCGTGGCGCACGTCCCAAATGGTGCGCCACCATAAGGTGGGCCCTAGCGCTGCCGGCCGAACCTGTGCATGGGCAGCACATCCGTGGCGCACCGTTTGGGCCATGCGCTACGCATAGTGGGTTTATCAGTGGCGCACGGTACTCTTGTGCGCCACAGGTGTTTGTGGGCCCATCCATCTGAAAAGGGACAGGTTACCTACGGTGCACGGTCTAGATGTGCGCCACGGGTATATTTAGTTAGTGGCGCACCGTGTAACTGGTGTGCCACGGATATGTCATGCCAGCTACACATAAAGGTGGCACACTTTCCCCTACCCTCCACTAGCTAGTTCACTTTCCCCATCTCCACTAGATCTAGTTCGAGTTGCTCCTCCTCCTCACCTCATTTTCTCCACCAATTTCTCCATTTTCAGTTGCCAAAACCTCTTTGGGTTGGATGGATCTATAAAGGAAACTCCTCTCCACCGTGTAGATCCACTAAAGTAAGCGCACACACCTTTTCTCTCCTCTCCTCCACATCAAGTTTGACTAACCACACCACACGCTCTCTAGCGCGGCCCCTCTCGTCTCGTGTAACTTGTGCTTGTTTTTTGTGTGTGGACGACGATGTTGGCGGTATATATGCTTGTGTTCTTGTGATAAATGCTTGTGTTCTTGTGTACATGCGATCTATATATGCTTCTATTTTTGTGTGTGCGGACGACGGTGTTGGCTCAGGAGACGATGTTTACATGGATATATGCTTGTGTTCTTGTGTATGCTTTGTGTTCTGCAGGTGCCGATGTGTGTGGTGCAATGAATGTTTGCCGAAATGTTGATTCATTTCTGTTTTGGCAAAATTTTGCACTACTCATATGTCCTATTTATACGGAAGGTCATGCTGATTTTTTGTATGCATGGTTCTAAATATTCCATTTTGCTCCATACCGCTGCACATGCAACCATGGTGCGTCAGATGAGCAAACCTATGGTGGATAGATACAAGGCACACGCGACGGCCGTCATGATTCAGAAGAACATGACCAAGATAAGATGTCCTTGTAAGAGATGCAAACTTGGTACCCTAATCGAACCTGATTCTGGGACATTGGAGAAGCACTTGCTCATGGGTGGTTTCATGCCCGACTACATTGACGAGGACGTCAACAACGGGGCACCGGCAGGAAATGGTGCTCACGAAGACGCCGAACATGATTATGATGAAGAAGATGCTCGTGGACATGATCAAGATCATCATGAAGGAGATGCCGGATCCGGTGGTGGTGGAGAAGACACGGACACACAGACACCGCTAACTTCAGCTTTACGGGACCCTCATTTTCAAGAACTGCTCCTCAAGGAGACGAGCAACAACAAAGCTGCTGCCAGAGAGAAAGCCAAGCTGGCGCAAATGGATAAAGATGGGATTACTCCATTGTATCCTGGGTGTCAGCCCGAGCATACACACCTGAATGTAACCCTCAAGGCTCTCGAGATGAAGGTGCAAGACAAATGGACTAACGTGAGCTTCAACCATATCATGAAATTCTTGCACGATATACTTCCTGAGGGGAACACATTGCCAAGAGGTATCGACGAGGCCAAGAAAGTCGTGTGCCCTCTCGATCTACCGTACGTCAAATACCACGCCTTCCTCAGTGACTACGCACTTTATCGGGGCGAGTACAGGGATAGAACCACATGTCCGGTGTGCGTCCATGCACGATACAAGAGAGGGAACAAGAAAGTTCCTCAAAAAGTGTTATGGTACTTTCCTATCACTCCCCGTCTGCAGTCATATTTCATAGACTCTAAGGAAGCGAAGATCATGCAATGGCATGTGGAAAGGGAGAAGCCCGAAGAGGATCCAGAGAAGGGCAAGATCCTAACACACCCCGCAGACACTAGCCAGTGGCACGCATTGGACATGGAGTTTGAAGAGGAGTTCGGGGATGATGCCAGGAACGTTAGGCTAGGTAAGAGCACCGATGGACTCAATCCCTTTGGAAACCAGAGTAACACGCATATCACCTGGCCTGTATTTGTATGGCCATACAATCTCCCCCTGGATATGCACGAAGCAAAGGTACATACACATGAGTATTCTTATTCAGGGGCCAAAACAACTGGCTATCGACATGCATCTGTATCTCGGGTTGTTGAAAGAGGAGTTAGCCACACTATGGGAGACGCCATCCCATACGTGAGAGGCCTACACATAAGAATATTTCCCTCTAAGAGCCGCGTTGATCACGACGGTGCAGGACTATCTTGGTCTGGGATATGTATCGTGCCAGGTGAACCACGGACACGGTGCATGCGTCAGGTGCATGGAGAAAACCTCGTATATGCAGCTACCGAGGGATCCCAGGTCTTCGAAAACCGTGTTCCCAGGGATTCGAAAGTGGCTCCCCACGGATCACCCATGGAGAAAACGTGGAGATCTGTTCAATGGTGAGGATGAGCTCAAAACAGCCCCACATAGGAGGAGGGGCGAGGATATCAACGACTTGCTGGAAAAATGGAAAGAGTGCCTCGCACCGGGAAAGAAGCGTCCGAGGACAAAGCCGCTGCTGGGTGTATGGAAAGCGAGGTCTGTTTTCTGGGACCTGCTGATGACCCACAAGTATAGGGGGTGTATCACAGTATTTTCGATAAGTAAGAGTGTCGAACCCAATGAGGAGCAGAAGGTGCTGGCTAGTGGTATGGATCAGGAATTCTCTGCAAATACTTAGCAAACAGATTTTTAGGGTTTTTTGATATAGCAAGTAAACAAAGTACGAGTAAATGAAAGACAGTAAGAATGAAAGCAACAAGTGGCCCAATCCTTTATGCAGCAAAGGACAAGCCGGTTGTATTACTTAAGATGACCAAACGTTATCGAGGACACATGGGAAGACTGTCAAGTGCTTTCGCTTCATATAGTCGATTAATCTTCTTTAGCTTGCTAAGTGTTGTGTGGGTGAACCTGTGCTAATGTACCTCCCCATCCAAGACTAATACATACTTGTGATTATACCCCTTGCAAACATCCGTAAGTACAAGAACGTAATTAAGGTAGAAACCTAACCACAGCTTTAAACTCTAAGACCCTTACGTCCCTTGTGCAATGGTTTCCTAACGGGGGTTCAGGTTTCTGTCACTCCGGCAACCCCTGCGATTAGTAGCCAAATACACAATGCATTCCCCTAGGCCCATATAGGTGAAGTGTCATGTAGTCGACGTTCACATGACACCACTAGAAGAAGTACACCACAACTTAAATAACAATCTATTGAATCTTTCTCAACGCAACTCCACTACTAACAACAAGACTTCTCCCATGTCCTCAAGAACAAAACGAACTACTCACAAGACATCATATGGATCATGATCAGAGATGAAGTAATGATGTATAACAATCTGAACATAAACAATAATTCAATGTTTCACTCAATAGCATCAACTACGAAGAGTAATCAACACCGGGAAAGTTTCCCCTATGAACTATGCAAGATTCAACGCAATTGTTACAGCAATATGGAGATGGTGATGAGGGTGCTAATGGTGATGATGGTGGTGACGATGATGATGATCCCGATGAAGTCCAGCTTGATGGTGGTGTTGAGCAAGAGTTAAATGCTATTTCTCTCTGTGGGGTTATGGGGGTCCGAATTGGATCAAAGAATCGTCGGATTGGTTTCATGAGCAAGAGTTGGACTGGACCATGATTTCTTGCCGGAGATCACGTCTCACCGGAGCCAATTCCACGCTGTTAGCCTCTCATTGGAGCAGAACCTACGTGGCAAGATCGCCGGCAAACACGTTACGTGATACGATCTCCTCGGATCGGACGCCAGCTTCCCGCCCGGAGTTGCTCTCAAACTCTTGTGAGATTCAGCCCACTGGTTCACCCAGCCCATTACTTTCACCCTGCTCAGCCCATGTTATCTGCTCCAGATGCCTGGCAATGGGCCACTCAAGCCCGGAATTCCCATCTCAAGTTCGATGCAAATGTTGTTATGGATATGGACACATTAGGAAATACTGTTATATCTGTTTGAGAAAATCTCAGGTTTATTGCATTAAAGAAAAACGACCTGAGCATATCATCTCCTCCGAAAGAGGGCTTGTCATTACGACTTCGGAAACAGTACTCCTTGACCCCTCCGCTCTCCAGGAAAACCCTGTTCATTCCTCGCCATCGTCGCCACTGCAATCTCACACCTGCAACCTCCCCCTCTCCTCCACAACAATCGCGAACTACCCCTGCGACCCCATCCCCCACCTTCCACCTGGAGCTGAAGTCATCCAACCCTGCATCCATCGCCGACGTCGGGGTTTTCACATTTTCAGTGGAGATGCCCTGCTTCGGTGCGATGACATGGCCATTGTCATCCTTGAGCCTCCATCTGACCCTGAGCAGTTCGCTGTGGATGCTCACCTTATTAGGAACTACTTCAACGATCGCGAGCTCAACATTCGCAATTTCTCCAGGTCTGCCATGGGTGCCGCTCTGGTACAGTTCTCTGATACTTGCGCTAGGGATACTGCTATTGAGCGTAGTCCTTTCTTTGTTGGAGACAACATTCTTAGGGTGATCCCCCATAATAGAGGTCTGAACCATAGAAACATGACTTTTACACATGATGTCTGGCTGATGATGGTTAATTTCCCTCAAGATGCATGGCTAGTTGATAAAGTTAGAGAATTTGTCAGTGAATTTGGAAAATTCTTAGTCTGGAACAGAGATTATTCTAACAGAGCTAGAGTCCTGGTTAAAGTCAGAGTGCCAGACATGCTTGAAATTCCTATTAGCCTGGTCCTTGGAGACAATACCAGTGATGAAGGACATGGTCATTCCTGGACTGTGGTGATTTATGTTCTGCAGGCTAGAGTGATTGGTGGACTTGGTGGTGATGAGGACCCTCTCCCACCTGATGGTGGTAACCCACACCCCATGCCCCAACCATTTGGTGGACACTGGGATGATATGGTCCATGATCATGTTCCTGAAGAACCGGCAAATGTTGCACCTGTGATACCCAATGTTGTAATACCATGTGGAAATGCTGCAGCTACTGCTGACATTGAACCAATGATTGCTACCCCTCCCCAGCTCAGTCCTGCACATGCTGATCATATTGCTGAACTTGAACCAATGATGGAAGCTGTGGACTCATTCAATGCCATCCATGGTCTGCTAACTGACATGATTAAGAATGCACACACTACTCTGGGCAACACTGATATCTCTTGTATTGATGGTGCTGGATTCCAAATTCTTGATGTGGATACTGAGCATGGAAAACAGAGGAAGTGTCTTCTGAAACTATATGCAACAGCCCCCCATGTGCCAGCCTCCTCTTCTGTTTGCATCACTGAAATCTCTGACAATAATGTGCAAACCTCTCTGGATGCATCTATTGGCGGATCTTCTGCTGTCATTGAAGACAATATCTCCCTGGTGACCAAACGCAAATTGCTGGCTCCAAAGGATGTGACT